>OZ035873.1:153319752-154668591 GCA_964034865.1 Eristalis intricaria | reverse complement strand
TTTTCTTTCTGAGGGCTGGGCAATCGCAGACAAGATGTTGGATGTATGTGTGTTTTCTACCAAAGGTCAGTGTGCAGTATGTTCAGAGGCAAGTGTACCTATGGCTTAGTGGCCGGTCAATACTCCTATTTGCATGATGATCTCCTTTTCGCGTCGCCCAATTGAGCCCTTGGTGTTTTGCTCCAATACCCAGACCAAGCCATCGAGTTCTGACTCCATCCAGGGCTTCGTCTTCTAGTTGGGATTCTGGATCCATTTCATTTCCTTAGATTCCAGTGGCTCGGTACACAATGATCAAGGAGATACATGCTCTACCTAACTATAACCTAACGAGCGTCGATGTCCGAATGTCCAGTAAGGTTGTTGGCCGCGATGAGCGGGCGTTTTTTGTTCTGTGGCGGGCAGTGTACAAAGGATTTGCTGTCTGATGAAATTCCCTTCATTTTAGTTTCATCACTCAACGATCACTTCCTTGATCGGAAGTCTTCCTTCCGGTACACTTAAACGGACCAGCAGTTTCGCGCAATCCTCGCCTTACTCTGTCTCTACCGATGGTCCCTTGTCATGTCGTCTAACATTGAATTTCCCCTGGTAATTTTTTACTGCCATAAAGGCGATAAGGGCTTTAAGTCTGTTTGTCTAGAGCAGCCCACCATCGATGCCCTCGGAAGGATCTGACAAGAATCTAGTTCACATCTTGTGGCCTTACTCCTATTCATTACCGAAGACCTTTTCACAGGGGTAAAGTGCGACTGTTGGCAGTCTCTGCTCCATCCGCTCATGTCCTTCTCCAAGTCGTAGGTCCATCTGGGACCTCTGTAGCGCCATCGAAAGGAGAAGTAAGCTGTGAAAGCTCCTATTGCGGATAACTCTCTTAGGCGGACATTTCTCTTCTCCTCCAGGAACTTCTTTCCACGGACACCCCTCTATAAGGGACTCCTCACTTTACGGAAAATTCGTCCAGTTCCCGGGATGAGGGTATTAGTCTATTTCAACCCCTTCAGAGCGGACACCCCTAAATGACGGACAATCATGATGGTCTCTCTGCTGTCCGCTGTTCAGAAGTTTCACTGCATTCCTGCTGATGGACAACTTGCTTAGCTGGCTGCGACCGTCGCCGTCGAATAGATTCACGAAGGCCAGGATGTCCGGGTTCAAACTTTAGGCTTCAATGCCTTCTTCCCTGCGATATATCGTTTTAGAAGGTACACAATCCACCATCAGGCGACTGCTCCAAGACGATCTATCGCAGGGAAGAAAGATAAAGAGCCAGCGAGTCAAAGAGACCAGATAAGAACGCCCAAAAATCCCACTCCACCCTTCCAACTCACACCACACGAAGAAGACGTCCACTTTCGAATTTTCAAACAGTTTCGATCAAAAAAGCCACATTTTACACCTCTACCAGCCTCAATCAAGTCGAAAGATCAGAATTCATTAGTTCCCACGTTGCCCAGCTCACATTGCGCCCACCGCCAGGTCTCGACGCCCGCATCATTTATTAACGAATCCTCCTACCTTCGCCACAGAGATCTCTGCACATTCGTGAAATTTAAATCTGAATCCGTCCTGACGGCGGCGGCGGCGCTACAAATGCATCAATTCCCTCCGCTTGTCGACAGAGAGAGAGGGAGTCTCTCTTCCATCCTTCTCATCGCGTTGAGCAAAAGAGTTCATGGACGCCAACCGCCTCAACGACTTGTAACGGCCAGAAATTCCTTCGCGATGCAATGCCTCCGCACTCGATTCCCTCAAAGACTGCGAGCGAGTGCGACTGTGTGTGAGTCCGTGCGCGTGTGTGTGACGAAGGGAGTCGGGGCGGCAGTTGGCTCAATGGGGTGGTCTGTAACGGCCGTTTCATCGCACACACACTCGCTCGGAAAACAATCAAACGCCAAACTGAAACCAATGCATTCTGAGGCGGGCGCATTCTTTTTGTCCGTTGACCCACATCATTTGTGGCTCCAAAATGTACACCACCACCACGGAGACGACGACGACGACGACGACGAAGACGGCACTCAGATAATTTTGAGACTCTCATTCTCGTGAGGGGAGGGATGGGGGAACTGCTGTTGAGCCTCGTCCGCCCTCCTCTCGCACACTCGTTCTCCTTCGATGGAAACGACCGTTGAAACGACTGCCGCCGCCGCCGCCGCACCGCTCCGCTCTCTCCCACCCGGCCGCAACGTTCGCCCGCAGCTCAAGAGAGCCGAAACGACCGTTAAAAAGTACGAAAGCAAAGATTCTCCTCACCACCACCGCCATCGCAGAGGAAATCTTGAGCGCGCGCGCATAGAGCTCAATATGAACCCTCTCTCTCTCTCTCGATCGGTCTCTCTGAGTTTATGTGGTCACGCTCGGTCTATGTACCCAGACCCGGCACAAGGGGAGCCAGAGACACACACACGAACACTTGAAAGTAAACCCGTTTCGACCGTTGACGGCAGGGGCCCCCAAAAGTTGCGCTCTGCGCCATTGCCTCTTCTGCATTCGCTCGCGCACACGTCCGCGCACTTTCGAACGCCACTGTATGAGTGTAGACTTTCTGCTTAGAAGCGGCGTGGAGACTCATGCAGCGGGACGGGGGGTGGCAGCAACCAGAGCTCTGTGGGAGAGTAGAGAGCGCATATTGAGCCGCATGGAGTCTCGACTCAACTCAACCCGAAACGACGGTTACAAAGTTCCTCCTCCTCTCGCGCTCGTCTCTCTGCGAGCTCCTATTTCTATGCCCCCTCCCCGTTGGCCCGTTGGGGGGGGGGTTCTTCGTTCTTCGGCTTTTTGAATGGGAAACGACGTTCTTGAGGTGTGGTGTACTCGCGTTCGTCTCGATGTGCCCTCCACCGCCGTCGCACATATGTTCTGCGTCTGCTTCGCCCCAGCGGCGCGCTTGTATGCGCGCGCTCGTGGCTGTGTGCGTGTGCGACACTCATACAGCGGGGCTGATAAGACACTTAGACGTTCGTCTAATAATTTATTGCCCTCCCGTTGGTGAGGGGCGACGGTGACGGTGGTGGCGGTGGCGGCGATATGTGCGTTAGATACATATTGTGATCGTGCGCGCAAAAGGGATTAGATAGACGCGAAGATACACCAAGGAGAGCGAGAGTTTCTGCGCGCACGCTCGCATGTGTGTGAGTTTGTGGCTGGGGAGATTTGGAATGCCGGCGGAGAAGTCGGTGCTTAAGTGTCTAATTGATTGGCGGTGGGTCGTCTTTCTTCGGGCAATTGGATGGATGTGCAATCCATTCAATTGAGGAAGACGTCGCATGGGTGTTCCCACAACCACCAGCGGACGCGGAGCCCCGTGGAATGCAGCAATTGCAGGAACTCGCCGAAAGATTGATTGAAGCGGTGCAACGCATGTTCAACTGCTGAACGAAAGGAACATTCAAGTGATTGACTTATGGCGGAGTTTGACAGACTCTCGGGATTGTGGGCTGGAGACGGGTTAACTAAGACGGTCCTCCCACTCAACCATTCCGGTTCTTTCTTGGGTCAATCCACAGGCCGTCTATGGGAAGTTGACGATAATTCAAAGCCATTCGGAGGCCTGCATTGACGACATCCCATTCGTGAGCTCCTTTGTTTCTCTCCCACCATTCGCATTGTGAGCGTTGAAAAATGGCTTTATCTTCGTTTCCCAAAGTGTCACCATTTTATCGACTCACTCTCAACATTTATGTGATGTCTTTGGCCGATTAACCGGTCATCGTATAATTCCATTGTCAATTTGAACAATCGCCTTGGCTGTGAGAGCGTCTGAAGGGTCTGATGTGATGGACATCGTCGGGGTCAGTTCGAAGAATGTCATTGATACACGATGCTGAGTGATTTTTGATCACATTTCCTACCTTGAAGTCGTTGGGATGCATTTTATTACTCAATAAAATTGAATTTGTCGCCAGGGATGGGCGAGATTTTGGGAGAAAGATTTTGATGAATAGCTGGCTGTCGCCGGGCTGAGGAGACTTACATCAGTTGAAATCATCTCCTTTATTTGGCGGTACAGTCCGGGGTGGACCTGGGCCTCAACCAACCAGCCTCTCCAGCTAGCACGGTCTCTGGCTAGCTGCGTCCAGTGTCGCACGCCAAGTTGGTTGAGGTCCTTCTCTACCTGGGTGCGCCATCGGTTCCGTGGGCGTCCTCTGTTGCGTTGTCCCACGGGTTCGGAGACGACGACTCTTCGGGCCGGAGCTGAATTGTCCTTGCGCTCTAAATGTCCCAGCCATCTTAGGCGTTGGATCCGAAGACGCCTGACTAGACTCATGTCGCTGTACAGCCAGTACAGTTCGTGGTTGAATCTTCTCCTCCAGAAGCCGTCTTTTCTCTCGAAGAGACCAAGGACTTCCTCATTCGCTTTTGAGATTGTCCACACCTGCAGGACTGGGATGATCAAGGCTAGGTCTTTGGAGAGATGGCTCTACTAATCAATTGCCTCTTGAGCCCATAGAAACAGCGGTTGGCAAGAGTTACTCTGCGTTTTATCTCGGTACTGATGTTGTTTGTACTGTTTACTGCGGAGCCGAGGTAGACGAAGTCCTTGACGTTATAGCTGCCCATTGTGACGCTCTGTCCAGGACGTCGATGTTGTGTGTCCTTTCTTGATGACAGCATATACTTCATTCAGCCCTCATTCACCGCTAGACTCATTTTAGCCGCCTCCGCCTCAATGCCAGCAAACGCCTCATTGATGGCTCGCTGTGTTCTGCCAATCACGCCAATGTTATCCGCGTATGCTTACACCTGTACGGACTTCTGAAAGATCGTGCCTCTAGTGTTGGCGTGTGAGTCTTGCACGATCTTCTCCAGGATGATGTTAAAGAAGTCACATGACAGCGCGTCGCCTTGTCTAAAACCTTTTTGAGACATTGAAGGGGTCTCCTTTCTTGTGGATCGGGAAAACGATAATGAGATTCCACTCATCGGGCATGCTTTCGTCCGACCATGTCCTACAGCTGAGTTGGTGCATGTACCTTACCAGCTCATCTCCAGCTGCCTTAAACAGTTCCGCAGACAGTCCATCTGCACCAGCAGCTTTATTCGACTTTAGTCTCGATATCGCTATCTTGACTTTGTCTAGGTCGGAGGGACGGAATTCTCATCGATCATCGTCAATTGTGTGGAGTGGAACATTCTGCCTGACAGCGGTATTGGAGTCTTCCTCGCCGTTTAACAGTCTACAGAGGTGATCTGATCAGAACTGATCTTTCCAGATTCTCTGTATCGACTGCGAATCTACTACGAGTTGTCCCTCTGTCTTTGGCCTGTTAGACGCTAAAATTCAAATTTTAAAATACCGAGATCCAAAAAGGCATTTGCTTGAGCAATGCCACCGAGTATGGGACTAATCAGATTTGTTTTCACAAAACACAGTCAATATTGAAGATCTAAATGGATAGTGGATGGTATTTATAGGCGAATGGAAAATAATAGAAACGACTGATGATGACAATGTGCCTTAATGGAATTTATTTCGAATTATTGAAGATGGTATGGAAAACTACAATCTCAGCAACGTGTAACAACACATAATAATCGCTAACACACACTACTACATAAGCGCCCAAATCTCGAGAACGGTGCCTCCGACTCAGGACCTTTCTTCCAGACAGCGATAGCGGAGCCAATGACGAATATTTTCATGCCAGGGTTTCGCTAATAGCCCCAATATCAGCCCCACAGGAGTCCAAAAGGTGGAGTAGGAGGCGGTTTAGGAGAGGAATAATCGCTAACATGCGCCCAAATCTCTTTTACCAAAAGGACGGGATAAACCATCTTAAATTGATGTCAGCTTCAATCCCTGATCCTTTAGTTTCAAGAAGATCTCTCGACGGATCAGACTGACTCTGTATAACACTTTGATCGTCCCATCCTGGTCTTTGGAGCGAAGAAGAAAACGCGAACTGGTCACAGGAAGCATGTGCGATTGTGGCTGATCGTAGGACAAAAATGTATACCAAGCTCGGATCAGGCAGGAAAGTCCGAAATTGTTCCTTCACAGCAGTCTTCTCCCCCTCGCTCCACAGCCACCCCATGCGCCCCTATGCACAACCATCTCCGCTCCAGCTCGCTACCATTCTAAATAGCGACCGCCCTCATCCGCCATCCACCATCCGCCACAGTGCAACTAAAAACACACACTCGAACACCGAACAAGAACGAAACGATAAGCGACCGTTACGAATCAAAGAAAAAAAAAAAAAAGAATTCTTCTCAAGGTTATTGCCATTCGCCGGCGAAGCGAACGCGACAAAACGCACACGGCCGGCTCAAAGTCGACGAGGAAAACAAAACCGAAAAAAAAATTTAAGAAAGGAAAAAAAAACGCCAAACGTGTAGCTCAACATTTGGCATGCAAAAGCGACGAAAACGGAGAAAAAAAAAAAAACAGACCAGAAAAAGTCCCACAAACTCAAGATTATATCACAGCGGACCTCCTCAATTCGAGAGTCTCTCGAGCTGGTGCGCTGATTGCCGTTCCAACCGAGCTCCGTGCACAGACGACTCCCGTCCACACATCTCGTGCACACACGCGCAACATGTGATTCCATTCAGATGCTCCACCATCGTCGACGGAGGGGGGAGGGGGAAGGCAAGTTGAGCCAGCATTTTGTGAGCTCCCCACACATGGGCATCAGCGTGACTGCAGTGACGTTGTCGTCGTAGTCGGTCTGAGAGACAGAGAGAGGGAGACTGTGCCAGCTGATCGTGGCGGTGCGGTGGGGTGCTGTGCATGCACTTTAACCTTGAAACGCACGCCTTGACTTAGTGCCTGGGTGGGATGCGAAGTGATTTCGCGGTTTATTGAGGGGCGCTGTCGATGGTTTGTCTGGTCAAGCGGGTTTCGGGGTGGCATTGAGATGGCAGTAGGCACGGGTTAATCTGTTGCGCGGCGAGAAGCCGTTGGCACACGGGGTGTGGGCTGCGTCTTGAATGGGCGAGGGGTGGAGTGGGCGATGATTGGGGGAAGAAGTCTGTGCTTGATTTGAGTTTCCAGAGGCCTAGGTGAAGCGTGCAAAGGCAAAGAATGTGAGGATTCGTGGAAGAAAGATCAGGTCTTTTCGAACAGGTGCTGATCGACACGGTCTCGGAAGTGGGTGTGCTTGCTGGTCAACACCAAGACATCCTCCGATCTTTGACGAGGAAACGAGAACTTCTGAGCGGAACGGTTGTGTTGTCATGCACCACTAGGCGATCGTGCCACTGCTTCGTTGATGTCGATCGGCCCTTGTTCACGGTACTCATATGCAAGTTGCTTCTGTCCGAAGAAACAAGCTAGATCGCTGGATTTAGCTGGTTACCGTGACCTCTCGACAATGGTGGAGCGTAGTGGACTCTGGCTTGTGGCACAGGCCAATGTTCAAATGTTCAAAACGATATGGCAAATCTTGCCGTCGCCAACGATGCAAATCACATCTTGATTTCTCAAGAAGATCTCCAGGGTATCTTTAACTCGCTGAAGAAGAAAAAGTCTGTCGGAATCGATGGTGAACCGAATATTGTGCTTCGACATCTTCCCCCCGAAGCGGTTAAAGTGAACTCAACATTATTCAACAATGCGCTGAGTAGTGCACATTACCCAGCGCACTGGAAAACAGCTGTGGTTCAGCCGATCCCTAAACGCGACAAAGACAAGGTTTTTGAAAAGACAGTCATTCGACTTCTGAAACCGAAAAACCAGTTCGGATTCAGGGCGGGACATGAAACCATACATGCCGCGTCCAAACTGGTGTCCGACATTCAGTGGAATAAAGGCAAACAGCAATGCACGGGTGCCTGTCTGATTGACTTGGAGAAAGCGTTCGACACCGTATGGTAAGAGGGCCTCCTCCCCAAGCTGGTCAGGTTTGTCATAAGTAAACCATTGCTAAACATGATCCATGACATGATAACAGGTAGACAGTTTGTCGTGAAAAATGGCGAAAAAAATGGTCTGCAACAGGGGGCGGTTGGTTCGCCGATCTTGTTTTCAATGTTCACTGCAGATCTTCTAGGTTCCATGCCGCACTTAATAGCGTACTCCGACGATCTAGTTGCGTACAGAACAGGTCCGAAGTTCGAGGTAATAAACAACTTGTTGCAGCGTGACTTCGAGAAAATTCAGCTATCTTGCGACGACTGGAAGTTGCTTATCAACTTCCTGAAGTGTGAAACTACCCTGTTAAGGACCCTGTTGTACATGGCACCGAGGGATACGCGCCAAAACCGGCGCAAGTTCGGCATAGTTGACCCGCAGGGTCGGCCGTTAGCTGTTAAAAGTGTAGTTACAGTGGCTCAACATTATAATGGGACACTTACAATTACGAAAAATGTCTGTAATTTTCTAGAAAATTATAAGCTTTGTATGTGAAATATATACGGAATTTGGATGCTCATATATTCAGTTTATTAATAACAAAAAAACAAAATTAAATTCAGTAATACAACAACATCAAAAAAGTCAAAAATCTTTGGTCAAAGTAATAATGGGACACTTGGTAACCCCACTGCATTTTGATCTTCTTCTTCATTTGGCGCTATATTCCGGGGTGGACCTGGGCCTCAACCAACAAGCCTCTCCAGCTAGCACGGTCTCTGGCTAGCTGTCTCCAGTGTCGCACGCCAAGTTGGTTGAGGTCCTTCTCCACCTGGGTGCGCCACCTTAAACGCGGGCGTCCTCTGTTGCATTGTCCCACGGGTTCGGAGTCGAAGACTCTCCGGGCCGGAGCTGAGTTGTCCATACGCTCTAAATGGCCTAGCCATCTTAGGCGTTGGATCCGAAGACGCCTGACTAGACTCATGTCGTAGTACAAACCCGTACTGTTCGTGGTTCCATCTTCTCGTCCGAAAACCGTCAACGCCAAAGATCGCACGAAGAGCTTTTCTCTCGAAAATACCAAGGACTTCCTCATTCGCTTTTGAGATTGTCCACACCTGCAGGACTGGGATGATCAAGGCTAGGTCTTTGGAGAGATGGCTCTACTACTCAATTGCCTCTTGAGCCCATAGAACCAGTGGTTGGCAGGAAATACTCTGCGTTTTATCTCAATGCTGATGTAATTTGTACTATTTACTGCGGAGCCGAGGTATACGAAGTCCTTGACGTTATAGCTGCCCATTGTGACGCTCTGTCCAGGACGTCGATGTTGTGTGTCCTTTCTTGATGACAGCATATACTTCGTTCAGTCCTTATTCACCGCTAGACCCATTTTAGCCGCTTCCTTTTTCTTTAATAAGCCCCTAGAGAAACACAGTAAGTGGCAAAATGAAACAGCAAGCTTCGGTTGGTACTATGGATTCATGAGAAGAACTTCGACACTTTCCTTGCGCGTGCTTGAAGCCACTAGCTTGAGCAGGTCGACGAGCTTTAACAGGCACAACATTGCAAAGTTTTTTGAAAATTTGAGAACTTTGATGGCAAAGTATAACCTTGGTGCAGAGTCAATATGGAATATTGACGAAACTGGATTGACTACGGTTCACAAACCTGAAAAAGTTGTTGCTAGTAAGGGCTTGAAACACGTGGGCAAAATAACGTCTGGTGAACGCGGTGAACTGGTTACTGCTTGCTGTGCCATAAACGCAATCGGAAATCATATTCCGCCATTTATGATATTCCCACGGAAAAATTGACAAGATTTAAGATGCACCTATAAGCACAAGTGGAAACACTTTTCCTTCGGTTTGGATGACTGCCGTTAATTTCATTAATTTTTTAAATCATTTCAAAAAATTTACCCAAGTGCTGATTAGAATCCCAATCCTTAATAATTATGGACAATCTTGACAGCCATATAAGCATTGAATCATTAAATTTTGCAAAGGAAAATGGGATTCATCTTCTCACCATACCTCCGCACACATCCCATAAGACCAGGCTAACCACTAGAGAGGACAGTGTTTGACAATTTGATGCTTCAAAATCCTGGTAAGGTTTTTATTATATATGATATTTCAGAGTGCTTCGGGAATGCCTTTGTACGAGGTTTTACTCCGCAAAATAGACAAAGCGGTTCCAATGGAATTGACTTACTGGAACTTACATGAATAAACAGGGTTTTATTTTTAAATATATGGATAAGGTAGAGTTGATCCCCCCTGTAACCAAGTCTACCCTACAATGGGATCAAGTCTCCCTTATTCGGGGTAACCAAGTGTCCTTTTGAAAATTTAAAAAAAGGGCTAAAAGAATACCTCGTCGACCGTTTTTTGTTTGCTAAGCTTAACAATAGGATAAACAACGGAAAGGGTTATAAATCTGGTAATTGCGAAGGAAGTATATCTTATACTTTCCGAAGGAATGCGTAATTTAAAAAGGGAGGATCAACTGTCCCCATGTTCCCCTATCCTTTGCATATCTGTAATATATAATCTTCAGTATTTAGTCATATATTGCTGTACATATCTGGCGATTCCTTTAGTTTATAAGATATTTTATTATCAACCCATTTTATGAAAAAATCAATTAGAAAATATACTAAATGAAGGTTTTTTTTTATCATAGTTTTCCTTCAAATTTTCTTTGTAACTAAATGTAGTAAAATGTATACATTTCCGGTTGTAAGATATAATGTAAATATCAAATCTCTGTACAAGCTATTTATTTTCTCAAACAGATGCAATACTTATTCTATGACAAAATAAACGTAACGAACATTTATATTAAGGACATATGTTATAATTATAGCCAACTTATAGATCTGCTAAACTTTTGTCGGAACAGAAGATATTATACAAAAATTAAAGTTAAAAAAAAAAATGCTTTCAGTTCAAACCTCTTAACTTATAATTTTTTTTCATTTTTGAAGTAAAAAATATAAATTGACTCATTTTTACCTTCTCCGGATATATTTTATATTTTTAATCGAACGCTTAATAACATAGATACTTAAAAAATAACAATATTAACACATTCTTTGCTTTCTCCGAGTTGCCAACGTTGATCGCTTGACTAACTTAGGGCAAAACATAAGAACAAAAAAGAAATGCATTTTTCTTATCATAAATGCCGTATACTTTGTGAAAATAAACAGTTTTTTCTTGTTTATCTAACATTTGAAAGTGATCTTTTAGGCACTGATCTTTAGGGAGCTGCCCCAGTGTGCGCTGAAAGCCGCTTTATAGTGTCTGAGTTCTCAACTGCAAGAGTTACTGTCAATTCTTGGGGAGCATATTTGTCAAGAAAAGCCGCCTTTTTCATTCGACTTTCAACTACCAGTCTCTTGCAAGGGACAGTAGCGCTCATAAGACAAGCGATTGCGAATGCGAATGCGAATATATGACTATTCGAAAGGTGGGACTTGCCTTACTAGGAAAACGGAAATAAAAGACGTGTAATCTCGATACGAAACTTTCCTTTTCATTTCATATCGACTACAAAAGCTAATTCAATGCTTGGATTTTTGAAAACGATCATGTGCTGAATTTTCGAATCAATATGCCCTAAAATCTGTCTATATGTCCATTGTACGCTCAGTAATATGGTGTCCATTATATATGAACTCTATAGTGCGTCTAGAAAAAAGAAGAGGCTCTATGTCAACTTTATCTATGCAACGACAACGATCGTTGCTGGTATCCCGCCAAGTTGGAAGCAATCAACAAATGCCCTTTGCCGCCTTATTAAATGCAATATAAAACAGTTCAACTTGAAATACGTACAGGCTACATCTCGGTCCAATCACAGCGGCTCTTACCTGTGGCCCGATCCTTCAACCAAGTGAGGTTTTTGTTCCATTCCTCTCTGGTTGGTATGACTATTTCATAATGCATAATGCATCTTTTTTTAAAGTCGAAGTCAGGAGAGATCAGGACACTTACTCGAGTCAACTCCCGAACGTTGTCTACTTTTTTCTTTGAAATTATAGGTTCTCTGCACAGTTAAGACTTAGGCTGTAGGATATTCAATACTGCTTCATCCTCGCTGTCGGCTTCGTTTTAAAAGCCCCGGTTGCACACATCCACTGAATTTTACGAAGTAAGTAGATGGGCATATATTGAGTAATCAAAGTTTGGTTAAAGGTGAAGAATAGAAGCAAGCTTTAGGTCATGCTTTGGTTGTACCAGGGGTCCTGCACACAAGTGGAGAAGGACCTCAACCAACTTGAGGCGAGTAAGTGGAAGCAGCTTGCCAGAGATCGGGGCTATATGGAGTAGCTTGTTGACTGAGACACAGGTCCACCCGGACTGTAGCGGCAATCAAAGAATAAGAAAGACGTACGACATTTGATGACTATTTGTTTTTTCGGAGGTTATTAGCACTACATTGGAGCACTCAGACTCAAAATGTTATGAATACTGAATCTAATATTGACAGGAATCCTAAAGATTTCTGGACATTTGTTAATAATAAAAGAAAGCAAAATGGGACTTTGCAGAATGTTGAGTTCAATGGTATAGCATCTCAGAGTAGTGAGACAACCTGCGAGCTCTTTGCAAAATTCTTTGAATCAGTGTATAGCGATCACTCGAATATTCATCCACCTTCTTTTAATGAAGATGTTTGTAATATAAATCTTGGATCACTGTATATCTCAACTGATGACATACTGCAGGGAATTTATTCCTTGAACTCTTGTGTGAATCCTGGTCCTGACAATGTTCCGTCTGTTATTGTCAAACAATGTAGTTCTTCCTTGTCGCTACCATTGAAGTTATTGTTTAATATGTCTTTGTCTTCCGGTACATTCTTGGACGAATGGAAAATTTCCTTTATAATACCAATATTTAAAGCTGATTCTCGACATAAAGTGGATAATTATAGAGGAATCTCTAAGATTTCAGCTATTCCGAAACTTTTTGAGTTAATTGTCACAAAAAAAATTTATTTTGCAATCAAAGAACACATTTCTTTACACCAACATGGTTTTGTTTCTGGCAGATCTACCTTAACCAATTTGACAATTTTTACAAAATACCTCTTTGATTCAGTAGAATCCGGGTATCAAGTTGATGTTATTTTCACGGATTTTAGAAAAGCTTTTGATACTGTATGCCATAATATTCTATTAAACAAAGTAAGATCATTTGGTATTCATTCAGTACTACTTAAGTGGATAGAGAGTTACTCGACAAATATAACTCAAATGGTAAAAATTGATAACCATAAATCTAGAATCATTTAGGTATTATCAGGTGTTCCCCAAGGTGGCCACATAGGCCCACTACTGATCATTATATTTATTAATGAGATTCCTTCAATCCTGTCTCATGTTAAATGTTGAATGTATGCAGACGACCTTAAGAGTTACCTTCGTGTTAAGAATCGTCAAGATTGTATGCATGTTCAAAATGACTTAAATGTGTTATGTAATTTGTGCGATCTCAATGGACTAAGCTTAAATATTACTGAATGTCATTCTTTTTCTGTTTACCATGTATTGTCATCCGTAATATATGACTATTCGATAGGTTGAACTTGTCTTACTAGGGAAACGGAAATAAAAGACCTTCGTGTAATTTTCGATACGAAACTTTCCTTTTCATTTCATATCGACTACAAAAGCTAATTCAATGCTTGGATTTTTGAAAACGATCATGTGCTGAATTTTCGAATCCATATGCCCCTAAAATCTGTCTATATGTCCATTGTACGCTCAGTAATATGGTGTTCATTATATATGAACTCTATAGTGCGTCTAGAAAAAGTTCAAAAGTCATTTATTAGATTTGTTATAAAAAGAATGGGATGGAATCTTGACATCATGCCACCATATCCTACAAGATGTGCATTAATAGACGGGGTAATCATAGCATAATGTTCATTTATGATATTCTTTCGTATCGTGTAATTTGCCCTGAGCTCCTTCAATATGTAAGGTTTTACGCACCGGAAAGAATTCTTCGAACCCGAAAATTCTTATTACAACCAAGACACCTGTATAATTATGGCTTTAATGAACCGTTAAGTAAATGTATAAGCCAATTTAATTCCGTTTGCGTAGAAGTGGACCTATGTGATGAGAGACAAAAATTTAAACAGTCTATTCCAAAATCTTTGACAATTTCCCTTAATTAATCTAATTTAATATCTATAAGTATTTAATTTAATGTACTGTTTACATACTTATTTATTACTAAATCTATTTATTCATATATTTATTTAATACTTTGTAGTCCTATATTTATTTACTTAAAATTATCAAAATGTTCCTATCATGTACTTAGATTATACGAGTATTATCACAAGGTTCCGAAATCTGTAAGAGTTAAACTCGGTAGATGGAAGTTTGTAGCCTAGGTCGAACCTATACCTTAGCGCCACAAGAAAAAGAAGCCTCCGCTCAATTACTGCTGATGGACAGACTTCTTCTCCTTTTTTGTACGCCCCCAAGCGGACCTGGATCTAAATCAGAACTTAGCCTTATTTAGGTCAGACAACTAAAGGCAAAGGTCCCAAGACCCCAAGACAGAGTGCCTTTAAAGGCAGTCAAGAACCACATCTGCTCACATCAAAAGCAAACATCCACAACCTTCCAGCGAAAGAAACCCGATGACATTCCAAATATTCCACTCGACCTCTGCCGCCTTCTTTCACATGTAATCGACACCCCCTCCCGCGCCACACACTTCACAAAGAAGTGATGTCAAAACCAATTACAACACGCACCTCCTCCTCCACCGCCGCACCGACCAGTAATTCACTAACTGCGACCTAATTGCTTCGGGAGAACACTTCGCCTCTTCTTGGTCCATTGTCGCCGGCAACTACATTCCACAACATGCAACACGGACAACCCGTCGCTGGGAAGAAACCACCACTCGGGGCGATGTCCTGCGAGCCAATTTTCCTCCTTCGGTCAGACGATTACGACGGCCAGAGAGTGTCCTTTGTGCCGGGCCATTGTTGCACGTGGGAACGAGTCCATTGTGGGCACAAAGTCGACATTCTAATATCCTTGTGCGTCCCACACATGGGCCACTTCAGCAATAATTCCATCGCTTGACACGTCCTCTGTGTGCTGTGTGTGTGTGTGCATGTGCCAAGGTACGAGCTGCATTCAGAGATAAAGAAAGGACCTTTCCCCGGTGTGTCCTTTCTCTCTTTTTTTGCACAGATCGTGCAATCGAGAGATTCCCACGATAGCCGAGGCATAACTCATCGATATCCTTTTGTGCCGGGAGTCAGGAGGACCTGTGTCAGGCATGAGTGCATTGATGCACTTGATGTCCTGCCGGTCGGCCGAGAGCCGATAGTCGAGCGCTGTGTAATTACCCCCGTTGGCACAGGTCGCCCAACGGCCGTGTCGCTCCGTGTGCGATTCTGACGAGATGATGGGCTGCCCGATGGGTGCACATTAGTTTTACGAGCGAGAACTCTGATTAATGTGACACACTTCCAGATATGATCTGGGCGACATCGACCACGACGACGCTCGGCGGGCTCTAGCCGACCGAGCCTCGGAGCCTACGCAAGCCGTTCGATTTCCGCTCCGGCCTATCTGCGCCCGTAATCGATGATTGATGAACGTGAGATGGAATTTTTATTTGATTCTAATTGTCTTGCGCGCTTGGCATGGAGTGGAGCTGGGGCACTGGCAGAATGATAGAACGCGGCCCAAGTGGTTTGCCATTCATCGGCCGTCACTCCGGAGTTATGTAAGCCGCGAACTGCTGGCAGTAATGGATTACCGCAGCGGCGAAAGCTGGAGGTATGTGTGCGCGGCCTCACCTTGACCTCGGCCAGTGGAGCCGGTGGAGCACGAATGGACGAGCTCCGGAAATCGCTTGATTGATACGCGAGTCGTGTTTGGCTGAATCATCGGCGGATTTATGTGGTTTGGCCAGTTCGACGGTGACCTTGACTATTTGTCGACGATAATTACAAGGGTCCTCCCGCGCAAGACTGCGAGTTGAGGTGCCACACGGCGATCGATGGTTACATGGGCGCCTGGAGGCGATGGAGTGTCTGGTGGGTGAGTGACGGCGAATGGCGTGCCTCGGAGGGATGCGCCGCGATGATGATTTGTTGCTTTTGAAGAGGAGATGAGCTCTTATTCGAGAGCTTGTGCAGAAATTGGGCAAATATGATGAGGTGTCTGAAGATCATGTCAATGATCGCTGTGATAAAAAGATGTTAAGGATGATAAACGTGCCGCCGGAGTAGGTGATGGGTCCTGTGTTCTTAGTTCGCGGAGCGTTATTGGGAGCCACAGGGCGCTGGAATGGCCCCTGTGTTCTTTACGCTTCTAGAGTGATAAAGATCCACAGGGTTCGGTGGTGGCCCCTGTACTCCTAGCGTGATGAGGGACAACAGGGTTTTGTGGCGGGTTCCTGTGCTCGTGCATGAAGGGGCACAGAGTTCTGTGATGGATCCAGTGCTAGTGCGTGCCGTGCCAAAGGATTGTGTGACGTGTGCTGTGCTCTTACTTCTCGCGTCGGTTTAGGCAGGTAGAGTTTTGCGATGGGTCCTGTGCTCCTAGTACTCATGCGTAATGGGCAGCCACAGGGTTCTGTGATAGGCGCTATGTTCTTAGTGATCTTAGCTTACTGCTATGTGATGCGGCCTGTACTCTTGGTGCTCGAAGCGTGATGGTGAGACACAGGGTTCTGTGATGGGAGCTATGCTCTTAGTGCTCGTGGCGTCATGGTAAGATTCATGGTTCTGCGATGGATCCTGTCCTCTAAGTGCTGGTAGAGTTATGGGAAGCCGCAGGGTTCTCCGATGGGTCCGGTGCTCTTAATGCTGTCACATGATGAGGGGTCACAGGGTGCCGTGATGGCCCCTGTGCTCTTAATGCTTCTAGAGTGATTAGGAGCCACAGGGTTCGGTAGTGGGTCCTGTGCTCGGGTATGAAGGGCCGTATAGTTCTGTGTTGGCTCATGTGCTCATTTGTAATGGGCAGCCACAGGGTTCTGTGGTGGCTCCCGTGCTCTTAATGCTCCTAGCGTGATGAGGAGCCAAAGAGTTCTGTTATGGGACCTGTGCTCTTGAGATGTTGAGGCTTCAAAGCGAAAGAAGTGATGGGTTTCGTAGTGAGTCCTGTGGTCTTAATGCTTGTAGGAAAGATCATGTTTAATAATAATTCCTCAAGGTTTTCTGATAGGTCATTTGCTCTTAAATTGTTAAGACTTCGAAGCACAATTGTGAAAGCTTTGTAATGGGCCATAACAAGATTTTAAAGCGAGGCAGTCGAAATGCCACAGGGATCTGTGATGAGTCCTGCGCTGTTGCGACTTCACAGCTTGATAGGGCCTAATCAGTGGTTTCCATCCGCTCTACATGACCTATTCAAAGAGTATACCTGTCTAGAAAAAGCTTCTCAACTTCGCAGTTCGAAGTTGGCATTAAACTGTAGGTCCCTTCCACTCGTGAAAAGAACAATAGCACACACAACATGAGTGGTTGATAAGAAGCTAGGCCCAGGTCCGCCTCGGACTGTCGCGCTACCCATATTTGTCTTCCAATAGTCTTCCAAACTTTGACCGTTGGTAACGGACATATTGATGAAGCTGTCAAATTGACCGTCATTTATTTTGTCTGTTTTACCAAAGTACCATGGACCGACAAAGCGTTCAACAATACGTGATAAAAAATTGTCTCCAAAGTGGGTGTTATATTCGGGCAACGTTCGCCTTGTTTTAGGCCCATTCCTGGATGAATACGCGACGATACCAATTCACATGAGATCTAAGATCGTCCCATGCATCCCGAAGACATCACTATTTGATGTAGACTTTGGGGTGGCGGCTTCATAGGTTCAGATTTTTTTTTAAAACGCCATCCCCGTCATCCACTGCGGGCGCTTTAGATTGATGATTACCAACTTCTTTTGGCCTGGATTGGAAGATATGGACAACAACGAGATGTGGTCTCAACAGGACGGCCTTGTCCGTCACACAGCTCACGCCACGTGGTGGTAAAACGTGAACAGGTCAACGAGATCGTGGGCGAATAAGCCATAAACCACAGCGGCTTTTAAAGCCAATCTAACCCATGCCATCGGTCAAATTCAGCCTGATTTATGTGCCAGGGTAACGAAAAGTGGTTTTGGATGTAGATCGTGAAGAGAATAAAATAGACTCTCTATCAGGCTTATCAGAGCAGAGCACTCTGATTCCAAGACTCACCTAGCCGAAGAAAGGTTGGTGTTTGCACGCTCGATGTGATCTTTGCGTCTAGCTCGTTCAAATCAGAATAGACATTACATCAAGTATCAGCTCCTGGCAACCTTCATGTCAGACTGACAGAACAAGGTTTTTGTGGAACATCATTTTGGTCCGAGTGAGTCGTGTGAAGTTCACGTTGGCCTTGAGGTTTACAAAACCTTGCTCTTCGTTCGTGCATTAGGAGCTGCTCGTTTTCCGCAAACGCTGGGAAAGTGTCTCCCATCTCGATGTCTTCTACAGAGCTAGATTGCAGATTGTTTGGTTGTCTCTACCTAGCACCTCTTCGCCTAAATCCGTTGCGGCTTTATTTCCATTCGCAGATGCTTTGCGTATCCAGAATAGGTCCATGCTAGAAATGCTGTCGTATCGTAAAGGGTTGATGCATATGTTTTATTATTTCGGCCGATACAGACGCCGTAAAAAGGCGGTGTCTTGAAAGTGTGTCTCAAGGCACAGAGACATTTCCCAAAGCCATCGTAAGTGACACATCGTGCCAAGCGACTACCTTGTCTCAATGAAGTTAATTTCGCCCTCGAAATGTAACGAATTAAACAACTTGCGGCTTCGTCAAAATTAGTCACGAGGCAGCAATCGTCTTTAAACAAACTTGGCAAGCTTCTATCCAAAAAGCCGGCAAGAGTTCGACTTAACATCTTTAGCAGAAATCGCGTTTTGAAGCCACTACCGTAGAACATGTTAGCTGCAACCATGGGATTCTAACGAAGTGTTTGGAAAAACTTTCGAATTCAACTCTGAAGACCTGTCACTTGGATATCTCCGAAAGGATGTGATATATGTAAGGAGTGGGCAACTTGGACGTTTCTGCACCCGTTCGAAATCTTGACAGAAAGTCAGTATCATACCTCCGAGGAACGAAATAAGTGGGCTTTACGCTTGAACATCATTGGGAAATATTCATCCAAAGTCAGTGCTGTGCAACTCAAACAGTGCGATTTTTGAAAAGAAGTTTTGGCCGAAATGGAGCACCCACCGCGACTGTTGTACGCAAGTGTGGGCCTTTTGCCAAGACTGGTATGCTCATGGACAACACTCACGGTCCTCGTCGTCGTACAGATGAGTCTGTGGCTGCTGTGGCCAAGAGCGTCACTTAAGCCACGGTGGGCGTTATAGAACCCTATTACTAAAATTGAAGATATGGATTTCGACAACCTCTGCTTCATGTAGGACATGAGTCTGGGAGAACACCGTTTCGGTGAACGATGGGCGTTATAGAATGTAGGGGTTAGGGGGGGCCCTGTCACACAGGCTATGACACACCCGATCTTTTGGTCGTGTTATCAGCGATTTCAAATGGCCTTGGAGCTGCGTTGACCCCTATGGGGAACCATGAAGGACCTATCTTATGCTAAAAATTCGGAAACGATTCAAGCACTTTAGGACAATATCATCCAAGTAATCCGTGAGTTAAAGCCCGAAACCATCAAAAATGCCTGGAAAATTGGGGTGACAGACTGGGCTACTATGAGGCAGCCACTTGAGCGAACCTTGTTTGTTTGACAATTGTGGAACATGAATGTAGGAGTCGAGAAGTCTTTTACTGTCATGATGCGTTTCTGAATAATGGCCGTTGGGTCTAGGCACTGCCATAAGTACATCTAGAACCTTCGAGTCTGCCAAAGACATTCAGAAGCAAAGCCGACAACCACTGAGCTGACGGCCGATGGAGATCTAACTTTGGAAAACTCTCAGAACTAACGTCAAGTTATGACACGGTCAAGTCGAATAAATCCCATTCTGCTTTGAAATCTATGCGGTTTAAAAGAACAGGCTCCACCGCAAAACCATGTGGCACCTCATAAATTCTCTCATTTATAACCTTAAGAGCACAGGGTCCATATCAGAACCCTGTTGCACCTCAAGACTTTTCTTATTCGCAGGTTGCTTCGTATTAAAAGCACACGGGGCCTAGCGCAGAACCCTGTGGCACCTCAAAACTTTTCTTATTTGCAAGTCTCATCATCTTAAGAGCACTGGGCCTACCGCACAGCCCTGTGGCACCTCATAACTTCTCTCCTTTACAACTTTAAAGGCACAGGGTCCATATCAGAACCCTGTTGCACCTCAAGACTTTTCTTATTCGCAGGTTGCATCATATTAAAAGCCCACGGGACCCACCGCAGAACCCTGTGGCACGCCATAACTTCTCTTATTTGGAAGTCTCATCATCTTGAGAGCACTGGACCCACCGCAGAACCCTGTGGCACCACATAACTTCTCTCGTTTACAAATCGCATAATATTAAGATCACAGGACTTATCTCTGAACCCTGTGGCACCTCGTCAAATTCCTGTTCTTGAAGTCACCGTGTCTTAAGATCAGCCCGAAATCGCAAGCATTTCAATTTCACGCCACTGGGGCATGCATCGAGTCCCCAGAGCCGTAATCCACACTACTGTGCTGTAGTTTGTTGTGATCATTAAGAAATCTCGAAAAATTTCCGATGCAATTCATTCACTTTGCTTGGACTGCTCGTCAAGTGTGGCATCCTGCCTCTAGACCCCCAGCACTCACCCACGCAGTCCTGTATCTTCCAGCAATCCTCTCAAAACCAATCCAATTTGGCCGGCGATCATAACCGATCACCATTTATTTTGAATCGGCCGTCATTTCGCATTCGTTTCACCGTTAATATTCCAGTGACACCGTGACGTCGCTTTTAGCAGCCGCCACCCAAGCAGAGCGGCTGCGAAATGGGAGATCATTTCAATACCGGATTACGATCGCAGGCCCCCCTCTCGCCGATGGCGACCAAGAGCCAGCGGTCCGCTTGAGAAGGGTTGACACATCCGCGCAACGGATTACCACCGCAAATCGCACGAGGGGTCATCGTCCGCCTCCCCCAAAAAGGGAGGAGGAGGCGGCAATCGAATTCCGATCCAAATCACATCCTCCTCACTCATCATCGACTTAGATCAATCGCCGCTGGGAGACAGTCCGTGGGACTCGTGCAAGAGTCCTGCGTGCGCTGCTGCATGCACACTCACGGCTTCAGGTCACGTCGCGCGAGCCGCAGAGCATTTCGGCGGTGGCCCCCGTTCGTGCGGCGAGGCGTCCAAAAATACATTTTCCCAATAAACGTTGATATCGTTTGAATTTTTCGCGCCAAAACTACTCGATCTCCACGGGTCCGGCGATGAGATAAACGAGTTTCTTTTTTCGTCTGTTTTCTCGTCATTTTTTTCCATGCTCGTCGCTGCCTGCCGCTCGCCCTTTCCCTCGGCGCGGCACGGCACGGCTCAACCGGACCGTCCTCGCTGGTCTCTTGTTTATGTTGTCGTCTTGCCTTGGGTGCCCTGCTCGGACTGTTGATTACATTTCTCGTCTTTATTGGTATCGGAACGACCGAATGGACGGAATGTGTTGTTAGGTAGTTCTCCAGCACCGATTTGATCTTGAGCCGACTTTTGCCAAAAAAAACGAGTCACATGCACACACTCACAGCGACTGATAAAGTTGATTTTGCGTTCCAGATCGCAGACGTGGCTGAGGCATGATATCATTGCGACCGAAATCGAACGGAACGGTTGCAAGGGTAAATGTCAAGAAGTCAGAGATTTCGGGCGCACATCCATTTGTCGGCCTGCAGTAAACATCAGACTAGATCGACCCTGATTAGACGTTTATTTGGTGTGTTTTGCTATCAAAATGTCAAAATGATTGCATGAATACTCGGAAGGCACGCAGTTAAGATGGCATTTTATGGGCAGTTTTGGGAGGAGGAGGTCACCGTGAGGGTTTGTGTGGAATTCCCACGAGACAGAAACAGATGAGGCATCCGGATTGAGCTTCCGAAGGTGAGCTAGAGTAATTTCGGCTCTTTCACTGGCCAAGAGTGATGCTTCTGGCAGCACTCACCAATGGATCCGTGCAGCGTCATGAGTGCTTAACGTCACTGCCATGTAGATCCCATCCTAGAAACAGGATCCTTGACAGCACCCAGTGCCTGCCCAACACGCTTCGAAACCTGGGAGAATATGCATGTGACTTCCTAACACGATACGAGCGCTAAGAGCACAGGACCGATTACAGAAACCTGGATCGCCATTACTCACGGTACGAGCAATAAGAGCACAGGACCCATCACAGAACCCTGTGGCTCACCATCACGCAACGAGCAGTAAGAGCACAGGACCCTTCACAGAACCATGTGGCTCCCCATCACGGTACGAGTAATAAGAGGACAGGACCCATCGCAGAACCATGTGGCTCGCCATCACGCTACGAGCAGTAAGAGCACAGGACCCATTACAGAACCCTGTGGCTCACCATCACGCTACGAGCACTAAGAGTAAAGCGAACATTAAGAGCACAGGACCCATCACAGAACCTTGTGACTCACCATCACGGTACGAGCAATGAGGGGATAGGACCCATCGCATAGCCAAGTGCATCACCATCACACTACGAGCACTAAGAGCATAGCAACCATCACAGAACCCTGTGGCTCCCATCACGCTACGATCACCAAGAGTACAGACCCCATCGCATAACCATGTACCTCCATCACGTCATCTCTTCTCTTTGAAGACTCAGCATCTTTGAACTCAGGACCCAAAGAAGCCTGTGAGTCCTAATGACTTCCCTTTTTCCCTCGCTTTGAAGTCTCGGATAGGACCCATCCTAAGGACCTTACGTCACGTTGCCTCATCGTTTCCCTCACTTTTAAATCGCAGCATTCTAAGAGGCCATACTATCATACCGTCTCTGTGAGCATTAAGAGAAGTGGGCTCATTGCAGAACCCTGCGGCATCTCATTGGTTCCCTCGATTTGGAGTCGACCACAGAATTTGTTAGACCCTCACTTCCATCGTCAACCATTAAAAGTAACGTACCCATCACATAACCTTGTGGCAGCTCATCATTTTCCGTCAAATTCCACACCACAACGATGAAAATCAATATTTGCTGCGAACACTCTCAGCGATTGAATAACCTCTCGTGCGAGCCCCGCTCAAGGACTCCTTCAGTAGTCAAACACAGCAGAAAGTGCTCTTTGCCCTTGGTGACCATTGAGCGGCCTCTGAAATGACCGCCATTTGAGTCCCCATTGATTGCTTAAACAAAGCCCGGGATGGCTGTCAGTTGAATCCTTTCCAGATCCTCGCACTGAGTCGGATTGTGTTTGAGTAAATACAATTTTCGCAGTTGGTCCTAAAGAAACACTGATGCGTTCAGGAGCTCTAGAAGGATTTTCTTTTCTGTTTGTCCAAAAAAAAAACAAAAAACACAAGAATTCCTCTCGCACTGCGATGCATAATCAAAAAGGATCAAAGGATATACACTTTTTTTGTGTGTCTCTCTGGAAAAAAACAACTGAAAGATGAATGAATGAATGTGCTAAAGAGAAATCCTTTTGCTTCATTCACCACCTTCAGTAGGACGCAAGGACAATGACGCAACAGTCTTAGGATGCAACGGCGAAAAGGATACGTCCGACCAACCGCTGTGACCAGATTAGAATTTCACGCTCCCCTGCCGCTTCCACTCGCATCCCGACACGTGATCGTGATCAAGACCAGAGATCAGTCTCGATCGATTTGGAGCCACTCTCCTTCCAGAGTCATCACATCGATCGAGTGGATCGCAGTCAAATTCGAGGGCAATTGCAATTTAAATAGATTCGCGTGAAGTGCAAATCTCTTCTCAATTCACTGCCGGTGTCCATCAGCAGGTGACCTGCTGTGCACAGGTCCTTGTTGTTCGGAGAAAGTCCTTTGTGATGGGGTTTTCCTTTGCTCTGCCGGTGTGTGCGTGTGACACAGAGAGGATCTACATTGTTCGAGAAGTCCTCTTCAAGACTCTGCTCAAGTGGAATCCTGGAATCATCATCCTTCCTCTCCAACTGGGTGCAGAGCAGAGAGCGGGATCATGGTGAGGTAATCTTTTGCAATAATTGACATGCGGTATGCGATGGGTTTTGCTCGGCTGAAGGACGATCGGAGGCCCACTCAAGTGTTCCAATTATGGTCCAGGCATTCTGTCTGAAGGATTCATTTGAGGGACATCATTGTGCTGTGGAAATGGGTTTTCTGTTGCGATTTTTTTGTCGGTTTTGTTTTGAAAATGTAGTTTTTTTTTTTGGAACCCAGGAGGCGGGGAAGGAGATGATTCTTTTATCACTTCTGCAACACTTCAATGACTTTTTAGTGAGCTCGACTGCAGGGGGATGGCATGCATGAAGTGGATGGGAAGGTCTTGCTGCAGCACACATGTGGTCTGGGATTCTGTGGAATCCTTTGAGGATTTCCTCTGATGGAACTCCTAGTGGGAGACGGCCTGGGTGGACTTCAACGACTTTCCGAATCGCATCTTGTAGACAGAGAGGAAGTGGGAAACAGATTCAAACATGATTCATACTAGTGATGGCGGTTGTTTGAGAATTCTTTGCTTTCAAGGCTTTGGAGACGGTGAGGGATGCTTGAACCGTTGATGGTTTGATTTAGATTCTCGCCCTCTCGACGGTGTCTAGTTCGCGCTCTCCTCTTTTGACAGCTCTGTCGCGGGCGCATTCCGATTTGTTCTCACGATGGGAGTGTTCAGCTGAATGCTCGGCCCTTGGCCACATAGTGTCATCCCTGGCTTAAATCGTCTTTGGATTGCTTGTCATTGAATTCGTCGCTCATCATCACCGTTCATTGTTGGCTTCCAGTCTCGTTGACTTCGTGGAAATGACCCGCTGGAGAACTTACTTGAGTCGGTTTGAACTGTTTGCAATTAACGAAGCAGCAACAATTCTAAAATAAATATTTTCTCAGATAGCCAAGCGTCCCTTAAAACAATAAAGAGTTACGCATTCAACTCCAAGGAATGTCAAGACACTGGCACAAAAGACAGAAGCTGATCTTGGTGCCAGGACATGAAGACCATGAAGGCAATGAAAAGGCTGACATACAAGCCAAGGTGCAGGTGTACAGATACCCTTTGTTGGGCCCTCCCCTCTTCACATATACAAATGGGTCACTGAACAAATGATCCAGTTTTGGAACAACCAGGAGCGTATCGAACACTCTAGGAAGTGTGCCAAGAAGACGAGCCAAGAAAGCATACCTATGAATGTAGTGTGGATCACTAACAGGTCACGAAGCATGTAGTTATCACCTCCATAAAATGGGTCTTTTCGGTACAGAAATCTTTAAGCTTTGTCGTCAGGCGAAAGCGACTATGGACCACCTATTAGTCGACTGCCGAAGCCTTGCCCGTGAAAGATTCAAAAACACTTGTAACAACGAGAGACTTTCAAGAAATCCTAAAAGACCGCACTTAAATCCTAGACCAAATGAAAGGGGCTACAACAGATCTTTATGGTCGCAGTACAAGTGTCTGTATGACACACCCCAAGATCTTCACTGCAATTAAATTCTGAGTCGGTCGTTGATCAACTTCAGCTTGCGACTCTCTGGAGTCTAACTAACTTTGATCTTATCGTTTGGTTGGCATTACTCTTAACTTGTCTTGCAGTTTAATCTGTTGTAGAGCGTCTTCTGTTGCTTCTGAAACTTCTTTAAGCTCTTCCGTTCCATTTCTGGACCCAGTTTCTTTGCAATTCTCATGGATTTCGGGAGCATAAGGTGTCTAGTTTTGTATTCAAGCCGGACCCTCTTCCTTGATCCTTCTCGTCTCGAACAATCGTTTGATGTCACATAAAGAACATGACGCATGGACAACTGATGTCGTTCAAGCAAGTGTTTCTCCTCAAGCTCTCGTTAATTTGACCTTCACTCGTGCGCACGGCATTCAGTTGTGATTGTGACAAGTTCCTGTTAATTATTGCCAGTCGATCGCGATGTTTTTGCATAAGCATCTTTCGAAAATGAGTACACTGACATGTTGTCTTATAAAAAACAACACCAAAGGAAGTTTGTGCACAGGACTCGTTACAAAACTCGCACCTTATCATTTCTTTCACTTTGGAATCTCAAGACCTTAAGGGCCGAGGACGTATCGAGGATTTTAAGTCTCAACATCTCTTCAGGACCCTTGTGGCTCCACAAAATTTCCTTAGATTCAAGTCTCAACGTCGTAAGAGCAGAGAACCCATCACAGAACTCTGTGGTACCTCAAAATTGATCTCGCTTTAGAAGCAATTCAGTCAACCCAAGGATCCATCACAGGTCTGTCATAGCTTGGACTTCCTCAAATCTAAAGAGTACAGGACCAGTGACAAAACCTAGTGGCACCCCACTCTTAACTCCCGTTGATGTCCTAGGACCTAGAAGAATGACCAGTCACAAAGATTTATAAGACTTCCCTGGTTGTGTAGTTTTGTAAGAGCACAGGACAAAACACAGAAGCCTGTGGTACACCGTTGTTTTCCACGCCGTAGGCTTTTAACGCCCTGTAAGTTATTGTCTCCGTGAATGATCGGCGATCTTAAAGGAATACGAATAAAGTATAAGTATAGAAGTCCTTGGACATTGTATAGGTAATGATGGTCAGAATAGCGACCACCTGTTAGCTGATCAGTGGTCTGTGGAAAAATTTCGGGTTTTGAGAAAAAAATCATGTCGGCGTGGCTAATTTTTGGCGCTGCGGCCCTTACTACAGCACGACCCACAAGTGCTCGTAGAATCAATTCATCAACAAAGATTGACTGGTGCAGTTTAGCAGCATAGCAGGATCGATCGGCATTGATGTTACGAAAGATTAATTCCTTGATCGCATATTCTCAAGGCAAGCGTACATCATTTGTTCATCAATTCAGCCGCAATAATGGGACATTATAAAGGGTTTTCCTATAGGGACTTGGCAACTTTGATTTCAATTTGTGAACGCACTCTTTCACAAGTCATCAAACTGTCACTGTCAATTTATTAAGTAAATTCAACATTTACCGAATGGATGGCGGAGTTGGTGGAGTGCCTGCGCCTGGTTAGCAGGACCTTCGGTTCGAATCCCAGTTACAGCAAAGTTAACACGCTTTCATCTGGTTTACAAATCTGGTCTAGTCACCATTTGCCGTTGGGATCAAATTAACGGCACTATCACTGCCGTAGTCATTCAGTGGTAGTAGTATAACTAGGGATATCAGAATGGACCAATATGGTCTGCCTAGCCTAGCCTAAACTCAACATTTTCATCATGGCGAGGTATACGAGCGATGATGTCAACAACGGATTTAGACAAGGAGACGCCCAGTGATGCGATTTTTTAACATTATTCTCGAGAAGATCGTACGCACCAGAGGCACGATCTTCCACAAATCTGTGCAGCTGCTCGTATATGCCGATGACATTGACATCATCGGTTGAACACAACGGGCTGTCAATGGGGCGTTTATGAGCATCGAGAAGGAAGCGGCGAAGATGGGTCCTGGGGTCAAGTAAGGAAAGACAAAGTATATGCTATCTACGAAAAACGGTCCACTAACACCGACGTCTTGGACACAACATTACCAAAGACAGCTATAACTTCCGAGTAGTGAAAGACTTTGTCTACCAAGGCTCCGAAGGTAATGCGAACAATGACACCACCGCAGAGATAAAACGAAGGATCACGCTTGCCAATCGGTGTTTTTGGACTTGGACAGCAGTTGAAGAATAAAGCCCTCTCTCGAAGAACCAAGATAGACCTAGACAGTCCCAGTGTATGACGCAGAAGCATGGACACTAAGCAAAGCGCTTCGAGAGGAAAGTCCTTCGTATTATCTTTGGTCCCGTATGTACTGATGGTGTTTGGAGGAGGAGACTGAACTGTAGGGCTGTACAGCGACATCGATCTGGTCAAACGAGTTCGAGTCTCTCGTCTCAGGTGGCTAGGCCATCTAGAGCGAATGGACACCAATGCTCCGGCCCGGAAAGTCTTCGACTCCCACCCCGATGGACAATGCGGAACAGGAAGACCACGCCGCCGGTGGCACACGGAGCTGAAAAAGGACCTCAATGAGCAGAAGGTACGCGGTTGGATGAAACTCGCACAAGACCGTGCTAGATGGAGAGGCATGTTGGCTGAGGCTCAGGTCCACCCTGGACTGTAGCGCCAGCCAAAGAAAGAAAAGAAGTACACGAACGAGCAACGTCTGCAAATTATAAAAATTTTCTTCCGAAATTCGGAGCCTTAACTCCAATTTTTGACGAAGCTCTGGCCCCTATTGCGAGTGTCGACTATCGACCGAATCCCTTGTCAACAAATTTATCAACTGATATCACTTTTGGTATTGTGTAACTCAGTCGATAGACAGTTATATTACTGTGAATGAAAAAGTTCCCATTGTGAATATTCTACAATTTGACAGCTTGAAATCCAATTGTTCATTTGTCAAAGGATATTCTTTTGTCTGTGTAAATTAAATTTGAATAAAATATTGAATAGTGTGGAGTAATAAAACAAAACATTTCATGGCATCTGTTGTGTTGTGAATGGAACGAAGAAAATTCAAGTGATTTCCTTGAAATTGCACGTAGAAGGAGCCGGCTAAGGGGTACTTCTATCCTTTGGTTATATCTGACAAACTGTAAGTAGGTTCATTAATAATTCAGTTCATTGACTAATCTTATATTCGTTACAGTTTTCTGAATTACTGTCTCAATAGGCATTCAAAGACCTTCTCAATGAAAAATAACCTTTGATGAAATACATGCAGATCAACACATACGTACCTAATATCGTCAAACTTGCGAAGGCTCTGTGATTATGTGCTCAGGATTACTCCCAAAAAAGTGTCGGCAATGAATTTTGCGTTAGTTTAGTGCAAGCAACTGTATTTTCTGTATTAAAAGAAAATCCTGAAAATAAATCGTCTCTCAAAACGTTCTTTGTTATCTGCAAACTAAAACAAGTGATACGTTGTTTACATTCTAGGAGACACCGGTGTCTGGATTTCTCTTCTAAAGTGTCTGGATTGCAGTTTATTACTTTCAGTGACATAAAATCGCTTACAAACGATTTGCCGGAATATACTTCCATTTTCAGTCCAAAATTCGTAGTCGACAACCAGCGACTACGAATTTGCAATCGCTCAAAAACTGCTGTCAAGTCGACAACTATAGCCTGCGATCGACATTCACAATACCAAACTTCAGATTCGATAGTCGACATTCGACAACGAGCGATTATCAGTCGATAATCGACACTCGCAATGGGGGCTTCTTTTTTGGATCAATGGGTCGGTTATTGGTCGGGTGAAATTCCACATGTGCTTCATGAATCACCACTTCATCCACAAAAAATAACAGTTTGTTGCGATTTGCATTCCGGGGGTGTTATTGGACCACATTTTTTCGTCGACGATAACGATCGTCATGTTACTGTGAATGGTCAGCGTAATCGCGTCATGATTACCAATTGTTTTTAGGACGAATTGGAACATATGGACTTGAACACGATGATATCACAAGCCACACACAAGCTCACGTCACAATCGATTTACTGAAGAGTAAGTATGGTGAGTCGCCGTGGCGTAGTGGGTAAGTGCGTCGACTCCTAGGCAGAGGATGCCGGGTTCTATACCCAAATTTACCAACTGTGATGATTCACGACTCCACCTCTTTCGAGTCACTGACAATGCTTAAAGAGTATTCCTTACTAGAAAAAACTTTTCAGCTTAAGTAAAGTATAGTGAGCGTGTTATCTCAAGTAATGGGCCAGTCGATTGGCCGCCTCGTTCGTCCGATTTACCACCGCTTGACTATTTTCTGTAAGGCTATTTGAAGTCATGGGTTTATGCCAACAAACCGACGATGTTGCAAGAACTCAGAGCCAACTTTGAACCCGAAATAGGTGCCGTTTCAGACGAAATGTGTGGCGGAGTTGTTAAAAATTGGGTCGAACGAATCGACCGCTGCAAACGTGTCCGCGGTGGCCACATGAACGAAGTCGATTTCCATTCATAAATGTTTTGATTGCATTTCAAGCCGATAATAAACTTTTTGAAATATCTCAAAGGGATTGCGATTTATTTTCAAAAAAGTCAAGTCAAGTCCTTATTGGAAAACCCTTTATATGTGTAGTTCAGCTATTTTACGATATAGTAGTGTTGTAGCGTGAGTCGCCGTGGCGTAGTGGGTTAATGCGTCGACTCCTATGCAGAGGGTGCCAATTTCGAATCCCCAATCTACCAACTTTCATAATTCACAGCGTCCACCTCTTTGGAGTCACCGACAATGCTCAAAGAGTATTCCTGTCTAGAAAAAGCTTCTTCGCCGTTCGGAGTCGGCATAAAACTGTAGGTCCATTCCAAACGCGAGAGAATAATAGCACGCACAGCATGAGTGGTTGCTGAGAAGCTAGGCCCAGGTCCGCCTCGGACTGTCGTCTATATTATGTCATTATTATAGTATAGACGGATATTTTTCCAATATGAAAAATATAAAAAGGACACAATCTGAATGCAGAAACTGTACACTCATTAATTTTTGCCAATCGATCGATGCATGGCAACATGTAACGTTAGCCTTTTGATGATGGCAATGGTCCTTCAATGGTCCTTCTATATTGACATGTTCAAACCAACTGCGTGGCTATAATGACTTAAGGGCGTGCGGTTATGCCGTTGCCTTTTGCATCGCTTGAACGTTATACACTGCCATACGAAAGTTGAATCATCCCTCTTCATGTTGGTCCAAACAAACCTCTGCACGACCTGTGCTCCAGGATGGGCCAGCTAGTAAAAATGCCATATTACAACGGTGCATTTCATGCTTCATGTATCAATCTTACTCTACTCTACAGCCGATAAGAGTATACCTGCCTAGAAAAAGCTTCTTCACTTCGCCGTTCGGAGTCGGCATTGAACTCTAGGTCCCTTCCAAACGTGAGAGAACAATAGCACATAAAACACGAGTGGTTGCTGAGAAGCTAGGCCCAGGTCCGCCTCGGACTGTCGCGCCACCAATATTATAATTATTATTTTATTATTCAAGGTATTCTCAAAATAATATGCAGAACTTTAATGTCCATACGGACTGTATGGCCAGTCGAGGAGGGCTGGCCATACAGTCCGTATGGACGCCGAACGGCGAAGTGAAAAAGCTTTTTCTAGGCAGGTATACTCTTTGAACATGTCAGAGGTGGAGCCGTGAAATATGAAAGGTGGTAAATTCGGGTATCGAACCTGGCCCCATCTGTGTAGGAGTCGACGCACTAACTCACTACGCCAGGTGACTAACTTTTTCATTTTTAGGATACTAATTGTCCGAATTAGTCCTTCAGCTTTATTTAATGTCATTGCAAATGCTGCTTTTAGGGGAAACTGCACTCTTTTTAACTGAAACGTAAACTACGTGGAATCAAAACATTTTGTCCTTTTGCCATTCCAGTCATAATTATTGCGTCCCAATTAAGTAACTTGTAGCCGTGTACCATTACATAGCCTCGGTGCGTCAAGGTTTCTCATTAACAGAACCGGAACACCGACTTTTAATCTGATCTTATGAGAAGGTACTCCTGATAATTCTAAAGAATTCAAAAATTCGAAATGGTACGACTTTACTTGTTCAGTGTCCATAACATTGTCTACCGGGAGTTACTCGACAGCATCCCCCTCGACGTATGACATAATTTGTTCGTTTATCTGGGTGGGTGGGTGAGTCGTCGTGGCGTAGTGGGTAAGTGCGTCGACTCCTACGCAGAGGGTGCCAGGTTCGATACCCGAATTTACGACCTATCATAATCCACGGCTCCACCTCTTTCGAGTCAATGTCAATGCTCAGTGTTTCTGTCTAGAAAAAGCCTCTCCACAAGCCGTTCGGAGTCGGCATTAAACTGTAGGTCCCGAAAGAACAATAGCACTCACAGCATGAGTGGTTGCTGAGAAGTTAGGCCCAGGTCCGCCTCAGACTGTCGCGCTACCCATATTATTATTATTATCTGTCACACTGTCTCATTTGTCGACGCTAACATTGCCCTTTCACACAACCATTTTCGATTGCCCATATTTATTTGCAGATCGGTACAGACATTGTTTTTCAAATCGTCATACTATCGTCAATTTGACAGAATTCACGGCTCTGTGTAATGATGCTGTTACTGTCCGTCGCCGTAGACCAGTCTCATATTGCCCTCATTGTCCAGTTAATTCGCATATTTATAGTCAAACGGAACTTTTTTACGTGTACCCATAATATAGACGCTTTCAAACAGGCATTTATATGATCTGCTGGTGTGCCCCTAGTAATCACTGGCAGGGTCCGTCTAAGTGGGACCAGCTAAAAGTGCCACCATACCTCGCATAATACTCTGGTTGCTCGTAATATCTTTCATAGTGCGATCTAGCGCTTCGATGGCTCTTTTATGATACATCGTACATTCATCCCACCCCATCAGTCTACACTCTTGCAACATTCGTCCACGCTAACTGTTTTGGCTAATGTTACAAACTGACATTTCCTCATGAGCTAAGTTCAAAGGCAAACACTGAGTACGTCGTTCGGCCCCCATTGAGCAGCGTGGCAGCTACTGCAACAGCAATTTGTTTATCTTACCTGACTTGTGCCAATAGTAAATTTAAAAGAATGGTTTTGCCAGTGCCTCCTGGAGCATCCGAAAAGGACAAACCACCTCCGCCACTTTCAATTTTTTGAATAACTTTATCAAAGATTAATCTTTGTCCTGTGTTCAAAGGGGGAACGGCATTAATTATTTGGCATTTTAAAGAATCAGTATCGAAATCTAGTTCTCGCATTAAATCACTACTTACTTCCCCAATCCGTTGTGGTCTGCTCATCCTAAAATCAGATAAATTTTTTCGAGTGAAAGCTACCACTTGGTCTTCAACATTTGTTAAGGCGTTATTGTAAATTAAATTATTACAAGCCGCATTTAAAAATTATATATTTATCGACAAGAATCGATCAGCAGTGGCGACCGACCATTGGCATGGTGTGTGTCTGTAGTTTTAAGCACGCAGTAACATGTTCAATTTGAGTATTTCGCAGAAGGGTCGTTTCTGTTTTTGTTACGATTTTAACCGGAGAACACACTGGAATTTCGATATTAAATATATGCTACTGCATGAATAGAACGACACAGGCACACACCATGTCAATAGTCGTCACGTCACTGATGGGTGATTGTTGCCGATGCTCTCTAATGATGGACGATAATTAGTTGCATTCTATGAGCATTGCTCAGCTTCAGGACAATGCAAAAGGATGGCTGATAGCTCAAATGATAGATAAGAGATACATTTACTAAAAAGCGTTTTGTTTAGGGATTCAATCCGATAAGCCATTAATGAACCCGGACTGTGTGACGATGAAAAAACGCGGTTTTTGCCCCTATTTCCCTTAGACCCGGAATAAGTAAACTAAGTACATCTCCAAGATCAAATCTATCTCTCTACCAAATTTCATGAAAATCAGTGCATTGGTTTAGACGTGAAAGGATAACAGACAGACAGACAGAGTTACTTTCGCATTTATAATATTAGTAAGGATAAGTGAGGTGTACGTGTTATATCAAGAAATGGGCCAGTCGATTGGCCGCCTCATTCGTGCGATTTAACGCCCCTTGATTTTTTTCTGTGGGGCTACGTTGAGTGATCGGTTTATGCCAACAAGAAGAATTCAGAGCCAACATTGAACGCGAAGTAGTGGCAGTTTCGGCCGAAATGTGTGCCCGGATCGTTGAAAGTTGGGTCCAACGAATCGACTGTTGAAAAACATGCCAGCGGTGGCCACATGAAAGAAGTCGAGTTCCATTAATAAATGTTTTGATTGTAATTCCAGCCGATAATAAAATGTTTGCAAAATATGAAAAAAGTCCTTATTGGAATACCCTTTATATATATAAGTTAACGGCTCCTTAGTAACTGTTGGCAGCTAGCAACTCGTCCAACGGGGGAAAAGGACGTGAGGACATTACTGTCGCACCACGAACCGCCACAAGACAGGACATGTATTGCCAGCACATCTTAGTATTGTAAGTCTATGTTTAAGGTTCACTAAAGTTAAAATCATATTAGAAAGTCTAAGTGGAAATTAAGAAATTTATTATTTTATAATTAACAAATAAGAGGAAAAGAGAAAGTAATAAGGGGAAACAAAATAAATAGATTTGTGAATACTTTTAAAGTTATCCTAAATATTGCGAAAAAAATATAATTCTATATAACTAACATATAAGAGAAACAAATAAAAAATAAAGATGAGAGAACAACTAATATTGTAACTACGACTCAATATAAGATTAAGCTACTAAAAGAAGAACTTGTTAACTTAGAATATGCCATACATTGGGCCATGGGAATAATTAACTCTCACATATTATCGCAAAAGGAAATAAATCTTGCAAAAAATGTATTCGATAGTGAGAACATACCATACAGGAATATTAATAATGCACTTAACATAGCAGACGTTAAAATTGCTGCAAATGAAAGTTCTATAGTTTATATTGTGAGTATCCCTAGGCTAAGAATATATGATTGTAACCATTTATTAATTAAACCCCTTAAGAAAGGCAGATCAATAAATAAATTAGAGTATGAAAATGTCTTAAAATGTAACAATACCATTTAATAATAATAATATGGGTGGTGCGACAGTTCGAGGTGGACCTGGGCCTAGCTTCTCAGCAACCACTCGTGTTGTGCGTGCTATTGTTCTTTCACGAGTGGAAGGGACCTACAGTTTAATGCCGACTCCGAACGGCGAATTTGAGAAGCTTTTTCTAGACAGGAATACTCTTTGAGCATTGTTAGTGACTCGAAAGAGGTGGAGCCGTGGATTATGATAGGTGGTAAATTCGGGTATCGAACCTGGCACCCTCTGCGAAGGAGTCGACGCACTTACCCACTACGCCACGGCGAACAACAATACCATTTACGGAATTAAACAAAACTGTAAAACATTTTATGATTTCAATATTTGTCAAAGTAATAATATTGTAGATTCAAGCGGCACATCCTGTATTCCAAACCTTCTCCTTATCCGAAAAGCTAATTGTTCAAGAATAAATAATCAACATATACCGACTATTGAAGAAATATCCCCAGGGCTGGTCCTATTAAACCAATTCAATGGTACGATCACGAAAGACAACAGTGACACCTTAAATCTAACCGACACATTTCTTATAAATTTCCACAACTCCTTAGTGAAGATTGAGGATAAGACTTATACCTCCGATATCATTATCTCCTCAATGGAACCTTTACCCGCTATTGTACAACTATCCTTAGCCGAGGAGACAGTCGAGATGCTATCCCTTGAGATGCTAAAAGAACTTCATACGAACAACACGGAAGAGATTAGGCTATTACAGTCAGAATACGGCCGTTCAAGTTTAATAAATCTTGGATTAATGGCAGCAACATCCCTGCTTACAGTGATTTTGATAACGATATTTATTCGAAAGAGACGTCTTGCGAAAACACACGTTTCCAATATACCACCAAACGGCAGTGAACCATTTCAAGAGGAACCATCTACTCAGAAGGAAGAAACAACAAGAGTGCATATGCAGAATAAAGTTGACAAGGAGCATGATCTCCTATCTTCTATCTTTCCTTTGTTCCCACATTTCCTCCGCATAGGTTTTAAGTTAGTTTTAAGAACACTTTGTCTTCAGTTTTTAAGTAATTTCTGTAAGAATCGGTTGAATAAAGAGGCGAAGCCTCAAAAAAATATTTTTTTTAAGTTTTCTTAATACGAAAACTTAATTTATACAATGACATACTGTCTAGCAAGATATGGACCCTATACGTTGGCCCAAGTGCGACACAGCCACAAGGCCGTCAGGCCACTCAGTTCTACCAAGCTTGGCACACAAAATACAATAATTTTCTTGGCCCAGAGCCTTCGAGAAATTCAGGGGTCGCAGGAGTGGGAAGAAAGTTTTTGTCAGATCGAACATGATCAGCAGCAGACTGCATGTTTCTCACCAACCTGACGGTCTCCACTTGCCTGCAAGAAACTGTCTTTCTGGACACGCTCCCACTCGGTTCAAAATTTCTTCTCACTCACTTCTTGTTGATCTTGTCCAAAAATTGACAAGACCCTCTGTCTCACTGAGAGTCTAAGTATTTGATCACATATCGGCAATTGACCAAAATCGATCCCAATCAGGGACCACCTTGAAACCCTCCAAAGCCCCCAAGCTCCGTCCGACCTTCAAGAGCTGTCTTAGACCCCAAACCATTCCCTCTCCATCATCACAACAATTTGATTACCCCTCAAGCCCATCTAGTTCCACCGAAGATCAACACAGACACACACTCTCCGCTCGATCGGCACCAGCAACAACATAAAACTCAGCAAAAATGCGCAACGAAACGGCAGAGCCAACCAGGAACAAGAACAAAAAGCTCATGATCCCCCTCGCAAACCACACAACCGCCGTCCACTCACTCGGCCAAGAGAAGCCGGCTTTGGTTGCGATTTAGCATTTTTGGCGGGAAAACTCCAACACCGAAAAACAACGATAAACACGGAACACATGTGACGACGGAATGGAACCTGTATCCCTCTCAGCTGATGGCTGTGTATGGGTTGCCGACCGGACCACAAGTGAATACAAAGTATGCCCGTGCTGCTGGGCCGACGCGCAGAGAGAGTCCCTCTCGCGCAACAGTGATGATGCAGAACAGCCTGGACGCGGGTATATGGCACAGCGAATTCCAAGAAAACCCCCGGCGGATTACGACGAGGACGACGACGACGATGACGGCGGCGCACACGGTCGGTCGGTCATTCAACAAAAGTGAAGAGACGACGAGCACGGCCGGGCTGGTGCTGCTGTGTTTATTGTTCGGCCGAGGAGGCAGACAAGGATGAAAGGAGTTGTCCGTGTGTACACAGCACATACCAGGCCGGCCACTAAGCACCACCAACACTCGGCGATCTCGCCGGACCGGCCAGTCGGTCGTTTCCAAAACAAAAACCATATGATTTGCTTGGACTGCACTTTTCCTCGGTCTTGTGTTTATCTTTTATCGTCTCCTTGGCTCTCCTTGGATCTCCTTCTCGCGTTCTCCTTCTTTAAGTGATGCGTTTTGGTTGTTTTGTGTTGTTCGTGGTATCTGCCGTCGACTCGGAATGGGTCGTTAGTTGGATGGGTTTTGTGGATCCACTCGGGAGCCTTTGATGGTCCGGCATTGTGTGGCCTGCCCGCCTGCCTGGCTGCGCCATTGAGGAGAAGCAAAATTAAATGTGACGCGAGAACAGTGTGATGTGCAAACGGAGTCTTTTGCTGAACTCACAGGCTTTTGAGATGAGATAACTTTCTCTCGATGTTAGGAGAATAAGCTCATGATCGCTGACTGGAGCAAGAGACATGTGGCCGCCTGGTTTCGGCGACACAAATGGCATGTGGTTAACTGGAAAGCTGTACGCGTCGATAATGGCCACGTTGGCCTGCGGATACACTTAAGTCAAATTTGAACGACGATCTTTCAGACGTTCAATGCGGCTTAAAGCACCCAATAAGCTCAGAGGAGCAGAGGCGCCCATAAGAGTATGTTCAGGAATCAGGTCTTGACTGTAAAATGTCGTTATTTTTCCAACTGTGACTTGCTTAGCCTATCCTTTCGCCTTCTTGGATGCCAATGGTCTCTGTTGCGTTGTCTCACATCCTTGGACTCTTCGGGTCGGTGACAAGTGGTTTAAAATCGGTGTAGAAAAAAACATTTGTCCTTCCTAACCATCCAACGACTGGCTTCTTCAGTCCATAACTCAAGACTTGTTTGAGAAGATTAAAGTCTTTCGATTAAGACTCGGACCGATGGTGAAGCAAAATCATTTGTCATTCGGAGAATGATACAAGGCAAGCTTAGGTTTGGTTTTGAAAGGGGAGTGTGATGGTGTGGTGATAGAACATCACTTCCATTTGGAGGCCTTAGAGTCCCATTGTGAATAAATTCATTAAACCTCCCCTTTGTCGTGATGACTTACACTACACCCTTGATCTTTACAAATCTTAGAAGTTCCGATGAATCCACATTCGCTAAGCCCGCATGCTAGACGTCGATTCTAGAGAGCTGGCCAGTGGCAGGGCAAAAGTTGGATCTTTTCGGTCTCTTCATTGTCCCTGCAACTCAGGCAATCGCTGGATTACGCATTCGTAATGCTCCGATGGGACAGTGTCCTCTGATTACTCCGACGAGCACACGGATCGAGTTGCGGTCCAACGCCAGAAGCTTCTCTTTTCTGCCCTTGATAGGAGCATGATACAAAGTCGATGAGATTGGACAGGAAGTTGTACTCCAGTCATGTTGTGTACCCCATCACAAGGTTGGGTAATAGTGATTGCCAAAGCTGGAGCAGTTTTGGCCCACTTAGATCTGGATCCATCGTCTTATCACTAGCTTGCCGTAAATTGCGATTTCCCTTAAGGGGACTAACTGAAGACCTGTAAAGTACCTACTGGCATTCCAGAGGCATATCATAGATGATACACTCCAGACTGACGAGTGCCCAAAATACTACGAAGTTCCAGCGAGCGTCCCCCAAGGATCAGTCCTTCGACCTCTCCCTTGGAATTTAATGTAAGACGGAGTGCTGGGATTGACGCTACCACAAGGAATCAAGGTCATTGGTTTTTCCGATGATATTGCAGTAGTAACTGTGGCCAAACACACACACGAGGTGAAAGCCGCCACAAACTCGCCAGGATCAAGGGTTGGATGGAATCCGCTTACCTAGAACTAGCTGACCGAGGTTGTCTTAATAACCATCCGAAGGACTGTGGAATACGCGAACTTCCGATCTAAGAAGGATCAGTCCTTCGACCTCTCCTCTGGCATTTAATGTAAGACGGAGTGTTGGGATTGACGCTACCACAAGGACTCAAGGTCCACAAGAGAAAAAATATCTGGGTATGCGACAACCGGCAAAAAAGCATCAAGGATGCAGGCAAGGCTTTCCGGAATGCTGCTGAACATTGGATGACCTGGATATGCGAGAAGGATCCTTCGTGGTAAGCTCAATCCTTACGACTGGATGGGGCAGTTGGTAGAGTGCCTGCCCGTGGTTAGCGGGGTCCCCGGTTCGAATCCCAGTGACAGCAAAGTTAACACGCTTCATCTGGTTTTCAAATGTGGTTCAGCCACCATTTGCTGTTGGGATCATATTAACGGCACTATCACTGGAGTAGTCAATCAGTGGTAGTAGTCTGACTAGGGGTATCACAATGGACCAATATGGTAAGCATGCTGGTGAATGCACTAGGAGCCCCTCGACCTAACCTAACCTAAGCTCGATCCCTCTTTACGCTGCACCGGGTTGGGAGAGAGCTCTCGAGACCATGGAGACAGCAAGGAAGCTTTTGGGCAACATACAGACTCATCGCAATAAGCTCCATCAGTGGTTTCCCAACAATTTCGAATGACGCCGCCCGCGTCATCGTGGGTATGGTCCCTATCGACATTCTCGCCACCGAAATGCAAATGGAGAACGGAAAATCACGTGGAGACTAGAGCAATGAAGAATGAAGAAAGGGCAACATCTATGGGACTGTGGCAAGCCAGATGGGACACCACAACGAAAGGCAGAGGGACCAAAAGAGAAGGCTGAACAACTAGAGCTCACGGAAACTGCAACTACCATCTCACGCAGTTCTGGTTGGACCACGATGTTGACTGGAACACAGATTAAGTCACAACAGCTCACCCACCTGCCCAGAATGAGCGGTCGAAAAGGAAGATTCAGAGCACGCAATATTCCATTGCAGACGCTTTGCCATGGCGAGAGGAAGGGTACCAACTCCCGAGCTGGTTAGCCAAATGACGGAGTCAGCTGACAAATGGCTGGTGATCTGATTCTTTATAACGAGCGTGCAGATCGATCTAAGAAGGCTAGAAAGACAAAGAAAAGCCGAGTTCGAAAAGATGGATCACACGGTGTGATATGCTCCTTTGTGTCCAGAATATTTATGTTTGACATTTCTTCTAGACTGTTGAAGGAAAAGCAGGAAGCCTATCCTTCCTATTGAAGGAATAGGTACTTCTCCTTGTACTGGCAAGTGCTGGACAATTGCCGAGGTAGTGAGGTGCAGTTCCTATGTCCCTACAGCTCCAGCAGAAGGCATTGTAGGAGGTTCCCATTCTTCTGGCTTATGATGGACCAAGAGGCAATGACAGGCAATACTGCCTACTACGTTAGAAAACCAGTTGTGTTTAATTTTAAGAGTACTTGTTTTTTTTTTTAGATTTTTTGAGGCCAGATTAGCCATGAAGTCCTGCAAGAATGCAATTCCATCCACTTGCGATTGGGGGGGTTGATGGCATCCATGAGAAACAATGTGTTTGTTACTTGTAGTGTTCTGGCTCACTCGTCAGATCTTTCATTGCCTGGAATAGCACTATGCCCAGGGACCGAGCATAGATTAAGGTTGCCTCTCTGTAAGAGAAAGGCGGCAAGGTTTTACCATTTTTGATTTAATGGATGGTGTATCGAGAGCCTTAATGGCCGCTAGACTCTCTATATCTACAGCGTTACTCTTTATATACAAAGAGTAACGCGTTAGCAAACCCGTCTATCGAATACAAGTACACACATATAGAGGTTGACATTCAGGTCCAAGATCGAAATAGAATCCACCGATATTTCTAGGGGTCTGCTGTTGGTCGATTTTTGATCGGGGCATATCATGAAAATCATGCTTCGAGGTGGTTAGTCCATATTGAGTGCATTTACAACATGCCACCGGCCCGAAATTCCAAATAGTTACCACTGCCGTATCGTCAGCAAACAAGACCAACTGCAAAAAATGATGTTCGATGTGGCCCCGGTCGAATACCAGCCCCTACGTCGGTGGTTCAAATCCGGCTCGAAGGACCAAACCACTCGCAATTTTTTGCATCCGTCTTTTATATATCTTTTATATTTAGTGGTCGCCGTTGAGTAGTGGGAAAGTGCGTCGACTCCTACGCAGAGGGTGCCAGGTTCGATACCCGAATTTACCACCTTTCATATTTCACGGCTGCACCCACCGACCACTGACAATGGTCAGAGAGTGTTTCTGTCTAGAAAAAGCTTCTCAACTTCGCCGTTCGGAGTCGGCATTAAACTGTAGTCCCTTCCACTCGTGAGAGCACGCACAACACGAGTGGTTGCTGAGAAGCTAAGCCCAGGTCCGCCTCGGACTGTCGCGCCACCCATATTATTATTATTATTTATATATCTTCGTCAACAAATAATTACCTGGGTCATGTTCATGAAGGAATGTTGTTCAGTTTTCCCAACAAACCCCTAACAACTCCGCTCAACTCTAGCTTTGATCTTTAGCTGGAAAGAAGAAATGAAAAACGTATCTTCCTCCTTCAACACTTCAAATGATGAAATGGAGGATTTCTTACTTTCAGCAAGCTAATCTCACACCTATGACAATTTAGACAAGCTATTATCTAGATTCTAGGATCCACAAGAAAGGGAACCCCTTTAACTGCGCCAACTATAGAGGGATAAGTCGCCTGAACATCGCATACAAGATCTTCTCTGCCGTTTTGTGTACTCGCCTGAAGCCGTTTATAAGCAACCTGATGGGTCCCATATCAGTGTGGCTTGAGGCCAGGGAAGTCCACCATTGACCAGCTTTTCGCACCACGGCAGATCCTGGAAAAGACCCAAGAAATGCAGATCGACACCCACCACCTATTCATCGATTTCAGGGCCGCACATGACAGCGTGCATAGAGACGAGCTATAGAACACCATGTCTAGTTTTGACATTCCTGCTAAACTCGTCAGGTTGTGCAGGATGACGATGGAGAATTCTCGCTGCTCCATCAAGGTCGGTAACGAACTCACCGAGACCTTCAATGTCTCAAAAAGGTTTTAGACAAGACGACGCGCTGTCATGGGACTTCCTTAACATCATCCTGGAGAAGATCGTGCAAGACTCACACGCCAACACTAAAGGGCACGATCTTTCAGAAGTCCGTACAATTGTTAGCGTACGCGGATGACATTGACGTGATTGGCAGAACACAACGAGCCGGCAATGAGGCGTTTGCTGGCATTGAGGCGGAAGCGGCTAAAGTGGGTCTAGCGGTGAAACGAAGTGTATGCTGACATCAAGAAAGGACGCACAACATCGACGACTTGGCCAAAACGTCACCTTAGGCAGCTATAGCTTCGAGTTAGTCGACTTCGTCTATCTCGGCTCCGCTGTAAATAGTACAAACAACATCAGTGCCGAGATCAAACACAGAGTAACTCTTGCCAACCGCTGTTGCTATGGGCTCAAGAGGCAATTGACTAGTAGAGCTTATACAAGACGTTAATCTTCACAGTCCGCTGGGCGCGGAGACATGGACAATCTTAAAAGCGGATGAGAAAGTACTTGGTCTCTTCTTGGAGAAGATTCAAACGCGAACTGTGCATCAGTCGGTTTTCGAACAGATATGTAAGTGCGGTGATCTTCACGCACGTGTCTACTCGTCCACCTTGCCTCCACCGAAAGGAAGTGATACTGTGCGTTCAGTGCAAAGGACGTGCTGAGGGAGATGCGCACTAATCACCTAAGGGGGTTATTAGTGAATATTTTGGTCTAAAGTTGACGACTAGACAGTAACGTTGTAAACCATTAGTGTTTCCCGCTTGCTACCAAGCTTGCTTAATTTTAGCCGAAAGTTGAAGGAGATGACTAAGACTGGAACTATTGAAGGATCTGCAACGGCTCACCGACTGATAAGGAAACAACAACGAACAAAAAAAACAGTGCAAAGATGTTGATATAGTCGAGAAAGCAAGAATTCGTCGACTAAAGTTGGGCTCATTCTCACCAAACGCGCCCTCTAGCTGTGAGGGTAGGCATGAGAACCCTAGCTTTGTTGTCATGGCTCTCCGAAAAGTAATCCAACTAGTTTCAGATCTTTAAGATGTGGTCAAAGGAAGCGAGGTCTACACTCAAGAATTTGCTATTTTTTCTGCTGTGTCACAGAGGCCCATATTAAAACAAGGTGGTATATTATTACATCCCTGTGGCCACCCATCGATTCAGATAAAGATCTAATTTTTTGTGCCGATTTTATTTTCTCTTTGATTGGCCCTAGATTCGTGTGTGGCACGTCTGGACATAACCCAAGCAAAGGGTGTTTTTTTTTAGCCAATATTATTACTACCTAGGCTCCGCAGTGTACAGTACGAACAACATCCCCACCGAGATAAAACGCAGAGTAACTCCTGCCAACCGCTGTTTCTATGGGCTCAAGATGCAATTGAGTAGTAGAGCCCTCTCTCGAAGGACCAAGCTGACCCTATACAAGACCTTGATCATCCCAGTCCTGCTGTACGGCGCGGAGGCTTGGACAATCTCAAAAGCGGATGAGGAAGTCCTTGGTCTCTTCGAGAGAAAAGCTCTTCGTGCGATCTTTGGCGTTGACGGTTTCTGGAGGAGAAGATTCAACTACGAACTGTACGAGCTGTACAGCGACATGAGTCCAGTCAGGTGTCTTCGGCTCCAACGCCTAAGATGGCTAGGCCATATAGAGCGTATAGACAACTCAGCTCCAGCCCGAAGAGTCTTCAACTTTGAACCTGTCGGGCAACGGAACAGAGGACGCCCGCGTTTAAGGTGGCGCACCGAGGTGGAGTAGGACCTTAAGCAACTTGGCATGTTACAACTAGAGACCGTGCTAATTGGAGATGCTTAAGCTGGAAGCGAGCGGTTGGTCTTCGACTCCGAACCCGTGGGGCAACGTAACAGAGGACCCCTGCGTTTAATGTGGCGCACCGAGATGGATAAGGACCTCATCCAACTTGGCGTTAAAGATGGCGCACCCAGGTGGAGTAGGTCCTTAAGCAACTTAGCCTGTTACAACTAGAGACCGTGCTAATTGGAGATGCTTAAGCTGGAAGCGAGCGGTTGGTCTTCGACTCCGAACCCGTGGGGCAACGTAACAGAGGACCCCTGCGTTTAATGTGGCGCACCGAGATGGATAAGGACCTCATCCAACTTGGCGTTAAAGATGGCGCACCCAGGTGGAGTAGGTCCTTAAGCAACTTAGCCTGTTACAACTAGAGACCGTGCTAATTGGAGATGCTTAAGCTGGAAGCGAGCGGTTGGTCTTCGACTCCGAACCCGTGGGGCAACGTAACAGAGGACCCCCGCGTTTAATGTGGCGCACCCGGGTGGAGAAAGACCTCAACCAACTTGGCGTGCGAAACTAGAGCCAGCTAGCCAGAAACTGTGTGTTGGAGCGGCTTGTTGGTTGAGGCACAGGTCCACCTCGTATTGTAGCGCCAAGTAAAGAAGAAGAAGAAGAAGTATCTTGGTTAGTTTCAGATGAAGGCCTACATAATTAAGCGATTAAAATGGCAAACAAGTTTTTCAAGGCTTTGCAGAAAGTCTTCATCTTGTACCTTCTCCTCCTTCTCGTCATTGCATTTCATGTGTGCTGATGGCATAGTGTCTTGTTGTGACGTCGGTCAGAGTTGTGAGTGCTTCGACAATCAGTTCCAAGTAGGGTGCCACAGGTTATCACAAATGTTCTTTAGAAAGGCGTCTCTCGTACCATTCGAGTGCGAAGTTTCCGCAGATGGTGTATTCTGGCACCATGGTAGATCAAGCACCCCTGAAACTAATAGCCTGACAAAGCACAGTCCCTGTTGTGGGAGGTTTTGCATTCAACCCAAATCGATGGTTGGGGATTAATGCAAACGCGTTGTATACTTTGACACGACTGGCATACTGACATAATCGCGTGCGACCCACTTCGAAGATAATGCGTGACTTACCTCGTGAACGCGTTCAGGACATACGCCGACCCGACCTGATGCGACGACTTGAACGCATTTAATCCTGTCTCGAAGACGGGCTCCTTCAAGCCTAGTAAGCGGCTGGTAAGCGATCGATGAGAAACTGAAGAACGTTCGTTGCATCCCGAGGTATGACACAATGGGACTTAAAATGGTCGACGGATTCTAGAAGAAACACGAAGAAAGGAGGCCCTTAGATTAGATGCCCCGCAGATCGACCCTGGAGTCGAATAGGAATGAGTTAAGTGCGCCATCGTGGGACCACTCCACCCTATCGAAAGTGTCTCATTGAGCCCGTGTTTCATGATCCATCTGAGGATCGGCCACCGACCCCTATCCTAACCTAAATGGGAGCATACACGGAGAGACTAAAAGCACGCCGATCGACTGAACGGCAGGAATCTATCAATATTAGGCTAGGAAAGCGAAGGTGCATGGGAGGTTATGCGAACATTATCCTTCAAATTCCTTGTTCCACCTGCTTGCCCGTGTTTCATGATCTATCTGAGGATCGGCCACCACTCCCTAACCTAACATAAGTGGGTACACGCATATACACGGATGGAAGGAAAGGGAAGGTGGGGGGTTGGCGAGGTGGGAGGTTGGGCGAACATTATCCTTCATATTCCTTGTTCCACCTGCTTGCCCGTGTTTCATGATCTATCTGAGGATCGGCCACCAGCCCCTCCCCAAACCTAAGTGGATGCAGATAGGTGAACAGACCGACCCAAAGGAGGGACTGTCCGAAGTTTGGGACAACAAGATCCGACTTTCAACTGATCTTTATTGATTTCCTGCCCAAAACACCTGCTTGCCCACCCGACTGTTTGCAAAGATTCCCGCCAGGACACGAGCACATCGAGAGGGAAGAGTGGGAAGCCATACAAAAAAGACGAAACCAAGAATCACTTTGGAATTTATTCATTGCCGAGGCGATTACCAGACTCAATAATTCATCGCAGAGTGGTGGCCCCTTCGGAACTAACGGCCGCCGCCACTACACCACCACCACCACCAGCAGCCGCAGAACAGGAGGAGGAGAACCACCAAAAAAAAAAAGAATGCAACACCCGAACACGAGGATCACATGGAGACGCACTGCGAGACTGGATTCCATTCGAAGCTGGCCGAGGAAAGGCATGCGAAATCCGAAATGGGAATGGCACGACCGCATTAAACTTTCTGAGCCGGCCGACCGAAAACCGCCCGTCCATTGATGCGAGCTGCGCTCTGACGGGGGCCCGGGCCTGGAGCTCGAGTGCTCCCAGATAGGGCCCTTGTGGAATCTTTGATCTTAAACGACTGCGAGAGGCCCAGTGCACGCGCAGTCGACAGGCCATGGGAATCGAGTTACGAAACATCGCCAACACCCACTTGCCTGTTGTCGTTGCGTTGAGTGGTTCCGTGCTACCAGAGGATCGGCGGCGGCGGGTGCACCTCCCCGGATTTCGGCGAATGTTCGACCCGCTCACACAGATGCATGCGCAGCCTCTCTCCCACCGGCAGCACTTGTTCCCGGTCTGGTTTGGCACATAAATCTCTCTCCGCAGATAGACATAAACAATTATCGGCGAACGAGTCCGAGAACCCACCAACACTGCCGCCGCATCAAGTGCTGGGAACTGGCAACCAGCAACTGGGAGTAGAGTTGAGGTCCAGCACTTGAGCGGGATTCGGTTTCACGTCGACGTCGATGATTGGGATGTGCAACGAGTGAGTGCTTGAGCTGTTCCATTGTGACGCTGACCAAGGACGAGGTGGTGGCCGCTTGAGGTTGACACTGGTTGCGATCGATCGGCAGACGGAAAGCTAGCTGAAATCGGATCGATCAGTGTCGGGTTGCAGTTTCAAGTGAGGAGATGATTGGCGTTTCGAACATCGGAAACAACTCAATGCGACACTGGCTCGAATGTCCTGTTTACTTGGTGTCATGTGCGGGATGTTGTATCGGAATGTAATCGGAATCATTTGCGTGTCATGATGATGTGACCGAAATTGCGGTGCAGACGCTGCTGCAGGGGGTCTCGGAACGACAATGTCGGAAGCGATAAACTGGTCGTGCCAGATGTGGGCGGCTGTGGAAGGTCATTTGTTTGGGTTTGTCGTGGAAATTGACGGCAGGCAGGGAAGGACAAGTGGGATGGCTGGCAAGGAATTAGCGAGTAGGTAGACCCAGAGGCTGGGGAGGCGAGGATTCAACTTGGCAGACGGTGGTGATGAGACGGACAGACAGAGTCCAGTTGAAACATGAATGAAGGCGAGGCTATGGGCACAGTGGGCGAAAGTAGAATGATCACATTTAGAGAGGACTAAGGACTAACTGAAGTCAAGATCTAGGAGGGCAAAGTAAGGATCAAAAAGGGGGAGTATACGGATGAAGAGAGGAATTATCCCGAACCATCTGCAGGGGCGTGCAATTTCGCAGTCCATCCAGGCATCCCCACATCTTGAGTCAAAAGGAGGGATAGTTAAGCCGAAGCTCTGACTGAAGACTGCTCTAATCCAGCAGTTTTTTTCCAGGCCTTCGGCCCTAGACATCGGAGTAGAAACAGAAGTGGCCTGATACACTATAAAGTGTGATTAGGACGTGGATGAATTCAGGGAGAAAAAAGGACGAATCCGTCTCTGGGCCTAGTTTAAAGTGGGGCAGCAGAAATTACAGGGAAGGTGCACGTAAAAACTTAACTGAACTGATCTAAGCGATTAAAGTCGCAAGGCAGTACTTAATTGTTGGGAGGGGATGATCCAAACGATGCCGTGACAAAGGATAGTGGGTTGAGCACAATGTCGCGGCACCACCAAAACATTTATATGTTCAGCAATGATCAAGGACTAGCTTCTGTTCCTTCACCAGACAAATAATAAGTATTTATACACAAGGCAATTCTTGATCATTGCTAGAAATAAACTTCGGAAAACTAACTGCAGCACCAATGACATTTTAGGGAGCCAACATAACATCGTGTGAGCAGAAGAAATGTGCTCCTTCCGAACGAAAGGTATTCGAGAGGGTAGGTGAAAAGGTGGGTCGCCGTGGCGTAGTGGGTAAGTACGTCGACTCCAACGCAGAGGGTGCCAGGTTCGATACCCGAATTTACCACCTTTCATATTTCACGGCTCCACCTCTTTCGAGCCACAGACAATGCTCAGAGAGTGTTTTTGTCTAGAAAAAGCTTCTCAACTTTGCCGTTCGGAGTCGGCTTTAAACTGTAGGTCCCTTCCACTCGTGAAAGAACAAGAGCACGCAAAACACGAGTGGTTGCTGAGAAGCTAGGCCCAGGTCCGCCTCGGACTGTATCGCCACCCATATTATTATTATTATTATTTAAGTTGAATTAAAATGAATGGGCAATATGAGACTGCTCGACTGCGACAGACAGTATCGGAATGATCACACAGAGCCATGAATTCTGTCAAATTGTCGGTGATATAGATGATTTAAAAAACAATGTCTATCCCGAGCTGCAAATAAATATGGGCAATCGAGAATGTTTGTGTGAAACGGTAATTTTAGCCCCCGACAAATGAGACAGTGTGGCAGATAAACGAACAAATTATGTCAAACGTGGAGGGGGATGTTGTCGGGTATCGCACAAGTAACGTCGTACCCTTTAGAACTATCAGAAGTGCCTTCTCATAAGTTGAGATTAAAAGTTGGTGTTCCGGTCCTATTAATGAGAAACCTTGACGCACCGAGGCTATGGTACACGGCTACAAGTTACTCAATTGAGACGCAATAATTATGACTGGAATGGCAAAAGGACAAAATGTTTTAGTTCCCCGTATTCCAATAATTCCGACGGATTTGCCCTTTCAGTTAAAAAGAGTGCAGTTTCCCCTAAAATCAGCATTTGCAATGACAATAAATAAAGCTCAAGGACAAACGCTTAAGGTATACATTTAGAAAAAAACCTGTTGCCTAAACTGAGTCATGTTTGAGCGGGCGCGTCAAAGACACCAGATAAGAGAAAATAGGCTATATTTTAGAGATTTTCTTCGATCAAAGCAATAACGCAAGTACAGCGGTTGAAAATGTGAATAATGTTTATGTACTGACACTGATACCATAGCGGTAAATCAGCGCCGTTTTGATTTTGGTGTCAAACTGCACGAAGCTAGAAGGAAAACTGTCGAAAGAGTCTATCAAAATATTAAAAATCGTCGAGTCTGACGTCCAACAAGGCTGGATATACAGTGATGGGCAAAAAAATAAATACACCTGTAACCTCATAAAGACTTGCTCTATTTCATTTATCTCAAATATATTAAATTCATTTTTTTGTATAAGAACTGTTGCAAATAGTAAGCACAATTCTTATATATATGTAATGTATAAAGAAATGTGTTCTTTTTGGGAAAATTGTATACATTTCTTGAATATTGTAGAAAAGTCGGATTTTAATGTGGACAAAAAAATAAATACACTTCAATGTTTCACCCGTAAATTTACTGGAGTTGTTGAAAATTATAAGAAAAACAACTAGTATTATATTTGAATATTTCAACAACAAGTCACTGGCATGCCTCCAAAGGTATTGACTCCCACGCCATTCGCACGGACTGCCACAATTCTTTTTTATTTTTGGGATTTGTGCTGCCAACAACATCTTTTACTTGCTTCCACAGATTCTCTATCGGATTTAAGTCCGGCGACTGAGCAGGCCACTCCAAAAGAGCAACTCCATTATTGGTAAACCATTCTTTGGTTGCCTTAGCGGTGTGCTTCGGATCGTTATCTTGTTGGAAAGTCCACACCAACGGCATATTATCCTCGGCATGTGACAACATCATGCTCTGGAGTATGTTAATATAAATTTCCTTGGTCATAATCCCTTCTATAAGATGTATGGGCCCAACTCCATACCAAGAGAAACATGCCCATACCATAATGCTGCCACCCCCATGTTCGACGGTATTTTTTGTATACTTTGGATGGAATTCCGTGTTGGGTGGACGTCTCACACTATGTCTGCTATCAGATCCAAACAAATTGAATTTGCACTCATCACTCCAAAGAATGTTTCGCCATTTTTTTATGCCTTCATCGCCGGACCACATTTTATGCTAAGAAGCGAACATCTTTCTACGCTTCATATCATTTTTTTGCTAAGCATTGGAACTTTCCTTGTTGATCTGGATGGAAGTTTGGACTCCACAAGCCTTCTTCTGATTGTTCTTGCGCTGATGTTTATCTTAGTGGCGATCAAAATCTTGTTGGAAGAGATAAAAGGGTCCTTTTTTGCCTCTAACACCATTAAACGGTCGGTTTTCTTGCTGGTTTTCCATGGCCGCCCCCTCGTTTCTTCTTTAGATTTTATTTTAAATGCATTTTGCACCATACCTTAAGAGCACCCTAGAATTTTCGCTATGTTCCGGTACGAAAATCCGTCGCTTTTCATTTTTTTATGATATTCCTTTTCTCATCGGAACAATGCTTGCTACGCCCCATTTCTTTCTAGAAAACACTGTTAATCTATTGTAATATTTCAATATAACAATTTCTTTAAGCAATAAACACACACCTTTTTGCTTTTTAACTGTGATCAAATAAAATTTTTTTCTGTTCTGTATTTATTATTTTGACCAGCCAACAAACGACATAAAATGGCAGTTGAAAATTTTCCCGATAACGGTAAGCGATCTTGCTGGTTCTTTTTGTGGGATTATTCTGCCTACTACCTACCCACTTCCCAGAAGATGGCGGGATATTTGGTGGCGGGTAAAGGAAGAAAAAATCTGAGTTGTCTGCCAGAATTATGTCTGTATTTATTTTTTTGTCCATAAATATAAAAGGAGTCGATGTCGTTGACTATGATGTCGTCGATGGGTATAACGCACAAAAAAAAACCTGATGAACCAATTTCCAATTGGGAATCACTGCTGAATCGCAACAACATCGACCGTGACGAAAAGTGGATCACGATGAGTCGACGCAATCGGTGGCTAAATCAGGATTGACTGTGTATTTGGTGGGATTGGCAGAGGATCAACTCAATCTCGATTCGGACCTTTATTGTCAACAATTCCATTGGGCCGTCTTCTGAAAGACCCTCAGGACCAGCACTACCATCAGAATGGCAATAAATCCAAGGCGCATATTTGACCGAAATCGGACCATTTTTACTTTGTTAAAAACTTGGGTGGCGTTATTGCCCGTAGAGGACTGATTGGACCTTGCTGAAGCGACACCCAACGTAGGGACTAGATTATACTAGAATTCTCTTCTCATCGCCGAAGTTAGGTGTATGATTATATCGTCGGATGGAGCTGTTGTTGTCTTCTTGCTAGTGCACGGCAGAAGCTTGTCCGCAAAACTTCCTTTGTGTGTGCGAAATGGCGCCCGGAAAGGGCTTGATCATTTGTTACATTTTAAAGGGACTGCGGGATTTTTTTATTAGTCGTCTTTAACAAGCAAAAGCTGCCACCTTAGACCTCCTATATGGAATTCTCCACAGGTATGGGAGATTGTTCATCAAACTAAGCCCATCTGTCCTCTCGTAGAGAGAGAGAGAGAGAGAGAGAGAGATCAACCTGCTGGACTTCCTTCCTATTGACGACCGAAGACCCACTGCATATACCCATCATCGGTAACCATGCTTAGCTAACATCCCAGTCCATCTACAATTCAGACCAGACTTCCCATTGGTATCGAATTCCCCGCCAAGACACTCAAGTTCACGTTTCATCAACCTACTGACCGACTATCCAAGTGTCCAGCCCCCGAGTTAAATACCTCCATCGAACGCTAATCCTTCCGAAAAACGATTGAAAACAATAATAAACAACCGTTCGATCCTCCCACAGCCAGTTGAAGGACACCAATTCACCGTCCGTAGGCGTGCGCGGTGAGACATTGAAATGACGTCAAATTCGAAACACATGTGTCTCATAAGACTCACCCTCGGCGCGGTTCCCACGCCACCGTTCGACTGCCAAATGCGGACTAAGTGCCATTAACCCGAGAATTATGACCTCAAACTAAGAATCCTTGCCTCCCCACTGCGATGCCATTGACTACTTCAGTAATTGGCTCTGCCCACGGTGCATGGTGTCTCATTCGGCACACCACCGACCGATCTAATGCCTCGGCGACTCCGAAATATAAACAACTCCTTCGATGGTCCCATGCAAAGGAGTCGTCCTACGCCGCCAACAACATCGCCCAAACCGTCCATAAAGCACCACGCCCCGGGAGAGGCAGAGCTGCTACACAACTCCAGACTTCCAGGAATCCAACAAAAATAGAACAAAACCCACCGCGTACTCCAACCCGGCAGCCCGTCATCCCGTCATCCCGGCATCCCGAGCCATCATCATCGTCATCGTCGCAGTTGCCGCTCTCCTCCTCGTTGCCTTGGTCTTCGGCGTTGTTGTCGTCATCCAAGTGATTAGGAGGACAGCGATGAAGATCGGCAAAAAACAAGGAAAACAAGAAAACGATCGTCGCTGTTGTGGTCCGTGCGTGGTCCCGGCCGCAGGAGCCGTCCCTTTCGCTCTGACTGTGGGAAAAAATCGGGCTCGCCGTCACCGCTGGCGGATGGCGAAGCGAGGGCGAGAGCGATAGCGAGCGCGTGCATTGGCTGCAGGTTTGGCGCAATTTTTATCATCATTCCTTTCTCCCTTGGCAGCCTGCGCGCTCCTCGAGCGATCGCCGGTGCAGGAATGGGGCTGGGGCATGAAAACAAATCGAGGAGGAAGAAAAAAAAAGGATCACCAAAGGAGAACGAGAAGGGAATGAATAATAAACAATTCAAATCCAAGTCCGAGTCCAGTTCCCGAGGTGTCCGTGCTTGTGTGCTGTCTCCTCCTGCTGAGATGCAATTTGGGATTCAGTTTTTATTATTTTTGTGTTTGTGTGTTGTTGTTGTCCTTTGAGATACTCAACTGATGGACTGGCTGCGCAGCGAGAACAAACAGCTCTCGTCGACGACGACGATAAAAGACAAACGACAATTTAACACTTGAAGTATCTTAGGAATGCGGTTTCCAATTGTGAGATGCGAGATGTGTGCCGGGCGGAGGCGGTGCTGTTCGGTGGGAATTTGTTGGATTGGCTTGTCGGATATTTGGGCATGTTGGATCTTATCGAGAATTCGTAATGAATGAAAACACAAACGGACGGACGGGCGATTGCAAGTGCAATCAGTCACTCATCAAAGTCGGTCTCAAGAGCGGATTGCATCTGGGATGGGGGAGGGATTGAATTGAAGTTGATTTCGTAAGAGAAACGGTTGGACTGTTAAGAAGCAAACCGTCCCTAGGTCTATTTCCGGATAGCCATAGATTGGAAGCCAAGTCTGTGCGAAGATCTATTGAAGATCTTATGAATGTGACGATTCAAGAACCACTTCCTAGATTTCATTTGTCTGTCGTTAGGCGCCATTTTGTCTCGGTCGGACGACGGCATGAATGCAGCAGATCTGTAGCTTCTTATCCTTGAATTTACGTTCGGTTTAGATTATCCATTAAATCTAGGTTTCATTGCAAACCAGATTTACGCCAGACAGGACCACTGTAGCCCCTACTTGCCCTAAGTCGATGGGCACCAATTCCTCGACCTTCTCGGACGATCCTCTTCCAGTCCCTTCACTTCAAGACTACAGAATTTACTTCAGTGGCAGCGATTAGCATTTTGCGAAAGTGGCGCCCAACGTGAGGTCAAGACTGGGGTTTTTCTATCTGTTGATGAATGAATTCGACGCTTATGCAGCCTCAGTGTCGCTTCATATAATTGACTATCAGTGCAGCAATTCTCTAGGAAGGATCACTGTAGCGGAGACGATGAGTGGGGCGGTGGGCGGCATGAATCCGCCTATTTTGTATTGGGTATCTGAAACAAGTTTTCAAAGTGGCTGCGTGAATGGTAAGACTCATTCTATAATCTAGAATCAGGCCTTAATACTTCATTTCGCTTAGGGCAGTTTGTTTTTGTTTTGTCTTTTTGCACTCATTAGTCGCTGTTTGGTTGTTGGGTCAGCGAACTTGACGCAGATGATCGGTTTAAAAGACAACGGAGAGGACGTAGGTTAGGCTAGGTTAGTGGATTGACTACACTGAGGTCCTATTGGACCCATTGTGTTGCGCATATGGGGAAACCCTTCCTATCGTCGGACTCGCTGGTTGATAATAAAAACCTCCTGTCTGCAAAGGGTGTTGGTTATCGTCCTCCTCCAACCAGCCCTCCAGAGATCCTAATAAGCCCGCAAAAGAGATTTTAGTGGGATATTTGATATATCGTGGAGGGCATGGAAGAAAAATTCTCCCATCGTTCTTTGTCTCAGTTTGCATAGACTGGGGCATTGACAAAGATAGTGGGATGTATCCTCGATCTCCTTTTCGTTTCCACAGTCTTTACAAATGGTGCCAGTGTAAGTCCCATTTTGTGTTCATGATACTTCAGATGATTATGACCAGTGACAGCTCTGACCATCATCCTCAGCAGTTTCCTGCTACATAGGAGGAGGGAATTGGTTTTGGTGCTGTTGAACCAAGGCCTACGATACGTGTGGTGGATGGAACTCCACCTTTCATTAGCTAGCTCCACGATTCTCCTGTCCACCTTTCTCTTGATGTCAGCCAGAGGTGCGGAAAGCCATGAGATTGCCTGGGATGGGTCGGGTTCGGTCCCTTTCCTGGCAGGTTCATCTGCAACCTCATTGCCGGTTATGTCCCTGTGACCTGGGACCCAGCACAGAGTGATCGAATGCTGTGTGCCAAGAACCTTGAGCTCTTAGCGACATCGATAACCGAAGTTGCTTTAATGGCCGCTTGACTGTCAATAAAGAATGTAATATCAGCTGGTGGTATTTCCAACAATGATATCAATTTGGCCGTTTCTTTGACCGCAAGGACCTCCGCTTGAAAAAAGACTGTCGTAATCAGGTAGTCTGATAGAGCAGTGCATGTTTAACAATTCGGAGAAGATGCCCGCGCCTGTTCCTCTTTCCATCTTTGACCCTCCTCTCCTCTTAGTTTGGTGGCAGGCCTGTCTGAAAATGTCAAACTTCAAGCTGCTCACGAGCATACAGAGACGCGCATGCCTAAGTGTGACAGGGGCACACTGCCACAGCGTGTTTAGAGTTGCTACTGGATCTCCTTCCACTCGATCTCTATACACATAACCATGGATTGAAGTCGAGTCAGTGATGGGTTCATTTGAGCTCCACTCCCCCCTTGTTGGGAGGTACTTTTTGAAGGGTATTTCGAAGTCAAGGGTGGGGACAGAGTAATAATAATAATATGGGTGGCGCTACAGTCCGAGGCGGACCTAGGCCTAGCTTCTCAGCAACCACTCGTGTTGTGCGTGCTCTTTTTCTCTCACGAGGGGAAGGGACCTACAGTTTAATGCCGAATCCGAACGGCGAAGTTGAGAAGCTTTATATACTCTTTGAGCATTGTCAGTGTCTCGAAATGGGGGGAGAGTAGTCACTTTCTATGTGTTCGCTGAGAAGTCTATCAAGAATCCATGCATGACCATGGGGGGTCATGGGGTGCCAGTTATTGGATTGGTAAATCCTAATGGCTCCCTTTGCGCGGCAGTCATCTGTGTATAGAGGTCGAGTGGACGAAGATCCAGTACCGCCTCTAATCCCGGGATTGCCCCTGTCACACCTAGGCATGCGCGTCTCTGTATGCTCGTGAGCAGCTTCAAGTTTGACATTTTCAGACAGGCCTGCCACAAAACTAAGAGGAGAGGACTTGGATGTTTTCTTCTTTGCAAAAACACTTCTCAATATAGTTATCGGGAACGTCTATACACAGGGCATTAGCGTAAATATGCTGTGCAGTTTGAATAGCATTAGTTTCATCGACATAGACACACCCACAATATCGATTGAGTTGTTAAGAAGCCATTGTTGGTGCCAGTTCAGCTTGCGCTCTAGAAGATTAACTCGAGACTTAAGCTGAGAATTTAGCGCTTGCAACTCTTGCATTTGTTGTAAAAAAACGTTCGTTCATTTTTTCCATTCTAGAAAGTTTTCCGTAGAACTTGCTAAGGGTGCATTCACTTTCATCAATGGAGTTACAGTGGACTCTCCATAACTCGAACTCTCCCTAAGTCGAAACTCTCTCTAACTCGAACTTTTTCGCCATATTTTACATACATTTCCCCCAATTGCCCATACAAAAACCTCTCTCTAAGTCGAAACTCTCTCTAACTCGAAAAGATTATGGTATCCCGTGACAATTCGACTTAGGGGGAGGCTACTGTAGTTACTGCTGCGGCTGTGTTTCTCTTCATATCGGGAATATTGACAATATATGAAATAATTTTTTTAATATTCCTCTTTTTTTGAGTGGGAGTCACGAATTTCCACTCAACTGGAATGAATCAGCTTGTTTTTTTTAGTTAAACTGACACATCCATAATGAAAGGAATGTTTGGAATCACCACAATTAACGTTTTTTAGACCATTGCTTAAGGAGGAAACAACTGTGTTTTTAAGAAAATATTAATGGTATTTTTGGTGGTTGTTATTATGTGCACGTGACTATATGTTGGTAAGGTCTCCCCTTCTTACAACCTCCACGACGCTCCCACTAGGGGCCACCCTCAACCGATTAAGCTGAAGCCATGCCAGATTTCACTTCCGGGCTCCTGATCGCGAGTGCTTCTAGGGATGTTCTTCTGTCATACAACGACTCTAGCTCGAGCCCTGACGCGGAAGAGTGGCACCTTCAAATGTTGACAGACAGCACCTTTAAGCTGTAGGCCAATTCATATATCTGCGTAGCCCTAATTCAACATAAGCAAGCCAGCGAATGCGCAGAAATTGTAAGCATTATAAACTAGTTCAGTTTCGTTAAATAATTGTTGAGGCTTAAGTTGTCTTACCACCACCTTCTTCTTCTTCATTTGGCGCTACAGTCCGGGGTGGACCTGGGCCTCAACCAACAAGCCTCTCCAGCTAGCACGGTCTCTGGCTAGCTGTGTCCAGTGTCGCACGCCAAGTTGGTTGAGGTCCTTCTCCACCTGGGTGCGCCATCTTAAATGCGGGCGTCCTCTGTTGCGTTGTCCCACGGGTTCGGAGTCGAAGACTCTCCGGGCCGGAGCTGAGTTGTCCATACGCTCTACATGGCCTAACCATCTTAGGCGTTGAATCCGAAGACGCCTGTCTAGACTCCTGTCGCTGTACAGCCCATACAGTTCGTGGTTCGTGGATTCTCGTCGATTCTCGTCCATATTGAATGGAACATTCTGCCTGACAGCGGTATTGGTCTCTTCATCGCCGTGTAGCAGTATGCAGAAATGGTTCTTCCAAATTCTCAGTATCGACTGCGGCTCTACTACTAGTTGTCCATTCCCGTCCCGGCAGACTTCTGTCCGAACCTTATATCCACTGGATCACCCTCTGGTAAAACTTTCGGACATCGTTCCCGCCGTAGCACCTCTCCACCTCCTCGATCACGCGCTTCTCGTGCTCTTTCTTCTTTCTCCTGAGAAGCCGGGTCTCGTCCCTTTGTCTCTGTTCGTAGAGCTCACGAACAGCTCTCGTCATTCGTTGCAACGTTGCTATGTAGGCTTCCAGCTTCGCTGCATGTACCAGCCTCGTTGTCAGACCATGGGTTTTTTCTGGGTTGTGCCGTAAGAGCCAGCACATCAGTGGCAGCATCCTTGATGGGTGTTGGCGACGAACTTAGAGAGAGATTCCGGGAGACTCGATCGGCAAAGATCCTAGCAGTCCGCTGCGATTGTAGCTTTCCGACGTCAAACCGTGGTGTCCTTTCTCCACTCCGTTGATCTCTCGATATCCGAGTTCTTACCTTGGCTACAACAAGGAAATGGTCCGAGTCGATGTTGGCTCCTCGGAACGTTCGGACATCAAGAATGCTGGAGGAGTGTCTGACGTCGATCGCAAAATGATCAATCTGGTTTACGGTTGATTGATCAGGGGAGCGCCAGGTCTCTTTATGGATGTTGTGGTGTGGGAACCGCGTGCTAGCTACAGAGAGATTACGTCCCGTGACAAAGTCCACCAGCCTGAGTCCGTTATCGGATGTAGTGTCGTGCAGGCTGTGTTTCCCAATGACTTTGGCAAAGATGTCTTCCTTACCCAGCTTTGCATTGAAATCTCCTACAACGATCTTGGTGTCGAAGCTAGGGCACTGATCGTAAGTCCTTTCTAGGAGATCATAGAAGTCATCCTTGCTGTTGTCATCTTTGTTCTCTGTCGGGGCGTGGGCGCAAATCAGGCTGATGTTCCCGAATTTAGCCTCAATGCGGATTGTTATGAGGCATTCGCTTTGACAGACAAAGCTTAAGACTTTTTGTCTAAGTCTGCCTCGAACAACAAATCCACATCCAAATAAGCGCCTCTCCCTGTTGCAATCACCATAGTAGATGTCGCAGTTTCTCATCCTCTTCTTGTCCGTCCCATTCCACCGCACTTCCTGGATTGCGGTGATGTCTGCTTTGTAGCAGTCCAGGGCCTCCGCGAGTTCTTCGGCTGCACGTGGTCTGTTAAGGGACCTAACATTCCACGTGCAGAACCGAAAATCGTTGTCCTTGTAACGTTTGCTGGGGTCGTCAACATTAATTCTGTCCGTATCCGAGGCAGTTGGCTGTCTCTGAACCATAATATTTTTACGTGGTGAGGGAGTTAACCCCACGCACAACCCCCAGCTGGGAGGCCAGGCCCTATTCTTTAACCCTCGGGCGGAGGGTCCGGGTTTATCCGGAGTCGGTAACCTCGCTGAGGCTGTGAGTGCCGCCGTTGTCCCTAAAACTATAGGGATCTTCCGCCGCCATCTCAGTTCAAGGCCCCGACCTGGCCTTGAAAGAACCTTCTAGACCTGTGCTCCGAAAATGTCGAGGTAGCTCTAGAAGGACTGCGCACCAAGTAACTCCGTCTGACTGGAGTTTCGGATGCCGCCGTTGGCCAGACAGTTTCCAGCTCCTCCGCCGTCATCCATAAAGAGAGAAGAGCCCTGGTACAGGCACACTCTCCCCCCCTCTCTCGTCTGCAGCCGCACCATAGAGCAGGACAGGGATGATCAAGGTCTTATATGGTGTTAGCTTGGTCCTTCGAGAGAGGACTCTTCTACTCAATTGCCTCTTGAGCCCATAGAAACAGCGATTGGAAGGAGTTTCTCTGCGTTTGATCTCGGTACTGATGTTGTTCGTACTATTTACAGCGGAGCCGAGGTAGACGAAGTTCTTCACTACCTTGAAGTTATAGCTGCCTATGGTGACGTTTTGGCCAAGTCGTTGATGTTGTGCGTCCTTTCTCGATGACAGCATATACTTCGTTTGAAGATCTCTGAATTCAGTCACTTTTAATTCCAAGACTTCCCTTAATTGCCGCCTATCTCTTAACGAGATGGCCAAGTATTTTAACATCCAAGTTATGTGGGTACCGAGACACTCTGACATTCCAGAGAAATGCAAAGCGGACGAACTTGCTGGAAAAGGCACAAACTCCGTGCTCTTTCCGGAGACCCACCCTCCACGCTTATCACTTTAAAACATCTGCTAAAGCTTGAAACGCTTGCTCAAACAAACCGCGGAAGGACCTCATTACCAAGCCCCTATGGCCTACGATCCATCCCAAGCGATCGCTTAGATTAATCAGATTAAGATCCAAAGCTCAGATCTCTTATTGGCGTTCTAACAGAGCATTGTTCCATCGGAAATCACGCCTCTAGACTAGGTCTTCCCTATAATGATTTCTGTAGAAGCTGCATGGACAACGATGACGAAGAAACCAGCGAACATTCAGACCTCTGGGGGCCCATTCCTTTGTTAATCTGACTGCTTTATCAAAACCACAAATTTCTTTGCAGAATAGGTAGCCTAAGATCCGATTGGTAACACAATGGGTCAATGCTTGGTCTAAGTGTGTCTCGTGTCCGCATGCGCCGCAGTCAGCCACCTCAACCTAACCGACCACTCTCTTGCATTCCACTCGCAAAGTCAGGTCGCATAATGCCTCCGAACCACCTTCGTGCGTAAACAATTGACACTCATCCAAGTCTCCCTGGACCACCCGTCTCATTTGAGATCATCTCGGTGAGCCAACGACCTTTTACATCGATCTGCCGCATCGCGAACGTGTGCTTTTTATGCCCTTTCGTTCGCGCTGATCTTTTTATTTGATTTCAAAATTCGAAGAAGAGTGCCCGTGTCTTAGGAACCTGCGAGTTATTACATTTTTATGGGTGTCTCCAGTCCACATTGAGTTCTGCACGTACTTGAAGGGCCATCAAACGTTGATGGCTTGGTGTTGTGGGACCATTGTCATTTGTCAGTGTCTCGAACGAAGGATGTGTATTTCCGGGTTAGAGTGGAATGGGAGGGGTTGCCTTATGGGAGTCTATTATATTTCTTTTTTTCTGATCTCTTTGCAGTCTGGTTTTAATGGAGGACGGTCTTAGCTTATCTTCAATGGTGCTTGGCTCAAATTTCGCGTCCAACTTGTTGGTGTGACTTTTTTTTTTTAATTCATTTTTATTTTCGGAATTCATGAAGACTTACATACTAGACAAAAATGCTTAAAACTAGTTGGACGAACATTTTGACTATTTCTAACTTACTGGCCATCGGCAGGCACTCTAAGCTAAACTTAATCTTATTATATGTCTTTCGACTTAAACTAAGGATCTATGCTACCTTAAAAATAACTTAAACTAATTTAAGCTAAACTACATGCATATACAATGTATACACATAGGTACACAGTGGTGTACGTATGTGAATACTCACTTTTTTATATTTATTTTTTTTTTCATTATTTAAAGCTTACATCTACCTTAAAAACTACCCTAGGCTATGTAGGCCGGCCATAGGTTGCAGATTATAGATTTGCATCTAATTGCTGCAAGACATTGACCGACTGGTCCCCCATTCGAGGACACGTACTACCCTTTCTACCCCGGGTCTAAAGGGTTCGACGCTGGAGTTACCTCGCTCCCCAGCCACTAGAAATTTTGGTGCTGCCTAGCAACATCTCGAATGTCTCGGCTGGATGCATCCGTACTGAACCGGAGGAGACCCCCCTCAGCTCGGTGTGCAACGGAACGGTCGTAGTTGAGTCGCCCTTCCACAATTGATCTGGCTATGTGAAAAATGAGCGGTACCGCATTCATATCTTGTAATAGGCCGTACTTATCTAAATGGAGAAAAGCTTCTGGGGGAACGAAGCCACTGTGGCGTACCTTTTCGTGGTATTCTGGATTGGGGTAGTAAGTCTCTGAGATCAAGTTATTGGACGAGTGCATCGCTCTGGCAGTATGACCACGAATCAACCTCACCAGGAAATTGTCCACTCTTATCAGGCTTGCCCTGTTGTATAAGTCCTCATTGGAATAGAATTTTATGTACTGGGACTCTGGAGTTCGATAAAGACGAAGGCAACCCCTGAGACAAGTCCTCTCGAACAACCGAATCTTTTCCATCAAGCTAGCTCTCACATTCAACCAAACGGGACGATCATAAGCAAGCATCGGCCGAATAAGGGCCATGTAACAGATCACCTTCACCCTCGTATCGAGTTGGCTTCTGTAAAACAGTCTCTCTGTAAGAGCAAAAGCGCCTCGGGCCCTGGCCAGAGCAGCATCTGCATGTCTATTAAAATATAGATATTGATCTAGACAGATCCCCAGGTATGTGACTACAGTCCTTTGCGCCAGAGGTTCCCCGTGTCTTCCAACAATTGAGAACTTTCGCCAATTCTTTTTCGTATCCGCCGAGGCCTTATACAACAGCGTACTGGACAGAATGGTTTCCGGCTTCCGGAAGTTGATACTCAACTTCTTGTCGTCGCAACTTCTCATGAAGGAATCGAAGTCACCCTGCGTGAGAGTAGTGATTTCCTCGATCTTTTTGCCTGATCTGTACACGATCAAGCCATCGGCATACGAAAGTGCATGAGGAAGAGAACTTAACAGATCGCTCAAGTCAATGTTGAACAGGATCGGCGAATTAACGGCACCCTGTTGGAGACCATTTTTAACTTGTCGAGGTCACATTGCCATTTTTGACAACGAACCGTCTTCCGGTAAGCATGTTACACAGTAGGTACAGCAGTGGTTTGCTAATGCCTAGCCGATCGAGCTAGTAGAAAAGTCTTTCTAAGCATACGGTGTCAAAGGCCTTCTCCACATCCATCAAGCAGGCACCCGTACATTGTTTCTGGCTCTTGTTCCATCGGATATCCGACACCAGTTTCGACGCGGCATGAATAGTGTCATGCCCCGCTTCGAAACCGAATTGGTTCTCCGGAATTATATTTTTGTCCTTAGTCCAGCTGATCAGAGTTCTATTGACCACCTTCTCGAATACCTTGCTGATGTTCGGAAGGAGACTAATTTACCGGAGGTTGCCAGGATTATATGAATCCTTTCCTCGCTTGGATATGGGTTGTACAATCGCAGTTTTCCAACGCTCTGGATAAGATAGATAGGATCGTGTACATATTAACCAGTTCTATGGTGAGGTGTCTTAACACAATGTTGGAGATCCCATCGACTCCCACTGACTTTTTTTTCTTTATTGATTCGAAGACCGCTTGGAGTTCTGTCTTCGATATGAACGGGGGATGAACCCCTTCGTCGGCGATGGCATTATCTGCCATGTTATCATCATTGAACACGACAAAGCCAGTGTTCTCAGATCGCCATTGCTGCATGTCTTTTCAGTCTTGCTCGGTTTACAAGTTCACTCGATTTCATAGTCAAGCGGGAGGACGGTAGACACATAAGGTAGGGGTTTTCTTGAGCTCTTCGTCACAGGCGTAACTTTTTTTTTTTTTTTAACACTTTACAAATTAAGAAGAAATAATCCTGCGAAGCCCTTTGTCTGCAGGAATCTCATTTTGGTAGGTGTAGTGATTCTCCATTAATATTTACTATAAAATATGTATTATTTAAATTGCATACAACACATTACATTGATATTAACGAAATTATAAAAATAAAAACGAAACTAGGGTATATATGCGTATATAGCTTCGGAATATTTTAACAGGGTGTTTTATGCGTAAAATGCATTTTTATTAATTTTTTCCTTTCCAGGAAGTGGGAGATATTTAAAAGATTGGTTGGTAGTTCATTTAGCACTGTCGGAATTAATGTCGGAAAAGAGTTCTTTCGATAGTTGTTGTGGAGTTTGGCTATCTTGTATCTTCCCTCTGTATTTCTTCGGGTGTTGTGGGTGTGGTCTATTTGTATTCTGAAGCTGCTGTCATTGTAAAAGGTGGATGGCATATTCAAGCCTTCGATGTCTAAGAGGCCAAGTTGGTTGCTTATCGTTGCACTGTTGTTGCGGTAGTTGATATTTTTCTTCCTGGCGAGAATTTTCAGCAAATACTTTTGACTTCTTTGGAGTTTACTGCAGTAGGTTGATGTTCCCCACGCCGTTATCCCGTGTCGTATATATGATTCGCTCAATGCTAGGTATGCCTGTTTTAATACGTCATAGTTACAGCAGTAGCTTAGGTGTTGCAGCAGGTATGGAAGAAGATATGTACTGCGAAGTTTTCGTTGAAGTTGCTCGATGTGTTGGTGCCATTTGAGATTGTGGTCAACTATTATACCAGGATACTTGAAACTGTTGACAACTTCGATTATGGTTTCGCATTTATCATGTGGTGTCTCGCTATTTTCTCTGTTAGTATGAAGGCATTGAGTTCTGTGAAACTTTATTCGGATGTCGCGATATATAAAGTGGGGTGGCTTAATGTGCATAATTTTTGTTTTCTCTACATTAATTGTGAGGTCGTTGTCATGAGACCATCTTGCACGATTCTCATTGCAGCCTCGATGTCTCTGTGCGACACAAGGATTGTGGTGTCATCTGCATATGCGAAAAGTGTACTCTTTCTTAATGCTTTTATCAATCCGTTGGCGTATATAATGTACAAAAGGGGGCCCAATTTTGAGCCCTGTGGTACTCCATGCGTTGTCTCTACTTCGTCACTAAGATTGATTTTTACGCGGTATGATCGACATTTCAAATAATGTTTCACCCATTCTAAGTATTGTCCTCTAACACCGGCTTTCTCCAGACATTCTATTATTTTTTCGTGTGACAGTGTGTGGCGTACATTCTGAACTTAATACGACGTCTCATGAAATATGGCAACACTTATTATATAGTATTTATTTGTATATAACAATTTTGTATAACAATTATTTTTGACACTTGTCATGAACATGATATAAAGATAGTCGAAGAATAGAGTTCGTCACAGTTAGTCACGCCACATATTGGTGACCCCGACGTGATTTGAACACGCAACCTTCTGATCTGGAGTCAGATCAGGACCAGATTAGCATATGTCAAATTGTATAATTCTCTCCTCTTTGTAGTGATCGAGCAAAGTTTGGTAATTTTCGTAACTCCATCAATAAGCTTTCGGTCATGTATGTTGACTAGGATGCCGAAATGGTTTATGGGGATACGCTACGATTACCTGGAGAATTTCTACAGCCTCGATCCAGCCAGACAGTACTAGAAACCGATTTCGTCAAAACTCTTCGTTTGCAGATGCAAAATTTAAGTCCAACGCAGACAGCACATCACTCTAAGCCGGCTCCGTTCGTCGAAAAAGATTTGGCCTCAACACCTGCAGTATTCATACGCAACGATACAGTTCGAACACCGTTGCAGCAACCTTATGAGGGCCCATATCCGGTTATCAAGCGATACGGCAAATTGTATATTTATATACAATAAACGTACCTGGGAAGGACATCAATATTAGCATCGACCGCCTTAAGGCCGCTTACACAACAGATGAAACTCTTAAGGACCACATCTCATCAATGAAACAGCGACCAGATACTTATCAAACACGTTCTGGACGAAGAGTACGCTTTCGCATTTCTAAGCAGGGGGAGTAATGTGGCGTACATACTGAACTTAATACGACGTCTCATGAAATATGGCAACACTTATTATATAACATTTATTTGTATATAACAATTATGTATAACACGCCACAAGTGTATCGAAAGCCTTGCTGAAATCGATAAATAAAGCCAGAGTATGCTGCTTTTTGCTTAAGCTTCGGTTAAGCGTGCTCGCGAAATAGCCAAAGAGTTCGTTGATATTTTTGCCTTTTTGAAATCCATATTGCCTAGAGTCAATTATTTTGTATTTGACAAGGAATTGCTTCAGTCTCCTAGTAACAATTTCTTCGAGTATTTTTTCGAAGAACGGTAAAATTGCTATCGGCCTATAGTTGTTGACATCGGACTTTGTTCCTTTTTTATAAATTGATCGGACTATAGATATTTTTAGTTCCTTAGAAGTTGTCATTTCATCGAGGCTAGCGTTTATTAGTTTTGCTATTGCAGGTGCTAGTAGTTCAGCGTTGTTTTTTAGGTCTTTCGGTCGTATTCCGTCCGACCTTTATTTACATCTATGTTTTTAATTATGTTGAAGACTTCTAGTTCATTAGTTCTTTATAAGAACAGTGAGTTTTGTATAGGACTTTCTTTCCTGTTAAATGTTTCAATAGGACAATCGTGTATTGTTTTCACCACGTTTTCCTTAAATGTTTGTTTGTTAAGGCATCCATTTCAACATTTTTAAAGTTTTTTAGAATGATTTGATCAAGATTGTGTGATTTTTTTCCCACTATCTCTTTTATTGTTTGCCAAACTTTTTTGATATTGTTTTTATTTTCCGAGAACTTATTTTTGAAAAACGTGTTTTTCGCATTTACTAATTTTTTGTTGACTGCGTTTCTATATGCTTTGTACTCCTTCTCTCTAGCTTTATCTTTAGGTTTTGACAGCCATTTCTTGTAAAGTTCGTCTCTTTTTTTTACAATACTCGATTAATTCATCATTCATCCAAGGGTTGGGTAATCTTTTCTTCCTTTCATTTGATAATGTTTGCGATTCTTCGTAGATTGTTTTAAATGTGGTTCGTATTTTTTTTTGTAAATTTCGTTAACATTTTTCAAATTAATGATTTCATTCCAATCTATGCCAGATAACAGAGCATTTACCCTATGATTGCTTATAGTTTTTCTATTTTCTTTTTCTTGTTTTTGATTTCTCTCTGTATCATTTCTCATAGGATCTAGTGAGTAATATCTTTCTTAAATATTTGTTAGGACAACAGCTGTTTGGACATTGTACTTACTACGTATAAACAGATGACCGATGTTGGTGCTTGTTTCTGCGGCAATATCCACTCTCGTGCTCTCGTTATTCGTGTTTATCATACCATTGGATGACATCATTTCAAGGTGTTCTCTTGCAGTGTTCGTGCCTCTATTGTTGCCTTCGCAGTCATGTAAGTTGAGATTCGTGTCTCCTATGACTCCGAGAACTTGCTCCATCTCTTTGATAAAAGCTTTAGGTTTGTTAGATGGTGGGCGGTATACGGCAAGAATTGAGACTAGGCTTTCCTTAAATTTTTTTGCCGCGACGATAAGATTTACGACGACGGAAGCGAGATCTGTGCGACAGCGACTAGGCTAAAAATGATCTTGTTAGAGTATTCGTCCAGGTCGATCAGAAAGAGAAAAACTTTGTCTTGACTTTGGTAAGGTCTCCATCTACAGTTGCTATGCCGCGATCCGACAAATGCCGAGCCTTCTAGAGCCGCCTCACAGTGCGGCAAGGGTAGTGGTTTTGTGAATGATTAAACGTGAATGTTGGCTTTCTTTATTTTTAAGACTCAAAAGGAAGTAAATCAGAGTTGTGGGCAAAGTTGTTGATCGCTCCCAACATGGCGGGATGCCAGAAACGATCCTTGTCGATGCGCAGATCAAGTTGACACACAGCCTCACCGCGGCGCCCCCTGGATAACCATCACAACACCCGTTGTGAGGTGAACCAATGTATGCAGCGATCCCCTTGTGGCTGTGCGGAGGGCTAACAATAATAATAATATAATAATATGGGTGGCGCGACAGTCCAAGGTGGACCTCGGCCTTGCTTCTACAGCAAACCACTCGTGTTGTGCGTGCTATTGTTCTTTCACGAGGGGAAGGGACCTACAGTTTAATGCCGACTCTGAACAGCAAATTTGAGAAGCTTTTTCTAGACAGGAATACTCTTTGAGCATTGTCAGTGACTCGAAAGAGGTGGAGCCGTGAATTATCAAAGGTGGTAAATTCGGGTATCGAACCTGGCACCCTCTGCGTAGGAGTCGACGCACTTACCCACTACGCCACGCCGACCACAACCCCCGGCTAACAACCCACCCACATAAAAAAAAACAAAAGCTATGAGAGAGCAAGCTGCCTCGGATATACGGACGGACCTACAACGAGGACACGGCGCGAAAAAGGACAATGATTCGCGAGTGTGCTCCTGGAATGTAAGAACACTCTACAATCCAGGAGCCGCTCATAAACTGGAAAATATCCTCACACAGTTTAAGGCACTGCGATCCAGGAAATACGCTGGATAGGACAATCATACGACACCATCATAAAGAAAGAGTGCGGCATATATTACAGCTGCACAAAAGGTTGCACAAATTTGAATACGGATTCGTTGTGGAAAAACGGTTAAGTTCGAAGGACCTCGACTTTAAACCGATAAGTGATCGCCTGGCTGTGATCCGCATCCAAGGCAGATTTTACAACATCAGCCTCATATGTGCACACGCGCCTACCGACGTGGCTGAAGTCTCTGTCAAAGAGGACTATTTATGACCTCTTGGACGGTGCCTACGGAGCCTGTCCGGAGTACGATGTAGAGATCGTGCTGGCAGACTTCAATGGCGGAGTGATCGGAAAACACAGGCTTCACGACACGACAACAGATAACAGCTTCCGACTCCCAGACTTTGCGGCAGCACGTAATATGGTCATAAGCAGCACTAGGTTCCCTCGCAAAAGAATCCACACAGCAACCTGGCGATCTCCGGACGGTCGAATCGTCAACCAACTCGACCATGTGCTCATTGGCGCAAGGCATGCGTCGAATATCCTGGATGTGCGAAAATTTAGGGGGGCAAACGTTGACTCTGACCATTTCCTCGTAGGAGTAAGATTCAGTCGAATGGCAGAAAGCTGCACCAGCGAATAAAGAGGAGTTTTAACATTGGACGCCTGAGCACATCCGAGATTGCCAGAGCAATTGAGTGAGCTCCGGTATGCCCACGTCATACACCAACGCCAACGAGATGTGGTTGCATTGCCGCTCGGCCATCAAAGAAGTAGCCGAAACCGCCTTAGGCTACCTATCACCCCCGCCGTGGTCTGATGGCGAGTGTGAACAGAAGGAACATGCAACTGACGAGGCATACTAAAAGGCGCTGCAACGAAAAACTAAGGCAGCGCATGAGGAGTACCGGGCTAGAAGAAGGGAGGAGGAAAAACTTCTACGCCTGAAAAGGTCTCTGGCAACCTCCCAGCTCAAGGATAGGGGCTCTAGGGACAAGCGGGACAAATACGGGCCTTCTGCAAAAATGCCAAAAGCCTTGTCGCTGGCTCTAGGAAAGGCACCCAGGCTCTTTGAAACTGTGAGGGTAACCTAGTTACTGACAGCCTGGGAATAGTGGATGGGTTTAAGCATCACTTCCAACAGCTTAACGGGCCTGACCAGGCGAGAGTGAATCAATAAATCCCAACTCCAGTCGATGAAGTAGTTGACACATCCAAAAACAAGCTCTGATGACTTCGGACCTGACCATCGGAGCTCTATAAGGCCTGTGGTGATATTCTGTTAAGGAGTATGCACCAGGTCATCTGCAGAATTTGGGAGGACGAAAGCATGCCCGACGACTGGAATATCAGCTCCATAAGCCCCAACCACAAAAAAGACTATCCTACCTCTTGCAACAACTTAAGAGGTATATCCCTGCTCAACGTCGCCTACAAGATCCTGTCCAGCGTACTGTGGGAACGTCTAAAGCCGTTTAGTACCGCACTAATCAGCACGTACCAGTGGGGCTTCCGGCCCGGCAAATCGACTATAGACCAAGTCTTCACACTAAGGCAAATCCTGAAGAAAACCTCGAGTTTCAAGTCAATACGCACAACCTTTTTATCGATTTTAAAGCCGCTTACGACAGCATTCATCGCAAGGAGTTATCCTGGGATCCTGGGAAAACGGATTCCTTTCTGTCGCACCACGCTAACGATGCGCCGTGCAGTTCGGCTCGAGGACTTCCGAGCCGTGTGAAGCCTGCACCGGATTCCGGTAATGAGATGCACTGTCGTGTGATTTCTTCAATTTGGTACTGGAGAAGATAGTAGGGGGGCACCTGTAACCACGGAAGGCACTATCTTCCACAAGTCAGTCCATCTGTTGGGATATGCAGACGACATCGACATCGTGGCGCTTTCCCTACGTGCCGTAGTGGAAGCATTTACGGCAATTGAAGAAGAGGCGAAGCGAGCTGGTCTTAAGGTCAATGAGGATAAAACTAAGTATATGCCGGTCATTATCACGTCAGACACTAAGAATAGATTCGAGGCTCTCTTCGAGAGGTGGATCTCACCCAGCTTCACGGGCTGAAGTGGCTTCGCGGATTCCCTCCAGGCGATCGCAACAAAAAGAAGAAGAATGTTAGTGGTTCCAGGAGCAGGCTGAGCCTCAAACTGCGGCGCATAGCTCACGACACACTCCCCTGCATTCAAAGGCTTCCTGTTCAGGTCTACTCTGGAACCTGTCTGAAACGTAGGCACTGACTAGATTATGAGAGAGTGACGAGGTACAAGGTGGCGTAAAATTAATAATTATATCGGAAGATGTTATAATTTTTGCAAATGGCGTTGTACAGCAATCTTGTGAACTAGACAGTTGCAGTATATAAACAGACAATCATTGGAGCGAAATACTCAGCAAGAGCGTGGAGTAGTGTGGATTAACCAATAATCGCCCGGTGGTGTGAGCGCAGCGTGAATTTCGACGTCAATTTCCTGATAGAGTCGCGCCAACTGAGCCAACATTCCGGCGCTTAACTACTCGACTCGAATAGACTGCAACAGACAATCGCAGCCCTTAAGGCTAATATTAGACACGAGGATAGTCATGGAATACAAAATTTGATGATTAATTTTGCGCGACCTTGTACAATATGTCCCATCTGGTGTTTTTTTTGACACTGACAGCTGGCAGCCGAAGAAATTGTCATTTTTGTACAACATAACTCCGAAAGTTGCAAGAAGTCGCAGTTATTTTTGTCCGTGCTGGAACTTAACACGTTGATATAAGTCGCTACGCGTAGCTTGGCGTAGATTTTTTTGAAACTCAAAGAGTATCCATCAAAAATGTTTGTTTTTAGCACCTATGTTGGAAGCTACTTATTGCAGTCATATTTGAAGTTTTTTTTTTTATTTTAAATAGCAAAGAAGAGCCCAATAGGCTTAAGTATGAAAATACAGAGTTTATTTTATGAAACTTGGGATAAAGACAAAAAATATGAAAATATGGCTTGCAACTTGAATAAATAATGAAATCATAACCTCGGGTTATCTAAGAGTACTTAGACATAAAACTAAGAAGGCTACAGCGGACTTTCTTCAATGACATTTTTTGCACTGTTAACCCACTCTCGCGCCTTGCCACACAGCCCATGCGGTAATCGATCTTTTGCGAGCCAAATTCCCAAAGCGTGTTATCAGCCGTCTTGGCGATGTCAACTAGCCGCCTCGATTCGACTGTTTTTGTGGGGAACTGTGAAGGCCAATATCATCGTCGACCAAAAAACGATCCGTCACACTTCACCTCGGACAAAATAATACAATCGACAGCTACAATTTCGAGGTAGTAAAGGAGTTTGTCTACCTCGGGGCAAACGTAAACTCCACAAACGACATCACTGTGGAGATCCGAAGTAGAACCGCCTTTGGCAACCGGTGTTACTTCGGTTTGTCAAAACTCCTTACTCGAAGGACTAAGGTCCTGTTCTACAAAACTCATTTTGCCAGTCCGGAGCTGCTTCTTGCTGCCTTCGAAAGAAAAATTCTACGTCGTATATATGGAGGAAGACGAATGGAGGAGAAGACACAAGCGCGACATCTACGAGCTGTACCAGGATGTGGATGTAGTCCGGAAAGCAAAGATCCGTTGACTGCACTGGCTCGGCCTAAGAGGGTCTTCGAATCCCAGCCTCCTGGTGTGAGAAGGAGAAAATGACCAAATCTCCGATATAAAGACCAAGTCGATGCAAGACAATCGCGGTTGGAAGCAGCAGAGAGTCGTGGTAGTGTAGTTGATGTAGACTGTATCAATCCAAGATCCACAACTCTCTGCTGCTGTTCTAAAGTTGTGCATCTTGAACGAAGTGCTTTGACCAGAAATTGAGCCGTCTAATTTGTAAAGACTGGTCCGTTGGCCGGCTGGTCAAACCTTGAAGTCAGATCGGTTAAAAGGACATTTCCCTTACAGCCCGCTGGTCAACAAATAGATGGGTGTTCGTCTTATGCGATCCTATTAAGTCCATTTCCTATTGGTTGTCGTTCAAGGTTCAGAGATGGTTCCTATACCTTCCGTTGGTCCAAATATCCATCCTCTTAGCAAAACTCACTACAATGCCACTTGTCTTAGAGCCGAATAGAAGCCAGAAACATCGTCAAACCACGACTACGTCTGAAAACATGCATTTAACACTTTTGAACAAAACTTAACGAAACTCAACGAAAATTAAAGATAAGGAGCCACAAACATCGTCAAACAACAACTACGTCTGAAAACATGCACGTAAAACTTTTGAACAAAACTTAACGAAACTCAACGAACATTAAAGATAAGGAGCCAGAAACATCGTCAAACGACAACTACGTCTGAAAACATGCACGTAACACTTTTGAATGAAACTCAACGAAACTTAACGAAACTCAACGAAACTTAACGAAACTCAACGAAACTTTACGAAATGGGTATTTCGGTTGATAGACCTTTACCATCAAGTATTTGACTGCTCCGAGCTTCGTGATGTGGTGTCGGTCAGTTCAGCTGTCAGCTTTGGGGTGGGTTCGTAAATTGTTTGCGAATATTAGATGGTTCACATCGACAGACACAGTGCATCATCACTTAAGATTACTTGTTCCTCCTTGGACCCAGCATGACTGAGACGACAGAACCCCCTATTTAAGGATGAAACCAACTCTCACCAATCACCTTTCCCCATCCGTCTATAAGGAAAGGAATCTCCGACACCTCCGGCCACTCTCGACTCCGACATCATTCGAATCGCAGTCCCCTTCACCCTCCTCAGCATCCCTGCAACGACTTTCTCTCAAACCACCGATCGAACCGGTTCCTAGTGACATTTGCAAAACGACTGCGTTTTTGTTTCCTTTTCAATGTCATTGCTCTCGCGAGAGAGGCAACACCCATCCTGCATCTTGCACATCACCAAAATGCAACTCGTCACTGCCAACTACACCAAGCACCGCAAACAGGGTGTTACATAACACTCGCAGTCCGGAGAGTTATTTAAATACCCCGCCGCACCCCCGAGCACACATCTCGTCGTCGTCGTCCCAAGACGATCTCCATTCATGTTGCACTTGTTGCACGCACATCCAAGCCTCCGGCCTCCGGCCTCCAGTCGAAGCCGAGATGACTGTCTTTTCACATTAAAACCTCGTTAAGCCCAAGCAGAATCCCATAAATTCTCATCAAAACACCGAGAATCATCCAACAGCGTCTTCGTCGCGCCACCCGCTCCGCGGAGTGCAGTGAAGCAGCAGCCTCTCTGTGTGTCTACGGCTGCCGCCGACAACGACAACAAATTTGTTGTGTCTTGCGGGCTGTTGTGTCCATCTCCAGCATCATCCGGCCCCGTCTCTGCTTCCCGCACAAACGCACGCACACACTGCGCGCCTGACGGAGTCCGCGAGAGGGCCGGGCCGGTCGCGCTTGCGCATACACATTAGCGGGATGGAAATAACGAAAACTGTTGACACAGTGATAATTAAACGGTTGTGATCGCCGCCACATCTTGTTCGCAGTGCCCCCTCCTCGTGCAGTCGACGCTTATTATCATCTCCGTCCGTCGTTCGTACAATCTGCCTTCCCCCGCACGCCCGCTCGTTTGACGGTCGCCTCAGAGCGCCTTAATGGATTCATGGACTCGTGGACTCTGCCGGTTGTGCGCGCTGGTGTTTGTGAGGATTTTGGCGCCAAAATCGTTTCGTTTTGCACTTGTTTTCGTCGTTTTTCTTTTTGGTGGCCCCGGGGGAGATCTCTTTCGGTTTGGCACTCTTCCTCTGGGGCGGCAATTATGCTCACCACAGCGGGGGGCCGGGCGGGCAGGCCGAGGTCTTTTATGGCCTTTGACACTCGGATGCTGTTGGAGCGGCCGTTGGGTGTCAGTTTTGGTTTTGACATATCGATCAAATTCTGTCATGAACTGGATTCTATTCGCATCACATCTGGAATCAGCAGAAGCGTACGCATATGCTCGACTCGACTCGATTGGCGAGGGGAACCCAACTCAAGGCTGTTGAGCGGTGGCTTGGCGGCTGTCGGGTTATGGTTATTATGCTCGGTGATGTCACTGCGCTGGCTGGCTGAGCCACCGTCTCGGCGTGAGCCGCTTATTTATGATCTGCGAAAGTGTGAGAACAGGCGACGGTTAGGAGAAGAATTTTTTTGAAAAATGGGCGGTTTCGGGTTGCGAATGTGCGCTGAAGGCATTCGCCGGAAATTTCTCTTGTTGCGTGTGATTTGGGGAATTTTAAAGATCACCACACCGAGGTTGTGGAAGACAGCAAAAGAGGGGGTGAATGCCTATCTTGGAACAGACAGAACCTCGAGTTTGAGCTGAGATTGGGATGGGGCTGGAGGATGTGTGGTCAACGGGATCATCGGCAATTTTTGCTTCAAATTTCGAGTGCTGGCGATGAGTGCTGCCTACTAGGGGTCTCCATTACCGAGTCTTGTCAAAAGCAACTACGGACTAAGTCCACAGTCTTGTGTGTACGACTCTAGCATCATTCGATAAAAGGAGAACACGAAGGTTTTGATCATACCCACACAGTCCCAACATGGGCAAGAGCACAAATTTCTGAAACCTTTCAATAATTTCAAGAAATACCCCTTATAACAAGGAACTGGCTCCAAGACACTTTTCCCTCGACTAAATTTCACAACTTTATCAGGGTAGCTCTGAACATAGTGCCGGCCTTTTGAGATCGAACAAAGAAAGCGAGTACTGAATCAGGACCAGAATTTTAGTTAAAAAGTGGGAACCTGGAACCTGGCCTCAACCAGTAAGCCTCTCCAGCCGGTACGTTCTTTAGCCAGCTGTCTCCAAATGCGCACACCAAGTCGATTGAGGTCCTTCTCCACCTGGGTGCGCCATCGGTTCCGTGGACGTCCTCTATTGCGTTGTCCCACTGGTTCGGAGTCGAAGACTCTTCGGGCAGGAGCAGTGTTGTCCATGCGCTCTACATGGCCTAGCCATCTTAGGCGTTGGATCCGTAGACGCCTGACTAGGCTCATGCCAGTGTACAGCCCGAACAGTTCGTGGTGGAATCTTCTTCTCCAATAACCATCAATGCAGACAGGACCAAAGATTGAAAGCAGAACTTTTCTCTCGAAAGACCAAGTGCTTCTTCATCCGCTTTTGAGATTGGCCATGTCTCCGCACCATAGAGCAGGGCAGGGATGAATCTCGGTACTGGTGTTGTTCGTACTGTTCACTTGCGAGCCGAGGTAGACGAAGTCCTTCACTACCTCGAAGTTATAGCTGCATATAGTGACGTTTTGGCCAAGTCGTCGATGTTGTGCGTCCTTTCCGATGACAGCATATACTTCGTTTTGCCCTCGTTCACCGCTAAACCCATTTTGGCCGCCTCCGCTTCATTGACGGCTCGCTGTTTTCTGCCAGTCACGTCAACGTCATCCGCGTATGCTAACAGTTGTACGTACTTTTGGAAGATCGTGCCTCTTGTGTTGGCGTGTGAGTTCTGCACGATCTTCTCCAGCATGGTGTTAAAGAAGTCACATGACAGCGCGTCGTCTTGTCTAAGACCGTTTTTGACATTGAAGGTCTCAGTGAGTTCGTTACCGACCTTGATGGAGCAGAGAGAGTGTCCTGCCCAACGACCGTTATAAATTAAAGAAGGTGAAGAAAGGGTGGATCAAGAGAAATGATCCGCCCTTGGAACACGGACTACTTTGAAAATAGAAAGGGTTCATTGATGTTCATTGCTCATTGCAGGTTTTGTGTAAAAAAAAAAATATAAACAGTGGACTCTCCCTAAGTCGAACTCTCTCAAAGGTCGAAACTCTCTGTAACTCGAACAAATTTTGTATCCCGTGACAATTCGACTTATAGGGAGTCCACTGTATATAAAGTTCGTTTTGTTGTGCCAGGTATAATAAATTGGATAATGATAGACTTAAAAACAAGAAAGACCTCAACAAGGAACTTGTTCTGCGAGAATAAATAATTTTGGTCGTAGACAAGCTTGAGATTGGCTCTGAGCTATGGACCTGCTAAGAATATAAAATCAGCTAGAACATAGTAGTTTAGATAAGATTGCCTCTTATTACTTATCGAAACTGTAAAAGAATTTAGTTAAGTTCAACCAAAAATTGTTTCAGAAAATGAAGTCAATGGCACAATGACTCGATCTATGATTCTGCTCTTATTTTTTTTTTTTTTTTCCGACTTTGAGCAAGTAGTTCAACTAAAGTCATCAGGCGCTTCTCATATAGCTGGCGGCTTATTTAACCCCTCTGTGGATTTCCAAGGAATCCGTCAATGAATGGGGTTAATTGAAAAGAAGAAACTGGGGATGGTGTTATATTATTTGTTTATTCTTGTTGTATATGAATTTTGATCAAAAACTTAAAAAGAAAAAAATGAATAAATAAACTATTTTATGTCAAGATAATAACGGTTTGTTCCACGGAGAGCGATGAAAAAAAGGTGCAAGATGGCCGTGTTAGAGTGTAAGCATATTACAGTGTTTCTAAGAATGTTTGAGTCTAAGTCGACTATCATCAGGTCTGCGAGTGTTTTCAGAGTTCAGGCGCAGTAGTCGATGAAGTATTGTAGTCGAGCGAACCTAGAACCCAGACGACAGAAGCGTGCGCCGCAGATTTCTTTTTCTGAATCTAATTTACCTAGAATTATAAATTTAGCACGTACCGGTTTTTAGAAACTGCCAATGTAATGGTAAAAGTCACATTGCCTAATGTTCGACCACAAAATTTATGTGCTCAGCATCAAAAGCTCTTGAGGTCGGCCAGGTCGAATCAATCAACAAATAAAACGTCTTCAATGATAAAATTTAAGGGTATAAATATAAGCAAAATATTAAATACTCAATACTTACATATATATTTATTTTCAAAAAAAAAATTAAGACTCAAAAATCAAGCTGGTAGCAAAACACAGGCAGAAGGTACCTTATTAAATGGGTAATAAGTTATAATAGTGTTGTCGTGCAGGCTGTGCTTTCCGATGACTCTAGCAAAGATGTCTTCCTTGCCCACCTTTGCGTTGAGGGAATTGATCGTATGTTTTTTGTAGGAGATCGTAAAGGTCATCATTGCTGTCGTCATCTTTATCCTCCGGTGGGGCGTGGGCGCAGATCAGGCTGATGTTGCCGAATGTAGCCTTGATGCGGATTGTTATGAGGCGCTCGCTTATGTATTTAAAGCTTAAGACTTCTTGCCCAAACCTGCCTCGAACAACAAACCCGCAACCGAATAAACACTGCCTTCGCTCTTTGCAGCAATCGCCGAAGTAAATATCGCAGTTTTTCATCCTCTTTTGGCACGGCCCATCCCACCGCACCTCCTGAATGACGGTGAAATCTGCCTTATAAGCTTCGAGGGCTTCCGCAAGTTCATCGGCTGCACGTGGTCTGTTCAGGGACATCACATTTTCATATTCCACGTGAAAAACCGAAAATCGTTTTCCTTATTTCGTTGTCCATGGTCTTCTGCAGTAGGGTCATCCGTATCCGAGGCTTCTTGTTGATTCTGAACTAATGTTTTTTTTTACATGGTGGGAAAGTTAACTCCACGCGCAACCCCCGAACCTGGAGCCGCTGAAGACATTAGTTCACCTCTAAGCGGTTGCTTTAAAGGCTATCCAGAGGGCACCGCGAGGAGGCTGTATGTCAACTTGACCTGTGCACTTAAAACGGATCGTTGCTGGCATCTCACCAAGTTGAGAGCAGTCAACAACTTTGCCCTGGATGCACAGGCCCATGCCGGGTTGACCTGGGCCTCAACCAACAAGCATCTCCAGCCGGTACGTTCTTTAGCCAGCTGTCTCCAACTGCGCACACCAAGTCGATTGAGGTCCTTCTCCACCTGGGTGCGCCATCGGTTCCGTGGACGTCCTCTATTGCGTTGTCCCACTGGTTCGGAGTCGAAGACTCTTCGGGCAGGAGCAGTGTTGTCCATGCGCTCTACATGGCCTAGCCATCTTAGGCGTTGGATCCGTAGACGCCTGACTAGGCTCATGCCGGTGTACAGCCCGAACAGTTCGTGGTGGAATTTTCTTCTCCAATAACCATCAATGCAGACAGGACCAAAGATTGAAAGCAGAACTTTTCTCTCGAAAGACCAAGTGCTTCTTCATCCGCTTTTGAGATTGACCATGTCTCCGCACCATAGAGCAGGACAGGGATGATCAAGGTGTTATATGGTGTTAGCTTGGTCCTTCGAGAGAGGACTCTACTACTCAGTGGCCTCTTGAGCCCATAGAAACAGCGATTGGCAAGAGTTTGTCTGCGTTTGATCTCGCTACTGATGTTGTTCGTACTATTTACTGCTGAGCCGAGGTAGAGGAAGTCCTTGACTGCCTCGAAGTTATAGCTGCCTATGGTGACGTTTTGGCCAAGTCGTCGATGTTGTGCATCCTTTCTCGATTCCAGCATATACTTCGTTTTGGCCTCGTTCACCGCTAAACCCATTTTGGCCGCCTCCGCTTCAATACCAGCAAACGCTTCATTGACGACTCGCTGTGTTCTGCCAGTCACGTCAATGTCATCCGCGTATGCTAACAGTTGTATGCACTTCTGGAAGATCTGACAGCGCGTCGCCTTGTCTAAAACCTTTTTTGACATTGAAGGTCTCGTTGAGTTCGTTACCGACCATGATGCAGCAGCGAGAATTCTTCATCGTCATCCTGCACAACCTGACGAGCTTGGCAGGAATGTCAAAACTAGACATGGCGTTGTAAAGCTCGTCCCTATGCACGCTGTCATATGCGGCCTTGACTACGAAAAGCTGGTGGGTGTAGATCTGCATTTCTTTTGTCTTTTCCACGATCTGCTGGACGTTACAATTCTCGTAGAATCAAGTAGAAAGAAAATAGGTACCTTTGTCGCAGAAGAAGACGAATACGAAAAGTCAAGTGCATGTTGCTACAGTTTTGCACCATTCCTGTCCGTTCAAGAGAGATATCACTGTACATGGTATTCGCGTGGATTGCAATGGGCAGTAAATAAAAAAGACGTTGAATAACCAATGTCTAAATGAAATCCTCCTAAATAATAACAAAGACAGTCCACCTCCTGTCCCTTCTGTGGAATGGGTGAAAATGACGACCGACGAATGCAAAGGAGACCAACGCCTTCGTCCTTCGTGTGACAATCACCTCATCATAACCGAGTCACATAAGAAAAGAACACCCTGTACTTGGACTTCATTCTACAAACTGATCAGCACTTCGGCTGTTCAACAAAAACTTACACATTCCGCGAAACCATTGACTCAAGCTCCAAAAACAGACTTCAGATTGATTTCCAGATTCAGTCACTTACCCATTGGCCGCCTCCTTCCATCTGAAATGAAACAAGAAAAGGAACATCTTCAAATAAAGCCATCAAATTAACATCAATCAATCGGGGAAAATTCAGTGAATGACCCACAAAAAGCCGTCACGACTATTCCCACAAGGATCACACGCACAAAAAAGGACAAGCCGATGGAAGGCAACCTCCTAGAGCGGGGCATTTAATTGGCGCGAAACCGAAAAACTGGTTCATCATCGGGCCACAATTAAACCAGAGGGCACATAGAGTGCGCTGAGATTCCCATCACGGGGAGCTCCGCCAGATCGCCGCTCCTGCGAGCAGGTCACGACGACGACGACGACGACGTCTTCTCGTCGTCCTGATTCATTAATAGAAATGAAACTCGCCTTAATTACAAAAGATATCTGGATCTGGTTCGCTCCGGTCTGTGTTTACCTTTCGTACCCCTCGGGAGGAGCTGCAGCAACATCAACGGCTCGGCGGCGGCGTCGGAGACTTACCCGAGATGGTGGTGCTGTTTTGGGTTTATTTCGGATTTCTAGGAAACACCTGATTACAGGGGGAATTAACACAAAGAATGCGCACAACTCCGGGGGATGCCGAGGAGAGATGAATGGGACATGGACAGAGATTAAAGACGTGAGAAGAGTCAAGACAAGTCATCCCCGGCTGCGAGCGGATGGCACAACAAAGGCGATGTTGTTGCGATAAACAGGCTGCGTCTGCTGCCTTGCCTGTGTGTTCCCTGGTCCCTGGATCTCTGGTCCCAGCTCGTTGTTCGTGTCTAGTCGGGCAATCAGGTGGAGTGCGACGGACTAGATGGGTTTTTTCTCATGATCCCTCGTCCGAATGTGGAGATGATGATGACTGGTGGATTTATCTCATTACACACACACATGCATACACAGTCCAGCGATAAGGACATTAAAACGAATGTGGAACGTGAACTTTTATTGCCGCAGGATGCCGCGCCTGATGGGGAAGGGGGGGAGCGATGCTGTCTAGTCTAATTATCGGCATTCCTTGGTGCAATTGACGGCCGGCTCGTCTTGCAGCAGGATGGAGGCGATTTGTGTGGTTTCCTGTACACACTCGGCCGCAGGGTTTCCTGGTTGGCATGATGGATTTGCTGGAACTGGTTTGGCGCTAATTTGGCTCGAGGGCAATGCTTTTTATCCGTCTCATTCCACCTTTTCGAGGCGACGAAGGAGGCACTTTGTGTGAGAAACTGAGATTTGTGAAGATGATGCGACTGGGCGGACTGAAGGGCTTCTCTGAGCCGGAAAGGGTTGTGCGCAGAGACCAACTGACGGCTATCAAAATGATTTGGTTGAAATTTTTACTATGGAAGTCGGTGACACAAGGGTTTACATCTCGTTTGGTTGAATTTTGTTGCCCCAACCGTGCATTGTTCTGAGTCGAGTTTGTTGGAACCAGAGCGTCCTTGACTCCTCTAGGCCAAAATGCCTTGTCCAACAAGTGTCCCACTCCAGTCCCACCCATCCACCCTCCACCCCATGGCCCCGAATCAATGACCAACTTAAGCCAAAGTCTAACAACGTGCTCTCGTAAACCGTTCAAATATTGACCCACCAATAATCGATCGCGCCCCATGCCGTGTTTACACACGCCGACGATGCTCCCGCTGCTGCCCATGGCAACATGCGCTGCTCCCACGTTGGCCCCATCGATTGTTGTTTGATTGTCGAAAAATGTTCTCAGTTGTCGAAGCTTGTAAGATTATTAGCAACATTGTAGCGCGGCCGCCAAGGAAGCAGCGCATCGAAGCGCCCCGCCCGAGGCCTGCTGTGTTAGCTCAGGCGATAACGTCTGTCCACATCCCATTCACACATTTGTTTGCCGACCAAAGGATGCCATAAATGCCGCACCCTGGTGGTGCCATTCATAAGCGGTGCGCTGTCCATCGCGGGAGGACATCGCAGTGTTGGCAAATAAGGTGCTGTGCCTTATCGCGTGCATAGCTGAGTCCATTCCTCTGAATGGGATTACGCGGGCTTTGGCATTTCCGACAGAGCTGCGATAACATTCACCACGTCAGTCATCTGGTGGCGCGGTGCACGCGTGTGCGTGTGGCTGTTTGGTTTGCGCAAACTCATAGAAAACATGTATCTTGTCGCTGATAAGCTGCGCGGGGTGGAGTGGACGAGTGCTCGTATCTGGACGGGACCTTGTTGCGGTGACGTTGTGAGGAAGTATTGATTTCGATAGAGCGTGTGGGTGTGCAGCAAACAAACGTGATAAGCCTCGACGTGGATGGGATGCGAGTGTTGCCTTGGGTCGGTTGGACAAGGCCACCTTGGCGATTGTGGATAATTGGACGATAGCGAGTTGATGATCTTATCGATCGACGGCGATAATGCCCAACAGATGATTTGTGTTTTGTACCTTCGTAGAAAATAATCGCTGTTCACACTTATTTGACGACTGAAAGACAGGCTGATGTCAGTTGGCGACACTCCCAAGAATCCTTGAGATTTCCTGGAGCCCGAGAAACGATTTGCCGAGGAGAAGTTTGGGGAAGTTTCAAAGGATAGTACGTTGAAATTGCAAGACGACTTCACATTACGGCGGGATGGAGAGTAAAACAAAATGAGTAGATTGCTTACCGAGATCAATGGTCTCAAGGAGGCTCAATGGCTGTAGGGAGACTGAATGCCTGTGGCAGATAATGCCATCGCCGACGAAGGGGTTCATCCCCCGTTCAGATCGAAGACAGAACTCCAAGCGGTCTTCGAATCAATAATGAAAAAAAAGTCAGTGGGAGTCGATGGGATCTCCAACATTGTGCTAAGACACCTCCCCCTGGAAGTGGTTAATATGTACACGATCTTATCTAACTTATCCAGAGCGTTGGAAAACTGCGATTGTACAACCCATATCCAAGCGAGGAAAGGATTCATATAATCCTGGCAACCTCCGGTAAATTAGTCTCCTTCCGAACATCAGTAAGGTATTCGAGAAGGTGATCAATAGAACTCTGATCAGCTGGACTAAGGACAAAAATATAATTCCGGATAACCAATTCGGTTTCAAAACGGGCCATGACACTATTCATGCCGCGTCGAAACTGGTGTCGGATATCCGATGGAACAAGAGCCAGAAACAATGTACGGGTGCCTGCTTGATTGATCTGGAGAAGGCCTTTGACACCGTATGGTTAGAAGGTCTTTTTTACAAGCTCAATCGGCTAGGCATTAGCAAACCACTGCTGTACCTACTGTGTAACATGCTTACCGGTAGACGTAGGTTCGTAGTCAAGAATGGCAACGTGACCTCCACAGGTATATTTGAGGTAAAAAACGGTCTCAAACAGGGTGCCGTTAATTCGCCGATCCTGTTCAACATTTACTTGAGCGATCTGTTAAGTTCTCTTCCTCATGCACTTGCGTATGCCGATGGCTTGATCGTGTACTGATCAAAAAGATCGAGGAAATCACTACTCTCACGCAGGGTGACTTCGATTCATTCATGAGAAGTTGCGACGACTATAAGTTGAGTATCAACTTCCGGAAGCCGGAAACCATTCTGTTCAAGACGCCGTTGTATAAGGCCTCGGCGGATACGACAAAAAAATTGGCGAAAGTTCTCAATTGTTGGACGACACGGGGAACCACTGGCGAAAAAGACTGTAGTCAGATACCTGGGGATCTGCCTAGATCAGTATCTATATTTTAACAAACATGTAGATGCTGCTCTGGCCAGGGCCCAAACGCTTTTGCTCTTACAGAGAGACTGTTTTACAACAGCCAACTCGTACGAGGGTGAAGGTGATCTGTTACATGGCCCTTATTCGGCCGATGCTTGCTTATGATCGTCCGTTTGGTTCAACGTGAGTGCAAGCTTAATGGAAAAGATTCGGTTGTTCGAGAGGGCTTGTCTTAGGGCTTGCCTTCGCCTTTATCGAACTCCAGAGTCCCAGTACATAAAATACTATTCCAATGAGGACTTATACAACAGGGCAAGCCTGATAAGGGTGGACAATTTCCTGGTGAGGTTGATTCGTGGTCATACTGCCAGAGCGATGAACTCGTCCAATAACTTGATCTCAGGGGCTTACTACCCCAATCCAGAATACCACGAAAAGGTACGCCACAGTGGCTTCGTTCCCCCAGAAGCTTTTCTCCATTTAGATAAGTACGGCCTATTACAAGATATGAATGCGGTACCGCTCATTTTTCACATAGCCAGATCAATTGTGGATGGGCGACTCAACCACGACCGTTCTGTCGCACAACGAGCTGAGGAGGGTCTCCTCCGGTTCAGTACGGCGGTATCCAGCCGAAACAGTCGGGATGTTGCTAGGCAGCACCAAAATTTCTAGTGGCTGGGGAGCGAGGGAACTCCAGAGTCGAACCCTTTAGACCCGGGGTAGAAAGGGTAGTACGTATCCCCGAATGGGGGATCAGTCGGTCAATGTCTTGCAGCGGATTAGATGGAAATCTATCAGCCGCATCCTATGGCCGACTTAGGATAGTTTTAAGGTAGTTTTTAAGATATATTTATGTATAAGTAAGTATACACATGTGTACACCTGAGTTTACCTATGTGTATACACAATGTATATAGAGAAGGTACATATTATAAATATACAGTGGACTCTCCCCAAGTCGAACTCTCCTTTAGTCGAAACTCTCCCTTACTCGAACTTTTTCGCCATATTTAACATACATACATACATTTAAACACTTAGACAGAAATACAAAGCCGTTCTGGAATATAGTTGTACCGTGCCTTAGAAGCACGGTAAATACTTATTTGTCTGATGTTGATAAGGCTAATGAACTTGCCAAAACATTTGAGCGGAACCATAACATTACACGCCATCTGGGTGATATACATAAAGATACTTTGGTGAATAGTGCTGTTCAGACATTCAAAAGTAGTAACTCAGACACACCTGTAAATGAATATGTAAGTGAAGATGATATTGAATTCTTCATCAGTAATCTAGTAACGAGAAAATCTGGTGGGCTAGACTTAATAAGGAATGCTTATCTAAAGGAACTACCGAAAATTGGGATTAAGATGGTGGCTTTTGTTGTCAATGCCTGTTTGAAAATGCAATATTTTCCAAACAAATGGAAGTTAGCTAAAGTAATGACAATTCTTAAAGTTGGTAAGCCTCCAGAAAATCCTGGTAGTTACCGGCCAATTAGCTTACTTAGCAGCCTGAGCAAAGTTTATGAACGGATACTAAAAGAATAAATATTGAAGATTGTTGACGATAGGAACATTTTTTCCCAAAGTACAGTTCGGGTTTAGGCGTTATCATAACACTTCTCATCAAGTTAAGAGAATATGTAATCACATAAGAAGTAATCGTGCAGATGGTAAATCGACCGGCATGATTTTACTTGACATAGAGAAGGCCTTTGACACTGTCTGGCATAATGGTCTCATATTCAAATTGAACAACCTCAACTTTCCACCTTATTTGTGCAATATAGTTCTAAGTTTTCCGTCTGATCGTTCTTTCCAAGTCCATGTGAATGCTGGTGTATCAGATTTAATATCCTATAATGCAGGTGTGCCCCAAGGGTTTGTTCCTCGGATTTTCCAGAAGTACCTGAATGTGAAACTGCTATCTTTGCTGATGACACAGCTTTATTTTCATCACATGAGTTCGCTCTTAGCATTGAGAGCAATGTTAAATTTGCGATGGAAATTATTTTTAGATACTGTGATAAATGGAAGATTAAGTACAATGAAGATAAATTACAAGCGATATTTTTTCTTCCTAGTTCTAGCTTGAGGGTGAATGGAATCAACGTTGAGTGGAAGAACTCCGTTAGGTACCTTGGTATACATCTTGACAGTAAATTGACTTTTTATGAGCATATCAATCAGACCCTTAAGAAAGTAAACATTGCAAAGAAAATACTTTACCCTTTCATTAACAGAAAATAGGTTTTGTCCCTCCCCAACAAAGTAATCATTCTTAAATCTATATTCCAAGCAATAATTCTTTACGGTTGCCCTGTATGGGGAAATTCCGCTCATTGACACATTAAAAAATTACAAATAGCACAAAACAAAGTTTTAAAAATGATGTTAGACCTACCACGTGATTATTCCACCTTAAAACTTCACAAAAGAGCGGGTGTTGAACTGGTTTATAAAAGAATATTGAAACTGACACATAAATCCACTAGTCAATGAGTTAACAAATTGTAATTCCCTAAATGAATAAGGTTCAGTATATGTTATTATTTTATTTTTTAATTGTTAATATGCTTACAAATTCATATATTTATTTACTTATTTACTGATTTATTTATATATTTATTTATTTATTTATATATTTATATATTTATTTATTTATTTATTCATTTATTTATTTATTTATTTATATATTTATTTATTTATTTATTTATTTATTTATTTATTTATTTATATATTTATTTATTTACTTATTTATTTATATATTTATTTATTTATTTATTTATTTATTTATTTATATATTTATTTATTTATTTATTTATTGATTTATTAATCTACTTTTAACGGCTTCTTTGTGATATTAATTTACTGATATGAAACAACAATTTTCTTATGTACACATACATATAATGAAATATATTTTTATATTTTTTTTTTTATTATTGGAGGTTTTGTCGTCTTTCCTTCAGTTTGTTTGATTTAATTCTTATCAATTTTATTTAGATTCATTATAAGTTAAACCCATTTTCCAGTAGTAAGATATATGATGTATCAAATCTCTGTAATAGATACTGTGCGATAACTAAAATCAATGTAAATATTTTATGACGAAATAAATATCTATCTATCTATCTTTACATACATTTCCCTTAACTTTCCATACAAAAACCTCTCTCTAAGTCAAACTCTCTCTAACTCGAACAAATTTTGGTATCCCGTGACAATTCGACTTAGGGGGAGTCCACTATGTATGTATGTAAGTTTAGTTAAGGTAGTCTTAGGTTATTTTAAGGTAGTATGTTCCTCCAGCATTTTTGATGTCCGAACGTTCCGAGGAGCCAACATCGACTCGGACCATTTCCTTGTTGTAGCCAAGGTAAGAACTCGGATATCAAGAGATCAACGGAGTCGGGAAAGGACACCACGGTTTGATGTCGGAAAGCTACAATCGCAACGGACTGCTAGGATCTTTGCCGATCGAGTCTCCCGGAATCTCTCTTTAAGTTCGTCGCCACCTGCGCAAACAATCGAAGAAGATTGGAGGCGTTGTCAAGAAGCCATCAAAAATGCTGCCACTGATGTGCTGGGTCTTACGGCACAACCCAGAAAAAACCCATGGTCTGACAACGACTGTAGGCTGGCACATGCAGCGAAGCTGGAAGCCTACAAAGCAACGTTGCAAAGAACGACGAGAGCTGTTCGTGAGCTCTACGAACAGAGACGAAGGGATGAGACCCGGCTTCTCAGAAGAAAGAAGAAAGAGCACGAGAAGCGCGCGATCGAGGAGATGGAGAGGTGCTACGGTAGGAACGATGTCCGAAAGTTTTACCAGAGGATGAAACAGTTATCCAGTGGATATAAGGTTCGGACAGAAGCCTGCCGGGACGAGGATGGACAACTAGTAGTAGAGTCGCAGTCGATACTGAGAATTTGGAAGAACCACTTCTGCAGACTGCTTAATGGCGATGATGACACCATTACCGCTGTCAGGCAGAATGTTCCACTCAATATGGACGATGATCGACGAGAATTCCGTCCCCCCGACTTAGACGAGGTTAAGATAGCAATATCAAGACTGAAGTCTAACAAAGCTGCCGCTGCGGACGGACTGTCCGCTGAAATCTTTAAGGCAGCTGGAGATGATCTGGTTGGGCGTATGCACCAGCTAATCTGTAAGATATGGTCGGAGGAGAGCATGCCCGATGAGTGGAATCTCAGTATCGTTTGCCCGATCCATAAGAAAGGAGACCCCTTTGACTGCGCCAACTATAGAGTCTCCTGAACATCGCCTACAAGATCTTCTCTGCCGTTTTGTGTACTCGCCTGAAGCCGTTTGTAAATAACCTGATAGGTCCTTATCAGTGTGGCTTCAGGCCAGGGAAGTCCACCATCGACCAGATTTTCACACTACGGCAGATCCTGGAAAAGACCCAAGAAATGCAAATCGACACCCACCACGACATGTCGATTTCAAGGCCGCATATGACAGCGTGCATAGGGACGAGCTTTACAACGCCATGTCTGGTTTTGACATTCCTGCCAAACTCGTCAGGTTGTGCAGGATGACGATGGAGAATTCTCGCTGCTCCATCAAGGTCGGTAACGAACTCACCGAGACCTTCAACGTCAAAAAAGGTTTTAGACAAGGCGACACGCTGTCATGTGATTTCTTTAACATCAGCCTGGAAAATATCGTGAAAGACTCACACGACAACACTAGAGACACAATCTTCCAGAAGTCCGTACAACTGCTAGCATACGCGGATGACATTGACGTGATTGGCAGAACACAGCGAGCCGTCAATGAGGCGTTTGCTGGCATTGAGGCGGAGGCGGCTAAAGTGGGTCTAGCGGTGAAACGAAGTCAACTTAGGCAGCTATAGCTTCGAGTTAGTCGACTTCGTCTATCTCGGCTCCGCTGTAAAAAGTACAAACAACATCAGTACCGAGATCAAACGCAGAGAAGCTCTTGCCAACCGCTGTTTCTATGGGCTCAAGAAGCAATTGACTAGTAGAGCTTATACAAGACGTTAATCTTCACAGTCCGCTGGGCGCGGAGACATAGACAATCTTAAAAGCGGATGAGAAAGTACTTGGTCTCTTCTTGGAGAAGATTCAAACGCGAACTGTGCATCAGTCGGTTTTCGAACAGATATGTAAGTGCGGTGATCATCACGCACGTGTCTACTCGTCCACCTTGCCCCCACCGAAAGGAAGTGATACTGTGCGTTCAGTGCCAAGGACGTGCTGAGGGAGATGCGCACTAATCACCTAAGGGGGTTATTAGTGAATATTTTGGGCTAAAGTTGACGACTAGACAGTAACGTTGTAAACCATTAGTTTTTCCCGTTTACTACCAAGCTTGCTTAATTGGAGCCGAAAGTTGAAAGAGATGCAGAAAGGCTGAGCTATAAGACTGGAACTATTGAAGGAACAAATCTGCAACGGCTCACCGACTGATGAGGAAACAATAACGAACAAAAAAAAGCAGTGCAAAAATGTGGATACAGTCGAGAAAGTAAGAATTCGTCGACTAAAGTTGGGCTCATTCTCACCAAACGCGCCCTCTAGCTGTGAGGGTAGGTATGAGAACCCTAGCTTTGTTGTCATGCCTCTCCGAAAAGTAATCCAACTAGTTTCAGATCTTTAAGATGTGGTCAAAGGAAGCGAGGTCTACACTCAAGAATTTGCTATTTTTTCTGCTGTGTCACAGAGGCCCATATTAAAACAAGGTGGTATATTATTACATCCCTGTGGCCACCCATCGATTCAGATAAAGATCTAATTTTTTGTGCCGATTTTACTTTCTCTTTGATTGGCCCTAGATTCGTGTGTGGCACGTCTGGACATAACCCAAACAAAGGGTGTTTTTTTTTAGCCAATATTATTACTACCTAGGCTCCGCAGTGTACAGTACGAACAACATCCCCACCGAGATAAAACGCAGAGTAACTCCTGCCAACCGCTGTTTCTATGGGCTCAAGATGCAATTGAGTAGTAGAGCCCTCTCTCGAAGGACCAAGCTGACTTTATACAAGACCTTGATCATCCCAGTCCTGCTGTACGGCGCGGAGGCTTGGACAATCTCAAAAGCGGATGAGGAAGTCCTTGGTATTTTCGAGAGAAAAGCTCTGCGTGCGATCTTTGGTCCTGTTTGGCGTTGACGGTTTTTGGAGGAGAAGATTCAACCACGAACTGTACGGGCTGTACAGCGACATGAGTCTAGTCAGGCGTCTTCGGATCCAACGCCTAAGATGGCTAGGCCATATAGAGCGTATAGACAACTCAGCTCCAGCCCGAAGAGTCTTCGACTCCGAACCCGTGGGACAACGCAACAGAGGACGCCCGCGTTTAAGGTGGCGCACCCAGGTGGAGAAGGACCTCAACCAACTTGGCGTGCGACACTGGAGACAGCTAGCCAGAGACCGTGCTAGCTGGAGAGGCTTGTTGGTTGAGGCCCAGGTCCACCCCGGACTGTAGCGCCAAATGAAGAAGAAGAAGAAGGTAGTATGTAAGATAGTATATATGTTTTAAGCAAAACAGTTCTGTAAATAAGTTTTTTCCATAATTTTCTTAAAATTTCATATATTTTCAGAGGGCATGGGCTTGTGCATCCAGTGCAAAGTTGTTGACTGCTCTCAACTTGGTGAGATGCCAGCAACGATCCCTGTTCAATGCACAGGTCAAGCTGATGTACAGCCTCCTCGCGGCCCCCTCTGGATAGCCTTTAAAGCAACCGCTTAGAGGTGAACAAATGTCTTCAGCGGCTTCCTTGTCCAGGGGTTTAAACCACGTCCTCCAAGTTCGGGGGTTGCGCGTGGGTTTAACTTCACCACCGTGTAAAGCACTAACAGTTTCGAAACGACGAGAAGCCTCGGATACAGATGACCGTACTGCAGACGACCATGGACAACGATTTTCGGTTTTTCACGTGGAATATGAAAATGTGACGTCCCTGAACAGACCACGTGCATCCGATGAACTTGCGGAAGCCCTCGAAGCTTATAAGGCAGATATCACCGCCATTCAGGAGGTGCGGTGGGATGGGCCTTGCAAAAAGAGGATGAAAAACTGCGATATTTACTTCGGCGATTGCTACAAAGAGCGAAGGCAGCGTTTATTCGGATGCGGGTTTGACATTGAAGGTCTCGGTGAGTTCGTTACCGATCTTGATGGAGCAGCGAGAATTCTTCGTCGTCATCCTGCACAACCTGACGAGTTTAGCAGGGATGTCAAAACTAGACATGGCGCTGTTTAGCATCCCTATGCACGCTGGCATATGTGGCCTTGTAATCGACAAAATTGTGGTGGGTGTCGATCTGCATATTTTCGGTTTTTTCAAGGATCTGCCGTATCGTGAAGATTTGGTCGAGGGTGGACTTCCCGGGACTGAAACCGCACTGTTATGGACCTTTCAGGTTGTTAACGAATGGTTCAAGGCGGTCACACAAAACGGCAGATTGTGGAGGAGACTTATCCCTCGGTAGTTGGCGCAGTTGAAGGGGTATCCTGTCTTGTGGATCTGGCAAACAATACTGAGATTCCACTCGTCGTCAACTATCTTCCACTGTATATAAGAGACCGAAGAATCAATGAAAGTTTTAAAAATGCATTGAAATCTTCCTTTTCGAGCCAAGATAATTAATAATCTCCTCTCGCATTGCTCGTACAGCACACTCTCTACCTCTTCTTTTTTTCCAAACGGCAAGCGGAAGTGATGAAAACACCGTCAATCGAAGATTAGATACTGGCCGTACAGAAAAGGGCACAGATATAGGTGCAAGGGGTCTTCTTTGACTATTTCAACGCCATTCTATGAACTTTGTCCGGTTATGAGAGGTGTCCGTTAAGAGAGAGTTCACTGAATATTCATCGTATGGTTTACGAGATTTAAAAGCATTGATATGGCGTCTCATGCAGTGTACAGGCGTCTGCTTTCAGCCTCAGCGGGACACTAACGAGCGAAGACCTTTGGACCCATTTCACTAGGGTCCTGGGAGAAGATTCGATGACATTCATCATTGTCTGTGGAAATGATTGAGTGACGAAAATATAGGTCTGCAATGAATGTCTTGAAACCAGTTCTAAGGCACTCAAACGGCAATATCATGGTTTCAATTGGTCTGAATCCGACATACATATTTTAATTGCGGATGGTAGTACCTACAGTAGTGGAGCAGGAGTGGGGTTCGGGCTACGTTCAATCAATATATGCCAACAAGGTGGTCTTGTTAGGAAGGCTCAGAGACAAATTTTGAGCGACAGATAGCGGCCGTTATCGTCGAAATGTGTGACGGATTTAGATAGCGGCCGGTTTCGTCGTTCAATCAATATATGCCAACAAACCGGCCGATAGCCAATAGTGAACGATAGATAGCGGACGGTTTCGTCGAAATGTGTGCCGGAGTTCACCGAAATTCGGGCTCGACGAATCGATCACGACAAACTTGCCTATTCACCACGGGCACCCGAATTTCAACGACATCGAATTTCATACCTAAATGGTCTGTACTGGAAATCAATAAAAAAAAATGTCCTTATGGGTAAACCTGATACAGAACGGGGATTATGTCACACCACGTTCGTCGACCGCCACGTCACCCAACCCCTCCGACAAATAACAAAACTGCTACGGCCACTCTACCATTCAACAGAAGACACTCCCGTCTTTCAGGATCAACACAGGATAGGAAGTGAAAAAATAGCCCGGGGTGTAGAACGTATGAAAGCCAAGTACAAGAAGTAAAGGAACACGGTGAATAAGAACATCGAACTAATGAAAGCCAATTATTACGAACAAAAATTCGTAAATGCTAAAAATGACACAAGAAAAACATGGCGTGTCGTTAATGAACTTCTTGGCAGAAAGAAGGGTTCAATTGACGAAGTCATCATAAACAACTTTCCAGATGCTGCTGTGGACTTCAAAGAAAAACTAGCAAAACAATTCCCTAATCAAGCGGCAAACATTTCAGTTCATTTCATTTATTTAGTTTTAATATCTATCGCTGTACTTCAAGAATCATATGTTCTTTTACTAGTACAGGAACATTATAACATAACATATTTCTTTTGTGTGACATGATTGAGATTAGTGATTTCAAGTTACTTCAATTATAATTTAAGAGTGTAGATTTCTGATTTCAAAATGTAATGTTATTAGAATACATATGTGTAGAGAAAGCGTTAAGACTGAAGTTACTAGGAATTATTTCAGTTCGAGCGGGAGAAATATGAGAAACAAGCGTTACAAAATTGTCTGTACTTGGTCTTAGACCGTACCTGTGAAGGTAGGTGATTCCATAAATGAACAGCATGAATGAAAAAGTGCCTACGTGACATTAAACATGTATGATTGGAGGGTTTCAAGGTAATATTACGACTTGATCGACAGAAGGTGATCTTTTCATATAAACATTTTGGCTGTTTCTTGTGAATAATTTTGAAGAGTAATTAGCACGACCGGTAGCATAAGAATGCGTCCAGTTCGCATCCTGGGAGAATGCGACGTTGTTCCGAGACGTGATCAAATCTGCGAAGGTTAAAAACATACCGTGCAGCCGCGTTAATTGCTTTTGTCAATTTTAGGGAGGAAGAATAATCACAGTCAGCGAACAACTCAGATCCATATGTCAAGATTGGCACTATCAGTGCTCTGGCAAGTTTTAATTTGATGTTCACAGGGAGAATGTATTTGCTGATTGATAAGCCTCTTAGGGATGTATACACCTTTGATACTACGCTATCAATGTGGTCAGTCCACGTCAGTTCACTATTTCACATAATTCCAAGGTTTTTTACACATGTAACATATTCAATTGCGGTGGATTTCAGTTCTATTAGCGGGAAATTGGACAAGGAAGGCGGTTGTTTCGAGAACGGGATGGCTTTGGTTTTGTTAGGATTGAGCATTAGACCATGTTTTGTAGACCATTAGGCAATAGAGCCCAAATTCTCGTTTATTTTAGCAACTGAGTCTTCAACCATACCAAGAGGGAAACTAAGGTAGATTTGGACATCGTCTGCATAGATATGGAATTTACAATAGGATAAAACTAGTGGAAGGTCATTGATAAACATTGAAAATAATAAAGGACCGAGAAAACATCATACATGCTTTGTTTTTTTTATAATTTGCGCGTGCTCAAGGGATTGTTAATACCCTTATGTGTCCGGGGTCAAGACACAGCACGGGCCGAAGGTATAGAGGGAGAAAGGGTAAGGAGGTACCTGTGCACATTGGTCTTAAATATCTGCGGGTTGTAGTCTGTGGGAAATATTAGTTTGGGAAGAGCATTCCATATTCGCGCAGTGCGGCTGAAGAACGAGTCTCTGAATTTAACTGTGCGTCCGAAAGTAGGCTTAAGGGTATACTGATGGGCATTCCTGGCGAGACGAGTATTGCGGGTGAATTCATGGAGAGGAGGAATGCAGTTGGCTACCTCACTTGAGCATCGTTTGTTGAAATAACGATAAAACACGGACAAAGAAGAGACGGTACGTCGATGTTCGAGCGAGTCTAATGACTCTGTGATATTGTTGTCTCCTATAAGTTGTATCGCTCGCTTTTGGATTCTATCAAGTAGGTGCAGTGTGGTCTTGGGGGCACCAGACCAGACATGAGCGTTATACTCAAGCTTGGGGCGGATGTACGCCTTATAAATTAAAGCCAAATCAGAAGGGGTGAAATATTTCTAAGCATTTCGCAGCATTTTTGGCGACCTCAAATATGTGATCGTTCCAACTAAGTGTTGTGTTCATACACATACCAAGGATGGAAAGCTTTCCGCTTTCATCGACACAAGCGCCATTCATGGATAATGACTGATTATCAAGCGTTCGCTTGAGTGACAGCAGACAGCATTGAATTCCACTGTATTGTTTTTTCCCCAATTAATTATGCTGTCAAGATCGGCATTCAACGTGCTTAACATACGCTGCCATTCTAATTCTACGGCCGAAGGACGGGGTCGTGAGTCTTGGAGCGACTATGAAAAGCTGAGGGTGCTGTCATCAGCGAAGGAATGGATTGGATTAGAAGCATCAGACAAGAGATTATTTATAAAAATGAGAAAGAGTGTCGGAGACAGTACTGAGCCTTGGGGAACACCAGCATTTATTTGGTGGATATCAGACTTGATCCCATCCAACACAACTTGAATTGAACGGTTCGAAAGGTAATTTCTAATCCATAGAAGAAGAGATTCATCGATACCATAGGCACGCATTTTCGACAAGAGAGCTCGATGCCAAACTCTGTCAAATGCTTTAGAAATATCAAGCGCAACGATCTTGCTTTTGCCTGAATTGTGCAAAGATTGGTTCCACTTTTCGGTGAGATAAGCTTTCAGATCACCGGTGGACCTGTCGCTGCGGCAACCATATTGTCGGTCATTAAGAAGCTTTCGCGATTCAAGATATTTCATAAGCTGACGTTTCCATGACCTTAGAAATAAGGTGCTATGGGTCGGTACGAAGTGGGTGACGAAGATTCGCCCTTTTTAGGGGCTGGCTCGACAAATGCTGTTTTCCATCTGCTCGGAAAGAGACTTAAAGAGTAGGATAGATGAAAAAGCTTACGCAGTGGTTTTGCCAGCACAGAAGAACACCTCTTCAGAAGTATAGGGGGAATACCATCCGGGCCAGCGGATTTGTGGACGTCGAGATCTTTCAGTACTCTTGCAACTGTCATGCTGCTGCTGTTCATATCATCCATGTCTGTGACATAGAGACCTCTGACCATGTTAGCAGTCAACTTCAACAAAGCATATATTTAGAGGAAGCAACTCAACCGGGAGGAATAAGATACTGAGTCAATTGAATAGCAAAAGAGGTCCTGGAGCAGAAGGGAATGTGTCTCACTCCAGTTATAACTAAAATAATAAATTGTAGTATGTTTCATGTCATGTCATGTACCAAAGCTGATGAAGAAGTCGATAACTCGCCCAATTTACAAAGGAGGGATTAAAAACGAAACAGCAATTTATAGGCCGATTGCAATACTGCCGGCTGTTGAAAAATGCCTGGAAGAAGTACTTGTTAATCGTGGTAATTGTCTCATTTCGAAACACAAAGTTGACATACCCGAATCAGTATGGCTTCCAAAAAGGCAAGAGTACACAATCACTGCTGGGGGAATTTACAAATGTTGCCAATGCAGAACTAAACAAAGACCATAACGTAATTGTGCTATTCATTGATTTTAGCAAAGCATTCGATACCCTGACACATGAAAAACTTGTGGAAAGTCTCAGCAGAATGGGGTTGAGAGGAGTTCTGGAAAACTGGCTCAAAAGCTATCTGACTGAAAGAACAATCCAAGTCAAGGTCTCTGACACATTGAGCAATGAAAAAGAATGTGAATACGGTGTGCCACAAGGCTCCAAATTAAGTCCCATTCTATTTATTCTTTCCACAAATGAACTATTAAGATTATTGAAACTACTTATGCCCACGGCGATGACAGAGCAATCGTGGCAAAACGCAAACACTTGAATTCAGCTGTGGCGATAATGCAAGACGAATACAACGCTATATCTGAATGGTGTCATTATAATGGTGACACACATTCGTACTCCGTCAAAACCAATAGAAGAGACAAATATTCCATCGCAATGACCGCTGTTCGCTAAGAAGAAAGTCGATGGGCACCAATGCAGCATGAAGGCACTTTCTCGACCTCCTCAGACGATCCTCTTCCAGTCCCTTCACTTCAAGACTACAGAATTTACTTCAGTGGCAGCGATTAGCATTATGCGAAAGTGGCGCCCAACGTGAGGTCAAGACAGGGGTTTTTCTATCTCTTGATGAATGAATTCGACGCTTATGCAGCCTCAGTGTCGCTTCATATAATTGACTATCAATGCAGCAATTCTCTACGAAGGATCACTGTAGCGGAGACGATGAGTGGGGCGGTGGGCGGCATGAATCCGCCTATTTTGTATTGGGTATCTGAAACAAGTTTTCAAAGTGGCTGCGTGAATGGTAAGACTCATTCTATAATCTAGAATCAGGCCTTAATACTTCATTTCGCTTCGGGCAGTTTGTTTTTGTTTTGTCTTTTTGCACTCATTATTCGCTGTTTGGTTGTTGGGTCAGCGAACTTGATCGGTTTAGAAGATAACGGAGAGGACTTAGGTTAGTGGATTGACCACACTGAGGTCCTATTGGACCCATTGTGTTGCGCATATGGGGAAACCCTTCCTATCGTCGCACTCGCTGGTTGATGATAAAAACCTCCTGTCTGCAAAGGCTGTTGGTTATCGTCCTCCTCCAACCAGCCCTCCAGAGATCCTAATAAGCCCGCAAAAGAGATTTTAGTGGGATATTTGATATATCGTGGAGGGCATGGAAGAAAAATTCTCCCATCGTTCTTTGTCTCAGTTTGCATAGACTGGGGCATTGACAAAGATAGTGGGATGTATCCTCTATCTGATGATTATGACCAGTGACAGCTCTGACCATCATCCTCATTGGAGGAGGGAATTGGTTTTGGTGCTGTTGAACCTAGGTCATATCGTACGAGTGGGCTCACATGTGGGGATAGAACTCCATCTTTCATTAGCTGGCTCCATGATTTTCCTGTCCACCTTTTTCTTGATTTCAGACAGAGGTGGGGAAAGCCTTGAATTGCCTGGGATGGATCGGATTCGTCATCTGCTACCTCGTTTCCGGCTATGTCCCCGTGACCTGGGACCCAGCACAGAGTGATCGAATGTTGTGTGCCAAGAACCTTGAGCTCTTCGCGACAGCTTGCTACTAGCTTGGACTTGATTTCGATAGCCGAAGTTGCTTAAATGATCGCTTGACTGTCAGCTAGTGGTATTTTCAACAATGATATCAATTTGGCCGTTTCTTTGACCGCAAGGACCTCCGCTTGAGAAAAGACTGCCGTAATAAGGTAGTCTGATAGAGCAGTGCATGTGTAACAATTCGGAGAAGATGCCTGCGCCTGTTCCTTTTTTCATCTTCCGCCTGTCCGTATAAACATGGATGGAAGTCGAGTCAGTGATGGGTTCGTTTGAGCTCCACTCCTCCCTCCAGCGCCTTCAACTTAATAGCACCATCTTTGCAATGACGTACCTTAAGCGTTACACAAACGTAGAAGTGCTAAGGCAGGTGTATTACTCGCTAGCAGAGTCGCGCATGAGATACGGTATTCTTGCCTGGGGTAACGCATCAAAATCTCACATGGATAAAATATCTAACCTACAACATCGTCTTGTAAAAATTGCTAGACCTTTTAACACAAATTTTCATGTTCTAGATGTCAAAGCAATCTTCCAGATGGCAACACTGCTACACTTCATGAGTGACCCACGATTTCCGCAACCCTTAAGTCGCACGCTAAACAGAAGAAGACGACCCCAAGGGATGCTTGAAGTTCCGGAAGCTTTCAACTTGTATCCGTGACCGTGAACTACGATGCACTGTCCCCAAACTAGTGAATTCGCTGCCGCAGTTTTTGAAAGTCATTCCAAACTTCAAAAACAGGAAAAAAGAGTTCAAAATATTTTTATTGCAACCTCATTACGTATCGTGGTGTTTTTGATTCGTAAATATTAATCTCACTTAAAAAAGCTTGAAATTTAATCAACCACTTAAATTAATGTAGACTTAAAAGTAACCACCACTTCAAAACCTGTCACAATCTATGATTTAAATACAACCACCTGTAGATAAGCAGGTACCTCTCGCCGTTCCCAGTGATCGTGATCGAGGAAACGAGCGAACGAGCGATCGAGGAAATCATCCATCCCAAAGGGCGATCGTTAAATTCCAAACAAACCGACACGACGAACCTGTTTTTTTCCCATCGCCGATCGGAGTCGTCTCTCCCCGATCAGCTGATTTCGGGAATTCACTCGAATGCGCATCCTTTGTGTCCTTTTGTTGCACTTGTGCCTCAGTGATTCCCTCATTAATTCTTCCCGTTGTATGTTGTGGGTTTATCGTCACTCAAGTCCGCAGAAAGGATCGAGGATAAATCTTTTCCCTCTCCTCCTCCGACGAGATCCTTTTGGGTGATTACGGGCTGAGACAAACAACCGATCCTGCAGGGAATTCAATTTCGATTCTTTCCTCCGATCGCTCAGCTGACTGACAAAGGCTGGGGGAGCTCCCACACCATCGACCAACAGGTAGTCTGAACGCGATCACTCGAAAAAGGCGCGCAACACTCTGCGCTGCTACACATACGAGTAAAGAACGAGACACAGGGGATTATTAATGGCAGCCAGTCAGCAGTGTGAAAGGATCCAAAATCAGCTGATCGCCGACGGTTTGGCCCTGGGAAAGTGCGACGCACGAAGGTCCCTGATTCATATTTCATGTCAACTGTGCCAAATGTGTGCCGCCGCCGGACGAGGTTTGACGTTCATCCGCAGACTGTGGCCCGGCCGTCGTTCCTTGAACCCACAATTACGGCTCGGCCAACAAATCCTTGTGTCGAACAAACAGCTTCAATTAGCCCGTGAGAGGACATTGATTTATGCGCGGCTGGAGTGTGTGTACTTGCTTGCGAATCGAAGGGAAAAGGTGTCGAGGGACCTGCCGTCGACAGGTATCCTGCACTTCTCTCTTTTGGCATGCATTCAAAGAGAGAGAGAGACGAGATGTCCTGCTTTGTGCGGCTGGCAAATTTAACGACTTGTTGGTGGTGCGGGTGCGATACCTGACGTTGGCCGGCCGGTAATGAGTGTCACATTAGGGATTTATGAGCTGATTCCTGGTGCAAAAAGGGACATGTGACGTGCGAGGGAAGCGGATTCGCAATTTGGACTGTTGACATTCGGCCGAGTGGGTGTGCCACGGTGTGTTTACGTGTCATAAATCCTTAAGTGTGTTGTTCGATCTGCCGTCTTGTGTTGTCTAATTTATGAGACAATCTGGCCGAGGTGTGAATGAAGGGACTGTCGAGTGGTCGTCGGTGAAGTCGATGAAGGAAGGACGTTCTCACGCGATGGATGCTGTGAACATTGTGTTTATTTTTATGGTTAGACTTCGACAATCAATTGGATTAATTCTTCGAGTTTCGAGTCGTAAAACCTTCTCCGAACAACAGAAACAAACACTTTGAAGGGACGTCCAGAGCCGCGATGGGGGGACGGGCTCTATTCAGTGTTGTTTGACAATTCACACCAATTCAGGTTCGAAATTCTGTCAATACGAGTTCTTTTCACTCATCTCTGACACACACCCTTAAACAAGATTCTCGATCAGTTGGAGACATTTTAAGATGTCCACGGCATTACTTCTTTAATTCCCATTGTTCCTGACAAAAATTACTGAAGATGGACTCGAAAGTCTCGGGGAACACTTGGCGGAGATATTGGCTGTATTTTGGTCGCAAATCGAGCGATTACGAACGCCGATAAGTTAACCTAGACAAGTCGTATTTTTTTGGAACTTCGAAATGCCTGACTGACAAACCGCTGAAGCGCATTCTCTCATGATGCTCGTTGTCAGGGTGGTGTGGCCCCAAAGGTCTGGATCATTGACCTTACAACGTGTTTACGAATCCTCATCTATATCTCTGGGGCATCGTTATAAGACAGTTGTCCACTCTTTGTAAGTCTTCCCTGAGACGCTGGTGTTATGTAAAGGAGAAGGCAAGCTGTCAAACTTTTCCCATCGTGTTAAGCTTCAGCGGAAAGACATAATTAAACATCGAACAATGACCAGGCTGAATATTACTCTCAGCCTTCAATCGTAACAGTCGAAAAGGCCTCCTTGTACGGGCGATAGCGTATTGAACTATGACCAGTTCAGAACACAGTCGTTTGTATTTCCTTTTCAAACTCAAGTCACCAGGATACCTATGGCAAAAATGTCCAATGAAGTACAAAGGAACAACAAGGAAAATGCGTCTTGAGACAGTCAATAAACATTGAATAGAAAGTAGAAGCATTCGAACACAAAAAAGAAAACATCATCCCCAAATTCACAAGTAAGATTACTTGCGTATTTTAACATGAATATGTCAATTAAGATTGTAAATTGGAATGCGGATGGTCTGCTACAAAAATTGACGAACTAGAATTTTATTTTATTGAAAACGATATCAACGATGTCTGAGACACAAACAATCCTGTTTAAACATAAAAGGGTACTGTGGTTACCACGCCTGCCATCCGTCCAAACGGGCAAGAGGCGCTTCATCCTGTTTATACGCGATAATATAAATCATTTAGTAGGAATAAGTATAGAATCTGATTCTATACAGCTAAATACGGTTAGCGTACAAAAAAAACATGACTCATTTAACGCGGCATCCATTCACTGCCCTCCGCGCAGTATAATTGATCAAAGCGAGCTCGAACGACGCTCTCCACACTCGAGACCCAAATTTGGTACTTGGTGGAGATTTTAATGCGAAACTCTGGTGAGCAGCCAACGGTTTAAGAAAACCCAAACCACATGCGACCCCAATTCGGAAAAACCAACACGAGTGGCCCAAAGAAGAGAAAGCAGATCATTTGGAAGCAACGTTCAAATCACGCGATGGATAAACACCTCATGTATACTCCTACGGTTCAGACTTAAATAATGACAATTTTTCTGCTACTTTGACAGAACTTAAGGAAGAATTGAAAAAACTGAAACCCAAGAAAGCTTCTGGTTATGATTTAATCACAGGAGAAGTTCTGAATGGATTACCTCAGAAACCGCTTATTATGCTTCTCTACATTATTAAAGCCGCCTTTTGATTAGAACATGTCCCTAGTCAGTGGAAAGTAGCGGAAATAAAAATGGCGCCGAAACTGGATAAACCCCCAACAGACAAAAAGTCTTATAGACCGATTTCACTTCTTCCGAAAATGTCAAAAGCGTTCGAAAGAATATTACTTGAACGTTTAAGCCCGGTTGTAGAAGAAAGACGGCTTATTTCTGACCACCAGTTCGGTTTTAGAAGCAAGCATTCAACTATTGACCAAGTACATCGCATAACCGATGCTATAGAAAAATCGTTTGAACAAAAGCTAGTCTGCTCAGCTGTATTTCTTGATGCTTCTCAAGCCTTTGACAAGGTTTTGCACGAAGGCTTGAAGCACAAGCTTCAACAATTCCTCCCGAGAAAACTTTGCACAATTTCGTCGAACTATCTATCGGATAGGATCTTCCGTGTGAAATATTGGAAAGAATACTCCCTATTTAAATCTATACAATCTGGAGCACCACAAGCAAGTGTTCTTGGTCCCCTCCTTTACTTATTGTATTGCAGCGATATACCGCGGGACGTAGGCACATATGCTGACAGCACCGCCATTTTAACAACTGCCACAGCGGTCGAAGAATCAACCAGAAAATTGCAATGTGCCTTAGACCGGATAGACGAATGGACGAAACTCAGCGGATTGAGCTTAACGAAGCTAAATCCGTTCATATAAATTTTGCGTATTAGAACGTGAATAACTTTCCCGTTTTTTTTAAATAATGTTGCAATACCCTTCGGCAATGAAGCGAATTACCTCGGAATGACTCTTGATGTAAAGCTTAAATGGAAGGAGCACGTCACCAATAAACGTGAGGAGCTCCAATTAAGATACAAAGACCTGTACTGGCTTATTGGAAAATATTCCAAGCTAAGTACTGACAACAAATTGCTTATTTACAAGCAAGTGCTAACAGCCCTCTGGACGTATGGTATACAACTATGGGGTTGTACCAAAGAAAGTAATAGAAACATGTTACAAGGGCCATCGTCAACGCACCCTGGTATATACGAAACAACGATATCCACAGAGATCTAGGAATTTCATCAGTCCAAGATGAAGTTACGAATTTGGCTCGTAAGCATAAGCGTCGCCTGGAAGAGCACATAAACTCTGCTGTCCTTCCAATTCCCGACGGAAGAAACTCTTTTCGCCGTCTTCAAAGGACTAAACCCCTTGACCTAGCACGGTGAATTCAACCCGAGCTTAACTGCGGTGTCTCTCAAAGAAGAATCTCCTGCCAAATGCGTCTGAACCAAGAAAGTAAACTGCTGGATAAGTGTAATGGAAGAATATTTTATTTGAAGGGAGGTGTCTTTACTGGGTAAGAATCCCTCTCGCTATGTGGGAACGGTCCCCAAAGTGTCTTGTGAAGATTTTCACCTAACCTCGAAAAAAAAAAAAAACTGTCCTTAAGTCTCCATCGTCTTGAAGTATGACAACGTTTTATGTTCTCGACAAGGTTGGTTGGTTTGTTCTACTCACGACACCAAATTCTCAAAAATGCTGCTGACCGGTTGAGCAGTAGTCACAAAAGGGTCCATGTAAAATGACAAAATACACGATAAAAGCCCTTCAGGATCATGCCTAGACTAGATCGTGAAGATCGTTTCACCGCAACAGCCATCTCGAGGACGCAGCTGCTTTCCTTTACCTCGGCAGCTCGTGTTGGCTCTAATCACCATTGGAGAACAGAATTCAGCGACGTCGTTTATCCACGATTAAAGTGATCTACACAAGCGCCAACGATCAGCATCTTGGCGCGTCCAACAGCTACCAAGTTCGTCCTAAAGAAACCAAGTGGACACCAAAGATGAATCTGGGGAGGCCCCTATGAAATCATCCTTCTCGTCAGACTGTCCCACTCAACGTCTTAAACTTCGCACACTTCATGATCTCACCCTACCCATTGCCCGCCCAGCGATCGATCCCGTCACACACACTCATACCGCACCAGGCCCGGTGGTGTGTCCCACAAGCTCGGCAGCGCCCCTTCTACATTCCAGTTCTCTCTCGGTGGAGGATCGACACGAAAAGGGGTCCCCTCTCGCTCCTCGCATTCATCGCCACCAGTTCACATGCGAATCCAGGTAAGGCCCAGCTGATCACGATCGGTAACGTTGCGGTGTGCCCCAGTTCTGCTCGTCGTCCCGTTTGGGAATAACAAGAAGTTGACACACTCACTCACTCAGAACAAGAAATCGAAAAAAAGAAAAAGTATCTCAAGCTTGCCGGCAAGGAAACAATCTATTTAATGCAAAGTAATGCAGATGGGCTCGGCGGCGGCCGCATTGTCCCGTTTAATGAATTCCGGTTGTGCCGGGATGGGAAATGGATTTTCGCTCGGCCTCCGTGTGGACAGTATCGAACCATCGTCGCACAATCAGCATAACGAGTTTTTTTTTCTTTCTTTTTTGAAACTCGCAGCAGTCTTGGGACGTCCGACGACGACGACGAGCAGGACGGTTGTCAAGTTTGAAGGAAATCGTCAAACATGACCGCAGTCGTTTGGGTCTGCTACGATTTCGATGCGGTGTGTCTTCGACTGGACTAGGCTGGCCTGGGTTGTTGTCGTCGTCGTCGTGGTTGTCGTCCTTGGGCTGTGTTTAATGTCGGTGAGTACATATGTCAAATATGGTGTCATTGCGGAAGAGGTTAGAGGTCATCGCCGGGACTGGGAATGCGTGTTCTATAAATTAACTTGTTTCCATTGTCAATTTGAAGGGAGTTGTGCGCCTCTGATGGACACACACATGTCCCATTAACGTTGAGAAACGAAAACACGATCGAAAAGTTGATTTCTGCTTCTCTCTGGCTTTTTGCAATGAGAAGGCTTCTGGGGCTACCGTACGAGTTGATTTTTATTGATGAGCTATGGGACAATGGGCCCATTTGAGGTTTCTTATGTTTAGGTACACCTGGTGTCTGGACTGGGAGAAGAGTTGTTGAGGGACGGAGCGGCGGGGAGGAGGTGGTGCTGGCGAAGGGTGAAGTCGATGCAGGTCCTGGTGAGCGAAACTGGTTGCAGTGTTTGGTGCGTCAAAATGTGAACTGTTCGATTTAAGTTATGACAGGCTGAGGGCATTGTGCCGTGCTTGGTGTCTGTTTTGAAATAGTTTGCATTCGAGTGAGTTTGCTCATCTGCTTGGGAGCGCTACGTATATCTTCTACAACAGGGCTACATATGCCTGTTGACGCGGCATTCAAATAATTGAATTGAGAAGTCAAGCAGCTTTGCACTGATCTACTCCTGGTGAGTATAAGCGCGTTGGGTGCACAAATCGTAGTCGAAGGCTAGCTTCTGAACTCATGGATACAAGGCTGCAAGTTCGTAGGTAAGTTAAACATTACTACAACAACCGATCTCCAAACTTAATCGTCGACCTTGGAGATCGGTTGTGATCGTTAAACTTGGCCTTTAGTAAAATTTAAGTTAGCCTCCTTGGACAGCAAAGTCCTAGAGGAATAGTTAACATATTTCGCTTCGAAGATCAAGTATAGCTAGAAACAAACAAACTTTCTTGGGATAGAAGACCGTCATGATCCTCTTTGATCGACGAGGTGTAGGTGACGAAATAACTAGTGATTTGCTTGCGACGGAACACAATTTACCACCACAGCATTTGGCAAAATGTTTGTCGATCGTGTCAATATTAGGGGTCCATTGGGGATGACAACAGACAGACAACCCCCGATCCGTTCAGACTATCCATGATCATTACTCAACGAATAGCAAGACCAAACCTTGGCGAGCTTGTTTCTCTACTGTAGATTTTTTTACGCCACTTTTCATCAGATGGGTTTAGCAACGATCGTCTCAACGATCTAGTGATCGCAGTCAAAAATTCCAAGGTATATGCTTATGCTAAATTCAAGGCTTCCACACGACAAAGAATTCCGAATGGAACAGTCAACACCCGTGGCTTATGCTTTGATGAAAGTCTTTCAAATGTTTTAAGGACGCCGTGCTCCAAGGACTCAGCCTAGGAGAAGACTGAAGATCTTTATTCTGCAGGAGTTCTAAAGAACATAACTCAGCCGGGTATTGTTTTATTTTGGGATAATCGTTTGCGTTCAAGTAGTGTATGATTATTGAGACATTGTTTATTTCCCTCAAGGATGCTCGGGAGACAAATGGTTTCAGGAAGCGATTGACACCATATAGCCGATGTAAGGCCACGATCTCCTGCTTTGACAACGGGGTTCATTCGCATGTGTTCGATAAGAGTTGGCTTGGATATGGTTTAAATATAGGCAATTTTGCCCAGTTTGGTCAGGACGACGGTGTTTTGGTCGAATAGAGCGAACAATTCGTCTGCTTGTGGCGGACTTGGAGACTTGGAGGGAAGACACTTCAAATGTGTGTTTGAAAATGGCGGCTGATCTTTTTCTTCTTCTTGTCCTTTTCTCCTATCTCCCGGTGCTTCTCTTGAGATGTCGCTCCATGTATACTGCTCACGTGGAAGTTCTACCACAATTGTCCTTCACCACGTTTTAGCTGGAGCGTCAACGAAGAGACTGTCTCGTATGTCGTATGTCCAATCCAGAAGCATTTTCTGTTTCTGTCTTTGTGACGGCTCTTTTTTGGGCTGTGCGACTCCAAAATTACAGATTAGTTATCCTCTCTGGCCACCAGATTTTAAGTAGATGACGGAGCCAGTTGTTTATAAGTACCTTTATTCGAGATTCGATTTTCACTAAGTGTTTCCATGTTTCGCACCCGTAGTACAGCATCGACTTAACATTGGAGTTGGAAATACGGAATACAGAAATACTTTGCTTTCTCCGGAGCTCCCCTCACATACAGTTCTATTCAGAGTTGTATCAGTGTTGCCAGATGTTATGAGCGAAATTTCCCTTCACCGGTCTTGAAATTCCCCTTTTTTTCTGATTCGTTTGCTCATGAATTCCCCACGGTAATTTTTCTATAAACAATGTAATATAACAAGTATTACGAAAATTTTTTACTCTATTTCAAACAAAATTTCAGCCAAGCATTCTGGTTCTGGTTCGAAATGCCTGTACCTTTATCACTGCAGCTAAAAAGGCAAAACCTGCTGAATTTGTGCAAAACAGTCTATTTCAACATAAGCCACAACTATAAAATATATATTTTTTTTTTACCATAAAATGTTAATTTTTTTTTTGCGAGGTTAGGTCTTCATGTCTTCACAAGACACTTTGGGGACCGTTCCCACATAGCGAGAGGGATTCTTACCCAGTAAAAACATCTCCCTTCAAATGAAATATATTTCCACTACAACTAAGTTTAACACTTATCCAGTAGTTCTACTTTCTTGGTTCAGACGCATTGGGCAAGAGATTCTCCTTTGAGAGTTCAACACCGCAGTTAAGCGCGGGTTGAATTCACTGTGATAGGTCAAGGGGCTTAGTCCTTTGAAGACGGCGAAAAGAGTTTCTTTCGTCGAGAATTGGAAGGACAGCAGAGTTTATGTGCTCTTCCAGGCGACGCTTATGCTTACGAGCCAAATTCGTAACTTCATCTTGGACTGATGAAATTCCTAGATCTCTGTGGATATCGTTATTTCGTATATACCAGGGTGCGTTGACGATGGCCCTTATAGGATGTTTCTATTACTTTCTTTGGTACAACCCCATAGTTGTATACCATACGTCCAGAGGGCTGTTAGCACTTGCTTGTAAATAAGCAATTTGTTGTCAGTACTTAGCTTGGAATATTTTCCAATAAGCCAGTACATGTCTTTGTATCTTAATTGGAGCTCCTCACGTTTATTGGTGACGTGCTCCTTCCATTTAAGCTTTACATCAAGAGTCATTCCGAGGTAATTCGCTTCATTGCCGAAGGGTATTGCAACATTATTTAAAAAAAACGGGAAAGTTATTCACGTTCTAATACGCAAAATTTATATGAACGGATTTAGCTTCGTTAAGCTCAATCCGCTGCGTGTTCGTCCATTCGTGTTTCCGGTCTAAGGCACATTGCAATTTTCTGGTTGATTCTTCGACCGCTGTGGCAGTTGTTAAAATGGCGGTGCTGTCAGCATATGTGCCTACGTCCCGCGGTATATCGCTGCAATACAATAAGTAAAGGAGGGGACCAAGAACACTTGCTTGTGGTGCTCCAGATTGTATAGATTTAAATAGGGAGTATTCTTTCCAATATTTCACACGGAAGATCCTATCCGATAGATAGTTCGATGAAATTGTGCAAAGTTTTCTCGGGAAGAATTGTTGAAGCTTGTGTTTCAAGCCTTCGTGCAAAACCTTGTCAAAGGCTTGAGAAACATCAAGAAATACAGCTGAGCAGACTAGCTTTTGTTCAAACGATTTTTCTATAACATCGGTTACGCGATGTACTTGGTCATAGTTGAATGTTTGCTTCTAAAACCGAACTGGTGGTCAGAAGTCGTCATTCTTCTACAACCGGGCTTAAACGTCCAACTAATATTCTTTCGAACACTTTTGACATTTTCGGAAGAAGTGAAATCGGTCTATAAGACTTTTTGTCTGTTGGGGGTCTACACAGTTTCGGCGCCATTATTATTTCCGCTACTTTCCACTGACTAGGGACATGTTCTATTCAAAAGGCGGCGTAAGGCCAATCAATCCGTAAGCTAAGCCCGAAATCATCAACAATGTCATGGGAAATTGGGGCGACAGAATGCCCTACTGGAAGCCTGGACCAGATAAAAGCGTACCAACTTTGCCGTCACTGGCATTCTTGAACCGAGGACCCCACTAATCAAGGGCAAGCGCTCAACCAACTGCGTTATCCAGTCGGTCAGTCGACCAAGTTCACTCTTAACTTTTAAAACCATCGCAGATTCGGTATACCCATACCTCCGTCATAATTCATCGGAGACGATGTCTTTCCGGTACAGTTTAGGCTAGATTCTTATCTTGACGAGTCCCAAAAGCCATTAAGAACGTTGGTTTCGGTAACAATTCGTCCAGAGTAAATATAACACGACGGTTAAAATGGATAAAATGATCGTGCCTACGTTCTGTTCCCGATACGAGTAATAATAATCTCGTATCGGGTGTACCACAGGGTAGTTATATTGGTCCATTACTTTTCCCACCATCTGTAAACGATCTGTGACCGATTGTATCATCTACGTGTCTTCTATATATGTGCATACTGCTGATTTAAGCATTAACATTTAGCACTGCACTGCCCCTCCGATTCAGACTCTAAGACGATAATTGTTTATGCGTTCTGTAATGCAAGACTCCGACATCTAAGGCATTGGATCCGTAGACGCCTGGCTAGACTCATGTCACTGTACAGTTCGTGGTTGACTTCTTTCCTCCAGATGCCATGAACTAACTAATGAACGTAGGTCTTGAAAACACCGAGAGCTTCTTCATTCACCTAGGTGCTGAGTGTGGTGTTGAAAGTTAGCTCGATTAGAGGGAGAACTCTTTTAGGTTAGGTTTAGTAGGGGGGCCGCTAGTGAATTCACCAGCACACTTAGACCATCTTGGCCCATTGTGATACCCACGGTCAGACCACTGATTGACTACTCCAGTGATAATAATAATATAATATGGGTGGCGCGACAGTCCGAGATGCACCTGGGCCTAGCTTCTCAACAACCACTCGTGTTGTACGTGCTATTGTTCTCTCACGCGTTTAATGCCGACTCCGAACGGAAAATTTGAGCTTTTTCTAGACAGGAATACTCTTTAAGCATTGTCAGTGACTCGAAAGAGGTGGAGCCGTGAAATATGAAAGGTGGTGAATTCGAGTCTCGAACCTGGCACCCTCTGCGTAGGAGTCGACGCACTTACCCACTACGCCACGGCGACCACCCACTCCAGTGATAGTGCCGGTGGGACAGGCACACAACCAACTGCGCCATCCAGTCGTGTTAAAGAGCTCTTTTACTCAACTGTCTCGACTTGAGTTCCAATAATTAGCTTCTGGCAAGAGTTATTCAATGCTTTTCCTCTGTGGCGTCCCCACAACACATACTCCACACGAACAGAACCCGACAGCGATCAATGTTTCGTTAAGTTAGACATCTTCCTTCGAGCTGTCAAAACAGCCATTCTCCGGCTATTTCTTTTTTGGCGTGGACACGGCGGCGATAGAATCTCTGACAGCTACGCTCCGGTACCGATTCAAAAAATGTATTAACTTTATATTTTGTAAAAGCATTAGTTTCAAAAATAAATAAATATTAAAAATAAAAAACATTACACCTCGGTACTGACAATAGTTTGATAGATCGCTTAAAGAGATGTCAATAGTTGGACATTCAGATTCTGATCCATCTCGTCGTGGGTCTTCCAAGAGCAATCGCAATCAAGGCACCGCTCGCAAGTCGTGATGGCGGAACATTCGTACCACGTGACCAAACCATCCAGGCATAACCCTTTCCGTACGAAGAAGCAGCTGCCGAGCTTCCCCGAGATCCGGGGAACAGCACGAAGGATTCTTATGTCAGCAACTTGTTATGATCCAAATTGTATGACCATATGTGAGAGTTGGAATAAATATTGACTTGAACGCCGCTAATAAGGCTTTGATCGGGTTCAAAGCCTTGGCCTTCCTGATTACAGATTTTCCGAGCCGCCTTAATATGTCCCCAGACTGGAAAATCCTACAGGAAAGCTCAGAGTTAATCCCTTTCATCACTCGTCACTTCAGCCAACATCCGCCTTGGACAGGCGGTCTAGAAATGATTTGTCCACGTTAATCTTCATCCCAGCGTCAACACTTACGACCGCAAGCTGACCCTGGTAGGATGTGAATTCAACCATGTCATCTGTAAAGCGAAGGTGACTAAATATGTACCACCAACTCTTCCAATGCGAAACATCCCTCGCCTCGTCTGCGCTGCAACATCTTGTCCGCAGTGAAAAGAAGAAGTGACAAGACGCAACCTTGAGGAAGTCCAACGCCCATCGTGGGCGGTATAAGGTACCGGGTGTTGATTTAGCACCGTTAAATCGATGAGTATAGACACTGAGTGGTAATCAATCCCATACTCTTGCAAAGCACTTCTAAGATAACTACGAGGAAGTCGGTAAACAGTAGTAGATGGGCTCGGCACGCTCCAAGGCCTTCTTAAGGGCCATTCTTAGAGTGAAAAACTGGTCTGGGCTGAGGAGCAGACCCTAGGCTCGACAGTAGCTATAAAACGCACCTTCCACACCTTAGCGTGGACTTAACCAGGGAGACCTATAAGAGATTTTTCCCTGCAGTTGGATCAATTTCCTTGGAAAAGAGAGACAAGCATCCCAAGCTTGCCAATCGCCAAGTGTCTTGACGCGTTCCGAGACGAGACGCCTCACGAGAGCCATAAGACACTCACTTTAACATAGTCATAAGCTTGTCTGACTAGTTTGCATTCACACTGGCAAATTTGACTTCCTGCACCGTTGGACTATCCTCCGCTCCACTCAAGACTACAGATCTGCCATCCTCAGCGGGATTGAACCACTCCGAGAAGTGCTCGGTCCACCTGCGCAAGATGTCCACCTCATTGGAAAGCAACGCCTCATTTTTGGATTTGACTCCTTCGATGGTGTTGAATTGCCTTCCTCTGAGAAGACGAATTTCAAACTTCTCGCCGAAATCCTTCCATTACCAGGCCTTAGCTGCTTGCATAGCCAATTCCAAATTCTTCGCGCCTCATTGTTCCGGCCACGAGAAGGAGAGCCCGCTAAGTCAAAGAATAATCCACTGATCGCGTCGACAAGACCAAGATGTCTCAAGATGACACTAATTCAAGCCCACATTGCTGGTCAATCTGCATTACTTCTTGAATACCCATTGAATCTTCGTTCTCATTCCTCGCAGCAATGACTGCAATTTGTCTAGCAAATCGACACCACTTCCCACGCAGCACAGCCCGACCTCTCTCCATTTCCTGCGAATCCATCTTTGCGCCAAAAACACAGTTCCTTATTATTCCCCAAAGGATTGCACCGCAAACAGCATCTGAACCGGTCGCATTTACGACGGCAATGAATCGATAAATCTCGACGCATTGTCCTGCCCGGTTATCCTTGGACAGAGTTGGCAAAATTCCACAGAACTGCATGAATGAATCCGTCCCCGGGGACACCATCACATCCTCCCCGGCTGACAAATTGCAGCGCATGAATGAAATTTCCACGCTTACTCCTTTCCCCTTGGCCATTCATCAGCACTGCGACCAGCATACCGAGGCGACCTTGGGACCATCGACACCTTCCCGGGATCTCGCACCTCGATTAAGAGGCAAATTTGAATACGCACACTCAATCGGCCAACATCCGGAGGTCCTTTGTGCGCGCTCGACGTAACTTTCCAAATGCTCGCCCCACACAGGTGCGAGCGGCGAGCAGGACCTTGCCGCTCGATCGATTTGAATGCCTCATTATCCCGTCTCACGTGCGGCCGGTGCGGGATGGTCACGTAATAAACATGTCCAGGCTGCATCCGAGGATCTGGCGGTGCATGCGTAAGTAGGACACTTGCAGTGAATGGAGGAACACAGTTGTGAATTGAGGCTTAGGCCGGGATCATCCCAGGACAATCCAATCGTGCTGTTCATTGAGTCATTTTGAGTCCTTGTGCGGAATGCATGTTTGCGGAAGCGTTTCATTGATCCCCTCACACTCTTTGTCGCTGCTGGCACAATGGATCACGTTCGGGGATGATGAGGATGGAATTCCAAGCCGGACCACCGACAGGACGGATCACCGGGGATCTCTGCCAAGGATTCACACACATTCCACGCCATGAATGGGACCGGAGATCCTGTCGAATCCTGCACTCGTGGTAATTCGAATCTAAGGAATTTCGAGCGAAGCACTTTGTGGCGGCAACACTTTGTGGCGAAATTCCTCGAGATGCCGAGCCTCTTCAGATCGGGTTTTGCAGTTCCTTTCCCAGATTAGATGAAAAAAAAGGACTCGGCCTGTTGGAATCGATACGATTTGGGTGTTCTGCTGGTTGGGTCGGGACCTTCCTGGAAGGAATCCCATTCATGGGCACCGACCTCGGCCGAGCTGGAGACGGACGCGACGAGGCCGCCGCCGTCTCCCTCACAACGATGGGAACCGTGCTTATTGGGCGAACTGACATTCCACTTACAATGAGGACATTGATTCGGTGTGGCGCTCCGGCCTCGGTGTAACAGGAAGTCTCGTTCGTTCGTTTAGCACGTTACAGGAGAATCAGAGCCAGCGCGCAAGGGGACATCGCCGGTCTCGATGAATGGGCACCGTTGTTGTGGGAAACATCATTTCGAGAGATAAGCCGGCAAAGGAGTCGTAGGCTCGATAGAAAAAGCGGCTTTGTTCGGATCTTTCGATGTGTAACTGAGGAATGTGTGTTGTCTTCAAACGAGAACAAATACAGCCGGTATTTGGCAAAGTTTGACAAACGCCGAGAGAGGGGTCTCCTCTGTGGGTCTCGTCAAACTTGTAATGCTCACAAAGTCTGGCATTGTTTGCGTCTGGGAGACACTGTAACACAAGACCACCAAAACATCAATATTTCGTAGCAATCGGGCGTTTTTTTTTTCAATCGGAAAAAAGAAGGGGTCAAAGTACGGAATCCTGAGGAATGTCACGTAATTCGGAAATGAGATGTGGAGAAGATGAGGAGATTTGATGATGTGAAGTACAAAATCGGATTTTTCTGGATGGTGAAGTGGGACAGATCGGGAAGTCAGCGGAGGTTGGTTGGTTTGAGCTGAATGTTCATCGGCAGGAAATCAGAATTTTTAATTCAACCGAAAAAATGAAATTTGTCGGAAATGTGATGCCATGATGCAAGGTATCCTGAAAGTTGATGTATGTGAGCCGCGACTATATGCTCCTAGACCACCTTCGTCAACGACACATAGACGTAATAAATGGTGACCAGATAGCAGTGAGAGATAGTAGCTGTCAAAATCAACCAGCCTTCAAAATATTCATTAAAATTGGTTCGACCGATTCCTCTGCCTACTTTGTGAAGGCCAGTAGCATTTGTACACTGTAAGAACGTAATCCTGGCTTTCTCTACTTTGCGGCCCCGAGCCGTTGTTTCACCACCGGCAAAATCTGTTTTCAGCAACATCATCAACAACAAACCGGATTCACCGGCATCATCAATTTGGTTCCTAGCCATCTGAAGCTCATGAATTATTTCTGAATAGTGCAACTGAGCCACGATCCGATGAAAGTTTTTCGCCACAGGCTTTTTCAAAGTCAAGCTCCATAACGTGGCCCTCTTTTCAAACCAGAGCTAGCATTAAAGGCACCTCCTCTTTCCTTTAGTTGAGTTATGCAAACGTACAATTTTACCATGCCGCTTCAAAAGCCATATATATATATATATATATAACGCTCGTTCCATACGAGGATACTCGCCTTGTTATAAGGGACCTCCCTTTCAACGAATTTAAGATTTAGTTCTTAGTTTTTATTTTCGCTACGTTCACGTTATCGAGGTTTCTATTGTTCACACTATAGAATACTCTTTATAAAAAATTGGGGTTAATGCCAGCGGAGTGGTCACGGAAACGAGACATTACCGTATAAGCAAACTCCATGAGAAAAAAAAACCCTAGCGTCCATGACGAAAGAAGAACTAGAAGATCGACATCGACAGAGAGCCAGCCCGGCTTTTAGTGCGGTTTGATGTATACATACAAGCGGCATGTAAACAAGCTAGTATCCGCTTGCTATGAACCAGTCGCAAACTACAAGTAATTAGCCAGTCACTAGTCCAAGCTACAAGCCAGCCACCAGCTACGAGCCAGTCATTAGCCACCAGGCAGCCACTAGCCATCAGCAAGTCAGTAGCCACCAGTTACGAGCCTGACACTAGCCGCCAGCCAGTCACTTACCACCAGTCAGCCACTAGCCAGCTGCTACGAGCCAGTCATTAGCTACCAGCCAGTCACTAGGCACCAGTCAGCCACTAGCCAGCAGTTACGAGCCAGCCACTAGCCACCAGCCAGCCACTAGCCACCAGTCAGCTACTAGCCAGCAGTTACGAGTCAGCCACTAGTCACCAGCTAGGCGCCAGCCACTAACTACGAGCCAACCAATAGCCACTAGCCATCAGCAAGTCAGTAGCCATCAGTTACGAGCCTGCCACTAGCCGCCAGACAGTCACTTGCCACCAGTCAGCTCCTACGAGCCAGTCATTAGCTACGAGCCAGCCACTAGCCACCAGCAAGCCACTAGCCACTAGTCACCAGGTAAGCGCCAGTCAGCCACTAGTCATTAACCACCAGCCAGCCACTAGCCACTAGTGACCAGTTACGATCCTGCCACTAGTCACCAGCTAAGAGCGAGCCACTAGCTACAAGCCAAACACTAGCCACTAGTGACCAGTTAACAGCCTGCCACTAGTCACCAGCCAGTCACTAGCCACTACTCACGAGTTACAAGCCATCCACTAGTCACGAGTCAGCCGCTAGCCACCAGCCAGCCACTAGCCACCAGCCAGCCACTAGCCACCAGTCAGCCACTAGCCAGCAGCTACGAGCCAGCCACTAGCCACCCACTAGCCACTAGTCACCAGCTAAGAGCGAGCCACTATCTACGAGCCAACCACAAGCCACCAGCTAGCAGGTAAGAGCTAGTCATTAGCCACTAGCTACCTACCAGTTACGAACCTGCCACTAGCCAGCATCTTCGAGCCAGTCATTAGCCACCAGCCAGCATTTACGGGCCACTCGTTAGCCATCAGCCAGCCACTAGCCATCAGCAAGTCACTAGCCACCAGCTACGAGCCTGCCACTAGCCAGCAGCTAAGAGCCAGTCATTAGCCACCAGCCAGCATTTACGGGCCACTCGTTAGCCATCAGCAAGTCACTAGCCACCAGTGGCGGGCTCGTAGCCACTAGCCAGCAGCTAAGAGCCGGGCACTAGCCACGAGCCAAATACTAGCCACCAGCCAGCATCTACGAGCCAGCCACTAGCCACCAGCCAGCCATCAGCCATCCACTAGTCACCAGGTACTAATAGATCAGGACTTCGTGTTGCCGGATATGTAGGGATGCAGATGCGGATCACACAATCTTCAAAAGATTCACCATAAGTGGTTAGTACATAAACCTTCAATAATCTCGGTGACGTAGGCGCAATTAGAAGCAATCAAGCTCGGGACAGTTTAAATCGCGGTTTTCTCAAAATGTGCCTACTATGGCCTAAATTTGTTTACACAATCAAACCCAACCCTGAACCCTCATCTAAAAACTAACACATTACAAGTTAACCAAAAGACTGAGTCAGAACCCAAACTCGCCGTCAGCTTTAACAAGGCGCAACATGAAGCGAAAGCACTAGTCTCACACTTACAGGTCATCACCCTGAAGACAAGGGCCTCTCGGTTCCACCACCAAATCAACCACCATACGCATCTAAACAAACTCTAAAAAAGAAGACCGATTGACTACTTCGAAAACGTGAATGGGACCTATTACGTAGCACAGGACGACCAGCGCCTTATTGTCAAGTGAAAACCTTGGAGAAACTAAGCCCAGGTCCACCTCGGCCTGTGCAACCACGCAAAGAAAGGGAATAAAACCGTCAAACACGTCGACCACTCCCCAACTTCTTAATGCCGAACGCTCTGCTCTCACGCACATCCGCAAGTTCGACAATCGCACAGGTCACTGACAGCAACCATCGACGCTGCTCTTCTTCAGCCGCCACCGCCACCGCCACCGCATACCCACTGAATGACCACTGCCCCATCTCGTTCCATAGAACCCCCGACGTCCGATGCAATAAATCACGGGCAGAAAAGAGAATCGGTTCCACACCACCACCTTGTGGCATCCTAGCAGCCGCGGCTGCAGCGCCCAACCCACACACGCTGAAATTACATAATTAAATGACGCCACACACCGACGCATCCTCAACGTAATCCTGTCAACAATTATCCCAGCCTCCATCCCCCACCCGCAGCTGATCACTGATCCCACATGCCTGGTGGGCGTCGAGGTGCATTATATTTCTCTCACGCCTGCCCAACTCGTAACGTCTGCGAAATTCCATTCGCTCAACCGCCACTTTCGGTCGGCGCGGCGGTGCTCCGTTATCTGGCGAAAAAGGGCACGACAACCGCAGGAGGAGGCCCAACGAACAACCGCCCCAACCCCTCCCGTTCCACAAACCGGCTCTCCAAAGCCCTCTCACAATTGCTAACGTGCCACCACATCCCAGAGGTGGGCATTCTCCTCCTTCCCATTCATGAGCGCACGGCACGGCAAGGCGACTTCCCCACTCACGTAGCGACCGTTGGGGCTACGAAAGTGAACGCCAAAGCGAAGTTGATAACGTATTTTGTTCCCCCGTCGACGGGAGTGCCGTGTGGCAAGTGGAGAGTGCCGAGTGGCGAGGGGCAGCGTCACGTTGTGTAATGGGCTTGCCCCTGACCTGACATTGACTCCACCACGGACGGCCGGCAGGCCACGCAATTGAGCCGCAACCGACAGAAAGAAATCGATAAACGATAATCGATAACAGATGCCCCGGCAATCCAGCGATCCAGTGAAAGAGCCAACTCGTGACAAATTAATTTGTGGTTCCATAAATTTTGAGGAATCGTCTTCAGGTACGCGAGCATCTCCGCGAAGCTCTCTCCCGGTCGTGGGTTCGAGTTTGGGTGGAGAATCAACTGAAATTCCATGGAAACGCTGCTCTGGACTGGGATGAGAGTTCATTTGAATACAATAAACCATCAGCGTGTGTGTGTGTGGAGGGGGGATATGCAAACCAGGTCTGATGGAGCAAGTGGTCGTGACGGGGAGTGGGGACTTTCAAAGGAATGCGCCCATGACGTAGCGGAGTGCGGGCCGGACAGGAATGCGAGACTTGTGTCGTTCCACTTGGGACGTGATTCTGTCCGAGAGGCGGACGGCATTCCTACCTCCCGAGGACATGTGCCACATTTAGCTGATCAAACAGTCGCGGGGTCCCGAGTGTTTGTGGAACGAACTTCAGCCTGGTTCTTGGAACGTGGCTGCGGGGAATGGAGCGTGGCAATGGAATTCTTATGCTCACACGGTTTTTGGAAGAGGCACGAGAAGAAGAAGGTCCTTCTGAAGGTCCTTATGTCTAAAAGCCAATTTTAATGTGTTTACATTCGAAATGGTGATCAAACTCTCTGGCGGATGCACAACTATAAGCGGGAACTCCCCGAGATGCCTTCCGAAACCTGGAGACCTGGAGTCACTGCGAGTTGAACGCAAGGGGCCTGACAAAGGGCTTGTGGCCCAGAAATGGACCAGTTGAAGGCTCGTATGAAGCACAAGTCATCAATCTGAATAGAGTCTTGGCATTGGTGACGCTGGATTCTACTTGCTTTGCATGTTCCTTCACATAAAGCCTTAACATGAGCAATACAACATAAGACTCCGAGAACGAGGACCAACCATGAAGTCCAACTCTCTATGTCTGTCGTTTGAATACCAAGGAGTCCCGAATTCGTGGAAGTTCGGAGTAATGAAGGAATGGATCAGAAGAGGAACGTATAAGAGAAGGTCGAAGCTCACAAAAGTCCAAGATAGCAAGGTTGCGGACTAGCGGACATCGGAATCATTGAAATTCGAGTCAACGTCCAGCTTCTTAAAGGATCCTGGTCTGTGGAGAAACCTTTGGGTTAACAGAGGTTTAAAAATTCAGCGTCAAGGTTAGCTAACGACTCCTTGGGTTGTCAGAAATTAATGTCAGCGTACACCTGGGTTTAACGGAAGTTTGAAAATGCAAAGTCAAGGCCAATGTCTTCTTGGAAGTTCATGCCAGCCTAGACTTGAGGTAGGGAAGACCTGGATTAGAGGGGGTCCGGATAAGCGAGCGTTACAGGTATTTGTGTCCCAAAGACATTCGGACTAATAAGCACTACCAGTACCAGTCCGGATCAAGAGAAGATTGGATTCACTGAGTTCGACATTATTCCAATGCTTTCAAATTTCTAGTCGACCCACCGAAGGGTCATGAATTTATTCTTGGGTCCACATGTAACACTGGAGGCAGCTAGCTAGAGTTTGAGCTGACTAGAGACGCTTATAGGTTGAGGCCCAGGTCAAATTTTTGTCCTCTGCACGACAAATACGGAGAAACTACTGAAGCTACATCACAATAGTTAGGCACATTCTCTGTGCCTAATCCGATGGTCCCATGGAATCAGAAGACGCTTTTGTCCTGTGAATGGGTGGTTGTGGGTACAATTTTTTGTTCGGTGGCTGGAAGAGAGGTTTCAAACCACAGAGTTAGTCTAGCCAGATGAGACATAGCTGAAGTCTTACTAATTTCTAATGAAGCACGTAATGCTTTCCGTCTTTAGTCCCTTCTAAGGGCAGTCGTATTTGCAGGGCGGCAGAAAATCATAAAGGACAGGATAAAGTATGCTACCCTGCGGAACAGAAGACGCTTTTGTCCTGTGAATGGGTGGTTGTGGGTACAATTTTTTGTTCGGTGGCTGGAAGAGAGGTTTCAAACCACAGAGTTAGTCTAGCCAGATGAGACATAGCTGAAGTCTTACTAATTTCTAATGAAGCATGTAATGCTTTCCGTCTTTAGTCCCTTCTAAAGGCAGTCGTATTTGCAGGGCGGCTGAAAGTCATAAAGGACAGGATAAAGTATGCTACCCTGCGGAACACCATCGTTTTTTCTTACATTGCAGCTGCAAATCATAAAGGACAGGATAAAGTATGCTACCCTGCGGAACACCATCGTTTTTTCCTACATTACATTCCTGTTTACTCGTACTTTGAGCTTGCGACTTCAACAACCTCGAAAGGTATGGGCTACGCAGTTATTTGTCAAGCTGGTGTGTATTTTACCGTTAATGTCTTCCGCGTGGGCTGGAAATTGTGCAAACCTTTGAAAGACTGTCCGGTTGTCAAATGTTCGTCCTGGAGTTATGCACAATCTCTTCAAATTGTCGAAGGACTTGTAGGCTGTAGGAGAAGCTGTTACCCCAAATTCATCGCTAATCGTCAAGTTTGTCCGAGGTCAAAATGGTCACCCTTCTACGTATCTTCCTAAGCCACTACAAACTGTCCAGACATCAAAGAGCCCCTCAAAAGTGAACCAACCTATCCCGAGACTCCTCCATTCTTGTGACCTTCAAAAGTGAGTCTCTGTGCACGGCTTATCCTATATACCTCCTCCCTCTCCTCTCCACATTTGCAGGATGACGAGGTGTTAAAATTGATTTTCCAAACGGAAGACCACCGGAACAGATCAGCTGTTCCCCTGATCACCTCGCACAAGCGGCATCCGCTCCAAAAGCCCTGCCTTTCAACGGAAGATTGCCGGTTTTAATTACATCCCCAGCCGCCACGCAATCGCATCTCCAGCCTGGAGACTCAAAAAAAGGAGCCGCTGATTATTGAAAAGCCATCGCCAGCCATCAGCCCTTAAGTGGCGGTAATTAGCGTGACACACAATCGCCACAATGCTCGTGACTAAATGTCTTTCTTCACGAAACAAGATAATGAAAGCCCATCCATCCATCCGTCCAGTCGTCCATCCGGCCGTCTTGATTCGCTCAGGATCATTGAACCAAAGGGCCACAACTAGATCCTCCATCTGTCCGCGCTCGGACGACCCCGACGACCACGATCATCACTTTTCCAATCACAGACGAGATCTCAGCGTTCTCGACGTTCGTTTTGAGGAGTTCCATCTAATGCTGCTGCGTCTCCTTACGATCGGTGGTGAGCCTGCAATTTGTGGCATCTCTAGGAACGTGGGCTTCTCTTTCGCTCGCCCTGCTGCTGGGCTGCGTTTAACGATCGTCTCAGACCATAAAGGGTTATGTTCCTGCAGAACCGCTGATTATGCAATTACAGCGATATCCCCAGCAGCAGTGGCGGCTGCTACTACCGCCGCGCCACGCATCCCTCTCGCGACGGCAATAAATTCGCTTGAAGATTCTTTAATGATCTTCTTCTTCTTCTTCTCGATCTTGTGCGATCTGGTGTGTGATCTTGTGTGATCGTCGTCCCCGCATCACCACTGCCCCGCGACGAGACTCCTTTGTTTTGGAATTCATCCCGCGATGGCGTGTGTTTTTGTCTTGTCTTCCTCTGGAATTTAACGACCGACCTTAGATGCGAGCGAGACAAACAACAACAAACAAAAGAAACGCACGAAAACAAAAAAATGGAAAACGAAAAACAAGAAACGATCTTAAATTCTAACGATGCGCGTATGTATCTGCGTCGAAGACAATGGCCATTAGGCATTCAAAAACAATCTTGTATCTGTTCATCTCCTTGATCTGCGACGGGAGATGCTGCGTGCGTGCGCGTACTCGTATTTTAATTCGGGTTAATGGGGAAGGAGGCACTGAGATCATTCGCACTCCCAAAGACACTGCATCCTTTGTTTATCCCCCGAGAGTGCATGTGAAAGGATGGATGCGCTAGGGTCGGCCGTCTCTTCGATTCGCTTCACCAATTACCACCGAAGACAGCGTATTCGTAAATGAGAGAAGGAACAAAAAAAAAAGAATCTATTATCGGAGGCTCACTAAGCGGAAAAGTAAATAAAGACACACCGGGGGAGAGATGCCGGGAAGCTGCGTGGATCATGTACGCATCGGGATTTGTGGGGTGTCATCGACGACGGTAACGGCGGCGGCGGCTGAAGCCGGAAGGAAATGCGGAAGTATGTGGACGGTGACGCGGGGTAATTTTGGGTGCATTTACGTCAATTCGTATGCAGCGCATGCACCTTTGATTTATGAATCGTTCCGTTTTCTTCTTCCGTGCAACGGATGAATCTAGTGAGGTGGGGTAAGCCGATTAGAAGATGTCGTCTTCGAAACGATGTGGATGCTGGTGAAGACGTCACTGGAACAGAGATTGATACATTTTCGTCGTGGCAGTTTGAAGAATGCATTTTAGGTGATTTTTGATCACTGATCTGGTGGGTGAGCAGCTCTTTAGAGTGCTGGTCATGATCATAATAGTAGGCATGGAAGTACACTCAATAGACTACAAGTCGAACGTGCTCCTTCTTGGCTTAGAAACATCGTTAACGTGCTATTCCCCACCCAGAGAGGAGTGCACAACTAATGATCCAACCAACAGATGGATCGAAGACGCCAAAGGCATACTTCTTTACTTAGATGGCGCTACAGTTCGCGGTAAACCTGGGTCTCAACTAGTAATCCTCTCCATCTAGTCTAGCTGCCTCCAGTTGCGCACTCCAAGCCGGTTGAGGTCCCCTGCAACTCGTGCGCGGCACCTAAGGCGAGGTCTTCCTCTACTGCGCTTTCCATCCGGGTTAGATTCGAAGACTCTGCGCGCCGGAGCATTGGAATCCATTCGCTCTACTTAACCTAGCCATCTTAAGTGACTGATCTTGACGACTGAAAGGCGCAGTTGGTGGAGTGCCTGCCCCTGGTTAGCGGAGTCCCCGGTTCGAATCCCAGTGAAAGCAAAGTTAATACGCTTTTATTTGATTTTCAAAAATGGTCCTGTCACCATTTGCCGTTGGGATCAAATTAACGGCTCTATCACTGGAATAGTCAATCAGTGGTAGTGAGCTGACTAGTCAGACAAGCTGTCTGACTAGGGGTATCACAATGGACCAATATGGTCTAAGTGTGCTGGTGAGTGCACTAGCAGCCTTCCTACCTAACCTAGCCTAACCTAAGTGACTGAAGCGCAATTTTCTGGACCAGGTCACTGTCGCTGTACAGCTCGTACAGTTCGTCGTTGAATCTCCTTCTTCAGAGCCCGTCAACGCATACGAGAACATATACTTGCCGAAGAATTTTTCTCTCGAATCAACCGAGGGTATCCTCATCCGCTTTTGACAATGTCCATGCTTCAGCGCCATGAAGTAGGACTGGCATGATCAAGATCTTATATAGGATCTCCTTAGTTGTTCGAAGTAGGACCTAACTATACCATTGCCATCTCAGCCCAAAGAAACAGCGACCCATTGCAAAGTCCGAGCCTTAGCGATAGCTGCTTTCCATTCCTGGCGGTCCTGGGCACGCTGCTTCCAGTCAGCAAGACCAAGCTGTCTTGCATCCGCGATTACTTGGTCTTTATGCCGAAGATTCGATCTTCCTCTTCTTCTCGAACCAAGAGCCTTGGATTCGAAGACCCTCTTAGCTGGAGCATTGTTGTCCATGCGCTCGATGTTGCCGAGCCAGTGCAGTCGACGGATCTTTGCTTTCCGGACTATATCCGCATCCCGGTACAGCTCGTAGAGTTTGCTGTTGTGTCTTCGCCTCCATTCGCCTTCCTTGCAGACGGGACCATATAGGACAACACAAAGAAGAACGAGATTCTACCGTGTTTAGCAGTCTAATCCAATTCTCTAGGTTAAAGCCTGTGGAACATCAAGACTCCAACCCTTGAAAACCTGGCTTAGGACCTGAATTCCTGTAAGGAAACACACATGGCCCAATTATGGAATCCTCTGGCTTCCCATCAAAATTCTTCTATTTATCATCTCATTGTTGAGTTCAAGTTCTCATGCTCTGTTGACAAGGTTTAGACGGGCCTTCACCTGTGGATCGTGAAGCTTTGGAATGTCAACCGTGCCGTCAAAGAGTCTGTTTTTAAACGGGAATCAGTTCGTGTTGTTTCCGGCGTGATCGAAAGAACTAAATGAGGCCCGAACACGCAACCGTTTGGTTCTTCATAAAAACTTCTTGTTCAGTGGCCTGGGTTTAGAGTCACAGTTCAAGTAGTCCTTTCCTCGCTGCCGACAAAACTTGGCCGCTTTCCCACAACTTTACGACACTTCCATGACAATTCAGTTCAAATCCCGTGTCCATCATTTTCGTTCGTTCTCTCCAGTATGGTCCCCCCCACCTAATGACAATGTCCACCCATAGATCCCTTCAAGTGGCAAGGTTCTCGTGTCGCCAGAGCTTGTCTGTCAACATCTGTGTGATCTCCTCCAGCCGACCCACCGGATTTCGCTCACACCATCTAGACCAATCCCATCCCCCAGAACACACACAGAAAAAAAAAAACCGTCACTGGCCCTACTGACCCAGTGAATTCGTTTTTTCGGACCTCATGCTTTTCAGCGACCGACGACTGATCCGTCGCCCGGCCACCCGCTCCCGGGCGCATCAGAAAACCCGTCAAACATCGTCCCAGCTCGAGGGGATCTCGTGGAATCTTCTCACATCCTCGTTCGGCGCAAATCCCGCAACGAAATGCCAGCCACTCCGTTTCGCGAAAACATGTTCCCATCCGTGCGGCGTGAACATCGCCGCGCCGTCGTCATAGTTCCGACATCACACAGAACGAACGACGTCCTCTCAGCCAGCCACTCCATCTCCATCTCCAGGACACAAGTGCCGCAAGTTGAGGCCCAAAGCCATCGTCAGAGGGGAGCGGAGCGTGCGTGCTTGTAGTACTACTCCCGTGCAATCATCCACCGGATGTAGCGATGCTCGGGATCACCATTAGAGACATCAGCAGGAGCTGTTGCGCCTCCGTCGCGGCGGTTGGCACTTTTGCGAATGCCGACCAGATACGAGATTCAATTTCTTGAAATGCCGCATCGAATACTCGGAATTAAGGACCGAGCTGATGATGGTTTTGTTGAATGGATTCGCTTGCCCATCGAGCGAGGAGGGGCTGGCTGGCTGGCTGGTCCCTAGCCCATGACAGTTTTATGAACTCTTGAGGGTTTTTTTTTTGTGTTCTTTTTTGCTCGGCGATTCATTGCCAAAGATAAGCAGTTTTGTTGCCGTGTTTATGGCTTGTACGGGCACCGACTACGGGATCTGTGCGTTTTTTTGTTCTCCTCGAGCAGAGACACGCACAAGCGGAACACACTTACCTGTCGTTGGCTGCGACGGGAAGACGGGCGGCGGCGGCGGTGGTGGTTTGGTTCGAATGTTTTGTGTAGGTGCGGTCGACAATGAGAGAGTTTGGGTGTCCTGGGTTTTATGGCTCCCATCATGGGGCAATCGTCGGACAATGGCTGAGAGTGATTACCGCGAGCGGAAACGAATGCAGGACTTCTTGAGAAGTGGTCTATTTGAATGGTTTTTCCAAATCAAACGAAAGTCGATTGAATAAGAAGTGTTTTTGAAAGTGTTTACGGAGAGCCAGAAGGTTGCGTGTTAGGACCTTGTTTGGTTATTCAATTAGTTACGAGTGAGGATGGAGTGAATTCCAGAGGAATTCAGGTTAGGAAACAGGTTCTGATTGACTATGTGATGGCAGAGTTGTGATTTCACAGGGTGACGTTCCACAGGGTTCATTCGAGAGAGCATCAGTCCCAATTTAACTTATTATTAATAATAATAATAAGATATATATATATATAAAAAGAGTTCCTCACTGTTCTAGTGACCGAAGACGAGATTAGACATTTGTTGGCATTTAGTAGGGAGTACCAATAAATTGTGTGGGTGGCCGTGGCGTTGTTATTTCATGGGGCGAACGTGTTTGAATGGTTTTTACACTCTTCGGGTCACAATTTGCATTTCAAGTTATCTTCATTTCGGCGAAGATCGTGCAAGACTCACACACCAACACTAGAGGCACGATCTTCCAGAAGTCCGTACAACTGTTAGCACACGCGGACGACATTGACGTGATTGGCAAAACACAGCGAGCCGTCAATGAGGCGTTTGCTGGCATTGAAGCGGAAGCGGCTAAAATGGGTGAATGAGGGCTGAACGAAGTTCATGCTGCCATCAAGAAAGGACACACAACATCGACGTCTTGGACAGAGCGTCACAATGGGCAGCAGTAACTTCGAGGTAGTGAGGACCTTCGTCTACCTCGGCTCCGCTGTAAACAGTAGGAACAACATCAGTACCGAGATCAAAGGCAGAGTAACTCTTGGCAACCAACTTGGCGTGCGAAACTGAAGACAGCTACCCAAAGACCGTGCTAGTTGGAGAGGCTTGTTGGTTGAGGCCCAGGTCAAACCCGAACTGTACCGCCAAATAAAGAAGAAGAAGAAGAAGCCTCTGTTAGTCATCTGGCTTGAAGCAGTGATGGACAATTATGGAAGCCATCTTTAGCTGAGGCTCAAACCCGAGTAGAGACGGGAGATCAAAGAAGTGTTGCGTAACATTTTTATCTTGACAAACTAGATTATAAACATATAAGGAATATGAAGACTCATCTGTTCAAGATTAGAGCCTGATCTACCACACCAGATATAGCAATAACTATTGCGTCATAACCAAAGTTCCGCAAGGATCAACCATTGGACCACTATTGTTTTAGAGTGTAATGACGGTTCTCGATGACTGACGCCGCCAGGAAGAGTGCTAGTAATTGGTTTTGGTGATGTTGGTCTAAAAATAGCCAAGCATGTGCAAGGAGAGTCCTCATGCTGCCAGGAAGAGTGCTAGTAATTGGTTTTGGTGATGTTGGTCTAAAAATAGCCAAGCATGTACAAGGACAGTCCTCATTATTTGAGAAATGAATTACTTACTTAAGGTGGCGCTACAGCGGGGGTGGACCTGGGTCTTAACCAACAAACCTCTCTAGGTGTCGCTGTCATTACCCCGGTGGCCCCCAATTAAGTACGCCACTTTGGCTGGGGTTGTTTACCACTTGCATTGGTCATCGATTTTGCTGACCTCCTATATTGCGTGGAGTCGAACACAAACATTTTGCTTTCTGAATGCCAATACAAAAATTGAACTGCTGTTCATATATTTTCTTAAGAGGCTCCTTGTCGTCTCTGAGATGAGATCAGCCCAAACCTGAAAATTGAATTCTCATTTAAGCCCGTTTGTCCCCATACATTATTCCATCCCTAAGCGGGTACCATAGAGCACCACGAGAAGGCCCTATGGTATCTGGAACATCTCAACAAGTTAAGAGCAGTCAACAACTCTGCGGTGGATATTTTTGTTTTTCTAGAGCTAGAGCTATCTTAAGGTACGTAAGTTGGCCACCGTGGTTGAGCTTCACCCTCATCTCTAAAAGCCAGAGGCGGCGTGGACTCAACGGACTTCCTGTCTCGAGTTCCCAAGCTCGCGAGATGTGGCCAATTGTGTCGATATCGAGGAATGCTGCACGAGGAATAAGGCCGGTAGGTCAGGTTAAGTAGGGGACTGGCAGAGTACTCATCAGCCCACGTATACCATGTTGGTCCATAGTGAAACCCACAATCAGACTACTACCACTGGATTGATCACTCCAGTGATTGTGCCGTTAATTTGATTCCAATGATAAATGGTGACTGGACCAGATTTGAAATAAAGATTAAAAAAAAGTTAATACAAGCTTTCATTGGGGTTCGAACCGCACTCAACAAAGTGCGCCATCCAGTCAACTTTCCCCCAGCTTAATTTACTCTCTATGATGCCGCCTAGGTTACATTTTAGTCTTGGGCGATATTTGGAAGGCAGATCTTCCCTGTGCATTACCTTCGAAGCCTTTCTCAGGTCCGAGTGGACGATACTGTTGCCTAGAACTTCTATAATCCTTTTTACACGATCAGATGTTATCTCATCAAACACGGCCATTTATCAGATGTAATCGTATCAGGCGAATGTGATGTACTCAATGGAGTCCTACATGGCTGGAGATGGTGACGTCATTTAGTTGCGCAGAGGAATTGTACAGTGCCAATAGTGTCCCGGTTGAATATTGACACCACTTCTTTTTTTGTAAGAATTGCTGAATTTCTAACTAAGAGCGGTTAGATTTGAGTTCGTTTTTAACGGGAGAAGAGCTAGCTCGGGTGGCTGTTGAGATGTAGGAGCTGAGGATGAAGTGTGTGATGCCAGTTACATCATTTCTGTTTACCATCACCGGGCCCACACAAAATTGTACTTGTCTTAGTGCATGCCCTCAGTAGGGCTTTACACAACAGATGTTTGTTGCGCGACTAAAGATCACCTACCAATGATACATCTCACAGATCACTTCATTAAATAATATTGTTTATTTAAAGGCAATGAAAAAACACAATTTCAATTTTTTAGATTTACTAGGCCATGCAGAGCGTATGGACAACTCAGTTCCGGGCCGAAGAATCTTCGACTCCGAACCCGTGGGACAACGTAACAGAGGACGCCCGCATTTAAGGTGGCACACCCAAGTGGAGAAGGACCTCAACCAACTTGGCGTGCGACACTGGAGACAGCTAGCCAGAGACCGTGCTTGAGGGGCTTGTAGGTTGTGGCCCAGGTCCACCAAAATAGAGAAAAAAGAAGGCCGTGGCGTTGTGGGTATGTGCGTGAATTCGATTCCTCGGCTGATAGGACCACAAACAATTTTCAGGGTCCCACTGACAATGCTGAAAGAGTAATAACTGTCTTGAAAAAGCTTCTCAAAATTTCCCACGCGCAACACAACACGAGTGGGTCCTGAGAACCTATGCCCCAGCCCTCTTAGCGTTCCCTTTCGTGCTGCAATTGTACTTTTTCAGTACTTTTTCGCGAGCTGAGTACGGTCGTGCGATAAAGCAGCGCGTACTACGTTTTTAAAAACAATACGTTTTTTTGTTTAGATTGCTGTCAAACCTCTGTAAGTGAAACAAAGGTTTGTGAGGGCAAAAGAGCCTCGGGCCCTGGCCAGAGCAAGGAGACCCATCCCTCTCCCGGTGGACTGTATCAAGGTGTTATTCGACCCGTGCCGGAGGTTTAGCTTACTTGGGTTTACTAGAAAACTGAGTTCAGTCGCGAATGGAGTACCCGGGAGTCCTAACAGACTCCCTGATTAATCCCTGCATTAAATGTGAAATGCTCGAGCTTTACCAGAATGTGGATGTAGTCTGGAAGGCAAAAATCTGACTCGGCCACTTCGAGCAACAACGTTCCTACAAAGAGGGTCTTCGAATCCGAGCTTCCTGGTTCGAGAAAGAGACGAAGACCCAATCTCCAGTATGATATATTTCATAATCCAAGACCTATTCAAGGCGTGCAAAAAAAAGAAGAGAAAATAAGACAAAAACACGGTCATGCCTAAATTGGTTACAAATACATAGGAGTAACATTGTATTCGTATGGAGGAGTCGTAGAATCATTTATTTGACGTCCGTACATTTTGGACACATTCAGTAAAATGTAAACAACAAAACTTAAAAAGAAGCTCATTATCGACGAAATCGAAGAGGGCTCAAAAGGAAAAGTCTAATGTTGCCACGAAATTTGGCATTCCTTCGCAGACCTATATTTCGTAAATCGAACACAATAGATTTCCGTTCCAGTGACTATTCGACTTATGGCGGTTCGACGGTATTTTGGTTTTTTAACGCGCTTCCAAGTTGTTTTACGTCCAACAGCACCCACCGATTTTCATATTCTTTCACAGAGTCCTTCACAGTCCTCAACCTGCGGAATTGGAACACCGGCTCATTAAACTCAGATCTTGATAAAATCGCGTGCAATGGGGAACTAAATATCTTGTTGAATTCAATGCTTCCAAAACCGAGTACTGTCTTCAGTCATTAAAGCGAAACCTCCCCTTTGTTGTCACTGTTCATCAGTGGTGGTTTTGATTCAGTTCCTTTTTTTTTCCTTCGCCGTTGCAAAAAGCTTTTTGCTCTCGATCTGATCTATCGGTAATGTACAAGACTTACATACGCCCAAAACTTGAATACAACTCATACATCTGGGCTGCGACTTTCCGACTTTTAAACGTTGCCCAGAAAATAGTCTTCAAAATGATAGCAGATCTGTCTGCCTCATCACTGAAACAATTGAACTGCGATGGTGTTCAATGTTGCCTGTATCTCATCAGCTGAACTATCCGTTTGTATTCATCCTTTTAAACAATACAACCGGGATACATTACTATTTTATTACTATTTTCTCAACGCTCGTACCGATTTCAACATTTAAAGGGTATTCTAATCGCCTTGAGAAAAAGTCATACATGTTGATCCTAAATAAAATAAAAACTAAAGACGCATCGCGGTGAGACACTGTTTACCACAATGAGACAATGGTTACTAAATAATCGGTTCAATAATAATAATATTAATATGGGTGGCGCGACAGCCCGTATAGGGCCAGGGCCTAGCTTCTCAACAACCACTCCTGTTGTGCGTGCTATTGTTCTTTCACGAGTGGAAGGGACCTACAGTTTTGTGCCGACTCCGAACGGCGAAGTTGAGAAGCTTTTTCTAGACAGGAATACTCTTTGAGCATTGTCAGTGACTCGAAAGAGGTGGAGCCGTGAAATATGAAAGGTGGTAAGTTCGGGTATCGAACCTGGCACCCTCTGCGTAGGAAATAATCGGTTCAAAGTGCATAATAAAACGTAATATAAAACGATGGGTACGCTGCCTTACAGAAAGGGAAGGAACACTGCCTCTTTGGGCTGTAGCGCCCGCCCATATTATTATTATTACCGATAGCTTTTGAAGTATCTTCTTCACTGAAAATTGCCTCGTCGATGAATCGCTCCACTTGGACCAACGTAAGTCCACACTTATCCCAGACAGAGAAGTTTCGGAAAAAATATCTGGTAAGAAAACCAAGCTAACTGGAGATCTAAACAGATGGCTTAAACACAGACGAGTGCACTGGACTAGGAGTATTCGCGAACATATCCTCTTCCCTGTCTCTTCGACTGCCCAACCATTGTAGTGTATTCCAGCCAGAAGTTAAGGCCATCCAAGAGGCTGCCCGCTTACTGTCAATGAACCCGATAGAGCCCGTCTGTCTATAGATATCCACATAGATAAACAGGCGGCCATAAAGGCTCTGGATACACCATCAATTGGGTGGGTCGCCGTGGCGTAGTGGGGTAGTGCTTCGACTTCTACGCAGAGCCACCTTTGCCACCTTTCATAATTCACGGCTCCACCTCTTTCGAGTCACTGACAAGGCTCACAGAGTATAGCCTAGAAAAAGCTTCTCAACTTCGCCGTTCGGAGTCGGCATATACAATATCACGCACAACACTAGTGGGTGCTGAGAAGCTAATCTCAGGTCCGCCTCGGACTGTCGCGCCACCCATATTATTATACTTCTTCTGGAGGCGCTACAGTCCGGGGTGGACCTGGAATACAACCAGTAAGCCTCTCCAGCCGGCACGATCTTTAGCCTGCTGTCTCCAACTGCGCACACCAAGTTGATTGAGGTCCTTCTCCACCTGGGTGCGCCATCGGTTCCGTGGGCGTCCTCTATTGCGTTGTCCCACTAGTTCGGAGTCGAAGACTCTTCGGGCTGTTGTTGTCCATGGCTCAGCCATCTTAGGCGTTGAATCCGTAGACGCCTGACTAGGCTCATGCCGCTGTACAGCCCGTACAGTTCGTGGTTGAACATTCTTCTCCAATAACCATCAACGCAGGCAGGACCAAAGATTAAATGCAGAACTTTTCTCTCGAAGAGACCAAGTGCTTCTTCATCCGCTTTTTGACCATGTCTCCGCACCATAGAGCAGGACAGGGATGATCAAGGTCTTATATGGTGTTAGGTTGGTCCTTCGAGAGAGGACTCTACAACTCAATTGCCTCTTGAGCCCAAAGAAAAAGCGATTGGCCAGAGTGATTCTGCGTTTAATCTCGGTACTTTTGTTGTTCGTACTGTTCACGCTCCGAGCCGTACACGAAGTCCTTCACTATCTCGAAGTTATAGCTGCCTATGGTGACGTTTTGGCCAAGTCGTCGATGTTGTGTGTCATTTCTCGATGACAGCATAAACTTCGTTTTGCCCTCGTTCACCGCTAACGTTCACGCAAACGCTTTATTGACGGCTCGCTGTGTTCTGACAATCACTTCAATGTCATCCGCGTATGCGTTGTACGGACTTCTGCAAGATCATATTATTATGCACCAACAATTAAATCGAAGATGGTAAGACGTTGCCATCTATCTCCTAGGGAGATAGCAGTTAGATGCAACCTAACCCTATGCTGGGTACCCGGGCATAGTGTTTTTGCAGGCAACGAAATGGCCGACGAGTTAGAAAGATTAGGGGTGGGACTGCCACTGGCAAACGATCAGGATACCCCATATCCTTCACTGCAAGTAATAAACACCATGTCGAAGGCATCTGACTCCGCTAATCGGAGATGGATGGCATTAGATACATGTAGGACGACTTCGAGGCTTATTTGGCCCTCACTAAATCCAAACGAAACAAATACACTCCTAAAACTAAACAGGAATGTAAACAACTTCTCGGTATCCATGCCAGAAAAATGGGCGCCCCCCACAATGACTGCTGCAGAAACTGTAGAGACGAGGAGGAAGAAGAAAATACGCTTAACCTCCTCGGCACTTGTCCAGTCCTTGCAAAAATAAGAAATGATATACCAGGCTAGCTTCAGTAACATAGAAGAAATGTCACACCTAAAGATACAAGACATAGCTAAGTTTATCAGGAAAACCAAATTGGCTGTAGATCAGCGCTGGAGTGGACTTGTCAAGGTAGGCCACTAGAATGCCAATAGACCAATAGGAAAGCACCCGGTAGCGATGGCACAATCCAACCAGGATCTAATTGGGCCACAACTGCTACAGTGGTGGTAATCTTCTAAGCCTAACCTAAGTCCACTCCTTAACAGAAACAGAGCTGCAAGTCGAATGCCACTAAACATTTGATTTATCTTCGAAACTAGATTCCGTTTCTGGAAACTGAAAGACTGGCCTCAATTTCTGAATTTCAGATTGATTGGGGATTTGTCGTTGATCTCGGAAACAAGGTGCTTCTTGGCACTTGTTGGACTTCTTCGTCACTGTCATTCGAAATTCATTCTTAAGCTCTTACTTATCGTCAGTCAGTGCTGAAAGCATGGAATCTTCAGTACGAAATATTTCCTCAGTCAGTCCAATGTCAAAACTTACCCAAGGACGCGCCATCATCAAGTCAATACTTTTAATTCTGTTGTGAGCTGCCAACGACTCGCGAAGACTTGCTATTCGCCGCTGCCACTGCGTGCATTACGAGGTCCCACAAGGTTCCATTCTTGGCCCCGACCTCTTTCCATTTCTTTGGGTACAAACATTCGAAGATTTGTTCATTCTTTCAGAACATTTTGTTTCCATCCCCAAAAAGGATTGAGAACCTAGTAGTTTCTCTTCATTCAGCTCTCACAAGGAATTCCACTCGGATCAGAGACAATGCCGACGACACTTTCTAGGACTCCCCTCACTCTCCTCCCCGCCACATCAACTCCAGACAAACCTTTCAAATTACCATCCCCTTCCGTCGGTTTGCCCCCCGTCAAAGTTATTCATCCTGCCACGCAGAGAGCCGCGCACCAAAGGACTGTAATTGAAATCGCTCGATGCTCCCCATCGAAGGCATCTCGCCACGAGTGTGTGTTGCTATTCAAATTGGAAGAGATCGCTTCAAGGTGAAGATAATTTACCGTCCTTCACCCCACCGGTGGCTGCGGCTCAGTCATCACCTCATGACGATCCTTTCAAAACAAAGGCTGAGCGTCTGCGGCTGCTGCTGCCGGCTCAATCGGAGGATGAACTGCAAGACCATTCGCGACTGTGTCTCTTTGTACTCGTGGTGTCCCTGTGCGGCGCGCTACTACGTGACGTAACGACTGTTGATGTCAGTTACCCTAGGACCGGGCTAGAAGACCAGACCCCACCGAGGAGGAGAGTGGTGCGCAATTCTTAATTTATTCACCTCGTGTATGGCAATCATCCGCAGCTATTTGCATCATATTTCCTCTGCACCTCCTCTGCGGAGTCGGCCCTCCTGAGACCGTGCAGTCCTCGGTCGCCGCTTCGACTCCGTGGGTCTGCCGGTGTGTGAGTGTGTGCGCGCTGGAATGTTGTTTGCAAAAATGCTGTGCCGTCGAAAGCCGATCGTGTGGGTATGGGTTTCCTTCTCGACGCGGTTCGGATTGTATGCAAATCCAGTCCGGGCCGGGTGGGTGGTGGGGGATTTTGTTTACAATCCTCGGCACGAATGCGACTCGCTATGAATGGAAGGATCTGTAATGGGATGAAATGGGAGGATAACAGCGCGACTTTTATTGAAATTGAGTGCGTTGAAGATGCACTGGATGGAGTGCTGGGAATTGTCTTGACCCAGAGTCATGCCATGGGGGAGAGTGGGTGGGTGCTTGATGTGTGTCTGTGTGCACGAGTGTGGGGGCGACATGGTGTGCAAGTCAATTAAATTTCCACGTATGCTGCCGAGCTAGTTTATCGTGGTTTGGGGCAAAATGGGTCTGGTTTTGAGGGTGACTTGAGTTTGAGACGAGTTCATTCATGAGTTGAGTGAGGTGAGCTTTTGGGGAAGTTGGACCCCTCGTTATTGAAGTGCCCTCAAGTTTGACATTTGGTGCGGTTATTTCGAATGGCAGTGGAATGGGGCGAAGTTGAGGAAGCTTTTTCTAGACAGGAATACTCTTTGAGCATTGTCAGTGACTCGAAAGAGGTGGAGCCGTGAATTATCAAAGGTGGTGAATTCGGGTATCGAACCTGGCACCCTCTGCGTAGGAGTCGACGCACTAACCCACTACGCCACGGCGACCCACCGTTCGGAGTCGGCATTAAACTGTAGGTCCCTTCCACTCGTGAAAGAACAATAGCACGCACAACACGAGTGGTTGCTGAGAAGCTAGGCCCAGGTCCGCCTCGGACTCTCGCGCCACCCATATTATTATATTAGTGGACTGGGACAGACATCACTACAATCCTCCAACCAGGACATGAAAGAAAAGGAAAGAATGATCGCAGATGCTCCCCCGTTCACTTAGTTTCTCGCAGCGAAGGTAAGGTTAGGGTGGAGTGGACGAGGTCCTAAAAGGTTGCCACACTTAGGCCAAAGGTAGGCCCGTTGTGCTACCTCAAGGATCTAATCCGCAAGCCATCAGGAGATTTTGACAAAGTGATGGGGCTGACTGATGACTAAGCGCACTTAGTTTAGTCAGGTCATAAAAATATGGGGCGTCCAAGTGTCTGCGAGATGAGAGTGCACTGCAGTTGCAAAGAAGGTGAGAAATGGTTTCTTCTTCCTCCGCATCTCTGCAGCTTCTACAGAAATTGTTAAAGGGTACCCCAATTAAATTACTACAGTTTACTTTTGGGCAAAAAAATATTTTTTATTCGAACTGGCACAGCGACTCCGCCTACTTCACAATTGGGCTTCCAATGGTTTCTTGCTTCTTCCTTAAATACCAACTCTTTGCTGGAACTGCATTTTCGTCCGTGCTATTTGATCCGCGGGAGAGGTCCTTCATCAGCAATTTGACTTCGGCGCGTGTTGGACTGTCTATGCGTGTTACCTGGGTGGAGTGATATTGTGTTGCGTTAACTTACATCGACTTGAGGCGTGAATTCCTATGGGGAAGTGCCCGGATGTGGCTTGCTCATTCTGACTAGGAATCTTGAAGCGACAGTAATGCCAAGATTCAGCTTTTTCTTCCGGCTCCCAGTCTTTTAAGACTTTTCAAGACGCCAATGTCGGCCCCAGGGCCCAAAAATCAGTCTGAATGTACACATCGTTCGACTGTTGAAAGTCGGTGAAGCTATCCTTACCTGAGTGATAGTGTCTAGAAGCTCAAGAAACGGTTCCAGCCCACTGTTGCATAGAGTACACCACACGATGGGGTCCTCTGTTTGAACCTCTCGAAGGAGCAGCAATTTCAAACGGCTCCAAAGCAAGGTGACTTCTTATCGACGGTCCAAAGTTTGACCAAAATATCGTTTTTTCAATTTTTTCATATTTAACCTGACATCGAGGAGCCGACTACATCACCCTTCGTCGGATGACGGGAATTGATTCAAATATGCTATCATGGCGTCCCATTACTCGATTGACACTAATTAACAGTGCTTCATCCTTGAAATCCGTGGATCCATGAACTCCGTACCCAAATACTGGCTTACAGCCATTTGCTTCCAAGGTCTACGAAGACGGTTGGGTTTTTATTGTGCTTTTCGAAAAATGTAAAGCAGCTAAGGTCCGTAAGATTGGCAGTACATCCGGCTACAAAAATGGATGTCTTTGCTGCAAATAGGTCTTGCTTGAACAAGAAGTATGCAGTCTTGTACTTTGTCCTAGTAGACTTGTGGACTTATTGAACAACAGGACGAGTCTGATGTGACAAGTCGAAGATGACAAGTTTCTCAGTCCCGCAACGGCCGTAACACTCGACCTTGAAGACCAATGATGTTGAAATACACATACCAGGACCGGTGGATGTCCCAAATAAGGCGTGTGGAGTTAAGCCAGTTCTCCCATCAGGAGCGTCCCCAGGTGGCGGATGGGATGCTCCTGTGTGCGGACAGGGTATTAACCTTATACACAGGGTTGGTGGAAATATCAAATACCACCAAAAAACTGGCAAGAGCAGAATAACTCTGAAAACAAATTCAAATGATGAACAGTGAGACGAAGAAAAATAAAGTTACGGTGCAGGGAGTCGGTTCCCCAGTACCGGCGGTGGAGAGTGCGAATGCAGGCTCAAAGTCGTCGAGATACAATGACTGCAATAATAAAGACGCGTCTTCAACAACTCCTGTCCCCCATAGGCAGGAATACTACAAGGAATCGCCTCGAGACAGACGTCGCGACAGACCGGCTTTGTATATAGATGTTATAAATGAGGTTTTTCATTCTTCCAAAAATTGTTCCAGAGGACAAAGATAAATTAAACATTATTTTTAATGAAAAAGACAATTATACATTACACTGCTTAGGAACTAATGACGGTGCATTGCCAGGACCAGGACTTAGACACGAATTAAAGGATTTAATTCCTTGTAATATATCCTCAGCAGACAAGGAGACTGATCCAATGCTCATATTATATACATCTTCATTTGGAGAAGGTGTATTAATTTTCGAATGATCAACTGTTTCGAAGAATTTTGCAATAACTCGCAGGTTGCGTCAATATTATGAGATACACTCCTCCCTTCGAACTCCATATTTTGAAAATTATCCTTCGACTTCCTTTTATTATTTAAAAAGACCCAGAAACCTTTAGGATTGCAAGAGATATTAGACTCAGTATTCAATATAAACTGTTTGTGCAAACCGGTGATACTGCGTCAAAGTAGATTACTTATTTGAAGGAACCTCAACGGCGCCGTGTAAAAATATGCTTCAAACAGGTAGAATGATTGGATGGGTAACACGATCGGAGTGGTTCCACTTGTGCGCTTTAATGACGGACCCGTCCATTTTCTTTGAACTCCATTTTATACAGATTTTCAAGTTAATCCTCTCCGGTCAGCAGTAAATAACGCGCACAAAGTGACTTAACGTCCTTTAGTCAGGTGACCCCCACTCGATCATTCTTTCCCTTCCCCATCGGCCGATAACCGTGGTAAACGCTGTCCCAGACAATGAGCTCGTGCAGCTCGGCACTCCGTCATTGTCCAGTATCCGCGCCGCATCGAATGATGTAAATTCCTCAGAGCCCCCTCCGTCGAGAATTGCTCATATTTTACCCACTTAATCCAGTGGAAAGAATTATTCATCTTCCCTCGCAGGACCTTCGCGCATAATCAGGCGTTAATAGAAATGTCCCCTCGATCGACTGGGTCTCGTACCTAAGGCATCCCAAAATCGCCGTGTAATCGTTTGTTATCGAACGCGGCCCTCCACCACCGCCTCACTCGCACGTCATGCCATTAGAACTCGTCCCGCCCCTCAGTCCATCGCAACAACGTCGTCGTTAATTCTCAGTTGCCTTTCTTCTCGAATTCTGATTTCTCGGGGATTATTCTCCTCGGGCCGCCGCCGATCTGAATCAGGTTCTTCTGCTGCTGCTGGTGCTGCTTCGACCGACTGAGACGTTCCCCCATCAATCGCGGTCATCATCTGATTGAGATTCAGTGTTCGATCGTGTGCGTGTGTATGCGTCGACTCGAAATTATAGACTCCAAGGCCAGGAGGATGCGTGGAAGAGCCTTTTGTTGCGGATGGCTACACCTTCATTCTCACGATCATTAGACGTTGTTCGATTGCTCGCCGATGGAGATGGGGTTATGGACGCTTCTCACACACTTGCCCCTCGCGAGTGAAGGACGAGCGACGTGTGTGCGTGTCGTGTGAGGGTAACGTGTTATTACGATGTCCTTCCTCTAATCTGAGTCCACTCTGGGCAATGCATTAATTAATTAACGAGAGGATGTGATGTCCTTTCCCCGTTGTGATGTGTCCCCTGCTTTGGGACGGATTTATTGCCGGTGGTGGCTTCGGACGTCTCCCGCTGCGATACGTTTTATTCTGATTTATTGGACATCTCAAGAGTTATTGTCATCGCCAAGATCGGTATGGCAAGTTTAACGATTCGCTGGTATTTCTGAGCAGTCGGACTTGTATCCGCTTGGGAAATGTGATAAATTTTGGGCTACATTTAGTGCTGGTAGCCAGTGTGAGGCAACGAGGTCTATGCGTCGACGACGGTGCCCTTTAATGTTTGATCGGAGGTTGTTATCGAGGTTTTGTGCACAATGATCGTTGTCTACATTGACCTCTTTTATAGGTTTTTTTTTTTTTTGAGATTGCCGAGTTGTAGGTCATAAGATGTTTTAGTACAATGTATTTTAGTACAGAAGATTTTAGTATAAGATATTTTAGTAAAAGAGATTTTAGTATAAGATATTTTAGTACAAGAGATTTTAGTACAAGATATTTTAGTACAAGAGATGTTAGTGAAATATATTTTAGTACAAGAGATTAGTGAGTTAAGTACAAGATATTTTATTGTACGATATTTTAGTACAGGATATTTTATTGTAAGATATTTTAGCACAAGAGATTAGTGATTTAAGTACAAGATATTTTAGTACAAGATATTTTATTGTAAGATATTTTAGTACAAGATATTTTAGTACAAGCGATGTTAGTGAAATATATTTTAGTAGAAGCTATTTTAGTACAAGAGATTAGTGAGTTAAGTACAAGATATTTTATTGTAAGATATTTTAGTACAGGATATTTTATTGTAAGATATTTTAGCACAAGAGATTAGTGATAGATATTTTCGTACAAGCTATTTTAGTACAAGAGATTATACTGTAAGATATTTAAGTACAAGAGATTTTATTACAAGATATTTTAGTACAAGAGATTTTAGTACAAGATATTTTATTGTATGATATTTTAGTACAAGATATTTTCGTACAATATATTTTAGTACAAGCTATTTTAGTACAAGAGATTATATTGTAATATATTTAAGTACAAGAGATTTTAGTATAAAATATTTCGTACAATAGGGAATTATTGGGTTGTTCGTTAAGTTCTGAGGTTTTTATATTCAAATAATTGTTTATCGATGGTTTTTTTTGTTTATTTCAATAGCGAAGGTAAGGCTATCCTTCATATTGATACGAGATTTTGTTGCGATATTGATCTTGTATTTTTTAAATTGAAATTATTTCAAATTGACAGAGGTGCACAGAGATTTGCAGTGTTTCAAACATTAATATAATTTATAAAAAGCCCCGATGGCAAGAATAACGAATGATTTTCATCGGATTCGCGTGTTATTTTAGAAAAGATTCAAAAGAGCAATAACCATTGGCATTTCTTTTCACTTGTTGAACTTTTTCATAGACCAAAGCCATTAGTCGTAGTTAACGTCAGTGTTGCCATTTCTAACAACAGCGTGTGCATGGAGATTCGGCTACAAACTCTGATTCTTGTCAACTCTGGTGTACAGGAACATTCAGTAAATAGAGACCTGGATGATGAATGTGCATTCTATACGTTATCGCAGTTCAGACGAATCATTCCTTTTGACATGGTTGATCGCTCTGGGGGCTTACCATCGTCTATGCAAGTGTTTTGCAAAGACGCTTCCAACGGAAAGAAGGGCGTTGTTTTCCATCGTAGCCATAATCGAGCAAAGACCACACACAGTTTTAGGCCCCAATTGTGAGTGTCTTTGTCGATTGGATCGACAGTCTACAAATCTATCGTCGTGGTATTTTGGTATTGTGGTACTCAAGCAACTAAGAATTGCAATATATATTGAAATGAAAATGTGCATTTTACGAATTTATTGATCTCTGACAGTTAAAGTTACACATTAATTTGCACTCAATCACCGCCAGACTCTGACCAATTTGTTACATCCGTCGCAATTAAAAGCCTCGGTATGTTGGGCCGACCACGCCAACGCCATCCGCTAAAAATGGTACAGAGTCCTGCACGATCATCTAGCGTAATCTGAAGAGCATTGCGCTCCACTCGCTGAAATTGTTGAGAATTACAGCAAGTTCCACTCCGTTCATCATATGTATTTGTATACTGAAGAACTGATCCTGACATCAATGAAGATCGTGCAACGTCTGTTTTCCATCGTCATAGTGACAAGTTTTGAGCTAGTACTACATGTGGCAGTGTTATTTTGTTATTCATTTTAATTCATTTTTATTTCAACAATTCATAAAAAACGTACATACTAGACACAAATGTTTAAAACTAGTTGGATGAACTGTGTTACTATTTCTAACTTACTGGCCTTAAGCGGGCACTCTAGGCTAGACTTAATCTTATCATTTGTCTTCATACCCTTACTACCCCGGGTCTAAAGGGTTCGACGAGGTATTTCCCTCTCTCACCAACCACCTGAAGTTTCGGTGTTGCATTGCAACTTCTCGAATGTCCCGCCTGGATACGGAGGAGACCCCCCTCAGCTCGTTTTGCGACAGTAGTAAGCCTCAGAGATCAGATTGTTGACCGAGTTCATCGCTCTGGCAGCATGACCTCGAATCAGCTTCAACAAGAAATCGCCCACTCTTATCAGGTTTGCCCTGTTGTATACGACCTCGTTGGAATAGAATTTTCTGTACTGGGACTCTGGAGTTCGATAAAGGCGACGGCAAGCCCTAAGACAAGCCCTCTCGAACAACCGAATCTTTTCCATTAAGCTTGCACTCACGTTGAACTACACGGGACAGCCATAGGTGAGCCGGATGAGGGTCATGTAGCAGATTACCTTCACCCTCGCATCGAGTCGGCTGTTGTAAAACAGTCTCTTTGCAAGCGCAAAAGCACCTCGGGCTCTGGCCAGAGCAGTTTCTACATGTTTGTTAAAATATATATACTGACCTAGCCAGACCCCCAGGTATCTGACTACAGTCCTTTGCGCCAGTGGTTCCCCGTGTCGTCCAACAATTAAGAACTTTCGCCAATTCTTTTTCGTATCCGCCGAGGCCTTATACAACGGCGTCCTGAACAGAATGGTTTCCGACTTCTGGAAGTTGATACTCAACTGCCAGTCATCGCAACTTCTCATGAAGGAATCGAAGTCACCCTGCGTGAGCGTAGTGATTTTCGCGATTTTTTTGCCGTGGCGTAGTGGGAAAGTGCGTCAACTCCTACGAAGAGGGTGCCAGGTTCGATACCCGATACGGCTCCACCTCTTTCGAGTCACTGACAATGCTTAAAGAGTATTCCTGTCTAGAAAAAGTTTCTCAACTACGCCATTCGGAGTCGTCATTAAACTGTAGGTCCCTTCCAATCGTGAGAGAACAATAGCACGCACAACACGAGTGGTTGCTGAGAAGCTAGGCCCAGGTCCACCCTGGAGTGTAGCGCCACTCATATTATTATTATTTTGCCTGATCTGTACACGATCAAGTCATCGGCGTACGCAATTACGTGAGGAAGAGAATTTATCAGATCGCTCAAGTAAATGTTGAACAGGATCGGGGACTTAACGGCACCCTGTCGGAGACAATTTTTGATTTGGAATATACCTGTGGAGGTCACGTTGCCATTCTTGACTACGAACCGTCTATCTGTAAGCATGTTACACAGTAGGTACAGCAGTGGTTTGCTAATACCTAGCCGATCGAGCTTACAGAAAAGACCTTCTAACCATACGGTGTCGAAGGCCTTCTCAAGGTCAATTAAGCAGGCACCCGTACATTGTTTCTGGCTCTTGTTCCATTGGATATCCGACACCAGTATCGACGCGGCATGAATACTGTCTTGCCCCGCTTCGAAACCGAATTGAAAGAAAATAAAAAATATTGTTTGCTATATTCACTGCAGATCTCCTAAGGTCTATGCCGCACCTAATCGCGTACGCCGATGACTTAGTGGCGTACAGATCAGGTCCTAAGGTAGAAGTTATTAATACCTTGTTGCAACGTGACTTTGACAACACTTTGACATATTGCGATGACTGGAAGCTGCTTATCAACTTCCAGAAGTGTGAAACTGTTCTTTTCCGCACCCCGCTGGCCATGGCCTCAAGGGATACGCGCGTAAACTGGAAGAAGTTCGGCATAGTTGACCCCCGGGGTCAGCCGTTAGCCGTGAAAACTGTAGTAAGATATCTTGGCATTTGGTTGGATAATTTTCTGTATTTTGACAAACATATAGAGAAACCTTTGACCAATGCTAGAAAAGCCTTTGCTGTGGCAAGTAAGCTGTTTTACAGCAGCCAACTTGATACCAGGGTGAAGGTAATCTGCTATATGGCCCTCATAAGGCCAGTCATGGTGTATGGTTGTCCTCTGTGGTTCAACGTGAGTCCTTCCCAGATGGAAAAGATGAGGGTGTTCGAGAGATGGTGTCTTAGGACTTGTCTCCGGTTGTATCGAACACCCGAGTCTGAGTACAAGAAGTACTATCCTAAAGAGGTCCTGTACAACAGGGCAAACGTGAAAAGGATAGACAATTTTATCATCAAATTAATAAGAAGTCACATTGCAAGAAGTATGACTTCTACCAACAGTCTGATCTTCGGGGCTTACTATCCCAATTATATGTACCATGAGAGGGTGCGCCACAACGGCTTTGTTCCACCTGAAGTGTTCCTCTATTTGGATTCGATCGGCTTGATACAGGACACGGAAGGATGTCCTGTAATCTACCACGCGATGCGCCGAACAGTTGACAGGCGACTCCTCTACGAACCGGATGTCGTCCGCGAACACGAAGATCTTCTCCGGTTCAGTAGAGCGATCCCTGCTCGAGATAGGAGAGAGAGTGATAAGGAGCAGCACTTCTTTTGGTGGTTACACCAGAATCAGTCTCCGCCTTCGCCGGCTCCTGCCTATATACAAATCGTTTAGTTGGTATAACGGCCCACTTATCTAGTTATAAGGTAGCTTAGTTAAAAAAAAAAAAAAAAAGGTGCACAAGGGCTTGTGGATTATATATGTTCCGCATATACATAACATACAAGCCCTTATGTACACGTCCGTAATGTTACGGACATAGATTAAGTTAGATTAAGTTCTCTTAGGCTTTTTAATAGGTAATAGGGTTTAGGTTCAGATTTAGGTTAGGTAAAATACTAGTGTATAGAGCGCCAAGTTTTTTCGTAGTTTTCTTGTCCAGTAAGTATTAAACAATAAAGTATGTCCTAAGGACAACAAAAAACAATAAATAACTTAATAATTTAGTCAGCTAGTTAGATTGGAATATTTTAGAGTACCCGCGAAGGGTCAGTAAGATAGAATTAAGAACATGAATTGTTAGATATTAAGATTTTTATGTCATTTTTGTTTAGTAGTAAGTTGTCCGGAAATGAAATAAAAAAAAAAAAATTTCTTCACGAGCATATTATTCATGATTCAGGTCGTGGAAGCTCAAGCTTGCCATCTACCATAGTTCATGGCGCCCGCAAGGGTCCATGCTTAGTCCTATTCTTTTTTTTACAGACATCGCTCTTGTAACATCACCAACCGGTATGTATCCACGCTTTGTTCTGTCTTTTTTAAGCAGCCTCCTTTTTTGGCGAGGAAAGCGCCAAAGGAGGCTGTGCTCAAAGGATGTTATCGGCATTTGCTCTTATTGTGTCATGTTCAATTTTTATTTCACAAAGACAACATGATAGAGCTTGTAAGCCGCACTTAGTATTTGCCCATCATGATAACTTATGGTATGCCACAAGGCTCCATACTTTGTCCCGTCTTCTTCAGGAAGAGAACCGGTTTCAAAACCATACTATATGGCTTTCAATAGATGCCTCTGCTCAGATCACCACGATTCCTCTTCTCTTCGTGGCACAACAGCAAGATTCAGTGAACTTTTTTTTGTACCAAATCAACGCAAGCATTCTGCTGAAAAGGGGCAACAAGGCCAACTACATACTATAGTAAATATTTGGTCAATGTTGGGCCCCTGCTCCTAAGCTCTGCGCCCAATTCCCTGCTGCATGCCCACACATTCGCCAAGAAGCAGGATCTTCTCAGTCCGTGCGAACCTATCCGCAACGATCTAGTAGACAGCATCATTCCAGGTGAGAGTGACCTTCCAACCAGCCTCCCTTCTCATCTTGCTCTCCCCGAAGATCTGCCGTCCCCCACAAGCCCAACGCACCACTGACACACAATGCCCACTCTCCATTTCGCTTCTGTCCATAGCCCACCACCCCCTGCTCGCTGCTTTCGCTTTCGTCTTCTTTTTTTTTTTTCACTTTCAGCCCAAAATAAGCAACAGCCAACCCAACCACACCCACGGCGGACATTCTCTCACATCCACCGGTCTGCCCAGTGTGCAACCGTGCAACCGAATGCGCGCGCTGCAATGAATGACCGTGCACATCCCCGAGAGGAGGAGGGGCACACCCCATCCCGCTGGCATTCCCGGCTCGTAATAACCCACCATCCGGTGTCATTTCATCCACGGCGACGTGCAAATATTCAAATATCCTACCGAAGGCGTTGCGACTTGACACACAGATTACACAATGCCCACGGCAAAGTGTCGTCGTTTGTATCTTTTATTACCCCCATGAGTCTCCTCGAGTTCGAGAGGAGCTGAAGGGCCCTAGAAGTGTACTAAAGCCTGCGACGGGTCGTGCATAGCGATGGCCTCGGCAAGCTTGGGCGGTGGGGAGGGCGATCTCCGAACCGCGATCCGCGATCCTCGGGCGAGTGGTTGGTTTAGTAATTTCCATCAGGTTTCAGGTAATTGTGTATGGGTGCCCGGCCATCAGGCATTCTTCACACGGAACTCGGCCCGTCTCAGGCCCACAAGCCGCCGACACTGCTGTCGTCGTTGTCGTAGTCGTAGTCATAGTCATCGTAGGGCTTGTCTCTGGCCAGAGTCAAACGTTTATATTCGCGGCCGGCTGATGGATAGATTCTGATGTCGTATCTAATATCTGCGCGGTGCTCGAAGTTGCCCACGCGGCCGCACTGAATGGTCGCCTCTTCCGCAAGGGGAATTTCTCAAGAATCTAATCTTTCGGCGCTCAGACGACTAGAGTGCCGGAGCCGCCGCTAGGGTTGCAAAAATTCTGGGAAACGCCGCGAGTGATCTGCGCGAAGTGTCGCGTGTCACTTCGCCGCCCCGGGCGAGAGTGGGCGGCGCGGCGACTCGTGTGCGCCACATGATCGGGATCAGCGTCTCATCCCGCGTGGAATCCGATCGCCGCATTGCATTCCCGCCGCCCAACCAGGAAGTGCCCGGTGCAACGCAAAAACGAAACTGTCAACACGGGTATCTGGTGGCCTCGCATACCGCACCGACAAACAGCTCGAGATGCCGGTGCATCTACCCAACACTTTGACTTTAATTTGATTTACTTTACTTCGTCCCGCCACACTCAGGCGCGCCGTCCTTCGGCGCGCATAGACGACCGTGCGGAGCGTGCAGCAGGCAGCAGTGTGTGGTGGTGAAACAGGTTACCTTAACCCTTTATTGGTACCCCAACCTTTATCAGGCAAACAGTGGGGACGGGATACCAGTTCGTGCGTGGAGGAACAGGGAGCGGGAGCGGAGGAGCACAGTCGTCACACCAACGGCCAAAGAATGCAACGCATCTAACGACTTTTTTTTCTTCTTCTTTTGTCCCCCGCTCCACTCCGGACTGAGTTTAGATAATTCTTGGGGTTAGTGAACTCGGGCGGGACGACGACGATGACGATGACGACTCCAGGTACACAGATTGGATGCGCACTCCGATGCCAAGGGCTCTCGGGTGTTCTGGAGCCCAGGAGTCAACACCCCGGCATCCGGACAAACGACAAACGTGATAAAGATGTAAATACGCCGGCTGCCGAGGGGGGGAGGGTTTTTTTTACGACGCACCTGTGCCCGAGCGTCGGTCGCGCTGCACGCCCCAAGCTCCGGGCGGATGGGATTTCACGGAAAGCATCGCTCGGTGCGCGAAGCAGGTTTGTTTAATTGTGAGGTGAGTCTGTTTGCGTTTCACTTTTATTTTGAGAAGCGACACTGTTTGCGAGTGGCCTACTTACGCTGGGGGCTCGAGTTGGGTGGTGATTTGTGAGGGGGGAGGATTTGTGAAAGGATTTGTGGAGCGAAGTGGGGGCTCCTGCTGGCGGTCAGACTCACAGGGGACTCGGTGTGGCCTAGTTTGGGTGGGGTATCGAATGGCGGGGTCATTGAACTCTTCTCTGGCGATGACTGAGATTTTTGTTCTGTCGTGCAGAAGGAGTGTAGGTTAGTAGTGCAATGGAGCAATGGTGAATCGTGGCAGAGGGCTTGATCAGTCACTGTGTTGGTCATGTGCAAGTCGAAAGGATGAAGCAACGCTGGCTGGGATCATATTTGATTTAAACATGAACTACACCGGTTATCTCTCGATCTTGACTCGGGCGTAGCTAGGCGTCAACGGTCCCAAAAGGACGGTCGATGCTTGTGCTGTAAGCTGAGGAACTTTTCAGTCTAAGACCGTGGGAGTCAGCTACGAATTAGAGGAGGGGATGGTCAATCAACTTAGCGTCCAGAGTTGAAGGCATTCATCTGGAGCTAATGTAGGTAAGCCTAACGTAAGTGGGTCGCCATGGCTTAGTGGGTTAGTGCGTCCACTCGTACGCAGAGGGTGCCAGGTTCGATACCCGAATTTACCACCTTTCATATTTCGCGGCTCCACCTCTTTCGAGTCACTGACAATGCTCAAAGAGTAGTCCTGTCTAGAAAAAGTTTCTCAACTACGCCGTTCGGCGTCATTCAGGCATTAAACTGTAGGCCCCTTCCACTCGTGAATGAACAATGGCACGCACAACACGAGTGGTTGCTGAGAAGCTAGGCCCAGATCCGCCTCGGACTGTCGCGCAACCCATATTATTTTCATCAGTTTGCTCATGTAAGTTGTGTAGAAATACGCCTAGGAAGATCAAGCATAATGTTCAATATTTTGTTTTGAGCTATTTGGAGTCTTTTAATGTGCGACTTGTTGGACATGTTGGAGATGCATAAAGAATAATGGCTTGAAAGATAACTTTGTACATTATAACTTTACTGAATTTACTTAGGGATGATTTCCTGCAGATAAGAGGGCACAGCATTTTAGTTGCCTTGTTTATTTTGTTAAGTGTGCTTGTGATATGTTCTCGGAATGTTAACGTCTTGTTTAAATATACGACTAGATACTTGACAGAATTAACCCAAGGTATATCACAATTATTTATTTTTAGCTGGCTAAGTGGCAAAAGGCTAGAACCGATCCCTGAGGTACGCCTGAGGTTATAAGCTCGAGTATATATTATTTATGTTAGCTAAAAAATGCCTGTGTACAATTTTTTTAATTGTTGTTTGTTGTACACCTTCGTGCCATACACTGTCAAACGCCTTTTCAACGTCCAGTAGAACAAGACCCGTAGATTTCTTAGCGTTCAACTTTTCCTTGATGTGCCTGCTAATTCGTAAGGTCTGGTGGGTAGTGCTATGACCTTGTCGAAATCCAAATTGTTCATTGACATGGACATTGGAGGACTCCAGTAAATCGAGTAATTTTATTTTAATGACTTTCTAATTTATTGAGCCTACTAAGGAGATTTATTAAGCCTAATGATAGAACGATAACTATTTGGATTGTCTGGGGGTTTTCCTGGCTTGAGGACTGGAACTGCCTTGGCAACTTTGCATTATACGGGAAAATACTGAAACTTAAGACATGCGTTAACAATAAAACAAATAAACGTTACTCCGATTATTGGCAATTCTTTCTTCAATATACATTCTTAAGAGTATCTATTCCTGGTGCTTTTTTTGTTCATCATTCCTTCCTTTAATGTCTTAATTTGATACCAAAACATTTCGTGGCAAAGCTACATAGTCACTGCTGCTTATTATATTCGTTCTTCACCGCTTGTGACGGAGCTCGCATTAGTAGCCAAGGGATATTTAACATTTCCTTCAAATACGCCTGCAAACGCTTCGACTTGTTCTTCACTTGTTATCAATAATGAGTCATTTTGTTCCAAGTGAGGTATAAATTTATTTTTGGATTTTAGCATTTTTGATATTTTCTAGAACGTCAGGGGAACAACGTTTTTCGTTCCATGACTCATTTCGGAATTTCCTAATTTCGACTGATATTTGTCTAGTGAACATGATCATTTCATTGAAATCATGTGTTTGTCTATATCTTTTCTAATGACTTCTCAATCTATTTCTTTGTTTTATTAGATTCAATATGTACTGCGGAATCACTGTTGTTCTTTTTACTTTCGATTTTCTTGGAACCGATTCATCTATACTTTCTAATACAGAACTCGAAAAGTATTCGATTTTTCCATCGATCTCTTGAAGACTACTTACATTACTAATATCACAGAGTGTATTTCGGAGACGTTGTTTTAGTTTTGAGTGGGTCACCGTGGCGTAGTGGGTAAGTGCGTTGACTCCTACGCAGAGGGTGCCAGGTTCGATACCCGAATTTACCACCTTTCATATTTCACGGCTCCACCTCTTTCGAGTCACTGACAATGCTCAAAGAGTATCCCTGTCTAGAAAAAGCTTCTCAACTTCGACGTTCGCAGTCGGCACAAAACTGTAGGTCCCTTCCACTCGTGAAAGAACAATAACACGCACAACACGAGTGGTTGCTGAGAAGCTAGGCCCAGGTCCGCCTCGGACTGTACCGCCACCCATATTATTATTATTATGTTTTAGTTGTGACCTGAACCTATCCCAATTAGCTTTCTTAAAATCTAAATATTGCACATCTTTTCTTATCCTGTCAAGAAGTATAGAACAATTTATAGGATTATGATCCGAACTCAAGGCATTTACCTCCAAAGGCTGAATAACAATATCTGACGAGTTCGTAATGATCGAATCCAATGTCGATGGTGAGCAGTTTTTGTTAGCTGGAAAATAGGTTGGTCCGTTTGACTAAAGTAAGCATACAGGATATCCCAAAATTACATCCATTAGCGAGTTTCCCCATTTATTTCCGGTGCCTACAGTTAAAGTCACCCCCAAGTAAAAATGTATAAGTAAGCGTAATAAGCCTTCTTAAGTCATCCTTAAAAAAAAAAACCCACCTTTTGTGTTGTAGGGACTCCACCGGGAAAGTCCACAGAAATAATCTTCAACTTCGTGTTATCATATAATATTAATTCAATACCAATTGTTTCAAAAACTTTTGCTTTGACATTTTGTATTAACTTACAGACTAATTCTTTTTTTTACTACAACGGCAACACAGTCACCTTGTGTGTGAAACCTGGTGTTTTTGGACCTTTGCGACTGAAGCCAGGTTCGTATACGTTTAGGAATTTTGGATGCTTCGATACGCTAAGAGAGAAACAAAAAGACGTCTTACTCTATTGGTAGCGCGACGATAACGGACGATGTTTTCTAGTGATAATAGAGATTTTCTGTTTATGAGAGGGTATAGTAGTCTTGCACTTATATTAATTTTGTTTAACGTTTCTTTTGTGTTTTGTTTAAATAATAGTTTTGAGTCCAGATGGATTCCCAGGTACTTTACGCGAGAGCTCCACTCGATTGACACATTTTCCACCCGCAAAGGGTTGCAGGGAATATAGCAAGCTTCTCCTTTTTCTTGTGAAAAAGATGGCTTGCATTTTCCACCTAGCAAGGTAGATACTCAGAATTTCCAGCCCAGAGGATAGATTCATCTCAAGAACGAGAGAAAATTTATAGGATGTAAATACACCTGTGTCAACCGCGTAAGTAGCAATTTCGCAAAACGGGAGATTGGGAATATCCGAAGTAAATACAGAGTACAAGACAGGACCAAGTACAGAACCCTGCGGAACACCAGAATGGAAGTGTTTGATTTCCGAAAGTACATTTTTAACGAATACACTAGCTAGCTGAGCATGATTTTTAACAAAATGTTATTACATTAGGGAGTTGGTTAACTGCTGGATTCTATATCCGGTACCATACTTACTTACTTACGTCGTGTATTCCCTTGTTTGTCCTAGGGCCTCTACAATTCCAACGCGCCATCGAGGGCGGTTACTGAAAATGTGCTTCACCTCTCCCTAACTTTTGTCCCAGTTGCCGTGCTTCCTCTCAACTGTTATGCGCCACGTCTTCCTGGAACTCACGCGCATCTTGGCATGCTGAGTAAGCGGGTTCCATTGCATCGCTGTCAAGCTCTCGGAGAGTGTGACCAATCCACTGCCACTATCGTCGTCGTATGGTTGTGCCTATAGGTTCCTGGTCCGTTATCTGATAAAGTTCTTCGCTAGAGACACAGCTTGGCCAGAATATTCTTAAGATGTCAGGTGACCCTCACTCCATCAATCTTTCCCTTCTCCATCGACTGAAAACCGTGGTCATCAATCTTTCCCTTCTCCATCGACTGAAAACCGTGGTAAACGCTGTCCCAGACAATGAGCTCGTGCAGCTCGGTACTCCGTCATTGTCCAGCATCCACCGCCGCATCGAATGATGTTAACCCCATCTCCGTGGAGAGTTGCTCATATTTTACCCACTTAATCCAGTGAAAACAATTATTCACCGTCCCTAGCAGGACCTTCGCACATAATCAGGCGATAATAGAAATGTCGCCTCGATCGACTGGTTCTCGTACCTAATGCCTTCCAAAATCGCCGTGTAATCGTTTACTATCGAACGCGGCCCTCCACCACCGCCTCACTCGCACGTCTTGCCATTAGAACTCGTCCCGCCCCTCAGTCCATCGCAACGTCGTCGTCAATTCTCAGTCGCCTTTCTTTTCGAATTCTAATTTCTCGGGGATTATTCTCCTCGGGCCGCCGCCGATCTGAATCAGGTTCTTCTTCTGCTGCTGCTGCAGATGTCGCGTTGGGACCTATTGACAAACGTTGACAGCGTCCTTGGGATAGTGATGGTCACCCTCCCCATCCAGACAGTGGCACGCATTCAACGTTGGAATGGAATAGTCGTTGCTTGATGTTCAAGTTCAATAAGGCTCAATTTGGTCTTTTTAAAGAGACTTCGACGAGTTCAAAAAGTCCCAGTAATGCCAGCAACTAAAGCAAAACTCCACGCTGATGGGGGATATGTACGACCCTCCGCTCTGGGACCTGCTAAACTGCCTCTCCGACAACCTGACCCACCCCACATTGAGTTCATCGATCTCTAGTTCCAAAGTCGGGGGTAAATACAAGAAAACGATTGATCTGTTGAAAATTGGGCCCAGCTGGCATCCGAATCACAGTCCAACTGAAAAAATCTCAAACAACAGCAAATCATTCCCCCCCACCATCGGGCCCTTCGAAAACGAGACAAGAAAACAAGCCAAACTCACAAGTGGCCCTCTAACTTGAAAACCTCTTCTCCACACACACACAGACACACGCGTCCACTCCTTCATTGTTAATTGCTTCAAATTTGATATTCCTGAGACGGTCGAGAGAGACAACTCTCATCCGTTCCAGTCGATTGCGTTGTTCGTTAATCGCCCGTGTTCCTAGAAGTGTCATGACACAACTCAACTCATTCCCCCCTCCCGTCGTCGCCTCCCACACGCACGCGCTCACACACGCACAGGATACACGACAATACACCGCAACGGCCGAAACTTGACATCCATAATAATACGCCAGCCGCCGAAAGGAACTCTCTCGCTCTCACCGAAAAAATGATTTGAAATTCAATCCAGATACAGTCGCCGGATCGGGCCTAACCGATGTTTCGATGCGCTCTCCTCGCTCAGCTCATTCCCCAGTCGGAATTCTAATTGCGTCACATCAATCAAAAGGTAATCCTTTGAGAGGAGGCGGAGGAGGCTCGTCGTAAAACACCTCGAAATCTCTGCTGCTCTGCCGTTGGGTTTCGTGTGTTTTCGAAAAACGAATCCCTTCCGTTAGACGATCCCGAGCGATGGCGTAACAGGTGATTGACATGTTCCTCGCTCGCGCGGGGACGGGGGGTTGCGTTGGGAGAGAGAACCCAAACAAAGGCCAGCCATCAGCGAGTGCGTAAACAATGGAAAGCGACTCCTCCCAGGGCATGGGGGGACTGGTTTTCTTCTTCGAGAGTGCTGATCGATAGTTTGAGCCGGCGGGAGCAGGCAGGGTGGGGCTGGGGAGGGAGGCGTCACTTTTATCACGATCCATGTACACACACAACGCATCTGATCCTAATGCACATCGGAGACCCCCAGACGGGCCCCCTGCGTCTGCAACTGCTGCCGCAGCCCAACATCACCCATCGATGGAGTCGTGACAATGTCCGCTGCGTCGGCCCGCCAGAAGGGGAGACGGGGCGGAGAACATATTTTCTATCCAGTTTCTAGCGTTTTCCTTTTTCAACTTCACTTTCCACGCACTTGTTCGCCGGCGCGACGCAGCCAGGGTTGTCGAGGCATCTTCTTAATGACGACGTTCGTGTCGATGGAAATGGAAAAGTGGAAACGGGACGGGTTGCACGAGCACCAGTCTGGGAGACGGCGCGGCGGGAGAATGAAGGACAGGAGCGGTGAGCAAGCCCTCAATGGAGTGACGGTTGAGAGTTTGAAAGCAAAATGAAGAACCAAAATTATAGAAAATCATGTAACGGCTGGCGGCGGCGATGGGAACATTGTTGCGCTGCGGTAACAACGTGACGGCGTTCGGAAACAAAGGCCATTCGAGGTGGATTCTGTTGAGGCAGTCCCTTGGAGCTGGGTATTCAAGCCTCTGGCAGCAAGCAGAGTGGTGTGAGTTTGGAGTCACAATACGCTGATTCCAGGAAAACTGTTCAAAATGCGTGAATGCATTGATCCGTTCGTGATTAGAGAGGGCCACGGATTGTAGGGCGGAAGTGGCCACAACTAGCTGTTGTCGGACTTTGAGGTGGTGACACACGACTCAATTGAACACATGAGTCTGCACCTACCCTCTGCTCACGATCTTATACCCATTAGCCTTCGCTTGGCGAAACTTGAGAGTCGTACTCATGCAAACACAAGAGCCTGCACTAAGCCTCTGTTCCCTCTGAAATTTGAGAGCATCTGGGACGAAGGTGGTGTACCTAATCCATGTGAAATGTGATTGCTAACGATGAGATTGGAAGAGTGGTATCGGAGGGGCTAATGATGTGATCCCGAGCTTGAGTGGAGTTAGTTCAGCCAATTCAGTCAGTCGATTCAGTTCATTTAGTTCAGTGAATTCATTCAGTTGAGTCAGTTAAGTCAGTGCAGCCAGTTCAGTCAGTTTCATCAGTTCAGTCTGTGGAAGTCAGACTGAGTGTGGCACACCCTCCATCTTGAGCTACTGAAGGATGCCTTGAAGTCCAGATCGAAGAAGAATATGTCCAAGGTCATGCGGCGATTTGTGATTCCCATAGCCTCGGCGATGTAACTGACACCACATGCTTCGGCTTTAGCCACAAGACCATCCACGGAATTACAGCACGAATTTCAAGACGAGAAATGTACCAACTAAATTCTCGAAGATGTGCAAACGACATACCCACGTCTCTCACATGTTGACAAGACTTAACATGCCATGGTCTTGAATTTGGATTCAAGTAAAGTATCCGATACCCTTGACCACTCCCGGCAGCTCAAGGGGTCACTTGTTAGATTTGCTAGCAAAGAAAAATAAGATCCTACGCATAAGTAAGAGACTCTCATAGTCAAAGAAACAAATTGAATCATGGAGTTCCACAAGGGTCAAAACTAAGTCCGCTGATATTTCGTCTGTGCTCTAATCAAATGCTGGTGTCTAATGTAATCCTCAGTCCAATGTGCACAGCACACCCGAACGGACAGAGAAGTCTGGAGGGACGAAAATGGACGCGGTTAAATAACCAGCGATATTAGGCCCAATCCCCAATCCATGGACTGGTCGCAACCAATAGTTAAGTAAATTTTTACAGATTGTAAAAAAAGCACTGTAAACTCATGGAAACGCAGCGATCCGGTACTACATTCCAATTCAGTTTGGTTGAGAGCCCCACCGTCTCGGTTTAAGAACAGAACAGGCTGTTCAAACATGCGGAGCGAACCAGTTGAACATATCTTCTTCTTTATTTGGCGCTACAGTTCGAGTTGGACCTGAGCCTAAAACAACAAACCCTTTCAAAACTAGCACGGTCTCTGGCTAGCTGCCTCCAGTGTCGCACGCCAACTTGCTTGAGGTCCTTCTCCGTCCTCTGTTGCGTTGTCCATACGCCATACAGGACCAAGCCATCCTAGGCGTTGGATTCGTAGACGCCTCCAGCCGGTACGTTCTTTAGCCAGCTGTCTCCAACTGCGCACACCAAGTCGATTGATGTCCTTCTCCACCTGGGTGACCATCGGTCCCGTGGGCGGTTCTATTGCGTTGTCCCACTGGTTCGGAGTCGCAGACTCTTCGGGCTGGAACCATCTTAGGCGTTGAATCCGTAGACGCCGGACTAGACTCATGTCGCTGTACAGGCCGTACAGTTCGCGGTTGAATCTTCTCCTCCAGTAACCGCCAACGCAAACAAGACCAAAGATCGCAAGCAGAGCTTTTCTCTCGAAGAGACCAAGGACTTCATTATCCGCTTTGATATCGTCCATGCATCCGCGCCGTACAGCAGGACTGGGATGATCAAGATCTTGTATAAAGTCAGCTTGGTCCTTCGAGGGATGGCTCTAGTACTCAATTGCCTCTTGAGCCCATAGAAACAGTGGTTGGCAAGAGTTACTCTGTGTTTGATCTCGGCACTGGTGTTGTTCTTACTATTTATTGTGGAGCCGAGGTAGACGAAATCCTTGACTATCTCGAAGATATAGCTGCCCATTGCGACGCTCTGTCCAAGACGCCGATGATTTTGTTGCCTTTTTTGAGGACATCCGTCATTTTCCCCCTTATTCACCACATCACACATTTACATGCTTCCGTCTTAATGCCAGCAAAGGAATCATTGAAATGATATGGCAGCTGATCAGCACGGGACCTGTTTCTAATCAGACTCAAGTTCAAAAGAGCTGAAGACGCACTCCTGCGGCGGGTCCAAAGCAAAAGCAGACATCTAATCTTCTTGCCAAATTTCTATGCTAGGGTTGAATAGGACTCTCATTGTTTGCCAGGCGACGTAGTTAACTAGGTCTTGAACTCGGGGGTTAAACTGGAGTTGAACCGGACCTGGGTTTAGTCTTGGACTTTAATTTGAACTGTAGCTACGCTCGTTACGCCATTCGCAAGCAGTTGATGCACTGAACTCATGTCAGAGAGATATTTTCGACTAGCCCCCCTGCTGCAGAGCTGACGAAATCCTGACCTCGATTTGGAGAATTCAAGACAACTGATGTCGATGCCAAGGGTCTGTACTCGTGTATGTCTCTTGTACTCTTATCCGATTAAATTGTTGTTATTTTAACCGATAGAAGTAGCAATAATAAAACACTTGAATATATTTATTCTGATCAACTTTATTGAAGGTACGTCCATATCGCTTCGAAAACTACACAAGAGTGATCTTTATTCATGTTCACTGCTCTCACACCAGTAGTCCCTTTTACATGTTTATCTCTTTTTCTTAGATGAGTGCCTGAACTTGTTATAAGGGCTGCTACAATACCTCGTTTCGACCATTTCTACCAAGTGAAGTCCATGGACAGATACCTCTTCACTTTCCTCAAAGACCATTCAGTTACTCCATAGGAAGTCCCTTTCAACAACATATCCTCCTTCAAAGTCGCCCTGGCGTAGTTGGTTTGTGCGCCGACTCCTACGCAGTGGGTGGCAGGGTCGATACCAGAATTTACCAGCTTTCACAGTTCACGACCCCACATCTTTCGAGTCACTGACAATGCTCAAAGAGTATTTCTGTCTAAGCTTCACAAGCTTGGCCATTCGGAGTCGGCATTTAACTGAGGTCCCAACCACTCCCGAAAGAACAATAGCATGCATGACACGAGTAGAAGCTAGGTCCAGGTCCGTTTTGGACTGTCGCGCCTTCCATTTTATTATTTTCATCCTCTTCAAGAAGACCGATCAAAACAGGCATGCAGAATAACAAATTTACATCGTGGTTTCCCTCAAGGTTCTGTTTGGCGTCCGATACTCTTTCACTTTCCCAAAAGAGAACTTCTGTGTGCTACGCCTAATCAAATTCTCTTCGACTCTTGTATCCGTGTCAAAATACAGGCCCTCGCTTGTCGGAGCGAAGAATGACGGTCGAGTGGAAACAAGGAGGGCTCAAAACTTCTGCGAGTCAATGGACCGAAGTCATGGTCTAGAAAAGTATTATTTTCCCAGTCCAACTTGATGAAAGGAAGAGAGACATAGAAGCCTAGGCTGATTCTTTTGTTTTCAAAAGAAGAAAAAGATACGTGGGATATGTGTTTAGGTCCTGTCTGCAAGGAATGAAGGAGACGAATCCTATTTAGCGCGGAAGGAAAAATCCATCTACTACACTGGCTTGACCAGATCGAGCGCTCAATCGGACACGAATGCTTCAGCGAAGAGGGCCTTCGGATTCGGCCCTCCATGGAGAGGGAGAGAAAGACCAAATATCCGGCAATACATCTTAGCTTTGACAACTGGAAGCGATATGTCTGGACCTAACGATAGAACGATGGAAAGCATCTATAGCTAAAGCTCTCTGTGGGAAGTAGGACAATACAAAGTTGCTTTCAAATCCCTATCCTCACAGACAGCCGATGGTCAACAAGTGCCTGCAGAGCAATTTTCATCGTGACCTTCCTCAAGGTTCTGTTTGGTGTCCGGTACTATTTCCTTTGTTCAAAAGTTATCTCCCGCTTGCTAGATTTAAGCTGTTTCACTGCCACAAGGGCCAAGACGCTCCCCACACACTAGATTATTGCATCCGTGCCACTCCAAGTCACTGCTTGTTGGCCATAAAACCGAAGAGACTGTCTTGAGAGTATAAGTATTGGGAGAGAGTGCAATTTGAAGCACTCAATCGCCAGTGTCGAAAGATCGCCGAAAGATCATCTCACGTAGGGAATCTTTGGGCATGTGGTAGATAAGAGCACCCCCTCCTATGCCCATCCTTCGAGTCCATAGCGACGTCTTTCAGTGGCCTGGCAATGATCAGGCAGCAAAGCTGAGGCTTAAGCCTTGTCGTTCAGATTTTACAAGAAATGTGGGTCCACTTTTCCCGTCTTGTGCAAATCTAGGCCCACTCTGGAAATAGCCTCGCCCTTCGACCATTTAACGACGCCTTCCTCTAAGAAAACAGATCACACATCACCTCCCCGCTCCAATCACAAGACCACCCGCCAGCCGGACGATGAATGAATCGCTGGCAAGTGCCAGTAAAGGGGGCTCATCAACCACAACCGATGCCATTCCGCCAAAAAAAAAACAACCGCTTCACCTCGCCCTGATGAAGTAGTTCATTTCAAGTCGCTCGAGTTCAACGAGTCCAAGACGAGCGCCCATATTTCGTACCAATAAGCATCCGCAGCCCGCATCAGGCGGTGGCCACAAATCGGCGGTCAGTTCGGATGCGCGCCCCGTGTCTCCTAAGTCAAGCGTGAAAATTGATTTTCTTGCAAAAAAACGCAAGGAAACCCCGTGTCTCTCAGGTGCAGCCCTCAGGCCGATTGACCACAAGCGGCCATAAGGTCCGTCGGCAGCCATATACGCACACACGCCTTCGGGGGATCTGGAAACGTCATTAATTTTTATTAGCATCAAAAGGATGCACACACTCCGGACCAGTGTGCGGTGTGATGCGTCGGCCGGCCGGGCTGCTGCGGCCACAAAGAGACGACACGAGGAACGGAATAAAAAGGATTCATCCTCATCGCTACTCTTTAATGGGCAACGAAATGGATCGGAATGGGTCGTCATTTCGGTCGTCATCTTGGTCGACATCGTCGCACTGGCTTGGCTGTGCTGTGTGTGTGTGTCTGTTTCCCTTTACGCTGGATAATGGATGTTTTGTGGTCGAAAACCGGTGATAATGGCTTGATGGCTGGGCACTGATGATGCCTGTGTGCGTAATGACAGGACCAAACGATCCGGCCGACCGCAAGACACCACGAATTGATTTGAACTATGCAAATGAATAGTCGTGGCGTCGATAATGGTCCTGGTGCCGGTGTCGGTGTGCCCTGCTCGGTCGGTGACTTTTGGTGACGTGCCTAAGGAGTGGGCTTTTGTGGTTCTTTGGGTTTTTTTGTTCTTTTTTGTTTTCTTGCCGCCGCCGCCGCCACCTCTGCTGTTCGGCTGATGAACTGATTGAATGGAGAGTTTTGGATGAATTCAAATGGGAAGAGAGTAGGAACAATTTGTCAAGTGATTGAGTAAAATGGGACGATCGGGTTTTGTGTGCGGCGGTGTCTTTGACTGGCGATGTTCATTGATGGGTGAGTTGTGCACGGTAGACGATCTCTGGCTGAGAGTTTATGGTGGTCTTTGAGCGAGCAGGACCGACACGCAAACAAAAATCTAAGCCAGAAAAGAATTCAAGTTCATCATGGCGTATCTTCTAGGAAATTAAGCGTTCCATGATTTATCTCAGTTCAAACTTAATTTTTAGCCGACCTCAGCATGCCGTCAAGTCAAATTAGACGCAACTATGTTTCTTGCGAAGGCAGCCACCAAAGCTACTCCGTACTCAAAATTAGTACTGGAGTGTCGGATTGAGGTATCGTCGTTAGAGGGCCAGAGATGTTTTTATCGCTTATCTAGGCTCCAGGACACAGTCGACAGGTGTGACGTTTCTTAGCTCGTTTGCACGGGAGGTTCACATCCCACTTTCAGAGCTCGTTTGCACGGGAGGTTCACATCCCACATTCAGAGCTCGTTTGCACGGGAGGTTCACATCCCACTAGAAGCAGTCAATCTTTTTTTTTAAGAACTCATAACAGACTTACATTCTAGACAAAAATGCTTAAGTTAGACGAACATTGTTAGATAATACTTATAACTTACTGGCCCTAGGCGAGCACTCTAAGCTAAACTTGAACTTATTCTATGTCTTTCGACCTAACCTAACAATGATGATGTCCAATAAATGAATTTAACCCATTAATTATTATTAGATTTCCCCGTGCCGATATAGCTCTCCTGAGCACTAGTCTAGGCAGACGTTCCTCTTCCATGTCCAGTACTTTTATGACATATTCAGAGTGCAGTTCAAGCGTGTCTAAAAATAGGGGTGGCACTGTTGTTTCCAAATGCAGCATTTAATTTGGAGTGGACTTTGGAAACCGGAAAATATCTCTGGAATCTTTCAACCTCTTCAAACTGGCAATAACCCCAAACTTGAGCACCATACAGCAATATAGGGACAGCAGTCGCACGAAATAGTTTAAGCTTAGAGCTGTGCTCAATATATTTATTATTGATGCATCGGCCCCATACTGAAGAAACAGCTCTTTTCGCCTCAGTTTGTTTAAGTTGGAGATGCTTTTTCATACTAAGATTCGCCGTAATTAATATGCCTAGATACTTATACTCCCGAACTATTCAAACAGTCTCTCCTTTGTACGTTCATTATGGGCATATCTACTGCCACCAGCTCTGAATATGATAATTTTAGATGAAAGGTTCCAAAGTGCACAATAGCTCTCAAGCCGATTGATCATTAGCTGCATTCCTTCAACTGATTCCTAAAGAAAAACTATATCATCGGCGAAAAGTAGTTCTGGTATCTAATAAGAATAATATAATATGGGTGGCGCTACAGTCCGAGGCGGACCTGGGCCAAGCTTCTCAGCAACCACTCGTGTTGTGCGGGCTCTCATGAGCGGAAGGGATCTACCGTCGTTTAATGTCGACTCCGAACGGCCAAGTTTGAGAAGCTTTTTCTAGACAGGAAATACTCTTTGAGCATTGTCAGTGACTCGAAAGAGGTGGAGCCGTGAAATATGAAAGGTGGTAAATTCGGGTATCGAACCTGGCACCCTCTGCGTAGGAGTCGACGCACTAACCCACCTGGTATCTGCATACCTCCAAACTGAATTCCTCCACCAACTGCCCCTACAATATCATTTATAAACAAATAAAGCGTAGCGTGCTCAGAACACAGCCTTGTTTGACTCCCATTTGCGCTTCAAAGTCATCAGATACACGTTTATACGCGGAGTTGCTTTCGTAAATCGCTTTCAATAAATTAACAATTTTGCTGGAGATTCCAATATTATACAGCTTGTAAAAAAGTGCTTCACGTGCGATAGAATCAAAGGCAGCACACGAAAGTCGACAAAAATTTTTTTCCTTGTTTTGTAGCTCTCCACAATATTTGTCAGAGTGAATATTTGATCTAAGGTTGAATAGTGTCTCCTAAATCCAGCTTGAAATTCATTCAGTACATTCTTGTTATCGATCCACTGCACAAGTCTATTGAAGATTAAAGTACTAAACAACTTGACTGACGTCTTCAGGGAAGAAATGCCTCGATAATTTGCAGGGTTGTCGTACGATCCTTTCTTGTGTAGAGGACAAATGATTGTCCTTTTAAAGATTTCGGGCACCCTCGCTGATTCAAATATTCTAGTCCATTATATACATATCCTTCGATTACAAGAAACAGGTAGACTCGTCAGAGCTCTGAATGACATGCTATATGGCTGCAATTTCGTTTACCTTTTTAGTTATGCCAGCTCAGGATTTTCATGTGAAGTCATCAGGAATGATATGATGATGAATGTTTGGATTTATTAATTTTAAACACACTTGTAAATTTGTCCATATTCCATTTATGTATGTCATTAACGGATCCAGGCCAACTAACGTTAACACAAATAAACATTTCTTTGGCATCACATGTGACTTTAACATTCAAAGGAGGTTAACCTTTTCGATTTATGTACTCATCTAAATAGAGTATTCCTACGGGTACAGTCGATTATATAGACAGAACTCTTTTGTTTTCATTAACCCATTAAAGACCAACCCCTTTAAAAATTGAAGCAGTTCAAAAAATATTAAATGGCATACAAGTAAAAAAATACAAAGTTTAAAAAAAAAATGTATCAACTTTGGGTTTTATTTATTTATTTATATATATATATATATATATATATATATTTATTTACTTATTTACACACATGTGTATCAATTATTTCATTTAGTTATTCATTATTATGGTTATTTATTATTATTATTTTTTGTCTTTAAATTGGAGGGTTTTTTTTCGCATTTCCCTTCGGATACTTCCTTAATATGTAAGCAATATTGACTTCTTTTTTTTGTTATACTATAATTTTACAGATGTAAGATACTTGTTATCATATCTCTGAATTGTAAAACGTGTGGTAATAGAGCCTTGTAAATATTTTATGCGCAATAAAGAACTATCTATCTAACTTTGGGTTTTAGAGGGGTGTACCCAATTGAGTACATTGGCCAAATGTGTATACACTGCTACCTTAGCTATGAAATATTTTAAAACACTCCTTTTCGATGCAAAGAGTAGCATTTCTCACAAGTCCAGCGAACTCTGTCGTCGCAAATTCTGCAACGCAGCTGTTTTTTAACTTTTTGGGAGAAGTGCCCACCCTCGCTGCTTTCTAAAGGTGTGGGAACTTTGGGTTTATTTGGTGATTTTATTGCAGGATCTGAGCGTATCTAAGTCCTCACAATAGTACGTACAAAATTGAATAGACTTTGGTTGTTTTTAAACAATAGAGTCTCCATGCATTGACCACCATTGAGTTTATCATATGTGTGAACAAAGGGCACCACCATTTCTTGGCCTTTATTTTTATCCGGTAATTGATCACGAACTGGTCATGAAGGTCGACCCCACCCAGACCCTTATTGCATGCAACTAATGGTTTTGACTGTGGAATGGTAATTTTTTCTTTCTCGGTCGTTGACAATCTTTTCACTTTACCCAGTGGTGCCAAATTGTCAAAATTAGTTGCAACGGTTCCAACAGCGTTATCTTTCCACCGCGCGAATAATATGTTGTTGTTTTTATCAAATTTGTGGTGAAAGTAACCACGGTTCGCCTTAATTATTGTCTTCAAAGATTGGAGTGGGCATTTTTTTGTTCTGTTGTCCCGAACCGTACCAGTTGCCCGAATTCCTTTCTTTCTGGAAGTAATCATAAGGTCATGGCTGGTAAAATAATTATCGAAAAATACACAGTGGTCACTTGGGGTGCTTACAACTTGTAGCAAATCAATCACCACACGAGATCCAAGATGCACCGCAACACACATCAAAGTCATAACAATATCCAGCGCTACTGCAAAGCATCCACTCCTTATATCCAAAACGTACGGAACAAGAACAAACGGATAAATTGCTTTGCGGAGTGATGACCAAAATATTTTAGTTTATCATGGAAAAAGTTCCATTTTTGATAATTTTGACAAATCATATTTACGAAAGGGCGACCTTTTGCCATTTTATCGGTCTTATCAATGAGAGAATTGTCGGCTAGATGAATATAGCCCTTAATTCCTTTCTTTGAAGCGATTGCGGGGCATAGAATTAGCTACCAATGGAATTCTGGTATCTTCGTCTAGGCACCAATATAATGATTCTTGGGACAAAGTGTGGTAGTCAGAAAAAAGCATTATGCCAACGAAATTTTGTACATCTTTTTTTGTAAGTGAGAATGTGTGACAGTTCTGTCCCAGTGCGTGTTTTTGGCTTTGTTCTATAATCATTAGGCAGTGTTAGTGTAGGCCCCATTAACGAAATAACTGGGAAAATGACTGGTGAAATTTACAAAAACCTTTTAGAAAGGAGTCCAAAAGGTGATTTTGTAGATGATTTACCATTAGCTTGGACGTTTCAGCACGACAATGACCCCAAACGAACTTCACGTGTCGTAAGGTCGTGGTTGGAAAGGGAAAAGATGAAGGTTTTGAACTGGCCACCACAAAGTCCCGACCTTAACCCCATAAATAATAATAAAAAAAATCTATTGCAGCCCAAAAACCCTCTAGCAAAGCCAAGCTGTTGGAGATTATAAAAAAGGAGTGGGAACAAATCCACCCATCAATCTGCAGGAATCTGGTGTCATCTATGCGGCGCAGGTGCGAGGAAGTTATTAAAAATAAGGGTTTTCCAACTCGATATTGACATTACAATGTGTTTTTATATAAACAAAATAGTATTTCAATGACTTTTTTCATAATTTTATTGATTGATTGATTCATTCTTTATTGTAGCTAAAAAGTACATTTATCTTAAAAACTACATTGCACAATTTACAGAGATACGGTATACACTACTTTACTACAGAAAACTTATTATAGATTGCAGGAAACTATGTTAAATTATTTAGGATTTTGGAAGGAAAAGCTACCGAAAAACCGTCATTAAAACAAAAAAGAAAACGAAATAATATAAATCCTGGATACTAGGGATGACGGATGCGATGGTCGACTTTCTGAACTTATATTTGATTTCCATTACAATTTAGTACCAAACTTGATATAGATAACAAACATGTTATAATAATAATAATATGGGTGGCGCCCGTAGAGGGCCATGGCCTAGCTTCTCAGCAACCACTCGTGTTGTGCGTGCTCTCATGAGTGGAAGGGATCTACCGTCGTTTAATGTCGACTCCGAACGGCCAAGTTTGAGAAGCTTTTTCTTGACAGGAATACTCTTTGAGCATTGTCAGTGACTCGAAAGAGGTGGAGCCGTGAAATATGAAAGGTGGTAAGTTCGGGTATCGAATCTGGCACCCTCTGCGAAGGAGTCGACGCACTAACCCACTACACCACGGTGACCCACATGTTAAATATAATAAATAATAAACAATAAATAATAAATAATAAATAATAAATAATAAATAATAAATAATAAATAATAAATAATAAATAATAAATAATAAATAATAAATAATAAATAATAAATAATAAATAATAAATAATAAATAATAAATAATAAATAATAAATAATAAATAATAAATAATAAATAATAAATAATAAATAATAAATAATAAATAATAAATAATAAATAATAAATAATAAATAATAAATAATAAATAATAAATAATAAATAATAAATAATAAATAATAAATAATAAATAATAAATAATAAATAATAAATAATAAATAATAAATAATAAATAATAAATAATAAATAATAAATAATAAATAATAAATGATAAAAGATATATAATAAATAATATATAATATATAATATATAACAAATAATAAAAAATATAGTAAATACAAAAAAAAAAACATTAACAAGAGTAAGGAGATATAAATAGTAATCTGTGACAATAAATAAATATGAACAAATAATAACCATTTAAGTGACTAGATTGGAAATCAAAGGATTATCAGACAAACTGCAAGCCATATTGTAATGATTTGATAGTTTTAAGATTTTGGCTTTGACTTTTCCAACATTTGCCAACAAATGTAACTCTTCAGTAGAGCAATGCCATGGGAAATCAAATATCATTACATTTGCAGTTTGCGTATATGGCTTATTGCACATTTTCCCCAAACGGGACGTCCGTAGAACAATATTGCCTGGAAAATTATTAATTTATTATCAATATTAACTTTGATGTTGATTGGGTCGATGATTTGTGTGGGTCGCCGTGGTGTAGTGGGTTAGTGCGTCGACTCCTACGCAGAGGGTGCCAGGTTCGATACATGAATTTACCACCTTTCATATTTCACAGCTCCACCTCTTTCGAGTCACTGACATTGCTCAAAGAGTATTCTTGTCTAGAAAAAGCTTCTCAACTTCGCCGTTCGAAGTCGGCATTAAACTGTAGGTCCCTTCCACTCGTGAAAGAACAATGGCACGCACAACACGTGAGGTTGCTGAGAAGCTAGGCCCAGGTCCGCCTCGGAGTGTCGCGCGACCCATATTATTATAAGCTTTGATTTGCGATTTATAAACGGATAGAGAATTTTAATGTTAGCATTTAACTTACGTATCGTTTGTTGGATATGTAAGCCCAATGTTAATGTTTTATCCAGGTGTACACCAAGATACTTGGCACTGTCTTTCCACTCAGTCTGAGTTCCGTTAATTTGAAGTTTGTTGCTAGGTAAGAAACAGGCTTTTCTTTTTCTAGTAAAAAAGACAGCCTGAGTCTTGAAAGCATTTATTGTAATCTTATTGGACGTAATCTAATCTAGAGATACGTTAGTACAAAATCCAAAGCAGATTGCAGATTGGTTACAATAATTGAACCAAAGGCATGTGATGAGAGAATCCAGGTATCATCAGCAAACATAGCAGATTGACAATTATTAAGTTCTGGGAAGTCAGAAATATAAATAGTGTATAAGATAGGGCCAAGTACATATCCTTGCGGAACACCTGCAACGATTGAGTACTCGCTTGAAAGTTCGTTATTAACGGACACCTTAAAAGAACGCCCAGATAAAAATGTATCTATTATCTTGTCAAGGTACATATGAGAATTAAAAGACATAAGCTTGTGCAGCAAACCATTATGCCAAACTGTGTCAAACGCTTTCTCAACATCAAGTAATACCATACCTGTACTTCTACCTTCAATTAAGTTTCTTTTGATGTGATTCGAGATACGGTGAACATGTTGGGTTGTGTTATGGTGTGCCCTAAATCCAAATTGCTCAGAAGGCAAAATATTGTTTGAATTCATGAACGTCATTAATTTATTTTTAATTGCTTTCTCGAAGGATTTGCTCAAGCAGCTAAGTAAACTCATCGGTCTATAACTCTCAGGCAAGCTAGAATTTTTACCCGGTTTCAATATTGAATCTACGGGGAAATAACTGAGCTTGAAACAGCTATTAAACAGACCTTGCAGAAACTGAACACATTTTTTAGGGAGATGTTTCAGATATAAATTCTTCAACCCATCAAAACCAGATGATTTATTTGTTTTTAAACAAGAAATTATACTATTCACTTCGGCAAGAGACAATATTGGAACTACCATCAAAAGAAGTTGTGTTTAGCAGTTGCATGGAGTGCTCAACCACAGAAGAAATATTGTTATTGGTAATTATATTATGAGTCATGCCATGGTTATCGAAAAACTCATTAGCTAAAGCGTGAGAGATTTGATAGCATCACAGAGTTTCCTACTTTGATTGCATAATTTTATGAATTTTTCGCAGGTGGCTTAATTACATGAGCAATGGCTACTTGACACAAATTATTACATTTGAGCTTCTTAATTGTTTTAAGTTATTAAATTATGAATTAAACATTAGTTAAGTTTGTACTGCATACCTAAATTAATTTTTTCCATCATTACAAAAGTGATATTTTAATCAAATTATCTACAGTCTTCAAAGTGGCTTAATTGTATGAGCACAAGTGTATATCAGAAGTTGATCATCAACCTTAAGAATTCGGAAACAATCTTGTTCAGTACGCCGTTATATAAGGCTTCGGTGGATACCAAAATGAATTTTTGGTCGGACAGCACGGTATACCACTTGCGCAAGGGATTATAGTTTGTCAGATTGTTCTGTCTAGATCAATATCTATATTTTAACAAACATGTAGATGGCCAGGGCCCGAGGCGCCTTTGCCCTTACAAAGAGCCTGTTTTACAGCAGCCAACTCGGTGCGAGGGTGGAGGTGATCTGCTACATGGCCTTGAACTTTCCTATAGGATTGGTAAAGCTGAGCCAGTTTTGACACAGCGTGGGAGATCTGTAATCAGGGAGGCCGAGCTTAGTGTGGAAGCCACTACTCTCACCTATGGTCACGAAATTTGGGTAATGACCGAAAGAATAAGATCGCGAATGCAAACTGCTGAGATGAGATTTCTTCGTGATATTGTGGGAATTTCTCGTCGGGATTGGCGTTGTGCAGCTACTTCTTCGAACGGAAAGAGATATGCTTGGATGGTTTGGTCGCTTGGCACGAATGTCCCTATCATCACGACTTCCTAAACGGGCGTTGAATGCGATTCAATCAAGTAGGCGACCACTTGGCAGACCCAGGAGGAGGTGCAACGATTGAGTACTCGCTTGAAAGTTCGTTATTAACGGACACCTTAAAAGAACGCCCAGATAAAAATGTATCTATTATCTTGTCAAGGTACATATGAGAATTAAAAGACATAAGCTTGTGCAGCAAACCATTATGCCAAACTGTGTCAAACGCTTTCTCAACATCAAGTAATACCATACCTGTACTTCTACCTTCAATTAAGTTTCTTTTGATGTGATTCGAGATACGGTGAACATGTTGGGTTGTGTTATGGTGTGCCCTAAATCCAAATTGCTCAGAAGGCAAAATATTGTTTGAATTCATGAACGTCATTAATTTATTTTTAATTGCTTTCTCGAAGGATTTGCTCAAGCAGCTAAGTAAACTCATCGGTCTATAACTCTCAGGCAAGCTAGAATTTTTACCCGGTTTCAATATTGAATCTACGGGGAAATAACTGAGCTTGAAACAGCTATTAAACAGACCTTGCAGAAACTGAACACATTTTTTAGGGAGATGTTTCAGATATAAATTCTTCAACCCATCAAAACCAGATGATTTATTTGTTTTTAAACAAGAAATTATACTATTCACTTCGGCAAGAGACAATATTGGAACTACCATCAAAAGAAGTTGTGTTTAGCAGTTGCATGGAGTGCTCAACCACAGAAGAAATATTGTTATTGGTAATTATATTATGAGTCATGCCATGGTTATCGAAAAACTCATTAGCTAAAGCGTGAGAGATTTGATAGCATCACAGAGTTTCCTACTTTGATTGCATAATTTTATGAATTTTTCGCAGGTGGCTTAATTACATGAGCAATGGCTACTTGACACAAATTATTACATTTGAGCTTCTTAATTGTTTTAAGTTATTAAATTATGAATTAAACATTAGTTAAGTTTGTACTGCATACCTAAATTAATTTTTTCCATCATTACAAAAGTGATATTTTAATCAAATTATCTACAGTCTTCAAAGTGGCTTAATTGTATGAGCACAAGTGTATATCAGAAGTTGATCATCAACCTTAAGAATTCGGAAACAATCTTGTTCAGTACGCCGTTATATAAGGCTTCGGTGGATACCAAAATGAATTTTTGGTCGGACAGCACGGTATACCACTTGCGCAAGGGATTATAGTTTGTCAGATTGTTCTGTCTAGATCAATATCTATATTTTAACAAACATGTAGATGGCCAGGGCCCGAGGCGCCTTTGCCCTTACAAAGAGCCTGTTTTACAGCAGCCAACTCGGTGCGAGGGTGGAGGTGATCTGCTACATGGCCTTGAACTTTCCTATAGGATTGGTAAAGCTGAGCCAGTTTTGACACAGCGTGGGAGATCTGTAATCAGGGAGGCCGAGCTTAGTGTGGAAGCCACTACTCTCACCTATGGTCACGAAATTTGGGTAATGACCGAAAGAATAAGATCGCGAATGCAAACTGCTGAGATGAGATTTCTTCGTGATATTGTGGGAATTTCTCGTCGGGATTGGCGTTGTGCAGCTACTTCTTCGAACGGAAAGAGATATGCTTGGATGGTTTGGTCGCTTGGCACGAATGTCCCTATCATCACGACTTCCTAAACGGGCGTTGAATGCGATTCAATCAAGTAGGCGACCACTTGGCAGACCCAGGAGGAGGTGCTTAGACCAAGTCCATAAGCTCGCCTGGTTGCGCTTGGACATAACCCCTGATGAGTCAGAGTCGATGGTGGTGGATCGAGTTACCTGGAGATCTCTGCTTTACCTCCGCGACCCCTTGAATCGACAATGCGGTCAGAAGATGATGATAATGAGTTAGTTCAATACACTATCATGGCAAAAATACATTTCAAAAAAAAAAATACATTTTCTTTCAACGTAGACAAATTTATGAAACATTATTTCTGCACGGAAATTTCACTAGGAAATGACGTAACTCACATAAGCCACATCTTAGGCAAGGCAGAGCCTGGAAATAAGACCGGTTAACTAAAACTATGAATCACATTATACCCGCCATAAGTTTGAAAGCTGTGATTCATATCGGAGACAGGAGCCTTATTTTGTATCACTTTCGGACTGGGATTGAATGGCGCCAACTTTTTACTACTTTTGAGCTTTCCTAGAATTTAGCTCAAAATAAAATAAACAGAAACTTAATAATAACTCAGCTGCAATATATTTTCTTAACATTTTAACACATTTAGGAAATAGTTATTATTTTTTCCCATTTTTAGATTTAATCCATGTTTTTTCCTTTGATACCGATCAATATCCTTTTAGGGTTAGTTCATGTCTGTCATAAGTTCTGTTCCTCAGGTAATTTCGTATGCCGATGACTTGATCGTGTACAGATCAGGTGCAAAGATCGAGGAAATAACTACCCTCACGCAGGGAGACTTAGACTCATTCATGAGAAGTTGCGACGACTGGAAGTTGAGTATCAACTTCTTGAAGTCGGAAACCATTCTGTTCAAGACGTCGTTGTATAAGGCCTCGGCGGATATGAATACGAATTGTCGAAAGTTCTCAATTGTTGGAAGACACGGGGAACTACTGGCGCAAAGGACTGTGCCCAGATACCTGGGGATCTGGCTAGATCAGTATCTATATTTTAACAAACATGTAGATGCTGCTCTGGCCAGGGCCCGAGGCGCTTTTGCGCTTGCAAAGAGACTGTTTTAGAACAGCCAACTCGATACGAGGGAGAAGGTGATCTGCTACATGGCCCTCATCCGGCAAATGCTCACCTATGGCTGTCCCGTGTGGTTCAACGTGAGAACAAGCTTGATGGAAAAGATTCGGTTGTTCGAGAGGGTTTGTCTTAGGGCTTGCCATCGCCTTAAAGAAGTCCAGAGTTCTAGTACATAAAATTCTATTCCAACGAGGACGTATACAAAAGGGCAAACCTGATAAGAGTGGCTAACTTCCGGTTGAAGCTGATTCGAAGTCATACTGCCAGAGAGATGAATTCGGTCAACAATCTGATCTCTGGGGCTTACTTCGTTAATCCTCAATACCACGAAAGGGTACGTTACAGCGGCTTCGTCCTCCCAAAAGCTTTTCCCCATTTAGACAAGTTTACAAGATATGAATGCCGCTCCTTTTCGCTCGTTCAACTGTGGATGGGCGACTCAACCACGACCGTTCTCGTTCTGTCGCCCAGCGAGCGGAGGTGGGTCTCGTCCGGTTTAGTACGGCGGTCTCAAGACGAGATATTCGGGATGTTGCTAGGCAGCACCAAAATTTCTGGTGGCTGGGGATCGAGAGAACTCCAGCGTCAAACAATTTAGAGCAGGGTTAAGATGGGTAGTGCATTCCCCCTTGTGGGATTCAGTCGGTCTCTATCTTGCCGCGGTTTAGGATGGCCGACCATCGAAAGTCATTCCAAAAGATAAGCGTGTCATCAACCGAATGGTGGTCCAAAAACCATTTATATTGACTTACAACTTGAGCGCTTAACTTGAATAAGTTAATAACACCTAACGCATCCAGAAAAACTAAGGAGAACAATAGTTCCAAAGCCGTTCAGGTCATGGACACCCAGCAAAAAATTTTGACCACAAATTTCAATCATTTGAAACAGGTCGCATTTGCAAAAGGTTTATGTTAATAAATCGCCAGACTTCTGCCGTAATGTAATCTCCTCCGACGAATCAAATAAAACGTTTTTGCATCTGATGGCCGTTTGATGACATAGAGGCGCCAAACCGAGCTCTTAAACCAAATAATACTATCGAAACAGTAAAGTACGGTGATAGAAGTGTTATGGTGTGGATCTGTTTGCCTACATCAAGAGACGGAAAGCTTGTACTAATCGAAGGAAATGATGAACCTGTTCGTGAACATTGATATTCTTAAACGAAATTTAAAAGCAACTGCTGAAATGTTGGGGATTACCATCAATTATTACATCGCAGCAAGATAATTACCACAATAACACTACAAAAAATGCATGCACGACCTCCAACAGAGCCCAGACCTCATGCCCATTGACCATACATCGGAATCACTGGAATGAAAGATCCGTATCTACGATATCAGTTACAAGGAGATGTTTAAAGAAGCCTTATAAGTTGAGTGGACTAATATAAGCATTTTTTAGACCACAGAATTGGTAGCATCCATGTAAAACCGGTTTAAGAGGGTCATAGAGATAAGAGGATAGAAGAAGAACAGAGGGAGGGAGAGAGAGAGAGAGAGAGAGAGAAAGAGAGAGAGAGAGAGAGAGAGAGAAAGAGAGAGAGAGAGAGAAAGAGAGAGAGAGAGAGAGAGATCTCCAGGCAAGTCGATGCTCCGCCATGGACTCTAATTGATCAGGGGCTATGCCCAAGCGCAACAAGTCGAGCTTATGGACTTCATCTAACCACCTCATCCTGGGTCTGCCTACTTGATGGAATCGCATTCAAGGCCCGCCTCAGATGTCGTGATAGTGGGCACATTCATTCTACGAAGCATATCTCTTTCCGTTCGAAGAAGTAGCTGCTCAACGTTGAGTAACTCGCTTCGTGTTTCTCACTCAATCCCGGTGAGTAATTCCCACAACTGCGCGAAGAAATCTCATCTCGGCAGCTAGTATTCGCGCTCGGTCATAACCCAAATCTGATGACCATAGGTGAGAGTTATACTGAGTTCAAAACTGCTAACTTGCCCTCAACCCTAAGCTCGGTCTTCCTGATCCTGTGGCAAAACTAACCTAGCTTGACCAATCCTACAGGAAAGTTCAGCATTACTCCTTGCATCACTCGTGAAGAAGACCCCGAAATACTTAAACTTCTCCACCTGCGTCAATGGGACTTCACTAACATGTAGAGTGCTGGAAATGACCATAACCTCTGATTTGTCCACGTTAACCTTCATCCCAGAATCAGCACATACGGCCACAAACCTATCGAGTGCGCGCTAGAGGTCCGTTCGGGAAGGTGTGAGGATAAATAAGTCATCCGCAAAAAGAAGATGACTTGCCTTCAACTCTCCCAATTTGAGACATTCCTCGCCTCGGCTGCGCTGCAACATCCAACCCATATAAACAATGAAAATGATAGGTGACAAGACGCACCCTTGGCGAAGTCCAACGTCAACCCGAACACAGCTGCTACAGTTTGTGTATAGAGCTTGAATGGCCCTCCAAAGAGGACCCTCAATCCCATACTCCTGCAGAACACTCCACAGCCTACCTCGAGGAATTCGGTCATATGCTTTTTCCAAATCCACAAAACGGCTGTAGATGGGTTTGGCATACTCTCAAGCCTTCTCAAGTACCATTCTTGGAGTAAAAAGCTGGTCGGTTGTGCTTCTGCCAGGACGAAAGCTACACTGTTCATCCCCCCATCGACTCGACCATAGCTCTGGAACGAGCTCCCAAAACCTTAGCGGAGACTTAAGAGGAATATGCCCCTGCAGTTGGAGCAGTCTCTTTTGTCCCCCTACTCATTTGGCAAGTCTCCAGGGGGTTTTGCGTCAATAAGGTTCTTCATTCTCAGCTGGATGACAAGGGTACATGTGACAAGGGTTTTCTAACTCCGCTTTCCCCATTTGTATTTTATTCTCCCAATCAGATAGCTTACAAACATCTCCAATTCTCTGGTTCTGTGATCTTGTTTGAGTACCAAGTGCACACTTGCAGATTTACAGTCCAAGAAAGGAGAGGAAGTGATAGACAAGGCCTCCCGCAAATCCACTTTCCTTAGGTCAGTAAGTTGATAAGATTTGACTCTCCTCGCGGAAGAGCCTCCGGATACAAATCCTTTAGGGTTTCGCAGGCGACTCGCTTATTCCTTAGCCTGTGGCAGGCATCCTTCAGACAGATTCCCGCGTCGACCTTAACCCAGCATCCACTCGACCTCTCGATCTTTGAATCACTTTCCGCTCCCAGTAACGAATGCCCGACCAGCGCCGAGTTCACAAATCCACTTGGAAAGCATCTTCCACGCTCGCAGCGCATCCTTCCCAAGGAATCATAAATTGTCCTCGCATCGCTGAATGAAGCATAAAACAATTAAGGACTGTTGTCGTGATTTGCATGACTCACATGCCGACTAGTCCATCCTTGCCCCGAGCGTTCTCGGAACGCCCCTTGAATAAATTTCTCTCGGCCCAGCTCTGGTCGCTGCTCTCACATCTGCTCGCCCGTCCAAACGTGCAACTATCGTTAATTATGATTATTTTCCAAACCAACCAGTTCCCCGGCCTGGAAGAGTGAGATTCATTGTGCTCAGCGGCGGCGCTCACCCCATCTGGGGTGTCACTCATCCACTCATTGAGGACTTGATTGCTGCTGCCACCACCACCGACTCGACTCGGCTCGGCTCGGCACTATCGTGTTGTAATCGTTCATCGCAGTCATTATCATACCCGGGCCGTGTTACACCCGATGGATGAACTCGGATGCAATTTCATGGTGTGCCTTGGCTGGCAGCTTTTCGCCTTCGATCATAATTTTTTCCGTTTTTGTTTTTTTTTTTGGAACCAGAATGTTGTAAAGCCTAGCAGCACACCGGTTCCTTTTGTTCGCTGGTGGCTGCATTTATGCAAGAGTGCCGTTGCCAGCAACCCCGCATGCGATCGGGTGCTGGGGTCTTATCTACGATTTGCTGCTCGTAAAGTGGTTCCAGGAACACGTGTCGCAGAACAAAAGATAAAAAATGAGAAAATAAACAAACGAGTTGGCGGCGGTTGATAGATGGATGAGACACTGTCGTACACCCCGTCACCACAGCGCCAGCACACTTAGAAGACGTTTGAATATTTAATGTTGTCTTCGAACGTAGTCGGTTATCAGTCGGTCTCAAAGATGGGTGAGCTCTGGCAGTTGTGTGACACAAATCGAAGAAGGGGACTTTGGATGGCTCAACAGCGGGTCTTGAATTTTCACCACTTCCCCTTGGAACGTTCAGAATTCGTTGCCTTAAGCTTTGCTTGGAGTTTTGAAGCTGAATCCGCTCTTTCAGACCAAAGGCTGGGGGATGAACGATTTCTAAGAAACAATCGAGAGGTAGTCTCGAGTTTTTGTGGAATATTGCCGCAATGAGTCAACATCACTCGATGAAATATCATACTTTTGTGGGGTACCACAAGGTTACCATTTATCAACGATGTCTTTTCCTTTTTTTAAAAGCTTTCCGCGAGGTTATCTTCAGCAGATTTAGCATGTAACTGCTGCAAACTGTAATGGACATCAGATCTCAAACACATTTGTTGCAGGACCGTGGATAGGTCAACGAAGATTGCGTTCGGAATGACCTCCAAAATGTGAAGACTTTTTGACTGAAACATTAGCCTTGTGATTGGAGTAGACGTGGCAATGACTACGACGGCTACAAACAAGCCATTAATATAATCACAGAGAATTCTGCTAACAACCGAACTATATCTCAAAATCCGTGAGTACGGTTAAATTGGTGCCTCTGTCCATTATGTGGATATTGGTCTCGTGATCAAAGTTAATGGCTTGCTAGGGGAGCTCAAAATAAGCGAGTGGTGTCAAGTTAAATGATCGCGGCGCCGTGAGATGATCTAGTCCCCAAATTCCTCCGTCACATCTTCGAGAGATGCTTTGCTTGTATGGCATGTAGGGCCAATCACTGCTCGGATATATCTGTGTTTTCGAGCTCTGGCCACAGAAAGTTAGTAAATATCGCTCTGTACCTGTGACCACTGACGGTAACGGTGGGTCCTTCGACATACTCTTCCGCCATGCCATGAACCAAACCAAACAGGCAATCTTGTTGGATTCATAGAAGCATAGACGACCACTTGTGGATTGTGTTGAGTCAAAATATGGCAATTTTGCGTGTTTGCATATAGATCTACGGCCAACATTATCCGCGTCCACTTAACAAACTCACGGTGACCTAAGTTCAATTCTTGCGTCAAGCACGAGCTCAGATCCAAGCGCAAAATAGAGAGAGTTGATCCTCCTTGAATCCTTTTCTGGGTCATCTTCGACACTGGCCGCTACGGCGGCTATGAAGCTCTGCCTGGTCGGGATTTTAATAAATACAGCTACGAGTGGCCTGCACACTGAAGTCACGACAGAAATTTAAGCTGATTAATTAGAACTGAGCCGGAATTATGGTATTCGTTCCGACACACAGTGGTGCCCTTGCAAGGAAGCGGAGGAAATAATTCTGTAAAATCAAAACCACTGTAACGAGTTTATTGCAATTTAATGGATGGATTAGGGGTCGCAGTTGTGGAACTGTCATCAAACACAAAAGCTACAGCGCAAAATATTAATTATCTAAATGCTGTACACGCCACAAATCAACAAAAAAGAAATTTTAACACGGAATTAAAAAATTGTGTTTTTTCATTGCTTTTAAGTTAACAGTAACAAACATCTGTTGTGTAAAGCGCTACTGAGGACACACACTAAGAGAAGTTGCGCTTTTTTTGGGGCCCGATGTTCGTAAAAAAAAGTTATGTAACTGACATCACACACTCCCCCGCCTCATCCTCAGTTCCAGTGCTAAATGGACCACGGTTGCCAGTAGCAGTGCCATGAAATGGTCGAAGTACATCTCAACAGCAACCCGACCTACATCTTCTCCCTCCAGAAACGAACGGAAAGCTAACCTCTCTTAGTCAGAAATCCACAGCAGAAGTCTTACACAAAAAAAAAAGTGGTGTCAACATTCAACCTTGTGGGACCCCATTGGAGCTGTCCTCTGCGCAATTAAATGACATCCTTAAAAAATGGTCACTGAATAGATCCACGTACCATCTCCAACCATGTAGGCCTCCATTGAGCACATCACATTCGCTCGCTGAGCCTCCAGCAAAAAGGACTGCTGAGAATTCCCAACCTTGTGGGACTCCGTTGAAACCCACACATTCCCGCTCTCTCAGTGCAGTGCCGCCTCTCGGTGCGTCTCAGATCACGTCATCGTCCATTATCGCACACATTACGTGCTGTTAATAGGAACTCTTGTTCCGATTTCCTTCTCGGAAACCTTTCAACTCCGAAGATGAAGGATATTTGTTCAACTGTCCGAGGATTTTAGTCAAATGTCACACATTATTCGAAAGGATCCCTGTGTGCAGTGCTCTCTGCGCGCACATGTGCGCTGCTCGGTGAGACAATGCCGAGATGAGTCCTGTGCCAACAATGAGGCTTTTCGCACATTTGTCATTCCAAATAATTTCACAATTCGCACGAGAACACCGGCGATACGTACGTGCTCTGGCAACGGTGTCTCCGGAAAACCCCTGCAAAAAAGGGAACAAACAATGGGCCACAGAGCACACTCGAACAGGTCTTATCTGCCGTCGAGCATCGTCGTAGGTGGACACATTCCTCTCGGGCAATTGAGAGACCGGGGCATTACAGCGAAACGTGCACGTCCTCCTCGGCCAGCGCTCTGGACAACTGTGCAGTGACCGCCTTTGTTCCCGGTCTCCTCCGGCCCGGGGACGGTCTAAGCTCAAATCTAGTTAAGGAAACAAAAGCTTCTGGCAAAACATTATTAGGCTCTGTGAATAGGTGCGCAGAGAAAGGACGAGCAGGGTCTTAAGATGCATGGCCGGATAAGGAAGGACGTGGAGGGATAGCGCGCCAAAAACTCAGTGCTCCGCTCGGTTGGGTTCGATTATTGTTTCTCTGGAAGACCGAGGAAATTGCTTATCCCGGCATTGTTTACTCATTTAATGAAGATAAGGAATCTTTTGCTGTCACGCAGGATACTCCTTCTTCTCCCTCTTCTGCTTCAGTACTCTCGTCGCTTGTGTGCGATGCCTTAATCCTGATTAGACGGATGAGAGTGAGAGAAAGAGAGAGCCAGTCGACCGCATACTGAGCGTGTACCTGCTGGCAATTTACATTTTTGAAACCCTTCAGACTTCGGAATTGCGCGCCAAAAACGACTCTTGGCACGCAGATAAGTGGTTGCAGGATATTAGATTTATCAACGAGTCCATCAACTCTGCTGGAGAATACCGATTTTCCTCCACTGTGCCGGGAGTAGGATGTCCTTTTTTCCCCGAGACCGAGGTTGAGGCTGTCCAAAGTGTCAAGTGATTACGGCAATCGATGCGTCCTTCGGTTGGTGGCTGCCATAGATCATAATTGCGAAAGCAGTCTTATCTGGGCGAAGGGCAGACAGGCGCTCTAGATAGCGATGAGCCTCCTACCTGTTGGGTGAAAGTGTGACTGATGGATGGTGATGATCACTGCGGTGACCACGTCGGGATTCGGCGCTGAGGGGAAAGTTGCATGCCACTGATTTGTCTGGGAGCCGGACAGAATTCAATTACGGTCCATCTTCTGAATTTGTCACGTAGCCGCTAATTGGCTTAAATGCACTAGCATTAGGTTTAAATTTCAAATTAAGCCTAGATAAGGCTCGTGTAAGAAGAACTCTTCATGCACCCAACGATGTTTAGAGCCAGTCAGGAGAGAGCGAAGCATTTTTGCTATTTCAAATGAAAGCCTGTTGTCCAGCGTAACTCTGTGATGTCTCAACGGTTTCTTGAACTCTATGGTCTAGTTTCACGCCCAGGGAATGTAAGGATCCCATTTTCTTGTGCTTGGTTAAGACAGTCTCAAATGTGTGTTAAAATTCCTGCTCATCAGTCTCCAGTTTTTCTACATGCTTGTTAAGAAATCCAATGACAGTCTTCCCGGTACCGTCATTCATTGACCCCAGCAATTTCACTTGAAAACAATAGGGGTCCTAAGATTCATCCTTGTGGAACTTGTGTTATGGTGACAGGTTTTTTACCGTATCTGGTGTGGTAGATGAGCTTTCCCTTGTTAAAGCAAGCCTTTGCAAGCTTCAGCAGGGGAGTCTTCTTATTTGTTATCAGTTTGTCAAGATGAATATGATAGGCAGCACTTCTTTGATAACGTCTCGGGTTTGAGTCTGAGCTAAGGTTGGCTTCCATCACTCACCAAGCTAAGTCGCCTTTTAACCCGCGATGACTTGGTCGTTATAACAGAGGTTTAGTCTCAAAGCAAGGGGCTCGGATTCGGAGATCCTACGCACAATGTGGCCGAGACAGTGCAGATTCTGCCATCCGGACTACATCCACATCTTGATTCAGCTTGTAGACTATTACGGTTCTGCTTTTCTTGTTGACAAGATCTTCTTTCCAAAGCACACAAATTCAGAAGTCAGGAGTTTCAAGTACGGACTATTTTATTTATTTTTTTAATGAAAAATTGCAATTGCTTTTGGAAGTATGGATTTTAAAGTTAACAGCTGTAAAGAATTGTTTACAGTTTATAGCGTGAATCAGTATAAGAACAGCAAGTAAAATCATTCTAATTTGAAAGGATTCAAGTCAATTTATGATATGGTTAACCGATAAGAGATTTTTCTAAAAGCCGGTGTAAGAATTGATTATACGTAATCCATGCGGAAGATAGTTCCAGGCACGAATTGCAGATACGTGCAAGGATCGTTCACCAATACAATGTCTGAAAGGGGGTATTATAAGAGTTTTATCTTTACTAGATGCAAATAGTTTCATTTCGAACACATAACCAGGTGATTTACTTTTCATGACTTTAAACAGCTTTAAGATATTCCAAAAGTTAAAATACAGATCAAGCCTCAAACCAAGAATAGACGATGACAAATTGGACACACTGCTCGACCGGCGAATATTATAAATAAAACGAACACAGTCATTAAACGCAACATTTAGCCTATGTTCACAAACAGAATCTAAGTGCGGATACACAGAACAATTAAACAAAAGATGGGGCATAATAAGGGCTTTGATCAATCGTACTTTGACAATGGGACTCAGATAGAACGCTGAATATCCCAATCTGCGGAGTCCGCATTAAACTTTCCGTAGAGAACCCTTAACACCATCACATCATGTAAGGGAGGAGTTAATATGAAGTCCAAGATACTTTGCAGAACTGATGGCAATAATGGGGCTGTCATCAAGAACGACGACGACGAGTGTTTCCTATATTATTGTCGATCCATCGATAAACCGCACATAGCCGCAGCGGCGTTATAGAGCGTGTAAATGTATCCTCTGATTAGAAACGGAGTAGTGGGCAGCAAGCGGCAGCAACAATGCATGAAGCGACCAGCTCCTCCAATTAGAGACCCCTGGCTGAGTACAATAATTGGATCACTTGGGGAATATCTGAAATAGAAAGGATTCCTGCTACCTACTCGACTCCCCTACAACGACCCGAAATCCTACTACGGATGTCGTCCGCGAACACGAAGATCTTCTCCGGTTCAGTAGAGCGATCGCTGCTCGAGACAGGAGAGAGAGAGAGAGTGATAAGGAGCGGCACTTCTTTTAGTGGGTACACCAGAACCAGTCTCCGCCCACGCCGCCCCCTGCCTATGATAAAATAAATAAATCGTTTAGTTGGTATAGCGGCCCACTTACCTAGTTTTAAGGTAGATTAAAAAATTGATCGTGTACAGATCAGGCAAAAACATCGAGGAGATCACTACCCTCACGCAGGGTGACTTCGATTCATTCATGAGAAGTTGTGATGACTGGAAGTTGAGTATCATCTTCCAGAAGTCGGAAACCATTCTGTTCAGGACGCCGTTTTATAAGCCCTCGGCGGATACGAAAAAGAATTGGCGACAGTTCTCAATCGTTGGAAGACACGAGGAACCACTGGCGAAAAAGACTGTAGTCAGATACCTGGGGATCTGTCTAGATCAGTATCTATATTTTAACAAACATGTAGATGCTGCTCTGGCCAGAGCCCGAGGCGCATTTGCCCTCACAAAGAGACTGTTCTACAACAGCCAACTCGATGCGAGGGTGAAGGTTATCTGCCACATGACCCTTATTCGGTCAATGCTCACCTATGGGTGTCCCGTGTGGTTCAACGTGAGTGCAAGCTTAATGGAAAAGACTCGGTTGTTCGAGAGGGCTTGTCTTAGGGCTTGTATTCGTTCCAGATATCGAACTCCAGAGTCCCAGAACAGAAAATTCTATTCAAATGAGGGGCTATACAGCAGGGCAAACCTGATGATGAGTGGACAATTTTCTGTTGAAGTTGAGTAGAGGTCATACTGCTAAAGCGATAAACTCGTCCAATAACTTGATCTCAGGGGCTTACTACCCCAATCCAGAATACCACGAAAGGGTACGCCACAGTGGCATCGTCCCCCCAGAAGATTTTCTGCACCTAGACAAAAACGGACTGATACAAGATATTAATGCGGTACCGCTCATCTACCACGTCGCCAGATCAACTGTGGATGGGCGACTCAACCACGCCCGCTCCGTCGCACAACGAGCTGAGGAGGGTCTCCTCCGGTTCAGTACGGCGGTATCCAGCCGGGATGTTCAGGATGTTGCTAGGCAGCATCAAAATTTCTGGTGGCTGGGGAGCGAGACAACTCCAGCGTCGAACCCATTAGACCCCGGTTAGAAAGGGTAGTTCAGACCCCCTCATGGGGAATAGTTGGTTCACGACTTGCTGTGGATTTTATACATATATCAGCTGTAACCTATGGCCGACATGCATATCTTAGGCTTGTTGTAAGGTAGAGAGTAAGCTGTATATGTATTTGTTAATAACTATAAAAAAAAAAATATATATATATATAAAAAGGAAGAAAACAGTGGACTCCCCCTAAGTCGAATCGTCACGGGATGACATAATTTGTTCGAGTTAGGGGGAGTTTGACTTAGAGTGAGGTTTTTGTATGGAAAATTGAGGAAAGTGTATGTAAAATATTGGGAAGGAGTTCAAGATAGAGAGAGTCTCGACTTAGGGGGAGTTCGACTTAGGGAGAGTCCACTGTATATACAAAGCGATTTGTATACATATGCATTATGTACAGTGGGTGTCATTAATATTCGGTTTTTTACTCGAATGTGTGAACATGTGTTACAGGTTGAAACCAAATGGTTTTTAACCTAATCTTTTCGTGCTCGGTAAGTTCCTTAATTTTCTTCGAGATTAGCAATTTTTTGAATAAAAAACTGTTGCCATTACCACAAGATATTGAATTTACACGAAAAAGTATGAAAAAATTGCCTTCATTAATATTCGGTTTTTTAAATATTTTATTTAATTTACATAATTAAAGTTTAAACAATAAAAAAAGAAAATTATTAGTATTTTGTAGCGTATCCTTTATTCTCCAAAAACTTGGGATAATCGCTTTGGCATTTTGGCTATAATTTTTTTTTATATATTCTGGACTTATTTTAGTCCATTCTTCCTGCAACCTAACCTTCAGAGCGTTTACGGAAGATACAGGCTTCTCCCGCAATCGCCGATCCAATTCGGCCCACAAATTTTCGATGTGGTTGAGGTCAGGCGATTGAGCAGGTGTTGTTATAACTTTTGGACAGTTGTATAGTTGTATAGCAGCTTTCGAGGACAATATGGGCTTAATGTTTTGGATCATTATAATAATAATAATAATATGGGTGTTGCTACAGCCCGTAGAGAGCCAGGCCTAGCTTCTCAGCAACCACGTGTGTTGTGCGTGCTATTGTTCTTTCACGCGTGGAAGAGACCTACAGTTTAATGCCGACTCCGAACGGCGAAGTTGAGAAGCTTTTTTTAGACAGGAATACGCTTTGAGCATTGTCAGTGGCTCGAAAGAGGTGGCGCGTTGAAATAAGAAAGGTGGTAAATTCGGGTATCGAACCTGGCACCCTCTGTGTAGGAGTCGATGCACTAACCCACCACTCCACGGCGACCATTGGATCCTGATAAAATTTGAAAGACCTGAAAATTCACATTTTTTTCAATTTTTTTCTCATCTCTCAGAATCCTCAAATAATGCTCCTTATTCAGGATCCCATTTATAAAGACCCTACACCATCACACGACCTCCACCATGATTCACCGTTGCCTGCAAATGATCTTCATTCTTCTTGCGGCACACCATAACCCTTCAATCAGACCTGAAAAGATTTAACTTACTCTCATCTGCGAAAATTACATCTTCCCGCCATACTGGATCTCTTTCTTTTGAATCTTTAGCAAATTTTTGGCGAATATTACGGTTGCGCAAGTTGATAAAGGGCTCTTTCCTAGCTACTCGACCGTTGAACCCTTCTGATTTGATAGTTCTGCGAACCGTAGACTCAGAAACACGCTTTCTGCATTCAACCATCAGGTGACTTACTATCTTAGGTGCACTAAGACCGCTGTTATCTTTAATTTTTTTTGTTATTATGCTTTCTTAAAGTATAAATAAAAATAAAATGCGTTAATTTCTTGGGCAGCCCTTTTTTTTGAATTCGATGCGGCCTTCGTTCCTGAAGCGTCTTATGATGTCACCGATTGTATTAGGCTTCATTTTCAAATATTGCGTAATTTTGCTGTAAGTCTCACCCTTTAAATGGTTGCTTAACACCAACTCGCGTTTTTCCAGTGAAGTGTTCTTTCCTTTGCGGCTCATCCTATTTCTCTTTGAACGTGTGGATGATTTTAAACAGGCTATTACCAAATAATGTTGTAGGAATGATAATTTCAAACAGACATACAAATCTGAGCATAGGCTTCTTAGACTGAAGCCGTAAAGAGAAATACAAGTTAAAAAACCGAATGTTAATGAAGATACTTTTTTCAACAGCCTTTTACTCAAAAAATTGCTAATTTCGAAGAAAATTAAGGAACTTACCGAGGAGGGAAAGATTGGGTTAAAAACCATTTGGTTTCAAAGTGTAACTGCAATTTTTCACACGTTCCAGTAAAAAACCGAATATTAATGACATCCACTGTATGTGTACAGTGGCGAGCAAAACTGGTCGGATGTTTGGCAAACCTAAGTTCATATTGCTGTTAAACTTGTAAAAATTACTCAATTTGCTTTCGGTTTTCAATTATTAATTCTTTATTTATTACTCTCAAAATGTAAAAAAAACATAAAAACAGAAATTTCTTAGAAAAAACAAAAAAAAAAAGTCAATGTGTCTAGTTTTGCACGCAAGACTCAGCATAGAAAAAACAACGATTTAAATAAAATTTTAGTACAACAAGTGTTCAAACAAGAGACCCTTTCTTTTTAAAACTCTTTTCACTCTTCTTGGCATACTTTCCACAAATTTTTCGATTGTTGTGTTTGGTAGATTGGTCCAGGCAACTTGGACTCTATCCCATGGCTCGTTCAAATTATTCGGAGGCCAATCGTGCTGACACAATGCTCTTGTAACAATTGCCCACAAATTCTCAATTGGATTGAGATCTGGGCTTTGTGCAGGCCATTTTAATGTTTTAAATGGTTGGTTTTCAAGCCACTCTTTCACTATTTTTGAGGCATGCTTGGGGTCTCCAACTTGTTGGAATTCAATTTCCTCAATTGGATACGCACACTGATCAACAAACTCAGGCAAATATGTTTGCAAGATATTTAGATAGTCTTCCGTCTTCATTATTCCTTCTATTTTATGGATAGGACCGACGTGCCACCAAGTGAAACATGCCCACGCCATTATACTACCGCCATGTTTCATAGACTGTTGCTGAAGCTGCTCACCGGGACGGTGCCAATAATACGATTTACCATCCATAAAATACGATTGTCAGACCATATAATAAGTTTCCAGTCTTGAACAGACGAGTTCTCTACAAAACTGTAATCGAGCTGATATGTTTTTCTTGGAAAGCGCAGGTTTTTTCTGCTTTACAGACGCGATTAACCCTATTCTTTTCAATTTCTTCTGGCTGTCCATTCGCTTGTTGGCCAGTGTAGCTTATTTAGGTGTTAGATTGGAGCTTTTTACTAGCGTCACTATCCGTCATCAATTCTTGTTCGCCCTCCAAAATCACCCAGAGACTCCAAATTATTTCTTTTTCGTACTGCTGTCACTGTTGGCATAACCCCTGATGAGTTAGAGTCGATGGCGGAGGTTCGAGTTGCCGGGAAATCCCTCGTGCGTGGTGTACCCCCGCGACCCCTTTAGTGGATCATGCGGGTCAGAAGACGATGAAGAAACGAACAACAGATTGTGAAGCAACGTATCACAGGTTCGAGCTGGAGACACTGGCAAGAATATACGCTCTCAAGCGATTTAGGATATATTTGAATCTAATCAAAATTGTTACGGACTGCAACTCCTTGACCGTAACTCTAAGTAAAAAGGAGATAAACCCTCGAATAGCTCGTTGGGTTTCACAGTTGCAAAACTACGATTATTCATTAGAGCATCGGAATGGGATTAGGATGCAGCATGTGGACGCGTTAAGTCGTGCAACGAATATCCTGGTCCTAGAGGGGAACACCCTCGAGCAAAATCTTTCAATTTGTCAGAATAGAGATGAGGCTATCTGCAAAATACGCAACCAGTTAGAGTTATCGGAAAACAAGTTCTATGACAAGCACAGTGGGTTGGTGTATAGGAAAACCAAGAACAATATTCTCTTTTATGTCCCGAAGGGTCACATCGGTCGTGACAAAGTACTTGAGGCTATAAGTAAGACATACAAATGAGAGCGAAGATAGGTTTACACACAGATAACTGTTTAAAGTGTATAGCGTTCTCTCCAAAGTTCGGTAAGCGGGAGGGTATTATGAATAATATTCCTAAAGGCAACGTACCGTTCGAAACCCTACACGTCGACCACTTTGGCTCGGTTTCGTTAGCCAAATCTAAGAAAAAAATACGTTTTCTTGGTGGTTGATGTGGTTACGAAATGTGTAAGATTATTTCCCACACGCTCTACGTGCACTAGAGAGGTAATATGGCACCTGAAAGCTTATCATCAGATGTATAGTCGGCCAAGAGTTCTGATTTCTAATAGAGGCAGTAGCTTTACATCGAAAGAGTTTAAGGAATTTCTAGAGGAGAGTAACGTCCAGCATGTCAAAATCGCAACGGGTTCTCCGCAAGCTAATGGCCAAGTAGAGAGGATAAACAGGCGCCTGGGCCCGATGATAGCCAAGTTGGTGGACGGGAATTCTAAAGCAAGTCTGGACGATATACCGCCGAGTGTTGAGTTCTCTACGAACAATTCACTACATCGTAGCACAGGCACCATGCCTAGCCAACTTCTGTTCGGAGTGAAGCAAAGAGGCAAGGTTATTGACTTTCTTGGTGAATGGTTGAATGAGAATGTCGATCGTGAATCTGAAAGGAATTTTTATAATCTGAGGTCACGGGCGGTATTAAAACAGACGAGGTCACAGAATTACAATAAGAACATAGTGGATGAGAACAGAAAAGCGTCGAGAAAGTACAAGGTTGGAGATTATGTCATGATCAGAAACTTTATTAGTACACAGGGTGTGTCAAAGAAGATAGTGCCGAAATTTAAAGGGCCTTATAAGATAGGAAGGGTGCTCGAAACCGATAGGTATTTAGTACAGGACGTAGAGGGATTTCAGATAAGTCAGATATCGTATAGGGGTGTGTGGAAAGTGGCAAACCTAAAACCGTGGTACAGGGGCATGTGTCGGTAGTTCACAGATGTAATCGGGACTATTACGGGTCAGGATGGCCAAGTTGTGGGAACCCTGCTCTACGAATTCTCTCTCCCTGTATATCGTAAGAATATTGTAAGAAAAATGAAATGCGAATGCGAATGAAATAGAAGAAATAAAGGAACAGAAAAAAAATTGAGCTTTTTCCATTCAACGTAGTTTTTTAAGAAGAACGCTTAAAGTAGTGACCGAAAGACAGGATGACAAACACGACAGTGCGAGAGAAGCTCAATGTTGAACGGAAGGGGCAATGCTTCGGTGGTTACGTGGAACGAATCTCTCCATTATAACGACTTCTGAGGCGTGCCTTGAATGTGATTACATTTGAGAGACCAACAGTCCAAAAACTGGCCTTATTCAGCTAGGGCCTAACTCCAGATGAATTAAAGTCGATGTCGGAGGATTGAATGGCCAGTAGAGCCCCTCGTGAGTGCTTTGCCCACACGGCCCCTATTGTAGATGCGATGAGACGAGATGTACCTTCAAAATAAAGCCAGAATCAATTTAGCATCTCTCCTGGTTGTTGCTTCCTTGTCCTATCGCACTTATCTTGTTCCCCTGTAAAGGTTATTTCTTTGCATTCAGCAATGCCACATTCCAAGTTACTTTCAGGCAGCAAAAACCAACGAGTCTTTGCAACGAGCATCACCGGCATTTTGTTTCAAAAACTGATAACGCTCCTATGTGCCCATCGTTTTCCTTTGGTCATCAAATGTCTTCAGGCACCCAAGAGAGTGGGTAAAGATCTCAGCGCCACTTATCTCGTTATTTTCTTTTAAATTTTCGTAACAATTTAACGACTGATGCTGAAATTTTAATGACAATTGGGTTATCTGATGATGTCAAGAGGGAAACCGAAGATATTGACGCCAGTTACGTGGTTAATTGCGCAACCAAACCTGCCGAGGCCATTTCTCCTCTTGTGGGCTACAAATAGCCGTCATCAATCACTGCTCGGAGATAAATTCAAAGGAGACCTTCAAACGCCCACAAATCGCTGTGCGTTAATGAGTTTTGAGAGAGAGAGACGAATTGGTGCAGTGGACACCATGAGGTGCCTGCAGAGTCCTCATAGAAAAGGAAATTGCTTGAAATGGTGAAGCATCAAGTGAGATTTTGACTGTTTTTGGAGCTTTTATGATTCGAGAGTGTGCCTCTTTGATTAAGCTGCTCTTTGGCGGAGTTTCCCTGGAGGAGAAGGAAGTTCCAGGTGCGATAATGGAAGATGACGTGATCTGAGACGCACCAACGTCTCTGTTTCAACGGACACCCACAAGGTTGGCAAATTCACACTAGTCCTTTTCTGTTTGAGCGAATGTGATGTGCTCAGTGGAGTCGTACTTGGTTGGAGATTGTCTTGAGCTCTTTTCAGTGATCACGTTTTTTTGGGTGAACATACGAAGATTACAATGGAGTCCCACAAGGTTGAATGTTGACACCACTTCTTTTTGGTAAACACTTCTGCCGTTGATGGTTACTACAGGTTACACATTCCCCACAGAAGAGGAAACTTCTTGAAAATTTGAAGAATCCAGCGAGATTGTGGGACTTTTTTGGTTCCACAGTGTGCCTCTTTGATTGAGGTCCTCTTAGTAGCAGATTCCCTGGACGAGAAGGCAGATCAAGGTCGGAACAAGAGTTTTAGTTAATAGCACAACATCTGGGACCCCCTGAGAGGCGGCAATGCGCTGAGAGAGCAGAGTCGTGATGGTTTCAATGGAGTCCCACAAGGTTGGATATTCTCATCAGTTCTTTTCTGTAGCGAATGCGATGTTCTCAGCGGAGTCCTACTTGGTAGGAGATTGCTCTTTTCAGTGATCACGTTTTTGGACGAACACGCGAAGGTGACAGTTTCGATGGAGTCCCACACGGTTGGATGTTGACAGCACTTCTTTTTTGTAAGACTTCTGCCGTTGATTTCAGACTAAGCATAACTATCTCAGACTACGTTTCTCATAGAAAGTGACCACAGTCCTCAAAGAAAAAACGAATTTTTGAAATTTTCAAGCAACAACCAAGATTTTGACTCGAGAGTGTCTCTCATTGATTGAGATCCAGGGAGATCCCTGGAGTGGATGTCAGTGCTACAAGCTTGTGGAATGCGATGTTCGTTGATCCAGAAAACCATTCAAAGACCCAAATGCCATCAACCTCAATGGACGACGGTCTTCCACGGATGATTTCCCTACTTTCGGACTTCTTCGAAAATGTTTGGAAAAATTATTAGGACGAGAATGGTAACATTTCTAGACAAAAAGGAAAACGTGTTTAGTAAATGTCAATATGGCTTCCGTCCTGGGTTCTGCTCCTTAATTTCTGTGCACATGCATATGACATCTCAAATAAGAAGAACCTTACCACTGCACTCTTTGTTGACAATACTAAAGCATTTGATACTGTCGATCATAAAATACAGTTAAACAAGTTATTTTAGTCTGGGTTTAGAGGCGGTTTCCATTCGTGGCTCCGTTCTTATATTTCAAACGGAACTAAAAAAATACAAATTAATGGTGAACTAAGCTCAGCTAAATGTCGTTTATTTAGATGTCCCTCAAGGTGCTGCACTTGGTCCCTTGATTTTTCTTATTTTTATCAATTCTCTCTTTGAACAAAAATTTCATGGCAAAGTAACAGCTTTAGCTAATGGCATGGCCTGCGTCTTTACAGCTCATTCTGCATTGAATCTTTCAGTCGTTGTGAGTCATGACTTAGAACTCTTCAGTGATTGGTTTAAGGTACATAAATTGGGGATTAGTGACAAAACCTAATCTATGTTCTTTGGTTTCAGTGACAGGGAAAATTACTACGGATCTTTACTCTTTTATTATGCCCGTTGTAAAAGATACATTAATAGTGAAGCTACCTGCTACCCCTAGGCACAAAGACAAGCATGCATCTGCTTAAGTGGAGCCTTGAGAAGGGCTCCCATCGATGCACTTGAAACCATACTGAACCATCCCCCCACTAGATATTCTTGGAGAGCAGATAGCAACATGCTCCCAATGTCAAGACTACACTTCCAGACATGCCAGAATCTTGTCTCTACTAACCTGGATTACACCTCACCTGTTTACTTCTCAGAGAAAACCTTCAAAGCCCCAATTCCGGAAAGAGACCTGTGGTATGGTGGCAATATACCATTCAGTAACGCCATACATTTCTACACAGACGGATCCAAAACGGAAGAATTTTCCCTGAACATCTTAATCTCAATAAATCAATCCATCTACCTAATCACTGCAGCGTTTTCCAAACGGAAATAATGGCCATCAGCGAAGCCTTGTCCTGGCTGAGGTGGAACGTGATATCTGCATCTTAACGGATAACTAGGCAGCAATCAAATTCCTAACCTAGTTCTCTATAAGCTCAAAAATAGTCATAAGCTGTCGCATATCTCTTGATGAGATATCCGAACAGTTTCGATCTGCCTGTGTTGGGTTCCGGGCCATAGAGACTGCGAGGCTGACAAACTCGCAAAAATCGCCACAACACTGCCAGATGACGGATCCTTCTGTAAATTAGGTACTCATCTAGCTTCCTTTAAGTTATAATTTACTAACCAAAGCAAACTAGAAGCCAATGACAGATGGAATACGGGCAATACGTGCCAAATTACCAAACAAATCTGGCCCCGTCTTGACCCCAAGTGATCTGTTAGTCCTTAAAGTCAGCACGGCAGTGGGTATAATCTCCAGACACAACCTTTTTAAGACTATTTTCTAACGAAGTTGCCGTGACGAGGAAGAAGTGAAAAGTGTTCAACACCTTCTCTGCAACTGCCCTGCACTTGCCTCAGATAGGAAAGATAATCTAGGCTCCTACGCTGTAATAACCACGCCAGCCCTACCCAAAAAAGGTAAAATATCATGGCTTCTTAATCTTAATCATAACGACGTCCTTAATCCGCTGTGTATTGTTGTCTAGCTAATTTGTACTCCTTAATCCTGTATGGATCCCCACTCATTTAATTGACTTTTCTAAGCTATATCTCATTTGATCGATCCACAAGCAACGAGACCCGTTCCACTGCGCCAACTACCGAGGGATAAATCTCCCCAACATCGCCTATAAGATCCTCTCTGCTGTTTTGTCGAAGCGCCTGAAACCATTCGACAACAACCTGATGAGGTCCTTATCAGTGCGGTTTCAGGACCGGGAAGTCCACCATCGATTTTCACACCACGGCAGATCTTGGAAAAGACACAAGAAATGCGAATCGACAGCCACCACCTTTTTGACGATTTCAAGACCGCATATGACAGCGTGCATAGGGACGAGCTATACAACGTCATGGCTAGTTTTCACATTCCTGCCAAACTCGTCAGGTTGTGCAGGATGACGATGGAGAATTCTCGCTGCTCCATCAAGGTCGGTAACGAACTCACCGAGACCTTCATTGTCAAAAAAGGTTTTAGACAAGGCGACGCGCTGTCATGTGACTTCTTTAACATCATCCTGGAGAAGATGGTGCAAGACTCACACGCCAACACAAGAGGCACGATCTTCCAAAAGTACGTTAACTGCTAGCATACGCGGATGACGTTGACGTGACTGGCAGAACACAGCGAGCCGTCGATGAAGCGTTTGCTGGTATTGAAGCGGAGGCGGCCAAAATGGGTTTAGCGGTGAACGAGGGCAAAACGAATTATATGCTGTCATCAAGAAAGGACGCACAACATCGACGACTTGGCCAAAACGTCACCATAGGCAGCTATAACTTCGAGGACTTCGTCTACCTCGGCTGGCAAGTAAACAGTACGAACAACACCAGTTCCGAGATTAAACGCAGAATTACTCTTGCCAATCGCTGTTTCTCAAGAGGCTCAAGAGGGCTCAAGAGGCAATTGAGTAGTAGAGCCATCTCTCGAAGGACCAAGCTGACTTTATACAAGACCTTGATCATCCCAGTCCTGCTGTACGGTGCGGAGGCATGGACAATCACAAAAGCGGATGAAGAAACACTTGGTCCTTTCGAGAGAAAAGTTCTCCGTTTAATCTTTGGTCATGTCTGCGTTGATGGTTATTGGAGAAGAAGATTCAACCACGAACTGTACGGGCTGTACAGCGGCATGAGCCTAGACAGGCGTCTACGGGTTCAACGCCTAAGATGGCTGAGCCATGGACAACAACAGCCCGAAGAGTCTTCGACTCCGAACCAGTAGGACAACGCAAAGAGGACACACACAGAACCGATGGCGCACCCAGGTGAAGAAGGACCTCAATCGACTTGGTGTGCGAAGTTGGAGACAGCTGGCTAAGGATCGTGCCGGCTGGAGAGGCTTGCTGGTTGAGGCCCAGGTCCACGCCGGTGTGTATCGCCACCAAAAGAAGAAGAAGAAGAAGCTATATCTAAGGTTTTGCTGCTTTCGCATCTAGCTCCCTGTAAGTTATAGAGACAAGTCGCTTCTTAATAATTTTTAGCTAAAAGTCTTACATAATGAACAATGCAGAAGATACAAATCTGCATTGTTCATTATGTAAGACTTCGTTCCTTTAGGAAGTAAATAAACAAAAAAAAAATGACTACGTCTGAGTCCCATGTCAGACTACAAGGATAAAGTCCTCACACCTCAATGCTTCCCACAGTGAACTGCTGACTTGTCCCAAACTACCGTTTGACAAGCGACGTGCCGCAGTCCGTCCAACATGTCGCACGTGATCTCCTCCATGTCCCGCTAATCAGTTCCAAATGCACATCGCTCTCCTCGGCCCAAAACGAGACGGATAATCTCCTTTGATTGCCCGCATTCGCCGGCCAGCCGTTGTCCAACCTCGGCTCATATTTCCTCCCGAAAAAAAAGGACAAATGCAAGCCTAATTATGGCCAACTTTCCATCGGAGTCTGCTGCCCGCACCACAAATGCACATCCTTCCTTATCTTTCATTAAATTATGATCTCTCGGGATAAACTGTCCCATCGATTGTGTCACTTGATTAGTGCTCAGATTCTCGTACCTGACCCCGAAGACGGCCCGGGGTACGGGCCTCGAATTTCCTATTTGCATCCATCGGTCCCCGGGGACATCGGAGAACGGCACAATCACAGGTGAACCGTAGATAATCCTTCTGCTGGTTGTCGTCTCGCTCGCTCTCTGCGCTGCATAAAAGAGTTGCCTTTGTGTGGAGATTCCTCTGAATAGACAGATTAATGCCTTTGTTGTGGGTGGCAGAGGATTCTGTTGGCCAGAGACCCTCTGACAAAGGCCGGGCTGCCCGACAAAGCGAGGCAATTTCCATGACAATGCACGTGACTGGCAGGGGGCTATGGTCCGCTCAGGACGAAGCCTTTGCTAGCGCCAACGCACGGATCGACTGGTCGTGTCGGGTTGCATCGCATGTGTGTTTTGGCGGGAAAGTGTCAGGGCATGCATGACAGTGGACCGTCATCAGAATTCAAATGAGAATATAACCGATTAGCATATGGTATCCTCCGTGTGCATCTGAGGGCGAGTTGTGATGAGTTTCTAATCGTCCTTCGTGCGGCGGACGCATATCGGCATTGTGTTCGAATTGATGATCGATGATGGGCGGTGGTTACTGCGATTTCACATCTCATTAACTGGGTGCTCTGTGGGAGGGGGCTTTGCCTGTCAAGGAGAGAAATCATCGATTTTAAGGATTTGCTTATGACTGGGATTTAACGCGGTCTGAGATCTTTCAATAGAAGTCGATGATCGTGGATGTATGGAGCTCAAATGTGTACTGAATGCAAAAATAAACTCGAGCTTTGACTTTAGCCATAAAAAATCACAAACAGCGGCATTGATTAGAAGCTGGTTTTTAAATTTGTTGCCCATAATGACTAAATTCAGTCCTCCTTGTGCAGCTCTGCAGTTGGACCTGCAACTTAACTAACAAGCTTCTTAAGCAATCTCTGTCCAGCTGCATGGTGGAGGTCCTTCTACTCTTGGTTGCTCCACCTTAGACCCGACATACATCATCTACTGCGTGTGGTGGCTTAAATAGGGTTCTCCTTGTCGATCAACGTTCGCTGTTAAAAGTCGTATGAATTAATGCACTGGGTTGCCACAAGGCTCCCCAAACTGGGACATGCAATAGGCGAATTATTTAGACTCGTTGCTTGTTTTTTTTAGACGAAGTCCTTAAACACACAACACTGAAGTTTAAGCTGTCCATTGTGACGCTCTGCCGAGTTCGTCGATGATCTTATCGATCACTTGAGCAAGCAAGCACTTCATTGACGGCTCACTGTTCTCGGTCAAGCGCATCAGTGTCAGCGGGGTTTGCTACAGTTGAAAGGACTTCTGGAAAATCGTCCATTTAGTATATATGAGTTCGTTGCCGACCCTATTGGAACAGATAGAATTGTCCAACGTCACCCTGCGCTGTTGATAAGATTGTCCTGACATTGACGAGTGTCGATTTGCGTTTGTTGGGTCTTTTGCAGTATCTGGTGTAATTATAGTTATCCAATGTTCAGATAGAAGCCTGCCGGGACGAAAATGAAGAGCTTGTAGTAGAGTCGCAGTCGATACAGAGAATCCGGAAAGATCACCTCTGTAGACAGTGATGTGGACCCAAATACCGCATTCAGGTAGAATGTTCCACTGAATCTGGACGATGATCAATAAGAAATCCGTCTCGTCGACATAGACGAGGACAAGATACAAATATCAGGATTGAGGTCCAACAAAGTTGCCGGTGCGCCGGCTGAAATCTTGAACGCAGCCGAAGATGATCTGAAGCATGCCTCTCTAGTGGAACCTCAGTATCGTATGACCGATTCACAAAAAGGATATCCTTTTGACAGCATCAACAATCGAGGGATAAACCTCCTGAACATCGCCTTCAGCATATTCTCTGCCGTTTTTTTATACTTGCCTGAAGCCGTTTATGAACAATGCGATAGGTCCAAAGCAGTGTGGTTTCAGGACAGAGAAGTCCAGATGACCAGATGTTCACCCTACGGCAGATCCTGGAAACGACGCAAGAGATGTAGGTCGATACTCACCAGCTATACGACGATACCAAGGCCTCATATGACAGCGTGCATAGGGACGAGCTATACAACGCCATGTCTAGTTTTTACATTCTGCCAAACTCCTCAGGTTGTGCAGGATGATGAAGGTCACCGATACCTTCGATGTCCAAAAAGGTTTTAGACAAGGCAACGGGCTGTCATGTGATTTCTTTAATATCGCACGTAAGAGGCACGTTTTTTTTAGAAGTCCCTGCAACTGTTAGCATACGCGGATGACATTCACGTGATTGGTGGAACACAACGAGCCGTCGATTAAGCCTTTGCTGGCATTGGGACAGCGGCTAAAATGGGTCTAGCGGTGGACGAGGGCTAAACGAAGTATATGCTGTGGTTAAGAAAGGACATACAACATCGAAGTTTTGGACAGGGACAGCTACAACTTCGAGGTAGTCAGGGACTTCATCTACCTCGGCTCCGCTGTAAATAGCAGATTAACTCTTTCCAACCGCTGTTTCTATGGGCTCAAGGGCCAATTGAGTGATAGAGCCACCTTTCGAAGGACCGAGCTGACCTTATACAAGACCATGAACATCCCAGTCCTGCTGTAATGGACAATCTCTAAAGCGGATGAGGAAGTCCTCGGTCTCTTCAAGAGACAAATTTTGCAATCAAGCGTTGGGCCTGTTTGCGCTGAGGGTTTCCGAGAAAAAGACTTGACCATGAACTGTACGAAATGAGCCTAGTCAACGTCTAAAATGGCTAGGACATGTAGAGCGCATGGACAATAACACTGCTCCAGCCAGAAGAGACTTCAACTCTTAACCAGTAGGACAACGCAATAGACGACGCCCTTGGAGCCGATGGCGCCTGTCAATGGAAGACAAAAGGAGAGAGATCATGGATTCCTGATGAATAGGATTCAACAATTCGAAGCGCAGAAAGGACTAAAATCTTCTAAAAGAAAAGATGTGGTTGGTCTTGGATATGCAGGGAGAATTCTAGAAACCTGCCGAAAACTGTAGCGAGCCTCAGCTTCAATCCTAAATAGTTAGAAGGACCTATCCTCCCCACACTCAGAATGAACGGGGAGGACCTGATTCGTGACTGAAAGGCAAACTCTTCCCAAAAAGGACTATATTAAGTCAATCTTGTACCTTGACCAAGAAGTCACTCAAGCCTAGCCGATCTCTGGCTGGCTGCTTCCAGTTTCGCAAGCCAAGTTGGTTAAGGCTCTTCCCCAATTATGGGCGACACCTTAGATGCCTCCTCTGGAGCATTGTCCATTGATGGTCTTGCTTTACATAGACTTGGCTATGGTGGGGTCGTTCAAGGTTGAAAATCCCGATCAAGGAAGAATATGAGCATGGGACATCTATAATCAATTATTTCTTTCGTGATTGATTGTTCTCCTCTAGATGGTATTAAGTAAGATCACGCTCACAACTTGAAGTCTTACAACTTATTCTTCCGCGCTCCCAATGGGTCTGCGCGAGGAAGTAAGACTGTGGTGCTCAGCATCATCATCTGACCCACATGATCCACTAAAGGGGTCGCGGGGGTAAACGACGCACGAGAGATTTCCAGGCAACTCGATCCTCCGCCATGGATTCTAACTCATCAAGAGTTATGCACAAGCAGAACTAGGCGAGCTTATGGACATGGTCCAACCATCTCATCCTAGGTCTGCCAAGTGGTCGCCTACCTGATGAAATCGCATTCAAGGCCCGCCTAGGCAGCCGTGATGATGGGGACATTCGTGCTACGTGACCAAACCAAGGAAGCATAGCTCTTTCCGTTCGAAGAAGTAGTTGCTCAACGTTTAGTACCTAGCTTCGTGTTTATGACTCAATCCCGGCGCGAAATTCCCACAACAGCACGAAGAAATTTCATGTCAGCAGCTTGTATTCGCGCTCGGTCATAACCCAAATCTGAAGAACATAGGTGAGAGTTGGAACAAATACTGAGTTGAAAACTTCTAACTTGCCCTCAACCCTAAGCTCGGTCTTCCTGATCCTGAGCTGTGGCAAAACTACCCTAGCTTGACCAATCCTACAGGAAAGTTCAGCATTACTCCTCCCATCACTCGTGAAGAAGACCCCGAAATACTTAAACGTCTCCACCTGCGTCAATGGGACTTCACTAACATGTAGAGTGCTGGAAATTACCATAACCTCTGATTTGTCCACATTAACGTTCATCCCAGAATCAGCACATACGGTCACAAACCTATCGAGTGCACGCTAGAGGTCCGTCCGGCAAGATGTTAGGATAACTAAGTCATCCGCAAAAAGGAGATGACTTGCCTTCAACTCTCCCAATTTGAGACATTCCTCGCCTCGGCTGCGCTACAACATCCAATCCACATAAACAATGAAAAGGATTGGTGACAAGACGCACCCTTGAGGTAGTCCAACGTCAACCCGAACACAGCTGCTACAGTTTGTGTATAGAGCTTGAATGGCCCTCCAAAGAGAACCCTCAATCCCTTATTCCTGCAGAAGACTCCACAGCCTACCTCGAGGAACTCGGGCATATGCCTTTTCCAAATCTACAAAACAGCTGTAGATGGGCTTGGCATACTCCCAAGCCTTCTCAAGTACCATTCTTAGAGTGAAAAGCTGGTCGGTTGTACTTCTGCCGGGACGAAAGCCACACTGTTCATCCCCCCATCCTTGACTCGACAATAGCTCTAGAAGGCGCTTCCAAAAACCTTAGCGTAGACTTTCCCCGGGAGGCTTAAAGGGGATATGCCTCTGAAGTTGGAGTAGTCTCTTTTGCCCTCTTCTTAAAAACTGTGATGATAAGTGTCTTAAATAAATTCAGTTTCATCCTTCGAGTAGAGGGGCAGTGCCGAGCTTCTCGGTAACCACTCGTGTTGTGCGTGCTATTGTTCTCTCACGAGTGAACGGGACCTTCAGTTTTATGCCGACTCTGAACATCCAAGGCAGTGACTCAAAAGGGGTCTAACAGTGAAAAATTGTTTTCGGTCGTACCGGCCGTGATTCGAACCCAGGCACCGACGAACATACCCACAACGCTACGACAACCCACATGGTCAAAATATGAAAATGCATATAACCCGGTCTATATACGTGAGGCTTTTTAGTAAGGTTGTATTGAATATTGGGGTCGCCGTGGCGTAGCATGGCATTAAAATGTAGGTCCCTTCCACGCGTGAAAGAACAATAGCACGGACAACACAAGTGGTTACTGAGAAGATAGGCCCAGGTCCACCTCGGACTGTTGCGCCACCCATATTATTATTATTATTATGTATCGAATATTGATTTGGCCGGATATCAGATACCGAATATTCGACGGCCGGATATCAGCCCCGATTGGGTTTAGGTTAGGTTAGGTAGGAGGGCTGCTAGTGCATTCACTAGTGCACTTAGACCATATTAGTCCATTGTGATACCCTTAGTCAGACTGCTACCACTGATTGACTACGGCAGTGATAGTGCCGTTAATTTGATCCCAACGGCAAATGGTGACTGGACCAGATCTGAAAACCAAATAAAAGCGTATTAACTTTGGTTTCACTGGGACTCGAACCGGGGATCCCGCTAACTAGGGGCAGGCACTCAACCCACTGCGCCTGTCGTCTGCCGAAAACCTACTTCGCTTCATACGTCCGAGTGGATGTAGTTCTTGAGTTAACTTCATCTTCGCTGAAGTGTTGTGTTAGCACTGCCTAGTTCTTGGGAACGCCCTGGAATCGACTCTTTTGGTTCGCCTGAACGACAATAATATTCTCGTCACTGCGACCAGCCCATTGTTTTGGGAACATCTTGTACTTTTAACGTTCCTTCGTTCGTCATCCTCGCCATGATGGAAATGTCGATCTTAGTTAATGCTCTAACAATGACACTTTCGTCATTGGTGTTCGGGGCGCGTTCAGTTAGAAAGTTCTAAGATTTCGAGTCTCAATTGGAAAACACTTTACATCACTCAGAAGCAAACCTAAGATGTCTGTCGGATAGAATCTGCCGTATGAAATATGGGAAAGAATACTCCCTATCCGTGTAGACACAGTCGACTTGTAAATGGTTTTAAATTTTGCGAAGACAATTATTAGTGAGGATAACTTAGTTGGTCGTAGTAGACCTATCGCTTATAAGACCGTATTGCTATTCACAAATATGGTCAGCTTCAAATATGTTTGAAATCAGTTGCAATTCAGCTTTGTGAAATCGGTTCTTTTGTTAACATTGACATGGGACTTAAATTTTTCCTGGTCTGTGGCCTGGCATTGGCCAGCGCTGAGTACGGAGGGTGAGTTGGCCTGATCGGGTCCTTGTGAGACTCCATCCTCATTTCTCATTTTTGGTTACAAAATCTACGATGTGACCGCAACCACCGCCTTTGAGCGCCTGGATGAACTCGCTATGGTTGAGTCGTACGAATCCTTCCTTCTCCCAAGGGAGCTAAATGTTGCCTCCCGCGTCATGATCGCCCCCGAGGATCAGGAGGAATTCGGGAACACCTTGACCAAGCTCTCCATGAGCTTCGCTGTGGTGTCCGAAGATGTCTCTCAGTCCGTCAAACTACAACGCGTCCAGAATGCCTTCTCAGCCTTCACCAGGTCCGCTTCTCCTTCACCAAATTTCAGAGATTCGATGCTATCAACGCTTACTTGGACGAATTGGCCGTGAACTACCCCAAATACGTGACTGTTAAGAACGTTGGCAAGTGCCGAAGGCAGGACCCTATATAGCTATATAACCACATGCGGCTCCAATTCGGAAAATGCAACACGAGTGGGCAAAGGAGATAAATAGAAAGCAGATCTCTTCGCAGATCATTTGGAAGCAACGTTTAAATCACGCGATGGACAAACACCTCCTGTATACTCCTACGATTCAGACTCAAGTTATGACAATTTTTCCATAAGAAATGCTACTTTGACAGAACTTAAGGAAGAATTGTAAAAACTGAAACCGAAGAAAGCTCCTGGTTATGATTTAATCACAGGAGAAGTTCTGAAAGAATTACCTCAGAAAGCGCTTCTTATGTTCACCTACATTATTAAAGCCGCCTTTTGATTAGAACATGTCCCTAGTCAGTGGAAAGAAGCGGAAATAATAATGGCGCCGAAACCGTGTAAACCCCCAACAGACAAAAAGTCTTATAGACCGTTTTCATTTCTTCCGACAATGTCTAAAGTGTTCCAACGAATATTACTCCGACGTTTAAGCCCGGTTGTAGAAGAAAGTCGACTTATTCCTAACCACCAGTTCGGTTTTGGAAGAACGCATTCAACTATTGACCAAGTACATCGCATAACCGATGTTATAGAAAAATCGTTTGAACAAAAGCAAGTCTGCTCATCTGTATTTCTCGATGTTTCTCAAGCCTTTGACAAGGTTTGACACGAAGGCTTGAAACACAAGCTTCAACAAATCCTCCCGCGAAAACTTTACACAATTTTATCGAACTATCTATCGGATAGAATCTTCCGTGTGAAATATGGGAAAGAATACTCCCTATTTAAATCTATACAAGCTGGAGTACCACAAGGAAGTGTTCTTGGTCCCCTCCTTTACTTATTGTATAGCAGCTATATTCCGCAGGACGTAGGCACATTTGCTGACGACATCGCCATTTTGGTAACTGTCACAGCGGTCGAAGAATCAACTAGAAAATTGCAATGTGCTTTAGACCGGAAACACGAATGAAACTTAACGTTGCTAAATCCTGCTTGTTGAGCTTAACGAAGCTAAATCCGTTCATATAAATTTTACGTATAAGAACGTGAATAACTTTCCCGTTTTTTTTAAATAATGTTCCAATACCCTCCGGCAATGAAGCGAATGAATACCTCGGAATGACTCTCGATGTAAAGCTTAAATGGAAAGAGCACGTCAAAAAGAAACGTGAGGAGCTCCAACTAAGATACAAAGACATGTACTGGCTTGTTGGAAAATATTCCAAGCTAAGTACTGACAACAAATTGCTTATATACAAGCAAGTGCTAAGACCCGTCTGGACGTATGGTATACAACTATGGGGTTGTTCCAAAGAAAGTAATAGAAACATACTACAAGGGCCATCGTCAACGCACCCTGGTATTTACGAAACAACGATATCCGCAGAGATCTTGGAATTTCATCAGTCCAAGATGAAGTTACGTATTTTGCTCGTAAGCATAAGCGTCGCCTGGAAGAGCACATAAACTCTGCTGTCCTTCCAATTGTCGACGAAAGACTCTTTTCGCCGTCTTCACAGGACTAAACCCTGTGACCTACCACGGTGAAGTCAACCCGCGCTTAACTGCGGTGTAAGCAAGAACTCTCAATCGAGAATCTCTTGCCAAATGCGTCTTAACCAAGAAAGTAGAACTGCTCGACAAGTGTAAAACTCAGTTTTAGTGGAAATATATTTTATTTGACGGGAGGTGTTTTTACTGGGTGTGTGTCTTTTGAAGATTTTAACCTACCCTCGCAAAAATGAAAAAAAAAACACATTTCCCCTCAACACAGTGCTCCTAGCTCCATCTACCAGCATCCTCCGACAACCTGTCCCCCGATTCCAATTTGAAACCCGACACTCTCCCGATCCACCGTCTCCTCCTCTCCTCTCCTTCCACGTCGCACATTCTCCACAAATTCGTAATAAAAACAAAATCTCCAATAAGTGAAACAGAACCTGTCGTCGTCAACGACTATATACAAGAGCGATCACACAACCACAGGTAGGGGAGGACACCTACCCCTCCGCCGACACACCCACATAACATATGTATCCTGCTGCTGGCGGCAGGTAGTGCACGACAAGTGTTTCCCCTTCAAATCCAGATCCACACGCACACAGCCTCAGCCTCAGACACGGGAGACCCCAGAGACAAGTGTGTTGTGTCCTGCGACACTGAAAAACCAATAAGATCATGAATTCCGCGCCAAAACAAAACCTCAACCGTTTCTTGTCTCAGGCCAACAGGCGAGCACATTCCACTTGAGCGATCGAGTCCTGTCCGAGGACCGGTCGATTCTGGTTTCCTTAGAATTCACTCGAGAATCACTGCCGTGGAACCGTTAAAGACACATTTTACGGATGACTGACGATGACGATGGCAGGGAACATATGTTGGAGGCAATTAACCGTTACTCCAGAGAAGACGTCTTTGTTTATGTTATTTGCGAACTCCAAGGGCGCACTGGTGATCTTTAGCTGCCGACGGCCACCGCAGTAGCCCGCCGACGCCGTTGCTGCCGCCGGCCCGGAGAGACGAATAGACGCAATCAATCTGTTGAATTTGTTTACTCCTTGTCGGGATGCTGGGATATCAGATTCCATGGAGGATCCAAGGATGATCGATGATGGTGGCTAACAACCATTTTCGCAGGACAATGAGTGCGTTAAATTCGGGAAGGAAACTCGAGAACTGCAGGGTCACGTCAGCTGACGCGATGGGGAACAAAGGAAAGCTTGAAATGTGAGACGCTGCGACGGATCAACTGATCGTGGCAAAATTGCGATACTTTTCAAGTTTCGCTGAAGTGCCACGCAGCGTGTGGTCCATGCGGACAAAGGATGAGGATCTAGGCAACAGATGGCGGCAAAGCTACCGAAATCCACTCCCGCCCATCCAAACATCAGTCACCACGAATGACTCAAAACTGACATAAGATTCCATAAAAACCGACGACGAAAGGTGGTCGGTTATCTAACGCATTCCTCCGGCACTTGGCTGATATCGCGCCGCGCGGGTGATCACACTTTCCGGGGAATCGCACACAATTGGCACTCGCCAAAGGGATTAATCAATCTCACAATTTGTCAAACACTCTAGTTGTCGTGTCGTCTCGTCGACTGGGATTTATGAATGAAAAGGCATGTGCCAAAGCGCTTATCGTCGAGCAAATACAGCAGGCATTGGCACTGGGCCTCTGTTTGATCGTGCGAACCGAACTGGCCGCGGCCTTGAGATGTGTGTATTTGCAGAATTACTCGTTCAGCGAATGCGAGCGATAAGCCACGCGACTGCATATTGTTACAGAATCGAGTGGGTTATGATAAGCAGCGCCGGCCGCCGGCCTGATATGGACTTCCGGCGGAACTAGGTGCTTCTAAATTGTGTGCTATTTGCAATGTCAAGGGGGCTGAGATTACATTTGTGTGTCAAGCAGGTTTTGTAAATGCAGGCACGAATGGAGGCGGGGAACAGCTGCAGTTTGTTTGATTTGATGGGCTGAAGGGGGCTAGATGAGCTAGTGACTCCTGAAGTGAGCGACACCAAAGGAAGGAGACTAGCGGCAGTCTTGTTCATGATCGGTTTTCTAAACCAACTCAAAACTTAGGCTTCTACGTTTTAATTCATTCCTCAGAGCGCTCAGTTTAGTTCAGATCGGTTTATGGAACTAGTTCGTTTTTCTAGTTCATTTAGTTCAATGAAGTTTACTGGTCAGGAAATCGAGTGTTGTTTGTTTGGTGCGGTTAAACGCCGTTATTGGGCCATATTTTTTCGGCGACGATAACGATCGTCACGTTACTCTGAATGGTCAGCGTTATCGCGCCATGAATTGGAAGATATGCACCGCCTCGTTCGCGCGATTAAACGCTTTAACGCCGCTGGAATACTTTTTGTGTGGCTACGTTAAGTCATTGGTTTATGCCAACAAGCCGACGACGTTGGAAGAACTCAGAGCCAACTTTGAACGCGAAATAGAGGTCGTTTCAGCCGAAATGGGTGGCCGAGTCCAACGAATCGACCGCTCTAAACGTGCCCGAGGTGGCCATATGAACGAAGTCGAGTGCCGTTCATAAATGTTGTGATTGCACTTCAAGCCGATAATAAAGTTTTAGAAACATCTCAAATGGGTTGCGTTTTATTTCAAAAACAAAACGTTATCAAGTGCTTATTGTGGGGGAGTGGGTCGCCGTGGCGTAGTGGGTTAGTGCGTCGATTCCTACGCAGAGGGTGCCAGGTTCGATACCCGAATTTACCACATGATTGAAGTAGCTCCGTCAGTCACTATACCAGAAAGCTTTGAAAAATCCAAATTATGCTTCTGCATGCTAGATAATAATGCCTGCTTGAACCTGCCTGGATATAGCTTGGTGCCGCTATTCTTTTTACACCGCGGTCTCGCCATTAACGTGCGTAGTGATGTGGCTTACCAAATTCAACCACAATACGGCCTCTGTTCCAATCCGGAATTTAATTTTCTGTGGTTAAAACTCCATGTCCGTAAGCATTTAATCCACTACTGCTTTATTTATAGAAGTCCAAGCTTGGATAGCAATTCAACTTTTAACGAATTTGATGCGCTATCCGATTCCATCACAAGAATTGTATCCCTTTATCCTCACACTGAAATTGCCATTGCGGGCGATTTCAATGTACACAATTCTAATTGGCTTCGGCATTCAGGCCAGACAACACTCGAAGGAAGGTACGTCAACATCTTCGCTGAGGTAAACAATCTGACCCAGCTAGTAAATGAGCCCACACGAATACCTGACATTGCAGATCAACAACAGGCCAACACCCTGGACCTGTTTCTCACCTCTCATCCTGATAAATATTCTGTTGACATACTGTCACCTCTAGGCTCGTCGGACCATTGTGTCGTATCAGCAAAATTCTCGTTATCACCACACATAGTTAGAGAACAAATTCCAAAAAGAACAGTTTGGCTGTACGAGAAAGCCGATTGGAACAAACTTAACAACTAATTTAGGAATTTTAACTGGTCACTTTGCTTCCTCGATAGTGACGTGGATGCCGCTGCTGATATGATCACAAATATTCTTCTGCTGGGCATTAGAACCTTCATTCCTCACAGAGTGAAGAGTATCAAGCCCAAAGCAAACGCATGGTATGACTCGAGCTGTAAAGAGGCTTTTAGGATGAGAGAGTTGAGTTTCCGGACATACAAAGCCAACCCTACTGAGGAAAACCGAAAGAAGTTTAAACGGGCCAGAAATGACTGCAAGGCAACTATCAGACGTGTGAAATTCTCTTATGAGCAAAAGTTGAGGCAAAAAGTGCTACAATGTCCCAAGGGTAGCAAAAAATGTTGATCATTTGTAAAAAACGTAAGGAATTCCGCCCCGTCTTCAATTCCCACGCTCATTTACAATGACATTCCAGCTGTCAGCTCCTCCTCCTAATCTGCTTGCGGCTCATTTTGCAGCTAGCTCAACACTGCCAGATTCCAATTTGTGTCCACCTGTACTTGAGAGCGTTGATTTCACCATGGGACACCACTTCCGCACTCGTACAGGTTCAAGAGTTTTGAAATATCTCGACGTGCACAAATCCGCTGGCCCGGATGGTATTCCCCCTATCCTTCTGAAGAGGTGTTCTTCTGCGCTGGCAATACCACTGCGTAAGTTTTTACATCTATACTACTCTTTAGGTCTCTTTCTGAGCAGATGGAAAACAGCATTTGTCCAGCCCGTCCCTAAAAAAGGCGAGTCTTCGTCATCCACCTCGTACCGACCCATATCACTTACGTCCCTTCTTTCTAAGGTCATGGAAATGCTGATAAATCGTCAGCTTATGAAATATCTTGTATCGCGGAAGCTTCTTAATGACCGACAATATGGTTTCCGCAGCGACAGGTCCACTGGTGAACTGATGTGGAACCAGTCTTTGCACAATGCAGGAGAAAGCAAGATCCTTGCGCTTGATATTTCTAAGGTATTTGACAGAGTTTGGCATCAATCTCTCTTGTCGAAAATGCGTGCCTAGGGTATCGATGAATCTCTTCTTCTATGGATTAGAAATTACCTTTCGAACCGTTAAATTCAAGTTGTGTTGGATGGGTTTAAGTCTGATATCCACCAAATAAATGCTGGTGTTCCCCAAGGCTCAGTTCTGTCTCCGACACTCTTTCTCATTTTTATAAATGATCTCTTGTCTGCTACTTCTGATGACAGCACCCTTATCTTTTCATATTCGTTCCAAGACCACGGACCCCGCCCTTCGGCCGTAGAATCGGAACGCCAGCGTATATTAAGCACATTGAATGCCGACCTTGACAGCATAATTAACTGGGGAAAAAACAATAGAGTGGAATTTAATGCTTCAAAAACTCAATGCTGTCTGCTGTCACACAAGCGAACCCTTGATAATCAGCCATTATCCACGAATGACGTTTGTGTCGATGAAATCGCAAAACTTTCCCTCCTTGGTATGTGTATAAACACAAGTCTTAGTTGGATATTTGAGGACGCCAAAAATTTTACGAAATGTTTAGGTTTCCTTAATCGATGCAAGAAATATTTCACCCCTTCTGATTTGGCTTTAATTTATAAGGCGTACATCCGCCCCAAGCTTGAGTATAGCGCTCATATCTGGTATGGTGCCCCCAAGACCACACTGCACCTACTTGATAGAGCCACCTACTTGCGAGCGATAAAACTTATAGAAGACACCAATATCGCAGTCATTAGACTCGCTCGAACATCGACTAACCGCCTCTTCTTTGTCCGTGTTTTATCGTTATTTCAACAAACGATGCTCAAGTGCATTCCTCCTCTCCATGAATACACCCGCAATACTCGTCTCGCCAGGAATGCCCATCAGTATACCCTTAAGCCTACTTTCGGACGGACAGTTTAATTCAGAGTGTCGTTCCTCAGCCGCACTGCACGAATATGGAATGCTCTTCCCAGCCTAATATTTCCCACAGACTACAACCCGCAGATATTGAAGACCAATGGGCACAGGTACCTCCTCTCCCTTTCGCCCTCTATACCTTCGGCTCGTGCTGTGTCTTGACCCCAGACACATAAGGGTATTAGCAATCCTTTGAGCACGCGAAAATTATAAAAAAAAGGAAGTTATATCGGTAGATTAATCAACAGCTAATGAAAACTTGATACAATTTTTGAATATTCTTGAAAATTTAGTCACGATGTAAGCAGAAATATCGGTGATACGCCGTTGTTTGTCATTCGGTTTAAACTTAGTGCTTCAAATTTCGAGGTGCAGTTTGTACAAGCAGTTCTTTACAAAATCACCACCGGTATACGGTCGAGACGATTTTGCTATTAACTTCGCAATATCAAAACTTACTTCAACTGCTTGCTCTGCAGATTCGTTGCACTTTTTAAATACATCTTGTTGTGCTTGTTGGACCATTGAAGTATTTTATTGTGCACTTAAAGAACCAGAATACTTTTCATCAGAATGAGATACTTTGAAAATGTCTTTTTAAGTTATAATCTTTTGGCACTGCAATTGTTGCTTTGCAAATTAAACATATGTTTCCTTTATGTTCGATAAAACAAAACTTTTCAGTCCATTGCTCTTGGAAAACTCGTTTTTCATCTTCTAACTTCCGTTTCTTAAGTTGTTTTGATACCGACATATTATTTTTTGGATACACAAATTAAAAAAAAACTTTTATGTATCAACGCAAGCCACCTTATCTCTCAAGAAGATATTGAGTTCTTCATTTCTGAGTCAAGAATAAAAAAAAGCACCAGGAGTTGATAAAATAAATTATCAAGTACTCAAAAACTTGCCATCAAATGGTATTCGATATTTGACATTTATTATTAACTCTTGCATGAAGATGCAATATTTTCCTAAAAAATGGAAATTATCCAAAATCATTCCAGTTCATAAGCCAGGGAAATGTCCTAATTCACCTCACAGCTACCGACCAATAAGTCTATTGAATGGGTGTAGTAAATTATTAGAAAAATCCATTAAGTAATATCTTACCGAAATTTCAATTCACTGTACATCACATCAAATTCTAAGGGTCACAAAACATATAAGAAAATAACTTTAATGACCAAAAATCAACCGGACTAGTTCTATTAGATATTGAAAAGGCTTTTGATTCCATCTGGGCTTATATACAAACTTCTTCAATATCCAATGTATCTAGTCAAAATTATACAAAGTTTCCTGTGTAGTCGTTCTTTTTTTGTATCTGTTGGCAAAAAAATAAAATATTCCAGCCGGGGTTCCCCAAGGATCAATCATAGCTCCAATTATGTTCAACATATTTATGGCAGATTTCCCAACTATTCCAAACTGTAAGATAGCAATGTATGCAGATGATACTGCACTGTATTCATCCCACGAAAGGGGTTCCATAGTTGAGGATAATTTGTAGAACGATCTTAAAATTATATTCGAATATTTTAAGCATTGGAAAGTAAAAATATACGCTAAAAAATGCCAAGCTATCTTTTTCACTAGAAAAAGAAAGATTTGTCTTTTACCCTTCAGCAAACTAAAACTGAATGACATTCAGATTCCTTGGGTCAACTCAGTGAAATGCTTAGGGGTGGGTAACACATACATTAAATAAAGTCAATCTTGCAATAAAAAAGTTAAATCCGTTAATAAATAGAAAATCACTATTGAGTAAGCACAACAAAATTATCATTTTTAAAGTCATTTTCCAAGCTATATTGACATACGTGGGTTAGTGCGTCGACTCCTACGCAGATTGTGCCAGGTTCGATACCCGAATTTACCACCTTTCATATTTTCGCGGCTCCACCTCTTTCGAGTCACTAACAATGCTCAAAGAGTACTCCTGTCTAGAAAAAGCTTCTCAATTTCGCCGTTCGGAGTCGGCATTAAACTGTAGGTCCCTTCTACGCGTGAAAGAACAATAGTACGCACAACACAATTGGTTGCTGAGAAGCTAGGCCCTGGCCCTATACGGGCTGTACCGCCACCAATATTATATTATTATTATTATTATTATTATTATATTGACATACGCCTCACCAGTCTGGGGAAATTGTGCCAAAACAAATATTAAAAAGCCACAAATCGCTCAGAATAAAATTTTGAAAATAATGTTACGCCTCCCATGGGACTGTTTGACGATGATATTGCATGAGCGTGCAGGTCATTCAAATTGCAAGCAAAATTGAAAAACCCAATGAAAAATTTAACAATAAATTTAGATATTCTACAAATACTCTCATTAATGAATTATTAAATCAAAATGCTTAAATGCGCTACATATCTATTGACTAATTGTGTGTCTTTTTTCTCTTCTCTATTTAGTTATTGATTTATTCGTCTACTTATTTATTTATTTATTTATTTGTTTATTTATTGATCTATTTATTTATTCATTTATTTATTTATTTATTTATTTATTTATTTATTTACTTATTTACTTATTTATTTATTTATTTATTTATTCATTTATTTATTTATTTATTTATATGTATATCATTTATTTTATCTGTTTCTTTATATACATCTATTAATTCATTAATCAATGTATTTATTTATATACATACATATACGCTTACTGTACATTGAAGTAAGTAATTTTTTCACCAAATGACAAAATTCAATCTTTCAATATCTTAAATGGAGGTTTCTTATTCTCATAGTTTTTCCTTCGTTACTGCATTTATCTCAAAATACTACATTATTCCCAATAACAATATAATGATAATTTCAGTAGTAAGATAGAAAATTAAGTAATCTATCGCATCTCTGAGCAAGCTGAGTCAATAAAATTGGAAAATGATTGTAATTATCTATGAGTAAAATAAAGGAATTTAAAAAAACTGAGTAAAACTAAACAAACTACAAACTCAAACTGAAAAGTAAGAATAACTGCTACTGTAAATTTCAAATCTCTATAATTCCATGTAAAAAATGTTATGGCCCATGACATACTGAGATTAAAATTTAACAAGTAAATAAATTTAAACAAGTGAATATGATAATTAAGGGAATGTATTTCTATAACTTCATATTTAATTATATTTATACTTATTGTTTTATGTTATTTTAAAACACTAGTTAAACGATCGGTTCAACACTCGCTCTTGCCTAGAAAATGTTGGTATTGAAGTTCAATTAGGGAATCATAAGGCAGTTAAAGTATATTGTGTCTATTTTCCTGGTGGCGTCATCACAAATGCGAAGAAGAACACATTAAGGAATGATATGTGTAAAATATTTTCTTTCAACGACGACTTCATAATAGGAGGCGATCTTAATTGTAGACATCGGGAAAGGGGTTGCTTACGAGCAAATTCCTGGGGAAATATTCTCTCTAATCTTTCTGTTACGTTGCCAAATACCGTCTTGTATCCTTGTACTCCAACCTATGTCCCTGCTGGTTCACGTGGCCGTCCATCTGTGCTTGATCTTTTTGTAACTAACTGCCCTAATATTGTCTCTCAGCCCGTAGTATTTAATGAACTTAGTTCTGATCACAACCCTGTTCTGTGTAAGCTGTCAGTTACTCATGAAAAGCATGTCCAATATGTCCATAATTTTAAAAATGCAAACTGAATGAAAGACTTTGTCATGCTGATACTAACTTGAATAACATTACCTGTGAACAGGATATTGATTCCCTGTTGTGTAATTTTACTGGACAAATTATAGATGCAGCTAATCAAAGCATATCGAAAATTGTTACAAAGGACAATTCCTTTAAGCTTCCTCCCCACATTTTACTACTTATTAAGAAAAGAAATATGTGCCCAAGAAATTGGCAAAGATACAGACTGGATTTCTTTAAACACGAAATGAAATGTCTAAACAAACTTATTCAGGATAGTATTGTTCGACTTCGAAATGAATCCTGGAATAAAAAGCTCAGCAGTTTAGATAAAAATTCGAATCCTTTCTGGAACATGGTTAAAATAGTTAGAAACAGAAACAGAACTATACCATGCCTGAAAAACTCAACTGATATTTTCTACACAGATGTTGAAAAAGCAAATACACTTGCCTTGACTTTCGAGCGCAACCATTGTGTATCACAAAATTTAGGTGATATTCACACAGACTCTTTGGTAAAGAACACTATATTAGCATTTCAAAGATTGCAACTAGATACGCCATCGGATGTATACGTTGAAGATGATGACATTGAGTTCTTCATTAAAAATCTGAAGACGAAAAAATCTGACGGCCTAGATATGGTTAAAAACATCTATCTTAGGGAGTTACCAAAACGTGGGATTATGATGGTGAGACATCTTATAAATGCTTGCTAAATGGAAACTAGCCAAAATTGTACCGATACCCAAGGCTGGTAAGCCACCAGATAACGTAGATAGCTACCAACCAATTAGCTTACTGAGTAATTTGAGTAAAATTTATGAATGAGTTCTTAAGGAGAAGATCATGAAATTTATTGATGAGAAACACATACTTCCGAATGAGCAATTTGGTTTTAGACCTTATCACAGTACGTCACATCAAGTCAAGAGAATTTGTGATTATGTAAAAAGAAATCGATCAAGCGGAAAATCAAGTGGCATGGTGCTACTTGACGTCGAAAAGGCTTTCGATAGTGTGTGACATTACGGTCTACTATACAAAATGATTAACCTACAATTTCCATCTTACCTGTGCAATATTGTTTTAAGTTATTTGTCAAATCGATGTTTTCAAGTGCATGTTAACAATGGTGTTTCTAACATAGTTTTTTACAATGCTGGAGTACCGCAAGGTTCTGTTTTGGTCCCCAATATTGTATATCCTTTATACATCTGATTTTCCGAAGATACCGAAGATGTGAAACAGCGTTTTACGCTGATGACACAGCTATTTTTTCGTCGCATGAGCTTGGTCTTGTTATTGAGACCAATCTTAAGATTGCGATAGAAATTTTACTTAGCTACTGCAATAAATGGAAAATTAAAGTAAACGAAGACAAATTGCAAGCCATCTTTTTCAGCCGAAAAAGAAAAGCTTGTTTTCTCCCTTCCAGTAGCTTGCAGGTAAATGGAAGTGATGTGGAATGGCGAAACTTCGTAAAGTACTTAGGTGTATATCTAGACTCCTAATTAACTTTTCGTGAGCACATCGTACAAACCGTTAATAGGGTTAAAATTGCAACGACAATTTTTTATCCATTTATTAATAGGAAATCGTTATTGTCTATATCAAACAAAAGCATAATATTTAAGGTCATATTCCAAGCTATACTTCTGTATGGATGCCCGGTATGGGGAAAATCCGCCCAGTGCCACATTAGGAAATTACAAGTGGCTCATAACAAAGTCCTTAAAATGATGTTAAATCTATCATATGATTTCCCTACTTAAAGACTGCATGAAAGAGCGGGTGTTGACCCAATCACTTCACGAATATTAAAATTAACAAATAAATTTATAAACTCATGCGCTTTGACCGAAAATCCCTTAATTAACGACTTGTGTAGCAATAATTAAAAACATATACATATATATTTCGTTTATTTATTTATTTAAATTGTTTTCATTGTACATTTTTGTTTTAGTTATTCATACATATATATATATATATATTTATTTATTTATTTATTTATTTACTTATTTGTTTATTTATTTATTTATTTTTCTCTCTTATTGAAGGTTTTTCTCGTATTTTCCTTCAATTTTCGACAGTTTCCAGCAAATATAAATAACTTAAAATATAAATATAAAAGTTTTTCAGAAGAAAGATGCATAATTCATCACATCTCTGTAATATATATTGTGCGATAAACTAAATCAAATGTAAACTTTTTATACGGAAATAAACTATCTATCTAAAAAAAAAACACTTTTTTATTTTTTTCTTAGTATAGTAAATAATTTATTATAAAAAATATAAATAAAAAAAAATATTTATTTTTATTTAAAGATGTAAGCAAATTATAATAGTTTAGGGCCGCAGGACATTTTAAATAGGGCCGCATGTGGCCCGCGGGCCGCTTGTTGTGCATGGCTGCGCTAAACAATGGCTCACAAATTTGGATAGATTGGCGCAAAATTATAGTCGGCAAAAGTGGGCTTTAAAATTATAATAGCACGTAACAAAGTGTTTTGATAATTAGTCGACACAAGGACCACTTTATCGTTATCACCTCGTGACAAAGTTAAAGTCAACCGAAACGTCCTTTTATATATTTAACGCGGAGTTTAGCTTATATGTCATGCCATTTCAGTGAAAGAATTTTGTGAACATGTTTTCTGAAGATGAAGATTTCGATATTTTTGAAGAGTTTAATTTAATGCGCAAACCTAAAGTTTATAAAAATCGTGCCAATCCTTTTGAGGAGCTTGAGGATGGAGAATTTTACTGCCGATGTAGACCACAGTGCAGTTCCTGATTGATGCCATTAATGTAGAAAAACCTCTGAATAATCGGCCTATTGCTATATCGTTGCAAGTACTTGTAGCGTTGCATATTTTCGCTAGAAATGTGCATCAAGATGATGTCGGTGAGTAAACAATATTTGGTATTACATAAGAAATTTTTATTAATTTTCCACATTTTAGGAGCTCTTCATGGAATGGCACAGGCTACAGTAGGGAAAACCATAAAAAAATATCGAAGCAAATTGCTTTGCTGTTGCCGCATTTCATAAAGTTCCCATTATCAGATGAAGAGTACACTGAGACTCAGCAACAATTTTATCGAATTGCCAGATTTCCGACGGTAGTAGGATCAATTGACTGCACGCATGTGCAAATTAAGCGTCCAGCCAAAAGTGTAGGACCATCAATGGCAGGACATTGCATTAATAGAAAAGGTAGCTAAAGAATTAACCACGAAAAACAAATTTTTATTATAATCTCCACAATCTCGAGTCGGAGAAGTCGGATTGAATGTCTCAATGGTCAACTGAAGTCAAAATTTCGATCAGTTTAGACGAGTGGACCTAGATACGGCAAAGAACGTTATTGTTGCCGTTGCCGTGCACCTGCACAACATAGCCAAGGAGAGGCATCTTCCATTTTTGGAAGAAGAAACAGCTCCATCGAGTCTTCCGGAGCAATTAGAACAGCGAACGAATCTCAACGAAACTGCAGAAGCAACTGGAATAGCATTTCGAAGCAATTTCATAAGGCAACACTTTCAATAAATATTGTTTAATAATATACATAAAAATAAATACAGGAACATTTTGAAAGAACACAGCATTTTATCACAAAAATTATATTACTAAGGCTCTGTGTTGTAGTTGCACGATTTCAGAGCCTCATGTTTTTCAGCCTCATGTTGTGTAACTCCTTTCGCTGTTCAATGTCCAGCGTATGAAGCTCTCTTGCACTTTCAGTGTCTCCTGTTGCTTTCAAAAGCAGCTCTTCCACATGACGCGCTTGCAACAAGTGAAGTTCTGCTGCTTGGGAAGTGGCTTCTTGAATCTGAGATTCCCGTGCCGACATCACCTGAAACTTTGTGTGTCGGTTTTTTCGGCAATTGTCTCAACCTCTTCAGCACATTTTTTGCCGGAGGTAGTGTGGGCGTGGATGGATAGGTAGCTGTGACAGTTGGTTGAGATATAGATGCCATATTGCTGTCAATCATAGCATTTTCGCTTGGGCTTGGACTTGCTGCGATTGTGCCAGTTAAATTTAATGAAGGAAGGCTAGTAGGGGTGACTGGATAGTTTGGGTGCTCGATCAATATTGTATCCTCTTCTAGTTGATCACGTAGCATTGCCTGTACTAAAATGTCCGTATCGTCGGAAATTGGAACAGACACCATGTTTCCCGTCGCTTTGATAGCTTTTTTGGTAGCTGTTCTCGCTTTTTTTGCACAAATCTTCATCCTTGTCCATTGCTGCTTGATTTTATCACCGCTTCTGACGTATCCAGCAGCAACCATGCTGTTTCTGACTGCCTCCCAAGCAGCCTTCTTCTTGTTGATCATCCGCAAGTCGTTAGCAAGTGCTGCAACATTTCCTTTTCCATCCTATCCCAATTGTGCTCCCTTTCTCGCTTAGTCTGAAATTTAATCGTTCTTGTCATCTACCATATATCCCATAGTCCATTTCTTACGCTTAATTTTTAGATCCAAATTAAAAGATAAACAAACAAGCGAATGACAGCAGTGAAAGTGCGTTTGTTTATCCCATGGGTTATTCGAACTGTCATTTTTAAGTGTGTTTGATTGAAAATTCTCATAGGTACGCGTTGTAAAGTAGAAACCAGTTAGCGGCAGGTTTAAAAGTGACTATTTTTGACAAAAAGTTAAAGCATACTTTTAAGTTTAAAGTTGCATATAACTAGTTCGGAGTTAAACTCTTAAAGTGGAGTCGACTATAAATTTGCGCCATTGCCTTTAATCCCATGTCGCTTATTAGTAATGGAATGGACATAGGATAATCGTTGAATTCTTGCTTCATACATTGTATCTTCCTAAACTCATCGATGTTCAATTGAATTCCTTCGAACTTTCATTAGTCAACCCATTGTGGCCGTTATTTGCCTGTGTTTGTTCTGCTCATCCTTTTTCCTGACCTCCCAAGGGACTCTTCAATTTGTTTCCACCACAAGGCCATTGCGTCTCCTTGTGCGGCAACGAATCCTTTTCACTCATTTCACACAAAATCTCACATTTTTACGTGGTTTAGGGGCACATGCACAACAACATGCAACACACCAAAACAGACAAAAAAAAAAAAAAAAACATTTCAATTTTCAATTTGTAGCCGAAAAATTGTCTCATATGTTCGGTGGGATTTCAAAGGAAGCCCATAAAAATCAGCGATGCCTTGTGAAAATCATTGTCCTTGAAAATGGGTGCAACCGTGGCATCGTCCCTTTTTCCCGAAAAACTGCTACCTTCCATGACGTTATTTATTGAAAATAATTGATTTTGAAAGGAAAAAGCGCGAAATGATCACAGAAGTGGATATCAAATTGGATCCGAACAATGGCGTGTTGTGTGTGTGTGTACGTCGCCCATTGACTGCGTGCTCGGTGTGAGAACTGAGGCAGGAGTCCTTGCGTCGGCTTTATGGAGTGGAATTGAATTCGATCTCCAGGGGGATGGGTTTTTGGTGATAAATTACGGAAAGGATCTCTGGTTGTTCAATCAAAACATTCGATTCGTTGGAGTCCACAGGGAAATGGATTCCATGGAAGTGTTGCCCGACTTGGCTGGAGGAGGAGGAGGCTTTGTGATTTTTATGAACTCTGCTGGTCGCTTGAAAAGGACATTTAATTCTTGGAGACCGATAGCACTCGTGCCTGCCTCGGCGCGACGATGTCAAGTGGACACACAATTGAACGTCGATCGGTTTGTTGGGTGCGTTTGGGAATAGGCAATAATTTGGACAAATTATGTGGCATTTGAATGTGTTTAACTACTCCTTGGTGGCCGACGTCGAGATGCTGTGTGAAGTGGTTCGATGGTGAGTCGGGTCAAGACCATGGAACGAAATGAATGACACCGTAGATGATTATTGGTTAATGACGACCTTCGGCGAGTTCAAGTGTCGTGGGAACATGGTTGTAGGTGGACGAAAGGGAGACTAGCCATTCATGCGTGTTCTCTTGAACATGTGATTTAAGAGCTACTGACTGCCGAGGAGTCAGTGAAGGAAGAATTCATTGGAAAAGAATAAATGGCGAGTGATTGGTGGCCACACAGGATTCAGCTTTCAAATGGATATTCCTCTAAAAATAAACAATGACATAGAAAGAGCAACTATATTTCTAAATGACGCAATAAGCGCACTCGCAACTGCAGCAAAATCAACGCTCTACAGGCAGCAAGGACTACGTAATAAAACAAATTCATCGTCACGCGTTCCCAACGACCCGTAGTGGAAGCATTTACGGCAATTGAAGAAGAGGCGTAGCGAGCTGTTCTTAAGGTCAACGAGGGTAATACTAAGTATATGCCGGTCACCATCACATCAGACACTAAGAACAGATTCGAGACTCTCTTCGAGAGGTGGATCTCACTTAGCTTCACGGGCTGAAGTGGTTTCACGGATTCCCTCCAGGCGATCGCAACACAAAGAAGAAGAATGTTAGTGGTTCCAGGTGCAGGCTCAGCCTCAAACTGCGGCGCATAGCTCACGACACACTCCCCTGCATCCAAAGGCTTTCCTGTTCAGGTCTACTCTGGAACTTATCTGAAACGTGGCCACTGACTATATTATGAGAGAGTGACGAGGTACAATGTCGCGTGAAATTAATAATTATATCGGAAGATGTTATAATTTTTGCAAATGGCGTCTTACGACAATCTTCCGTCACACACCACCTAGGACAAAATATTACAATCGACAGCTACAATTTCGAGGTAGTAAAGGAGTTGGTCTAGTTCGGGGCAAACGTAAACTACGTAGAACCGCCTTTGGCAACCGGTGTTACTTCGGTTTGTCAAAACTCCTGACTCGAAGGACTAAGGTCATGCTCTACAAAACCCTTATTTTGCCAGGCCTGCTATATGGAGCCCAAAGCTGGACGATAAGCAAAACTGCGGAGCTGATCTTGGTGCCTTCGATAGAAAAATTCTAAGTCGGATATACGGTCCCGTCTGCGAGGAAGGCGAATGGAGGAGAAGACAAAAGCGCGACTTCTACGAGCTGTTCCAGGATGTGGATGTAGTCCGGCAGGCAAAGATCCGTCGACTGCACTGGCTCGGCAACATCGAGCGCATGGACAACAATGCTCCAGCTAAGAGGGTCTTCGAATCCGAGCCTCGTGGTTCGAGAAGGAGAGGAAGACCGAATATCCGGTGTAAAGACCAATTAATCGCGGATGCAAGCCAGCTTGGTCTTGATGACTGGAAGCAGCGTGCCCAGGACCGTCAACAATGGAAAGCAGCCATCGCTCAGGCTCGGACCCTGGGCCATGGGTCGCCAGCCTGATAAGTAAGTAAATAAGTAAAGTAAATTAAAAAATAATGCGAAAATGGCAAATTACAAGAGCACCTGCAGACAAAAAAAATAAAGACTCAACAAAGCAACAAAAGAACTCATATGTGCTATTCCATATATAATAGCATGAATGTAGCTTTAAAATAAAGCAAGAATCAACTTAATAACGCACACCGTTGTTGTTTTATTCAAATGTCATTTCCTATCGTTCTTATCTGGTCACAATGAACATGGGTATATTACATGTGATTTTTCATCCGTTTCAAATTGATGATAAATGACTGAGACGTGTTGCACGGCTACATCCAGGATTTGATGGTAGGCAAAGCGAACTCTTCACCGTGAACACGTGTTTGCACATTTTCCGGTTGCTCGTTACGGTCCAGGTAGCCGCGATCGATGTCGACGATAATTGCGAGGAAAGGATTATCGGCATCCGACCGTTGAAGGGACTTCCTTGTACGAGGGATTGGGAAGGGATTGGCTCCACGGTGTCTGGAATGTGACAGCACTGATTACCCTGCGTGGCATTTAACGAATATACGATCAAGTCCTCTTAAAGGACACAGTGGAAGCTCCTTTCGACAGGCAGACTCCCACAAAATCGGCAGTTCGACGAAGTTGTCATGAACCCTCGGATGGACCTACGATGCCCAGAAACTGTTCGTCCCGCCCGCCAAAGGAATATTTCTCCGCACAAGATAAATCCAATTCCGGCTACATTCCGACCACATTTCCCTGAAACATCATAAAAAAAAGACATTCATTAAATCAAACCAACAGTTTGGCACGTCACTGAACAGTGCCCAGCTTCCAGAAACCCTCAACTTCCCAGAAGTCCTTCAAAGCCGATGCCTACCAACAACCCCATACATCACCAGACACATGTCAGCCTGTCGATTGTTGTCACGTAAAAAATATTAACCGAACAAAGGTGACGATTGCCCAATTGCCCGCGCAAACAGTTGCACACTGACTGGTCGTCGCCTGCACACAGGAACCACCTACTCTTCCTCCCTCGGCCAACCTGTTGTTTTGATACGTTTCGCAACAATTTACCTGCAAACGCCACGGGACTGTGCACTTGACTGTGCACCCCCGTCGATCGTATTCAACCAAAACATCGTCAATCTCCTGGCGGGGGGGTGGCACAAAAAAAGGATTCATTGTCATCACTGATCACTGTCCTGCGCGAACAATGAACGCAAACACCTTGCCCTGGCATCGCATCGGTAACGCACTGGCAGGGCACTTAAGCGCCACGCCAGCAGGTACACACGTGACAAGTGCACATTAAAACGAGCCCAGACATCATTGTCTCGATTTTATGGACTTCGGCGCCAGTCCTGTGGTGCTGGTCCCCGGGGTCCAGCAAATAGAACTCACACTTCGAAGGACGAACTGGGCGCCCATCACCTCGGTGGTCCGCTCTGGCTCCAGACAGACTCCCTCAGCCGCCCCCGAATGACGTGAATCGATGGCATCCCCCTCTCGATGCACTCCCATTTCCCCGAAAGGACTCGACCTAGATTTATGTGCTCGGTCTCGGATGTCGTTCTGTCGAAAAATTCGCAAACCCTCGGGGGTGCTACAGGTGATTTTTCAAACTGATAACCTTTCACTTCGCAGGGAGGGCGCCGTTTAAATTAAGAACAATAGGCTCTACTTTCCCAGGGACACACACATACACGCACTCACTCTTCACAATGCAATCGAATTCTAGTTAAACTGGTACTCACTTTGACGGGCCGTGAACCTGATCCTCAGGTGCTTGGTGATCCTCGTCGAACGGTTTTGCGGTATCTGAAAGGACACAAAAGAGGACGAGGATGAAAAATTGCAAAATATTAATAATCTCGATGCGGAGAGACAGCAGGACGAGGTGTCGAGTTACGAATAATGATGATGATGATGACGATGGGCGGCACAGAGGTCGACAGTGTCCTGATGATGCACTCGGCAATGATTACCGAATTAATGATCGATCAGGTCCTTCGGATGAAAAAGGGAACTCACGCAATTGTCGGTAGGACCTGCTCCGATCGATACAGAGGTGGTAATTTATCAGGCAGACGGGACAGACTGTCTGGCTTCGAAAGGAGCTGAGAGACGGTGCATCAGAGAACGGAGCCAGGACGACGTTAAGGATTACATGGAATCTAAGGTGACTTGTATGATGGCTACAAATAAGATTTTCAGATCGTGGGTGATCCTCGAGGATGCTTCTTGGAAATGTCACTCAAATTTAAGGTTCATCGTGGCAGCCGCCTTCAAGTGAATTTGTAGAACTTGAGTCCTAGCATAATGTCATTCACCAATAGGTGTCATTTTGAATCTCGAACCATTCTTGGACTGTCAAAATTCAACCACTATGTCGATTACCTTTACTAAGTTAAAACGAGGAGGTTTTTGCATATGTTTTGATACATGCCTACACCAAGTCTGGAAATGGTCAAAGTATGGCGGAAGGGCTTTGTAGAGTTCGTACTAGTTCTGGCCGCTATCGGCCGTTGTAGATCCATCAATTTGAATGTTTCAAAGAAGTAGGGAAGACCCCAACTCGTGGGATAACACATCAGTTACACCCAATTGGATGCAGTGTCTGGGGCGGTGTCATGGCCAACAAAGTTATCGGAACATATTTCTTCGAAAATGAGGATGAAATGCCAGAAACGACTTACGGGGCTACTGATTGACAACATTTTCTGGTTCACAAAAGTGCGACTGAGCATAATGAGCGACTGAGCACAAACTATGAGCCTTTTAAGCAGGGCTGTAAAAGTAACGACAAATTCAGTTATCGTACGTATTCGTTATTTTGAATGCTCAGTACTGAATACTCGTTACCGAATCTTCTTCTTCTTCAGGTGGCGCTACAGTCCGGGGTGGACCTGGGTCTCAATCAGTAAGCCTCTCCAGCCGGCACGATCTTTAGCCGACTGTCTCCAACTGCGCACACCAAGTTGACTAAGGTCCTTCACCACCTGGTTGCGCCGTCGGTTCCGTGGGCGTCTTCTTTGCGTTGTCCCACTGGTTCGGAGTCGAAGACTCTTCGGGCTGTTGTTGTCCATGGCCCAGCCATCTTCGGCGTTGAACCCGTAGACGCCTGACTAGGCTCATGCCGCTGTACAGCCCGTACAGTTCGTGGTTGAATCTTCTTCTCCTATAGCCATCAACGCAGTCAGGACCAAAGATTGAACGGAGAACTTTTCTCTCGAAAGGACCAAGTGCTTCTTCATCCGCTTTTGTGATTGTCCATGCCTCCGCACCATAGAGCAGGACAGGGATGATGAAGGTCTTGTATAAAGTCAGCTTGGTCCTTCGAGAGAAGGCTCTACTACTCAATTGTCTCTTGAGCCCAAAGAAACAGCGGTTGGCAAGAGTAATTCTGCATTAAATCTCGGAACTGGTGTTGTTCGTACTGTTTACTTGCCAGCCGAGGTAGACAAAGTCCTCGAAGTTATAGCTGCCTATGGTGACGTTTTGGCCAAGTCGTCGATGTTGTGCGTCCTTTCCGATGACAGCATATACTTCGTTTTACCCTCGTTCACCGTTAAACCCATTTTGGCCGCCTTGGCTTTAATACCAGCAAACGCTTCATTGACGGCTCCCTGTGTTCTGCCAATCACGTCAATGTCATCCGCGTATGCTAACAGTTGAACGTACTTTTGGAAGATCGTGCCTCTGGTGTTGGCGCGTGAGTCATGCACGATCTTCTCAAGAATAATGTTGAAGAAGTCACATGACAGCGCGTCGCCTTGTCTAAACCCTTTTTTGACAATGAAGGTCTCGGTGAGTTCGTTACCGACCTTGACGGATCAGCGATAATTCTCCATCGTCATCCTGCACAACCTGACGAGTTTGGCAGGAATGTCAAAACTAGACATAACTAGGCGTTGTATAGCTCGTCCCTATGCACGCTGTCATATGCGGCCTTGAAATCGACGAATAGGTGGCGGGTGTCGATCTGGATTTCTTGGGGTTTTTCCAGGATCTGTGTGAACATTTGGTCGATGGTGGACCAGTTCCCCGGCCTGAAAGCGCACTGATAAGGACCTATCAGGTTGTTGACGAATGGTTTCAGGCGCTCAGACAAAACGGCAGAGAGGATCTTATAGGCGATGTTAAGGAGACTTATCGCTCGGTAGTTGGAGCATTTGAAGGGGTCTCCTTTCTTGTGAATCGAACAAACGATACTGAGATTCCACTCGTCGGGCATGCTTTCCTCCAACCATATCTTATGAGTTGGTGCCTGTACCTTACCAGCTCATCTCCTGCTGCCTTAAACAGTTCCGCAGATAGTCCGTCTGCACCAGCAGCCTTATTCGACTTTACTATCGATATCGCTATCTTGACTTTGTCTAGGTCGGGGGGACGGAATTCTCGTCGATCATCGTCCATTGTGTGGAGTGGGACATTCTGCCTGACAGCGGTATTGGATTCTTCTTCGCCGTTTAACAGTCTACGGAAATGATCCGAGTCGATGTTGGCTCGTAATCTTCGGACATCGAGAATACTATTAAAGTGTCTGACGTCGATCGCAATGTGATCAATCTGATCCCTTTGTGGATGTTGAGGTGAGGGAACCGCGTACTGGCTACAAAGAGGTTTCTGCTCGTTACTAAGTCCAACAGCCTGAGTCCGTTCTCGGACGTGTTGTCGTGCAGGCTGTGCTTTCCCTTAACACTTAACAAAAATGTCTTCCTTGCCCAGCTTTGCGTTGAAATCTCCTAGATCTTGGTGTCGTAGCTGGGGCATTGATCGTATGTTCTTTCTAGGAGATCGTAAAAGTCATCTTTGCTGTCGTCATCTTTATCCTCCGTTGGGGCGTCATCACGCACATCAGGCTGATGTTGCCGAATGTACCAACGGTAGATGTGGATTGTTATGAGGCGCTCGCTTATGTATTTATAGCTTGAGACTTCTTGCCTAAGTGTGCCTCGAACAACAAACCCGCATCGAAATAATTTGCAATCGCTAATAAACTGCCGCCATGTCGAGAAAGTAGTAGTCGATAACGAGCGATTAACAGTCGATAGTCGACTCTCGCAATAAGGGCCCTTGTCTCGAACTGTAACCAGTTTTTCTATGCGTCCAACCCATTAAGCATGTATTCAAAAGCAAAGAACAGATGAAGCAGTAAAAAATAATGCGTTCTCAGGTCCCACTTGGATTAAATTATAGCAACGTAATGGGCTATCTTTTCTCAGTTACGTCTCAAACTTAAGACGCAGCTCATTTTGACACATCATCAGCCAATGCAAACACAGTTTTACCCTCAGCCTCCAATGACTTCCGCCACATTTGCTTCCATTCGACAGTCCACTGAGAATGAAGACATTCAGCGCGCCCCCTCAATTGCTCCCACACGATACCCAAACAAATCGTGACTCACACAAAAGATCTCATCCCCAGCCCGTGAACACAACAAATCCATTCATAAGTTAATTATACCCGAAGCCGAAGATTTTTTGACAAAATCCACAATCGCTTGGGGAACCCCTTGTACGGCTTCATTCCCACAAGCCCGGAGCTGACGAAAAAAAAAGCTCCTACCACCAGCGCGCCCAGTGAATGTGATCAAATTCTCATGATCATCACGAGCGACAACCGCACAATTCGACTACGCAACCCGGCACCGAAATGCGCAGCGCACATGGGAACGGACGAGATTCAATGAAACGTCGAAGGATCGGATCGACGGAGCGGTGAGTATCGTATTCTGTGTCGTCATCCGTTCTCTGATGGCACTTAACCCTTTTTTTGTTGTTGCTTCAACCGCCACCACCGCCACCGCCACGACCATCATCGACAAAAGACAAGACAGTGGCATTGTCTTCGTTTCAAGGAACATCATGGGGGAAGCCAGAGGACTCTGAATGAGCCCCCATGAGAGTTCGGCTAGGGTTAAGAGAGGAAGTCGAGCTGAATCACTTGACCGAATCTTTTGTCCCCTTCGAGGAGGGATGTATCCGCCACCGCCGCCGTGGGGGAGAGCTCTTTGGTTAGTGACCAGAAAATTTCCATATGTCGTCGTTAATTATGACGCGCCCTCGTTGGTGGGGACGACAGAGTTTCCGTTGAAAGAAATCACATTCAAGTCGACCACCTGAGTTCAGAGCTGGTACTTCGAGGGGTCATCAGTGAGGTGCGTGGTTGCTTATTGTGAAATTTGTGATCGTTGAGGTTGAAGAATTGAAGAAGTTGTTGTCGTTGTTGACTAATGATTACCAATTGACACGACGCGAGGATCTGTTGGCGGAGAGAGAGAGAGAAAGCGAGGGTGTCTTTGCAGACAAGGGTCCCAGGTTCGATTTGGTAGAGTGATTTGTCTTCCGAAACTTTGCTGTCAGAGACGGGGAGAAGGTGTGAGAGGAGTGATATTTGGTCTCCATCCACGGAGGAGTGGAGAATCATTGGCAAACCGGCATTAAGTCGGTGTTGAGTGTTTGTATGTTGAGGTGGTCCACATAATGGTGATACAAGCTCGTACAAACGTGTGACGCATCTCTTTCGTTGGTCGGCTTTAGGATGGTTTGAATTTGAAGTTTGAAATTGAATGGGTTCGACTGCAGATGAGATGAGACATTCAACACTGCAAACCGACGTAGATCTTCATGGCAACGCCGTGAATAATGGTCCTGGTACACATGAACTAATTGACTGACAGCGAAGCCGAAGAACTCTTAAAGACAGAAGTAGAACGAACCGAAGAATGGTAACGCAACCTTTGTAGCGACTATAGCCATCAGAGCGGTCCGTGAATTTGGAAACAATTTCAGTGAATTAAGCAATAATCTGCTTTCCATCTTGAAGTTCATCGAAACATCAAGCCAGCCACTCGACCTTGGTTGAACGTATCTAAAGATCAAAGACAGTTTTAAGATCGTCTCAAAGGCGCTTTCTCTAAACTCCTCGCGCACTAAGAACTTCAAAACCTAGCTGAATAAGGATTTTACAGTGAAACTAAAACTGAACACATCTTTTTCCAAACAATGTGCTTATTGAATAAATATTTTGGCCAAATTGACGCACTCGCCGCCTCTGGCTGTGTTGTACGCAAGTTTGTGTAAAAAGTTCTTGAGACAGAGAGTGGCTAGTGGACAACAATCATGGTCCCCGTTGTCGTACGGTGATCAATGATGAGAATGTGCCTACTGGGCCAAGAGTGTGATTGGACTATTTTTCTTCGAAAATGAGAAAACGGTGACAGTCACAGAGCTGGTCAACGGTGAGCGTCACAGAGCTATCATCCTCATCCTCATCCTCATTCTCATCCTCATCCTCATCCTCATCCTCATCCTCATCCTCATCCTCATCCTCATCCTCATCCTCATCCTCATCCTCATCCTCATCCTCATCCTCATCCTCATCCTCATCCTCATCCTCATCCTCATCCTCATCCTCATCCTCATCCTCATCCTCATCCTCATCCTCATCCTCATCATCATCCTCATCCTCATCCTCATCTTCATTCATGCAGGATGGCGCGTCATTCTACACAATCGACTTTTGAGCACCAAATTCCCAAATTGTTTTATCAGCCGTCTTGACGATGTAAATAGGCTGTTTTGTGGGGAACCGCGAAGGACGGATAATATGCAAACAGTCCGGAAATGATTCAAGCACTAATGGCCAATATCATCTAAGCAATCGGTGAGCTACAGCTCGAAACCATAAACAAGGTCTTGGAAAATTCTGGTTGCAGAATGTGCCACGGCGAAGCCAGCCGAGGTAGCGAAATACTTTGTTCGGACTATAGAGGTACAACTTTTATAGTGTCCGAAACGTAGAGGTTTCCGGACAAGACTGTTCATGACTGATCATGTTTATCAGTTCACTTGACGATTACTGACTAGTTGAAGCATATCTCACCTTAAAAAAAAGAAGCTTTGTCGCTCGGCAGCTATGTCAGCACAAGTTTGCCAATTTCATTGAGTTCTTCTGAAGCTTACTTGGGAACTATCATAGACTCTGCCAAGGACCTGGTATCATCGCGGAGTTGTGAAATGAAGCTTGACTGAACGCGTAGAAATATCCAGTACTCTCACAATAATGACGTTGCCGTATAGGCAGCTAATGAAAGAATTAAAGGTTAGGTTAGGTTGGAGTGGCTGACTGGTGTACTGCAGAGCTTCCTTAATCTATATTGTGTCAGCCTGAAAGGCGCTACGGAAAGATAGGTGGTGGTATATGGGTGGCGCGACAGTCCGAGGCGGACCTGGGCCTAACTTCTCAGCAACTACCCCTGTTGTGCGTGCTATTGTTCTTTCACGAGTGGAAGGGACCTACAGCTTAATGCCGACTCCGAACGGTGAAGTTAAGGAAGCTTTTTCTAGACAGGAATACTCGTTGAGTATTGTCAGTGACTCGAAAGAGGCGGAGCCGTGAATTGTCAAAGGTGGTAAATTCGGGTGTCGAACCTGGCGCACTTACCCACTACGCCACGGCGACCACGGTAGCTGGATGTTAGATCCTTGAAATAGACGGCAGCATCTATCGGATCTCTCTGTGAAGATTCGCAGTAGACCATTCAGCGTCTGTTGTTCAGAACCCAGTAAAATTTGGGGGGGAATGTTGGATGAGAAGTTCTCCTCGAAAAGGAGTTTAGTTATAGTGAGGTCTCTATCTGTGGGTAAGGAACTATACCTGCTGAGGATCGATGAGTGTCCATACCGAAGTTCTTTCCAGTTGTCCAGCAATCTCAGTCTGATCGCCGTAATAGCTGCTGTCATCATACCAACTAGTTTTATCGGTGGTAGGTTAAGGAGTATGTTTAGGGCTTCGGAGGAGGTTGTACTTAGTGATCCGCTTATACTTATGCATGCCATCCTCTGCACTCGTTCGAGTGGTACGGGGTTAAACTTCTTATTGAATGCTTACTTACTTTATTTAACGCGGCACCAACCCTCGGAAGGTCAGAGCTTGAGTTAAAGCCGCTTTCAATCGTTGATGGTCCTGGGAACGTTGCTTTCAGTCATCAAGACCAAGCTTCCTTGCATCGGCGATTACTTGGTCCTTGTACCAGATGTTCGGTCGTCCTCTTGCTCTCGAACCAGGAGGCTCGGATCCGAAGACCCTCTTTGCTGGCTAGCTGTTGTCCATGCGATGTGGCCAGTGTAGACGAAGGATTTTTGCCTTGCGGACTACATTCACATCCTCGTACAGCTTGTTTTACAGGCATATACCTATATAGTTGTTGCAAAAGGTAGGATCGCCTTTTTTAGGGATGGGGCATATGGGGCTGATATGGTATGCACTAAGGAATATACAGTAACGAGTATTCAGTAACGAATATTTAGTAACCATATCGGTAGCACAACGGAGTAGAGCAAGACCAAGACAATTTGACGTTGCTACAATCGCAATTGACCGCTAGCAACTTTGCCGATCGAGTCTCCCTGAAGATGGTAATGCAACATTTGCAGCGACTAACATCAGAGCTGTCCGTGAATTAAGCATTTCAGTGAATTAAGCAATAATCCGCTTTCCATCCTGAGGTTCCTCGAGACAACAAGCCAGCCAAGCCAACAAGTCCAACCCTGCCAGGCGAAACAATCGACGAACAATGGAACCATTGTCCCATTGAAAGGCGTATGGATCGGTTAGAGGAGCGGGTAGACCAAATCTTGGCGCTCCTGCAGAGCCAACCACGTCAACCGTTTTAATGGCTGCGCAGACGAACGAGTTCACGTACAAGATCCTTGCAGTGAATGCAAATAGGTCCCTCGAAAAAACGAGGGGGGGGGGTCCCTCGAAAAAACGAGCTCTATAAACTTTTGGATGACCAAAGCCCAGAGCTGATGCTGATTAGCGAAACCAAGCTAACTCGGAGAGGCATACTGGAGCACAGTAATTATAATGTTATTAGAAGAGACCGGCCCAATTCCAGTGGTGGAGGCGGTGTTGCGATCTTCATAAAAAATAACATTAAACACAAGGTAGTGTATAGTAGTGAAGTACGAAGGTTTCAAGAGTTGGAGGCCTGCATCGTGTGCATTTCGCTCCGCAGTGGAAGGAGGTTGTATGCGGTGTCGGTCTACTCCTCTGGCGACCCTAGTTCCAGAACGACTATATCAGAGCTCGATTCACTCTTCCGATGCCTAAGGCTGGACTCGGAGGAGAACTATTTTATTTTGGCCGGGGACTTAAATGCCCGACATGGATATTGGGGGAACATGGTTTCCAATCGCAGGGGGGACCAGCTATATAGCTGGTTTTGCTTGCACAATGTCGAGTATAGACTCGATTTGAAAGCAACAGAGATCTCGTCGTTCCCCAGAACCGGGTCGTATCTGGATCTCCTGCTGTTAGACGCAAGACTGCAGCTGACAGACACAAACGCACAGACGGTAAACTGTTTGAACACTTTCGTGTATCTCAGTGACCATTGCGGACTCAGTGCCGAAATAAAGATCCCCAACGATATTGCGGAATTAGGAGAGTTTGTCCAAACGTACCCCTACAATTACAGTAGGGCTCGATGGACACGCTTCTCCAGACAAATGACGAGAGCACTCTCTTCGAACGAGCTCCACATACCGTCCAATAGAAACTTGTCAAACGAAGAGATTGACACGTATCTAACTCAATTGGACGAGACAATTAAACGAACGATGGACGTTACTATACCTCGGTATACACGCACAAACAATGAAAACTTGTACCGCAATGCGACAATCGACGCACTCCACCAACGTAAAAGTAGACTCCTGACAAGATTAAAAACCTTGTACAGACGGTTTACAGACAGACGTAGTGAGGAAGTTAGGACACTGAAATCGCTAATTAAGAACATTCAGACATTAATTGCCCAGAATTACAGACTTTCTGTTAATTCTTACTGGAATGATAAAATTCGGGCTGTTAGATCTAACAACCCGAGCATGTTTCCGCAAATAAACAAATTCTTCCGTAGCAAAAATAGCGATCTTCCGTGTCTTAAGCTTTCCAGAACGACGGACAACGAACGCATACTGACTACAGCAGGTATCAATCCAGATAATGGCGTACTTGACAATAACTTCTTTGTGGTCGAAGATCCGCAAGAAAAAGTGGAGGTACTAGGCGCGGTCTTTCAGGAAGTGTATAAGGTGAACGAGAGTGTTCGCCCAAATCACGACTTGGATAACCGCGTAATGGCTAGCAACTCGCAACTTCGAGAAGACATGCAACAATGGCGATCTGAGAACACTGGCTTTGTCGTGTTCAATGATGATAACATGGCAGATAATGCCATCGCCGACGAAGGGGTTCATCCCCCGTTCATATCGAAGACAGAGCTCAAAGCGGTCTTCGAATCACTTAAGAAGAAAAAGTCTGTTGGAATCGACGAGATCTCGAACATTGTGTTAAGGCATCTCCCTCTAAGTGTGGTTAATATGTACACTATCCTGTTTAACAATGCGCTGAATAATGCATATTATCCGGAGCATTGGAAAACTGCGATTGTACAACCCATATCCAAGCGAGGAAAAGATTCTTCGAATCCGTGCAACCTCCGGTCAATTAGTCTCCTTCCGAACATCAGCAAGGTATTCGAGAAGGTGATCAATAGAGCCTTGATCAACTGGACTAAGGACAAAAATATAATTCCGGATAACCAATTCGGTTTTAAAGCGGGGCATGACACTATTCATGCCGCGTCGAAACTGGTGTCGGATATCCAGTGGAACAAAAGCCAGAAACAATGTACGGGTGCCTGCTTGATTGACCTGGAGAAGGCCTTTGACACCGTATGGTTAGAAGGACTTTTCTACAAGCTCAATCGGCTAGGCATTAGCAAACCACTGCTGTACCTACTGTGTAACACGCTTACCGGTAGACGGTTCGTAGTCAAGAATGGCAACGTGACCTCGACAGGTGTATTCCAAGTTAAAAATGGTCTCCAACAGGGTGCCGTTAATTCGCCGATCCTGTTCAACATTTACTTGAGTGATCTGTTAAGTTCTCTTCCTCATGCAATTGCGTATGCCGATGACTTGATCGTGTACAGATCAGGCAAAAAGATCGAGGAAATCACTACTCTCACGCAGCGTGACTTCGATTCATTCATGAGAAGTTGCGATGACTGGAAGTTGAGTATTAACTTCCGGAAGTCGGAAACCATTCTGTTCAGGACGCCGTTGTATAAGGCCTCGGCGGACACGAAAAACAATTGGCGAAAATTCTCAATCGTTGGAAGAGACGGGCAACCACTGGCGCAAAAGACTGTAGTCAGATACCTGGGGATCTGGCTAGATCAGTATCTATATTTTAACAAACATGTAGATGCTGCTCTGGCCAGGGCCCGAGGCGCTTTTGCCCTTACAAAGAGACTGTTTTACAACAGCCAACTCGATGCGAGGGTGAAGGTTATCTGCTACATGGCTCTCATCCGGCCAATGCTCACCTATGGCTGTCCCGTGTGGTTCAACGTTAGTGCAAGCTTGTTTGAGAGGGCTTGTCTTAGGGCTTGCCTTCGCCTTTATCGAACTCCAGAGTCCCAGTACATAAAATACTATTCCAATGAGGTCTTATACAACAGAGCAAACCTGATAAGAGTGGACAATTTCCTGTTGAAGTTGATTCGAGGTCACACTGCTACAGCGATGAACTCGGTCAATAACTTGATCTCGGGGGCTTACTAGCCCAATCCATTATACCACGAAAGGGTACGTCACAACGGCTTCGCCCCCCAGAAGCATTTCTCCATCTAGATAAGCACAGTCTGATACAAGACGTAAATGCGGTGCCGCTAATCTACCACGTTGCCAGATCAACTGTGGATGGGCGACTCAACCACGACCGTTCCGTCCCACAACGAGCTGAGGAGGGTCTCCTCCGGTTCAGTACGGCGGTATCCAGGCGGGACATTCGAGAAGTTGCAATGCAACACCAAAAGTTCTGGTGCCTGGGAAGCGAGGGAACTCCCTCCTCGAATCCTTTAGACCCCGGTTAGAAAGGTTTTAGTTCAGAGCCCCGCATGGGGAGCAGTCGGTTTCATGTCTTGCAGTGTATTGAATATAAATATTCATATTATTAGCTGCAACCTATGGCCGACGTACTTAGAATAGGGTAGTATATTTTAAGGTAGAGTAAGGTGTTAAAAAAAAAAAAAAAAAAAAAAAAAAAAATAAAAAAAAAAATAAAAATAAAAAAAAAAAAAATAAAAAAAATGTATATGTGTATACATGACGATACATGTATACATTGTGTATAATAAGGATATATGCGTATAAACATGTGCATATGGGTATATACATGTGTATATGCATATATACGTAGGTTAGCGTAAGTTAGTTAGTAAGTTTATTTAAGGTAGAATGTAAGGTAGTTTGTAAGTTTTTATAAGAACCGTCCAGTCATTAAGTTTTCCAATTTTTTCTTAATAGTAAGTTGTTCTTTTTAAATATCCATTTGCATTTCACTCTTTTAGGTTAGGTCGAAAGACATAGATTAAGGTTAAGTTTAGCTTAGAGTGCCCGCCTAGGGCCAGTAAGTTAGAAATAAAAACATTGTTCGTCTAACTAGTTTTAAGCATTTTTGTCTAGTATGTAAGTTTATTATGAATTAAATAATAAAAATGAAATTAAAAAAAAAAAAAAAAATGGAACCATTGTCAAAACACCATCAGAGAAGCTGCATCTGATGTGCTGGGTTTTAAAACGCCACCTCAAAAAACCCCTGGTTTGACAACGAGTGCAGGCAGGCAAATTCAGCGAAGCAAGCAGCATACAAGGCGACGCTGAACAGCAGGACCAGAGCGGTTTGTGAGCTCTACGAACTTAAAAGAAGGGAAGAGCGCCACCGGCTTCTCAAAAAGAAAAAGAAAGACCACGAGAACCGCGCGATCGAGGAAACGGAGAGGAGTTACGGCAGAAATGATGTCCGAAAGTTCTACCAACGGGTAAACAACTATCAGGACAGGAGCGTGTCGTGACGCAGAGGGACAACTCGCAGTCGATACTGAGAATCTAGAGAGATCATTTCTGTAGACTGTTAAACGGCGAGTAAGACTCGAATACCGCTGTCAGGCAGAATGTCCCACTTCACGTCGACGATGATCGACGACAATTCCATCCCCCCGACCTAGATGAGGTCAAGATAGCGATATCGAGACTAAAGTCGAATAAGGCTGCTGGTGCAGACGGACTGTCTGCGGAACTGTTTAAGCAGCTGGAGATAAGCTGTGCATGTACCTTAGCACCAACTCATTTTTAAAATATGGTTGGAGGACGAGAATGCCCGACGAGTAGAATCTCAACTGCGCCAACTACCGAGGGATAAGTCTGCTCAACATCGCCTGCAAGATCCTCTCTGCCGTTTTGTCTGAGCGCCTGAAACCATTCGTCAACAACCTGATAGGTCCTTATCAGTGCGGTTTCAGGCCACGGAACTGGTCCACCATCGACCAAATGTTCACACTACGGCAGATCCTGGAAAAACCCCAAGAAATCCAGATCGACACCCGCCACCTATTCGTCGATTTCAAGGCCGCATAGGACAGCGTGCATAGGGACGAGCTATACAACGCCATGTCTAGTTTTGACATTCCTGCCAAACTCGTCAGGTTGTGCAGGATGACGATGGAGAACTCTCGCTGCTCCATCAAGGTCGGTAACGAACCCACCAAGACCTTCAGTGTCAAAAAAGGTTTTAGACAAGGCGACGCGCTGTCATGTGATTTCTTTAACATCATCCTGGAAAAGATCGTGCAAGACTCACACGCCAACACCAGAGACACGATCTTTCAGAAGTCCGTACAACTGCTAGCATACGCGGATGACATTGACGTGATTGGCAGAACACAGCGAGCCGTCAATGAAGCGTTTGCTGGTATTGAAGCGGAGGTGGCCAAAATGGGTCTGGCAGTGAAATGAAGTACACAACAACGACGTCTTGGACAGAGCGTCACAATGGCCAGCTGTATCTTCGAGGTAGTCAAGGACTTCGTCTACCTCGGCTTCGCAGTAAATAGCACGAACAACGTCAGTGCCGAGATAAAACGCAGATTAACTCTCGCCAACTGCTGTTTCTATGGGCTCAAGAGGAATTAGATAGTAGAGTCCTCTGTCGAAGGACCAAGCTAACATTGTATAACTACTTCATCATCCCTGCCCTGCTCTATGGTGCGGAGGCATGGACAACACTGCTCCAGCCCGAAGAGTATTCGACTCCGAACCAGTGGGACAACGCAATAGAGGACGCCCACGGAACCAATGGCGCAACCAGGTGGTGAAGGACCTCAATCAACTTGGTGTGCGCAGTTGGAGACAGCTGGTATGGAGAGGCTTACTGGTTGAGGCCCAGGTTCACCCCGGACTGTAGCGCCACCAGAAGAAGAAGAAAAGGCAAATGCAATTCCTACGAACGAAGTCTCGTCATTGTTGAACTGGCAATATGGAACAGAATAGCAGCAAGTGCTTTTCCTATCACATTGGACAAGCATTTGATGACGCAGCAACATAATGGAATATGGCAAATATAGGTCTTAACGTTGCAGGTGATCTACATGCTGAAGTAGAAACTGCATCGAAGGCATGAATGCGTTTCTGCAAAAAAAAAGGCTTTGTAAGTGGGCAGTTTACTCGTCGTGTGAGAATTTTCCTAATCTTTTCTGATGCAACTATCGAGCTTTTGAGGAGCAATGTAGATTAGCCAGTCATCCCATTGTTTCACTGGTCGTTGAAGTCCCTCCAATGCTTTGATTGCTCGAACGGACGATACAAATCGCCAACTGACTCGATTTTCATTGCTTGAATCGAAGTAAGCATCTGCAGGTATGAAGTGACTAAGTGGCGGAGATATATATGAGTTAACACAACATCCACATTAAATGCTTATCTTTATCGCCGGTGGATCATCTCAAAAGAAGTCGATAGACTAAACAAAGTCATTCGACTACAAAGTAGTGGAATAATGATCAAGACCATCCACGCATCCACTATTGATTTTGGAGCATTAAAAACAATAACAAGCGGATCTACCGGCAGCATCATCTATTGATTTTCGGCAGCATTGTGTATTGATTTTGCCGAGGGAAGTCAAGGATTTTTTTTCCGTGGGTAGGTGGGAATCTTCGACAAGACTCTATGGCGAACGTTCGCAAATAGATGTGTGAGATTTTTAATCACTAAAACCACCTCCCTGCATTTTTTTAAGACTACAACTAAGTGAAGCACTTAACCAGATGAGCATAATTTATGTAATGATCGGCAGGTTACTCTCCAATGAAAGTTCCTGCTAGCACCGCAACCATGCCCGGGTGTAGACTATCGCACGAGATCAAGGGTCTAGTCCTTTGTAGTCGACGCAAGACATTCGTTTCCTCAAGGATCGGGTAAAGTGCAGAGTTTGTGTGCTCTTCTAGGCGGCGCTTATGTTTATAAGCAAAGTTCTAAACTTCATCTTGGAGTGGTAATATTCCAAGATCTCTGTGGATATTGTCGTTTCTGATATACCAAGGTGCATTGACGACGATTCTAAGCACCTTATTTCGAAAAGTCTGTACTATGCTCATACTACTTGCTTTGGTACAACCCCAGTTGTACGTCATACGTCCAAACAGGTTTTAGGATTTGCTTGTAGGCAAGCAGTTTGTTTTCAATACTTAAGCTTGGATTGTTTACCAACATATCTTTGAAACGAAACATGTCAAGTTCTGCACGTTTCTTCTTAACGTGCTCCTTCCACTTGAGTTTTACGTCAAAAGTCATCACGAGGTAATTCGCTGCATTGCCAAAACGTATTTGGACACGATTTAGGTAAACTGGCAAGTTAATAACGTGCCTATAAGTGAAGTTAATATGGACTGATTTGCTTTCATTAGGCACAATTCGATCTAATTCAATTGGACGAGACAATTAAACGAACGATGGACGTTACTATACCTCGGTATACACGCACAAACAATGAAAACTTGTACCGCAATGCGACAATCGACGCACTCCACCAACGAAAAAGTCGACTCCTGTCAAGATTAAAAACCTTGTACAGACGGTTTACTGACAGACGAGACGAGGAAATTAGGACCCTGAAATCGCTCATCAAGAATGTACAAACGTTGATTGCTCAAAATTATAGAATTTCGGTTAACTTGCACTGGGACAGTAAGATTCGGGCTGTTAGATCTAACAACCCGAGCATGTTTCCACAGATAAACAAATTCTTTAGAAGTAAGAATAGCGATCTTCCGTGTCTTAAGCTCCCCAGAACGACGGACAATGAACGCATACTGACTACAGCAGGTATAGATCCAGATAACGCTGTACTCGATGATAATTTCTTTGTGGTCGAAGATCCGCAAGAAAAAATGGAGGTACTTGGCGCGGTCTTTCAGGAAGTGTACAAGGTGAACGAGAGTGGGCGCCCGAATCACGACCTGGAGAACCGCATAATGGCTAGCAACTCTCAACTTCGAGAAGACATGCAACAATGGCGATCTGAGAACACTGGCTTTGTCGTGTTCAATGATGATAACATGGCAGATAATGCCATCGCCGACGAAGGGGTTCATCCCCCGTTCATATCGAAGACAGAGCTCAAAGCGGTCTTCGAATCACTTAAGAAGAAAAAGTCTGTTGGAATCGACGAGATCTCGAACATTGTGTTAAGGCATCTCCCTCTAAGTGTGGTTAATATGTACACTATCCTGTTTAACAATGCGCTGAATAATGCATATTATCCGGAGCATTGGAAAACTGCGATTGTACAACCCATATCCAAGCGAGGAAAAGATTCTTCGAATCCGTGCAACCTCCGGTCAATTAGTCTCCTTCCGAACATCAGCAAGGTATTCGAGAAGGTGATCAATAGAGCCTTGATCAACTGGACTGAAGACAAACATATTATTCCGGATAACCAATTCGGTTTTAAAGCGGGGCATGACACTATTCATGCCGCGTCGAAACTGGTGTCGGATATCCAGTGGAACAAAAGCCAGAAACAATGTACGGGTGCCTGCTTGATTGACCTGGAGAAGGCCTTTGACACCGTATGGTTAGAAGGACTTTTCTACAAGCTCAATCGGCTAGGCATTAGCAAACCACTGCTGTACCTACTGTGTAACATGCTTACCGGTAGACGGTTCGTAGTCAAGAATGGCAACGTGACCTCGACAGGTGTATTCCAAGTTAAAAATGGTCTCCAACAGGGTGCCGTTAATTCGCCGATCCTGTTCAACATTTACTTGAGCGATCTGATAAGTTCTCTTCCTCACGTAATTGCGTATGCCGATGACTTGATCGTGTACAGATCAGGCAAAAAGATCGAGGAAATCACTACTCTCACACAGGGTGACTTCGATTCATTCATGAGAAGTTGCGATGACTGGAAGTTGAGTATCAACTTCCAGAAGTCGGAAACCATTCTGTTCAGGACGCCGTTGTATAAGGCCTCGTCGGATACGAAAAAGAATTGGCGAAAGTTCTCAATCGTTGGAAGACACGGGGAACCACTGGCGCAAAAGACTGTAGTCAGATACCTGGGGATCTGGCTAGATCAGTATCTATATTTTAACAAACATGTAGATGATGCTCTGGCCAGAGCCCGAGGCGCTTTTGCCCTTACAAAGAGACTGTTTTACAACAGCCAACTCGATGCTAGGGTGAAGGTCATCTGCTACATGGCGCTCATCCGGCCAATGCTCACCTATGGCTGTCCCGTGTGGTTCAACGTGAGTGCAAGCTTAATGGAAAAGATTCGGTTGTTCGAGAGGGCTTGTCTTAGGGCTTGCCTTCGCCTTTACCGAACTCCAGAGTCCCAGTACATAAAATACTATTCCAATGAGGTCTTATACAACAGAGCAAACCTGATAAGAGTGGATAATTTTCTGTTGAAGTTGGTTCGAGGTCACACTGCTAGAGCGATGAACTCGGTCAACAATCTGATCTCTGGGGCTTACTACCCCAACCCACTATACCACGAAAGGGTACGTCACAACGGCTTCGTCCCCCCAGAAGCATTCCTCCATTTGGATAAGCACGGTCTGATACAAAATTTAAATGCGGTACCGCTCATCTATCATATCGCCAGATCAACTGTGGATGGGCGACTCAACCACGACCGCTCCGCCGCACAACGAGATGAGGAGGGTCTCCTCCGTTTCAGTACGGCGGTATCTAGGCGGGATGTGCTGGATGTTGCTTTGCAACACCGAAAGTTCTGGTGGCTGGGGAGCGAGAGAAGAACTCCAGCTTCGAACCCTTTAGACCCCGGCTAGAAAGGGTAATTCAGACCCCCTCATTGGGAGTAGTCGGTCCACGTCTTGCAGCTATTTTAGCGTAGTTGTAAGGTAGTTGGTAAGCTGTTTATGTTAATTATTATAAAAAAGTAAAAAAAAAAAAAAAAAAAAAAAGGAAGAATGTATATATATATATGCATAACGATATATATATGCATTATGTATATAAGGATATATGCGTATACGCATGTGTATATAGCTATACAAATGTGTATATGTATACGTAGATAAGCTTAAGATAGTTTGTAAGATTTATTTTAAGGTAGAATGTAAGTTAGGTTGTAGTTTCTTTTAAAAAAAAAATATGTTCGGTCAGTAAGTTTTTAAATTTTTTTCTTATTATTTATTAGTCATGTTAAAATTTTCTTTTTACAAAATAACGTTAGATTAAGTCTAAAGACATAGAATAAGTTTAAGTTTAGCTTAGAGTACCCGCTCAGGGTCAGTAAGTTAGAATAAGTAACTAACACTGTTCGACCAACTAGTTTTAAGCATTTTTTGTCTAGTATATAAGTTGTCAGAAGTAAAAATAAAAATGAATTAAAATGAAATGAAATGATTAGGCACAATTCGCCAGAAGTTCATCCATTCGTGTATCTGATCTAGTGAACGTTGTAATTTAGCTGTGGACTCTTCAACCGTTTTAGCTGTTACAAAAAAGCGGTATCGTCATAAAATGTGCCTAGAACTGTGCAATTTAATGTGACACCCCTTTTTGAATGACGCTACCTACGATGGTAATACAGCCTTGTCGTCACAGCGATTCAATTGTCGGAAGAGTTATCGTGGTTTAGTAGGCGATCAAAGCCGTATTTTACTATTTTCCGAACACTTTCCAGTACAATTTGCATGAAGTCAAGATTGAGATTAGATTGAGTTCTCACTTCAATTTCGTACCAGCACCGCTGTAAAGTACGAATAATTTCTTAAAACAGCCGCTGTGTCTTGCGAATTAGAGGTGACACAAGAACCGCTGTAACACGCGCTTTACAGCGGCTCTTTATGCTATCCACATTGGCTTTGATTCGTACATCACCTCTGAGCCTCTTGTTTGTCTCGTAAATCCTGTCTCAACTCTCAAAACTGATGTCGCATCCCATGAATCTTGACGGACACGCCCCAAGCATGATCTGCATGCATGTCACCTCTGTAACCCTTTCGAGAACATGTGCTGTGCGCCCCTGCTGTACCTTTTGACTCGTGCCTCGTCCCTCTGACAAGTGCGCGGCCCACATCTTGAACTAGTCCACCTGTTTCACAAGACCTAACGGGCGGCAGCAACATACCGCCACCAAGACACATTTTCCGATCTGCTCCGTTGCATCTCGCAACGGGAACCGCCGTCTTCCGTCGTCGCAGCGCACGGGGTTCCGCACTTGTCCCGGCGCACATTAGAATCTTAAGACAAATTAAAGGAAGGAAAAGAAATAAACATTGGCACCTGACACGCTCGCCTCGGAAGTGCCCAGTGAGCGAGAGAGAGAGAGAGAGGGAGAGGAAGAGATGGAGATACGCGTCACCATCGTGGAGTGTGCTAGAGATGAATAATTTCGTCGCGGTAGAGTGCATCTCGCGCACGCCATGAAAACTCATTGAAGACACAAAAGGACTCAACCACCACCAGCCAGACCGCCAGAATTTCCTCAATAATGACACACCGCTGGACCTGTCACAGTGTGCGTGGGCTTAGCTTGACACATGTGCTGCGACGACTGATGGTGGCTCGTGCCATCATTTTCCAATTTCCTTCGGCGAAAGGTGCGTTAATTAGGAGAACTTAGGGATGTCCTTAGGTGAATGAACTCGCGCGTCGTGTAGATGACAAGACGTCCTCTCTGTGTGTGTGTTTGAGTGTGTGAAGGATATCAGCGAACAGAAGTGTTATCACTAGCGGCTGAGTGGTTTTTATGTCCTTTCTGCAGGAAAATTAGAAAATTATTCAACCGAGGGGACGCATATCCAGCTGGTGGCTTAGATCTGATGACATGGGGAGCAGTTGTTTTGTAAAAATTTAAATGACGGCAGGTTGCGGTAGTTTTGGAACTGAGAAGGGAGGTCATTAAGTGTGGCCACCTCAAATTGAAACAAATTCCAACAAACCGAGACATTTACACCATGTAAGCTGTTGTCACCCGAAAATGCCAACCTTTGAGCAACAAAACTAGCCATCATCTGGGTTGCTCCGTGAACGCACATGGGATCTGTTCAAAGTTGAAAATGGAACCTCCAAGCGAATCACGTCTCTCAAGGGTTCGGCTGACTTGTCACGAAAAAAAGGACACTTCCTTCAACTTCTGCTGATGCACGCTGCAAGACAATGGACATTATGATGTCAGGACTAGATAAACATGCCATAACCAGTTCCACACGATCCCTGTGGCTCCTCAAAGCATGTCCCTTCCTTCAATAGCAGGTCCATTTGGCACACAACATGGGCGCCTATCTCTAGTGCTAATGAGAACTGTTGCCTTATCGATTGAGTGTCCAATTCCACACCACCCGCAGGCGCACAACACCAAGAGCAATTCACCGAGGCGATCCATTGTCTGACCACCATTCGCAGTGGATTGCCGAAGCAGACATCGTCCGTTGGCTCGTGCTGTGCTGTGCTCCGGCAAAAAGGAACTCTCACAGAAATGGAACCCCTTGAAGTGCACGCCTGGCCAAGGAAACAGTCGAGCGATTCATTTAAAATTCCAACTTTCACGGTCCTCGCACATCGACGCAGACGCGCAGAGGGCGCCGCCACGTCGGCCGGAACTCGGTATGCCCCCGAAACTCTGCGCAAAGACACACGGACTTTGTTCGTGGCTTTGTTTTAAGGAGGCCAAGAGCGCGGGAACTGAAGCATTCCTTGCCATATGGTCGCCAGGAGTGTGTGTGTGTGTTTGGCTGGCAGGACGCGCGAGAATTAATGCGGCGGGGTTGGCGGCGGGACACTTGGTTAGGCAATGAAATGATTATTGGTTTCGCAGTTCGAACGCGGCTTTGTTATGAGGGAAGTAACGGCACACATAGGGGTGGCATATGCAAAGTCGACATCCAGCCAAGGCGACGGCTGCACCTGGACACGAGATCGCTGACTTTGGCGAGGTCATGGGTACTGCACCGAATGGGATTCTGGTCTTGCTGGTTTCTTTGAATTTTCGTGACGGAATCAATGAATGCGTCCTTGATTCACTTGTCATTGCATGCGAACGAGTGTCGAGTCGGAGCTGACGGAAAGTGCAATCGAGTGTGTCACTTCGAGAGACTCCAGCTGTTCTCGTTTGCGAATCATTTCGGCTGAATTGTGATGAAATGACACGTTATGAGTTGAAATGGCCGAGGTGATTGTGCACTGAACTTCGTGGCAATGACCTTCGATTAGGGTTTGAACGGGGCGTTAGAAATTGTTGTTCACTGATTGTGAAAGGTGTCCTTGCTGCAGAATGAAGGCCTTGATGGACCCCATCTTCCGCCGAGTCTGATGAAATCGATTGGTTACTTGAACTGCTGTTGGTGACACGTGCGTTTGAATTTGACGAAGTCCGAATTAATTCAAGAGAACTCCCATGGATCGTGCTCCATGATCATATGCAGATCTGAGGCGATTCACGACAAGTTCAAGCCCGGACTTTATAGAAAATCATCCGTCTCCGCGCAGTTCCACAAGCTGCTTGAAGGCAGATTCAGCTGGTTTTTAAGATCCGATTGAGCCGTACGAGTGGTTGCAGTCTCTGCTGTGGTAACCCAAGGCCATATGGAGCTACTTTTGGTAGATCTTCCAGCTGAAAGTGGCACACCTTCCTCCATCGGCAGATGAATGTAGTCAGACAATTGAAAGGACCAGATTAACGGTGTGGTGTTCGGCTAAACGTTACTATAGACATATATAACCTCGAAGTAGTTAACGCGTTTGTATACTCCGATGTTAAAGCAATAAAGAAAAGAAAAGGATCACGCTTGAATGAACAGTAAAGCCTTCTCTCGAATAACCATGATAGCCCTACAAAAGTCGACCTTAATAGTCCCGGACGAGGAGATACTTGGTCTCTTCGAGGGAAAAGTCCTTGGCATTATCATGCTGATCAGGTGTAAGGTGGCCTCATTCGACTGAACATCCGTATGTTGGCTGAGGCGCAACTCCAGTCTGGGCTGTTGCGACAGTCAAAGAAGAAGTATTTAAGCCACACATTCCTCTAAACGCCGTCAGGGCTCTAATAACCAGTAAAGCTGAAAATAGCCTTTGATCTTCGACTTCGAAATGATTGATCGTTATACGTTCTTAAATTATATTTAATTTTACAATTTACTACAATTTTAAAAAATAAAAAAAAAATTAACATTTTACTTGTATTTAAAAAATTGAGAAATTTTTGATTTTGTCTTTTTAGACCCTGAATGCTTTTCCACAGCTGACTCTCGTAAGTTTTACAGAGCTATTATATTATTCAGTGAAGCATCATTTTCTTCAGCCCAATGAAGGCAAATGTTTAGTGCTTGGATTGCAGCACCTGCTTTGGCAGTGGGGATTCTTTAACTGCATTTTCGTCATCACTTTCAATTTCTTCGTCTCCCAAGTTGCTGCAAGTCGGTTCCAGATTGGTTTCATTTTCGGCAATCCCATCATTTATGTCCTCGGAACAGTCAATAGGGGATAGCTCTTGAAGCAAATCATTTATCGATGATATTATTTCACGATCTTTGTCCCTTATGACACTCAAAGGTGATAAATCATCTTCATTATAATCATTGCTTGAGTTCATCAAAGGGTTCCAGCACTTTTGTATTGCCGTAGACTGTACCTTGTCCCATGCATTAGCCAAGAGGACATATGGCGTGTCTCAAATTAAATGCTTTTATTTTAGTCTCCAAATCTGACCCTTGACTAGCGACCAAATGTGCCAATAGACTATTTTTGTAATTCAGTTTAGTCAAGTTGATCACATTTTGATCCATTGGTTGGAGAATAGCGGTGCAATTTGCTGATAAACACATGGTGACTATCAGTCCATCATCACTTTTCAGCTCGCCGTCCTTTGGATGACAAGTTGCGTTGTGCAACAGTAACAGAGCCCTCTACTGAAGACTTCTAGACCCAAGAAACTGTCTTACCTAAATGAAGAAACAAATATGTAAATAAGAAAGAAATGTCGATCAACTTTATTAAACATGTTACCTCTGGTACAAACGTTGACTGAAACCACTCTTCAAACAACGAGAATTTCACCCACTCATTTGTATTGCTTTTATAAATAACGGGTTTATTTTCAAAATTTTTAAATGCTCTAGGATTTAGAGCTTTCCCTATGACAATTAATTTTATTTTGTGAATCCCAGATGCGTTCGTGCAAACAAGAGACGTTATGCTTGTCTTCCGACCTGGAGCGGTTGCTTCTTCAAAGCTTACAAGGGTTTTATTTGGCATAAGCTTAAAAAATAAGCCGGACTCGTCCGCGTTGTAAATTTGATTTGGTGACAGACCAAGCTCTTTAATTGTATTTTTGAACTTAACCAAAAACGGTTCAACAAGTTCGGGCTTGTTTGACAGCTTTTCTCCACAAATTTTAAGGTTGCGGATTCCAAGCCTTTTTCTAAAATTTGAAAACCAGTCATTGCTTGCATTAAAGGATCCTGGTTTTTCCTTGATTCTGTCGTGCAGTTCACATGGCTGTGCTTTTAAAACTTCTATGGAAATTGGCACGTTTCGATGTCGATTTTCCAAAAACCATTTATACAAGGCTTAGTTTAAAAGGCTTAGTTACTCGCTTTCCCCGTCCACATTCTGAATTTACAATAAATTTTGTTAGCGCTCCTTGTCTCCTCTTAATTCTACGTATGGTAGACTTGTTTACTTTATATTTCTCAGAAAGCGATTTAACAGTTGCACCCTTATTAATTTGATCTAGAATTTCACTTTTTTGCTTTATAGAAAGCTTAGGAATAGCCATAACTAATAGTACACAGTAATCCGAATAACGACACTAACGACTACAGAGTAAAAGGCACGAAAAACTACGCCTGTCATACAAAACGCAAACATCGTCTAACAATAATAATAATAATAACAATAGGGGTGGCGCGACAGTCCGAGGTGGACCTGGGCCTAGCTTCTCAGCAACCACTCGTGTTGTGCTTGCTATTGTTCTTTCACGAGTGGAAGGGACCTACAGTTTAATGCCAACTCCGTACGGCGAATTTGAGAAAGCTTTTTCTAGACAGGAATACTCTTTGAGCATTGTCAGTGACTCGAAAGAGGTGGAGCTGGGAATATGAAAGGTGGTAAATTCAGGTATCGAACCTGACACCCTCTGCGTAGGAGTCGACGCACTTACCCACTACGCCACGGCAAACATCTGCATAAAAAGTACAACGAATAGCTGTAAAATAACTGCCCAGACATAGCAAAAATAAACAAGAAGGAAAATATACAAATAGCGAAGAGAAGTTGCAATTACTGAGTCAACAATGGTAAGACTTGCTTTTATCGAGGTTGCTTTTATTGGGGTCGCACTGTATAACCCTTTCAGAACGGACACCATAGAGAAGTTTACCTTTTTTTAGTTTTCACGTATGTCCAGTAAATTTTGTACTAAATCGAACAATACGCGGCTGCGAAGGACCAACTTTAATTTAAAAATGTGCGCCCAATTCGAAAGCGTAAGTTTCCGCAGACGGGGTCCCCACTTTTTCGTAATATATAAGCCCTGTAATACTACTAGATGCAACCTTTACAGTTAATTCTAAAAGACTGTGATAGTCCTCGCTCCAAGCAGCAACAACAGATAACAGATTTTTTTTATTTCAAATTCATTTTAACCTCGAAATTTCTCAAGTTGGGTCCCTAACTTTGTAAACTCGAAAATTTAACTCCCTCATTCTGCTCAAGTGTCCCCATCTGTACAATTGGATTTATTCCTCGCATTTCTTTTGGTTTCGATGGTCCGCACTCTGTGCGGAGTGTAGGCCCCCATGTCCTGGAAAAGGATGTTCAAGAGCAATGGACTCCACGTCACAATCCATTCAACATAAACATCCCATAAATTCGTAAGTAACTCGTCGCTTTCTCATAGAATTGTCCATATCCTTCAGCAGGACCTCCTGCGTTTCCTTCAAGAGAGTTCACGTCCTCGATCATTTCTCCGTGACCACATCCACCTGTTCCGCGGCACAGCGCACGACAAATGTCAGCTTTTCCCATATTCGGCCAAACAACACAAAATAATAATAAAAAAAAAAAAAACCAAATCAATCGTTCCCCCGCTCCGAGTCTAGGTTAATTGAGGTTCAAGACACCGGACCAGTGACCGGGTGTTTTGACTGAGCCACATGCACAAACAGCCGCACACCCACACACGCAGCACATGAACAACAAGTGCACACCGAAGAAACACACAATTTCATGGATCGTGGCCATAGAATGCGTTAATGCCCTCGCCGTGGCCGGAGTTCAAAGTGTAAGACATCCCCCGGTCTCGAGACGCCACGCCGCTCCGTACAGCCATAGTCACTCGAGTGAAACTATATGCTAAACTGAGGTCTCTCTCCTGGCACGACCCCTCGAAGGGACCTCGCCCAACATTTACGGTAGCTGGCGAGTCGAGTCGAGTTCAGTTCGGTTCCGTGATGTAATGCCACCTTCTCTCGGCGGATAATGAGGACAATGGAACAGGTTGCTGCGGCCGCGGGAGAGCGAGACGGCGAGCACCAGCAGGCGACACGGAGGAGAGGCAAAAAAAGCGCAATTACCACGGCCTAGTGAACATCCGTTTGCCGCCAATTCCTCGAAAGGATACGCAACGATATGAGCAATCCAATTGTGTGACTAGACAATGCGACGGTGCCGACGATACGTAGTGCTTCCTTCTTCCGATCTGGACCCCGGAGCTCAGCAGCATTTGCATGATAAAGTGGAAGGAGTCTGGTGCGTTGGTTGGGGAAGGACATCACAATGAAGCGTGTGCGCTGAAAGGATGTCGTCGGTTTTCTATTCACTGAACTGGATCGCATGTCTTCCTGGATCTGGTTTCAGGCGCAAGACGTGAGGAAGCCCCTTGTGGCGGGACGAACACGTGTTGCGAATAATCAAGGAGAGAATGGTGGCGGAGGAGGTGCAGTGCTGTGACTGGGAAGTGTATCATTTAGCGCACGTGCTGCGAGAGGTGACGATTGTGTCAAATGTCTTCTCGGGTGGGGCGATGTATTCGAAGGATGTTTGAGATTTTCGATTTCCGCAAGAGGAAATTATGAGATCTGGGGGAGGATCCAAGGAATTCCAGTTGGCAAGAGAGACTGGACTAAAATGTGAAATGTAGGCTAGGAATGGGATATTTGTCGTGATCGGCCTAATGAATCATAAGTGCGTGGCTGGCGCAGATTTAGTAACGGCAGTGACTAGTGCAACTAATGACAAAAAACAACACCTCCGGTCATAGAGACGACGTCATGCCATTGATATAATGGACAGGTTATTTCAACGATTCCTTGGCTGTGATCGAACCACATGAACCTAGTCCAAGACATTGACTTAACCTTCATTTGTGTACAAATAGAAGGTTACGGTTTCAAGTCTTAAACTAAAGACAAGTGCACAACCCCTTCAAATAGGGAATACCTTTTGGTTTTCTAGTTTTTCAGAATTCTGTTTTCGGCAGCTTACAAGTCAAACATAGGCTTTTTTTTGGGATGGCCGTGAGAACAACATTACCATCCACGTCGACCGTGATCGTTCAATGATTTCGAAGATTGCTTTTGTGCCCAATCGCACAAGCTGGACCTGGTCGACATGAAGCTCCAGAAAGATGTCAGCGCAATCACAGTGCACTTGATAATAATTTGAAAAATGAGTTCGTCGACGATTTGACCCACAGTCAGACTACTACCACTGATTGACTACTCCAGTGATAGAGCCGTCAATCTGATCCCAACGGCAAATGGTGACTGAACCAGATTTGAAACCCAGATAAAAGCGTTTTAACTTTACTTTCACTGGGATTCGAGCCGAGGACCCCGCTAACTAGCAGGCAGGCACTCTACCCACTGCCCCAATGCGCCATCCAGTCGTCTAAACTCCGCTTAGATGCAACACATTTTCTGCGTTTTTTGTGTTGCGGATAAGCGGAGTCGGCTGTATATCAAATCACTCGTCTATGCTGATAAGCCAGCGTTAAATCCATAAATTTATGTTTAAAACGGAGAAATGACAAGCATTGATTTATAACTCAAATCAAATTAAAAATGTGTACACTGACCATTTTCCTTTTCTTATAAGCAACCAAGGGGGCTTACAAAATCAACCTCAAATACAGGGTGAGGGCAAATACAAGTATATTTTTGAAAATACTGATAAAATTAATACAATTGATTTTTTTCCGTACACCAATGCTTCAGTTTGCGTCGTGTTTCTTTTTTTTTCTTCTGGTGGCGCTACAGTCCGGGGTGGACCTGGGCCTCAACCAATAAGCCTCTCCAGCCGGCACGATCTTTAGCCAACTGTATCCAACTGCGCACACCAAGTTGACTAAGGTCCTTCCCCACCTGGGTGCGCCATCGGTTCAGTGGGCGTCCTCTTTGCGTTGTCCCGCTGGATCGGAGTCGAAGACTCTTCGGGCTGTTGTTGTCCATGGCTCAGCCATCTTAGGCGTTGAATCCGTAGACGCCTGACTAGGCTCATGCCGCTGTACAGCCCGTACAGTTCGTGGTTGAATCTTCTTCTCCTATAGCCATCAACGCAGTCAGGACCAAAGATTGAACGGAGAACTTTTCTCTCGAAAGGACCAAGTGCTTCTTCATCCGCTTTTGTGATTGTCCATGCCTCCGCACCATAGAGCAAGACAGGGATGATCAAGGTCTTGTATAAAGTCAGCTTGGTCCTTCGAGAGATGGCTCTACTACTCATTTGCCTCTTGAGCCCAAAGAAACAGCGGTTGGCAAGAGTAATTCTGCGTTTAATCTCGGTACTGGTGTTGTTCGTACTGTTTACTTGCCAGCCGAGGTAGACGAAGTCCTCGAAGTTATAGCTGCCTATGGTGACGTTTTGGCCAAGTCGTCGATGTTGTGCGTCCTTTCTCGATGACAGCATATACTTCGTTTTGCCCTCGTTCACTGCTAGACCCATTTTGGCCGCCTCCGCTTCAATACCAGCAAACGTCAATGCCATCCGCGTATGCTAGCAGTTGTACGAACTTCTGGAAGATCGTGCCTCTGGTGTTGGCGTGTGAGTCTTGCACAATCTTTTCCAGGATGATGTTAAAGAAATCACATGACAGCGCGTCGCCTTGTCTAAGACCTTTTTTGACATTGAAGGTCTCGGTGAGTCCGTTACTGACCTTGACGGTTCAGCGAGAATTCTCCATCGTCATCCTGCACAACCTGACGAGTTTGGCAGGAGTGTCAAAACTAGACATGGCGTTGTATAGCTCGTCCATATGCACGCTGTCATATGCGGCCTTGAAATCGACGAATAGGTGGCGGGTGTCGATCTGGATTTCTTGGGGTTTTTCCAGGATCTGCTGTAGTGTGAAGATTTGGTCGATGGTGGACCAGTTCCGTGGCCTGAAACGGCACTGATAAGGACCTATCAGGTTGTTGACGAATGGTTTCAGGCGCTCAGACAAAACGGCAGAGACGATCTTATAGGCGATGTTAAGGAGACTTATCCCTCTATAGTTGGTGTAGTCAAAGGGGTCTCCTTTCTTTTGGATCAGCTTGATTACGTTCCAAAAAACACGACGCATACACAGATCAGGCATTGCGATGACTGGAAGTTGAGTATCAACTTTTGGAAGTCGGAAACCATTCTGTTCAGGACGCCGGTGTATAAGGCCTCGGCGGACACGAAGAAGAATTGTCGAAAGTTCTCTCTCTTTCAGTTGGGCGACACGGGGAACCACTGGCGCAAAGGACTGTAGTCCGATAAATGGGGATCTGCCTAGATCAGTTTTTATATTTTAACAAATATGTAGATGCTGCTCTGGCCAGAGCCCGAGGCGCTTTTGCCCTTACAAAGAGACTGTTTTAAAACAGCCAACTCGATGCGAGGGTGAAGGTTATCTGCTACATGGCCCTCATTCGGCCAATGCTCACCTATGGGTGTCCCGTGTGGTTGGTTCAACGTGAGTGCAAGCTTGATGGAAAAGATTCGGTTGTTCGAGAGGGCTTGTCTTAGGGCTTGCCTTCGTTCCACATATCGAACTCCAGAGTCCCAGAACAGAAAATTATATTCGAATGAGGTTTCATACAACAGGGCGAAGAACCTGATAAAAGTGGACAATTTCCTGTTGTAGTTGATTCGAGGTCATACTGCTAGAGCGATGAACTCGGTCAATAACTTGATTCCGGGGGCTTACTACCCCAATCCCCAATACCACGAAAGGGTACGCCACAGTGGCTTCGTCCCCCCAGAAGCTTTTCTCCATTTAGATAAGTACGGCCTATTACAAGATATGAATGCGGTACCGCTCATTTTTCACATAGCCAGATCAATGACTAATTATGGATTATTTATCAACGCACTGAAGACAAAGGTAATGCACATTCGTCCGCCGCATGTCCCAGAAACAAAACTACAGATAAAAATGCATGACATAGATTGCTTGCACAGAAGTCGTAATAATGAACACATAAGAGAAGATGATGACTGCAGCAAACACTTAGACAACGTATCAACATACAAATATCTTGGCCTGATTGTTGACAACAACTTGAAATGGAGGAACCACATAGAAGCGCTTAAGAAGAAGTTGTATCAAGCAGCTTATGCTCTGTTCCATCTGAGCGATAAATGTACAAGTAGTGTTCTTACACAATGCTATTTCGGATTGGTGGAATCCCATATTAGGTACGGCATACTTGCATGGGGAAGAGCTTCGCAGATGCAACAACTTCAAAATCTACAAACAAGACTACAAAAAATTGTACAAAAAGCAAGGTACAATGAAGAGCACAATCAATGCTGAACATCACACAAATCCATAACCTCGAAGTGATCGCAAGTTTCTATAACGACAACGCATACAGAATCCAGACACAGCAAACGGTGAACACCAGAAGACGACAACACCAGCTATACGCAGTACCGAGGTTCTGGAACGAATATGGTCGAAGAACTTTCAACGTAGCAGTCCCAAACATATTAAACAGCATCCCAAGAGAATACCGCGACATCACGAGAACTGAAGCGCTAAGGAAGATCAAGCAAATGTATCTACAATCGTGAAAAAATCACAAAAAAAAAACAAAAACAATTATTATATTGTTACACATTCGCGAGAGGGAGTTATTGTATTGGCGACACTTGGTGTTTGCCCAGATCAAACACCAAGTGTGCGTTGGCTTTACTTTCTCTCACACTCTCTCTCACCTCTCATTTTAGGAGATGTAGGGGGACCAATGGTTAGAGGAAGTCAGTGGAATTTCGGACGTGTTCGATCGCGGATCATTTGAAAAAACCTTGTATGTTCACAAAGTTATGTGCTCCATTTCAATAAAAAAAACAAATACAGAAAATTTGAGTGTGTTTTCTTATTTAATTATATAACTATATGTATATCTTTATTTTCAATCATTCATCTTTTTATTTGTAAATGTGTGTCCATTCATTTCAAAATATTAAATTACATGCATGTCTTAATTTTAATTTAATAATTCAATCTGTATAATTTTCAACTTGAAATTTTATTTTTTCTTAATTTTTATATAATTAAAGTAGTTTAAGCCTTGAATTCAACAACAAAAATAACAGAAACAAATATTGTATTCAGTCTTCTGCAGACAAGCCCCTTTGGCTTTGCAGATAATGTAACTAAGAAACATTTTTATTGAATAAAAGCAAAATTGAATTGAATTGAAAAAAAAAAAATTGTGGATGGGCGACTCAACCACGACCGTTCCGTCGCACAACGGGCTGAAGAGGATCTCCTTCGGTTCAGTACGGCGGTATCAAGGAGAGATGTTCGGGATGTTGCATTGCAACACGAAAATGTTGGTGGCTGGGGAGAGGGAGAACTCCCTCGTCGAACCCTTTAGACCCGGGGTAGAAAGGGTAGTACGCATCCCCGAATGGGGGACCAGTCGGTCACTGTCTTGCAGCAATTAGATGCAAATTTATAAGCTGCAACCTACGACCGGCCTACATAGCCTTGGGTAGTTTTTAAGGTAGTTGTAAGATGTAAATAAAAAACAAATAAAAATAGTATTCACATGCGTACACCACTGTATACCTATGTGTATGTGTATACACTGTATATATTAAGTACATCTATATACATATGTCTATACGTTCATATACACATATGTATATGTATGTAGTTAAGCTTAAGTTAGTTTAAGTTATTTTGAAGGTTGTGTGTAAGTCAGTATATAAGTTTTAAGTAAATCCAGTTCAGTAATTAAGTTTTTTGTTTAAATTTTTCGTAATATTAAGTTGTACAGATAAAGTAGCTATTCTTTAAATGCATGGGTTTTTAGTTTAAGTCGAAAGACATAGGATAAGATTATGTTTAGCGTAGAGTGCCCGCCGAGGGCCAGTAAGTTATATGCATAGTAATACTGTTCGTCCAACTAGTTTTAAATATTTTTGTCTATTATGTAAGTTTGTTATGAATTTGAAATAAAAATGAATTAAAAAAAACACTCTTTAACTCCTATTGCGTTGAAAGAAGACGAATAACAAAAAAAAATCTAATACTAGTAAAATTTAAAACTCATAAGTAAAAAAAAGTCGTGATAAGTAAGCAAATGAGTCTCCTCTCGCGAATTACGTCTGGTGGCCGAGAGGATGAAAAAAAAAAAAAACACAATTACTATACAACGTTATAAAATTTATGCGGAACGATCCGATCTACTCGACTGGTTGTACAGAACTAACTGAGTCCAGCATTTAACATAATAATAAAAATAATAATAATAATATGGGTGGCGCGACAGTCCGAGGAGGACCTGGGCCTAGCTTCTCAGCAACCACTCGTGTTGTGCGTGCTATTGTTCTTTCACGCGTGGAAGGGACCTACAGTTTAATACCGACTCCGAACGGCGACTTTGAGAAGCTTTTTCTAGACAGGGAAACTCTTTGAACATTGTCAGTGACTCGAAAAAGGTGGAGGCGTGAAATATGAAAAGTGGTAAGTTCGGGTATCGAACCTGACACCCTCTGCGTAGGAGTCGACGCACTTACCCACTACGCCGCGGCGACCCACTTTATTTTGCATATTCTGACTTATTCCTCAGGTCAATTTTGCTGAGGTGACCTTTATTGCCTTGCATTGAAGTGGTCGAAACGCTTCGGAGGGAAACGCTCCGGACGCAAGCTTGCAGAAAAAATCACCCGAACATTACAAAGTGGAATTGAGAAATATTTCGGCGGAAGGCCTTTAACAAATATTGCAAGTTAATCAAAAAGAAATGTGTTCGGCGGAAGGCCGTTGACCGAGCTATCAAACATGTGCATTCGGCGGATGACCGTGATTGAGCTGCTGTATGGTATGGGAGGGATAAGAGGCGGGGCATAATAATAATAATAATAATTTAACCATCGGTTTGACCCGCGCAAGTCTTCCGTGAAGTCCAGCTTTAGTCAAACGACTAGCAATAGTTCTCTTCGACACATTGATGCCCATCCGATTCATAATTTCACGCTGGATTGCTTTGGCACTTTTTTTTTTGAGATCCACTTTTGATACCCGGACAATCAATGTGCTGTGTAGCTTGCCATATTTATGAACATGGGAAATTGCACCAAATACCATCTGCTTTGAACAGTTTAACTGTGTTGCATTTGGAAGTTTCGCATGAAAATGTGAAGGAAGCGTGGTGGAGGCGTCCGGCGGAGAGATGCCGAGACCTAATCAGGTCGATGCAGTATCGTTGCGGAGCTGTGTTGGAGCAAAGCGGCTTTCCAACTAAGTACTAGTCACAATAAGACAATATGTTAAGTTTCGATATGATTTGTAATGGCATCGGCCTTAAGTGCTTAAATCGTTTCAAGATTGTTGCGACCAGTTTCCGTCGATTAATCACGCCCGGGGTGGTACAGTGGACTCCCCTTGAATCGAATTGTCACGGGATACCATAATTTGTTTGAGTTAAAGGGAGTTTGACTTAGAGACAGTATGTAAAATTGATGTAAAAGGCCAAACAGTTCGAGTTAGAGAGTTTCTATTAAGGGAGAGTTCGACTTACGGAGAGTCCACTGTACGAACGACGCCAAATTCCATTCATAAATGCTCTGACTGTACCACAAATCGATAACACGGCTTTGGAGATATCTCAAATGGTTTGCGTTTCATTTAAAAACAAGAGTCTTTCGGATCTTTATTGAATCCGATACTTCTCAAGTCTCATCAAAAAATCGAACCCTTGCTCGTCGTTGGCTCCTTCCCCGTCTGTTCCATCAGTCAATGACCGTCAAATGAGAAATCCAAGAACGACTTCATGAAACAACAACATCCGCTCCAGACTTAGACTGGATCCCACATTGAGACCAGTGTTCTTCCAAAAATAGCCGCACGAACCCCAATCTTAAGGCACCAGCACCAGCACCACCGCCACCGCCACCGCCTCCACCTCCATCGCCACCAACTGTCAGTTTGTTATTCAAAATTCCCTGCGCTGCGCACACATCAATCATCCCGAACTAGAGCGAGCGACGAGTGCGAGCGCGATCGTTCGGCCATCGAGCGAGCAATAACGATGTCGCGCACCCGCCTTATCTCTCGGAAGCGTTGACCCACTTTCGTCAATTAATCTTCGACGTTGTCACAGTTATGTTTGACAGACATAATTAGTTCGCTCCTATCGCAAAATGCCATCCATCCCGAGTCGGTGTCAAAGGCCACCCCATCGCCCATTCGCTTGCCAATCCAGCATCTGCCTGCGTGCGTCGGTGTGTGCCTGGGCATGACACACATCGCATCTCTCGTCCCATCTCGCATTCATGGTCAATTTGAGTTCCCGAAACGACAGCACTCACAGCAAATTATGTGCAAATATACAAGTCGACGACGCCACACAGCAGCGCGCCGTCGTTTGCAAAGTGTGTGCGGATTTCGGAGCAGCGGCCCACGCAAGTGCACGGAATGTGCTCGCCATGTGCGGGCTTTGTTTTGTTTCCGGCTTTCCGGGCAATTTGCAAACCGATTGCTCTCCTCGGGCCCTTCGGGGAGTGTTTGTCTGCCGCAGCAGGTCCTGGGACGAGTTGTCCTTTCCTGTTGAAGAATGAACATTCATTCCAGCGGAGATAGGTTCCTCTGCTGGAAATGTGTCCAACAGATTTCCAACTCGACTCGTTTCGGGTTTTGCCCAGGCGCCTGCGCAACCCTCGTCCGGACGCAGTGACAACAATAAATCTCCTAATCACACACATCCTGTGTAAATTCGATTCGCAACGGCCCCGACGAGGTCCTGGGAGAGAGAGCTGTGTGCCTGCTTGCTCCTGGCGACTAGGAGAGGCTTAATTTCGCTTGACAATGGCACGCTAATAAGTGACTTGTGAGTCCCTTTGTGCTGCGCGAACGAACGGCGGAATAAATTACGGGTGTTGATTCCGTTCGGTGTTTGCTGGAAGGATGCAGGACTGCGTAATTAATAGGCGGGGCTGTGCAACGACTTATCCCATTCAGAGGTAATGGAGTAACTAAAGCCTGTTACGCGCGGATTACGGAATTACGCGACTGTTTGTGAAGTTCACGGGACTGGGATTCTCACGATTTTGGCGGCGGCGGTGAAGGTGTTCGTGCGCGGGAAGGAGTGCAATTCTGTTGGTGTGAGGGTGAGGCAACGAGTGCGAGTTTTCTTTTATTTGCTGAGTTATCGGGGAAAAACCATCAGCTTATGCAGTGAGTGCAGGAAAGGAATGGGCCCGCAGATGGTTCCTTGCGGTATGCCTTGGATTTTTGAACTTCTTGTATCACAGTCTCGTCGCGGAAAAATTTTTAGGCGGAAATCCATGATGGGGCCATTAAATGAGGACGGAAGGCTGACGAAAGAAGACTGAAGGCTGACAAAAGAAGACTGAAGGCTGACGACAGGACTGAAGGCTGACGATAGAGGACTGAAAGATGACGATAGAAGACTGAAGGCTGACGATAGAGGACTGAAGGCTGACGATAGAGGACTGAAGGCTAACGCCAGAGACTGAAGGCTGACGATTGAGGACTGAAGGCTGACAACAAAGAGTGAAGGCTGACGATAGAGACTGAAGGCTGACGATAGAGGACTGAAGGCTGACGATAGAGGACTGAAGGCTGACAACAAAGAGTGAAGGCTGACGATAGAGACTGAAGGCTGACGATAGAGGACTGAAGGCTGACGATAGGGGACTGAAAGCTAACGATAGAGGACTGAAGGCTGTCGATAGAAGACTGAAGGCTGACGATAGAGGACTGAAGGGTAAAGCCAGAGCCTGAAGGCTGACGATAGAGGACTGAAGGCTGACGAAAGAAGACTGAAGGCGGACAACAAAGAGTGAAGGCTGACGATAGAGACTGAAGGCTGACGATAGAGGACTGAAGCCTGACAATAGGGGACTGAAGGGTGACGAAAGAAGACTGAAGGCTGACGAAAAAAGACTGAAGGCGGACAACAAAGAGTGAAGGCTGACGATAGAGACTGAAGGCTGACGATAGAGGACTGAAGCCTGACAATAGGGGACTGAAGGGTGACGAAAGAAGACTGAAGACTGACGATTGAGGAGTGAAGGCTGACCACAGAAGACTGAAGGCTGACGACAGGCGAAAGAAGACTGAAGGCGGATAACAAAGAGTAAAGGCTGACGATACAGACTAAAGGCTGACGATAGAGGACTGAAGGCTAACGCCAGAGACTGAAGGCTGACGTCAGAGACTGAATGCTGTCGACAGAGGACTGAAGCAGGGAACAGATGAAGACAACGATTTATGGGCAGTAGTTTCTAGGCTTTCTAGGCTCCTAACTGTCCATGAGGCAACTAGTCATTTGTCTGTCTGCCACAGAGACTGCCAAGACTTTCCGTTTGATTCCGCGGCACCAGAGTGCCTTAGAATCTTGTAAAATGGGAGCGAAATCGAAAAATCGAAATCGAAACGAAACACATAAATTTAGAACTGAGATAGCTTTCCTGTCGTTTTCAGACCATCCCAACTAATCCCAGAAGGTATTGACTCGGCCCATAAGCGCTGCAGGACGAGTATAGTTGCTCATCTTCGAAGGCCTGACTCAGGCAAGCACGCCAGAGTATTTGAAGCAGTTGGCTCAGAAATTATGACATATTCCATAGATGTCTGAAAGCTTTAATGGCGGTTAAAGTGAGTGTATTTCAAAAGAAAGTGCATTCGAGTCCAGTTGAAGCATACCGTCAACAAGTCGACTCAATGTGCCCTGCGCGCGAGTTCAGGAACGCGCCCGTTAGAAACCAACACTCTCTTCGAGTGGACGATGGACACCCCGCAGAGTCCACCAGAAATCTGCGCCAACAGTGATCATTTGCCGCCTAAAAGCCCACCTCACGGGCGAGCCCTGATCACCCTCTCTGGCCTTCAAACCATCAAAATCGATCGAAAATTCGTGCAAAGACAGCCAGCATCCCTTCACTAGAGCAGTTCTACACATCGGCACACACATACACTCGCTCTGATATTGGGTAACAATTTATTTATTCGAAACCCTCTTCTCGAATCAAAACCGAACACACTCTGGGGAGAGGGTGACTGTGCGAGCGCACACCATTCCCGAGTGGAAGTGGCTGTTGCAGAGTCCTGCACTTTCCGCTCGTCAAGAAGGTTTTCTGGTCGATCTGGCTTAGCTGGTCGCCGCTCTGTTTGCCGTTGTCGTTGTCGTAATCGTCGTCTTCTCTCGTCACCCAAGGAGCACAAAGCCATAGTCACCACTCACCATTCGAATCGAAACGATGGCAGATGCAAGAAGGCACCATTATCCTCACCCGAGAGGAGCAACACGGTACGGCACACATTTCGATTAAGCGAAAGTCCTTAAGCATGCGACAGAGACGAGAACTGCGGCACCAACCAAGAAAAGGGGAACAGCGTTTGAAGTGTGAGTGAACTGGTGGTGCTCTGCCTCTGCGCTCTCGATGTATTGCATTACTTTTGTGTAATTGTACCCTCGCAAGGCGACAATTCCGCTTCGAATGGATGTGCGGCTGGGTCTGTCGCTGTGTGCGTGCGTTTGTTGTCTTAAAAGGACACCCTTGGCACATAGTAACTATGTAGTAGCTCTCTCTCCCGGCAGCGCTCGTAAGAAATAATGACTACTCAGTGCCAGGAGGGAGAGGGTCTTCCAGAAATGGGGGTCTGTCTGCGTGTTCGTTCGGTCCCTCTGTGTTTCTTTGGTTTTTTGGGTGCAGCTCGAGTTGAGCCGAATCCTTCGGTGCGTCCTTGTATGCGATTGTTGTTCGCTGCAGAGCAAAACGACTAAACTCCAGAAACAATGGCGAGTAATTCGTCGACTGTAGCGGGAAATCTGAATGTTTGCGGAGAGGACTATGAATGGAAATGTGTCGCCTGAGGGCCCGAAATGGGACGACCGACAAGGGAATTTGCCAAGGCACTAGAAGAGGTCCTTTGGATTGCCAATGGGCCGCTGAGGTTTAGAGGCAACGTGTCCCAAGCATGTGTTGCGGGGTGCAAAGCAGATGAGGACTGGTGTCCTGGCGTGTCGTCGGTCTATGGCACCTTTGGTTGGAGGCAGTGTCGAACATGATAGAAGAGAGACGACTTGAATCTCAAATTAAGTCTCCAGACTGACTCTGAACGATGGAAGTGGTCACCTGGGCATGAGGTTGATACGGCGACAAATCAAGGCACATCCTTTCGGAGCGGATGGTGATGATGTCCTTTGGAACATTGTCGACAGGCGATAGATTTGGGAGAAGAGACTGGTATTCAGTCGGAAATTTTAACCGAAAAACTGAATAATTCCACGACAGAAAAAGGCTGAAGATAGAAGACTGAAGGCTGAACACAGAAGACTGAATTCTGACGATGGAGGACTGACGACAGAAGACTGAAGGCTGACAGAGGACTGAAGGCTGACGCCGGAGACTGAAGGCTGATGACAGAAGACTGACGGCTGACGATGGAGGACTGACGACAGAAGACTAAAGGCCGACAATAGAAGACAGAAGGCTGACGATAGAAGACTGAAGGCTGACCACAGAAGACAAAAGGCTGACAACAGAGGACTGACGACAGAAGACTGAAAGCTGACGATAGAATACTGAAGGCTGACCATAGAAGAATGAAGGCTGACCACAGAAGACTGAATTCTGACGATGGAGGACTGACGACAGAAGACTGAAGGCTGACCACAGAAGACTGAAGGCTGACAACAGAGAACTGACGACAGAAGACTGAAGGCTGACGATAGAAGACTGAAGGCTGACCACAGAAGACAGAAGGCTGACAACAGAGGACTCACGACAGAAGACTGAAGGCTGACCACAGAAGACTGAAGGCTGACAACAGAGGACTGACGACAGAAGACTGAAGGCTGCCGATGGAGGACTGACGACAGAAGACTAAAGGCCGACTATAGAAGACAGAAGGCTGACGATAGAAGACTGAAGGCTGACGATAGAAGACTGAAGGCTGACGATGCTGGTCTGATGACAGAAGACTGAAGGCGGACGTGGAAGATTGATGGCTGACGATAGAAGACTGAAGGCTGACAACAGAAGACTGAAGGCTGACAACAGAGGACTGAAGGCCGACGATAGAAAACTGACGGCTGACGAGAGAAGACTGCCGGCTGACGATAGAGGACTGAAGACCGACGACAGAAGACTGAAGGCTGACCACAAAAGACTGAAGGCTGACAACAGAGGACTGACGACAGAAGACTGAAGGCTGACGATGGAGGACTGACGACAGAAGACTAAAGGCCGACTATAGAAGACAGAAGGCTGACGATAGAAGACTGAAGGCTGACGATGCTGGTCTGATGACAGAAGACTGAAGGCTGACGTGGAAGATTGAAGGCTGACCACAGAAGACAGAAGGCTGACAACAGAGGACTGACGACAGAAGACTGAAACCTGACGATAGAAGACTAAAGGCTGACGATAGAGGACTGACAGTTGTCGATAGAGAACCGTAAGATGACAACAGAGGACTGAACGAAGACTGACGACAGATGATGGAACTCTAAGAATAAACGGCTGAATGCTGAAAAATATGACAGGGTCCCCTGGAGTTTCCTTTATTCCATTATTCGCGAAAATTAACTTATTGTTGGTCTATCCAAGTGCTTATGAAAGTCAAGCCTGCAGAAGAAGAGTCAAATTTCATCCGAAGACAAACATCGTGGGATTAAAGCCCAATCTTGAGAAACTGACAACCTGCCCAATAATGGAAAATTAGGAACAGATCGCGGTAGAGCTGTGGGTGCTCTTGGGGGAAATCTGTAAGCACCAAAAAATGCAGAAGACTGTCCTAAACATGCTTCGGAAAATCCGCCACTTCGTAAAAATGAAACAATTCTGAAAAACAGTTGATCCCAGTTTACAGTTTAGGATCCTCTTCAGCATACGCAAAACTTTTGTGGCACACTTTCAGGCGCTTTTTTTTCCTGTATACAGGCGTTGAACTCTCGCCGCTCCTCTTCGAGGCAGGAATACTCCGGATATTCTTCAAAAGGAATATTCGCTTCTATCAAGAGTCATCTGAGATGATTTGTGCTGGAGGTTACTTCCTGTGTGTGATCACGTCCTGTTTGAGTTCCTGGTAATTCCTCCTGCAGAAGAGACTGTGTTTGCGACAAGGACATCAGGCGAAGAGGCGAGGTCTTATTCACAGAACAATTGTCTTTGAAGGATTAAGTCGAGAGATTCTTCTTTGGCGACTGAGTTATGTCGAGATTGGTGCTGGCGTCTAGTCAATGGCAATTTCGTCCTCGTAGCCATTCCAAGGACCAAGCAACACCAGACTTCTGTGGCAGATCCCCCTTCTCTCCGAAGACTGGTCCCCGTACCTTAAGAAACTTCCCCCTAGACGAATCACTCCAGACACCGTGCACACACACGACGAGCGCACACGAAAGTATACTGCTCATTGCAGCACTGCGATCGCTCCTGTGTTCACCTAATGCCCGCCAGCTGTGTGCAAAGTGGCGGCACGTTACGTCCTCGTCCTCGCTGCAGACATGCCACGGTTGCCACGCCACATTGCAATCGCCTCATAACACCGGGGCAACGACTTACCCCAGGTTAGGGTGTCTAAGCAACATGCATGCCGTCTGCTGCACGAAAAGGATTATTCCACCGCATCCCCAAAACTCAATTACCCCAGTTCATGGATTATTTTTAGACGCCTTCCCAGTAATCACAGAATCACAGTGGATTGCGGAAGGAAGCGAGCATTAAAGGATGCCGGAGGATGCCGGGCCCATGCCAAGGATGCAGGAAGAGTTAATTTTCCATCAAATCAACTAAATTTAGAAATCACAAGATGGGGTTGACTTGTGATTAATGGAAAACCAATCGATGGGGGTGTCCTGAGGAAGAGGGCCGCGGGCCGAGTCTATTTTCGTAGTTTTCGGGAATATTTTTCAATTAACGCACGCACGCATGGGTTTCGTATTTCGTAACGGATTTTTGGGGAGGAAAATCAAAGGATTCGAGAAATACGGGCGCGCACTGTGTTCGGAGGAGGACTTCGTAATTGTACCGTCATCTTGAAGGATCTTCGATTTTGTGAAGACATTTATTTCAATTAGAGGATTGAGATGAAGAGAATGGCGGCAAGGCTGTGAGCACAACAGGACATCAAATTTGAGTGAAAATTGTTAGAAATGTGGTTTTCTTCAGTTTTGCTGGTACGGTTGTGGGTCCCTTGCTAAGATGAGGGTGTCCTTTTTTTTAATTCTGACAAAGGTTCGAAGTCTTCGGGCTGTAGTCAAGTTGCACAGACGTTGTAGGTGATCAAGCTTCATTTAGGCCTAGACCCCTGGCTGGACTCGTCAGTTCATTGTATCATCTTCTTTAAATGCAAACGATTGCAAGCACATTTTTTCTCTGGAAGATGCAAAGGTCTTCTTCATCCGTTTTGGAAATTGAACATGCCTCCGCGCCGTAGGACTGGAATTCTTCCTCCTCCTCCTCCTCCTCTCAGCAATTTCCGTAGAAGTCATTGTAAGGCAGACTGACTCGAGACCAGGGCTGCTCATTCTGTTCGTGCTGTATGATCGTCTCGGATTGAGAGTAACTCACAATTATTTCGTATTGGGGCTCAGGGTGCCCTCAGAAAGCGGTTTCAACTTCGAATCAAGCCCTTGCCCTTAGAAGGGCAAGAAGAAAGGAGAATCAAATGAAATTCCAGAACACTCACTGGGATCCTGTGATTCACAGACAATAAAGATGTCTGGTCAAGCACCGGATATCAGAGGAAGCAATGCAGCCTATAGAGAACTTTCTCATACTCTGGGGTTCCTAAACCAAAGGGCCGTTTGCAGATCTTTTTTTTATTCTTTCTTTTTTCGTCCTTCCTTCTTCCTTCTTCTTCTTCTTTCTTCCTTCCTTCCTCCTTCTTCTTCTTCCTTCTTTTTTCTTTTTTCTTTCTTCTTTCTTCCTTCCTCTTTCTTCTTCTTCTTTTTCTTCTTGTTCTTCCTTCCTCCTTCTTCTTCTTTTTCTTCTTCTTCTTCCTTCCTCCATCTTCTTCTTTTTCTTCTTCTTCTTCCTTCCTTCTTCTTTTTCTTCTTCTTCTTCCTTCCTCCATCTTCTTCTTTTTCTTCTTCTTCTTCCTTCCTTCTTCTTTTTCTTTTTCTTCCTTCTTCTTTTTTCTTCATTCTTCTTCTTCCTTCTTCTTCTTCCCAAGTGGACCTTGGACACAACCAACAAGCCTTTCCAAACAAACCGATCCTTAGACAACAGCCTCCAATTTCGTACACCATGTTGGTTGGAGTCAAAGATTCCTCGGGCTGGAGCAGTGTTGTCTAGCCATCTCAGGCATTGAATCCGTAGACGCCTGGCTAGGCTCATTTCGCTGAATAATAAATACAGCTCGTGGTTGAAAGAATGTAATGAAGCATTAGAAGCCTTGGATGTGATTGACTCAAAGAAAATTCAAGGAGAATGACCTCAATCAACTTAGTGTGCGCAGTTGGAGACAGCTGGCTAAAGATCGTGCCGACTGGAGAGGCTTACTGGTTGAAGCCCAGGTCCACCCCGGACTGTAGCGCCACCAGAAGAAGAAGAAGATGGCAATTGAGTAGTAGAGCCATCTCTCGGAGGACCAAGCTGACTTTATACAAGACCTTGATCATCCCAGTCCTGCTGTACGGCGCGGAGGCATGGACAATCTCAAAAGCGAATGAGGAAGTCCATGGTCTCTTCGAGAGAAAAGCTCTGCGTGCGATCTTTGGTCCTGTTTGCGTTGACGGTTTCTGGAGGAGAAGATTCAACCACGAACTGTACGGTCTGTACAGCGACATGAGTCTAATCAGGCGTGTTCGGATCCAACGCCTAAGATGGCTAGGCCATGTAGAGCGTATGGACAACTCAGCTCCGGCCCGGAGAGTCTTCGACTCCGAAACCGTGGAACAACGTAACAGAGGACGCCCGCGTTTTAGGTGGCGCACCCAGGTGGAGAAGGACCTCAACCAACTAGACAGCTAGCCAGAGACCTTGATAGCTGGAGAGGCTTGTTGCTTGAGGCCTAGGTCCACCCCGGACTGTAGCGCCAAATAAAGAAGAGGATTTGGTTTGTGTATTTGCTACAATTCTGATTGGTTTTTTGATGCATGTGCTATACTTTCTTCATTGAAACTTTTGATGTGTGCCCTTATTTATTATTTACTACTATCGATTGTGATTATCAAACATCACAAATAACTTGAGACTCTTCCACCTCTGATTCTGAAGAGTGAAAGATGGAATAAATAAACGAAGAAACACGTAACTTTCCATAAAATGTCGAAAATAGAAAAAAAAAACCGATGTAGTACAATGGAACGATGAAGCTGCGATTTTTGAATCCATTAGAAATGATTTCAATTCGAGAAATGGCCTCCATTATCGGTCGCACAAATGCGTACCCTTCCCCAGTGGAGGAAGACGATGGAAAATTCTCACTTCTTCATCAATATTACCGAGACCTCCATGTGCCTGTGACTTCCTTCTTTAAAGGACAAACCTCTTTCTGGAGAGGATCGTGCAAGACTCCCTCGCCCAGAGACACGTTCTTCTAAAAATCTTTGCAACTGATTGTTGGCGTGATGGGGGTTGAACACAGCGAGCCGTCAATAATGTGTTTGTTTGGAAAAAGTCAGTTGGAGTCGATGGATCTTCAATATTGTGCTAAGACATCTCTGCCTGGAAGACGTTAATTTGTACCCAAGAGGAAAAGATTCTTCGAATCCTTGCAACCTCCGGTCAATAAGTCTCCTTCCGAACATCAGCAAGGTATTCGAGAAGGTGATCAATAGAACTCTGATCAACTGGACTAAGGACAAAAATATAATTCCGGATAACCAATTCGGTTTCAAAGCTGGGCATGACACTATTCATGCCGCGTCGAAACTGGTGTTGGATACTCAATGGAACAAGAGCCAGAAACAATGTACGGGTGCCTGCTTGATCGATCTGGAGAAGGCCTTTGACACCGTATGGTTAGAAGGACTTTTCTACAAGCTCAATCGACTAGGCATTAGCAAACCACTGCTGTACCTACTGCGTAACATGCTTACCGGTAGACGGTTCGTAGTCAAGAATGGCAACGTGACCTCGACAGGTATATTCAAAGTTAAAAATGGTCTCCAACAGGGTGCCAATAATTCGCCGGACCTGTTCAACATTTACTTAAGCGATCTGATAAGTTCTCTTCCTCATGCAATTGCGTATGCCGATGACTTGATCGTGTACAGATCAAGCAAAAAGATCGAGGAAATCACTACTCTCACGCAGGGTGACTTCGATTCATTCATGAGAAGTTGCGATGACTGGAAGTTGAGTATCAACTTTTGGAAGTCGGAAACCATTCTGTTCAGGACACCGTTGTATAAGACCTCGGCGGACACGAAAAAGAATTGTCGAAAGTTCTCTCTCTAAGTTGGGCGACACGGGTAACCATTGGCGCAAAGGACTGTAGTCAGATACCTGGGAATCTGGCTAGATCAGTATCTATATTTTAACAAACATGTAGATGCTGCTCTGGCCAGAGCCCGAGGCGCATTTGCCCTTACAAAGTGACTGTTTTACAACAGCCAACTCGATGCGAGGGTGAAGGTTATCTGCCCCATGGCCCTTATTCGACCAATGCTCAACTATGGCTGTCCCGTGTGGTTCAACGTGAGTGCAAGCTTGATGGAAAAGATTCGGTTGTTCGAGAGGGCTTGTCTTAGGGCTTGCCTTCGTTCCAGATATCGAACTCCAGAGTCCCAGAACAGAAAATTATATTCCAATGAGGTTTCATACAACAGGGCAAACCTGATAAGAGTGGAGAATTTCCTGTTCAAGTTGATTCGAGGGCATACTGCTAGAGCGATGAACTCGGTCAATAACTTGATCTCGGGGGCTTACTACCCCAATGCATAATACCACGAAAGGGTACGCCACAACGGCTTCGTTCCCCCAGAAGCATTTCCCCATCTAGATAAGCACAGTCTGATACAAGACGTAAATGCGGTGCCGCTCATCTACCACGTCGCCAGATCAACTGTGGATGGGCGACTCAACCACGACCGTTCCGTCGCACAACGAGCTGAGGAGGGTCCCCTCCGGTTCAGTACGGCGGTATCCAGGCGGGACATTCGAGAAGTTGCAATGCAACACCAAAAGTTCTGGTGGCTGAGAAGCGAGGGAACTCCCTCCTCGAATCCTTTAGACCCCGGTTAGAAAGGTTTTAGTTCAGACCCCCGCATGGGGAGCAGTCGGTTTCATGTCTTGCAGTGTATTGAATGTAAATATTCATATTTATTAGCTGCAGCCTATGGCCGATGTACTTAGATTAGGGTAGTATTTTTTAAGGTAGAATAAAGTGTAAATAAAAAAAAAAGATATTATATAAAAATAAAAAAAAGGAATAGAATGTATATGTGTATACATGACGATACATGTATACATTGTGTATAATAAGGATATATGCGTATAAACATGTGTATATGCATACCTACGTAGGTTAGCTTAAGTTAGTTATTAAGTTTCATTTTAAGGTAGAATGCAAGTTAGCTTGTAAGTTTTTATAAAAACCGTCCAGTAGTTAAGTTTTCCAATTTTTTCTTAACAGTAATGTGTTCCTTTTAAAGTTCCATTTACGTTAGGTCGAAAGACATAGTATAAGGTTAAGCTTAGCTTAGAGTGCCCGCCGAGGGCCATTAAGTTGTATTTAGCATAATGTTCGTCTAACTAGTTTTAAGCATTTTTGTCTAGTATCTAAGTATGTAATGAATTAAAAATCAAAATGAATTAAAAAAATAATGTGTTTGTATTTTTATTGTACTTAAAGACACATCGGCACACCGTGTCGACGACTTGGGCACAACGTCACCAGACGCAGATGTACTTTCGGAGTTAAGGACTTCATCAAACTCGACTTCCAAGTGAACAGTACGAGTACTACAAATATTGGGATTAAATTCAGAATAACTCTTGCTAATCGGTGTTTCTTTGGGATCAACATGCAATTGGTCCTTCGAGCCGCATTTCGAAGTCCTGCTCTATAGTCCGGAATAATAAACAATCTCAAAAGAAGATAAAGAAGCCCTTGATCTTTGATTATGTTTGGAGATGATTCGACCAAGAACTGTACAGCTAGGTGGCTGGGACAACAGCTTCAGCCCGAAGAGTCGTCGATTCGGAACCTGTGGGCCGCCGTAATTGAGGACGCCCACCAATGGCGCACAAAATTGGGGAAGGAGCTCTACTAACTTGATGCGCAAAATTGGACGCTAGGAAACGGAATGGTTCAAGATGTTACAGTATCCTGCCATAAACAATAATGTAAAGCACACGCGATCGTCGCGGTCCTTTTAAATGCACATGCACACATCTTTATTGAGGTCACTTCCTCAATAAACATCGAAATAATAAGCGATCGCCTGTGCAACTGATAAGAGAATATTGTACCGTAGGTTAAGTTTCATTATGAAGCAATCATGTAGCATAAGTAAGTCTTAAGAAAGATCTCAAACCGAACGGAAGTCTAAAGATAGATTTTGCTATACACACGGATACAATTGAATAAATAAAGTTGAAGTATATTTTATAAACAAGTGTTTCATTGTGTGAACTATTAAGACAAATCTTAAATAAAATTTCAAGACTCAGGCTCTTAAGAGGCCGCCGAAGGCCAGTGAGTTAGAAATAGTAAAAATGTTCGTCCAACTAGTTTTAAGCATTTTTGTCTAGTATATAGGCACTTTTGACTTTGAATTACAAGCTTCCAGTGCGTCACTTCTTCCAGGAGACCCAGAGATCGTTGCTCGGCGGAGGAGTTCAGCCTTCGATGGCCGATCTTTGTCGCGGATCAATTAAGAGAATAACATTCGCACAAATCTGCTGTCTTTATTGCTGCGACGAGTGGTGGCGATCTCTGCGAAAAGACCGATAATCTTTCGCAACGCGGCCTTCGAAGAAATCTCGTAACCGATGAGCTGTTAAGTGTGTGTTCAGCAAGTGTGAATTCCAGTTTTTCGAAATCACAGTCCAATGCACCAGGGGGCCCCTGTGCCACCGATTTCACAATGCAATCGAACCATTAAGGCGGTTGTCCAGTTGCCGAACAAGTTTCAGGCAAAATCTGAAGAAAAGAAAAAGAAATAAAGACGTCCACAATATTGCGGATAATGAAATAAATTCCCTCTATCAGTACCATCCAATCGGGTCAACCGACCACGCCGTAAGCCGCCGTGGCACGCCATGTGTGTGTAACCAAAGGCGAAGCCGCAAGAGAGCCTCTAATTAAATTTGAAGTTTCCCAAAAAACAAACAACTCGACTCGACCCAGCCGCCGGGGCCGAGGAATTCGGCACAATAACACAATAACCGCATTAAGACGGTGAGCGCTTGGCAACAGCCAAACGGCGCAAGGAGCCATAAAAAGGATTCTTTATGTCCACAATCGACGGTGTGTAATCCTCGCCTGAGAGAGCCGCGTATGGAAGGGTACGCAATGCAAACGGAACTCGATACGCGCTCCCATGGGCCGTTGGTCACGACGCAAACAACAACAGTAATAAAATTAAGGAAAGTCCTTTCGAGAGCGTCTCCAAACAACTTGACCGTGCTTAAGCCAGACACAAAGGAGTTCCCTGAAAATGCGAGCGATAAAATAAAAAGGATACGACCGCGCGTTGTTTGTTTAGTGTGTTACGCGATCATAATCGCATCTCACACAGGTACGCCGCGCCTCGGGGAGATACTGGAAAGACAAAAGAAAAGGTCATCATCGGCGGGCCGAGGGTGCGCTCTAGCTCTCGAGTGTCCTGACCTCTTCCGAAAAATTGCATTTCAATTTGAGGATCAACACTGACCAATGGTCAGCAGCGAAGGATCCGTTTCGCTGTCCTTTTTCTGATTTGATTTGCATAAGGAGGCTCATTCCGCTCTACTTGCCGTGATCCGTGATCGGTCACCGTGCTCCGAAGACGAATGATTTACAATGTAATGCTAGCACCGGTGCGGCGCGTCGCGGCTATCGTTTGTGTTTAATGAACTTCGCCGGAAGAAAGGCTATCGCTGGCAAGGATCATCGCGGCAACTCCTCCCCGGCCATCGAGGGCTGAGCAAATAAAAGAGTTATAAAGTCACATTGTGGTGCGGGCCGTAAGATTTACTCGGGTCCGTGCTGCGTCCGTTGGTGTGTCGCTGAACAGGTTTGTCATCCGCGAAGGACCGCCGCGGCGCGTCAGTTTCCCCCCGGCTGTCGGTGACCACACGGGGTGTAATAAATGTAAAATTGCGTAGCTCGCGCGAAGGACGCCTGACACTGGGAGGAATTTATGAGGTCCCGTGGGAATTCGCTTTGCTTGAGTCTTAAGACGACGCGGTTTTATGACTTTCACCGAGGGGCAGAGGTGAGTGGTCGGTTGGGTCCTCGCGCTCGGACCATGCGGTGGTGGTTGGTTGGCTTATGCGTGATAAATGAAATTAACGGATGACCTCAGCGCGAGTGAGCGCATCCTTCGGCCGTCGATTGGAAAAGGGTGCTCGTCCCTTCTTCAAGCGAATGTGCTGTGAATCGTTTTATTGCGTTGCTGGCTGGTGATTATTCAATATTTGATTTATCGACTGGGTTTCTGTTTGCCCTCTATCTCTCTCTGTCGCACATGCGCACTCTTTGTTGCGTTCGAGGATTTATTGGAGGCCATTGTCTTTGCGAGACACAATCGTCTGCGCAGACGATGGGCGGGGATCGCTCCAGAGACTTCGACGGGTTTTATTGCTTCTGAAGTGCAAGGTTTCACAGGTTTTGTTATGCAGATTAATTGATGGTAATTTCGGCGGAACTTTCTCCTGCGGTGATTTATTGACGCATGAATTGCCTTTCGAAGTGCAGCCAAGGATGCTACTGGGTTGCGTGGAGAGTTTCCCGGAAAATCGGTGAAAGGATGCAGATGGCATCATCATCTGGATCGACAAAACGTTTGTTATTGCAAACGAGTTGCACTCATTGGTTTATTGAGAGAGAGAGATAGATGAAGGATGGCTTTGTTGTTTGGGAAAGTGCCGATAGATATTTAACAAGTTCTGGGAAAAGACTTGGTGGACACATTGTTTTACTCTGGACTGTTGACATGACGGGTAAAAATAGAAGGGCTCTCCAGATGTGTTGAACAATTTCGAAAAAGGATACACCATTTCATTAAGTCTATCCATTGCTTTACATTTCAAGCAAGTTTCATGCTTTGTCATGAAAAAATAAAAAATCCGTTATGACTGACATGTGTCACGAAAAAAAGTGTCCAAAAAATTATGACTTTTTATTTAAACGCTCAAATTTTAGTATCGTCAAAATGTCGACCGCCAATTCCGGAATTTCGACAAAATTTATTTAATTCGTTGCTTTCCCGGTAGGTTGACAATTGAAATCCTCCCCTAACGCCAAAAGAGTCGTCTTAATCATAATCGACTGAACGGTTCGAAGGACCAATTTGTTAAAACACGTGTTTTGACTAAACCCCACTCGCCTGAATAAAAACATGTCAGGTCTTGATTACCTTTTTTTTTTATATAATTTGCGCGTGCGCAAGGGATTGCTAATACTCCTATGTATCCGGGATGAAGCAACAGCACGGGTGGAAGGTCTAGAGTGAGAAAGGGAGAGGAGATACCTGTGCACATTGGTCCTAAACATTTGCGGGTTGTAGTCTGTACTAAATATTACGCTGGGAATAGCATTCCATATTCAAACAGTCCGGCTGAAGAACGAGTCTCTGAATTTAACTGTCCATCCGAAAGTAGGCTTAAAGGTATACTGATGAGCATTCCTGGTGAGACGGGTATTGCGGGTGAATTCATGGAGAGGAGGAATGCAGTTGGCTAGCTCACTTGAGCATCGTTTGTTGAAATAACGATAAAACACGGACAAAGAAGAGACGGTACGTCGATGTTAGAGCGAGTCTAATGACTCTGCGATATTGTTGTCTCCTATAAGTTTTATCGCTCGCAAGTAGGTGGCTCCATCAAGTAGATGCAGTGTGGTCTTGGGGGCACCAGACCAGATATGAGCGTTGTACTCAAGCTTGGGGCGAATGTACGCCTTATAAAATAAACAGTTTATGTAATTCATAAGATCGGTTATACGTTGGCGAGCAAAACTGGATACATCGCTTTAGTTTTTATGGGTTTTCATCAAACAAATGTTGTCTTATTTTGTTACTAAAAAAATAGAGGCACCATACAGTGTGACGAATCGCTGATTTAGCGGGATTTAATTCAAAATATGAAAAGTAAACAAACCCCACTTTATTCACGACTTAAGCCTCCCACTTAATGACTGTTACGGCTAATGCAACAACTAAAAAAAATTATTGCATAATTCAAATTGTGTGTAATTCTTTGATAAGAAAGTCAGTTTGAGGAGCACGTATTTAATTCGTTTTTGAAATGGTTCACGTACCTTTTCATGAATTTTTTTTTTGAGTAAGTAGACTTACTGAATATAAAAATCAGAAATGAAGTATTACAGAGATGCCCGACTTCTACCTCTCTTGCCCCTTGAAATGTTTGACAACTGTTTTTATAACGTTTTCTTAAACCAAAGTGACCAATCAGAGGACGGCATAGAGGTTATTTCGTGAATAACCGTAAAAAATGAATGATTGTCTGTCAAAAAAGCACTCAAATTCTCCGATGGACTAAGGGGCAATCAGCTGTGAAATAGGCTATCTCTGTAATACTCCCTGTCCGGTTAAAATATGTCGTTTCAATATACAGCTATGGGAGTATAAATGACACATTTTTTATTTGTTTTTTTCTTGTTCAATATAATCGAAATATAAGGTAGTCGAAAAAGTCTTTTCGTATTTCTAATCAAACTTCAACTAATTTTTTTTTTTAATATTTATAATGAACTTTATTGAACCAAATATGTAATATATCTACTCTACGTATATACGTATACGCATTTGTATACCTATATACACATGCGTACACGTATACATTCTTGAATACATTGGGTGTCATTGTCATTCAGTTTTGTACTCGAATGTATGAAAAAAATTGCAGTTACAGGTTGAAACCAAATAGTTTTTAACCCAATCTTTTCCTTCTCGGTAAGCCATTTATCAACTTGCGCAACCGTAATATTCGCCAAAAATTTGCCAAAGATTACAAAGAAAAAGATCCAGTATGGTGGGAAGATGTAATTTTCGCAGATGAGAGCAAGTTCAACCTTTTCGGGTCTGATGGATGGTCTATGGTGTGGCGCAAGAAGAATGAAGAGCTAAAAAGCAACCATTTGAAGGCAACGGTGAAGCATGGGGGAGGTCATGTTATGGTGTGGGGTGCATATGGGCTAAAGGCGTGCTCAATTTGGTCTTTAAAGATGGGATCATGAATAAAGAGCATTATTTGACGATTCTGAGAGAAAATTTGAAAGAATGCGCTGAAAAAATGGGAATTTCCAGGTCTTTCAAATTTTATCAGGATAATGATCCTAAACATAGAGCCCATATTGTCCGCGAATGGCTGCTTTAAAACTGTTCCAAGGTTATAGCAAAACCTGCTCAATCACCTGACATCAACCCCATCGAAAATTTGAGGGCCAAATTGGATCGGCGAGTGCGGGAGAACCCTGTTTTTTCCACAAACGCTTTGAAGGCTAGGTTGCAGGAAGAATGGAAATAAAAAAAGTCCGCAATATATAAAAAAAAATTATAGCCAAAATGCCAAGGCGATTATCCCAAGTTTTGGAGATACGGTATACGGTACAAAATATTAATAATTTTCTTTTTATGTGATTATTTTAATTTTTATTATGTAAATTAAATAAAATAGTTAAAAAACCGAATTTTTATGAAGGGACTATTTGCATAATTTTTCGCGTAAATTCAATATCTTGTGCTAATGGCAAGAGATTTTTACTCAAAAAATTGCTAATCTCGAGGAAAATTAAGGAACTTAACGAGAAGGAAAATTTTGGGTTAAAAACCATTTGGTTTCAACTTGCAACTGCAATTTTTTCCCACATTCGAGTAAAAAACGAAATATTAATGACACCCACTGTACATTATGCACATATATACAAATCGCTTTGTATATACAGTGGACTCTCCCTAAGTCGAAACTCTCTCTAACTGGAAGTTTTTCGACATATTTTACATACATAAAAATAATGTGCTAAGCACCATCGTCAACGAACCCTGGTATATACGAAGCAACAATATCAACAGAGATCTAGGAATTTCATCAGTCCAAGATGAAGTTACGAATTTTGCTCGTAAGGATGAGAGTCGCCTGGAAGAGCACACAACCTCTGCTGTCCTTCCAATTCTCGACGAAAGAAACTATTTCCGCCGTCTTCAAAGGACTAAACCCCTTGACCTAGCACAGTGCATTCAACCCGCGCTTAGCTGCGGTGTTAGCAAGAACTCTCAATGGAGAATCTCTTGCCAAATGCGTCCAAGCCAAGAAAGTAAGACTGCTGGATAAGTGTAAGACTTAGTTGTAGTGGAAATACATTTTATTTGAAGGGAGGTGCTTTTACTGGGTAAAAATCCCTTTCGCTATGCGGTAATAGTCCCCATGGTGTCTTTTGAAGACTCTCACCTACCCTCGCAAAAAAGAAAAAGAAAGTATGTAGGCATTGATCTCACGTCTATGAATACGAATGAGCAGCTTAGAGAGTTCGTATTTGAAAATTAGCTCGTTACTTGTACGTTTTTTTCAAATTCTCTGTGTTAATATTGAACACAGTCAAGAGGGGTAAATGGTCTATGGCGGCCATGGCGTTGTAGGTCTGTGCGTCAACATATACGCTCTTGAAACAATAGTGTCTAGGTTCGATTCCCGCACGGTACAACAAAAAACTTGGCCATTCGGAGCCGGCATAGAACTCAACTCGTGAGAGAATAATACCAAACGTTGGTGCATTATAAGCTCCCATTTGTTGGTGCTACTGTCTGAAGCACTAGTCTGGAGTTAATGAATATTACAATGGACTCTCTCAAACTCGAATTTGTTCGCCATGTTTTAAATGCATTTCCCTCAATTTTCCTTACAAAAACCTCTCTCTAAGTCAAACTCGAACAAATTATGTCATCCCGTGACTATTCGACTTAGGGGGAGTCCACTTTTTTCTTCCTTTATATATATATATACATATATATATATATACATATATATATATATATTTTATAGTTATTAACAAATACATATACAGCTTACTCACTACCTTACAACTGCCCTAAGATATGCAAGTCGGCCATGTGTTGCAGCTGATATATGTATAAAATCCGCTGCAAGAAATGGACGGACTACTCCCCATGAAGGGGTCTGAACTACACTTTCTAACCGGGGTCTAATGGGCTCGACGTTGGAGTTGTTTCGCTCCCCAGCCACCAGAAATTTTGATGCCGCCTAGCAACATCCTGAACATCCCGGCTAGATACCGCCGTACTGAACCGGAGGAGACCCTCCTCAGCTCGTTGTGCGACGGAGCGGTCGTGGTTGAGTCGCCCATCCACAGTGGATCTGGCGATGTGGTAGATGAGCGGTACCGCATTAATATCTTGTATCAGTCCGTTTTTGTCTAGGTGCAGGAAAGCATCTGGGGGGAAGAAGCCATTGTGCCGTACCCTTTCGTGGTATTCTGGATTGGGGTAGTAAGCCCCTGAGATCAAGTTATTGACCGAGTTCATTGCTCTAGCAGTATGCCCTCGAATCAACTTCAACAGGAAATTGTCCACTCTTATCAGGTTTGCCCTGTTGTATCAAACTTCATTGGAATAGAATTTTATGTACTGGAACTCTGGAGTTCGATATCTGGAACGAAGGCAAGCCCTAAGACGAAGAAGCCCTCCCAAGCAACCGAATCTTTTCCAATAAGCTTGCACTGACGTTGAACCATACGGGACAACCATAGGTGAGCATTGGAAGGATGAGGGCCATGTAGCAGATAACCTTCACCCTCGCATCGAGTTGGCTGTTGTAAAACAGTCTCTTTGTAAGGGCAAATGCGCCTCGGGCTCTGGCCAGAGCAGCATCTACATGTTTGTTAAAATATAGATACTGATCTAGCCAGATCCCCAGGTATCTGACTACAGTCCTTTGCGCCAGTGGTTACCCGAGTCGCCCAACTGAGAGAGAGAACTTTCGACAATTCTTTTTCGTGTCCGCCGAGGCCTTATACACCGGCGTCCTGAACAGAATGGTTTCCGACTTCCAAAAGTTGATACTCAACTTCCAGTCATCGCAACTTCTCATGAATCAATCGAAGTCACCCTGCGTGAGAGTAGTGATTTCCTCGATCTTATTGCCTGATCTGTACACGATCAAGTCATCGGCATACGCAATTAGGTGAGGAAGAGAACTTATCAGATCGTTCAAGTAAATGTTGAACAGGTCCGGCGAATTATTGGCACCCTGTTGGAGACCATATTTAACTTGGAATATACCTGTCGAGGTCACGTTGCCATTCTTGACTACGAACCGTCTACCGGTAAGCATGTTACGCAGTAGGTACAGCAGTGGTTTGCTAATGCCTAGATTGATCTAGTAGAAAAGACCTTCTAACCATACGGTGTCAAAGGCCTTCTCCAGGTCAATCAAGCAGGCACCCGTACATTGTTTCTGGCTCTTGTTCCATTGGATATCCGACACCAGTTTCGACGCGGCATGAATAGTGTCATGCCCCGCTTTGAAACCGAATTGGTTATCCGTAATTATATTTTTGTCCTCAGTCCAGTTGATCAAGGCTCTATTGATCACTTTCTCGAATACCTTACTGATGTTCGGAAGCAGACTTTTTGCACGGATTCGTAGAATCTTTTCCTCTCTTGGATATGGGTTGGACTATAGTCGTTTTCTAATGCTCCGGATAATGTGCGTTATTCAGAGCATTGTTAAACAGGACTGTGTTCATATTAACCACTTCAAAGGTTACACTCAAGGAAGCTCTGCAAATAGAATGGCATCGGGTACCAGAAGAACCTGTTTTGTTCAAAACCCCGGAGACTACAAGTTGTCCACAAATTTCGTGGAGGTCCAACAAGCTACTAGGGAACTACTGCGAAGTAATAACCAATTTTTTAATTTTTTTTTTTTTAATTTTTTAAAAGCCCCAAAAGTGGAAACTGAATTTGCTGTTATACACTTGTGCTCATACAATTAAGCCACATTTGTCATAATACAATTTTCTAATATTAATACCCTGGGTTCTATTATATTTTTTATGCGTTATAAAATTCGGTTATTAAAGTGCTAGCAAATAGACGGTGGGTCGCCGTGGCCTACGCAGAGGGTGCTAGGTTCGATACCCGAATTTACCACATTTCATATTTCACAGCTCCACCTCTTTCGAGTCACTGAGAATGCTCGAAGAGTATTCCTGTCTAGAAAAAGCTTCTCAACGACGCCGTTCGGAATCGGCATTAAACTGTAGCACGCACAACACGAGGGGTTGCTGAGAAGCTTGGCCCTGGCCCTCTACGGGCTGTAGCGCCACCCATATTATTATATTATATAAATTATGAATTAAACATTAGTTAAGTTTCAATAAAGTTTAATAATAAGTACTGCATACCTGCATTTATTTTTTGCCTCATTAGAAAAGTGATATTTTAATCAAATTATCTACAGCCTTCAAAGTGGCTTAAATGTATGAGCACAAGTGTACGTAAATAATGTTTGTTTTTTAATACAATTCTGTAATCCATTATTTTACCAAATACGGTTGGTACTGAAATCGAGCATTTTTTGGGTGTCGTACGATGAATTATGTCGGCCTGTGTATAATTTCGAAGGACTTGACTCAACTTGATTCAGTGAGAGAGACCTCAACCAATTTGGTGTTCCCGGTTGGAGAAAATCGTTTCAGCTGAAGAGGCGTGTTGGCTCAAGACTGGGTCCACGTCGGACTGCAGTCGAAGATGATTGAAAATTGGAAGCCTTCGATGACAGTTCGATGCTCTTTCCATTTACAAAATCACATCGCATACCCGTTACATTTCAAATTAACAAAATAATCAATCCGCAGCAGATGTTCACAACCAACTAACCCACATGCACATGCAATGAACTACTCCACACCAGCCACCAAAATGCAGCGGATGAGGGTTCAGAAAGTTATGCAAACATCATTCTCTTCTCCCATTCATCGCTCGGAATCCAAACAATTCACTCCGTTGTTCTCGCAAATTGCCAAATGCACGCATCAGCAAATCAATATCCAGCCGATGGGCAATAAAAAACACTCAAATCCACTGCGCATCTCTGCGATTCACAGATTCACAGATTCACCGGCCCTAGCTCAGCAGTTAGCACACACAGAGAAAGCAATAAAATTACTTATGCAAGGTTGCATTGAAATGTTAATGTCCTTCGGCTGCACATCCCTCGCTGATGATGCACCCTGTTCTCCGTGATTGAGGGACCAGGTGTCCCGCGCGATAGATGGAAGCAGTCGAAGGGAAAGTGAAGACGAAGGGACACTCGAAGATGCCTTGCCGTTCAATGGTACGTGCTCACGTTTTCGACAAGCATCCATCGGCTGTGCACCCAAGGAGATTCAATCACAGCATCGATCGATTGATGTGCAATTTGTGCGCGCAATTTGCTGGCTTTGCTTCTCGCAAATAAATAAATTACCAGCCCTAATCCTGTTGCTGCAGCGGCGGCAGCAGCACACATGGTGTTGCGCAAGCGCACACGGCATTGGCGCCAAATTACCCTTCGTCTACCGTCTCATCTTTCATTTTTCATAATCTTCGAATGAACTGAAATTCGAAGTCATCATCAGCACCCAGGCGCGACGTGCCTGGTCAGTCACAGTCGACGCATAGTCAAGGGGTTCCCTTTTGTCGAAGTCTTCGTGTTCGCACTGCAGATCTCTGGCCACGGTCTGTCATCATCGCACTTGGACACTCTCGGTGCTCTCGGTCTCCCGTGTGCATTGTCCACGGAGGAGGAGAGTGTCCAGATCCTTGTCAGTCCCATCTCGGGCGCAGAACCCTCGGGCCGCCTTTGTGCGCACAGCAACCCCTCGTCGCACTCTCAAGACTCATGGATTTCCATTTTGATGAGTTACATCACAACTTCCCGGCGTCCCATTGTCTTGCCATCGAGACGAAATGAATCGGTGATGGATGCATCAAAGGACGCACAATCGAGAATGATTTTTCACATGCCTCGCCCCGTTGAAGTTGCAATTGATTTCCGAGAGAGACAGGGACAGACTGCAGACAACAGAGGTGTGCAACCGTCCTAATGATCGTGACTCGCCGGAAGATCTATGCAAAGGTGCACAATGCGGATGAGATTGTTGAGGGGTGGATCCGGCGATGGGACTTCTTTCACTTTCACCACCTTTCTCTGTTGTCTTGGGAGATTTGATGCAATTTACGAGTCTTCCGGGTGCGGATTTGAATTTGAATGCGATCGCAAGACGGATCCGAGAGATCGGTTCCCATGGGAGGATGGGTTCGCCAAAAATGTTGCACACTTAGTTAATTTATGGAAATGCCGGAGAGTGTGTGAATCGGCGATTCCTTTCGGATAAGTGACACCGAGGCCTGGGATACGATGAGGGTTTTCATTTCACTGCGAGGTGATCGCGCACAATGGAAGCGAATTCGCAGAAAATCGATAAATGATCTGAGACATCAATTCGGAGACTGCGACGGCTGAAGTGGAAAGATGCTAATTAGGATTCTGCGTTGCGGGAAAAAAATATTTTTTAAAGTTCCACAAAGGGTATCAAAGACTGCCATTTTTAGGCACTTTTTAAAACCATCATGCGTAACTCAGTTGTCAACACTAGAAGTACGACCTTCCGCAAGTTTATCTAAGTGCTCGCAAAAGTCGCAGACAGTGACTTTATCAGAAGAACACAATCGGCTTCGAAATGAACAAGCTAAGGGTTATTTCACAATATCTACTTAGCCATGAAGACCAGAGGGAGCGAACCAACGTCTCGAGTTTTACATCAGGTACGAATTAAGTTCATGAATTATAGGACAATCCCTCTCATGCGATAAGGTGCGAAGCCGATCTCAAACATCCTGCTGCTCAAGGTGGCGTTTGGAGTCGCACACGACCATGACAGTATGGTCGTCTCAAACTAGACGCGTTAGCTTTAACCTCAAGCCATTGCCGCGATTTGGGTTTATTGCACAACCTCCACGAAGGTCCCACCGCTTTGTCACCCTTAAACCGGTTGCAAGGCTCAGGAGTTCTTGACCTACCGAGGTGCTAGAATACAGCATCGTGACGTAGCTTCGCACTCAAGTTGTATCCAGAGATTCGACCTCCACTCAATGAGTTAAAGGAAGAACATACAGAGGTTGTTTAAAACCTGAGTTTATTTTGACTCATAATTTTGAAAAAGTTTCGTTAGAATTGTTTAGATTTTGTATTCAGATTACACAGTTATCTCATGCAGTAGAAGTTTGTAAAAGTTGACTCTAAGAAAAGTTTCTTCTTCGTTATTTGGCGCTACAGTCCGGGGTGGACCTGGCAACAAGCCTCTCCAGCTAGCTGTCTCCACGCCAAGTTGGTTGAGGTTCTTTTCCACCTGGGTGCACCACCTTAAACGCGGGGTTCCACTGTTGCGTTGTCCCACGGGTTCGGAGTCGAAGACTCTCCGGGCCGGAGCTGAGTTGTCCATACGCTCTACATGGCCTAGCCATCTTAGGCGTTGGATCCGAAGAAGCCTGACTAGACTCATGTCGTTGTGGTTGAATCTTCTCCTCCATAAACCGTCCACGCAAACAGGACCAAAGATGGAACTTGGAACTTTTCTCTCGAAGAGACCAAAGACTTCCTCATCTGCTTTTGATTGATTGTCCATGCCTTGGAGCCGTACAGCAGGACTGGGATGATCAAAGACAACTTGGTCCTTCGAAGGATGGCTCTACAACTCAACTGCCTCTTGAGCCTAAAGAAAAAGCGACTGACAAGAGTTACTCTGCGTTTGATCTTGGTACTGGCGGTGTCCGTACTATTTACTGCGGAGCCGAGGTAGACCAAGTCCTTGACTTCCCCGAAGTTATAGCTGTCCTTTGTCCAAGACGTCGATGTTGTGTGTCCTTTCTTGATAACAGCATATAATTCGTTTTGCCCTCATTCACCACTAGACCCATTTTAGCCGCTTCCGCCTCAATGCCAGGAAATGTCTCATTGACGCTCGCTGTTTTCTGCCAGTCACGTCAACGTCATCCGCGTATGCTAGCAGTTGTACGGACTTCTGGAAGATCGTGCCTCTGGTGTTGGCGTGTGAGTCTTGCACGATCTTCTCCAGGATGATGTTAAATAAATCACATGACAGCGCGTCGCCTTGTCGAAACCCTTTTTTGACATTGAAGGTCTCGGTGAGTTCGTTACCGACCTTGACAGGAATGTCAAAACTGGACATGACGTTGTATAGCTCGTCTCTATGCACGCTGTCATATGCGGCCTTGAAATTGACCAAAAATTATGGGTCGTCGATTTGCATTTCTTGTGTCTTTGCCAGGATCTGCCGTAGTGTAAAAAACAGGTCGATGGTGGGCTTCCCCGGCCTTAAATCGCACTGTTAAGGACCTATCAGGTTGTTGACGAATGGTTTCAGGCGCTCACACAAAACGGCAGAGAGAGAGAGACTTATCCCTCTATAGTTGGTGCAGTCAAAAGGGTATCCTTTCTTGTGGATCGGGCAAACTATACTGAGATTCCACCCGTCGGGCATGCTTTCCTCCGACCATATTTTACAGATGAGCTGGTGCATGCGTCCAACCAGATCATCTCAAGCTGTCTTAAAGATTTCAGCGGACAGTCCGTCCGCACCGGGAGCTTTGTTAGACTTCAGTCTTGATATTGCTGCTGTCTTGACCTCGTCTAGGTCGGTGGGACGGAATTCTCTTCGATCATAGTCCGTATTGAGTGGAACATTCTGCCTGTCAGCGGTATTGGTGTCATCATCGCCGTTTAGCAGTCTGCAGAAATGGTTCTTCCAAATTCGCAGTATCGACTGCGACTTACTTGTATTCGTTATTTTATATATGTATCAAATAGAAATAAACAATGTCAAATACATAACACAGCGTCGACAAAGAATGTGTCAAACCGAAGATTTCTTAAACAGAGTTAACCCGAGTTGGAATTGTTGCAACTCGAGTTGGCTAACTGGGTTTCAAATTGATTTCAACACAGCTCGGTAAAGGGTGTCCCACAATTCACCCTTTATTCACATTCACATTCATTCAATGTTTTATAAATAGAAAGCTTAACATTTTTGTATTCATAGAGTATACAAAATTGGGGTTATGTTTGGCCCATCGGAATAATGGCCAGCAAGGTCATCATGTCACGATAACGCACACCATTAATCGTTATATGCGTTTTCGAAAAAGAATAGTCCGATAATGCATCCAGCCCAACGTCCAAACCAGACAAAAACGCAACACATGAGTTGTGGATGTACTGTTAGTTCTTAATACCAAATGCGACAATTTAGATGATTAACGAAGTCATCAAAATCAAGCGTATATTTCAGCAATCCCGTGGCGGCCGAATTGACATATAATTAAGGGGACCCTCGAGAATGGGTGGGGGGGGGCTACGATTTTCAATCTGCTGTTAAATAAACAATTTTTAAGGCTTGTAACTTTGCATACATTTATTTGAAGACTTAAAAAAGAAGAAACAAATTTTACATTTTTCTGTTGTTTTTTGTGATCAAACGCCCTTCTTTTCGGCGGCGCATGTGATTTCCGCTCACTGAAACATCTGAGACCAAAGCTTCCAACGGGATTAGAAAGAGTACATGTTTGGCTCTGGTATGAACTAGGATTATTAATTTCGCGCAAAAATTAACACAATGGCGGACTTTTGAATTTTTTTTAATCCTTTTTTTTTTGCAGCCACAAATCGAGTTAAATAGTAAAGAAGATCTTCAACGATTTGATTTATCCAAGTTCATACCATAGCTACACATGTATAGAATAACACATTAAAATTTGAAAACGATGGGATTAATAGTTTTTGAGTAACCTCATGCGCCAGTCGTAAAAACTCGGTTTCGAGAAAAACGCGTTTAAAGTTTTGAGAGCAAATTCTTGAGTAGTAGAAACCTACCTACGTTCAATCAGCTATCCATAAAAAATTCATTCCGTTTCTTCATAGGCTTGGTTTTCTTCGGCTCGTTGGCCTCTCGTGTAATTCCGGTGGATGTTTATGATCTGGCAATGTCCCAGCGGCTTCAGATTTGCGCCACTTGTTCCAGGAGTCAGGTGCGAGGTGGTCCATGCTACACGCGCTCTCGCCGTCGCCTGACGCTTCTACTAATAAATCGGTTATATCTTCGAGAGTTTTTAAAGGAACATTCTTGAATAGTTATACGTTCGAACCCGAAATCGACTTTTTGAAGACTTAACTCGGTTCAATTCGGTTTAAATGTAACTCGGATTGACTCGGTTTATCAACTCGAGTTGGTTTAAATGTAACTCGGATTGACTCGGTTTATCAACTCGAGTTGGCTGGGTAAAATAAAACTAATTCATCCAAATAAAATATGACTATTTATCAACGAAAAACTAATTTTTTACAGATCTTGAAAAGTATCCAAAATTTGACTTTTCGGATAAGTTGACCAACTCTGCGACATTTCGATCAACTTTTATGAGCTTCTACTGTATATGTAAATAATTACTCTTTTCAAAATATAGTGGAGAGTGTTCGATAACTACAAAAATTCAAGATTTTATCGGCCAAAGAATGATAATTTGTTGTTGAGTCTAAGCTTAGAATAGAATTCTCCCTTCTAAAGCCGAAGTTGCTAGCCATATACACCTGCAGAATATACAGTAAACTCCTCCTAAGCCGAATTGTCACGGGATACCAAAATGTGGCAAAGTTCGAAGGAGTTTGACTTCGTTTTTGGAAACTTGATGGAAATGTATTCGACTTAGGAAGACTCCACTGTAGTAGGGAAATTCAGAGTAAACATTATAGTTCTTCACGGAAGTACTAAAGCAAAAAATACAAAAATATAGAGATTAGATTTCAGTAGATTGATCTCCGGAATGGCCTTACAATTATTTATAACATGGCACACTCTATAAGTTTCTGACACTAAGTCAAAGGAATGGCCTTTTAAAGTTTCTTCATTTCGGTCCGCGATGAGTCTTGTAATGGAACTTCTGTATAGCCAATGATTTGTTCAGTTCCGCTCACAAATTCTCGATGGGACACTTAATGGTTCCTCAACCAAGCATTCACAAATTTCGATGAGTGCTGAAGTATTGTTGTCCAAGCGCTCTATGTGGCGCAAAAGCGTATTCGATGCATTTTTGTGGACAACAACAACTTTTGTCTTATCATCCATTCCTCGCGTAAGGGACCCGATATTCGACGTAGAATTTTTCTTTTGAAAGTACGAGGAATCAGCTCTGCCCTTGTTGCTTATCGTCGGTTACAGATTTTGGCTCCATATAGCAGGGCTTGCAAAATAGAAGTTTTGTGTAGCATGATCTTGGTCCTTCGGGTGAGGAGTTTTGTGGCAAATTTGTTTTGACAAACCGAAGTTGCAACGGCGATGCCACGTCGGACCTTAACTAGCGAGATGTCTTTTGTGGAGTTCACCCGAGTGATGCTCTGCCTTTGGTGGTGTGTGATAAATCGATTGTAGTTCGACCGCATACATTTTGATTTGTCGTTATTTGTCGACCAGTTCATATATTGGGTTCTTCTATCGCACGAAAATGTAGATATCTTCTGCATAGAATCTACCGTCGGTAATCTTTAGAAGCGATGGCTGAGCAGCCCAACATTCGCCTATGCTGGGTGCCGGCCCAAAGAGACATTAAAGGTGACTGTTCAACGAATGGGTTAGCCAAGCCGGCAGCAGCTCCAAGATTGTGAGTTGCTTCCCCCGTTGGTGGTCAATAGATCACGCTCAAGTCGGACCGAGTGGCAGTTCAATGGACTAAAGCCCACTTATGCACAGAAGCAACCAGAAGAAAACTGACGACTTCGTGGAGAATTAAATTTGACAATGAATTTGCTCACACACATCCCATTTCAGTTCTGATGGTCCCTCTGACAATCTTTTTTCCTCAGACTTCGTCTTCAGTTGCACTTTTCCCCCATTCCGAACTGAACTCACGCTCCTTCTCTGTGTGTGCACAATTTGTGTGGCAAGCAGATCCTTCAATTCTCCTCAAGAACTTGTCTTCGAAATTTTGCGCGGGCTTTGCACCCTTCTCCCGAGCACAGCCGAATGCACGTTAATCTCACATAAGGTACACAAATCCAGTTTGGACTTTCATTATGTCCTTTTCCCTGACCCTATGCACAGTCAGTCAGTTCTTCATTATCCTTCGAGTCCATTCAGCAGCGATTAAACAAAAAACAGAAAAAGAAATAGAATGCAAAAAAGGACGACACAAACACAACCCTCCGCTGACCAAGCCAACGGGGTGGAGTGAAGAGGAGCCCACAATGATCGGCGAGATCATCTCAATGTGCAGCACCATCATCGCGCATCGTCACGATGCAGACTACACTACAAAGTGTCGTCCTCCTGTCAAATTTCAACGTATCCTCGCATCCAATAGTGCACACACAACTACACGATTTTTGGCGCGCGCGGAAAAACTTAATTTCTTGTCTGTTTCGCTCGTTTTTTTTCTTTCTTTCCATTCCACTTCTAGGCAAGATTGCGTTGGAAATTAAGAATATAATGTCAGGCAGTGCAATGAATGGGAACAGGTTGTGTGTTGCGAGGCCTCTTCAGCGAGTCTCAGGCATGAGGGAAGTTATCGCCGAGCTTCGGGAGACACACCGTTCTGGCAAATTGCATTTAACATCTTGTTTGTTTGGTTTTTTTTTTTTTTTTCTTGCCGAGGAGGATAAAAGGAAGCAAAAAACACATGAATTCAATCATTTTTGGGGTGAATTCTTCATGGTTTTGCATGCAAGAGGACCTAATTTGTTTCTGTCGAGGGTTGATCGAAAAGAGGCGGTAACTGCTTTCTAACGAAGTCATTCAGAGAAAGCGATACCAATTGGATTTCTTTTAGTGAACAAAAAAAAAAACAAACAACATGCAAGACAGAACAATAAAGTGGACAGTTTGAACACAACATAAGCGCACCACCTTATCGACACGACATGATGTTTTCTTGTTCTTTGATTGTTGCAATGGATTGGGGGTACATATTCATTAACTGGAAGAACTTGACGAGAGTAACTTTAAAACGAAAGTAAAAGAACCCACCGGGAAGGGGGTGAGAAGTAATGGAAACCGTAATGTGTTCCCAAGCAAAGGTAGTGCAGTGGGCTGGATGTGCTGTCAAAGTAATTCAAGTTCTGTTCGTTTTCAGCTTCCACTGAAAGTAAAACATGGAGGAAGATGTAGAATTAATCGAATACTCTTGGAGATATATCGACTTGTCCGGAATTCTTAGCAAACTGCAGATGGATCAGTATTTTCAGTCTTTGAGCATGTGTGTGACTCGGAAGATGCGGAGCCGTCCATGAGGCAAGTGCATAAATCCGGAGATTGAACTGATAACCCTGACGTAAGAGTTGAAGCACCAACCCATGGCTAGGATATCGAAAGACATTTATGACGCATCAATTGACATTTATGACACGTCAATTGATTTAGTGATAAATGAAAGCAACGTTTGACGTTGATCTCCGGAACGGATCTTGGCCTTGCAAACGAACCACGTGGGAACCCAGAAACGGTACATCATTTAAGACAATGGTGCAATTAGACCCAAGAAAAGCAGACCACGGGAATATAAGCTTTGACAATAAGCCCGGTTTGCTTATCCTAAAATATACTTCATAGCCAAGTTTGACTTGTTTTTCGTTACTCGTAAATATCTAAGTCGGGCTTAGCTATGATACGATTTTCTTTTCGTTATTTCTATGTGTTAATGAAATTCGAAAGAAATATTTATTGGCATTTGACATATTTCTCTCTTCTTCTGGTGACTCTACAGTCCGGGGTGGACCTGTGCCTCAACCAACAAGCCCCTCCAGCTGACACGATCCTTGGCCAGCTGTCTCCAACTGCGCGCATCAACTTGGTTGAGGTCCTTCTCCACCTGGGTGCGCCATCGGTTCTGTGGGCGTCCTCTATTGTGTTGTCGGAGGCGAAGACTCTTCGGGCTGGAGCAGTATTGTTCATGCGCTCTACGTGACCTAGCCATTTTACTCACCTTACATAAAAAAAAGTACACGCTGTTTAAAAACTAGTTTCTTGTCCTTCATTGACTGAAAACTAGGGTTTATTTGGATCTCCGGTAGACGCCTGGCTAGGCCCATGTCGCTGTCTTCTTCTCCAATAACCATCAACGCAAACAGGGCCAAAGATTGAGCGCGGAACTTTTCTCTCGAAGAGATCAAGGACTTCTTCATCTGCTTTTGAGATTGTACATGCCTTCGAGCCGTGCAGCAGGGCTAGGATTATCAAGGTCTTACATAAAGTCAGCTTGATCCTTCGAGAGATGGCTCTACTACTCAATTGCCTCATGAGCCCATAGAAACAGCGCTTGGTAACAGTTACTCTGCGTTTTTATCTCGGTGCTGGCGGTGTCCGTACTATTTACTGCGGAGCCGAAGTAGACGAAGTCCTTGGCTGCCTCGAAGTTATAGCTGTCCATTGTGACGCTCTGTCCAAGACGTCGATGTTGTGTGTCCTTTCTTGATGACAGCATTTACTTCGTTTTGCCCTCATTCCCCGCTAGACCCATTTAAGCCGCTTCTGTGTTCCGCGAATGACGGCTCGCTACGTTCTGCCGATCAGTGTCATCCGCTCATGCCAACAATTGAACGGACTTCTGGAGCCTCCAGTTTGGGGTCATGTGAGTAATGCACGATCTTCTCCAAGATGATGTTTTAAGAAATCACATGACAGCGCGTCCCTTTGTCTAAAACCTCTTTTGACATTGAAGGTCTCGGTGAGTTCGTTACCGACGTTGGTGGAGCAGCGAGAATTCTCCATCGTCATCCTGCACAACCTGACGAGTTTGGCAGGAATGTCAAAACTAGACATGGCGTTGTATAGCTTGTCCCTATGCACGCTTACATATGCGGCCTTGAAATCGACAAAAAGGTGGTAGGTGTCGATTTGCATTTCTTGGTCTTTTCCAGGATCTGCCGTAGTGTGAAAACCTTGTCGATGGTGGACTTCCTTGGCCTGAAGCCACACTGACATGGACCTTTCAGGTTGTTTATATACGGCTTCAGGCGAATACACAAAACGGCAGAGAAGATGTATGCGATGTTTAGAAGACTAATCCATCGGTAGTTGGCGCAGGGGTCTCCTTTCGTGTGGATCACTCTACGAGCATGCTTTCCTCCGATCCTATCTTACAGATGAGTTTGTGCTTGTACCCTATCAGCTCATCTCAAGCTGCCTTAAGCAGTTTCCCAGAGCGTCCGTCTGCATCAGCACCTTGACCTTGACTTCGTCTAGGTCGGGGGACGGAATTCTCGTCAACCATCGCCAAATGCGTTGAGTGGAGCATTCTGCCTAACAGCGGTATTGGAGTCTTCCTCGCCGTTAAACAGTCTACAGAAGTGATCGTTCCATATTCTCAGTACCGACTGGGAATCTACTACGAGTTGTACCTCTGCGTCAGAACAATCTTCTGTCCGAATTTTGTATCCATTAGGTAGTTGTTTTACCAATTGGTAGAACTTTCGGACATCATATCTGCCGTAACACCTCTCCATTTCCTCGATCGCGCGCTTTTCATGCTCTTTTTTTCTTGTTGAGAAGCCGGTGCTCTTCCCTTCTTTTAAGTTCGTAGAGCTCACAAACCGCTCTCGTCCTTCTGTCCAGCGTCGCCTTGTATGCTGCTTCCTGCGCTGAATATGCCTGCCTGCACTCGCTGTCAAACCAGGATTTTTTTGGGGTGGCGTTTTAAAACCCAGCACATCAGATGCAGCTTCTCTGATGGCTTTTTGACAACGGTTCCATTGTTCGTCGATTGTTTCGCCTGGCAGGGTTGGACTCTCTGAGAGCCTTAGGGAGACTCGATCGGCAAAGTTGCAAAAACGCCTTTGAGGTGATCATCAAACCGTCATTGATCGTTAAATCCTGTCAACCAAGATCGAATGGCTGCTTGTTGTCTCGAGGAACCTCAGGATGGAAAGCGGATTATTGCTTAATTCACTGAAATTGTTTCCAAATTCACGGACAGCTCTGATTGTAGTCGCTGCAAATGTTGCATTACCATCTTCAGGGAGACTCGATCGACAAAGTTGCTAGCGGTCAATTGCGATTGTAGCTTTCCGACGTTCTTGCTCTACTCCGTTGTCCTATCGATATCCGTGTTCTTACCTTGGCTGCAACAAGGAAATGATCCGAGTCGATGTTGGCTCCTCCGAATGTTCGAAGGTCGAGAATACTGGAGGAGTGTCTTACGTCGATCGCAATGTGATCAATCTGGTTGACGGTTGATTGATCAGGAGACCGCCAGGTCCCTTTGTAGATGTTGAGGTGAGGGAACAGCGTACTGGCTACCAAGAGGTTTCGCCCCGTTAAGAAGTCCAACAGCCTGAGTCCGTTCTCGGACGTGGTGTCGTGCAGGCTGTGCTTTCCGAAAACTCTAGCAAAATTGTCTTCCTAAGCGGTTGCATTAAAGGCTATCCAGAGTGCGCCGTGAGAAGACTGTATGTCAACTTGACCTGTGCACTTAACAGGGATCGTTGCTGGCATCTCGCGAAGTTGAGCGCAGTCAACAACTTTGCCCTGGATGCACAGGCCCATGCCCTCCGGCATTTGACATCATTTTAGTTGTTCTAGTTTTTCATCAATAAAATCGCTTCCTTACGACGGATTTAATTGAAATTTTAAGTTTCCGTTAAATTGGACCTTGTTGATTTTGACTAGTTCTTTCGTTCTACAAATCAGCTTTTATATTCTTTGTAGAAATTTAGTCGGGCCTATATTTTTTCTTATACAATAGACTTTCGATAACGTGAACCGAATAACGTGAACAGATTTTCTTTTTGCTTGAAATCTCTAAAACGTCAACCAATCATGAACACTCTTAAAACATCAATTTTTGCTTCAGGTTAACAGTAAACTTTTTGAGCAAGCTGTATTTTGGCTTGGAATTCCTTACTCTTTGGACAATACTCAGGGAAAAGAAGTGAGAATGCTTTTGGAGACGAAGAATTGACTGATTTTGTCCGTAATATCTCATATCTCTAAAGCCCGTGTTCAATATTAAATGCTATTAATTTTTATGCCGTTAAATTGATCCCAACGGCAAATGGTGACTGGACCAGATTTGAAAATCAGATAAAAGCGTATTAACGTTGCTTTCACTGCGATTCGAACCGGGGACCCTGCTAACCAGGGGCAGGTACTCTACCAACTGCGCCATCCAGTCGTATGTGGGTTAGTGCGTCAACGCCTATGCAGCTGAACCTCGCTGACTGGGTTCGATTCCCCATTTCTAACGGCCCTACCCCTTTGGAATCAATGACAATGTGATCAAAGAGTAATGACCGTCTCAAGAAAGCTTCTTAAACTTGGCCGTTCGGTGCCGCCATTAAACAGTAGCTCCCTTTCACTCGTGAGGGAACAATAGCATGCACAGCACGGGTGGTTGCTATCGAAGCTAGGCCCTGGCCCTCTACGGGTTTCATGCCATAACCTTTCATTTTATATGTTCCTATGCAATTACTTTTTGTTGTGTTGAAAAAATTAATTAAATATACTGCTGTGTAATACAAAAAACGCATTATTTTTAATCTGTTAAAGATAAGACGTATTATTTTATAAAATTTATATTTCAAAAATTTAAAAATAAAAAGTTTTCAACTAGAATGTCGTAAAAATTCAACGAAAGGCAAACTGTTGTACAAAGTTGATATGGAGCTCGGGGTCGACTTCCACTCAACAGGAAAACCGACATATTGGCCCGCCGATACAGCAAAAGTACCCGGCTTAGTAGACTTTTTTATTATTAAAGGGATACCAACAAACATCGTGAAAGTAGAAGAAAGCGTTGACTTCTCTTCCGACCACTCACCTGTGATCTTGACCATAAGCAATAAATTAAGGAAAGTGAAAGGTGCGCCGAGATTGACAGATAACAAAACTGACTGGGAAGGTTTTAGACATAACTGTGAGGAAAACATTAGTCTAAATGGGTCTTTAAAAACAACCTTAGAGTTCGAACTCGAACTTGAAAAGTTCGTATAACATCCAGAAAGCATACTCCTCGCAGTAAAAAAAAATATCCAAATTCAATGATTTTCCGCCGAAATATAAGAACGTATCCTCGAAAAAAGAAAAGCGCGCAAGAAATGGCAGTAATCTCGCGCCCAGCAACATAAAACATACCTAAATCGCGTGGGTCGCCGTGGCGTAGTGGGTAAGTGCGTCGACTCCTACGCAGAGGGTGCCAGGTTCGATACCCGAATTTACCACCTTTCATATTTCACGGCTTTCTAGAAAAAGCTTCCTCAACTTCGCCGTTCGGAGTCGGCATTAAACTGTAGGTCCCTTCCACTCGTGAAAGAACAATAGCACGCACAACACAAGTGGTTGCTGAGAAGCTAGGCTCAGGTCCACCTCGGACTGTCGCGCCACCCATATTATTATTATTATTATTAATTCGCCTGTGCAACCAACTAACAACAGCTTTGCAAGTTTTTAAAAACCACGAAATAACGACTTATCTTGAAGGCCTAACAAACGAAAAATGTACAAACTACTCACTTTGGAAAGTAGTCAAAAACATCAAGAAGCCCCAAATGCAGGCCCGCCAATCAAGAAAAACAATTATGAGTGGGCAAAAAGCGATAAAGAAACATTTCCGCCTTTTGATGGACAAATGTTGAAAGGTGATCCAAGTGTAACTTCTATATCTGACAGCTCTAGTATAGAAAGAGTTTTTTTTTTTTTTATTGTGGCAAGAAGTTACATTTTTGGATACAATTTTAGGGGTACAGAGATTTGGTTTGGTACCTTACTGCTAAAATATTTGTACAATTTTTATTAAAGATAATATCACAGATTAATATGCAATTCGAAGGAAAAGCCACTAAAAACCTTCATTAAAACAAAACAAATCCGCAGGGGGAAGAGAGAAGTGGTTTCAACACTTGATTTCAGTGTACAATGATAATGTGAGACTAAAATAATTAACAGGGGAAGTACAAAGAAAACAAAAACAAATAAATAAATAAATAAATAAATAAATAAATAAACAAATAAATAAATAAATAAATAAATATGTATATATATATTTAAATAAATGAATAAATAAATATATAAATAAATAAGCGAATAAATATACAAACAATTTTTATATTGCACTCATCGCGAGACTAAGTTTGAAATCAAGTCGTTGTCAGATGAAGAGCAAGAGATATTATACTGATTGCTTAGTCTTAGAATTCTATCTGAGACCATTTCAATGTTAGCCATTTTATGTAGTTCCTCTGTTGAGAAAAACCAGGGAAGATTGAGTATCATTTTGAGCAATTTGCAATTGTGCTATTTGCAGCTTGCGCAGATGGCTTCTTGCACACTTGCCCCACACAGGAGATCCGTAAAACATAATTGCTTGGAATATTGCTTTGAAGATTAATAATTTGTTGGCGTCACTCAAATTCGAATTCCGGCATATGAATGGGTAGATCACTCTTATTGTCGTATTAACCTTTCTAATAACTTCCTGAACATGAAGATTGAATGTAAGTCGCTTATCTAAATATATGTAAGATACTTTACATTCGATTTCCACTCAACTTGAGTACCGTTGATAAGGAGATTGTTGCTTGGAAGTAAGCAGACTTTTCTTTTACGGGTGAAAAAGATAGCCTGAGTCTTAGAAGCATTAATGTTTATTTTCCAATCACTACAATATACTTCAACAACATTTAAACCAGATTGCAAATTAGTTTCAATGTTGAAACCAATTGCATCTGAAGAATAAATGCAAGTATCGTCAGCGAATAAGGCAATGTTACAGTTTGTCAAGTTGAGGAAGTCAGAAGTATATATATTAAAGAGGACTGGACTAATAACAGAACCTTGTGGGACACCTGCATTAATCATTCGATTTCCTGAAAGACTTCGGTTTATCGACACATTGAAACTTCGGGATGATAGGAACGATTGAATAATTATGCCAATCTAAGAAAGTTGTTGAATAGATCCAGCAACTTCATAAGGGCGAAAACAGGGAGGTTTTTGAGGCACTGATTCTTAATCCCATCAAAGCCAGACGATTTTCTTGTCTTCAAACTCCGTATAGTATCCTTTAATTCGGTAATGTGTATAAACTTAATATCACTAAACAATGACTGCGAATTAAGGATGTTTAGTGATTGTTCGACGGAAGATTCGATATGCGTGACTGGAGCTACGTTATTACCAATCGAATGACTTTTAAAAAATGAGTTTGCCAGAGCATTAGCTTTTTCGGAACAAGAAACCAGCGAAGAATTGCCAACCTTAAGTGGAGGAATAAAAGTGTGCTGTTTCTTCACTACCTTGACAATGTTCCAGAATGGCGTGCTGCCCTTATCAAGACCTTGTAGTCTATCGTTCCAGGACTGATTCCTAAAGTTTGTGATTGCATATTTTACCAAAGCATTCATTTTGTTGTATGCTTCTAGATAAAAGACATTTCTTGAACGTCTCCACCTGGATCTACAAGTGTTTCTGAGTTTTATCATCTCGAGAATGTAATGTGGGAGAATATTGGATACACATCTTCTTACCGTTTTCTTTGGCACTGAATAGTCTACGCTTTCTAAAATCGCTGAGGTAAAAGTTTTTACATTTTTATCGATTTCAGTTGTGTTGTTGTTCTGAACCAGAGAATTTTCAAGTTTAGTTCGTACTATGCTTCTAAATAAGTTCCAGTTGGCATTTTTGAAGTCATAGACTTGGTTTACGCAGTGCACTGGAGAAGCTTTCACACAACACTTAACAGGTAGATGGTCCGAGCTTAGCTCGTTAAGGGTTATGGGCGGGGTAAATAGATCAGGCACATTAGTTAGATATAAGTCTAACGTAGAAGAGTTTTTGTTCCTACTAGATGGTATGTGAGTAGGACTATCTGGAAAGAGGATTTCGAAAGGATGTCTTAAGTTAAGGTCCCTAAGAATGTTACCCCAAGCATTTGCCCTCAGACAACCCCAGTGCCTATGCGTATAGAAAGAGTATCACTAAACGAACTCTGCCAGGAAATCAAAAATCTGAAAAAAAAAAAAAAAAAAACAAGAAGACTCCTGGCTATGGTCTAATAACCGGACAAATCCTGAAGAACTTGCCGAAAAAGGCGCTAATTAAAGTCATCTACTTAATTCACGCTTCCTTTAGACCATTATATGTTCTAGACTCATGGCAGGTTGCAGAAGTGATTATGTTTCCAAAACCGGGCAAGCCGATTCATTCCGATCCACCCACACAATCGGACATTAACTCCTGCAGACTCGTCTGAAATGCATCGTTATTGAACAACAAAAAGTCGTACAGACCCCAATCGCTTTTATCAATAATATCCAACATATTTGAAAAACTTAAAACACATTCAAAAATTTATCGAAGAATTAAGCAACTAATACCTGACCATCAGTTCGGGTTTCGAGTGAAACACTACAGAGTAACGAATGAAATTGAATTAGAAGAGAAAAATATCTGCTCTACCGCCCTACTTGACGTTTCCCAGGCCATCGACAAAGTCTGGCATGAAGGCCTAAAATAAAAACTAAGCAGGCTTCTACCGACAAACTTGTAGATAAGATACCAGAATCATATCTCGATAACAGGATATTTAGAGTTAAACACGGAACTGAATACTCCGACCCGAGCAGGAGTCTCTCAAGGGAGTGTCCTTGGCCCTACATTGTACCTGTTGTCGACATATCTCAAACTGAGGGTAAGTTGAGTAAACTGAGGTTCAGTTGCAACGAGCTCTGGACAAAATAAACGAATGGTCAAAACGCTGGCGCATTGCTCCCAATGAGACCAGATTAACGCATATATTGAAAATCGAACAGTTTTCATTAATTCTGTACAAATATCGTACGCCAATGAAACAAAATATCTTGATATGACATTCGATGCGAAACTCAAGTGGAAGACCTACGTGAAAAAGAAACGGGATGAGCTCGAACAGCGGTATATGGCTAAGCATGTACAACAAACTGCTATTATACAAGCAAGTACTGAAGCCTATATGGACGTGCGACATACAACTATAGGGTTACACCAAAGTAAATGACAGAGGGTTTATTCAGTCCTTTCAAAATAAAATTAGACGGGATATTGTAAAAGCTCCCTGGAATCTCAGGAATTGTGATATACAAAGGGACCTAGGGATAACTACAGGGAGGCCGAGCTTGCTGTGAAAGCCAAGTTAGTGGTTTTCAACTCAGTGTTTCTTCCAACTCTCACCAATGATCATGAAATTTGGGTAATGACCGATAGAATAAGAGCGCGAATACAAGCTGCTGACATGAGATTTCTTCGTGCTGCTGTGGGAATTTCTCGCCGGGATTGAGTGAGAAACACGACAGTGCGCGAGGAAGTCGTCCGCTTCTTCGAACGGAAAGAGCTATGCTTCGATGGTCTGGTCGCGGGGCACGAATGTCCCCACCATCACGACTTCCTAGGCGGGCCTTGAATGCGATCCCGTCAGGTAGGCGACCACTTGGCAGAAACAGGATGAGGTGGTTGGACCAAGTTCATAAGTTCGCCTGGTTACGTTTGAGCATAACTCTGGCGGAGGATCGAGTTGCCTGGAGATTCCTCGTTCGTGGTTTACACCCGCGGCCCCTTTACTGGATTATGCGGGTCAGAAGATCACGATGATGATGAAATTGTTCCCAACATAAACACCTCGAACGGACAAATCAGCTATTGGATTCGTAAAACTCTGGAGGCGCCTTTCAATTGTGAGGACCTGGCTGAAATTGTGAGCTCAAACGACGAGTGAAGAAGAAGTTGTTCCGTATTTGCCCAACTTTAAAACGGAATTTGCAGTTTGACAGTAAATCAGATCCTCTTTGGCGTTGAAGAGATAAGGAAATACTCCTATTAGCGACTAAACCACTATCTTAGGTTAGGTTAGGTTTGGGTGATGAAGGTTTGGCCACCACTGTAACAGTTGTGGCCCACTTAGATCCTGGTTGGATCCTTTCAACAACCATCTTAAAATATCATCGTTTCAGCAGTCAGCCACTTCCCAATCCAACCCAACCTGGATACAACCTCCACTCGAACAAAGAGTGAAATGACCGATTACAGTCGCTGACTCAAGTAGATTCCCCCCGTAGGCCGCAAAAACACCTTTCGTCGCCATATGGATACTCGGAGTCAGCTCCCTAAGTTGGTTTTAATTGACTTCACTGAAATCATATCGCACACACAATGTCAACTGTCACTTATGTCACCCTATCGGCACCGAACGACGACGACGGCAGCAGTTGTTCGTTTTCATTTGCAGCAGCAGACCTTCATCCCCCTCAATGCGTCGACGAAGACAACCGAAATCCAAGAAAGTGAGGAAACAACTTCTTCTATTATCCGCCGTCCCCCGGAATAGAGTAACAAATCTTCCAGGTGCGCCTAGAAAATTCAATGTTTTTTTTTTTTTCTTTTCTTTTCTTTTTTGTCTCGTTTTTTTTTTTTTTTTTTTTTTGTTGGTGCTCTGTGCACCGTTGACTCGTGCCAAATTTTTGGGAAAGAAAAGAAAAACTGTTTCAAGGAGCAATTCAAAGCCACCGGGCCATCGGAGCAAGAGAGGGGAATAGGAAAATCGAAGATCGCCGCCGCTCCCCATAGACGGCAGGACAATGATCGCGTTTTGTCGCGCCCATTTCTCCTTCGATCCACACCAGCGATAGACTTGATTATGCGGCTGTTTCGTTTCGTTTTGTTCAAGGAGAACCCCTAGGAATGTGGAGGAAGCGCTATTATTTGCCTCTGATTAAGGGTGGCAGCAGCAAGTCGCGGCGCGGCTTCACCAGTGCACCGGTCGATCGGTCGGTTCGGTCGGTGGTGTCTACTCTAGCATAACCAGAGCGACTTGGACTCGCAAGTGAATGAAATTCGAAAGAAGCAGAAAAAGCAGAAATTGTCGTCATTCCGAGAGAATGCGAAGGAGAAGTTGCCACTTCCTCGAATGTTTTCTTTTCCGTGGACACACTAATTTACAAGCGGGGTCGCGCTGGCTGTTGTTATTGCCCCCGTGTTGTTGACCGTAACACGACACTGGGGTCAGAGGGCTGAGTGTGTGTGTGTGTTTAAAACGGCGGTACATGCATGAATGCGTGCTGATGTGCAGGCGGACAGGCGCGTTTCACTTGAGGTCTCCTAGGCGCAATTCGACGCAAAAGGGCATTCCCCAGTTCCGTGGTTGAGGTTATTCTTGACATTGATGGCACCGAAAGGAATCAAGGTTCGTTGCCTAAAGACGTTAGAGATTGAAACCGCATTCAGTTCGATGTGCAGGGGCTGGACTGAACTGGAAGAACTTAATGAACACGTCAATTGGGTAAATAACATGGGTTTTTTCTCTTGGGATGCCTCAGGGGAGGCAAGTTGGACCTGTTCTTTTGCTTCCGTCTTGATAAATGTCGCGGTAGGAATTTAATTAGTTTTCTGGCGTCTTCTTGGTGTTCGAATAGGATAGTGAAGACAATCAACAGGATATGTCTATAAAAACCGAGAGAGAGAGATGGAGAAAGTGAGATAGAGGCAGAGGGAGGGAGAGCGATAGAGAGGAAGAGAGATGGATACAGAGATAGAGATGGAGATGGAGATGGAGATGGAGATGGAGATGGAGATGGAGATGGAGATGGAGATGGAGATGGAGATGGAGATGGAGATGGAGATGGAGATGGAGATGGAGATGGAGATGGAGATGGAGATGGAGATGGAGATGGAGATGGAGATGGAGATGGAGATGGAGATGGAGATGGAGATGGAGATGGAGATGGAGATGGAGATGGAGATGGAGATGGAGATGGAGATGGAGATGGAGATGGAGATGGAGATGGAGATGGAGATGGAGATGGAGATGGAGATGCAAAGAAGAACAAAGAAGCCGCGGTTTAGACGCGTGGTAACAATAATGGAACGAGTTCCAAAAGGGAGATGGATGTAAGGCCTAATTCCACGGATAGAAAGTTGGATAATTCGAAAACACGGTGAACTGAATTATTATCTTACTGGTCACGGTGGTATCCGGGAATATCTATCCAAGCGAAACCGTACTGCAAGTTCGTCCTGTCCTCTTTTTCGCTTCGTAAGCGCGGTTGAGAACGTGGAAAGATCTGTATTGCTTGAAGCATTTGGTGAACCGTCAACACCAGAAAGCATTGTCCAATATATGTTGAAATCCGAAGATCTTTGGGCTGCTGTGAAGGATGCAGCAGTACGAATAACGTGCGATCTAAGGTATTTAGAACGGCTACGGTACGCGAATTCGATAAACAACATGTGACGAAGCAAGAAGCTCGAATCTGTGCGTCAAGTAATACCTAGCGGTAGTTCCGTGCCGTTTTCCGTGAGGGAATATACGAAAAGTGGAATCTGGAGGTGGTTTTAGTCAGTAAGAATCTGACACTACAAAATGAAAGTCGCGAGCGGTCCGTTGGTGCCTATCAAAAAAAAAAAGAGAGAGAAGACAGGAAACGGAGGGCATGGTACAACTGGATTTCGCAGTCGACAATGCCCACTCCACACTGTTAAGCAGCGAGCAAGAGCGCAATACAATGCCCACTCCACACAATGGACGACGAGAATTCCGTCCTCCCGCCCTAGACGAAGTCAAGATAACGATATCGAGAATAAAGTCGAATAAAATGGCTGGTGCAGACGGACTGTCTGCGGACCTGTTTAAGGCAGCTGGAGAGGAGCTGGTAAGGTACATGCACCAACTCATCTGTAAGATATGGTAGGAGGAAAGCATGCCCGACGAGTGGAACCTCAGTATCGTTTGCCCGATCCACAAGAAAGGAGACACCTTCCACTGCGCCAACTACTGCCGTTATGTGTCCACGCCTGAAGCCGTATATAAGCAACCTGATAGGTCCATGTCAGTGTGGTTTCAGGCCAAGGGAGTCCACCATCGACCAGTTTTTCACACTACGGCAGATCCTGGAAAAAAACCCAAGAAATGCAAATCGACACCCACCACCTATTCGTCGATTTCAAGGCCGCATATGACAGCGTTCATAGGGACGAGCTATACAGCGCCATGTCTAGTTTTGACATTCCTGCCAAACTCGTCAGGTTGTGCAGGATGACGATGGAGAATTCTCGCTGCTCCATCAACGTCGGTAACGAACTCACCGAGACCTTCAATGTCAAAAAAGGGTTTTAGACAAGGCGACGCGCTGTTATGTGACTCGTTTGACATCATCCTGGAAAAGTTCGTGCAAGACTCACACGCCAACACTAGAGGCACGATCTTCCAGAAGTCTATTAGCATACGCGGATGACGTTGACGTGATTGGCAGAACGCATAGAGCCGTCAATGAGGAGTTTGCTGGCATTGAGGCGGAGGCGGTTAAAATGGGTCCAGCGGTGAATGAGGGCAAAACAAAGTATATGCTGTCATCAAGGAAGGACACACAACTTCGACGTCATGAACAGAGTTTCACAATAAACAGCTATAACTTCGAGGTCATCAGGAACTTTGTCTACCTCGGCTCCGCAGTAAATAGTCCGACCAACGACAGTACCGAGATGAAACGCAGAGTAACTCTTGTCAATCGCTGTTTCTTTGGGCTCAAGAAGCAATTGAGTAGTAGAGTCATCCTTCGAAGGACCAAGTGGTCTTTGATCATCTCAGTCCTGCTGTACGGCTCCAAGGCATGGACAATGTGAAAAGCAGATGAAGAAGTGCTTGACCTCTTCGAGAGAAAAGTCCCGCGTTCAATCTTTGGTCCTGTTGTCCTGTTTGCGTTGATGGTTATTGGAGAAGAAGACAGCGACATGAGCCTAGCCAGACGTCTACGGAAGATCCAAATAAACCCTAGTTGTTTTTCTATCAATGAAGGAGAAGAAACGAGTTTTTAAACATCTCCAAGACAATGGCTAATTACTTGTGTGCTTTTGTTTATGTAAGGTGAGTTAAATGGCTAGGCCACGTAGAACGCATGGACAGCACCGCTTTAGCCCGACGAGTCTTCGCCTCCGACAACACAATAGAGGACGCCCACAGAACCGATGGCGCACCCAGGTAGAGAAGGACCTCAACCAAGTTGGGGGGCGCAGTTGGAGACAGCTGGCCAAAGATCGTGCCGGCTGGAGAGGCACAGGTCCACGCCGGACTGTAGCGCCACCAAAAGAAGAGAAAATGGCAGGAAACAAAATTCATCGATGAAAACAGAAAGGCGAGGATTATCACGTTGATTCTTGAAAAGTTTTTGACAACAGTCCACTCTTCCCACTGAAAATCACTGCAAGAGCAGCGAAAAAGAAGGCCTGAGTGCACACTAAAGTCGTCCATCGACAAACCAGAGTTCAGTGAATCGAGGGCTACGAAAGAAGTCCCTGACAAGGAGACCAAGACCTCAACGGAAGCACAACATATATCAATCCTCGAAGTGATTCCAAATCAAGTGAAGGTGAATGGAAGCACTCAGCCTTGATCCCAAGCCCTTCTTTAACACCAACTTCGCAAACAATCGTGAAATCTAGCCTTTTTATGGTGAATTCATGTGTTTAAGCGCAAAGGTGTTGAACAAGAACCAACCTCTTGAGACAGTCAACAACCTTTCCAGTTCCACTTCAATCGCCAATCGTCTCTGACTCTCTCTCACTCTCTGTCTCACTTCCTTCAGACAGCAGACTAAAGTAAAGCGCGCCAAAAACCCACTGAATTAGAAATAAAATACACTGGATATCAAGAGTATCACACATAAGCAAGTCAATCAAAGTCAAAACAGGACAATCAAATTCCCAATTAATTTCAAACACCAAGGATCCGCGAGATCCTTCCACAGGGCAACAGCGGGATATCCTCTTGATGGTTTCGCCAGCCAAAGTGCACTCACTACTTCATTCGATTTGAAATCAGTTATCCTTATCCCCCACAGGAGGGGTCCGTCCCGTGGATGAGGACGATGACTCCCCTCACACTGCGACGAGAGCAAAAGGATATCTCTTCGCATATCCCGTTGACACAAACCACGATATGTCAAATCGATTTTCCACCGTAAAGGTGTTATTGTCCATGTGCCAAAAAGCGGGACCAGGCCGACTGGCCCTCCTCAACAGGCAACACGACAGAGTGGCAAAAAAAAAAAAATAAAATAACTCAAAGAAGGACTTAAAGGACTCCGGTCTCAAACTGTGCAATTTTTCACTGCATGTGCCCATTGTTCCGCGCATTGTGCAACGCCAAAAAGGAAGTCCCATTCGGTCTGGACTGGGCTCCGTCGGTGTCTGTGAGTGCGTGTGTGAGTGTGCTCTGATTTCTGTATCAGGAACGAGATGACGTATTGTTTCTTATTCTCGAAGGCGAAGAAGAAAGGAACTTAAATTCGACGTCTGCTTGCCAATTTGACAGAAGGAAATAATACACATTTCATCCTTCGAGAAGGGGGAAGTCAGCAGCGGCAGCGGCATTCCATTACTTCGACTGTGTCGCACACAACATGTGGAGCGGTCTTACACACGCGTGTTCATATGCTCTTTAAGGCACCACCGGGCATGCACATTGAATGTGTCAAGAAAGCCCGGTGTTTTTCGGTGTACTTCGACTTGGGACTTGGTGATGTGTAGGGGGTTCTCGTCTATCGGCGTGTAGTGTGTGCACGGTGTGGATTTGATTAGTTCTAGTGCTTCTCTAATCCTTCACTCCTTCGATGTGGCAAGCGAAGAAGTTGGCGGCAAACTGAGGGAGTTTTCTGGCAAATTCGTGTTTTCTTTGTGTTCTCCGTTTAGACGGAAGCCAGACTGATGGAAATAAGCATCGGCTAGTTGGAGTTGGGCTTTAACTAGGCATGCTTGAGGCGCATGTTCATCCGCCAGAAGATGAAGAAGTTAAGGTTCTGATGGAAATAAGCATCGGCTAGTTGGATTTGTCCTTTAACTCGGCATGATTGAGGCGCATGTTCATCCGCCAGAAGATGAAGAAGTTAAGGTTATGTTTTTAATTTTCAGCGATTATTTAAAGTCACCTCAGTCAGTATTCACTCACAAGGGATTTTGTCCCCTAATACAACAACACAGAACTTTTGTTGTCCACCTTGCGGCAAGAATTTGATCCTACACCGAACTCAGTAAGGAGCATAATTCACACTTCATCCCTAAGGTATGCTACACTCAATTCTCGTCAATTGTTATTCAGCCCTTTTGCCTGCAAAAATATTGCGCGGTGCCTTCTCACAAATAAAGGATTTGAAGCACGTCCACGAAAGCAAAGTTCATACGCTTTTATCTGGTTTTCAAATCTGGGCCAATCACCATTTGCTGTTGTGATCAAATTAACGGCACTATCACTGGAGTAGGCAATCAGTGGTAGTAGTCTGACTGTGGGTATCACAATGGTCTAAGTGTGCTGGTGAATGGAATGCACTAGCAGCTCTCCTACCTAACCTCACTTGTAAATTATTTTTTTCAACAGTAATAAAAATTATTAAAAGCTTCCTTTGAACACCAAACTTCTCAGTCTATTCCGATCTTGGCAGGTGCTCCTCAAGGCTCCATTCTTGGCACCCCTCTCTTCAATTACTTCCTCTCTGATTTCCCTAACCAACTGGAGGACTCAGAGGCTATTTTATATGCGGATGACACCCTCTTATTAAGTCATCACGAAAGACCGCAAACAGCGGCAATTGATCGTCATCTCAATTCCATCGTGACCTGCTATAATCGAGAGGGAATCAATCTCAACATTGGGATGTGTGATTTGATTTGCTTCAGAAACGCCTCTGGTAGAGGCCATTACTTAGCAGTCCCTAAAAGTAGGGACCTAAAACTCAATATTGAGGGTAACAAGATACCTGTAAAAACATATATTAAGTACCTGGGCATTCATCTCCATGAACGCTTAAAAATTAACCCTCATGCCAGAAAGCCTCTAAACAAGTCTAAGATCGCTGCGGCAAAATTACAAGCCCAATCAACTCCAACCAACTCAACTCGGGTCGCCGTGGCATAGTGGGTAAGTGCGTCGACTCCTACGCAGAGGGTGCGAGGTTCGATACCCGAATTTACCACCTTTCATATTTTCACGGCTCCACCTCTTTCGAGTCACTGACAATGCTCGAAGAGTACTCCTGTCTAGAAAAAGCTTCTCAACTTCGCCGTTCGGAGTCGGCATTAAACTGTAGGTCACTTCCACGTGGTTGCTGAGAAGCTAGGCCCAGGTCCACCTCGGGCTGTCGCGCCACCCTTATTATTATTATTATAGGTGAAGGGCACCATACTTAATAGGCGTTGGTGGGGGAACACATTGAGAGAAGAACAGAACTCACAACACAAGCACAGATGGTAAAGTTGTTTAAAAAAATCACCTAAATGTGAATCACTAAAAGATGTTTTAATCGCCAATGTATGCATACGTACCACCTACAGTCGAGATTTAGGAAGACCAGTGACATGAACAGTGGGGAGGTTCTACGTATCCAATGGTAGAATACCTCTACGATTTGGCTTGCCTGTGATTGTTCTACGTAGGAGACAGATGATGACTTATTCCACAGGCGCAACCATAGTTCACTTAAGTAAAATTAAGCTTAAGCTAGAAGCGAGCGGTTGGTCTTCGACTTCGAACCCGTGGGACGACGTAAAAGATCACGCCCGCGTTTAGGGTGCCGTACCCAGGTGGAGAAGGACCAACCAAGTTGGCGTGCGACACTGGAGGCAGCTAGCCAGAGACCGTGCTAGTTAGAGAGGATTGTTGGTTGAGGCACAAGTCCACCCTGGACTGTAGCGGCAAATAACGAAGAAGAAGAAGCGAGCGAAATATTTCTTGAAGCACTTAACTAAGTAACCAAATGTAAACTCAACTTAAAGAAACATAACAAAATTTAACGAAACTTAACAAAACATGACGAAACATGACGAAACTTAACGAAACTTAACGAAACATGACGAAACTTAACGAAACATGACGAAACTCTGAGTACTGCTTATTATGGTCGTCACACTGTATTATTGTATTATTTTTGAGGTTTCGCATTGAGAGAAGATCGCAGACTGCAAAGGTCGGGCCCTCATGCAATAGTTGTATCACTACACCCTTCCCGCCGCACAATGGTCGATTTAGGATCATTAGCTGGAGTTAAATCGAATTTAGCTTTTCTTTTGTTTTGCTCGTTGCAAATATGTTTGAAAATCCATTTAAAATCATTTCCATAACTTCAGGGGGTGGTACCTTGTAATGCCGAGTTGGTAGATGTCTCAAATCGCTTATTTTTGGATCTGAAGATATCCACATGTTGTGAATCACATCAGTATTTGTTGCAATTTGGGACATTTTTCTTGAAAATCCGCTTCGAAAAATATTGTAATCCTTTTGAGGTGTCTTACCTTTCGAAAGCAGTCCCATAGGGATTGGAAAACTTCCAATGACGTCAGCACCGTGCAACAGAATTTTGTGGATACTAACTGGCATTCAGTAGCAATTATATTTGGAAATAAATAATTTTGCCGTGTCCAAACAATAAGTTCTGAATTTCTTGGTATCGATTTTCAAACCTTATGTTAATGTCATCAACACAATTGAAAACCGTTCTACAAGTCTTTTGTTCAAGCCTGCTATTCAGCTGTTTTTGCTGGATCCTTAAAAAAAATGTTCGGGCCGTGATGCCGTCGTCGATTCGTACTTCCTCCACCTTGTTTTGGAAAATCTACTAAGATTCCCAATTTAGATCTAAGTTCATTTTGCAAAAACTCTTCTATTTTTGACTGCCAGTTTCTCTTCAGCTAATCTAGCCTGCCAGCTTTCCTTTTTCAATTTTGTAAAATATATGTAGCAGTGCTTTTTTTATTTATTCTGTTTTGTATACTATGTTTGACATAGTATAATTATTTAGTTAAAAAAAAAGTAAATGTCACATTATTTAGATAAATTCAGTGTGATAATTCAGTATGGGCGAAGAAGAAGAAAGAAGGACTCTCAAACTTACAATTTTAGTATCGATTTCACAATGGTCAATATCCAAAAGCCAAGACTTAACTTTAGACAAAAAATTCATTTAACGTTCTGATGGTTCGAATATCTTCGGGAAGTGAGTTGAATAATTTGCAAGAAACAATAGAATAAAAACTTCTATAACAAGTGGTACGAAAAGACGGAATGGTTACTTGTGAGCTAGTATTGCTACGTAGGTTATGGTTTTCGTCACATCTAATAAAAAAGATCCTCTAGACTTTATAAAAGTACAAGTGTCTGACTGGAAGAATTTTCAGCTTATTAAATAAAACTAAAGATGCGGCTCGGCGGGAAGAGTAGTCTTGAGTGGAATATTCCAAAGTAGATATTTTTTAAGGTACTTGAAGAACAGTACTTAGGATATATGTGCATGCAGAGTTTGTAGGCCATATAAATAAGATAGGTTATATACAGTGTCAGACAAAACAATAGCACCGAATTACACCTCGCAATATTTTGCCCAAAAAAACTGTCTAAAAGTAAATCAATTTAAATGAATTTTATTTATGTTACTTAGGTAAACAACAGATCTTAAGATATTAAAAAACAAACTAAAACAACACTTAAAAACATATAATAAAAAATAAAGAAATTCAACAAAATCAAACGCGACAAAACTAAAGCACTTATTTCAATTTTCTTCTAAACATCTTTTTTTTATTAATATTTTGTAGCAAACCCATTGTTTTGAATAATTGCTTCACATCTCCGGGGCATTGACTCAATTAAATTATTTATGATATCTGCGGGGATAATCTTCCAAGCAATTTCAGCTTGATCAAAAATTATTATGTTATATACAGTGGGTGTCATTAATATTCTGTTTTTTACTCGAATGTGTGAAAAATTCCAGTTAGAGGTTGAAACCAATTGGTTTTTAACCCAATATTTTCCTGATCGGTAAGTTCCTTATTTTTTTCCAGATTAGCAATTTTTTGAGTAAAAAACTCTTGCCATTACCATAAGATATTGAATTTACACGAAAAACTATGAAAAAATAACCTTCATTATTATTCGGTTTTTTAAATTGTATTTGTCTTTACGGTTTAAATCTAAGAACCCTTTCCTCAGATGTGTATGTCTCTTTTAAATTATCATTCCTACAACATTATTTGGTAAAAGCCTGTTTAAAATCGTCCACAAGTTCAAAAAGAAATAGGATGGGCCGCAAAGGAAAGAACACTTCGCTGGAAAAATGCGAGTTGGTGTTAAGCCACCATTTATGAAGCCTAATACAGTCGGGGACATCATAAGACGCTTCAGGAACGAAGGTCGTATCGAATTCAAGAAGAAAAAAGGGAAGCCCAATTAATGACACCCACTGTATAGGTTTTTGTAAGCAAAGTTCGATATTGTTCATCTCCTTAGGGAATGCCTTGCATATATAGCAAACTGAGATAGCCCTGTTATCCATAACAGCATTGCATGTTTTGCCATCTACCATTGTCTTAAACAAAGTATGGTAAGCTAAAACAGTTTTGTCGTTAATGGTTACCCTTGTGGCTTCGAGATCAGTTACCACGGCTTCCGCACGGCTGAACTCTCTAGTTATTGCCTCAATATTTGCGACTCAACACCAAATGATACTTCTTCGGCCGATCTTTCCATGAGATTTTGAATTTTTCGTTTTTTGGCTCTGCTTCCACACTTCCCACGTGGTTGCCGGGGCGTAGTGGGTACGTGCGTCGACTCCCACACAGTGGGTTCCATTTTCGAATCCCCAATCTACCAACTTTCATAATTCACGGCTTCGACCTCTTTCGAGTCACTGACAATGCTCGAGGAGTATTCCTGTCTAGAAAAAGCTTCTCAACTTCGCCGTTCGGAGTTGGCTTTAAACTGTAGGTCCCTTCCACTCGTGAAAGAACAATAGCACCCACAACGCAAGTGGTTGCTGAGAAGCTAGGCCCACTACTGGATTTTTTTTTTTCAGGTCTTCCTTGTCTAGAAGTTGTTGGCATACATATGTACTTCAGGCAATGGAATTTGGAACTCTTTTATAAAGGCGTGATACAAACATTTTGCCATACTCGAAGCATTTTTTATGATCAGCATCATCAAGAACAGACATTCAATTTTTAGACTTCATGTACTGTAAAACAGCAATTGCACAAACCATTACTGATGCCTTGAAAAGATTTTCACTCCGAATAAATGATAAAATTTCTTCCCGTAGAGGATATTGTCGCCCGGAAAGGACGTAATGGTAAGTGTAAGAGAAGAAAAAAGTATGTTGCGCTGAGTGTCGGCACTTAAGTTTTACATTATTTAAAGGTAATAATACAACCTTTAATTAGCAAAATGTTGAGGTTGTACTCTTCTTCTTCTTCTGGTGGCGCTACAGTCCGGGGTGGACCTGGGCCTCAACCAGTAAGCCTCTCCAGCCGACACGATCTTTAGCCAGTTCTCTCCAACTGCGCACACCAAGTCGATTGAGGTCCTTCTCCGCCATCGGTTCCGTGAGCGTCCTCTATTGCGTTGTCGGAGTGGAAGACTCTTCGGGCTGGAGCCATGCGCTCTACGTGACCTAGGCATGTAGTTTTTTACATAAAAAAAGGTACACAAGTAATAAGCCGTTGTCTTGGAGATGTTTAAAAACTTGTTTCTTATCCTTCATTGATTGAAAAACGACGAGGGTTTACTTGGATCTTCCGTAGACGCCTTGCTAGGCTCATGTCGCTGTCTTCTTCTCCAATAACCATCAACGCAAACAGGACCAAAGATTGAACGCAGAACTTTTCTCTCGAAAAGACCAAGTGCTTCTTTATCCGCTTTTGAGATTGTTCATGCCTCCGCGCCATAGAGCAGGACAGAGATGACCAAGGTTGGTCCTTCGAGAGTGGACTCTACTACTCAATTGCCTCTTGAGCCCAAAGAAACAGCGATTACAGCAAGAGTAATTCTGCGTTTAATCTCGGTATTGGTGTTGTTCGCACTGTTCACTTGCGAGCCGAGGTAGACCGAATCCTGAGGTTTTAATCAGCTATACTTTTTTTTATGGACCAACAAATAAAAAAAATTTAAACTGTCTTTTGGTAAAACAAATTTTGTTCATAGCGACTAAATCGAAGGACTCAATTTAAAAGGAAATATACATATCCTTGCATATTTGCTTCAAATATTTACCTCACTTTTATTTCACTATACCACTTTAAGAAAAACTCCTTATCCGCGAAAGGCAAACTCGAGAGAAAGAAAAGATTTATACATTGAATTGGAAAGCTTCTCATTTCTATAGGAAGGTGTTGTAAAGAAAGTCAAATTTGTTTGTTTTTTTGTTTTCTTGTGATTTGGGTATTTGACTTCTAACCTTGTGGTACGTCCGCCGGCCAAAGGGAATACAATGTCGCCAACCACATCTCCATTTGGCAGCCTTCAAATCCAACCAGAAAGAACAAAATAGCTGGGAACGACCAAAAATACCCGCGCGCCTGATATGAAATTCATCTCAACCACCATGAAGTGACGCATTGACATCTGTCAAAATATTGCTTGTCCAGAGAGACATGTAAGCCACAAGCCCACTCCTGGCTGTATCGCCACTTGACGTCGAAGGCATATTTTTTGGCAGCAGCCACTGCTCACAAGATAACTTCGAAGTTCCTGCGCACAGCTAATTCCCATGAGCAAGTCTCCTGAAGATGGATAAGCAGGCAAGTCCTCTTCATTCTCCACAACTCTAAGTAATTCAAAAACTGAATTAGCTCCGTTCAGAGACAAAAACCCACAAAAGAAAGCATACACATGCACTCGAATGAAGACCCCCACATAATTCCTTAATTCACTTTCAGCCACATGTGCACTTCCACAGCCGGAGGAGGAGTCCCTCCCTCAATTCCACTTCACATCCCATTTCGGTATCATATTCCTCCCCGTCGCATTTAAGGTCTGCCACAGCTCGGAGTTCTGAGTTCTGAGTTCTGAGTTCACAAAGCATACGATTATGATCAACATTTAGCAACAAAGTAAATTATATATACACTTATGCGGGACTGTTAAACAGTGCCATATGGTGTTAAAAATATTAGGTCACATAATTTGTCCGCATAAACAGCGACAGTAACAGTGACAGGAGGCACTGTCATTTGAAAAGTTTTCGGGTTAATGATTTTCGAAAACGCGCTCATAGTCACGCACTTGGCCGTTGATGTATACCGAATTCAAATGGTCGTTAAGTTAATTGATACTCGCATATATTATGGCCGCAAAACGATAGTTGAGGGTGCCTCGAATGTAAGGGGCCTCTGCCGGCGTCGGCGTGGTGTGTAAACAAAGTTTCCAAGTCATTTTTCTTTCTTTTTGTTGACTTTACGGTTCAGTGAGACTGTACAGAATGCTATTGACTCTTGAACTCGACAAATGTCACATTGTTTTGGTGCATAAATCATCCGATCAGAAAGTGGAATATGAATATTGAAATGGGATGTGCTTCATCATCGTGCGGGGCAACATAGAATTACACAAAAGTGTCGTCACATTGATGAGTAATGCTTCAGCGTTGTCGCCTAGACGACTTCTGTTTTTTATGACTTAATCCATTTCAATTTATCCATTGGAGGGTGTGAGGCGGGGAATTATGTTGGAATTGGATCAAACTTCGTGATTAGAGTGATGAACAAACACATGAGCCCCAATCTGTGACCGCGACTTGTGAGAAGTAAAAAAAAATCTAGACCCTTTCTAATGCCAAACTGGTCTAATGGGTAAAATCTTTAGAAGGGCGGAGAGCCTTATCCAGAGAGATACTTTCTCTGTGTTAGCATTGTCATTGAATCGAGAGTTAATGATAATAATGATTTCAGTGGCGCAACAGTCCGTCTGGGGTGGATCTGGGCCTAGCTTCAAGAGCAACCAACCGCTTGTTTTTAATTCATTTTTATTTGCTCAAGCCTTATATCTAACTTAATCCTAGACAAAAGCTTAACTCTAACAATTCACTTGAGTTTATAGCTAATTTACTGACCCTATGCGGGTACTAGAGTAGCTAATCTGGTCTAGTACTCTAATTGCCTTTCGGGCTATACTATCGTTCTTTTTTGTTCTGTCCGAGACGTATTAAATTATTTTTTCTTTATTGCCAAGAAAGCTTGAAAACTTGGCTCTTGTAAGACTATTTAAATAACCTGCCCTAAACCTTTCTAAACCCTAATAAAACTTAAGCTATCTTAACTACGTCCGCAACTTACAGACGCGCGTGCTGCAGGGCGTGTGTCTATGCATATGCGTAACATACAATGCACACGCCCTGATGAATCCTCTTTTTAATTTTTTTTGGTGCATACACTTGGGCTCATACAATTAAGAAACATTTGTTATTTATATATTTTATATTAATTTTTTTATCTAATATTAATATCCTGGGTTCTATTATATTTTTTTCTGTATGCGTTATAAAATTCGGTTTTTAAAGTGCTAGCAAATAGACGGTGGGTCGCCGTGGCGTAGGGGGTTAGTGCGTCGGCTCCTACGCAGAGAGTGCCAGGTTCGATACATGAATTTACCACCTTTCATATTTCACAGCTCCACCTCTTTCGAGTCACTGACAATGCTCGAAGAGTATTCCTGTCTAGAAAAAGCTTCTTAAACTTTGCCGTTCGGAGTCGGCATTAAACTGTAGGTCCCTTCCACGCGTGAGAGAACAATAGCACGCACAACACGAGTGGTTGCTGAGAAGCTAGGCCCTGGCCCTCTACGGACTGTAGCGCCACTCATATTATTAATAAATAAACGGTAAGGGCTGATAAGCATTGCATTCCCAAAAAATGCATATATTTTGTCATTATTCTTCCTGTGCTCATATAATTAAGCCATTCATTGCTAATAGTCATCCCGAGCAGTGCGTTCTTTCTTGTTTTTAAGTAAGTGAGTGTCCTGAAACTTTGTTACAGTGTGTTGAAATTTTTTATTTTTTTTTTTTTTAAAGTTGTAAAAAATGGGCAAAAATAAAACCAGCACTCCATGGGAGAGGCAAATGGCATGGAATTTATACGTAAAGCATAAATCGATAGCATAGGTGACGAGACCTTCGGGATTTTCTCGCGGAAAAATAAGAAATGCAATACTATTTTACAAGAAAAATACAAGTTTCGAAAATTTGCCTAGACATAAGCCTCGTAAGACTAGTATTGCTGAAGATCGACTACTTGTCCGTTTGAGCAAGACTGATCTATTTTTGACGTCAGCAGAAATAAGGAAGGTTCTGGAAACATCGTACGACGTGCAACTGTCATCACAAGCTGTGCGAAGACGTCTAATAGAAAATAGTTTTACGGCATTGCCAGGAGACAGCCAAACGTGTCAAAGAAAAACCAAATGAAACGGTTGGCATTTGCCGAAGAGCATTTAAATAAAAACCTAAAATTCTGAGATTTGATTCTTTGGAGCGATGAGGCTGAGTTCAATTTATTGGGTAACGATGGCAAACCGTACGTCAGACGCCCTCCGTGTAAAGAATTGGGCGCAAAGTACACAAAAAAAAACTGTGAAGCACGGAGGGAGCTCAGTTATGATATGGCGAGGTTTTACATCATCTGGTGTAGGCCCCATTGACGAAATAACTGGGAAAATGGCAGGTCAAATTTACAAAAACCTTTCAGAAAGGAATCTTAAAGGTGATTTTGTAGATGATTTACCATTAGCTTGGACCTTTCAGCACGGCAGTGACTCTAAACACACTTCACGTGTCGTAAGGTCGTGGTTGGAAAGGGAAAAGATAAAGGTTTTGACACAAAATCCCGACCGTAATCTGTGGCATCCCAAAAACCCTCTAGCAAAGCAAAGCTGTTGGAGATTATAAAGAAGGAGTGGGAACAAATCCACAATCTGCAGGAATCTGGTGTCATCTATGCGGCGCAGGTGCGGGGAAGTTATTAAAAATAAGAGTTTTCCAACTCGATATTGACAGTACAATGTAATTTTATATAACCAAAATAGTATTCGAATGACTTTTTTCACAATTTTATGAATTTTTCACATGTGGCTTAATTATATGAGCAATGGCTACTGGACACAAATTATAACATTTCAGCTTCTGAATTATTTCGAGTTATTTAATTATGAGTCCAGTTACTGACAATGCTCAAAGAGTACTTCCTGTCTAGAAAAAGCTTTCTCAGCGACGCCGTTCGGAATCGGCATTAAACTGTAGGTCCCTTCCACTCGTGAGATAACAATAGCACGCACAACACGAGGGGTTTGCTGAGAAGCTTGGCCTTGGCCCTCTACGGGCTGTAGCGCCACCCATATTATTATATTATATAAATTATGAATTAAACATAAGTTAAGTTTCAATAAAGTTTAATAATAAGGTCGAACCAGGGGATTCCGTCGCACCCTTTCATGATACATATCATTGGGGTAGTAAGCCCCGAAGATCAGACTGTTGGTAGAAGTCATAGCTCGTGCCTCATTGCTTCTTATCAACTTAATGATAAAATTATCTACTCTATTCACGTTTGCCTCGTTATACAAGACCTCGGTGGAGTAATACTTCTTGTAGTCAGACTCGGATATGCGAGACAACTTGAGACAGGCCCTGAGTCACTGTCTCTCGAACAACCCTAATCTTTTCCATCTGGGAAGGGCTCATATCGAACCACAGGGGGCAACCATAAACCAGTATAGGCCGGATGAGGGCCATGTAGCAGATTACCTTCACCATGGCATCAAGTTGGCTGCTATGAAACAACCTCCTTGCCACAGCAAAGGCTTCTCTGGCTTTGGTCAGAACAATCTCTATATGTTTGTCAAAATACGGGTACTGGTCCAATTATATGCCGAAATATAGACCTACACTTTTGACAGTGGTCGTCCCAGCGGGTCAACTATGTCGAACTTACGCTAGTTTAGGCGAAGCTCTATATAACGGGGTACGGAACAAAATAGTTTGGCACTTCTTACAGTTAATAAGCAGCTTCCAGTCGTCGCAAAGCAACCATCCGTGTTCTGTGTGATATGGTCCCTTCACGAGTGAATGAATCGAGGGAGTTAGAGCCGTGAATTATGGTACGTGTTAATGACGCCACGACTGACATCTGATTACTCTAAGTGAGTTAGTCATCGACCTTCATGCAGCAACTGTTCAACCACCACAGAGGTAAAGACGAAGTTTTGTATAGTTTGACGTTATGCATGAAGGATGTGGATCTACATTTACCAAGTCGTTTCCCAGATATGCCGCTGTGTGAAAGTCGTAGGCATATATCCAGAAGACTGGTCAAGTATCAAAAATACAATAATCTACCAGATCATTGACAAAATATAAAACATAAGATTTCACGTGAATTTACTTATACACGTGAATTTGTGTTGCTGATCGCGATTGTGGCTGGATGAGATGGAAGAAAATAAACAAAACAAAAACCAATGTACTGAATTATGCACTGTACAGAAACTTTGAGAGTTTATTTTCAGTACTTGACCCATATGTCGTATAACATTTTCGACATTTTTTTGAATACTTTCCACCAACCTTTCTCCCTCCAAAGCATTTAAATCGATAAATTAAAGAAATGCAAAAATTTCACAGCTCTTTAAAACAATTAATAATAATAATGTGTTTATTCTTATACAGGATTAATTATGCTTAGCACAAAAATGACTTCATTACTGCAGTTTGTGATACACTGTACATGGTAAAGGAGTGTACAGTGCTGCACTAAAGCTTGCGTACAGATGAAAATAAATGCAAGGAACGTTACTACAAGTCGATAAATAATCTCTAATTCTTATTTCTTTTGGCGCTCTATCCTCTTATCCTTATGACCTTCTTTAACCGGTTTTACATAGATGCTACCGACTTTATGGTGTAAGAAATGCTTATATCAGTCCACTCAACTTGCTGGTATCATGTGTACGGATCTTCCATTCCAGTGGTTCCGATAAATGGTCAATGGGCATGAGGTCTGGGGTCTGTTGCGAAGGTCGTAGCATTTAGACAGGGCTATACAACAGCCAAATAAATGAATTTTGTGTGCTGTTATTGTGGGAATTATCTTGCTGTGATTTAATAATCGATGGTAATCCCTGACATTTCAGCACATGCTTTTAAATTTCGTTTAAGAATATCAGTGTTCACGAACAAGTTCATCGTCCCTTCGATTAGTATCAACTTTTCGCCATACAACGCCTGTACTACCGTTTCGATAGTATTGGTTGGTTGGTTTAAGGGATCGGTTTAGCACCTCCAAGCCCTCTAACGGTCGTCAGACCCAAGAACGCTTTATTTTGATTCGTTGGAAAAGATAAAATTACAGCAGAAGTCTGGCGACTTATTAAAATAAACCTTTACGAATGCGACCTTTATGGACTTTTTGGTCAACAATTTTTTGCTCGGTTTCCATGACCAGCTCAGGCTGGGACCATGCATGGATCGCCAGCCTGATAAGTAAGTAAATAAGTCCATGACCTGAACCGCTTTTGAACTATTCCTCCCTTAATTTTTTTTATGGATGCTTTAGGTGTTAACTTATTCAAGTTGAACGCTCACTTTGTCAGTCATTATAAATGGTTTTTGGACCAGCATTCGTTTGATGACACGCTTATCTCCTGCAATGAGTTTCGATGGTCGGTCTATCGATTTGTTCATCATACCTTAAGCGATCTATCGTTCCTCAGCAATGTCATGCTCGAATAAACAGGCAGACTATGTGAAGAAACTATCTACCGTCGCATTAGCAGTGTTAAATGAAAGAGTATTTTCCCAAACTTTTGGAGTTAATTTTTTTGGTTTTTTGTTATTGTATTTTTAAGACGAATAAGAATATTTAATTTATATAATTTTGGTGGGTCGCCGTGGCGTAGTGGGTTAGTGCGTCGACTCCTACGCAGAGGGTGCCAGGTTCGATACCCGAATTTACCACCTATCATAATTCATGGCCCCACCTCTTTCGAGTCACTGACAATGCTCAAAGAATATTCTTGTCTAGAAAAAGCTTCCTCAACTTCGCCGTTCGGAGTCGGCATTAAACTGTAGGTCCCTTCCACGCGTGAGAGAAAAATAGCACGCACAACACGAGTGGTTGCTGAGAAGCTAGGCCCTGGCCCTCTATGGGCTGTAGCGCTACCCATATTATTATTATTATAAGAATATTTAATTTGCTTTGTGGAAAACTAAAGTCTTTCTTCTTCTTCTTTATTTGGCGCTACAGTCCGGGATGGACTTGAGCCTCAACCAACAAGCCTCTCCGACTAGCACGGTCTCTAGCTAGCTGTCTCCAGTGTCGCACGCCAAGTTGGTTGAGGTCAACTGAAACCTTTCACCTTGTTTTATTGGAATATTCCTTTCAAAAATATTTTTAACTTATACTCTGCGGATAAAAGCCATTTTTTTTACAAAAATTTTACCAAGTTTTTCGGAGCACTGTACATGATTTACGTTAATTAGAGTTGGACCTTCAAGCAAAAGTGAAGCTGGTTAGAGAGAAAACGGTGCTGCCAATGCACTGCACACCGCAGATTCTGCTGAAATCTTTTTCCTCGTAAGGGGCTGTAGCCAGGGTTAAGATTCAACTCAACGACTTTTACAATACCACCAATTCTGTTTTTACACGCTTTTTTTTTGTATTTTTACAATGTTGAAAGATATTGTACCAATACCCTTTCGTCTATGCACTCCATGTCTTTTTGTACACATTTTATTTTTGCACAGTTTTTTTTTGGAACGTATCTACCGTGTAAAAGCCGAATTAGGCTCAGAATGGGGTCAGAGTCTAAAACTATACAGCCAAGCTTGATGGACTCATCTCTTCTCCTGGAACTTAGACTCAGAGTGTTCGCCACCAGGACCAAATATCCTTTTTCTTGAAAAGTTCCAGAACTTGCACAGTCTTGTGGGCTGACGAAGAAGTCAGTACATGCAGACGTCTCACTTAGACCATCGTGTTGGGTCCATTGTGCCCAATTGAACTACCATGAGACCTACTCCCGTTCTAGAAGCAGCCAGACTCGTGTGCGAATCGTACGAGGTTTTTCAAAGCAATAACTCTATCACTGAGAAGAAATGTTTTCCTAGAAAATGCCTTCTTTCCATTGGTACGACTGGACATTCTCAGAGCAGATATCGGATAGGCTCCATCCGTTTTCTGTATAGAGGACAATTACAATGGAGTCCATGCCAAAATCATTCTTAGTCGAGACGTGCCTTTGATCGAGCTCACGGATTCGCAGAATTTACTTCAAGAGTTATTTTTAGAAGCCCGATGTCTTTTTTTAGAAGGCGGGCGCTTTTGATCCGTCAAAAAGATCTTGCTTCGCGAGGTTCCAAATTGATTTTTGATGGACTTTTTGCCTCTCTCAGCCATCTTGTAAGGCCCGAGTCTTCGAATGACCTGTTTAGCAAACTGTTTCTGTGCACGTCAAACGTTGCCTGTCGAAATACTTACCGCCCTAGCAAAGAACTCCCAGTTTGGCAATCGCGGAATCCGATAGGAAGTGTTTAAATGTTCAGTCAATAAATAAAAATAAACGAAACTTAACGCAATTTAAAGAAATCTCAGGAAACTGAGAGAATTCATGCTGAAATGATGGGAAAAGATTGATATATCAACAGCTATGGGATATGGATGCTTTGTTGGATACTCTCAGACTACAAGCTGAGATCGGACATCAAGCGCATTTAGGAACCAATCGTGATTCTTTTGATCTCCACTAAGTAAATGCCGCTCATTCAATCACATCAGCTTTCTAGACTCTTTCTGGTTCGTCCTCGTTTCGCCAGTGAGGCCAGCAGTTGATTGCACCTTTCTCCTGACATTTGACAACTAAAATAGCTCCAGAGGACAGATTCTCCCGTTTACTCGCGATGGTCACGTCATTGATTGGAAAACAAATTACAGTCAGATGCCTCCACTCCTCCTACGGATCGATCCCACCTTGATATCAAATATTTGATCAATCCAACGATCAACGCACACAGATCGCAGCCGCTCGATCAAACACAAACAATTCCTCGAGGGATTATCGAAACATAATAAATTGCGACAAATATTTGAGCAAAAAAAAAAAAAGAATCCGAGAAACGTCTGCCAATTCGAAGGCGTGACAACAAAACCCAAAGAAGAAATTGATACTACTTCCTTGTGACCCTCGCACTCCAGGTGCGCGGGTGTCATCCGTACGCACACACACACACGGACACCGGTCAACAATTTATTGAGATAGCCACTAGAGAAATGCGGTCACCGTCTCAATGGGGATCGCAATTAGGATTTCTTTCACTTCGACGATGAGGAAGTGTCCGACAAGGCACGTGGCATGCGATCTGTGCGCGGGTGTGTGTGTGCGTGCATCCGATCAATTGCAATCTGGGCAATAATTCTCAGTCTTCTCCTGGTCCTCCTCCTCCAAGGAGACAATGTCTTTAATTGAGTGAAAGGAACTCGGAGGATTTTGAACTGTCACGCGTTTAACTAATGACCACCGCCGGGAACAGATGGTGGGAGGGAGAGAGTGAGAGCGGGAATTCTTTAACACTTCCGAGAGAATGACGAAGGACATGTGGTGCGCCGCGATCTGTCAGCGCGCTCTAATTAGACTCCCGCCTCTTTTCTCCCTGTCTTGTGAGGAAATTTATTTAAATTTCAAAAGCAGTTGGTTGCGCGATCGCCATCAAATGTCCTGGATTCAGATTTTCTTGCATGCTGGCGTAAAGGTCTCTCTTATCAACTCACATCATAGGGGAAGGAAGAGTCGCTGCGAACACCCCTGCTTGGCTGCTTGACTGTGCTCCCTCGTCTTAAGACATTTTTTTTTTTCATTTTATTAAGGCTTCCCTGTTATTACATTCGGCGGAATTCCCATTTTGGCGCGTGCTATGTTTGTGCATCGGCTGGCACTCCTCGAAGAAGGGGGTGTATGTGCATTGCATTGACTTCTTCACCCTGATCGTCATCAAAAGGAATGGATGAAGTCTGCTTAATGTGTTCGGCTATGGGTCTTAAGACTCCGTTGCATTGTGCGCCGGCTACAACAATGTGCGACTAATGTTTGGGTTTACTGCATTGTTCGGGGGTGCAAGAAAACGAGGAAGAAAAGGACCTTTTCATTATACGAGTATTCAGTTTATTTTTTTCCTCTCTTTATCCGATGGCGTTAAGAACGGGAACACACATGCTTTTGCTATTACGTTTCGACTGCGCTTGGCAGTTTAATGAACTATTATTTTTGTTTGCGGCGGAAAGCCAGCGACGGGAAGGAAAAATGATTAAGTCCCTCGTAGAGCTCGTAGAGGGAATTTCCAGGTGTCAATGACACAGGAGCCAGCAGCTACTGTCGTGGGTTGAGAATTTCATTTTACGACACTCGGAATGGACGCTAGATTAGGAGAGCGGACACACTTTGAATGTGTTCGGATTTATCGAAGTTAGTTAAGAAATTCATTGTCGATTTCTTTAATTACATCTTTGGAAAACGAATTGATCTTCAATCGGGAGGACAGAGTCACATTTGTGCAGGACATGGGGGAACTGCGCAATTGTAGCCATGACAGTTTTCATGGAGATCTTGACCGCGCGTTTTTCTTCGTTTATTCAAACGTCTTGCCATACAACACTGCAGATGGCGTCGAGACAGAGAATTATTCGTTCTTATGATATTGTCGTCCTCACTCATTCAAGATTATGCAATTTAAATCAGCAGGGTGACGCTGTTCGACTTTGCTAAATAAATCGTGGACATTGACATCATAGGTAAAGAGACGAGCAATAGAAACCGTGGGAGAATAGACTTCTTCATTCCGTGGTCGGCCCAGTCCTCAACCAACAAGCTTCTAAAGGGTTTTCCAATAAGAACCTGACATCTTTTTTTTTTTAAATAAAACGCAAACCATTTGTGGTATTTGCTTGAAGTACAATCAAAACATTTGTCAATGGCACTCGACTTCGTTCATATGACCATAGCGGGCAAGTTTGTAGCGGTCGATTCATTGGACCCAATTTTCAACGACTCGGCCATACATTTGGGCCGAAACGGCCGCTATTTCGCGTTCAATGTTGGGTCTGAGTTCTTCCAACGTCGTCGGCTAGTTAAATCACACGAATGAGGCGGCCAATCGACTGGCCCATTTCTTGAGATAACACGCTCAAAATACTTACTCTTCAATAAATCGATTGTAGTGTGTGATGTGTGGCTTGTGGCTACATCCATAGTGGCAAGTCCATATCTTCCAATTCGGGCCAAAAATAATCGGTAATCATGGAGCGATAACGCTGACGTGACGTGACGATCGTTATCGTCGACGAAAAAATATGGTCCAATAACGCCGCCGATATGCAAACCGAACCAAAAAGTTATTTTTTGTGGATGAAGTGGTGATTCATGAATCACAAGTGGATTTTCACCCGACCAATAACGGCTAAGCGAAACAACTTAAAGGTGCATCTGCAAATTATTTCTTGTGGACAGATTCCACAATAGGCCTTTGTTGGATCAAAGGCGATAAGCAGCTCTGGAATTTATACGTTCAACACGGCTGACGGTGATTTCACAATGGAGTCATTATAAAGGCGAAGACAATCCAGCAGATCTTCTCACACTTGGACTGGGGGGGACTGGGACTGGGTGGTGGGAGACTTTAGAAAAGCACACTCTATGCCCGTGGATCAGATTGGTAAAGCAGGAGCAAGCAGATGGATGACTAACTTGACGAATGCTGAGAGGATCTCATAGGAACTGCGAGCATGACTAGCAGAAATCCATCAAGGCACATCAAAGGCTCCAAGTCGCATTACAGCACATGGAATCGTTTAATTCGGGCCACTATTCGTTCATAATTCAATGTATACGTCGTGTACGCAAAACAAGATATGGAGCCATACAGATGGTGACGACATTTAACCTAACAACAACTGAAATGCAAGCCGCAGAGAAATATTGGGATAAGTACAGTGGATGTCATAAATATTCGGTTTTTTACTCGAATGTGTTATAATTTGCAGTTACAGGTTGAAACCAAATGGTTTTTAACCCAATCTTTTCCTGCTCGGTGAGTTTCTTAATTTTCTTCGAGATTAGCAATTTTTTGAGTAAAAACTGTTGCCATTACCACCAGATATTGATTTTACACGAAAAACTATGAAAAAAGTACCTTCATTAATATTTGGTATTTTAACTTGCATTTCTCTTTACGATTTAAATTTAAGAACCCTTTCCTCAGATTTGTATGTCTGTTTGAAATTATAATTCTTACAACATTATTTGGTAATAGCTAGTTTAAAATCGTCCACAAGTTCAAAAAGAAATAAGATGGCTCGAAAAGGCAAGAACACTTCGCTGGAAAAAACCGAAATGGTGTTAAGCCACCATTTAAAAGGTGAAACTTACAATAAAATTGCGGAAAATTTTAAAATGAAGCCTAATACAGTCGGTGACACCATAAGACGCTTCAGGGACGAAGGCCGTATCGAATTCAAAAAAGGGCAGCCCAAGAAATTAACACAGCGCGAGGAAAGCATAATAATAAAAAAAATTAAAGATAACAGCGGTCTTAGTGCACCTAAGATAGTAAGTCAGCTGTTGGTTGAATGCGGAAAGCGTGTTTCTGAGTCTACGGTTCGCAAAACTATCAAATCAGAAGGTCAACGATCGAGTAGCTAGGAAAAAGCCCTTTATTCGTGTAATATTCGCCAAAGATTACAAAGAAAAAGATCCAGTATGGTGGGAAGATGTAATTTTCGCAGATGAGAGCAAGTTCAGCCTTTTCGGGTCTGATGGATGGTCTATGGTGTGGCGCAAGAAGAATGAAGACCTAAAAAGCAATCATTTGAAGGCAACGGTGAAGCATGGGGGAGGTCATGTTATGGTGCGGGGGTGCATATGGGCTAAAGGCGTGCGCAATTTGGTCTTTAAAGATGGGATCTTGAATAAAGAGCATTATTTGACGATTCTGAGAGAGAAATTTGAAAGAATGCGCTGAAAAAATGGGAATTTCCAGGTCTTTCAAATTTTATCAGGATAACGATCCTAAACATAAAGCCCATATTGTCCGCGAATGGCTGGTAAACAACTGTTCCAAAGTTATAGCAAAACCTGCTCAATGACCTGACATCAACCCCATCGAAAATTTGTGGGCCGAATTGGATCGACGAGTGCGGGGGAACCCTGCTTCTTCAAACAAACGCTTTGAAGGCTAGGTTGCAGGAAGAATGGAAAAAAAAAGTCCGCAATATATAAAATAAATTATAGCCAAAATGCCAAGGCGATTATCTCAAGTTTTGGGGAATAAAGGATACTAAATATTAATAATTTTCTTTTTTTGTGATTATTTTAATTTTTATTATGTAAATTAAATAAAATAGTTTAAAAACCGAATACAGTGGACTCTCCCTAAGTCGAAGCTCTCTCTAACTCGAACTTTTTCATCATATTTTATGTTCATTTCCCTCAAATTTCCATACAAAACCGTCTCTCTAAATCAAACTCTCTCTAACTCGAACAGATTATGGTATACGATGACAATTCGACTTAGCGGGAGGCTACTGTATTAATGAAGGTACTGTTTTCATAGTGTTTCGTGTAAATTCAATATCTTGTGGTAATGGCAACAGTTTTTTACTCAAAAAAATGCTAATCTCGAAGAGAATTAAGGAACTTACCGAGGAGGAAAAGATTGGTTTAAAAACCATTTAGTTTCAACCTGTTACTGCAATTTTTCACACATTCGAGTAAAAACCGAATATTAATGACACCCACTGTAGGTAAGCTTGCAATAACTTCAGTGTGGACGAGTAAAAATCTAAATAGGTTTTTAACTTCGTGAGCCTTGAGAAGTCAAGCCATACTGAGACCCAGATATAGTCGGCATCCAATAATGATCTAAGATCGCTTGTTACCTTCATGACCGCAGATCCACAACTGTATTTGGAAGGAAATCCCAATTGCCAATTCGATAACAAATTATTTGCACTGAGATATAGCTCTATTTGTTCAGCAATTATCTTTTCAAGTGTGTAATATTGGCCATTTTACATTGACTTGAATACAGACAACAGACAAAAGTTAAAGATGTGGGTTATATACGGGACCAAATGAGGGAGAAGAAGTTTTAGGAATCTGGGGCTACATCCATCTGGAACAAAAGCGTTTGATTTTACTGACATAATTGTTTTAATAACTTCTAAATCAGTGGTCGCCGTGGCGTAGTGGGTAAGTCCGTCGACTCCTACGCAGAGGGTGCCAAGTTCGATACCCGAATTTACCACCTATCACAATTCACGGCTCCACCTCTTTCGAGACACTGACAATGCTCAAAGAGTATTCCTGTCGAGAAAAGGCTTCCTCAACTTCGCCGTTCGGAGTCGGCATTAAACTGTAGGTCCCTTCCACTCGTGAAAGAATAATAGCACGCACATCACGAGTGGTTGCTGAGAAGCTAGGCCCAGGTCCACCTAGGACTATCGCGCCACCCATATTATTATTAAATCAGTAACACACACGAAAGGTCCCAGAAACATCAGGTGTTGTACTACAAACATAAGATACATTGGATACACTTACATCGCGTGGTTTAAAAAAATTACTAATTAAATTCGGACAAAGAAAGCAACTGTTGGATTTTTTATTCGTTGTTACACTAAGTTCCTTTAGATATTTCCACAGTTCGTTGGGTAATATGAGAGCCTTGAGTTTCGCATAAGTAAGTTAACCAACCTTGTTTCCTGCCACACAATATTGTCTTTTATTCAACTGAGTTGGGTTTCTTTTGAAACCTTTGAAAAATAACTCCCGTTCCTAAATACGATTATAAATTTGTTCAGAGTACCAAAGACAGTGTGAAGACTTTGCACTTTTAGTTTTAACAGAGACAAAAGAATGAAACAAGTAATGTAACAACCTATTAAATATCTCTACTTTATTGTTAATGTCAGAGGATGTGTACACAGCAGTCCAAGCCTCTCCGCGATGCAGCAGGACCAGACATGATCAGGATGATCAGGGTCATTTCAATTGCTCCTTGAAAACAAAGAGACAGACAGGGCACCTACAATTATCCACTCCGTTTAAGTATTCCATTTCGAGAGGGCAGCATGCACTTCACCGCTAAACCCATTTTAGCCACTTCCGTTTCAATGTGAGCAAACGCCTCATTGACGGCTGAGTTCTGGCAATCACTTCAATGTCATCCGCGTATGCTTAAAGTGCAACGGACTTCTGTAAGATCGTGCCTCTAGTGTTGGCGTGTGAGCCTTGTACGATCTTCTTCAGAAAGGCGTTCTAGGATTTTCTTCTTTACTGTCCATCCTTTTCGTTCGGCATCGACGGTCTCTTTGAATTGGTTACAGACCTTGATGGAATTCTCGTGGCTGATCAGCCTGGTCCCTTTATATGTGTGGAAACCACTTGATATCTTATGTTGTGTGACTAAGTCGATGACGTTCCGATGATTCTAGCAAAGAAAGCAGCGCCTCTCTCTGTTGGAAACACCGTCGTAGATGTCGCAATTTTCCTCCCGTCATCGAATAGACGTGTCTTAAAAATTCACCGAGAATAGACTCATGTCGGAGAAACGTTAACAAATTATAATAATAATATGGATGACGCTACGGTCCGAGGCGGACCTGGGCCTAGCGTCTCAGCAGCCACTCGTGTTGTGCGTGCTATTGTTCTTTCACACGTGGAAGGGACCTAAAGTTTAATGCTGTCTGCGAACGGCCAAGTTTGAGAAGCTTTTTCTAGACAGGAAATACTCTTTGAGAATTGTCAGTGACTCGAGAGAGGTTGAGCCGTGAAATATGAAAGGTGGTAAATGCGGGTATCGAACCTGGCACCCTCTGCGTAGGAGTCGACGCACTAACCCACTACGCCACGGCGATCCACACGTTAACAAATTATTCAAATTTATTTTGAAAACCATGACATACACTAAAGCTACTGTTTAGAGCTTCTATGAAATCCTGAACAAGTCACCTTTGTGTCCGGTAAAATGATTTGTCTAGATTGTCTTCAAAAGTGATGAACAGTCAACGGTAAACGATACAGGGACATGATTACTAACTTTGTCGTACAACACTTTGTCTTGGTTGGCATTTGATGTGTTATTGCCGAAGTACAGACGTGACGAGTATGCGACAGTTGAACCCACAGATTACTCCACATACGCACCAAACGGGGCGATTACATGCCCGAAATCATAATCAATCATGAATGCCATAAAATTATCTGTCAAATAAATTCAATTCCATGGATATTAAAATCATTTTTCTGTTTTATTTCAATTTAATGTTCGGCGCCCCTAGAAAAACGCCCTTGGTTGATCAAATTTTATTTCATTTCATTTATTGATCAATTATCGCTGCACATTACGGATGTTATGTTTTTTTACAAGTACAATAACATAAATCTTAAAAGTGACATGCATTACCACTCTTTGACATTAAAATTATTTTAATGTAAAATCCAATGCGATTGTACAACAAATGCATGGGCAAACAAATTGTGGGAAATATTTCAGTTCGAGCTGGAGAAACAATCGACCTTAATCCTGTGAAAGTATGTGGATTCAGAGATGAACAGTATGAATGAAGAAATTACTGCCTAGGTTAAACAAGCTTGAAAAGGTAGATTTAAGGTAACTACCCGTTTCTATTAGTTGCGATAATCGAGAATGCACTATAAATGAAAACACTTGTTACGGAAAAACAAAGAGCTTTATTTAAATTAATAAAGCGGCCGAACCTGTTGGAAGATTAACTATTGTGGTATTGACTGTGAATAATTGATTCGTTAGATTATAGTAATAAGTTAACAGCATTTACTAAACAGAGATGAACATTTACAGTGGACTCTTCCCTAAGTTGAACTCTTCCTAGCTCTTCCCACTGTACATTCAGCAATGAAAGAAAATTCGTTATAAAAATGTACGTTGTATTAAGATTGCACTATATTACCACTATCAGCAGAAGATAACTTGCCTGACTGTCTTGTAAAAAAATGAATAAGCACTTAAACCTGCTCGAATTCACATCCAAGAGGAATGCGAAATTCTAACGAGAACGAGCCACGATCAAATCAGCGAAGGATGAAAACATACTCTACTGTCGCTTGGATTGCCCGTCTTCAAAAGCTTTACCACTAATTTCGGAAATATCCTTGTTTTGCCGCACCCGTGGTAGGCCAAACAGAGATCAGAGACTGACAGCTATATGGCAGTGGACAACAGAAAAAATTAAGACAGACCGTTGTTCTGTATCAGAGTTGGTATAAATCAAGTTCGATTCCAGGCATTCTACAATTGATGACAGAAAGTAGCGTTCCCAGGATCATCAACGATTGCGTAGGCCGAGACTGTCCATGGTTCGCAGGCCTGCAACGTGAGCAATTAAAACTGGAAGGAAATATAAATTAAACATATATGGGATTTCATCTGTAAACAATGTTCTCCTGTGTTAGCTAGTACAGCTTACAGGGATTCAATAAAACAAAAGAGTGGCGTAAGTGAGGGCGGGCACCTTTGAACGTGGGATGCCTTTGAACACCACAAACTATTTTGTGCCCCCTCTCCACTACTCTAAGACATATTTATATTGATAGAAACATCAACATTTCCTCAAAGACATGGCATACAAAATTTATAAACATCAGTCTCCCATCAAGCATGTCACACTAGTTTAATTTGCAGCCTTACCAAATATTTACCTACAAAACATATTTGAAGACAAAATCGATGTGAACCGATTAAAAAAAACTTAATTAAGAAGGTTTGACATAGCAAACAACGAGTACAGTATCAATCTAATAACAAGATTTCTTCCATTTTGTACTGGAGAAGATAGTGCGGCGGCCAGCTGTAAACTCGGAAGGCACTATCTCCTACAAGTCAGTCCAACTGTGCGAATATGCAGACGACATCGACATCGTCGCGCGTTCCCAAAGTGCCGTAGTGGAAGCATTTAGGGTAATTGAAGAAGACACGAGGCGAGCTGGTCTTAAGGTCAATGAGGTTAAAACTAAGTATATGCTCTCGACCAAAAAACGATCGAGGTAGTAAAGGAGTTTGTCTACTCCACAAACGACATCACTGTGAATATCCGACGTAGAACCGCCTTTGGCAACCGATTTTACCTCGGTTTGTCAAAACTCACTGACTCGAATGACTAAGATCATGCTCTACAAAACCCTTATTTTGCCAGTCCTGCTATATGGAGTCGAAAGCTGGACGATAAGCAAAACTGCGGAGCTGATACTTGGCGCCTTCGAAAGAAAAATTCTACGTCGGATATATGGTCCCGTCTGCGAATGGAGTAGAAGACACAACCGCGAACTCTACGAGGTGTACGAGGATGTGCGTCGACTGCACTGGCTCGGCCACATCGAGCGCATGGACAACAATGCTCCAGCTAAGAGGGTCTTCGAATCCGAGCCTCCTGGTTCGAGAAGGAGAGGCAGACCGAATCTCCGGTATAAAGACCAAGTAATCGCCGATGCAAGACAGCTTGGTCTTGATGACTGGAAGCAGCGTGCCCAGGACCGTCAGGAATGGAGAGCAGCTATCGCACAAGTTCGGACCCTGCATAGGTCGTCAGCCTGATAAGTAAGTAAGTGAGTAAGTAAAGATTATTAAGAAGAAGCACTCTGTTTAACATACAATACAGCGAGTAGGTACAGTCTCAGCATAATTAGAAGCTTACAAGTGCAGACATCTAATGGTCCTCCAAACACTGAAGCAAAATCAAGTCCAAGCCAGACGACTGAATCAGACTGAATAGAACACAAATGCACCGCCGTAGAATTCACTTGGAATCATCGCACAATGAGCTCTTATGTTTCATACAAGGAATAAGTTAAAAACCAAATCTCAAAAAAATATTCATAGCAAATCATTTATCTCCCACTCATCATTTGTACGCAACAACAAACGCATCGTTTCCATTCCTATTCCTACCCAAATAGTTTTATCATGACGCAATCAATGCCATAAATTAAACACCAGTCATTTAGTTGCTCCATTCCATTGTGAAGCCATAGTTTTCTCCTTCAGCTGCGTCGAGCATTAAAATTCAAACAACCCAACTGCCACAACATTCGACTTCCTACCGTGCACCTATCGTCGAATAGCACAACTAAATGAGAAAATTCCCATGGTTCGCAGCTCGACTGAGGGACACAAACCACGTCCCTCGCCATATCGCGGATATCCGCTCCCCGTCGTCGCATACGTTACAAATAAAATACATTCAAAAGGAAGACAAGTTCCACTCACCGTTTGCGTTGCAATTTTCATCGTATTCTTGAAGTTTTCCCCTCTTGAATGAACTAACCGGCGTTCCCAAACTGGTATCGGACAAATTTAACGAGATCTCTGTAACTGGCGACAGCACTGCTCCATGATAACGCTCACTGATCAGCTGACACAGTCTGCTCCTGCGCTGGATAAGCGGCGATTGATGTCGAGATTCGGCCTTCGCTGCAGCTGCTTCGCCATCTCTCACAGTAGTTTTATACCGTTTCGTCAAGGGATTCTTACAATCTCCAGGATTTGCGTGTTCATAATCCTCAACATCCAATACATCAGACTCGTTCAATTCATCCGGCAGACGTTTCTGACATTTGTAGCTGTCGCCCCGAACCGGTGTGGTACTGATTGCATTCATGGTCTCTATGTGTTGTGTCAAGGTGTATAAAAAAAAAACGGAACGGAAACTTCTTTGGTCTCTTGCGATAAAACGTATCGAAGAGGACAAGGAATTTCGTGTGGCGTTCAAGGGATAAAATCAACACAAAATAAAATTCAATGCAATGTGTAAACAAATCACTCACGCACAAGGTCACTTGTTGGACGAGCAAAAAAATAAAAGTTTAACCGGCTTTCACACGCGCTGCGCTACGAAACGGACGTGTGAGGTGCAACTCTTTTGTCTATCGTACAGGACAAACATAACGCGACAAAGAACGACAAAAGGGAATGGAAAAAAAAATGCAAACACGCGTTTTGAATAAAAAATTATTTAGAAAATAGAATATTTGGTTGAGTGTCGTCGCTTGGAGGAGTTCTCGAATATAACTGATGACAGTATCTGCAAAGAATGAAAAACAAAAATTAGCAATGCTTGAGTAGAAGTAGATTCGAGTACAGTGTGAATGTGTAAGGTGAACATAAGCGATGGGAAGGAGTTGCGTGTGCAGTTCCGTTTGAGGTTATATGCATTATGTACCAGAGAGAGAGAGATATGCCTTAGGATCGAGGAGTGGACTGGCGCCAGTCAATAGATGCCCATGTCTGCGAGGAAGATGAATGGAGAGGGATATGCAAGGGTAAACTTTATGAGGTGTACAAAAAAGGAGAAGAAAAAACAAAAACACCACACGACAGCTTGATCTTGATAACTAAAAACGGCTTCATCAAATAAAGTGCATAAATTGCCGAGGACGCGATCTGGAATTAAAACTATCTTAATTTGAACTAGTTCACAAGGTACTATAAGAACTCTCCAGAGATATGGCGTCACTAAGCGCTGCGCATTTAGCTATGCTACAGTTGGTAAAAGTCAAAAACTAACTATACTGTAAGATCAACATCCACATCAGGTTAAAGAAAGCTTTCAGGACCTACTGCCATGCTATTTATACCAATAGTCAGGCATGAAATTACAATTGAGCTTAGCGCTCATTTAGGCTGTCAACGGCAAACTAAAACGGGTGGAAAGAATGCTTTGTATTTACATATATATAATTTATTACCCACTCCACACAATTCACGATGATCGACGAGAATTCCGTCCTCCCGACCTAGACGAAGTCAAGATAGCGATATCGAGACTGAAGTCGAATAAAGCTGCTGGTGCAGAGGGACTGTCTGCGGAACGGTTTAAGGCAGCTGGAGATGAGCTGGTAGGCTACAGACACAAACTTATCTGTAAGATATGGTGGAAAGCATGCCCGAATCTCAGTATCGTTTGCCTGATCTACAAGAAAGGAGACCCCTTTGACTGCGCCAACTACCGAGGGATAAGTATCCTGAACACCGCTTAAAAGATCTTCTCTGCCGTTTTGTGTACTCACCTGATGTCGTTTATAAACAACCTGATAGATCAATGTCAGTGTGGCTTTAGGTCAAGGAAGTCCACCATCGACCAAATGTTCACACTACGGCAGGTCCTAGAAAAGACGCAAGAAATGCAAATCGACAGCCCACAATTTTTGGTCGATTTCAAGGCCCTATATGACAGCGTGGATAGGGACGAGCTATACAACGCCATGTCTAGTTTTGACATTCCTGCCAAACTCGTCAGGTTGTGCAGAATGACGATGGAGAATTCTCGCTGCTCCATCAAGATCGGTAACGAACTCACCGAGACCTTCAATGTCAAAAAAGGTTTTATACAGGGCGACGCGATGTCATGTGATTTCTTCAACATTATTCTTGAGAAGACCGTGCAGAACTCACACGCTAACACAATAGGCACGATCTTCCAAAAGTCCGTACAACTGCTAGCATACGCGGATGACATTGACGTGATTGGTCGAATACAGCGAGCCGTCTATGAAACGTTTGCTGGCATTGAACCGGAGTCGGCTAAAATGGGTCCAGCGGTGAATGAGGGCAAAACGAAGTATATACTGTCATCAAGAAAGGACGCACAATATCGACGACTTGGCCAAAACGTCACCATAGGCAACTATAACTTCGAGGCAGTGAAGGACTTCATCTACCGCGGCTCCCAAGTAAACAGTACGAACAGGCAGAATAACTCTTGCCAACCGCTGTTTCTCAACCGCTGGGCTCAAGAGGCAATTGAGTAGTAAAGGACCAAGCTAACATTATATAACACCTTGATCATCCCTGTCCTGCTCTATGGTGCGGAGGCATGGACAATCACAAAAGCGGATGAAGAAGCACTTTTCGAGAGAAAAGTTCTGCGCTCAATCCTTGGTTATGTCTGCGGTGATGGTTATTGGAGAGGATTCAACCACGAACTGTACGGGCTGTACAGCGGCATGAGCCTAGTCAGGCGTCTACGGATTCAACGCCTAAGAGGGGTGGGCCATGTAGAGCGCATGGACAACTCAGCTCCGGCCCGAAGAGTCTTCGACTCCGAACCCGTGGGACAACGCAATAGAGGACGACCACGGAACCGATGGCGCACACAGGTGGAGAAGAACCACAGTCGACTTGGTGTGCGCAGTTGGAGACAGCTGGCTAAAGATCGTGCCGGCTGGAGAGGCTTACTGGTTGAGGCCCAGTGCGCTTAACACTTACTTCTCAAAAGACATGGCAGCCTCGATAGCGGTTAGATATTTTAGATTTTTACAGATTTGTCCTCCGGACACACCACCGTTCTCAATAAATATAGATGCCCTCCTCGGGACACCGGCCTCAATGTCTCTTCCAGTTTCATTCCTTCAAGTTATCAGACCCTTCTGGAAACCTTCCTGTAGCGGAAACTAGTTGTGTAATGGAACTTAAGAAATAAAGAAACAAGATACCGAAAATTATTCATGTTCAGACACCTAGGCTTCGAAAAAAATCCCTGATTGGTGTCAGGTTCCACTCATAGGCTTGCCTGAACTACTGCCTATCTCTTGGTGGAATGGGCAAGTATTTACTAGATCGATGAAGTCGATGGACACGGTTCCGACTGAACACTTCTTCGAAATGGAGGAAGTGTCAACATCTGTTAATGCTATACATGGTTAACTACACTGATTGTAGATGGTCTGATGGGAAAATGAGTGGTCTACTTTAAACTTTTACGGACACTGCGTCGATCAGCGTTAAGGATTTTTATTGTATAACGACTTCTGGAGAAACTGTAGACACGAAGACGGGACGTAGAGAAGAAAACTATTCCAAGTCTACTACACAAATCGGTTTTCAAAGTGAGAGATTACTGGCCCCACAACAGGTATATACAGGCATGAGTTTAGTTGCTCTTTTCAGTCATTCTCTCTCTTTTCAAAATATTCAACTACTGAGGGAGTGAAACCAGAAATAATTAAACACATTACATATTCTAAATATTTTTTAGAGAAGTCCCATTGAAGCAGATGGAGAGGTTTAAGTCCTCTTCACGAGTGAAGCTGAGCTTTCCTGTAGGATTGGTCAAGCTAAGCAGTTTTGACACAGTTGGGAGATCTTTAATCAGGAAGGCCGAGCTTGCCGAGCTTGCCGAGCAACTCAGTATTCGAACTCTCATCTATGGTCATGCAATTCGGTTAACAACCTGCGTGCTGTTGTGGGAATTACTCGCCGGGAGAGGCTGAAAAACACTGCTGTTCGCATGGAACTCAACGTTAAGCATCTGCTTCTTCGAAAGGAAAGAGCTTTACTTCGATAGTTTGATTACGAAACATAAAAGTCCCCACCATCACGAATTCCGAGCCGGGCCTTGAATCAGGTTGGCGACCACTTGGCAGATCCCGGATGATATGGTTGGACCAACTCCATAAACTCGCATGGTAATGCTTGGGCATAACCCTGATGAGTTAGAGTCGATGGCGGAGGATGGTGGGTGCTCTACCCCCGCGACCCCTTTAATAGATCACGCGGGTCAGATGATGATGATGATGATGATGAGCGTCTAAATCTTCCAAGTTCCAATCAAGCCAGACAAGGGCCTCAGAAGAGAAATACCATGCAATTGATAATCTCTTAGTTTAGCACAAAATAAATCAGTTTAATTCGATATGAATCTACTAAGCAATCGTAGCCATTTTGAATTTCAATTCATTCCAATCAGAAGTGCCTTTGGAATCTAAAAGAAGCTAGATATGTATGTACACAAATGGATATTATTGCTTATTTGCTCTTAGGTGTAACTAAATCAGTATCGTCGGATTTAATCGACTTTCTAGAAGTACATACCTACCAATTATTGTTACGAGACTGAGACCACGCAACCTCGGAATCTATGCCTCGTGTGGCCAGCGTCTCTGAACGCTGGACAATATTTCCTTGTTTTTTTCCACATATGAAATTTCAATTCCATGCTGGTTGGAATATTTAAACACTTGCAAAGGAACAAACACGGAATCCAACCTTAATCCAATCGGATCGGACATCAGAGCAGTGATATACAATTTACTACTCGAGCGAATCCCCGTTAAAGAAGGCAATTCAATTCTAAGAATTGACAATTTCTTATTGGATTTTGATCAGGAATTTGGCATGGTCCGTGGTTCTACCGCGTGGATCAGCTCAAATGATGAACGGATGAAATGAATTGGAGAATTGAATAATTGCAAGGAAGGGCTTGTCTCGAACTTTTTGAATAAAAGCACCAGCTAATCAGAAATTCGAATTATAGATAGAAAAGCAAATTCACGTGTTTGATTCTGAGAAGAATTTCTTACTAATTTTTAAATGAGCTATGTTGTTAAATTGCATGGACACGCCAAGTTGTGCTTTTCTTCAAGATCCACTGACCACTTTGTTACTAACCTAAACAATTTAAATATTTGCACTTTGTTTAATATATTCCATCTAGAACCAATTCAGAACGATTTCAACTGACCACGAGTAAAATGGTTAATCCCCTCATTGTAACAGCCAAAAGCTTCACGAAAGAAAGTCTCGTCTCACAGTCGCCAAGTTGAGCGCAAAATGTGCACCAAGCAGGCCATTGGCGGCACTTGACAGAAACCGCACATACACCCTTGGCGCCGTCAATCGTGCAAACATGCGAACACATGTATTTCCATACAGAACGCTTTCAATTCCTATTGTTTACATCAGATGAAGTCGCGAACCTTCTAATTGGGGATAAATAAACACATATCGGTCAATTCTCAGCCTTCTTCAATCTACGCAAATCTCTTTGGAAGAATACCGTTTTTGAATTCGTTCATTAACCCTTTGGGGAGCTTACAGTTGGCGGTGCTCCGTGTTTTTGTCTTTCGTGTTGTTCTTGAGATTTCTAAGAATCTTACCATTTCCAGCAAAAGCCGGTATTTCACACTTCAGGCGGGAATCTGCGCTTAATCTTGCAAATCCATTTCTGATGGTGATGCCAAAATATGCTATTTTCCTTGGAGCTGGACCAGGACAGGAGTTTCGAAACTCTTTTCGGACACTCTTTGTTTACTTTGCACTCAAGGACCGTAATGTAACCGAAAATAAATTGTTTAACACGAAAGAATTTTGCACATTAATTATTAAACATACAAAAACCGTACACAGAGAATTTCTTATAAATAGAAAATAAAAGAGAAAACAAGACGAGCTGATGGCAGCTCCAAAATACTGGGGATAAAATGGTGAATTTTGTGGGGTCGAGCGACGAGCTGCAAAGCTTTGGGTGTGGTGAAATTTGAAACAGATGTGGAACAGATGACTGCCGGGAGGTAAATGTCACCTGGGTGCAACAGTGACTGCTGAGAGTTTTTGAGGACATTTTCATATGAGTGGATTTCAAATTTGAAATGTCCTTAGGTGAATGGCGAATCAATTTCATATTATTTAGAAGTTATCTAGCGACGTTCACACTCAACAATTTGCGCAACAGTTTGTTTGAAAACTACGGTTTTTGGATGGACCAAATCGGCAATGCGAACCCTTGATACAACATAACGTCAGACTTGTGGGAAACAAAGCATTTTGACCTTTCAGCTTCAGCAAATCGTCACGACAAATTGTTGTGTCGGAACGCCGCTTCTGACGTAGATGAATATGAGCACACAGTACAGTGGATTCCAGAACAACTGCTTAACTGGGATAAATTAAAAATAACAGAAATTTACTTCGCCTCTGTTTTCGTACTTTCGTCACTTCGTATTATTGGGACAGCCGATTGGTACAAAAAAGTAAACCCATGTCCCAATAAAGTGGAATCCACTGTATATGAAGAAAAAAATGTGTATGTCATTAAAGGTATACAAATTTGCATCGTGTGCCTTTTGTATATAGGATTGTAGGTATATAGGTTGTTGGGTTTGTATGGGACCGACGAACCTATCCAAAACTCCACCACAGTCACATTTTCATGCGCTTAAGTTAAATTCCGAAAAGCTTTTAGTCGTTAGTATATATTCAAGAAAGCTAGATTAATGAATGACAAAATGAAATAAATTTTCATCAGGCTTGATGTTCGAATAGCCCTATCGAGTATAAAACCCTATCGAGTATAAAATCGGAGTATCGACGCAATAGTGAACCACATGTATTATTTTCTCCTCTCTGATTTACTTTCATTGTACTCTTATTTGAAAAAGCAACCAAGGTGTTGAAAGGTGCTTAACAATGGCCTCGAAATGGATTTAACGTGTTTGCCCAGTCAGCTGTTCAAACATTCAGTTTCAGACCAAATCGGGCTGTCGACAATTAACTTAACAACTCTACAAAGCACGACTGCAACTATATTCAAATATCAAAGCATAAATGTACACATAAAGGACGTTGGATTATTTGTGTAATCTGTAATTTGCCTGCACAGATCTCTCTGCTTCTTTCTTCGCACCTGGTAACAACCTAAAAGACAAGAGCAATGAGAAATGTTCGCCAAATATTTAACAAAAGTTTGGATTAAGTCGACTCACTATTCTCACAAAACATTATGCAACCCCACCCTGTAAATTAAATCAAGCGCGCCTAATGTTATGCAACAAATTTCACAACGATACCCAAACCCAACAACTCGTTGGCAACGAAGCATGAAGCTTACAGGGTAATCCTTGAACGACCTCGGAACAAATACTAGATGCATGATCTTCCGGGAGTGTAACCGCATAACCTTGACGTGGTTATCAGAATGAAATGATCTATCAGTGAGACGCAGCATTGAGACAGACGAAAGACGAGGGAAAAGCAAAGTAAATAAAATGTTGGCTTCGGACAATGAACTTTGACGTCTTGGACAGAGCCTCAAGACTAGCTGTAATTTTGTTGTAGTAAGAGACAACATCAGACTTAATATTAATCACAGAGTAACTCTTGTCAAATGTCGTTTCTGTTTTCATAAGTAACAGCGCTTTGTCGCGAAGAACCAAACTTCTTATAAGACATTGACCAGCCCAGACATTCTCTACGGGGAAGAGAGAAGAACAATACTAAATTCCGATGAGAAGTCCCCAGTCCCTTTGGTTGTTATGTGTGCGGTCTTTAGATCGCCTGGCGGTGATGTCCGATGTAAGAAGACATGATCTTAGCTAGGCGTCTTCGGATTCAGTAGCTAAGGTCAAAGAGTATTCGAATCCATATCCTGTGGGACAACGGATCGTAGTATTCGTGTATTCATTCGTGTTTAAGTTCACGCACGCAAGACATTTCATTTCATTTTATTTATTGCTGTACATTAAGAATATTCCATTCTTTTAGAAGTACAGGGCTTAAAATATAACTTTTTTTTTAAGTTAAGGTGATAGTGACATACATACATTTTCATTTACCAATTTCTAGTAATTGAACTTATAAATGCGGAGCTAAGTTCTGATAGACTGAACATATCGTTCAGTCGCGTTGATTGGATTGAACAATTTTTGCAGAGAGGAATGATCACAGTCAGAAAACAATTCACATCGGTACGTCAAGATAGGGACTATGAGTGCTTTGGCAAGTTTTAATTTGACATTTATTGGGAGTAAAGAGACATCAGCCAAACCAGTGAGTGCAGCTCGAGGTTTGCTAGCTGGAGAGGCTTTTTGGGTAAAGCTTAATGGCAATAGTGCGTTGCGCCAGCCGACTTCATGTTACGGAGAGATTGCGATGACGCACTGCATTGAAATAATTACTAAATTTAACAGCTGTTCTCTCTCTCATCTACCAAATAAAAATATTACAGTTAATTTATTTTTAATCAGCTGTTTACATTTCTCAAATGACAGTTGACACAAAATACTCTCAATTTGGAAGAAAACTCTCAATCTGGGAAAAAAAAATCTCCCTCACAGCGCACCTCTCTGTAAGAAAATATCCAACATGTTGAATAATGACGTGCGATACGTTACGTTACTTACGTTTTACGTTTTATTACAATCTCTCTCATTTTCCACTAACGCAGGTCGACGCTGTATTTTGTGCATGGCCATTGAATTGTTTACGTTGAAAGACCATCGCAAATGCACTGTTGTGTATCAGGCATAAGTCCACACCCGATTGTGACGCCATACATAGAAGAAGAATTTATGACCACTATTTCGTGTCAAAAATTAAACGATAAACGATACTTATCAATAAATTTGACTATTCGGTATTGCGATTGTCAACGATTGATAGTTATCAATTTTTCGATTTTGAATAGAGCCAAAGTGGTATTGTGAGTATCAATTCAGATCCATTTTTTTGATAAATATTTTTTTATGATTTTTGAGGACGACGAAGGCAGAGGCTTCGAAAAAAATGGTCTTTACAATACATATATATATAATTTAATATATATAGAGGAGTTATTTATTGATATAATATACTGTGAAATCCTTCTTTCGAAAAAATATGCTCTTGCCCATAGTTTCTCAGCATTGGAGTATAGGGAAAATATGTTCTGATGTATGTAGTAATTTTTGCTGGCTGTAACTTTCCCTCTAGTTCTTGAAATAAATAGCAAAAAGCTGCCTTCGTTAAACGAGAATTCTTCACACAACTGAAAAGGATTACCAATAAGAATATTTTTTGATTACGAAGCTGTATATACATACCTACATACTTTCTTCTAGAGGGTTAGGAGTATTAACTGCCTTCGTCCCCTTAAAATCTGATTCATCCAAATCTTCATCATCGTATATCACAGCTAATTCAACTGAACTCATGATTATTTAGATTATTTAAACAATTTTCGACACAACAGAAAAGAAAACAAATGAAATTGTCTACTGTTTTTAACTGTCAAATAAATGTCTCAGTCAAAAGAGTCAATTTATTCACAATAGCCTGAAATTTGATCAACCAAGTTACACAACACCGAATTTTTTTTGATTGACAAATTTATCAACCGTCAATTGATTGATATTTGACACTTGCAATAGTATAATAATATGTTATTGTTAGTCGTGAGTGCCTTGTCCAGTTTTCTTGGAATTTATTTCTTTCAATTTGAAACTTAGGGTCTTATTGCGAGCATCTATTCCTAGTAGAATTCAAGTCAAATAGAAATAACATATTTTCACATAACGCGCCAATCCGAAAGAATGGAGACGAGTGGGCTAAAGAAGATAAATACTACTTAGAAGAAACGTTTAAGCAATGGATTTGACGTATACGACGACAATTATGTTCCGAGAAGTGCAACCTTGGCAGAGCTCAAGGAAGAACTAAAAGAGCTCAAACCGAAAAACTCCTGGTTACGATTTAATTACAGGAGAAGTTCTTAAAGAGTTACCTAGGAAAGCCGTTCTTACGTTAATCTACTTTATTAATGCCGTGCTTAGACTTGACCATGTCCCTAGTCAATAGAAAGGGGCAGAATGGACCAAATGGTACCAAAACCCGGGAATAAAAAGTCCTATAGACATATCTCACTACTCCCGATAATGTCTAAATTATTTCAAAAAATTCTGCTTAGACGTTTAAGTCTAATTGTGGAAGAAAACCAGCTCATACCAAATCACCAATTTGGTTTAAGAAGTAAACACTCAACTATTGACCAAGTCAATCGTATAACTGATGCAATAGAAAAGGCATTTGAACAAAAGCTCAGCCACATGTTCACCCCCTTTTCTGGATGTTTCTCAAGCCTTTGACAAAGTTTAGCATGAAGGCCTGAAATACAAACTCTGGCGGTCTCCACCGAGGAAACTGTATAGTATATTAGCGAACTATATCCCTGATAGGATCTTCCATGTAAAGCATGGAAATTAATACTCTAATAATAATAATATGGGTGGCGCTACAGCCCGTAGAGGGCCAGGGCTTAGCTTCTTAGCAACCACTCGTGCTGTGCTTTCTATTGTTCTCTCACGCGTGGAATATGAATATATGAATATGAAAATATGAAATGAATATTCTGCTTTTAAAAATATAAATGCTGGTATACCGCAAGGGAGTGTTCTTGACCCTGTGCTATACCTTCTGTATACTATTGACTTACTGCTGACGACACCGTTATTTTGGTAACAGTCTACAGAAAAATTACAACGTTCACTAGATCAGATACACGAATGGATGAACTTCTGGCGAATTGTCGCTAATGAAGGCAAATCAGTCCATATTAATTTCACTTATAGCCATGTTAATAACTTGCCAGTTTACCTAAATCGTGTCATCGGGATGACTCTTGACGTAAGACTCAAGTGGAAGGAGCACGTTTAGAAGAAACGCGCAGAACTTGACATGAAATATAATGAGTATTGACAAAAAACTGCTTGTATACAAGCAAATCCTAAAACCTGTTTGGACGTATGGCGTACCACTTTGGGGTTGTACCAATGCAAGTAATTTGAACATAAAACAGACTTTTCAAAATAAGGTGCTTACAACCATAGTATGTCAGAAACGACGATATCCACAGAGATCTTGGAATATTACTACTCCAAGATGAAGCTAAGGACTTTGCTTATAAACATAAGCGCTGCCTAGAAGAGCACACAAACTCTGCAGTTTGCCCGATCATTGAGGAAACTAATGTCTTGCGCCGACTTCAAAGGACTAGACCCTTGATATCGTGCGATAGTCTACACCCGCGCATGGTTGCGGTGTTAGCAGGAACTTTCATTGGAGAGTAATCTGCCGATCAGTACCTAAGTAAGTTATGAAGTGCAGACTACCGGCGTGTATCTATTGCTGTGGATATTTTTCTATTTGGTAGGAATAACGGTTCCATCAGAAAATTTAAATGGAAACGATTAAAAATAAGTATGTATGAAGATACATATGTATGTATGTATGTATACTGACTAGGAGACAATGTACGAACAAGCGGCAGATAGAGAAATTAGTGATTCTAAAGGAATTAAACCACTTGTTGCAAAAGGCATTTGCAAAAAGCTGGAGAAATATACTTTTCTCATGGGAGGTATATTTCCCTATATATTTTCATCCAAGTCAAGCGGATTAGAAGAGTTGATAAGACTGCAGCACCATTAGCCTCTAGTTCGTGCACAAAAATATTAAACAAAATAAAGTTAATTTTTGACTAAGAACAACAATCTCTTGCAAGACAATAAAGAACATTTAAGTTTGGCTTGACATTTGAATTGAAAGCTCACCGATAGCTTTTCATTTTCCATTTCGAAATTAGATTCTATTTAACCAATTCTATTGCGTTACGCGCTTTTTTTTTAAATTGAGAATCGAAAAGGGTCGAATAGACTTTATGCGAATAGACTCTTGCTATAAGCCCCTTACTGTGGCTTCACTGAGGATTAGGCATGTTCGATGTTCATCGATGTTGACCGTTTAGTGACCAAATATCGATGTTTTGACATCGATGTTAAAATTCTTAAAATATCGCATATTCGATGTTAAGCACAAAACATCGGTCTTCGATGTTAGCAAAAGAAAACCTACTATTAAATGTAGATTTGGAGGAGAAGCACCTCAACCAACTTGGCGTGCGACACTGGAGACAGCTGGCTGGAGAGGCTTGTTGGTTGAGGCCCAGGTCCACCACGGACTGTAGCGCCAAATAAAGTAGAAGAAATCTTTTCTCATAAGATCACATGCAGGTTAGGTAGGTAAGCTGGCAGAGGTGACCTTTTTGAAGAAACTCTAGTCCTCGAAAGTCTTTTGTATCTGCCTCGCCGTTTAATAGTCTACAGAAGTAATCTTTCCAGTTTCTCAGTCATTGTTGGGCGCTCAAAGTCTTCTGTATTGATTGCCTATGAGGCAGTCTAAAGTTGTTTCAACTGCCAGTTTGCGAATTTGTTTCCTTTCTAACTCGATGTCCTCCAAGTATGCATTTCTACGATTGGTGGCCAAGTAGCAATGTTCCTGATTCAGATTCAATCGCAAACCTGCCCCATTCCTTGCAGATTCATTGGCTTTTTCGTTAGCCAGGATTATGCTTGTGCCCAGGGATCCAGCATAAGGTAAGGTTGCAACTATCCGCTGTTTCCTTCATGGCTGAAACACAATAGTGCGCTGCGTCAGCCGACTTCATATTACGATGACGCACTGCGTTGAAATAAATACTCAATTTATCAGCTATTCTCTCTCTCATCTATGAGATGAAAAAAATTGCCGCCTTTCTGCATACTATTATATTTTTAATCAGCTGATTTCGTTTATTAAATGACAGTTGATACAAAATACTCTCAATTTGGAGAAAACTCTCAATCTAGGAGAAAATTTGTCTCACAGCAAGAATATTCAACATATTGAATAATGACGTGCGATGGACTACGTTTTACGTTTTATTGCGATCCTCTCAATCTCTCTCATTATTCACAGACCCAGGTCGACGCTGTATGTTGTGCTTGGCCATTGAATTGTGTGTGTTGAAAGCCAACGCCAGTGCAAACGCATTATTGTGTTTCAGGCATTAGAGATGTTCCTACCTTGGAGTTGATTCATAGTGTTCCCAGTGCCTTTAAGAGAAAACAAGAATCCAAGGACCTCTAAAACGGTGTCCCCATCAACTACAAACGCATTAACTGTGTATTTTGTATAATTTTATTGCTTTTTTTGTTTTGTTTTTATTTTTCTTCATACAATTTCTTTAAGTCTTATACGCATCTATATTTTCACTTTAAACATCCTTTAACTTGCTAAATTGTTTTTTTTTCTTTTTTGTATTTAACATAAACATAATAAAAGATAAACCTAAAAAATTTTCAATTTTATCACAATGCAAAATGCCTAATTACTTTTTTCGTTTAATTCTAGGTTATGTTTTAGTTTTCATTTAGTATTTATATTTAATACACTTCCCCCATAGTCATCAGCCACACGGGGGTACTCTATCTATACAGACATCTTCCTTAGTATATTCAGTTATGATTTTCGTTTTCATTTTTGTGCTAAAATACACACGTTCATTTATTTACACGTTTGGGAGTAATGAGGAGAAACGGAAAAGAATACGTTTCACAAGTCGTATGCGATGCTAGGGGTAAACACGCCTCTTAAATATCGTATTAAGATCGCATTAACTAATAGATATATGTTACAAGTAAGTAAAACAGGAGTAACGGTGTTCATAAAGTGGTATCATTCATAACAAGTACATCTGCGCAATACAATGGAACTTTATCGCATTTCTTTAGTGGTTTTGGTTTCGATTTTTTATTTTTTATTTTTAATTTTTTTTTGTTTTTTTGTACTATCACGCATGTCAGTTCATTGCAATGAGTATCGGTGTGAGAGTTCGGGTGGGCTCAGATGTTTTTGTCGGATGAACCAGTGGTACGCATTTTACGAAGCTGTCCGGTGTTCAGTGCTCGAACAGCAGGTTCATCGTGGCCATCAGGAGAATACCAAGGATTATGGCGACTATTTGCTTCGTTGACTCACGGGGATTCTCTTCTTTGACTATCTCTGGTAATACTGTCACGAGGGCGATGTGAAGGAATCCACCTGCTGTGAAGGGCATGATCCATGATGTTCTGGCCTCTGTAAAATAAATAAGAAATAAATGTGGTTATAGAAGGAAGTCGAATAATAACGAAGACTTTTTTTCTAAAATATGACCTCGGGCTGGTCGGATTCTAAAACAATGATGGACAACGACAACGATGCTAGATTTGTCATTCCACAGGTTACGAACAAGACAAGCATTGTACACAGAGAAATCTACGGGACACACAGAAGGATCCATACGAGTCTGCACTAGAGCTTAAGATTTCACGTGTGTTCGTCATCACATGGTGTACATGAAATTAGATGTAGGCTTAGAATCTGAGGATTGCATCCTGATTCAAGCTACGGGCCGAAGTATGGAGAGAGAGAAGAGAAGAGGTTAGTCTAGTACTTAAATGTCAGTGATTTGGTATGAGTGGGAAGGTTGGGAGTGGGAACAGCATTCTACATTATGTGTTACCGTTAAACACCGACCCTATTAATTTAACTGAGCGTCCGAAAGTAGGCTTGAAGACAAATTGATGAGCATTTCCCGAAAGGAGTATCATGGAGTGGAGGAGCTTCATTGGCTAGTTCACTTCAACTTCGTCTCTTACAACAACGATAAGACTGGGAACAAGAATTCTCAATACGTGGGTGTTCAAGCCAGTCTAGGTGAGAGGAGGGAAACATATAACCGTGAGCTGTATGAGCTGTACCAATATGTAGAACTAGTACGGAAGCCGTTGACTACAAAAGCTTGGGCCCGTTGAGCACATGAACACTCATGTCCTAGCTACGAGGTTCTTCGAATCCAAACCTCCTTGTTCGAGAAGAAAAGGAAGACTGAATCTCCGGCATAAAGATCGAGTTCTAGCGGCCATGGAAGCCAAGTATTTCTCAGGCTCAGACCTTTCTTGGTCGCATTCCTGATGAGTAAGAAAGTATTGCCGTGTCCTTGCAGATTTTATTCACGCGATCAAAGGGCGAACGAGCTCAGTAAGTACATACAAGGAAGATGACGAACAAAATCTGCTGATGTCATTAGAGAAGTCACCTAATTTTCTTGCATATCGTCATATGACGACGAGGGGGGGAGTATACCACTGGCACTAAATCAAGAGATACCTGAGAGTAATAAAGACAATGCTATTAACAGACGCCATAATCAATACTAATCGTAGATGGGCCGAGCTGGACACCTGTAGTTCATCGAAAACGATGGACTACACTAGATTCAGTGAAAACTAAAGGTCTCCTAGAATTGGACAGGAGAAACATCAATAAAGTAGTAGGCGGAATCACTGGCCACTGCCTAATGGGCAACAAAGCTAGAAGACTTGACGCACCCCAAAACAGAAGCTGTATGGATGAGGAGGAAGATGAAACCGTGTTACACTACTTCGGAACCTGCCCAGCCCTTGCAGAGACAAGAAGAAAATATATGGGTAGCTACTTCCTCAATAGTCTTGAGGATCTAGCAACTACCAACATAAAGGACATCCTCAAGTACATAAAAACTAGCAACTGGTTATAAGTATAATTACACACACCAAAAAAAGGCAAGTGAGAAAGAGTGTAGTAGGTCAACGAAGTGGCGAGAAAAGCCGAATAGTTCCAGCACAACGGGCTTTAAAGTTCTAAATGAGGCAAACACCCATGAGGGCTTTGCCAGTTACATCTACCTACCTACCTATCTATATTGCTATTCATATATTGTGAAGTGGTATCGCCCCTATAAGAAATAAAAGATGCAACGATGGACTCCGTTGATCTAAATGGATCACGGATCATCACCTAACCTAACATAATCCACTAGACTACTTTTTGGGACCGACGTAAGTCCAATTTTGATCAGGGCGCTGTGGGGAAGTGGGTAACCTGAGCACCTCTTAAAATTCCCACATTAAGGGCATCCGAATGGCATAAAGCACATGCTGAAGAATCGTAAGACTGTGCGCTTGAATCTTCTATGCTCACTCAGTGTAGTAGAAGTTAGCAACGTGTGTGCTTCCACTCGCTTGCACTTAACACCATCAGATCTCTATTAACTTCAGCTGCAGTTGAATTGTTTTGCTTATGCTTTCGTCTGTACGTACAAACCGTTTAAAAACCAAAACAAACAAATGATAATGAGGAGAATGTGAGATTGTTCGAAATGTTCAATGCACTCATATGGTTCGCATTTTCGACGCATCTGGACAGCATTCTTGTATTAATTGGTCGGTCTCTTTGCAAACCAAGGAAGCAATCTGCACAATTTACAGAAAAAAAACTACCATGTGCCTTGTGCTTTGCCTACCATGTGCAGAGTAAATGCTAGCCTGAGGAAAATGTCAGTACATAACTGTATGCGAAGTGTATGGGCGAAACGAATTTCAAGACAACCGAATTCTTTCATGATCGTGTTGGATTTGATAGGCATCCTTGGTATGCAGAACCATAATGAGTTGCTGTTTAGTGGATGATCACATTGTGAGTACGTAAAAGTTCGATGTGAACGAAATTTTAAATTTACGTCTTTGTAACGTTGTAAATATTGTCAATCAATACAGATAAACAAAGCAACAACCCATGATTTGCTTCTGCGGCAAATTTGATATAATCTTTACGACAAGAGTGACTTCGGAGTATTTCGGAGTCGGAAAACTCAATTAAAATTTACACAGATGACTCTAAACAGAGCAACGGTGTCGGCGCAAGGGGTATTTATCATTTAAGAATGATCTAGGAATCTTCATGTGGGACTGGTTACTAGTCAGAAAGTAACTGATGGCTTAAAAACAGCCTCATACACATCAACACATCAATTTGTGTAGATGGAAGTTAGGTAGGTATATGGATGCCCTTAAGGCCGAGATCACTAGAGTTGTGTAGTTCCCGATATGTATAGCTGGCGGAACTATGTCCTCTTTCGGAAGAGTTTATCGTTTCGTAAACTAAACGATTTTCATCTAACATGTCCAAAATTTATATACAAAAATTCGACACAGGCACATACAATATGGCACATGACACACAAAATGGTGCATACACGTTTGTGCGTACCTAAGTCGGAACTATCGTGTATCATATGTCCATACATGTACTTAATCTATCCCTTCTTTTCGGTGAAATATGAATGGAACTGTATATACAGTTCCGCACCCAAGTTAAACTCGTGGAACTACATAGTACCGTTGGCATGTCCCCGGCAACCAGTTCGGACAGTGCATATTATCGTTCCATGTCCGTTCCGTCGTCGGAGCTGTTTAGAACAACTCTAATAGTAGTCGGTACTTTATTGATTCAGCGCCAACTTTGTTATAACAAACAATGCAGTCTCTCAATAATGGGTTCCAGGGAAAATAAACAGCTAAACATGGCGTCACAAAGCTATCTGAACAATTAATGAACGATCACAATCTAAACACAACCAAGGGACTTTGATGATGAATTGTTAATAAACGACAGCACAATCTGGAAAGGAGTCAAAACCTCTCTCAAAACCAAGAATTTCTGGCCAGGAGTTAACATCGCCAAAACTTAACTATTAATTTGACTGCCAAGAGTAAACTGTTCTGCTATTAAAGATCATAACAGGTCGCAAACCACTCTATACACGTCGTCTCATGAATTTCGTAAGCACCACTGGAACATTTTACCTAAACCGGGCTACACTGTGTTAAAATTACAACAAAGTTCAAAGGTTGGCATGCCTCTGTATTGCAGGGTCATGAGAACTTGCCCAACTGCTGCCATGAAGCTGTTATTGGAGCTGAATCCATCGAATCTAGTGGTTGCAAAAGGCGCAAACAAAACGAGAATGGCAAAGGAATGGATAGGAAGCGACAGGTGCATTACATCGAGACAATTCGATGCACTAGTCCAAAAGATACCACTCTTGGCCATTCCAAAGGATGACGTGATTAGGAAATTCAATTTCCAAAAGAAGTTTACCAATAAGCTCAGCAAAAAAAGGACGGTGAATCCATAGTCCACAGACTGAGCAGCAATACGGTAAAATGGTATACAGATGGATGAAGGACTTATGAAAGAACAGGGGCAAAGTACTGAGAACTCATGGGCAATCGCACAAGCATCTTCCATCAATCTTGACAGAAACTATACCAACTACCATACATACCTAACATAGCAATAACGTCGGACTGTCTGACTTGGCAAATGACTTGTGTGGGAATGCCAACAGAAGCTTAAAGAGTTGAGCAGGAGAAACGGAGTAAAACTTTGCTGGATACCTGGTCATATAGGGATAGAAGGTAATGCAATGGCCGATTCCTCCGGCATTTGCATGAGAACCTTTCACAGACCCTGAACAATACTGCGTTGTAGGCGACCATATCCTCAGAGAAGAACTCAAGGTTGTAGAAAGAAGGGACCGGACAGAAGACTGGAAAATGGCATGAAGCAAGTCAAGAAACTATTGGGTCAAGAGGTTCGTGGCATTTATCAATATGAGCGAGGGAAACCACCTCCGGATCCTAACTGCAGACTCAGGGAGCACACAAGGAAACTAGGTGCATCGGAAGAAGGTCTCTTCAGATTTTTTGGGATTTTATGACCTTGTGAGGCATTAGCACCAAAAAGAAAAATATATCTGGGAAAGTACCTAATATCAGAGGAACTAGAACCAGCTCTCATTCTAAGATTGCTAAAGGGAACTGGATGAGAGAGAATACTTTAGAACAAATCTCTTCCACTTTCGCGCAACAGGAGTCCGTAATCCCCAATACAACTCTGAAAATAACTACATATGAGGGGCACTCTTAGGCAAGCAAAGCTATAAAAGGGGGCACAATGGGGTGCAATATACCCTCAACAACAATAATGTTCAGTGGAAGGAGAAGTCTTTGATGCTCAGCCGACGCCCCCTAACCTAAGCAAGACCATGATCGACGTGGCTCATCGAGAGGAGTGTAATTGTCCATGTCCTTGTCTAACTATATGGCTGTTATTACATTTCTCAAGTGGTGAGGGTCTCAACTGGTGGTGAGACTTCACCATACTTATCAAAAAACTTACCCATTGCAGATGTAACTCCCGACCCACCGATCGCCACAACAGCTCCCATCAGACCAGCGCTAGCAGTCAATAATTGCGCCCGCGCAGCATCCCATCTAGTGAAACCGGAACGCAACAGAATTGCGAAATCTCCCACTTCATGAGGAATTTCGTGTACTGAAAGGGAAAGAAAGTCTAGTCAGTTTCAGAACTCGTTTCATTCAAGAACTGCCTTCTCACATAGTATCGCAAACGTAGCCAAGACGCCATGCCTGAAGGAAACCAAGAATGATCCGGCTACAGCCAGACCATGGGTGAAGTTGTCAATCGAGTTGGCCAGCAAGTTCAGGTATCCAGCAACTTCCTTGCGCTGCTCTTTCAGTTTCTCCTCGCGCTGTCGCAAATAGCATCCGTTCGGCACGTCCTCGATATCGCACCCACCTCCGCAGCCGTGAGATGTTTGTCCCTCAATCACCTTGCCACCTGTTCTTCGCAGCAGACAATTCGTTATCTCAACGCACTTCGGTTGGGGGTTCTCTTCGTCGGCGTTCACGTATCCGGAGAAAATCTTCTCCACAATTGTGAAGATCAGTATTCCACCGAGGACCCAGAGCCCACTGCGCATTGATTGATGTCCTCCTTCAGCTGTGAAATGAAATCTCTTGTTAGATGAATGTAAAGAGAATTGACTTGAACTCTTACCTATCGCACCGTCGTGCTCCCAAGCTTCGGGGAGTAAATGCAGGAACACATCGCCCAGCAGACCTCCCACCGCAAAACTCAGGAGGATTTTGAGGAGACTCGATTCACCAGCTGGAAGAGAAAGAAAATCAAAGATTTAGAGAGGAGTGTTACCGAATCCAAGTATTGCAACAGATTATAATATGTCTTGACTTCAATAAACGATAAGAAGGGCCGACAACTAAGTCTGTCAAAAAATAAACAAAAGCAGCAGCTGTGTACGCAGACTTTTGGCAGATAATTGAAGAAATCCCGATAAGACTGTGATTAATCAGTCATTTCGCACAACATTGTAATTAAGATTAGCCGAGGTAATGGGTTTTCAGTTTGGAATTATCTCACACCGGGAGGTTATCGGAAGGCACTTCAATTCAATTTTGAATGAAAATACATTAATCGCTGTTTCTTCCAGTTCCAAGAGGAAGTTGAGTAATGAAGTTGTTTCTCGAAAGAGCGACGGACCTTGATAAGGCCTTGATTGTGCTAGCGCTGGGGTTGTAGGTATTGGCGATATCGAAAGCGAATGAAGAAAAACTGGGTCGAGAGAAGAACTGATTACGTTGATTTCCGATAGGTAGGAATGTTGTCATCTTCGAATTCTACGTTACAAGTGACTAAGGCTAAGAATATATAGGCAACTACATAGGAGTCTGATGGTAGAGGCAGATCAGAATTCGTACCAACCCAAAAGTTGTAAGTACAGCGAGATTCGCCGATGGCTGTTGGAAACAGTGGCAAGATTTTTGTCATCATGCGGGAGTGCAAGTAGTGCACAAAATGAAAAGTGCGGAGTGGAAAACGTGAACGCCTAATAAATTGAGGGAGATGTCCTTCTTCTGTTCGTTCTGCACTACAGTCCGGTGTGGACCTTGAACTCAACCAACAAGCCTCTCCAACTAGCACGGTTTCTGACTATCTGCTTCCGCTGTCGCACGATTAGTTGGTTGAGCTCTTGAGATTGTCCATGTCTCCGCTCCGTACAGCAGGACTGACAGGATCAAGGTCTTATATAAAGGCCTTCGAGAAATGGTTGTATTACTCAATTTCCTCTTGAGGCCATATAAACAGAGGTTGGCAAGAGTTATTCTGCCTGTTCGTACTGTTAACTTGGGAGCCGAGGTAGATAAAGTTCTTCACTGCCTCGAAGTAATAGGTGCCTATGGTGACATTTTGGCCGAGTCGTCCGGGGAAGATGCGCACAATAGATAAATAAGGGAAATTCTCGCAATTGAATTTTTCGCTTCAAATAAGAACTATGAGTCATAAAAGACTAGTTTACAGTTTATTGTAATTTATTTGATTTTTATGATAACAGTCGATGGGAATAGAAAATTAATTATGTCTCGACTATTAGTTGAAGCGTAAGCACTCAAAGAAAAAGCTTAAGTGGCAGACGCACCAAACCATGCTCACTACGCATTCAGTTGAACAAATAATTGAGCGCTGGTCTTAGGCTAGGTGACCGCCACGGAGAAGTCGAGTCCGCTGTGCTGTGACTGTCTCGTTCCTCTAAGCGTTGAGTACACGTTATCTTCTGTTCTCGGCAATTTCTTTGTTGCAATAACAAATTAAAAATTAATTTTAAACTGTTCTGCACTACAGCGACAGTCGTTCTTAGGAACGTCTTAACATCGTCGATGTGTTATCCCTTATATGTATGTTTTTGTTTTATTGTCGCAGATTTGAGGAGTATTTGGTGTATGGGGCAGCAGTTCGTAGCCTAATTCGATCAATTTGGAGGGGTGAGCCGGTGAATTGTCATGGTGGAAGATCACTTTTTTCTTCGCCAAATGGGTCAGTTTTTCCTGCAATTCTGCGTCGATTCGGCATAGTACAGCCATGTGATCTTTTTGCCCTTCTCCAGGCGGCCGATGTAGATCACACCTTGCGAATACCAGAAAACGATGGCCATCACCCTTCCCAATAGGACAGTCTTCGCTTTCTTCGGAGCACGTTCGCCGGGTGAAGTCCGCTGTTAAGACTCTTGCATAACAGTCGTTCCTTGTTTCGTCGACGGTCATGAAACGATGCAGAAACTCCTTCGGATTGTGCTTAAACAGCTACCGGTAGTTGTTCGCAGTGAGCAGACAGCTTTATCATGCCCAGTTTTTCATGCAGGCTATGATCCACGCGGTCTTTTGAGATGCCAACTGTCTCAGCTAACTCGCGCACCTTCAATCGGTAGCCTGCCAAAAGGAGATCGTGGATTTTTGTTACGCTATCCTCCGTGGTAACCATTTTCGGGCACATGGGCGTGGCTACAAACAATTTTTTTACGGTCACCATCGAATGAAAAGAGTAACAACATCCAAGCGCCCTTCGATTTTGCTGAGCGATTTCCCTTCCAAAAACAACAGGTGGAATCACCGACCAATATTGATGTACCACTTCTCCTATGATAGTGGCGCCATTGGGCGGTGAGGCTAAGCAGTTATCGGACGTAAGTTCGTAAGTCTATCACTTTACGACTTACAATTCTATTTATCCCTAGTGGTAAGTTAATTGATGTTGATACTTTTAGTGAGGGATGGAGTATCTCCAGATTTGATGCCAAACGAATATCCGTTTTCGTTCTAGCTCTTTCGTTGGCTCTTTCGTTCTCCGCAAAACCTCTGCAGGAGATGCTAAGGCACAGAAACAGTCAAGCATTCTGGTGTAAACAATACATGAACAAAGTTCCCGTTTACACTCGCTTGTCCATGACATTCGGAACCCAGGCACGCGATAACTGGGCTCTTTCTCTTTCCGGGACTAACTGCAATCAGAATGCCCACTCTACTAGCAAGCTATTGTTATGTAGGACAACGATCGATCGAACTAATGCAGTTTTTTCCCTCTTGTACAACCCATGCCGTGTAGGCAACGACACAGCAACCAGGGTAGATCTATTTTATCGAAGGGTTGGAGTTAAGACAAAAGACATACCACTGCCCTCATGCAAGATAGTAAATCTTTTGTAGTGGAATCTTTTAATTCCACTAAAGTGAGTATTTCCCTATGGAAGATAAGTTTGCTTATATAGATTATTGCTTCGGCAATAATCTGGCCGAACATTCACACATGATGCTCTCGAAAATCTCCCCCTCTTCGAGGCAAACCCGATAAACCGTGTCTTGACACAGGTTTATATGTTAGGGTGATATTTTAGGCCGCTTTGGCGGTTAAGAAATCTTAAACTATCCTTATATGAATAAGGCCTAATTAATCTGGTCTAGCCGAAGTTTGTTTTCAGAGTTGTAGCTACTGTCCAATTGACACTGCAGATCGATTCTGGACCGATGAATGCTGATTCAGAGCCAGCTCTCGCGAGCTCATCTGCGGATTCGTTGCTTGCAAAACCTCTATGTCCAAGGACCCAGCCAAGTTTCACTTTGTTGTGTATGGCAAGGGATTGCAAGGCGTCATAGAAGCACTTGACTGTTTTGGAGATTGGACGAAAGTACCTTTAGTGATGCTTGACTGTCTGAGAATATTTGTGTAATTGCGCCCTTGATACCTTTGTGGGGGTTATGTCTGGCGCAGATTTCGATGGTATGGATTTTGGCTTGGGGGAATTTCGACCCCATGAGTACGGAAATCCTTGTGTTGGGTTCAAAGACTCCTGCCCCGGCCCAGAATCCATCTTTGACCCGTCTGTGTACCAAACCATACTTCTAGGGTCTAATGTTGGGATACCATTGGTCCATTTCCGCTGTCTAATGTAAACTTAAAAAAGCCTCACGAAACAATGTTGCATAACCATGGTATCCGGCATTCCACAAAACATGTTTCTATTAGGGATGGGTTGACTATACTATACCGGTTAGGTTAGCTGGTTTGTAATTGCAACTAATGCATAGAACTCGACAATCGTCTCATTTGAGTGGAAGAGAAGCACACAAAAGAGTTCTCGTTCGGTTCCCAGTTTCGTCTCGGTTATACTCCATGGTTGCATAATATGTTTGCGACAAAGTCTCCATTAATCAAGATCATTCGATTGATTTTCTTACATAAGGGAACTCGATAAATGTGGCACTTCAGGGCGGGAACAAATAAGGAAAATAAAATCATGAACGTCGGTAAATAATAAACATGAACATAAGAAGAATGCAATAAAAACGCAAAGGATTTATTAACTTCATTCTGCTTGTTTTTGACTTCACTGTTATATCACAGTTATATCTCGAGTCTCAGTTATTAAAGTCTCAATTCTTGAAGTCATTCGATTATGCTCAGGACTAACCACAACTTCTTTGCTTCTGCCGGTCTTCTATGTATCACAGATACATAAATTGTCAATCTTTGGTTACGAAGCTGTGGAACAAACCAAAAGAGGACGCCTAAGAGGGGATGGAACTCAACCAACATAGCACCCAAAACTTGAGGCAGTTAGCCAGGGATCAAGCTAGTTGAAGAGGCTTGTTGATTAATTATTTGTGCCACATAAAGAAGATAAAGCCAGCACACGTTTCCTAAGTACAAGGTTAACATCGATCACCTACAAATGATCCGAGTGGCAACGCAATGGATGAGGGTGGTGTTTGTGCACCTCCTCAGGCACCTCAACCCACGTTAATATGTATGGCTTGAGCACATGTACATTTAAAACGGAAATCGGTCTACAGTGTATCTGCCTTAAGTCACCTAGGGTCTTATAACCTACAATTGCGAATCAAAGATAGATTATCGGAGAAAGATATATGTTTTATTAATTAATAAATACTTACGATCCTTAAATCCTGCAGTTTCAAGTTCTCCTTTTGGTATTATGAACAGCGGCAGTATCCCACTCAGTCCGATCACGATTGCGCCCAGCACCGAGAACACCCACGGGGTATATTCCACGGTTACATAGTTCCACAGGAAATCGGGTATGAACTTCGCACAGTCTGGGATGAACTTTGCTATGTACTCAAAGTTCTCCTCAATGAAACTCGATGACGTATTCATTATTACTCATCAATTTATCACAATTTTGATTTTATAAGAAAATTTTCACTTGGCACTTGGCGGTGTTTGGTTTCAATTGCTATTCACTCTAATTTAGTCACTTGTCATGGTTCAATGCCGTTAGGATTGATTTTGGGATTTAATAGCCAACTGCTGAGCTACACACGTAATTTCAGTTCTAGATGATGTCAGATCTGAAAGGAGAAAACAAAATTAATAATTAGTTGAGGGTATTGACATTCACAGGTAGAGGTGCTAAGACAGTAGCTTAAATGCTGTTTAGTCAATTGACTGGCTGTGAATGCGGATACTTAAGGTTTCGAGTGTTGGCGTGGAATGACGTCCGAACTGCAAGGGAAATACAGACCACTCAAGCCAAGTGCAGCGATAAAAGGCCTAGTAACTGGGTTGTCGTTGCATTTGACTTTGGGATATTTAAATAAGTGCATTCGAGTGGTGTGACGAACAATGTAAGTGAATAGGTTGGTAGGCGGGGCTGCTAGACAATTCACCAGCACACTTAGACCATGTTGTTCCATTGTGTTACTCACAGTCAGACTACTAACACTGATTGACCACTCCAGTGATAGTGCCGTTTGTTTGATCCCAACGGCAAATGGCGACTGGACCAGATTTGATTGGAATTCGATCTGGGGACTCTGCTAACCAGGGGCAGGCACTTAACCAACTGCGCCATCCAGCCGTATCTAAGTGGATAGGTTGAGCAGCATCTAAAGTGGAACCAATACAGTGCATAGTCCACATTGTAGGGTCTAGGGGGATGAACAATTTGAACAAAAAATGTTAGACACAACACCTCAAAAAAAATATTTGTCACACTTCCATTTCTGTCATACTCAGGATACTCTGTCTTTGAATAGACTTAGAATCAGAGACAGCCGACTTCATAGCCGATTGCCCCCTAGTCCATCGACGAATTCGAGTGCCTTTTTGACAGATATTCATGAATTTTTGACAGTTATTCACGAAATAACGTCCTCTGATTGGTCAATTTGGTTTAAGAACACATAAAAAACAGTTGTCAAAAATCTTAAGGGGAAAGAGCGGTAGAAGTCGGGCATCTCTGTAATGCTTTATTTCTGCTTAGAATCATCAAAAATCAAAGTGCACGCTGGTGCATTTCCATTGACTACAACTGTCGTCTGGTTGTTTTTAGTTTGGACATTTTGTTTCTGTTGTAATTTATGGGACGTTTGCAGGACAATACAATTGTGTAGAGAATAAAATTTATTGCACATTTAACTGGCAAATTATTGTGCAAATAATAAAATCGAAGATAATTTAAATTTTCCAATCATTCATTCGCATTTGTGACAACACTTGCAACGCCATCCAAAAAAAGACGTATGAGTGAGTGTGATGTGAGTACCTTCTACAAACTCATTACAAATACGTGTCCTACCCAACACTAAGGCTGTAAAAGTAACGACAAATCGAGTACCCATACCTATTCGTTACTTTTTATCTGAATACCCATTACTTTAATATCGTTACTAGTTACTTTCGTTACTTTCTTCAAAATTTAAATTTCCATGATCAAATCGAACTCTGATTCTAGGATCTCAAATGGGAACGTTGCATTCGACTGAATAAAGTATATAGGTCGGCATGAATGATATCATAACGCAGCCATTTAGTTGTGCGACACAACGCATGGGTATGGTTTGATGGCAAACCCTTCGCCTGCTGTGTGTATGCTATGTCTGGCATGAATGTTCGTGCGAACACGCCATACTATGCGAGATTGAACATTCCGATATCGTTTGTGTATGAGGTACTACGATATGTATTGTGGAGTCGTGGGACGATATTGACTATTCGTTACTAAACAACGCATACACTAAATTCTCTTTTTATGCGGTTTTGAAGTTATGCGCTGTTTTTCTATAGAATTTTGTATGGGGTTCCCCTTTTTAAATATTTCTTCTATACAGAGCAAGCAAACAATAGTTACATATTGTCATATAATAAATGTATTACATGTACTTTATAATATTTACAATGGCAACACTTTCCATCATGCCACACGGAAACGGGAAATAGTCTCTATCCTTCTCTTTCGCGAGAAGACAAAGGTAAGAGACAAGACACGTCAATCTTGTTGGCGTCTAGAATTAAGTTAGTCTAAAGTGTGGATGCCCAATAAAGGGCATCAATCTTAAAACTCTTATTTTATTTCTAATTTTATGATAAATGTTGCACACAAGAGAGGTGCATCATCGCTATATGCTCAATGCTATTTATGTAAGAATGAATTATCACTTGAGCTAATGCGTTCGTTGAGTAAGAACTTTAATTTTTAAAATTTTACGTATGCCTATAATGTAATTAATGTCTTTTTTTATACGATTTGAAATGAAAATTATGCGTTTTTGAAAAAAATGGAATAAATTCCTTTTTACACTACATTAGTGTATTTTTTTGTGCGATTTTTTTTTCTGCGGTTAGTTTTGAAACGTATCCATCGCATAAAAAGAAAATTTAGCATACATACATTTTGCTACAGTACTACCCAACCCTACAACATTCAAGTTGGCTTTCGCACAACGGGACTCGATTTTAGCATTTTTCACAGATAAGCCAAATTAAGTAAATACAATCTAGGCAGCCGGTGGCCAACCAGCATACTCTCGAGCTGGCAAGGAAGAGTCGGAGGAGCTTTCTAATGTGTCACATTGGTTGGTGTGAATAAAAACTGAGAAAACACTCCGAGTGAGAACACATGAGTTGAGTATTTTCGTTAAGGGAAATACTCAATTTGATGCGAATAACAACTTGCCTCAGAATAGGTACCATCCCTTCGGTTTACGTTTGAAATCTAGAGATCTTGGCGTTTAAGGGTGAGTGCAAAGTCGGGTAAAGGTGGGTTCGAAATATATGAAATAATGTTTTTAAACATACAAACGCGGAAAACAAAAGAATTATAATTCATGTCCCTTCGGGGACACAGGGGATACTTTCAAGAACGTGTATAGAATCGGGTTTTATAAAATGGAATGGTTAAGTACTCATTTCACTTCCGATAATCCTGAAGAAACCGGTGGTGGTGCCATACCTTTGAAATTTGCAAACACTTGATAAAATCGTCAATTCCAGATTTCCTTTTTTTGAGGATTAAGGTTTAATCCGTCAAAGTATTCCTCTTCCGATGCAGCATTTTCCATTGTTTTAAATTGTTTTGACTTTTTTCTCTCTTGAAGTCACCTCATATGCACACTCAACTTTTACAAGCGATATCTGAGCATATTCCATCTGTATTCAAACCAAAACGGAGGAAAGACTCAGCTGTCAAAATACCCGAGCGGAGAGGATTCGTTAAATTTAACGAAATAAATTTTTATTCACACCAGATGAAGCATTTACTCCGAAATGCTAAGGAAATGCTCACACTCAGTTTTTATTCACACCACCCATTGTCCACAAGTCAGTGACAGAAAACAGCAAAACATAGCATTGACTTAAATTCTAATAAAAATTAGATAATAAAAATCTAATGACACTGTGCAATTACGAATCGAATGTTAGTAAAACTAAATAAAACATTTTCATTTATGGGACGGTTGAAACAAATTACATTTTTTTAAAAATTGATTTTGCACGTAAGTAGTCTTCTCAGTCTTCTCAAGTAACATTGCCCACCAGAAGACAGATATACGGTATTTTACGGACAGATATACTTCATCGCTCGCTTAACTAATCGCGTTGCTGTGGACGATAGACCCTTAATGTTTCAACCGTACCCAGTCTCCTCTACTATGCCATAAACGTACATAATGAAGCAAAGATGTTTTCAAGAATTTCATTAAGGCGACGAAGCCAGGAAAACGGTACAAATTACATAATCGCCAACTGTGTGAGTGCACGAGAGTGGCTGCCAGATTACTCTGCTGTGCGCAGTTCGTCAAAACAAAGGAAAAAAATCATCACTAATGAAGCAACGATCCGAGGATTTCATCGGAATGGTTGATACGGAAGTCATAATGGAGAGGAGAGTGATGACTCGAGGCATTAAAACCGGGCAAAAAGGAACGATGGGCGATTGCTCGTTAGCAGAGTCTTGATCTTTTCACACGATCGTTGCGCGATAAAAACATTTGTGGACGTATGCGGCGCGCTGCGTGCGCAAGTTTGTTCACAGTTACTTTAAAGGTCACGCCCTTGAGTCAAGAACATCACTCAAAGGGTGTTTTATTTTTAGAGATGTGTAACTTCAAATTTTCAGCATTGTCTTGTATGACAAGCTGATTTGACAGTTCTCGGTTGTTTTGAAATTAACTCACCACGAATAGACTCATTTTGGAGCAACGTTTACAAATTGTTGAAATTTACTTTGAAAACAGTGGTTCAATTCGAGAAACCCAATCTGAAGCGATTGTCGAAACGTCATTACATCAAGGAAAGTCGCCGTTTAGTGGGCTTTATGGACACAAAATGGAGGTAAAGTGTTACAGTTACCGAGGATTGTTATAGAGTTAGTTAGTTTTTAACTTTTTCGTGCAGTACTTGGATTTGAAAGCCAATATGTATTATTGCCGAAAAACAGACAGCGAGGAGTACGTGCAAATTGGTCCTACAAACTACGACATGTACGCGCCAGATCCGACAATCACGTGGACGAAATAATATACAAAAATAATGTCATACACTTATCTGTCAAATAAATCCAAGAATATTCAAATCATTTTTCTGATCACTTCAATTTAAAGTTCTCCGCCTCTAAAAGAAAAACGAGCTCAAATGGCTTAAGCTGTTTGTAATCATCATGTATGCCGAATAACAAGCACATCACGACTGATTACCGCCAATCCTAAGCGCAAGTCTGCCTCTGACTTTATCGCAAATTGCATCAAAAAAGCGCAGACAGAAACTCACGATTCCCATCAATCTGAAGGGAAATATCATGTTCAAGTGAAAACCTTGACCTTTACTGTATCACAATTGATTACTAATCTTCTCCACATTCAATTTGATTTGCAACGAATAGTCGCTTATCGGCCGTACGTGAGGATCTCGAGTTCGATAATTATTGATTTGATTCTTAGTCTGATTTACAGCCCGAGCTAATGCGCATAGATTTCGAAGAAAGAGAAGATTAGTGGAGCGACACAATTATCTGGGATGGGAAGAGATAATGTGTTTGTTTGGCAGCGGGTGCATGCATGTGTGGTTCGTGTTCACGGGCATAAATCTTGAATATTTGTCATTGGACTTGGTCGTTGGTTGGTAACCTCAATGAATGAATGTACACTAAATGGGGTTAGTGAGCGAGATTCAAGGTTTTAGATAAGTGACATGTTGTATATGTGTCATAAGAAGACAATGACTCAAGGTCTGGCGATCGATCACCCATGTTTGTTAACGTTTGGAACAAGTGCAGCATGTTTATAGCTTAGCTTATGTCCTCATTTACTTTGGAGAAGCAAAAGTAAATCAATTGAGGAGGAAAGCAACGTCATTGGGAATATTTGGAATCAGGACGAATAGCGGCAGAAAACAATAAAAAATATTTCACATGACATTTAGAATTCTGTGGTTCAAGTCCGCCCTGGAATGCAACGCCATACAGCGGAAAATGATAGCAATTCAGTCGCATATGGTCTGGATCAGAAATGAAGAATTACAGAGATGCCCGACTTCTACCGCTCTTTCCCCTTAAGATTATTGACAACTGTTTTTATAACGTGTTCATAAACCAAATTGACTAATCAGAGGACGCCATTTACGTTATTTTGTGAGTAACCGTAAATAATTCATGAATGTCTGTCAAAAAGTCACTCAAATTCGTCGATGGACTAGAAGGCAACCAGCTCTGAAGTGGGCTGTCTCTGTAACACTTCATTTCTGGTCTGGATCGTAATAGGTTAGGTTAGGAAGCCTGACTGCTAACAAGCAGCAGGCCAGTACAGGCCGCGGATCTTGTCGATCCTTTTCCGAAAACCAGCATTCTTTTTGGCAGACCCAATCTTGCTTGCTCAATCTGTTCAGTCTGCATCTTCGTTTCCTCTCGGATAGAGAGTGGGTAGTAATTAGAACTCTTAAAATTCATGCAAGCTACTGATGCAAACAGTCTGTGGAATCTAAGTATCACACTGCAGCTAATCCACGTGAGCACGTATGCACCCGTGATTCGTGACATCGCCTGTGCCCTTTAGCCGAGGTTGATTACAGCCTTGGAAGGCACTACACGGGTAATTAGTGCGATACCAGCCACTATACTCGAAAACTCAGACAAAGAATGGCTAAGTGATCCAACAACTCAAACACAAATTGTATAAGGTTTCGTAATTTTCTTGTAAAGTCGGACAATAAAGAAATCAGCAACAAAATAACCTTAAAGAATTTTAAGTCTGGTAAATTAACGTGCAATTTAATTGAACCGTACGTGACACGTACTGCTTCACGCACAAACTCATTTTAATTCAATACAAGGGACAGAACACCAAACGTTTACACTGCTTCAAGTCAATTGCTTCACATAATATGCCTGCATGCACATTTCATGAACTAGTCACAAACTTATCGCCCAGAATCTCTAAATCGTTCAGATACCAAAAACAAATTCAAAATCCCTATTGTTCCTATATATCCGAGCTCGCCACTCATCAACACTCGGATTGCGACTGATATTTTGTATTATAATGTGCGGACAAGCCCACACCGATCACACGTCTCGGAACACCGACAAAAGAAATGAAAATCTTTTACTTTTAGTCACACCTTGTGGCACACTAAGAAATCGGTGCACGAACTAGCGCACACACAGGATATATTTTAGCACGCCGACATAAGTGTCGTGTTTTTGGGGGCTTTTACAGCTTGTATACATTATCATAAGCTGCCTAGTTTTGACATCCTTCCCAAAACCGTAATAGTAATAATACGGGTAACACGAGAATCCTAGGTGCACCTCCGTTTAGCTTCAACAGCTTTGTGCATTATATTGTTCTTTCACAAGTGGGTGGGACCATCGTGTAATGTCAACTCCAAACGGCGAAGATTGAGAAGCGTTTTATACACAGGAGTACTCTCTAAGCATTGTCAGTGACTCGAAGGAGGTGTAGCCGTGAATTAATAAAGTGTAGTATAGAATTTAAATTTGTAACATCCGTCATCAACAATTCTGCCACTAACAACCCTGTTAGCAACGACAGCGCCACCTGACTGTGAATAACCGAACAACTTAGCGATATGACAGGAAGAACTGGATGATCATTTGACCTTATTGCCTGAAACACAATAGTGCGTTTGCGCTGGCGTTGGCTTTCAACACACATAATTCAATGGCCAAGCACAAAATACAGCGTCGACCTGCGTTAGAGAAAAATGAGAGAGATTGAGAGGATCGTAATAAAACGTAGAACGTAGTCCATCGCACGTCATTATTCAACATGTTGAATATTTTTTGACAGAGGGGTGCGCTGTGAGAGAGATTTTCTCTCAGATTGAGAGTTTTTTCCAAATTGAGAGTATTGTGTATCAACTGTCATTTAAATGTTTTGATTGTACTTCAAGCCGATGATAAACGAAAAAAAATTGTCAAGTCCTTATTGGGAAACCTTTTATATGTACCCTAATTTAGTGCTTTTTCTCTCATGATAAAATCACTCACCTTTCGCCAAATTTGTTTTACAACAATTTACCTTCATTCTTCGCTTAATTGACAATCGCCTTTTTTGTAGTCCCCCCAACAACAGGCTTGGCTAACGAAGCGCAACCCCCTAATGTCAAGAAGAAGACGATTGGCCTCTGATATTGCCCATCTTAGTGTCCCAGGGCCCATTTGGAGACAGGCCTGAATGGTGACAGTAAGCGAACGTCTGGTTCGCTGTCCCACTCGGCATCCGGTCGGCCTTAGCCCGAAGGAACTACGAGCAACCTGTCAAAAAATCATTGAACACAAAGATTTTCATGGACGGCTATCAACATCAACTGTTACAGTTGATTCACAACTAGAGACAGCGATGTTCCATGCGGATGGCCTTGCGCATTAAAGGCATTTCAAAAAATTCGAACATATACGAAGGTGGGAATAGTTTTCATTTGACCGACCTCTAAAAAGGGAAGTTCTTAAGACAAGAATCCATGTTTGCTATCACATTCCATTGCTATAACTTCGAAGACCGCAGTTCCGACGCGTATGTTTTTAAACCATGAACTCATTTTTTTTTTCCAAAACCGAGAGCAGGAAGAAAAATTCCATGAAATGTGTACACTTCTTCTCGCGGTTGTGAAGTCGCAACATGATCACGCACTGTTCTGAGCAAGACTCGCGCGTACGACCTTTAGGCTACAAGAGTTCAATTTGAGGTCGTTTTGATTTTTCAAGAGGTCATCAGGGAACACGTTTCGAATTCGACGTTAACAAAGGTTACTCCACAAATCTCATTGCTTAGAAATAAATGATTTTAACGATATGTTTAGGTTAGGTCGCAATGTGTTTCTTTAATAATTTCACTGGAGATGTTTAATTGGTTAACAGTGCCTGAGAAGTCAGAGAAGTCAAGCCTTAAGACAATTATTCTGCCATGTGAAGGAACACAATGAAGTTTTCAAGAACGAAAGGCATGTCAATGAAGTCGAAGAAATTGTTGCAAAATTTGTCGCGCACAGAGGACAGGCATGAGCAGTAGCCTCCGTCCTTTTCTTTCAAGCAACGACCAACAAAAAGTGCAGAGTCCTCCATGCTTATTATGAATATATTTCCCTTGGGATTTGTTCTCTTACTGGGAAACGGCTATTGTAAAGAATGTTCGAAAGGAAAAAGCGCTCCTTTTTGTGTAGGACTTTTCATGATAAATTTCACTCAATTTCCCACAATTTTTTCCCTTTATCATTGTGTTAGGAAAATTCAACTGAACATGCCTCTTATTATGAATAGCATTGTCTCCAAAGATTTTAATAAGAAACCAAACTAAGTTTATATGTATATTACATTGATAGTATGCGAAAGCACTTAATTATTATCAATTTATGGGCATTTTTCATCGCCTACCGTACAATCGAATACGAGACCATTGAAAAGAAATTATTAGGGATCAAGGGATGATGGAACTCGAGAAGTATGCAACGAAATTACTGTAGCCAACTAATTCACAAACCAACCTTGCAACCGAATATTATATCCTCAAATGTTACCACATACAAAACTAGAACCTTGGCCCAATATTCCCAAAAGCCGGGACTTTTCCCGAGGTGGGAAAAAAAGGTAAGGGCATAATAAAATCCGCCGGGATTCATAATACGCATGCTTTTCTTCTGAAGGAGAAGAATTTGCAGTAATAAGATGTGCAATGCTCCAGTCCGATGTGAATGTGGCACTAGCTTCTGCAGCAATCATTCGTTTGTACGTGCTATTGTTGTCTCTCGAGAGGACAGATTGTCAGAAACATTTTCTAGACAAGTAGATAATTTTTGATTCTGTGAGTCCAGAGAGATTGAGCCGTGAATTTTGAACATCCTTCGTGCCTTGGACGAAGGAACAAACACTACACCACGACGCCTAAAATCTGAACAATGCTTCAACTGTTTAACAAATAACTCACCCAGCCGGAACACAAGAATGCAAAAAAAGACTACCCGACAAGCAAACCGCGAGATGCACAGAACACTACCCAATCACAGTCTCCTTCCGAAGGAAAAACGCTGATCTCGGTTCAATTCGAATGTCGACTGAACAGCAGACAGTCACCAACGTATGCCAACTCACAACCGAAACAACGAATCGAACACGGATAAGATAATGCCGTCAGCAATTGGATCTGCAAATTTCCAGACGCCGACTTGTGGAAGCAAACACATGCGACACGCCACCTTTTTTTGGTTCGACTATTTGTTTTTTTATTTCACCTCGCCGTCACTCACAGATGTACCTACAAACGTTCGAACGCACAGATCGACAAGTGAATTGAACTTGAAAACAGAACAAATTATACCGGAAAATGATAATAGTCGATGGAGGAATCGTTAACTTCTTCTGTTTACCTCTCTGCGTCTTCCAGCGACTGACTGTCGTCGCTTCGTTGATTCGTAGGCAAAATGTAAATTTACTCAAACTGACAACAACAGAAGATTGGTTACAAATGTACGTTTATTGAACTTCCTCGCTGAGTGACTGCACACCGACTGAATGTGGCTCCACGTCGGTGTGGATTTGCCAAGTGATCCCGCTCTCACTCTCCCCTGCACGGCGGCAGTTGTTATCAATTGTTGATAAGATACACCACGTTGACCACCCGAAAAGACAAAGGGCCCGGAGTTAAAACAATAAATATTCGCCAATCTTTATCGTAAACAATTCTCGAAAAGTAATCTTCATTTGGCGATGGCAGCCGACGAAGACGTGTCTTCGCTAAATCTTGATAGACAGCTAGATGCTTTTCGAGATTATGCCAGTGCAAGTTTTTTTGTTGAACGGAAAACCGTTAGTAACAACGGAGACACTTGGCACTTACGTAAGAGTGGAGGGCTTGTGCAAAAGTCTTGCACACGAGACAAACAGAAGAAGGGCCCGACATGTGCGGCCCATGAAGTGGCCGGGGTTTAAGGGATTACTTTGAAGATGTGACCAGAGTTCGATTTGTTCGGCTGGTAACATCTGACAGGCGTGTGGAGAAGATCGAGTTGAATATGCATAGATAACAAATTCATTGACCCCTAGATCGTTTAAGAGTTTTGCGACAAACCGGTTGATCTCAGCGCTGTTCGTGTATTGTGACTTGATGGATATGATTATGCGGGAATGACTTTTGTTGTGGCGGCTGTGTTGTGTGAGGTTAGACAGTGCCGAAGATGCCGGCAAACACAGGGTGAACGTACACACTTTTGAAAAATATCAAAAGCTGAAATTGGTAACGGCCGCGATTCTCTTAAAATTTGGGGAAACCAAGAACTGTCAGAACTGTCTTGCTTGAAGAAATGTGTTTTTTAGCACTGAAGCAAGAAGAGTGAATCATATCAAGGTTTAAGAGATAAGCGGTGACACACGGCAGTGGTAGACTTTCCAATTGTTATGTTTCAGCAGCTGTCAAAACTACCAATGACATCTAGCTGTCAAAAGTAAGATTTGCCATTTCAGCACGCTTTGCCGAACGTGCGGAAATTATTACAAATTATCTTGGGTAATCTGACTCAGTTAAATATTCCCCCTGAGGTCGGTCGATATCATGGTTTCAGTGTGCAGGCAATTCGTCGACTCGTGTAAAGCTTTGAGGGCAAGAAGTACACTCTTTTGGACCTTAAGCTACCAACCAGACAGAGACCGAACTAGTTTATGCCATGGCGGCATCATAGGCCGTTATTTCTATCGAAATGAGGAAAGAGACACCGTTATCGTCAATGATCATGGATCAGGGGTAGACCAATGTTATACCAGTGAAATGGTGTGGTTTCCTCAATAGGCCGTTCTCACAGAGTTGAAGTGTTTTCAAATGTCATACGCTGTCAATTTCGAAGTGGCCAGCAAGACAGTTGTTTGTTGACGGGAAATCATAGTGTTCAGAAAAAATTTTGACATCTAAAAATGAAAACCTTGTTCGTCTTGACAACCTCGCATGGATGGATGAACTCAAGGGGAAATATATGGGAGACCTCGTAGGTTTTGAGAAATTTGACGAAACCTCGAGATATCGTTTAGTAGGCACATAACATTAACTGACTTTCTGTCACCAGAGCTGGACAACATCGATATATCCCATCTGTAGTTTCAACAAGACGTATGACTTACGAGCGACGCAGCACTCAAAGTTGTAAGAGTGAAATTTTGCGCCGCGATCATGTGACTTGACACCTTTCGATTGTTTTCATTGAGCCTACGTCAGGTCCTAAGTCTAAGAACCTGGGACAAGCCAACCACTTTGAACGAGCTCGAGGTCTTTGCCGAAAAAACGACGAACATTTTGAATCACAAATTTGATTAATCCCTTGAAGCAGTGCCAGCGATTCCAACCAGGACAATGAATGATGTGCTATTATATATACAATGACGTGAAGGTAGCTTTCAGATAAAGCCAGAATTAAGTTCATGTCTCACATCATTGTTGTTTTATTTAAATTTCTTTTCATAACACAAAATGGCAAAGGCCCAAAATCATCTTCTCCTGCTTGCCTCAACTCACGAGCCCATCAACATGATCTTCAAGCAAAACTTCCAACATCGATCAGTAATCCTTCCAAATTGTACTAAAAATTCGTTTTACAGAACGATCAAAGCTAAACAAGGGAAAGTTGGAATAGGCGTTATTGAAGAAAAGTAATTATTAGTAATTATTGTTAATGAGTTGTATCATGTAACCGTATGCATCACTACCTTATCGTTATCATTATAATTGGAATATGTACTGAACATTTAACGAACAATAATTGACATAAATAGGAGTGTGATTAAGTTAATACTTCTCTTTTATCCCAACGCCATTTTTAGAGCAAAAATAAATGAGTTTACAACGTGTGGATGGGAGTTTTATTCTATATATTTTAATTGAACGAAACATTTGGTCCTTCGAGCCGGGTAGTTAGGGATAGATTTATCTCCCGTTGATCACTCGCTATACCGTCGAGAATTTCGTTCGAATTGCTTGTCCATTTTCGCAGACAGATGTCTCAATTAAGAAACCATTGCCTCGGCGGATACCACTCGTATAGCGATAAAAAAAAACTTTGTCATGGCTCAAGAACCTAAATTTAAAGAATGTCGTCTTGTGGACGCAGTAACTTTTCGCAGTCACTTTTTAATGATCCCACTGAACTGCCGCTAATCTCTTGATGAGGTGGCCAAGTATTTTAGTACTATCACCAAGTGTCTGTCGGGATCGGCGATAAACTCACTAGACGGCTAGAGGTGACGTCACTTTTTTCCAAATGAAGACGTACTACACATGTTATTGTGGTTATCGTTTAGCCTGTGCCATTTTTGCTTTCCGGGATACATATGTACAAAGGAGAATATATAGGAAGCAGAACACTTGTTTCGAAAGCATAAAGTATCAATTCTGCTTATGGTACAGTTCTCCGTTCCAAAATTAGGGTTTGTGTAAAACAATTGTTTAAGCTGCAGGTTCATCTCAGACTAAGAAAGCATTTTTAGCAAACAGATATAGCCATACGCAGGCTTTATCAGAATGAGCAGACCAGCATTCAGGACCCATACGTAATTGCCACACGTGGCGTTGTGTGTCAGTTCGTGGACTCATATGCAATAGAACCTCCCGTCTCTAGGTTCGAATCCCGGCACGACAATACGGAAAAAGACTGCGTTCGTTTCACATTTTATTGCGTTCGTATCTTATTCTCTCTTTGGGCATTAGCTTTGTATTGCTTCTTTTGGAAGAGGACGGTAGCAGCATAGGAACATATGTTCCAACGTCCAAGACATTTTACATAAAATTACAAAGCATGCATATCCGGTTGTTCCGTTCTTGCTTGTCCACAATTGTGTCTTAGAATTGTGTGAAGTCTTTGAAGTGTCTATCCAGTCAAATGACAAATCTATACTGGTATGGCACCTTCTGGAGAAAGAGAAACGAATCATAATGAACGTGTGGTCAAATATTTGTGTTGCAATCTGTTTCCGTGATAGTGGTCGAAACAATGTTTGACAACTTTTTTACAAGCTGTAATTTGGCATCTACTTTCATGTTGGACTACAATTTGTCAATATTGGGTACTGTATACAAAAGACGTACATTTGTACCAGCCGAATATTTTAATCCAAAAGGAAGAGCAGTATGATTATCAATCTCTGGATTCAGCAACAACATAAGGACATATGTGCGCACGTGTTCCAAAAAAGAACAAATCAGCTGTGGTTCTGTCCAATACCCATTATAATATTGAAATTGAAGGTCCAAAAAGAAAGCCAAAAACGATACTCGATTACAACAGCAACAAAGGAGGTGTTGACAATATGAACAAATGGCTAAGCACAAGAGTTGGCCTTTGGCTTGTTTTTATAACATTGTGGACTTAAGGCCCCTTAAGTTGTACGCGATAATCAAGACAGATTTTACGTTTCCTATTTTTAAACCGATTTCTTTCTTTTATCCAATATGCTAATGGAATGCACACAAATATTGGCGCAATCGAAGAAGCTCTGGATAGTATTCACCATTTCTTGAAGCTCCGAAATAATTAACTCATTTCATTAGTTAGTTCGGAAATTTTGAACATTACAAAACTGGTTCACAAGATCTCAATCATCTAACTTTTAAAGTAAGGGAGTTAACCGTTTTTTCAACATCAGACCAAATTGGAACATTGTTTAATTCATCCAATCAAATGTATTGAACTCTTCGAATTGGACTGTCCCTATCTAAATGTTCATAATACTTTCTACACCATTTGTAGCAGGCCCAAAAAACTCCACTTCGCTTTAATAGCCACGCAGACGAACATCCGACAGAATTGATTTTGTGGTAAGGAGTAAGAAATTGTTGGGCCAATCTATTTTTAATTAAATTTTTAGGGATTGCAATGTAGCGGGTACTCCCAAAAGTGAGTTCTTCTATACTTCCATTTCCAGTATTAAATTATGAAAAAAGAGGACAAAAATAAACACAGAAAAAAAAAGAGAACAAAAAAGCTCCAGACGAAAAAAGATAGTACATATAAGATCACATATCACATATCACATGTAGGACATGACCTGAAAAGGCAATTGTGACGCAAAAGAAAACATATTTTTTTTTTTTGAATACGACAAAAAACAATATTTTAGGAGGAAATCAAAATTAGGGGGTATTGAAAATACGATACGGTGCCTATAATTCAAAATATATCAAATTAAAAATGAAATACACACAGGGGTATGTGGGTGTTAACACTAGGGTTAATAGGAGTACAATTTTGCAGCAGCTCACACCATGTGTCATACGTTAACATATGTATTAAACTATAATACGTTACAATGGAGTCTTTGTTAATTTAAACGGTGAAATTTGTCAAATTCTGTTTGAAAAAAATCCATTAATATTTAATAAGCTAATAATTCATGGCCATATCTTTCAATTCATCGACGCTATGAGTGCGTTCACAAAGGCATGTTGACATTTAAGTCCTCTGAAATTAATAACAGTTTCAAACGTGATCATTGTGATTTGCTTATTTAGCGTATAGGTGAATATTGCTCTGTCATATGCCAGTTAACATTTAAACACAACGCTCAAAAGGTCGTCTCGTGTGTAGTTCTCAATTTCGAACGCACTTGTGGTTAGTCATTTTGTTTGTCAGTGTTTATTTGATGCGATTGTTTCAAGCATATGCTTTTTATCTTATGGAGTCCATTTACGTTAAACGTAATATTTGTATTGGAACTCTTTTTAATCATACATACATTTTCCTTGTTCCAAAAATACACAGTTGCGCAGTATTTTTTATCAGAATGACGTAAGTTCTTGTCATGTCGTAGGGAAATTAAAGACGGGACATTTTTCATCGCCGCAAAGTGACTCTGGGGGGACAAAACGTACGTCTTCGAAAAAATTTGCAGAGATGAGATACAGTGTATTTTTTACTTATTTATTTTAAAAGCTGATGTACAATATTATAAAATTATATATTCAGCCTAAGAAGAGGGGGTAACAAGTTACTTGAGCTTTTGAGATGAAATGTAACCGGCCCATTACGCAGTTACTATTATGACGGACAGGCTGTCAGTCAATCGCTTTTAGTCGTGATTTTTTAAAAAGGTTAGATATTGCATAGAGCCGCTATAAGGATGTGCTCATCACGGGATACCAAAATCTGTTCGAGTTAGAGAGAGTTTGACTTAGAGAGAGGTTTTTGTATGGAAAGTTGAGGGAAATGTATGTAAACTATTGCGAAAATGTTCGAGTAAGGGAGAGTTTCGACTTAGGGAGAGTCCACTGTACCTCGTCCACCAAATAAATCTACAGATAATGACAATTGTTTAACAGTTAATATTAAATCCACGCAAAATATTGCGTCGACTGACTTCATCATTGCACCGCGACGATAAAATTCTCTGATTGTTCCATGAAAAGACGCCATTGAAAACATTTTAATGTTTTTTGCGAGGGTAGGTGAAAATCTTCAGACGGTACTATGGTGACCGCTCCCACATAGCTAAAGGGATTTTTACCCAGTAAAAACACCTCACTTCCAATGAAATATTTTCACTACAACTAAGTTTTGCACTTATCCAGCAGTTTTACTTTTTTTTTGGTTTAGACGCATTTGGCAAGATATTCTCCGTTCGAGTTCATGGTAACACCGCAGCTAGGGGCGAGTTTAATTCATCGTGCTAGGCCAAGGGGTTTAGTCCTTTGAAGACGGCGAAAAGAGTTTCTTTCGTCGAGAATTCGAAGGAAAGCAGAGTGTATGTGTTCGTCCAGGAGACGCTTATGCTTACGAGCAAAATTCGTAACTTCATCTTGGAATGATGAAATTCAAAGAACTCTGTGGATATCGTTGGTTCGTGTATACCAGGTTGCGTTGCCATGGCCCTTAGCCCCTTGAAAAGTTTGTAGTATGTTTCTATTACTTTCTTGGGTACAACCCCATAGTTGTATACAATACGTCTAGACGGGTTTTAACACTTACTTGTATGTAAGCAATTTGTTGCCAGTACTTAGCTTGGAATATTTTGGAATAAGCCAGTACATGTCTTTGTATCTTAATTGGAGCCCTTCACGTTTCTTTTTGACGTGCTCCCTCCATTTAAGCGTTACATCGAGAGTCATTCCGAAGTATTTCACTTCATTGCCGAAGGGCATTTGTACATTATTTATAAAAACGGGCAAGTTATTCACGTTCTTATACGTAAAATTTATATGAACGGATTTAGCTTCATTGAGCTCAACTCGCTGAGTGTTCGTCCATTCGTGTATCAAAGAAAACATTTGAATGTGCAAGAGAAGTATACATCCCGACTTCTGGAAATTACTGAATGCATTTCAAGCTAAGATGACATGCAGTTCCAATTCATTCAAGGACTAATCCACTTCACTACTTTATTTAATTTCCAACCCGAGAGACATGGAGAACCGGTAAGTCCACCGAAAATAATTTCTACATTTAAATGAATATATTATTACCAACACAAATCTTCGATACCTTCGATACAACAAAAGCACAGTCCGTTATTGCTTAGGAATAACTTGTTTGTCTTCAACACGGTAGTTCACAGAGGAACAAGAGGAAACATGAGCGGGTTGGGAGTGGATTAGTGATTGACAATTGTCTGGCTGAACCAGTATAGATTTTGCTGCAAGTGGTTTAAGTATTCACCAAGAGCTTTTCAGATAAAACAAATCCAAAAGGATTAGCGTGCTAAACAGAATCCCCAAGAATGATTTTTGGCGTTGAGGATCTTAGTGCGAACAGAGACCTTGCGGCGAAGTCTCGCATTTATGGTGAATTGTTCGAAAGTCAGTGACGAGCCGGTATACTTTTTTATCTGGTTTTCAAATCTGGTCCAATCACCATTTGCCGTTGGGATCAAACTAACGGCGCTATCACTGGAATAGTTAATCAGTGGTAGTAGTCTGAATATGGGTATCACAATAGACCAATATGGTCTAAAAGTGCTGGTGAATTCACTAGCAGTCCAACTACATAACCTAACCTAGTAACCTCAGTGTGTCAAAACAGAAATTGTAAGGGAACTGTCGTTAGCAGAACGCACTCTCGCACGTAAATCATTCAACATGTCGAAACTCAGAATTTCGCCTTTTCTGAGAACAAAAACTAGACACTTATGAGAACAACCTTGTCACTGAACCGCTGTAAATAATGGATGTATTTAAACAGCACTTCGCACAGCTGATTAATGGGCGTGACCAGAAGAGATTAATAGCCGATGAAGTAGTCCTCCCACGTAGCTTTGAAGGAGTCGGCACAGCCATTAAATACCTCAAAAACGACAAGGCCGCAGGTTCAGATGGCTTACCAAAAGAGCTCTGGCGATGTGGCGATGTTCGGGTAGGAAGCATGCACTTGATCATCTGAAGAATTTGAGAAGACGAAAGCATGCCCGCAAGGTTGCTGAGAAGCTAGACCCTGGTCCTCACAGGCTGTTGCGCCACCAATGTGTGTGAAAGCATTCCCGACACTCACTTTTAACACTGACTGTACATCGCTGCTCAACGTGGACTGGCCAAACAAAGTCCGTTTTGCACCGCCCTCCGGCCCGACAAATCGACTAAAGACCAAAAGTTCACACTAATACCACTTTTCCACCGAACCGAAATCGCGAAGTTCGGATAAACCTTAACTGAAACCTCAATAGGTCATTTCCACCGAGGTTGAAGTGGTTTCGCTCTCAATGTCACGCCAAAACAAATGTCACTCGCTCTAAATTTTTAAATGGCCGCCAGAACTCTGCAGGCTTGTTCTGTTTGACAAACCTCTCATGGACGGATGAATTCAACGAGGTTTATCAGAAATCTCGAGGTTTGCAGACCATGAAAATGTATAGTGGAACCTGGTAGGCTCGGGGAAAATGGATGAAACGTCACGGTTTCGTTCGGTTGAAACGATATAAAGCACATCATGGAGAAGATTATCGAGTTTCTGTTCGATATTTTTTAATTAAAGGAACTAATCGAAACGAGGCGATCGTCGAATCCACGATCTCGGGAAAATTGGTATCGTTTAACGCCTCACCCTAACACATACGCGATGCGCATCTCCTTGTCGAAATCCGGTGCAGGTCTCACACGGCTCGGAAAGTCTCTTGAATTCGCACCAAGTCATCGCGGAAGGAAGACTGTTTGGTCTTGACGGCTGAAAGCAACGTGTCTAGGACAGTCAAAGATGGAAGAAAGCTATTGCTCAGACTGTCCCTCCAGGGTCGTTGACCTGATAATTAAGTAAATCTAGACAATGCGCTGTATATCTCGTCACTAGGCCTTAAAATCGATAAGTAGATGGTTTTGTAACGACTTGAAACTCTCAAGACTTGTCCAATATCTGTCATAATGTTAATATTTGATCGATGGCGGATTTCGTTGGCCTGAATCCCCACTGATATTCACAACTCAGGCTCTTGACGAAAGAAAGCCACTTCTAGACATCAGTGATCATACTTACGATTCAATCAGAAACCTGGGAAACACGGTTCCTGGAAAATCGAAAGAACTTCCCGACGATATATATATATTGCACACCACCATCACATCCCAAAAAGATCAACACGGACACACGGATGAACAACCCGATATAAGCACTGAACATTGTAGGATAAAAGTAAAAACTTCAAACGATATTATAATTGATAAATACTTCATTTAACAATGCACTTTAGTTGGGGCCCTTTTAGTGAGCAGCGTCTTGGCTGATCCTTCGCTCTTAGTTTTGTTATTACGTCAGATTTTATGACATTTTTGTTTCACGCTTTTTAAGCACTCACTTTGCCTTTTGGCAAAAACTTATCAAATGCTTGCTAAATTCCTCACACGAACGAAGGGAATACAAGTTTCGTGCTGACTCTGAACTGGGTTTACGAAATAATTCCCATGGTTGTCGGCACTGCGAGTTCAGCTGCCAGTGGAGTACGAATACTTTAGATTTTTTCATTAATTTGACTCAAACCGGTACATTCTACACCATCAAAGCGATATTGTTGCAAAACAGAAAAAAAAACGAAATGATTTCATCCCGAAGAAAAACCAAAACACATAAACCGCAGTGCTTGTTGTGTTCGTGGTGTGCAGCACATAAAAGAATACGAAATATTAGGCATTCTTCACTTATCGCTGGCGACCAGAGTGCGAGTATCGGTAAATTTATGCCGATTGTGGTCGCTTCGCTTGTGGTTACGTGCGCCAGAATAAAGTCTCGTTTTGTGTTCGCCGTCCATTCATAAGAGTGTCCTATGGCTTGACAGGGTTAGGTATAGCAGTATCAGTTCATATTTGGCTGAAGCCAAGGACGTTGCCTTCGTTTTTTGAATGCGATCGCTTTATTTTCATACACGAATGAAACACCCGACGAGAAGCTCTCTCGACCGGAAAATGGTCGCGTGGAGTGCAGCAAATCTGTGGCTGATATCGCGTGAGCAAATCAGATGTTACCCATCGTTTTGTCTCGATGTAAATTTCTCTTTTAAAAACTGTTAAATGCCGGTTGAACACTGTTTAACGGTCTTGCGTGCACATGAACAATTGTTTTCCGGCAATCGACTGGAACAAGCACTTGAACGACTTGAGATCCACCTCAAGAACCATTTGAATTAGCAATGACTTCATTGCTTTACACACTCACAACACAATAGACTGCAATTGGAAATTGCCGCCCATGAGAGGGAGAGAGACAGACAGAGAGAGATCAACTCCCCCTTTGAATTCTAAAATCATTCAGATTCTTACCACAAAATATGATAACACACAATTTTGAAAGAAAACACCAAGCAAACCAGTTAGTTTTGCCAAAAGCCGGGGGACGTTGCTCCCGCACTGGTCTCACTTAAGGAACTCAAATGCCGAACAATGGCGACCGACAACTCAATTAATTGATGGTGGTGCCAGTGATGAATGGCGGCAAAAATAGCTTACAATCGCGAATGCTGTGGGATGTCTGCAATCGTATAACGTGACCACAGTCAAGTGAGACGAATATCTTTAAATTTCAAATTAAATCATGCGATCGTTAGGACATGACCTAGTCAAACCTGTGAGAGATACGTAATGTTCCACGTTTGGAGCATGATTTGCTTTACAGACGCGGCTCACTTAGAACAGCTAATTGGATCCATTGTACTTTTAAGCGGGAACAGAGGAGAGATGAGGCACACCAGCGCCGTGAGATTTATTCGTTTCTTTTGAAGCATAGTCAGTAAGTGTGTCTGCTTTCAACTCATTCCTAGATCGCTAGTCGAAGAAGTTTTTTGAGTAGTAACCGCAGCCTCATTTCGTTGGGAACTTGACAATGGCGGAACAGGTGGCGTATGGGTTACGTTTGTATTCAACCGCATTCTCGCCTCCGATGCGGCGAATATATTCTATTTCGTCTCAGTCTCTGTACTCAAGCCTATCATCTTGTTTCCATTAAATCGAGGGATCTCGAAGCGCAGTTTCTACTTCCTCCTTGTTCGATGGATGGCTACACTCCCGGAGAGTCCCATCGTGTGATCATGATGAAGTCGACCAACAAATCGCCACCTCGCGTCGTTAAAATCAAAATGCCAAAAGATTTCAGTCATCGTCTATTTACCTTATCGGACTTCGCAATTAAGTTCACTCACGAATTTGTAATCTCCAGCTGATTAAACTGACTAGGAGAATTAATAAACGCTTTGATTAGATGACAAATAAGAGGGAAATATAAAAACATACGTATATTGATTTAGCACAATCCACGGTTGCTGTGTTTTATTGATTTATTGTGCTTCCCCCATCAATTGGGCACTGATGAAATAGTACCAAACAACCGAGCCGAAATGTCACTGACGGAGATTAATTGATAAGCGTATTCAACAGTGCTCCAGTTGACAGGCACACAAGAAGAGGGGAAACACAACATGTGTCAGAATACACAAATTTGCACAGACTGATACATCAACGCGAGTTCTTATTTGTTCATTTTATATTTATAATCACGTCAAGACACACTTATTCGTATTTTATTTCGCCAAAACATCAAATTTTTTGAATCGGCAAATTAATAATTGATATATTATTGTACAGTCAGCTCAAAAAGTATTGATGCGCCGCTCCTTTTTTGAAGACTTAACGTGATCTGAAGAATTTCATGTTGAACAGAAGTCTCCAATGTCAATAACCGTGTGAATCTATACTCAGTTCAGTATTTAATTTACACACGAAGCAACAGCAAAACAAATTACTGAGCTAAACAGTACTCAGTGATCAACACTGTCTACAGCGCATTGCAGAATCGAAATCAAAGGCACCACTAAGTCATAGATGCCGCTGACAAAAATTCTTGAAGATTCATCAGAATTTTCAGCATTGGGGTTGTAAATCTCGACAGAGAATAACAATTTCGCTATCCATAATTTGTTTAATATCAAAAGCTTCTAGTGAATAAAACTATATTTGTACAACCATTGGTAGCCAAAACTATTTGAATTTTGAAATCTAGTACAATGACTGTAAGGTCACGAACCAAGTTTTGACTTATTAATAATAAGTACAAAGTGAGTTACTGATTCTCAATAAAACACGCCTAATATGAAGAGTAAAATTTGCAGTTACCACAAATAAAAATTCCGAGGAAGTAAACAATTCGTAAAAGAAAAACGCAACAAATATTTAAGTTCTTGATACCCGCTTACCTGGATACCGCCATTTTCAGGTATTATACGCGTCCCAAATATCTGGGTACCCTTTTGGTTGTTGATACCCGCAATATTTCGTATACCTGTAAATTTAGGCGAATGAATGAATGCAATGCAATGCGTACTCAGTTCAACGATTTAATCAGTTTCACAGATTCGTTTAAGCCTTGAACTGCATTCACTTTGTAGTTTAACTTAAACGAAGGTACAGTCTCGTGATTTTGTATGTTTATTTTCTTTTTTTGTTATCTATCTCCCTCTACCGCTCTAGCTGGAAGGGTTGCCAATTTTTTTTTGCAATCACATTGCACAAACGACGTTCAGGTGAACTGAAGCTGACCGTCTCTGTGAATCTGGCCATTACTATATTTATTTCAAAATATAGTTAATATAGTTTATTTCAAAATATTTCAACTATTACTGAACCGAAAACCATAAGGCATGATTTCTTAAGGAGCAATATAAAAAAAGTTAAACTTGTGCGTTGCCTTGAATAAATCCTTTTTTGATATTTTCTTGTTCTTTATTTGGCGCTACAGTCCGGGGTGGACCTGGGCCTCAACCAACAAGCCTCTCCAGCTAGCACTGCCTCTGGCTAGCTGTCTCCAGTGTCGCACGCCAAGTTGATTGAGGTCCTTTTCCACCTGGCTGCACCACCTTAAATGCGGGAGTCCTTTGTTGCGTTGTCCCACGGGTTCGGAGTCGAAGACTCTTCGGGGCGAAGCTGAGCTGTCCATACGCTCTACATAGCCTAGCGATCTCAGGCGTTGGATCCGAAGACGCCTGAATAGACTCATGATACACAGAATACAAAGTAACCTCTTCCCGAATCTTATTTTTTTCATTCGTTTTTTCTGTGACATCACGTGTATCCTACAAATCTGTCAGTTATACGCAGATTAATTTCTGTGTGTTTTTGTTTTGTTGATTGCAATACAAATAATAAGGAAATGGAAAGCACCGACAGTGAAGTGAAACTTTTTCGTTTCCCAAAAGATCCAAGAGCGGCAAATATTTGGACGCACAAATGTGAACGAAAAGACAGTGAATCTGAAAACAGCTTTCATTTGCTCTAAGCGCTTCACTAAGAAACAATATGTGCTCAATATTAGACACGAATTACTTTTAAATTATTGTCTTAAAAATGCAAGGATTTTGAGAGATGAACGCTGCCACGAGACCACCTCAAGAGAAAGATAAAAAAGGATTGAATCAGGCTGTTGCAGGATCCTTGGTCAAACAAGCTCATAGTCAGGAAGGCCGATAAATTAATAACGTTGATGAGCTTGAGACACAGGAAAGCTCTCCCGACCAGGTAAGTTTTAACTTTTTACATAGACATTTTATTACCATCACTAATTCCATAACCCCCAAAGAGTTAGAGTAGCAAGAAACAATTTTGAAAATGCAATAACAAATTGACTCTCCTAAAAAGAATTAAATACTACACTCTAAAGTCCTTAATTGACAGTATAAGGACCATCATATTCTTCGCCACACAATAGAGGAAACTAAGCTTAGCACGAGCGAGGATAAAGTGGTCATTGAATGATATATCCAAATGTACAGCCATACACTTGGTCTGAAAGTCACTGGAGTTCAAATACCGTCTACGATCCTATTTAGTCTGTAGGAATGAGGGATAAATGGCGCAGACGTCGAGAGAAACACAAATGGGTGCTGATCTTCTAGTATAAGAAAGTAAAACCATAACTTCAGATCTTCTTTTAGATTTAGTTGTTGATGAGGACCACATATCAGCTGAAAATGATAGCACATATGTTGCAGTAGATGGGATGGACGACATAAAATACGACGCCCTGGAGTATCTGGCTGGGTTAGTACCAATGCCATGAGTGACCTCTGGACACACACGCGGAAAGGATAGACAAAGAAGCCACCGATCTGACTTGGACAAACGTGGCAACTGAAGGATGTCTTCATAAGCCGAATCAAAAATGTATGGCAGAGGTAGCAAACATAGATAAGGTATTAAATAAATGCAATGGAAATAGTTATGCACTAAGACTGGGTACAATTTATATAAATAGTATGTTCAAATAATGTTCAAATTCTGTTCAATTCAAAGCCCGCAAAATAGAACCATTTCCGAAAATAACTTCCAAAATAAATTGCACGAAAAAAGAAAACTAAATAAAATTTCTTCATGAATATGTAAATATGTAAATAAAAATACTTTCATATCTGTATGTACATTAAATTATAAATATCTTTGCACAGAAATTGAATTTCAATATGAGTTTCATTTACTTTTTTATGAGCGAGGGATACAGGTGACGTCACACGGTTTGACAGATAAAGAGTATGATACCTTGTATTCTGTGTATCATGGACTAGACTCATGTCGCTGTACAGCCCGCACAGTTCGTGGTTGAATCTTCTCCTCCAAAAACCGTCAACGCAAACAGGACCAAAGATCGCGTGCAGATACGATTTGATATTTTGTTGATTAAAATAAACAAAAACCTATTTTGTTTGTATACATAATTCCGTTTGTGGCAACCAATGCCTTAAAATTACATTTATTGGCGGGAGTGGTGGAATTCTGAACAGTATTTTTTTTCGGCTACGCTGCCACCACTTCTACCTACAATGCCGAGCAAGCATCATTTCAGTTTTTGTTGATATTTTCAGGGTTTTCTTATTTAATTCTTCGACAAATATTTCGTTGTTGTGAATTAATTTGTTCAGCTGTTTCTTATATATTTCATTACTTTCTGCATTATGTGCAGAATTTGTACAGCTTTTGGACTAAAAATAAATATTGACTGAGGTGGAGCGTTTTCTGTAAGCCTCAAAATTCATGATGGATCAACTTTCATTCTTTTTTTGTGGTATACATCATATTTCTTTTTTGTTTAGACAGATTTTGATATTTGCTTTAGATTACAGTATATTATTAATCATAAGAAACACTTAAGTCATTCTGTGCAAAGTGTGCAATTACAATTAAATGTAAACAAATAAATGAGAATATGAATCAAGACTTTTATCACGTACTGTAACAGCAAAACAACTTAATTAATTAATTAACAGATCCCACGCCACCGAACAATGCCACCGAATGTTGATCACGTTTTGCAAAATTCCGCACAGAACAATTCACATGTTTTGCAAGTAAACGTTAAAAAAAAAACAAATTCAAAACAAAACAGTTCAAAGCAAGATACGGTAAAAGAATTGAACAAATACTGTTCGTTTATTTAGACGAACCCCGATCGAATGCGGTCAGACCGCATTGGACGAGATACTCGAAGCGATTGAGAGAATATTTAAAATAAGACAGCCTACGTAATTAATTTTGAGTACGTACTTGGAGGAAAATTCAGATGTCTACACTGAGACACAATCGAAGAGAATCGAAAGACTTCTTACTTGGCCAGAGAAAAAGTAGACTGACTCGTTTGGTTCTCTGTTCCTAGGAATACAAAAAACAAATTATGACTAATCACACAAATGCAACGCACTTTTGGATTGATTGCAATGTGAAGAGATCTGCGAAATTGACTCGGGTTGACAAGAGTTTATTTAAAACGAGTGAGATGGTAAATGATTCTTGCAAGGTTAACTGTGTCATTTGTTGTATATAAAGAAAATCGCGCGATATACCCAGGAAAGATGTTGAATTCAATTTATTTCTTGGAAGATGAAAGTTTGTAGATGCAGCCTTCACTGGTGACAGCGTAGCCTAGGAATAGATGTTACTGCACATTTTTTGGCATGCAATTTGCAAAGCTTTAGAACTACTCTTCGACAGCGCTCAAATTCATTTTTTATCATGGTCTATATTTAACTTGTGAATAATACATTGTTGGCGATGTTGATGCGCATTAACTTTCATATGTACATATGTTGACACCCGTGTTGATATCGCAAACAATGCTACCGCCAGAAAATAATCTTTAAATATCGTGGAAGCACAGTATTTAACAAAGAAATGTCACCACATTCAATACGTCATGTTTGGTATTTATTTCCAGCTTCGAAAAACATCAGAAAGAAAGTTGTTAAGATATGACAACAAAGAGACTGCTCTTCTCTTTATTCGTTTATCCTACAATGGAACACTCGATTTATTGGTTTCTAGAATTAATTAATTAAAGCATTTTAATTGGCCCCAACATAGAACATAAATTTGTACACTCCCCTTTGTTTTGGGACTAATTCAATAAACGAACTACTTCCCTGAATCAATTGTGAACCTGACAAAAGTCTATATTTACTTTTGTACTAGAGAATAACTCGTTTATTGACTCGAACTTCTAGTGTACGTAGACTTTTGTCACTAAGTGTAATTGTCCATTGTTTAGGAGTGTAACGGTAACTGAAAATTGACAGTTAATAAAATTCACTAAAATGACAAACCAATGACTAAAATCATGAATAAACTGTTCTGTTACCCTGTACTGTACTTAAATGGAGTCAATTCGCTTTCAAGCCACACACAATTTGTAGACGACTACTCAAATGTATTGTTTCTAATGGTTTCGGCCTTTTGGAATGTAGAAATACAACACGTTTGTATAAACCGAATGTGTTCGTCTCTATAAACTGTGGGTGTTCTTACGTGTGTACATTTATGCCTGAGTGGCGTAGCGTGGAAAATTTTAAGAGGCAAGTCGGAAAAAATGTGCACCTCTAAACGCTTTCTGAAATTCAACTTTATTCTCTTAATCGTGCCGCATGTTTATTCATACAAAACAATACAAAAAACAAGTGGTGCTGTATATAAAAAAGAAAAAAAAAATAGATTAGCTTCCAAAGGATTTGGAAGCACAACCTGCAAGGAGTATGAACAACGCACCAAGCCACACCGCCAACAGTCTTTAGTTTTCGTTGAGATTTTTTAGACGCAAACACAGTAAACGATGAAGGGAAAACAAGGAAAGAAACCAAATTTTTTCTAACATGCCTGATATTTTTTAACCCGACATTTTTAGGGTTACTATGCTTTGTTTTTCTATCGCTTCGCGGACATCTTTTTTCTGAGCTATGGAATATGTGATGTTGGTGAATTACGTGTGCGTGTCGCAAGTGTATACGACATGCGTAGAGCAGTAGAACGATATGAAACTCTTTGTTTTGCTATGTTTTGGTAGAATTTGTCGTGTGCGTGAGCAGTTGTAGGAAACATAAATATTATATTTATATGCACACATTGAAATCCATGTTCTGGTTATATTGATACTTTGATGAAAAGCAGAATTTTAAAAAGAGAACTCGCAAGGAATCTGGTTCTATGTATGGATGCCACGCCACTGATTTGCCTACATATAGAGCCATCTATCTTCGTTTTTGCTTCGTGTGTCCATTATTTGGAGTGCAACTAAAGCCAAAAGTCGTTGAAATGCATGTCTATGTCCGGTATAGTGGATGTTCGTTGAAATGAGGTTGAAATAAACGAACAGCCCTATATCCATGCCGGGACAATCACGAATTGTCCGCTATGCAAGTGAAGATGATAGGGAGTAGGGATGACAGATTTTAAAAACTTCTTTTCAGAACAACGTAAAAAAGTTTTGAGCAAAATATTCCCCAACGAGGTGAGTCAGAAAACGGATGACAGTACAAAAACTAGAAACTACATAAGCTGAATACTGATGTGTTTTTCGACCAATGATTACGTTCAGTGAGTAAAAAAAGTATACTATCGATGGTAAGATACTTTTAAACTGATTTTTTTACCTTGGGGACAAGCGGGACATTAAATTATTTTACATGACGAAATTTTTCGGAGGGGGGCGTGCGGAATAAAGATCATTTTTCGGGATAGCCCCGCGCCTGGCAAGACATCTGGCATCCCTAGATGGTTTTGAACTTCGGTTTTAAGCAGTTGAGTACTGTATAGAAGGGCAAAACCACATCGAATAGAGGTGTAACGTGAAATATCAGAACTTGAATACAGTCCAACTGGATACACTTCACTCAAGTTCGTAACACCGATACTAATACGACTGCAAAATAACATGACTCTCAAAACGCCTCGACAAGCGGAATCAAGGCAACTCGATCCTCCGCCATACACTCTAACTTCCATGTTTAAGTGTTAACAGGCGAGTTTAAGGACTTGGTCCAACCACCTCATCCTGGGTCTGTCAAGTGGTCGCTGCACTGCAGAGATCATGGTTCAATTAAACTTGTCAGTCTGCAGAGCAGTCGCAATCCGAATCGTTTAAAAAATTCGCAAAACACCATCTGCGTTGGACAGGTCCAGAAAAAATTGCGAAATATTCTTGGTCCGATAGCCGGCATCGGAAGCGTCATACATTGAGGCAGATGTATTATGATTTGGGATGTTTTTCGTGGTGTTGTGTTGATACTATATTTTGGATCAAGGAGACTGTGGAATACAGATAAAAAAATCAGCCTAAGGCCCCTTGGTGCTCTGGCTAAAAAAGCTACTCTACAATTTTAATTGTATTGTAGCTATCCAATAAATCCAATAAATAGATAAAAATATGAATTTAGCTTGCCCTTAATTGTGTTCATAAATTTATCAAATTAAAACACTATTATAGTCAAATAAGGCCTGCTTCATTATATCAGTATTTGATGAACAACATCATCATAAGGTCAATTTAAAGCAAAGCTGAGTTCAACATATTGAGGCTCAAATGGCTTTTGAGGCCAATATGGTCTGTAGGCGTATATGATCTTCGCTCCAATAGAGCACGTACCCAGCCTTAAGAAGAACTAGTTCTCCTGTTGGAGCCACATGAATCTTTTCTTCTACAGTTCAACAAATGTTAATACATCCTCCTGCAAAGATGCTTAATTAAGATCCTACTTTATAGATTGAATATATCCGAGCTCCGTCAATGGTTTATTTTTTTTTAAAGATAGATTTATTCTTCTATATAAATAAATAAAGTATTATGTGCATTCCTCCACACCTTTACCAGCCAAGAAATTATAACTTTTGTAACATTACCAAACTCAAAAACATGTTTTTAAAACCGATTTAACGTATACTGCGTCTCTGGTCGGATCAAGACGGATACCATTATTTATGGAATAGTTAGCTGGAAAGTGTAGCTTTCTAAAACTGTACACAAATTGTTGGAGCTTTGTGGAGCTAAAACTGTATCTCAAGGGAAAGAAAATAAAATATTAATTCGAGTGTACTTGGTCTAACCCAGCTAAAACCAGCATTTTTACTAACTTCCATAATTCACCGGCCCACCTCCTTCTAGTCACTGACAATGCTCAAAGAGAATGCCTTCCTAGAGAAAGCTTCGTAAACTTCACCATCCACTCGTACAAAAATATTAGCAGGTCAGGCTCAGGTCAATCTTGGACTGTCGCACCATCTATAGTCATTCACACGAAGGTTATATAAAAGTAACTAATAATATCATTGAAACATTTCCATGTCGACTTGTTCATTAATTGTTTGACATAAACATTGTCCGTCGCATCGGACTATAGTCGATGTTTGGATTGAGGCATCTACATTGTTATCTTTCTCAATCGTGGTAAAGCTTCAGTGAGTCCCCAAGAAATATCAGAACGGATGTGACGTCTATGATTCCTATCCAAATAGCCAATTATTCGGTCATCTAGTTAGATATTTTTGTTGATGCTGATCGGACGGATCACACAATAAGCGTGTTTAATTTAATATAAGTGAATCCTAAACCATTTCTTTAAGGTGCAGTCTTATACAACAAATCGGACCAAAAACGTTTGGTCTAAGGGGCGTGTACTAAGGGTATTGTTCTGATTCGAAACTTGGCCTGTGGAAGTAAAATTAGTGGTGAAGAGAAGACACCAAATATTTCAATATCAAACAAATCTTAAGCTAGTTCGGCACTAGACTGCTAAGCAAATGCCTTATTTACAGCGTCATATGCGGGCTTGCAATTCACAACACTTGTACACACGATACCGACTATTACGAAAACATTTGCAGTTCCCGACTAAAGAAATTAAACACATAATGTCTCCTGCACATACAACTCTGTCGAAAAACGACACCTCGGAGCATTTTTCTTCGACATTCTTGGCAAATTGCCCGCACAAGCATTGTGATCGTCTGCTCGCATGATCGCTTACATTGAAGAGAAGTCGGTTAATGCACTTTCTCATTTCACACATGCTCGCGATTAAATAACAAAATCATTGAAATAAAAGCTTCTGCACTCCAGGAAAAGAGCTGTACTTGTTTACTTTTTAAATTCTAGGAAGTGCTCTAACGATACCACTCATCGCAGCCAGACAAAGCTGATAAACGACAGACGCAATATGTTTCCCCGAAAGATAACGAAGTCAAAGTCAAAGCAGTATTTTTGTGACAACGACAAAATTAGACTTCAATAATGACAAGCAACGCACTGCAGCCACCTCGAAATTGTATACTAATCGAGACTTTTCGGAGTCACTACTTTAACCGAAAACAACTCGCACTCAATACAAGACAAATGTGTGTAAAGAAAAAACTACTCACACGTGACCTCCAGGCACAAGTTGTTCACGGGCAAAAGACCGAATAAATTAAACAAACACGTTTAAAAATCAACACCACTTTGATATGTCCGCTAAGTAGTAAATCACTCTCAGACAAAACACAAAACACTGACTTGCACTTTCAACAACAAAACAAGGCAGACTCTCTCTAGAAGCGATGCTTGTGATCTCCTGATTTAACACGTCCAATACTGATTATTATCCGAAGCAAACTGACTATAAGTTGTTAGACTCATTCCGGTGATGACCAAGCAGTGGAAGGTTTAGCCGCCATTAGCTCCACCATATGCCTTGATGACGAATTTGCAATACGCTCCAATAGCCAAGCACCTCATACCCAACGGAAGCATGAGCACTGTACACAGTTTTGCACCCTGCACTATGGTATTCTAGATTTCATGCTAATGTCTGCCGTTTATCACATAACACGCTCTTGGGGCAATGACTACAGATGGGGAAATGATGCATACAATGGCTGATAAACGTTGTTTTCTCTTTATTTCACTGGCTGCTGATAATTGAATGCACATCGGCATCGGAGGCAGAAACATGGCCGAATAAACTGATAAATACTGCGACGAAAATGTCAGACATTTTGATGTGCACACTGCTACATAGTTTAACAAAGAAAATTGCCTCGAAAGGGAGACAGCGCTTGACAGGTTATCATCGCACAAACACGAATATGATTAAATACACAAAAGATTACCTGGTTTTTGTGTCGTAATTATCTAAAGCTGAGCGTATGTACGTTTGTAAAACGTAAACAAAGCAGAAAATCCAATTTCGTACTAATCTGCCCTGAGATTGAGTGCAAAATTATTCGATGTGGGCGGACGACAGCGTATGTTTTGGGCAAACCAAACGGATGACTGTCAAGTAAAAACTCAAAACAAAGGGGGACCGGGGAGCACTAGATAATTTCACTAACGACAAGACCTATTTGCGCAACAATAATTTTCTTCCAATAATCACGATTATACCGCACAATGCAAACGAAAAAGAAAACAACAACCCACTCATTTATTGGAATTTGCGCGATGTGAGAGGGACGGGAATAGGCGCATAAACCAGCTGTTGTTTGTTTTGATAAATGTGGAGAGTTTCGCCGTTTGACAATGAGTGCGTTCAGTACGAATATAATGAATGTAAGATGGAATTTATATATTCGTTTAAGTTTAAATTTTATTAACGGGATTACTTTTGACGTTTCTATTAGGTTGAATAAACTGTTTACAATTGAAAAAGTGATTTTTGCTATTCTTATACGTCCGGTATTCATTATTCAGTGTAACCACCCGTATTCAAAGTACGATATTGTATTTTGCTGAATAGATCTTGATGTTTACGTTTTTTAATATGAATTTCTAATAAAGTAGAAACGTCAAATGAAGTTGAATCCTTAAACGCAATAATTTAATTACAAGAGAACAATTAATATCATAGCTCCAGGAGAATATTGCAGTCGAAATGTAATTTCGGGATATAAATAAATCATGCACCATTAAATTTTCCTATTACATTAACACTCCTAGCATTATGCTATGTTCCCACCGAACCGAAACCGCGAGCTTTGGATGAACTTTTATTGAAACCTCAAAAGGCCATTCCAATGGAGTTTAAAGTGATTTTAAATGTCATCAGCTGTCAAGTTTGAGGTGCCCGGCAAGAAGAGGAAAAAGGAAGGAGCATGTTTACATATTTTGGCATCTAAAAATGAAGAAAGAGCTTTGAAGGTTGGGGGGGGGGGGAGGGGGGGGGGGGGGGTGTCTATAAACTTACAGTACGGGACTGCTACGTTTTGTACCGAACAGAAACCGCAAGGTTCGGATAAACTCTTACTGAAACCTTAATAGGCCGTGGTTCCCGTTGGAGCCACACGCTCTCATTGTATAATTGCCCATCAAAACAAATAGTACTCGTTCTCAATTTTGAAATGGCTGCCAGAAAATCTGTCTATTGACAGGAAATAATTTTGTGGCAACACCGGCAAATAGAAAGAGAAAATGATCACCTAAATAAACTGGTCAAGTTCAAGTTTGGTTTGGCAATCACTCATGGACGGATGAACTCAAGCGGGTTGCAACGAGGTTTATCAGAAGCCGCTAGAAATATATGGTGGAACCTAGTAGGTTCGGAGAAAATTGATGAAAACTCGCGGTTTCGTGCGGTGGAAACGTAGTGTTGCACTCTCTTGAAGTAGGAGCTTAGATACGGTTTTAGGAATTTCTATTTCCTCCAGTAGTAGTAAGAGACAGTGATTGCACTTGTGGTGATCTCGTGATGATCTCTCTGATTATAGGGACCATTGAGCAGGGATAGAACTCTATAGTTCTGCAAGAGGTGGAATTTTTTTGTACTGGTGTACATAGATCTGATATTCCAGTTTTCGGCCATGCCTTCGTCTTCCCAAATTCTGCAGATGATCCGGTGCATGCCCCCTACCTGATCATCTCCACCGGCCTTGAGCTCTTATGGGAAGCCATCTGAGCCTGTGAATGATGTTCTTCAGTTTTCTAACTTTTTCAAAGCGTGATTGAAGGCTACTTCATCGACTGGAGTTGGGATTTCTTGAGTTCCTAGCCCTCTCTCCAGGTCATGCTCGTTGAGCATCTCTTGGAAGTGCTCCATAAATACATTCACTATTCCCTGCGGATCAGTTACAGGGTTTACTATCACAATTTCGAAAAGACTGGTTCTAGTTCTTAAAGTCTGATGTCAGGCTTTTGCATTTTTTATAAAAGACTAGTATTGTCTGTTAATAGACTTTTTGAAATCCTTGGGCTGGGGTCGCGAGGCTTTTTTTGAGGTGTAAGTATCTACGCCTTCTCCTTCCGTCTTCTAGCCGGTTCTCCTCTTGTGCTGATCTTGTTTTCCGTTGCAACGACTTTTAAGTCTATGGTACATAGAATACTTTATTTGTGTCAGCGTGAGCGATACTTTAACAGATACATAAAATTCATACGGTCTTAAGGGAGGTGACACATAGACCAAAGCTAACGCGATGGATGTAGTTGCTCAACTCTTATCTCTCCTTCATTTCAAAAGCTTTTCAATTTTAACAAGTAAAGTACTCTATGTGCCGGAGCCTTTAGTATGACTTGTTGGTTCCACGTTTCTTCTGTCGACTCTCACCATCATACCACGGATTGTTTATCAGAGGTGGTAGGTAGCCTACAGTAATTAGCTCTACTTCGTTGATAACCGACACGCAAAACAAGAACATTGGGGCTTACGTTCGTCGTAGGCGTATCGGAAAGGCTATCAATTTATTGTCTGGCAAACTCTGCCGTGTTCAGGTATCCAATGCCAATACTCATATTTGTTGGCTGGTGCAGCTTTCTGACATTGGATAGTCGAGCTCTGAATCTTGGGCATCCAGGATATTTGACGCATGCCTTGCGTCAATGGGCACATGGTCGATTTGGTTGGAACCTCGACGGTCTGGAGATCGGCATGTTCACTTGCAACCGGCTTCATAGTCGCCGTCCAAAAACTTGAAATAGTTATCTTTCTACATGTGGACACATGTTGCTGATGTTGTAGAATCTGCCTTGCATGCAGATCACAGCCAACAACGTAAGCCCACAATTGATACGCATCCTTAAATATGCAACCTTTTGTAACAGTTGTATTATGTGAAGTAGTAAAGTGCCAAACCGAAACTTTCTTCAACCAAAGAGAACGGTTTGCAAGTGTGCTCCTGGAATGAAAGACTCCGAAGGTGTTTACACTTCCGTAACAAGTGGTTTCTTACGTGGGAGGGTTGTTAGCCCTCGGCACAATGCTTGTGCTGAATTACACGATAGTAGGACTAGCAGATCAGAAGCTAGACCCAGGTCCGCCTCGGTCTGTCGCGCCACCAATATTATTATTATTATTATTATTGTGACTCGCAAATGCAACAACAATTTATCGATCTACACACCAGAAAATCAAGCACTTTTCACTTACTCTCATCATGTCGAAACACCTCAAGGAAAAATATGAATGACATTCAACACGTTTAAGTTATTTCCTATTCCACTCTTTAGTTTTGAAACATATGAAAACAAAATCGCTGAAATATAATTTAAGATGAAGATAATATTGAATAAAATATTTCATATTAAAGTTTGAGAGCCACAAGTCTCCGTATCAACCAGCAGATAAGAAACAAGAAATTCACTGAATGTCAACAGCATATGACAGCTGTCAGTTGTGAACTATCAGATTGAAACGGGCGTATTTACATTTTTTTACGTGAAGACTTTGTTTTTTTTTTTTATTTGTTGTGATTCTTTTAAAAACAAATATTTACATCCGAAGTGAACACGAGCAGTTATTTAGTGTGTAGTAAAATTGCATTTGTTTTATGTAGGATATTCCAAGTAGACATTTCCAACGAAGCTGCCAAAATATATAGCGAATAACTTAAATTTACAATGAGCAACGATCGTAGTCGGGCGTTAATCCTTCGTGCGGAAAGTGAAGAGTCCCCAAGTATTTTGTCCAATTCACCGTCGATATCGTCTTTGAATCGACTCCGTGATACCTTTCGACGTTCGGAAAGTATCGCCTCGCAAATAGGTTCTATAATAACATCAAGTAATGATGGTAATAGTTCTGAAACAACACCAAGAAAGAAGAAGTCTGGTAAGTCAGAATTATTTCATTTTTATCTTGTTACGTGTCCTGGATGAATGAGAACATATTGAAGGTGAAAAGAACACTTGTTACTAATTGGAAATGGTTTGGAAGGTACTGCTTTCATTTGCTGCATTGAATAGGGTTCAGAGTTGATTTTTGTTGAACTGAAACCGGGTGCAAATGTGTTATCAAGCGATTATTTAAAATGATTGAACTGCGGGCTTAAATCAAATCATAAAGTGTGTAGATAGTTTGAATAAAGAGTGATAACTACGCAATCAATGGATTTGTTAAAGTTTCTTTGCACCGAAAATAAATTGACAAGTTCGGTAAAATAGACATTTATTTTACGAAATCTTATTGGAGTACAGAGAAAATCTGCAGTCGTCTGTGTACTACGGTCGGAAAAATTCATTTCCAGATGTTTTGGTGACAAAGGAGTTTGCAGGAGTATGGACAAACATCATCTGTCTCGCGTGACCTAAACCTATCTCGAAATATTTTCCAACTGCGGTAAATTCTGTTCATTTCCTTTTAAAAGAACCATGTGTACTTTCGTCGCCGTTGGTTATGAAGTGACGCGAATGAGCCAACCCAGTAAAAGCATGCAGACAACAGGTGTGCTTTCCATAATTCCCTTTCATTAGCTGAAGGGCTGAGCTGAATGGTTTTGCGATGAAATCGGATCCTCGGATTCTTTTTCGTTTTTAAGAATTAGGTGAAAGAAGTGTTATTAAAGCAATTAGGCCATGTTTGTGGCTAGCCGACACCATGTACCACCGAGGTATAGTCGTACATATGCTGCTTCAGCAGACAGTGACTGCAAACCACTGCGGATATAGAGAATATTATGTTATTTGAACTGAATTCATCAGAGAATTTATTGCAGGAACAAGTTCAGCTCAAAATACGCAGTCGCTATAATTCTTGCATACAGTTTTATACATTCATGACGTATTCCATCTATTTATTTTGATATTTTACCAGTTTTTGAGTGTCTTTAGCTGCCATATTATGCCTAATAAGCTTGGCGTGGCCCTTCCCTGAAAGTTCACAAGTGGTGTTGTGGAGAGCAACTCTCTCCAAGACATACGTGAAACATGCATATAACTTACTTATCTATAGACCCGTACTGCTGTAAACTGGCAATCGGATATAAGTGGGTAGCATTGCCTAAACTTTTTTATAGCCACTCAGGCCTGTACTTATGTAATGCGTTGCAAAATAATCGACAGCGGCAGTTGAACCTGCGAACCTTGATTGGCTTTTGTTATTAGCCAATATTGTGATATTTTTGTTATTATTTGTATATATGTATATACAGTCGAACTTCGAGAAGTGAACTTCGATGAGTCGTATATTTGACAACTCGAATGAAATTGGTTGATAATAGCACCAAGACTGATATTTACATGTAAATTGACTTCGATAACTCGAACCTCGCTTACTCGAATGTCTTGATAACTCAAACAGATTATTTAGGGTCACAATTTGGTTTTATAAGGAATCGCTTTCGGGGTACTGCGTTTGTATGTTCCTTTCATCTAGTAAAAACGGGATCGTGCTTTTGGTGAATATTCTGAGCGGGGGGAAGGTGATGAAATTCCTTCGTTTTTCAGAACTGACCGCTCAAACGAAAGAAGTGAGGTAAAAATTCAACTGCAGATGGAACTTGAAACTTGAATTGGGCGATTCGACGTCTTGGACAGAGCGTCACAATGGGCAGCTATAACTTCGAGGTAGTGAAGGACTTCGTCTACCTCGGCTCCTCAGTAAACAATACAAACTACATCAGTACCGAGATCAAACGCAGAGTAACTCTTGCCAACCGCTGTTTCTATGGGCTCAAGAGGCAATTGAGCTAAACCCATTTTGGCCGCCTCCGCTTCAATACCAGCAAACGCTTCATAGACGGCTCGCTGTGTTCTGCCAATCACGTCAATGTCATCCGCGTATGCTAGCAGTTGTACGGACTTTTGGAAGATCGTGCCTCTAGTGTTGGCGTGTGAGTCTTGCACGATCTTTTCCAGGATGATGTTAATCAAATGACAGCGCGTCGCCTTGTCTAAAACCTTTTTTGACATTGAAGGTCTCGGTGAGTTCGTTACCGACCTTGATGGAGCAGCGAGAGTTCTCCATCTGCATCCTGCACAACCTGACGAGTTTGGCAAGAATGTCAAAACTAGACATGGCGTTGTATAGCTCGTCCCTATGCACGCTGTCATATGCGGCCTTGAAATCGATGAATAGGTGGTGGGTGTTGATCTGCATTTCTTCGGTTTTTTCCAGGATCTGCCGTAATGTGAACATTTGGTCGATGGTGGACTTCCTGCGGCCTGAGACCGCATTGATAAGGACTTATCAGGTTGTTGACGAATGGTTTCAGGCGCTCACAGAGAGGATCTTCTGGCGATGTTAAGGAGACTTATCCCTCGGTTGTTGGCGCAGTTGAAGGGATTCCTTGTACCCACAATGATTGAAATTCCATTGAAGATTGCTTTTTAAAAAAATCCGCTCTTCAGTCATTTGTAACAAACTTTTTTAAATTATAATTATATTCCTCTACGTTTTAAGTGTTATATCCCAGATAAATAAATATTGATATCAATTTTGTATTTTTCTTGATAACTCGAATTTTTTTTTTGTGACAAGTGATGGTTCGAGTATATAGTCGAAGTTCGACTGTATATATATTAGGTAGTCGAAAAAGTCTTTTCGTATTTCTAATCAAACTTCAACTCATTTTTTTTGTATTTATAATGAACTTTATTGAACAAAATATGTACCATTTTGGTCGACCACCTTTTGTCATTTTTTCTGCTAAACACATTATTCCATCAGTGTAAGACTTTTGTCTCTCTGTGTTCCTTTGAAGTCAACTTTACTCCATTAAGGGAGTTCTGCATTGACCGAAACAAATGGTAGTTCGATGGTTTGCCGAGTCATCAAAGGTGTGTGTGGTCTAGCGTTGTCCTTATGGAAAACTAAGCTCTTTCTGTCAGTTCTGGCCGTTTTTTTTTCGATTCCTTGCTTCAATCTCATCAGTTCTTGACAGTAAAGTGTAGAATCAATCGTTCGACCAGGCTGGAGCAGCTCATAGTGGATGATTCCTTTCCAATCCCACCAAACACTCAGCATAACCTTTCGAGGCGTCAATCCTGGCTTTGCGACCATTTGTTGAGCTTCACCACGCTTGCACCATGATCTTTTTCGCACATTATTGTCGTATTTGATCCACTTTTCGTCTCCTGTTACCATTCGCTTCAGAAATGGTTCGACTTCATTTCGTTTCAGCAAAGAATCGCAGATGTTAATTCGGTCCATTACATTTTTCACAGACAATTCATGTGGTACCCAAACATCGAGCTTCTTTTTGTAGTTAGTCTTTTTTAAATTGTTCAAAACCGTTTGATGATGAATGTTTAGTTCCTTGGCGATATCATGGCTTCTTATGTGACGGTCTTGGTCAATCTTTTCCATAATTTCATCGAATTTTTCAACGATAGGTCGACCAGAGCGAGGTGCATCTTTCACATCGAAATTTCCAGAACGGAAGCGAGCGAACCATTGTTATGCTAGACGAACTGATGCAGCATCGTCTCTTGGCTTGCATGGCATTTTTCCCCTTTTTTATACAAAAATTTCAAAATATATGAAGAATATATATTTATAATATATATGAAGAATATATAATTCTTGATTATTTTCACTAATTTTTTAACAGCTGTAGCTTTTTTTCAACTTCTCCGAATTTAATTTTTTTTTCGTTAAATGAAGCTTAAAATATCACCTTTCCAACACCATATTGTATGACAAAATGTGATTAGTAACACTGGCGATAGACGATTCCAACGACATCTATCGACAAAATGTGAAAGGACTTTTTCGATTACCTAATATTATTATAAAATTTATATTTAGCGTGCAATGTTGCATATGCCTATATGATTCTCCTCCGAACACTCCACCATTCTCGAACACCTATTACCACAATCTACAAATAGGGAAGGTACAAGCTTTAACTCCCTATCACCTACCCAACATGCCTATCGCAAAGGGTATTCAACAGAAACAGCACTTCACTCCCTAGTCAGCACCATTGAGAAATCCTTTGATAACAAAGATTACACAATGGTTGCTTTCCTTGATATATAGAGGGGGCTTTTAATAACGTCAAAAGTGAAGCGATAACTAACACCCTAACTAGACAAAAAGTAACTGGAAGTATTAGTGACTGGATAAAGAGTGTCTTATCCCGTATAAGTATCCAATCAGAACCTGGAAATCACAGCATAACCAGAAGAGTTGTCAGGGGCACCCCGCAAGGAGGAGTACTCCCCTTCTCCGGATACTAGTGATAGACGAAATTCTTAATGAACTTAGTCAAAGCGGCTGCAAGCTAATAGTCTACGCAGACGATATAGACTTAGTCGTAACAGGCAAACCATTAGAGACATAATGGCAACGTATCTAAAGAAGCTAGAAATGTGGCGGGGAAGAGCTGTTCTAGATGTTAACCCATCCAAGACGGAACACGTACTGTGTACAAAAAGACACAAAATACCTCCTTTAATCCTACCGAAGTTGAAGAACATAGAACTAAGTCTTACTTGTCATGCCAAATACTTAGGCGTAATATTAGACAGTCAGCTAAGCTGGAAAAAAACATTAAGGACCCTACTAGGAAGGCGGCGGTAGCTATGTATACTTGCAAGTGGATCTTCGGTTCTAAATGGCGGCTCAATCCGAAAATGATACACTGGGTATATACAGCAGTCGTATCCTTGTTTGGTAGCCAGTATTACGAAATACATTCAATCTTAGAAAGATAAGCAGCATCCAAAAATCTGCGGGCATTTGCATAACGGGTGCACTTCGCTCCACACCTTCAGCCGCCATGGAAACAATGCTACAGCTACTTCCCATCGACATTTACGGGAAGTTGGCGGCTACCAAGGCAGCGGTCAGGTTGAGGGAATGCAACCGCTGGATGCACAGATTAGGGCACATGGATATAATCAAGAATTTTGTTTATATACATGTGAAAGCCCGTTGTAGACTTTGAATTTGGGTATAAAACACTCATCCCTAATAGAGAAGACTGGGCATCAGACGTAGTCAGAGAAGCTACTCATCTGGAAGTATACACAAACGGATCCAAAACAGAAGAAGGCGCTGGACTAGGATTTTGCCCTTTTGTTGCTGCAGGCTAAGCGGGTAGCTTCAGTGTCGAGGAGGAGGAAATATCCTCTCTGTCCCGTCGATTGTCCAACCACTGAAGTATATTCCAGGCAGAAGTAAAAGCTACCCAAGAGGGTGCCCGCTTACTTTCAATGAACCCGATAGACGGGCTATTTATCGTTATATACATAGACAGTCAGGCGGCCATCAAGGCTTTGGATACACCCTCAATCAAATCTAAGATGGTACAACTTTTCCGTCTATCTCTTAGGGAGATACAACCACTCGTGTTGTGCGTGCTATTGTTCTCTCACGCGTGGAAGGGACCTACAGTTTAATGCCGACTCCGAACGGCCAAGTTTGAGAAGCTTTTAAAAGACAGAAAATACTCTTTGAGCATTGTCAGTGACTCGAAAGAGGTGGAGCCGGGAAATATGAAAGGTGGTAAATTCGGGTATCGAAACTGGCACTCTCTGCGTAGGAGTCGACGCACTAACCCACTACGCCACGGCGACCCAAGGCTAATATGGCCTTCAATAAATCCCAAAATACAAGCGTTCTCCTAATTCTAAATAGAAAGGAAATCAGCAATCTAGTTGGCATTATTACTGGCCATTGCCTATTAGGCACACACGCAAGGAGAATGGGAACCCCCTACAATGACTTTTGTAGGAGCTGTAGGGAAGAAGAGGAAGAAGAAACTATACTTCACTACCTCGGCACATGCCCAGGACTTGCAAGGACAAGGAAAAACACGCAATTCATTCAATAGCCTTGAGAAAATGTCTGGGATCAAAATTCTGGATAAAGCAAAATTTATAAAAAAAAATACAAATTGGCTGTAACCCAGCAAAGGAGTGCATCATCCAGGACATGAAATTGGCATGGCAGTATGTATCTTCAGGTGTTTTATTTAGTTAGTTGGTGGAATGGCACGTTAGCTTCCAATTAGTGATATCACAATGGATCTAATCAGGACCTAATTGGGCCAGAAATGCTTCAGTTGTGGCAATCACATTAACCTAACTTAACCTAACCATTACCACAATCTCTAGAAAAACGTCTAAATATGTACAGCTTCCAGATTATACTGGAAGTCCGATAAACATTGAATGGCCCTCACTGTATCTACTCCAAAGATCTTGACTTACAAAAATCATTTCTATTACCGAGACATTTTTCCGTTTTTCCGGCAGAAACTATAGCGGCTCACTGCATTGGCTCAAGAACAACGTGATATCGAAAAGGGATACAGTTAATAGACCAGACAGGATAAGATCCGTGGATGCAGTCACTATTTACCCAGAGGCTTCTCTGAAGTGTGGGCTATCTCTTGATCAGATAGCCAAGTCACAAGTGATTAAGCATCTAACTTATGAGCGCATCAGGTCACTGTCACATTCCTGGATATGACGAAGCGGAGGATTTGATGCTTCCTCTTCAGTTCTTCCAAGGGGAAACTTCTCTCGCTACAGGAGAGCATCTTTTCACGCCTGGCACGATTAATTCCTTGATACACCAATTCCAAATGAGGAATAAAATGTCTTCGGATATGTGTGATTAGGTCTGAAGACATCTCATTCCTCACTTTGAAACAATAAATAAGACCGACGCACTACTCTTAACGATCACATAGCTTAATTAATTCAACAGTCTAGCACTTAGGGCTGTTATTCGCTGTCACACAGTGGCACTAGTATACACGCCTTAGGGGTTTTGTCTCCTTTTCAACGACATGTGGGTGAAGTTGCATATAAGAGGAGAAGGAACCCACTAGAGATGCATTTCAAAAAAGTTCGTAAGGGAAAAGGGCTGATGAAGCCTTAAAGCTAAACAGGTCCGAAATAGGGCTTCTATGTGGATCACGCACTGGATACTGCTCATGCAATTACCATTCACACAAAATAGGTCTAAACACTATGGTTAAATGCTGTCATTGTTGGCTCACTAGTCGAATGCCCAAGCTTATGCCGCTTTCACACTCGCTTAGATTCGTCGGCGATTTTGCCAAATTCCCTTTTGTGATCTCAAGCCACTTTCACACAGTAAATCTTTCAGTCTCTGCAATTGAGATCTCAATTCTTAAATTTGTGTGTTTCCTACCCTCTCTCACACATGCGCCATCTCTTTCTTACATATGTACATCATGCTTCCAATACCCAACGAAAACGAAGAGAGATAAAACAGAATAGAAAATCCAAAAGCAAACCCCGAGCACATCAGACGCGGGCTACCCCTATCACGTCTCACCTCCCGTGTCTACAAGATGGAAAAATCGCTGATAAAAGTTTCCTGTGTGTAAGCGACTTTACATGTCCAGTTTCACAATGGGGGTTTAAACTTAAGATCAGTTGAACAGTAAAAGCTGAACTTTGCTTGCGGAATGTGATCGAAAAAAATGGAACCATTCCAATTGGTGCCTGTACTGGCTACAAATCTTATTGGATTTCAAGCTTTAGACGAAACTGTGAAAGCGACGGAATTGTTGAAACGAAGTTGAAACCACAAGTAGAATTTAAGCTCGCACTGTGAAACTGGACATATCAGTACCAAATAGTATAACCCATATCCCAACTAGGAATGATTTCCGAAGCATCTCATCTCACAAATAAAATTTCTAAAATTAGCATCTAAGACCTCGATGAAGGAAGGGCCACAAAAGATCCAAGAAGTTGCCGTGGATTTGATTTCAAACGTAATCTTCTATTCTATTCAAACATAACTACAAGGACTCTTGCCAAACGACGCCAATTAAACGATAGCCAGCGGTTTCCTTTATTTTCGCTCCCGGATAAATGTACAGCACTTTAGTCCGCGTTTGACCTAAAACTCAAAGTCTAATAGATTTCGAAGATGCGTTGTCTAATAGATATATCAAAGATTAGTTTTGCCGGTGCTATGTTGTCTATGTGATCAATGTCACTGCACTACTAGAGTAGATTATGGTTGAAACCTTCCAAACTGCCTTGAACTCGAATATGGTAAAAAACGACCAAAACCTCGGTCAAAGGGAGGACCTTCAGGGCTTCTTCATTCGCTCTCCACCCTGTCCTTCCATCTGAGCTAGAGATTAGGAGTCGAATGTTACGGCTCCTGCACGAAAACAACTTGTTTTTTCCCTTTCGAGACAGGGCTGGTCACTCGTCTGTCTATGATGTTGGGGTTGTCTCTGAAATTCCAAGGTAGAGGTTTGTCATAAACACAGTCTCTCCCAATTCGATTAAATTTAGCTTCGCTCTGCGCAATTCGTAGTCGTTTCATAACATGAGTCACACACTTTAATTCGCTACGCAGTATTTTAATATCATTTTCTGAATGACACATCAGTCACTCTCATTTATTATTCGACCGAGTGCGTTCCCATTTTGGCTTGTTTACCCTGCAGTCAACCTGGAAACCGCTTTAAAGTTCCACAATCCGTTGAACACTCCAAATCTCTTGAAAGTAACCAACATTCTCTCGAAGAAGTAACTTTTATCAGTGATTTCATAAAAGCAATTAAAATCCCATCCCCCGTCCGGTGACTGAATGCGCAATAAAGGACGATGACATCCCTGAAACATTTTCATTTATCCCTCACTCATGGGGAGAATGTATTAAAAAACAAAAAAGGTTCAATCGACTTCACACACACACATCCGACCGAGCAAGCTATATTTGCTCGCAAGCACAGCCGGCATCTTCTAAATATAGTTGATTCACCTCCTTTGTCCTTTTTGTCCGTTTAAATGCGATAAAACAACAAGTTAAAGGCGGTTAATAGTTCAACCCTTCAGGTTTCTCTTCTTCTGTTCTTGCTTTTCTATTTTCTCTTTTTTTACATTTCTTTTCTTTTATTTGGCTCTTTTTAGATTAGGTATTTGTTTTTTTTTTTTCATCTCACCCACGTTGCGAGGCGAAAATTGTCAACGCTCACAGTTGAGGGTTGATTCTGCGAGCGTCGTGGTTGGGAAACGCCACAGCGAGAGGGGCATCGATTAATGCTGTTATTCACCCCTGGAAATATTTGGTTTTTGCTGTGAAACCAAACAGGGGATGCAGTCTGAACAATTTAAAATTCACTTCATTTCGTTGAATAAACGCCATTTTTTTGTGAGGTTGTGGTTGAGTGAGTCAGTTTGCTGTGGTGGTGGTGTGCCCGGTGGCTTAAATTGAGGGAAAACCGTTGCCGTTTTGCTTGAGTCGACTCTTTATCTCTTTAATTCAACTAGACACAATTTGAAGTAGGATTTGAATTGTTGATCATTGATGCGTTGGTGCGAAATAGGAATTGCCTCAGTCGCCTTGAAGGAACTCAATAATAATAATATAATATGGGTGGCGTCCGAGGCGGACCTGGGCCTAGCCTTTCAGCAACCACTCGTATTGTGCGTGCTATTGTTCTTTCACGAGTGGAAGGACCTACAGTTTAATGCCGACTCCGAACGGCGAAGTTGAAATTAAAGGTGGTAAATTCGGGTATCGAACCTGGCACCCTCTGCGTAGAATTCGACGCACTTACCCACTACGCCACGGAACTTATAACCTTTTAATGCTTCTTGGAACAGGCCCTGGCCTTTCGTCTGTGATCTTAAATAAAAATAGTGTCTAGTAGACCATTGACAACTGCTCCATCAGATGGCTTTCGTATACAATCAGGGAGGCAGCCCTTGTGGCACTTCGATAGAACTCGTACTGGAGAACTCTCCAAAAAAGAGGCCGTATCTTTCTTTCGACAAACGTGCGTGGGCAGAAGGCACTGCGTACCTCACTTACCTACAAGATTTATACTTGTAGTTGAAGATTTTATAAAACAAGTTTTTAAATTTGGCTTGATGTGGTAGATGATCATTTACATCAAAGCACAGTAACTACGGTGTGAGACAGAGTGATCTCTAAAAACTCTCCAATTTGTGATAGATTTTTCGAGAAGAGAGTGAGATTTAGAACTTTTAGGCGGATTCTATTGTCAAAAGTCGTGAAAGATTAAAGCTTAATAATGACTCGCCTCTTTTATTTGCGTCTCTGCTTCCCCATAAGAGGTCGCACCCAATTATGAGGTTTACAGTTTTAGTGAGCGCAAGTTTAGTTGTTTCTTCTATGCCATCTGGGGGTATTTTACCGTTATAGGCCATGTGGGAAGAGACAATCCAGTATTTTGATTCTCCTAGCTCAAGACATGCCGTGGTTTGGTCGCTAGGAAGAATACAGACATTGAGATTGTTCTTTGGTAAAATACATGCTCTTGGCTTAACTGTCTTGTTTGTGTACAGTAATCTTGTCCTTTATGATTTAGGGTTCCTGGATTAGGACAATATCTTCTCCGCTGCTTCATAAGCGGAGGTTCAAGTTGGAGGAAGCCAAGGAGTGCCGTCGAAAAACTAAACCCACCGGAAATTAAGAAAAATTACAGTAAAAGTAGAATTTAAAAAATCAAACAAAATTAGGGGTATTTATTTCATATCTCGGGATCTGTAAAAATTATCAAAAGAAGTTAATCTTTTAATTCTTCCGGAACACCTTCCATCATGCTTTTGATGGTCCCACCTTTTTTAGAGCTACTTTTCCATCAAAAAAGAGTTAAGGACCACCAGGGTTTTTGGTGGCCCTTAATTAAATTTTTCTCTTTCAATTGGCCCAAGTTCTGGCGAATTCGGAGGATTGGACTCTCTGAGCACCACCGAAACCTTGTTTAGTTCATACCAATCTGTCGCTCTCTTTCCATAGTGACATGACGCAAGATCAGGCCAAAATAATTTTAGATTTTTTGTTAAAAGGCCTTTAGCGGCTTTACAGGCACTCATTTATATAAACATCGCCATTTATTGAGCCAGTCGTGAAGAAAGAGCCCACAAGAACCAATTTCTTGCAAAACAAGGATTTTTTTTTGCAAATTTCGCTTTGGATCGAAACTTTGCTTGTAAATTTCCTCTACCTTTGGCGACATAGAATCTCTGCATCGGAAGCTGGTTGATATCACCAAAAACATACGATTCATCGTCCATTATGATGCATGAAAATTTGGTCAAAAAATTTGATTGCAAATGTTTTGTCCATCTCGCCAACATTTTTTTTTGTTCATATCTGGAACCTTCTTGACTTTATATGTTTTAAGGTCCGTAGACTCACTTTATTTTCAAATTCACTTTATGAACGAACAAATTTAAACTTTCAGCTTTTTTTGCCAAATGACGTTCAGAAATGTTGGAATTTTTTTCAAGAAGGCTAAAGGCCTCTTTTCTTTCCTATTAACTTTTATTTCCTTTACAATTCTTACGACCACCCTGGCTGTGCTAAGTGACACTTAATACTTTACCTACATCCAATTCAGATTCCATGTTCATTGTGTTAACTACCAAACAGAAATGGCATTCAATTTAAAAATAATAGAAGCGTAGGACACCGACACCATCCAAGAAATTAAAAACTACACTTCGCGCTGCTACAACTTCTTTTGTTAATTATCCGTTTATTTCTCAACACTGTTGAAGGTCAGTATTTTTATACACAATGGACTTAATGTTATCCGTGGAAAATACAAAAAAAAAATGTATTTGTGGAAACTTCAGGTCGTACACTCGATCAGCTGGTGACTCTTTCCAAATATTAGGGCACAGCTGGCAAACGGTACTGTGCATTGTATTACACTATGTCGTGCAAGTTAGGCACCGAACAATATTTATTCTTCTAGTAAATTCGAAATGTGAGTGGGTACAGATTTTCGATGGTACTCCTTATTTCAGAGTGATGAAGATTTATTTGAAGGTATCTAAATACCTCTATAACTGTGACGAAGTCTATCTCCCGCGATCACTCTAATAGCTCTTTTTCGTTTTTAAGAGTTATTTCGTTAGAAGCTTCGACGGAGTCTGACATCGGGTCTATCTCCTGCAAGGATTTGGTAATGTTGTGCAGTGATCCTCATTCCCATCTAAATTGAAGCAAGTAATGTTTTTTGATTGAAATGATGATAGAATTTGGAAAGTACTGTTTACCAAGTCCTTTCCTAACCGATTTGTCCTTTGCCATTTCACATCGGTTAAAATTGTAAAAATTCGTTCTGCCCTCGCATTTGAGTGAGCTAGGATAACGCATCCTACCTTGAGCATCCCATTGAAGAGAAAAAATATTGTATCAGGAATTTTCGAGACATTTTTAAAACTAGGAATTTACTTTACTACACAATACAGTGGACTACGATTTTCCTGTGCTGAAAAAACCTCGTTAAACTCGTTAAAAAAAACGTTGCAAATGTTTTAAAAAATAAAAATAGGCCTTATCTTCTTGGTATCTCGAGGTCTCTGTGAATGTTTGCGGCTTTTTTTCGTAAATCTTCGAATGATGCTATTCGAAAGAAAGGATCTTAATACGTCCCAATTTTCAAGAAGTCTTTCCACATAATGATGAAGTGAAAGTCAGTGGGATCTTGCTGGTTTTTGTGTTATGTTCACGACATAAATTTGGTCTGGTACAAATATAGAACAGAACATTCTTATGCTTCTTTGTGCGCCGCTGAGATGGGGGTATTCCGCGTTGTGTTGTGCCACAGGTTTTGTGGTGGAAGACTCTTTGGGTCCGGGCTTTATATAGCCTAGCCAATTTATACGTTGCATTGACGCCTGACAAGGTTCATTGCGCTAGACTACCCATATCATACACACAGAGGATCTTTTATGCAATGTCTAGGTTTTAAGATCTAGCCTTATCGGTAGATGGTGAAGTTAAAGGCGTTTCTTGTATATCGGCCAAAGATACTGAGGTTCTACTCGTGGGGGCCTGCTTTCCTCCGACAATATCTTACAGATGAGCAGGCACATATACCCTATCACATAATATCTAGTTCCCTTAAAGTTTTTTGCGGAGAGCCTATCCGCACCGGCAGTCTTATTAGACACAGAGGCGTAAGAGTAAAAGCGTATGAGTCGACTCTAGACTGACTTACTTAAGAAAACTAACCTAACTATCTTGACATTTTCAACTATCCCCTACGGCAAGACATTCGTCATCATCATTATCTACAGTGTTCTACTAAAGGGAAACAGTCGTGATGATGTGGACATTCGTGCAACGTGACCAGACCATCGAAGCATAGCCCTCTCCGTTCGAAGAAGCTGCTATCACGGCGAGTGCAAAACCAGGAAGAAATCTCATTTCGACTTCATGTATTCGCGGCATATTTTTTTCGGAGGCGAAACTTGGAAAAGGGTTGAGTTAAAAACCGCTAGCTGGGCTCTGATTACCAAAATTTACTCAACTGGTCAATTCTACAAGAATGTTCAGCATCACTACTCCCATTACTCATTTAAAATATCCCGAAATAGTAAACATGCCCACCTACATCAATGGGATTCCATTAACATGCACCGGTCAGAAACATGCGATTTGAAAAATAACCATAACCTCTGACAAAGTCCACGACTCCGCATCCCTTAAAACTTTCTGTTGGAAGCATTTATGGCCAATTGTTAATACCGCCCTTTGAAAAGCAGCTAATCAATATGGCTAAGAGTCTCTGAAGTGTCATATATCTACGGTGTCTTGTTGCTTCTCAAACTGTGCTAAAACTGTTGTGGAAGGGATTCCAATAGATGATGAACAACACCACTCACAATATGAGTGGTTGCCGGAGAAGCTAGACCCTGGTTATCAATGGGTTGTAGTGCCTCCCGTATTATTATTATAAATCTTTAGTTAAACGCAGAAATGAAGTATTACAGAGATAGCCGACTTCATAGCTGATTGCCCGCTAGTCCTTCGAAGAATTTGAGTACTTTTTTGACAGATATTCACGAAATAACGTGAATGCCGTATTCTGATTGGTCAATTTTTTTAAAACACTTTATAAACAACAGTTGTCAAAAATTTCAAGGGGCAAAAGAGGTAGAAGTCGGGCATCTCTGCAATATTTCATTTCTGGTTAAACGTTAGTAAACGTCAACAATACGCAGCAAAAAAGTAGGTGTTGAGCATGATACACACAATACAGAGTATCATACTTTTTATCGTGTGGCGTCACCTGTATCCCTTGGTCATAAGAAAGTAAATAAAACTCATATTGAAATTCAATTTCTTTGCAAAGGTTTTATAATTTAATGTACATACAGATATGAAAGTGTTTTGCTTACATATTTACATATAGTACATTTTACATCTAAAAAAAGGTTTTAATATTTTGCGCGCATACTATTTATACTATTTATATAAATTGTACCCGGTCTTAGTGCATAACTATTTCCATTGCATTTATTAAATACCTTATCTATCTGCCATAAATTTTTGATTAGGCTTATGAAGATATCCTTCAGTTACCACGTTTGTCCAAGTCAGAACGGTGGCTTCTTTGTCTATCCTTTCCGCGTATATGACCAGAGCTCACCCATGGCATTGGTACTTATCCAATCAGATACCATAGGGCATCGCATTTTATGTCGGCCATCCCATCTACTGCAACATCTTCAGCTTATATGCGGTCCTCATGAACATATAAATCTGAAAGAAGATCTGAAGTTATGGTTTTACTTTCTTCAAGCACGTGGTCGTTTTCCGCCCGAAGATCAGCACCCATTTGAGTTTTATCAATCCTTCATTCCTACAGACTAAATAGGATCGTAGACAGTATTTGAACTCAAGTGACTTTCAGACCACTTGCGTGTATGGCTGTCCGTTTGTATTTATCATCCAATGATCACTTTATTCTCGCTCCTGCTAAGCTTAGTTTCCTCGAGTGTGTGGCGAAGAATATGATGGTCGTTGTACTGCAGTCTTGTTCGAGCTTATAATTCTCGTGGGTCAATTTAAGGACTTTGAGAACAGTATTTAATTCGCCTTTTTAGGAGAGTCAATTTGCTATTGCATTTTCAAAATTGTTTCTTGCAACTCTAACTCTTTGCGAGTTATGGAATTAGTCATGGTAATAAAATGTACATGTAAAAAGTTAAAACTTACCTGGTCGGGAGAGCTTTCCTGTGTCTCAAGCTCATCCACGTTATTAATTAATCGGCCTTCTTGACTATGAGATTGCTTGACCAAGGATCCTGCCTCAACCTGATGGCTTTTTTTTGTACCGTTTCAATCCTTTTTTATTTTTGTCTTGAGTTGGACTCGTGCCAGCGTTCATCCCTCAAAATCATTGCATTTGTAGGACAATAATTAAGCGATTCGTGTATAAAATTACGCACATATTGTTCCTTAGTGAAGCGCTTAGAGCAAATGAAAGCTGTTTTCAGATTCACTGTCTTTTCGTTCACATTTGTGCGTCCAAATATTTGCCGCTCTTGGATCTTTTGGGAAACGAAGAAGTTTCACTTCACTGTCGGTGCTTTCCCTCTCCTTATTATTTGTATTGCAATCAACAAAACAAAAACACACAAGAAAATGGATCTGCGTATAACTGACAGATTTGTAGGATACACGTGACGTCACACAAAAAAACGAATGAATAAAATAAGATTCGGGAAGAGGGTACCTTGCATTCTGTGTATCATGGGTGTTGGGCAGATTGCTCAGCCAAAAATAAAACTAGCTACAGGAAAGTAGGCAGATTTGATTTGATTTGAAAAATGTGTGTTTGAAGTTTGAAGTGACATTGAAATATGTCTTCGGAATATTTTTCTATTAACGTTTATAATTTTCGGCACAAAACGGCTATGCCTACTAAATTTACACATTTGCAATAATAGTTTTTTTTTTTTTCTTGAGTTCAAATTCCTCAACATTTCCTTCACAAGAAAACTCAAAACAATCATTATTACTGCCATGACCCTGTCATTTAAGATATGTTTGGATCATGCAAGATGAATCTCTGGGAAGTCAAACAACAGCAGGCATTCAATGTAAGAAGATGTTGCCGTCAACCTGCCGTGATTAGAAGGATACAGTCTTCAAAAACAGCACCTTTGATCCGCTGTTGTTTCTGAGTGATTGCCGAAATTATGTGATCGTTGTCTATCGTCCTTGTATCACTGGACTATAAACAACATATCGCTCTGAAAGAGGCCCCGTCTAGAGGCGTGAGTTTATACGCCGCAATGCTATGTTATAACGCCAATGGGAGTTCTAAAGGCTCCGACACATAGAATACTTTACATGCGTGAGCGTCAGCAATACTTTGACAGATACATAAAATACATGTGTTCTTATGGGAGGTGACACATAGCCCAACGCTAACGCACACGCGACGGATATAGTTACTTAACTTTTAACTTTACTCTCTCCTTCAGCGTTGACAATCCTCACATTGTGACATATAAAGAGAATTCGAATTTTATGTTAAAGTTTGGATTTGTTTATAGTTGAGTATTTATATTAAAATACATATTTTAATTGTGCATAAATAAGCAAAACAACTTGAATTTTCAATTCAAATTTGACTGTCAAATGAAATCAGCTGTGCGTTGAAGTATTCATTGTGTCATCCCCTTGCGTCAGATACTTCAGCGTGTACGTATTGACACTACGCAAGCAAAGTATTCTATGTGCCGGAGCCTTAAGAATTGACCTGCTCAATCTGATCAGGCTCGCTGAAGGTCGATCGAAGACCAGAATTGTTTTGTAATGAAGCATCCTGTTTCAGTTGACCGTCTACGATTCATGTGCGCAGCCGTTTCTAGCTTTAGTAGCTTTAGTTTTGTAGTACCGATAGGAACTCAGAAAAAGCACAGTGCTTGAGAAGTGAGTGGGAAAAAAAAAAAAAAAAAATTGGAACTTTTCTTCATCTGTGAAACCAGATTGTGCGTTAATCCAAAATTCCAGTCGTTACTTCGAAGCTTCTCTATAGTTTCGATTCATCGTCAGATCACAGCTTCCTTGAGACAAAATTGAACATGCACATAACACAACCGAGAGCTAAGATTTATGTCATGTGCATTATATAGGAGATTAACTCCCACGCTCCCCACGTAGTGTTGCCAATACACTACAATTTCTAAGCAATTTTAATTTACCCACAAGTTTATCTTCTCTTGGAGACGAATCGTTGACTTTTAGACGCGTTTAACACAGCCCGATACTTCAGACTCTGTACCTGATCATTAAGGCACCAAAGAGAACACAAAAGAGATAAGTATTAACTACGCCAAAATGTTCCAACTTTCATGAACCCATGCCGTTTTAGAATTTAAGGGCGTTTTCCACATCGCGGCGCCCAGCCATTTGATTCCTTTTGTTTGTTAAAACCTACCCTTGAAACTACAACCACGCACATCCTCGTTTCGCACCCACTGTCCCAGTCGGACGGCGAAAAATCGATATCCCTCATATTCACCACACACTCACCAGCCCTGCAACTCAACACGCCAGCCACCCTCCACAACAGAACTCTCTTTCTCTCGGCTTTTCCAAAAGTTCCAATTTCACTCAGTTCTACGTCCACCATCCTTCGTATTCAGATGCAGGAAAAAAGAGTCGTCATTGTTGGGAATACGAGACCATTTCACTGTGCACAGTCATAAAAGAACAAGAGGAAAAATAAAGAAAAAACGGGAAAACTCTGGACAAACAAAGGCGATTCAGGCAGCATTTCCTCGTTTTTTTTTCATTTGTTTCGATGGAATTCTTATGAAATTTAATTACTTAATCGGTTTTCCTCGTCTCGATTGACACCTGTGCTAGTGCAAAGTGCGACACGGACACGGAACAGCCCCTGTCCAAGTGTGTGATTTCATTGTTCCCAGTTCTCAAGTTTGGATATTGTGTGTTTGCGTGGAAATGAACTTCATCAGTACAAGGTAACCCAGACAATCTGTCAGAAGGGGTTTCGATTTTTCGCAGAAAACAGCTAATTCGCGATTTTTCTTCTCTTCTTCCCCCCGTTCTCCCTGCCCTTTCGACCTTATGGAATCGAACAGGCTTAGTGTCTAGTGCAAGTGTGAATCAACAGAAGCAAGCGAAAAGCAAAGCCGTGACGAATCGTGAGGGGAACCATACTGAAACAGGATTCGAAGAGCGATCGGTTCCAGGCTAATAACATGCGTCCCATTGGCGAGGATACTGCCATCGCTACGAAGAAGTCGTCAAATCTGAGCAACAACAACAGCAGCAGCACCAGCAACAACAATAACAACAACAGCAGCAGCAATCATAACCACAAAAAACCTGGCAAGTGCATAATGCAATCGGCATCCTCGTCATCCACCCTCACATCGGCCTCGTCATCCAGTGGCGGCTCGTCGACCGGTGTGGCCACGGCGACGGCAGCGGCGGTGGTGGCGGTGGCTGCAAACAACAATTCCAATCAGTCGCCGACGACAATTGCTCTGCCCAAAGCCTCGCATGCAAATACCAACGAAGAGATCGCCGGCGGTGTCCAGGACACCATTTACTTGTGCAACTTTCGGGTGTCGGTCGACGGCGAATGGCTGTGCCTGAAGGAGCTCCAGGACCTGGACATCCAGGACGGCACAAGGAACAGGAACAAGAAGAAGGCAAACAACCAAGTCGATGATAACAATGGTATACATTGTCACAAAGGTTATGAACGTCATGTCGATGTTGCACAAGGCTTAAATAGATACGAACGTGATTGGGCTAATTTCTGTAGGTTGCTTTTTTTCTTTGCTCTTTTTTAAACTAAGTTTTCCTCCTTACAATTTGTACACAGACACACTGTAGTTTTGAACACCACTTCACACGCTGAACACGATTTCTTTATGTTTTGTTGGGTTTTCCTTTTTGTGCATTTGTTCGTTACATTTTCAGTTGCAAGTGCGGACCGAACTGGGGTAACGGTGATTCCGAACTCGCTCGGATATCGGTATCGGAAAGAAGTGGAGCGGAAATTGTGTGCCTAATAGTTGTCGTTGCCTGGTGACTTAGATTCGTACCGGGCTCGGCATAGAGTGTCACAGCATTCATCTGTGATTTTATGAGGAGCATTTGAAGATGGAGATGCAAATCAATGGACTGAGAGAAAGAGATGTGTGCTTTTGGAGGAGTCGTTGGAATCACTTGAGAAAATAGGTTATGTTCTTCTTCGAGATGAGATTGAAGTTGTTTTTGAAAACGTTGCAAAGAAAAATATGCACATTTCGTGACTATTTCTTTTGAAGTTTAGTACTGTTAGAAGAAGAAAGTTGACAAGATGAAGTGGTTACCCGGAGACACATTTTGTAAACTCACTTCTTCTTCTTCTAAGGCCGCTACAGTCCGAGGTGGGCCTGGGCCTCATACAGCAAACCTCTTCAACTGGCATGATCTTTATCCAGGTGTTCCCAATTACGCACACCAAGTTGGTTTAGGTCCTTCTCCACAAGGGTGCGCTATCGGTTCCGTGGAGGTGGTTGGCCCACTGGCTTAGAGTCAACGATTCTTCGGGCTGGAGCAGTGTTGTCCTTGCGCTCTACCGGATCTAGCCGTAGACGCCTGGCTAGGCTCATGTACAGTTGGTGGTTGTATCATCTCCTCCTAAAACCGTCAATGCAAACATGATCAAAGATCGCACGCAGAACTTCTCTCTCGAAGAGACCCTGGGATTCTTCATCTGCTGTTGAAATTGTCCAGGCCTCCGCGCCGTAGAGTAAGACAGGTAATGTTAGCTCGAGAGAGGGCTCTACTACTCACTTACCTTTTGAGCCCAAAGAAACAGCGATTGGCAAGAGGTATTCTGCGTTTTATCTCGATACTGGTATTGATCATACTGTTTACCGGGGGGCCGCGGTAGACGAAGTTCTTCACTTCCTTGAAGTTAGAGCTGCCTATGGTGACATTCTGGCTGAGTCGTCGATGTTGTGCGTCCTTTCTCGATGACAGCTTATAATTAGTTTTGTCCTCGTTCCATTTTGGCCGCCTCCGTTTTAAAGCCAGCAAAAGGTTCATTGACAGCTCGCTGTGTTGCCAGCAATTTTACAGACTTCTCGGAGATCGTGCCTCTATTGTTGGCGTGTGAGTCTTGCATGTCCTTCTCAACAACGTTGGTAAAAAGTCGCTCGACAGCGCACGCCTTCTCTAAAACCTTGTTTCATATTGAAGTTCTCGGTTCTTTATTTGATAGAGCATCTATATGCACCACCATAAAATGCTCACCGAAGTCATGTCTCACTTACTCCATCACCTATTGAAATGATTGAACTGTAGCGCGTCATTAACGGTTACGTTGTTTTTTTTTTTAACACTAATCGCAAGTTTATTACTTATTTTTTCAGTGTATCAACTGTCACTAATTGTTCATTAGCCCTTTTTTAAATTTTCTTTCACCCCTATTGTAGAATACACCGTTTCTGAGATTCACTTCACTTAATCGTTTCACTTTCACTATTCAAATGGATCGTAGAATACGTCGGGCAAACTACCTTACCGATGACAGCTGTGACGGCAATTAATATTGGAACAAAATTTCAAATTGCATACGCACTATATTTGAATGCATTTCGAAGTAGCTTCAGACAGAAAAAATGCGTTCGTCTTAAATGCCCATTTTCACAGTGCAAGCTTATCTGCTGGTTTAGCTAAGTGTACCATCGAACATAAACTTCACTCAAGAATATTTAGTTTTTATTTAAAGCTAGTCTAGGTGAGCGCCATGGATTGATTCGCATTATGAATCATTTATGAAAACAAAAAAAGTGATTGTGATTGAAAACAAAATGAGGGACAGGTATAACACGTGTCTGTATTCGAATGTGTGTACAATCCAAAACTGCGAGTGTTCGTGGAAACCGAGCAATGTTTGGGCGAATTTTGTCCAATCGCGAGAAGCTAAAATGTAAAGCACTGTCAGACAAAATATTTTTGCTTACTTGGGCGTTCGTTATGTATTTTTGGGTTGACATTATTTTGATAGACTAATGGCAATTAAGTTATTATATTATTATCATATTATATCGCAAAAATGAGAGAGAGATGACCAACTCCTACCTCTCTCGCCCCTTAACATTTTTGACAATTGCTAACCAATCAGAGGACGGCATTCGTGTTATTTCGTGAATAACCGACAAAAATTCATCAATATCTATCAAAACGGGAATCAGGAGTCTGAAGTGAGTTCCGATGGCACAATGCCCTGTTAAAACGCCAGTAAGAGATCTGAGGTTTGGCCTGCTTAATCTGATCAAACTAAGCGGTCGCTTGGGATTGAGCATAGGCCAGAGTTGTTTGGTAATGATGTATCCTGTGCTGGATATCTATCCGCGGTTTGTTTGAGCAAGCGTTTCAAACTTTAGCAGGTGTTTTAAAGTACCCGGAAAGAGCACAGGGTTTGTGCCTTTTCTAGCGAGTTCGTCCGCTTCGTAATTCTCTGGGATGTCACAGTGTCCCGACACCCACATAAGTTGGATGTTAAAATACTTGGCCATCTCGTTAAGAAATAGGCAGCAATTAAGGGAAGTCTTTGAATTAAAAGTGACTGAATTCAGAGATTGCCTATCGGAACAGATGACGATATCTGTGCGCGATATTCCATTATTTTTTAGCCAGGACAGTGCTTCCTTAAACGCTATAGTTTCAGTCTGAAAGACGCTACGGTGATAAGGTAGTCAGAAAGATCGCTGGATATTTAGATCCTTGGAATAGACGCCAGCACCCACACCTGCATCCATCTTCGATCCATCTGTGAAGATTCGCAGTGGAACTTCCAGCGTCTGGTGTTCAGACTCCCAAGAAGATCTGGTCGCTTATGCTGGTTGAGAAATTCTTCTCGAAGAGGAGTTTAGGTATAGTGAGGTCTGTATGTATGGGTATAGAGGCAGGCATACCTGCGTAGGATCGTTGAATGTCCAGACTGCAGTTCTTTCCACCTGCTCAGCGATATGATCTGATCGCCGTACTAGCTGCTGTCTATCTGCCAATTTGTTCTATCGGTGGTAGGTTGAGGAAGGAGGTAGTCCTTAGCGCTCCGCTAATGCATACGCAAGCCATCCTCTGCACTCTAGCGAGTGGGGTGATGTTGATTTGCTTATCGAGTGCGGTCCACCAAATTGCGACACCATACAGCAGTATGATTCTGACTACTGAATCGATCAAAAGTTAGGAATTTGAGTTAAACGTTACCCTGGCATATTCTTCAGTAGGGTTGCATATTTATAGTCCTATCTCTCCGCAACATGGGTATTTCAAAAGCCATTTTGTGTGTCACTTTATATTCCCTCGAACCACACAGTTGAACACCTACCTTGCAGAAAGGAAATTTACTTCAGGTCGAACAGACACTCGTTCACGCAATCAGATATGTCTGTCCAACCACCCATTTTTTAAAATCATTCGGCATGACGACTGGATGGCGCAGTTGGTAGAGTGCCTGCCTCTGGTTAATGGGGTCCCCGATTCGAATCCCAGTGACAGCAAAGTTAATACTCTTTTATTTGGTTTTCAAATCTGGTCCAGTCACGGTACTATCACCGGAGTAGTCAATCAGTGGTCCAATATGGACCAATATGGTCTAAGTGTGCTGGTGAATGCAGCCCCCTACCTAACCTAACCTGAATTCATTCGCATACCATAGACCGTCGTTTACTGCCTTCACACGATAAAATTTTGTGTCAGACAGACCATTGTTGACCATAGAAGCCTTTCAAAATTACAATTTATTTTTTTTCCCATTCTCTCAACCGCAAAATAAGCTGGCAATCCTTGTCTAATTTACACACTGGCTAGAAAACATGACCTAGAACCCATAAGCTCTGTCGAACAAAATTGTTCTCCAGACCAAATATGAGCCAGTTTAAGAAATTGTTTGTTCATAGCCTCGAGTGTTGTTTGTACATCTGAATGATATCATTTCGTGTTCAACTTGGCCCCAAGGTTGAGTGGGGTTTTGAACACACAATAACTAATTTCCTTACTCCCTTCCAAGTTTTGCCACTTGATGTGTGTTATCCCTATTCAATTAGTCACGTTATTTGAAGTGCGTTTTTGGTTCGTTGCCCCTTAATGTGATTTTCTACATTTTATGGAATAGTTAATTTTGTATGAGTGTTTTCTTTTTTATCGGTCATCTGAAATGCATGACGTTGTGACCTCCTTCACGAACAATCACTGTGAACCTAGCTTAAATCTGATTCGAAAATTCCATACATGGCTTGCCTTGTTCTTTGGGTGGGTCGCCGTGGCGTAGTGGGTAAGTGCGTCGACTCCTACGCAGAGGGTGCCAGGTTCGACGCCCGAATTTTACCACCTGTTAATTCACGGTTCCATCTCTTTCAAGTCACCGAGAACGCTTAAAGCGTATTCCTGTCTGGAAAAAGCTTCTCAAACTTCGCCGTTCGGAGTCGGCATTAAACTGCAGGTCAATTCCACTTGTGAAAGAACAATAGCACGCACAACACGAGTGGTTGCTGAGAAGCTAGGCCCAGGTCCGCCTCGGACTGTCGCGCCACCCATATTATATTATTATATTATAAGTAAAGTATTCGATTTATGGAAATCAACAATTAAATAAACATACCCAATCAATGTTTGTCAATTCAACAAGTCTCATTTTGTTCATACGACTTGAGAAACGAGGGGAAACTTGACTTGCGGATGATTCTTTCATACTTAGTGGCCTCTAAGGCACACACATAACTGGGAATAGATTAGATTGATCCTTTTACAAAAATTTAACATAATCAAAATCAGTATGGCTTCCCTGTCTGCCGGATTGACTATAATTTATTATACACAAGTAATAATTATTAGCGGAAATTGCTAATTTCAAAAGATCCCTGTTAGGATATTATCTCTGCTTACGTCCATTTCGCTTAGGAGTGCTATTATTTCCTGTTCCGATAAGTAGTTCTTTCCAAAAAAGGATCTCCTAGAGTCCCTTAGGATCGAACACTTGCCTAGGAAATGCATATTATCTCTTCCAAGTTAAACATACTGCAGAGTATAGGGAGATCCTCTCTATGCGGTAAAAAATTCAGCTCTAGAAGTTCGTCTCTAAGTTTGAACATTACAGAAATTTACTGGATTCTATGGATATCTTATAGTCGATATTATTTCGACTCCCCAGGTTGTGGTTGACCCATGCGATGTATTGATCCCGCCGCTTTTTCTAAGAACTGTATTCTTCCCTGCTCGTCAACCTGCTTTATTAACTGGCATAGTGAGTTACCCCAATTACTACCATCTGCGTTCAGCACTACTCCACATTCACCAGCTAATTTAATCCACTCTTTGAACCAACCCATCCAATATGAACCAGTTTTATTTCGAACGGTTTGCATCCACATTATCTGCCATGTTCATTACTCGGAGTATGTAATTCATGATGAGACGCCGTAGCGTAGTGGGTTAATGCGTCGACTCCTACGCAGATGGTGCCAGGTTCGAATTCCCAATCTACCAACTTTCATAATTCACGAGTTCCACTTCTTTCGAGTCACCGACAATGCTCAAAGACTATTTCTGTCTAGAAAAAGCTTCTCGACTTTGCCGTTCGGAGTCGGCATAAAACTGTAGGTCTCTTCCACTCGTACAACACGAGAGTTGCTAGGCCCACGTCCGCCTCGGACTGTCGCGCCATCAATATTATATTATTATTATATGATTCATTTGCATCTTAAGTGTTTTTATATGTAGTGGAGAAATGCCTGTTTCAACAATGAGCATGTTGTTCGGAGTCTTCGGCGAGAGCTTAAACATTTTTTTAATAAAAAAGCGCTGCAATTTCTCCACCTCCTCATAAGCCTTATACCTCCAATCCTGTGCAGCGTATAGCAATATCGTCTCAGCTACGATACAGCTTCGTATAATTTAAACTTACTGCTGTGCTGGATATTAGGATTGTTGAAGCATTTTTTCCAGGCTACACTGATAGGATTTTTAGCCTTTGTAAGTTTGTTGCCTTTTTATATTTAAATTGCTTGTTAGCAAGATTCCTAGATACTTATACTCTTTGACGACCTCTAGGTTTATCCCTCTAAAATGCCACTTCTCGTTGAAGGCAACTCTCCCACCACCTTTTTTAACAATTAAACTCCATAGATTGCAGTACTCGCTTAATAAATTAATCATCAACCGCAGGGATTCCGGTGAGTTCGCTAACAGCACGATGTGGTCCGCAAACATGAGAGCTTTAATGAGCACCCCTGCTAACTCCACGCCTAGGGAGAGAATCCGATTTATCCTCCATAAATAACTGGGAATAAGACTGGACCAGTGATGGGAGTTCTATCACTAAAATTAAAATTTTCCAAAAAGGTTAAAGCTTGAACAATGCCACCAGTTGTGGGACTTATCAGATTTGTTTCCACAAAACACAGTGAATATTGAAGATCTTAATGTAGAGTGGATGCAATTTTTGGGCGAATGAAAAATAATAGAAAAGAATTATAATGGCAATGTGCCTTAATGGAATATATTCCGAATTATTAAAGATGATATGGGGCAAGGGGCAAGTGAGGTAGAAGTTGGATATCTCTATTATAAGTTATCTCCTGCACATCTCTTTAAAATGTTCTTCAAAAATATGTTTCACTTCTCGTCGTTGCACATACTGCTCGTCTTCATTGTCTTCACTAGAATACCCTACACACAGTGCCGTCTTAATTTCTTCTTTTTTTTTTAACAAAACAAACACAAAACACACACAATTTTACATTTTTTTTAAAACAATTTTATCGCAATTTATTTTTAAATATTTTATATTTCTATTTATTTCGCAAAATTATAAAAATATGTCTATACGTGTATATACAATATAATTAATGTCAATTTTTAAATAACAAATACTCCCGCCTACGCCTGCTTCTGCTACCACACAAAATATCACATAATTAAACGTTCTTAAGGACAGGTCCGGTCTTCCTCGAAGCGCGGCCTATTGCCGGGTATTCATCTTTCTTTCTGACGACCCGCGCCCTTTTTCTCGTTAATCACATCCATTCGGGACTCGTTGGGGTCACTAGCCGAAGCCGAACTTACTCGCGTACACAGCCGGAAGCACTTTGGCGCTTGCGGCGGCGAGATGTCACCCTTTTTCCTGGATTTGGAAGAGGGTTTTGGTTTCTCCTCTTCCACTGTGGATAGCTGCATCTGATCCTCCACTGATTGGTTTCCATTTTGCGGGGTGGATGACACAACTGACGAGCTCTTCGGACCCAGAACTACTTCTTCATCGTCGCCTTTGCGTTTGTGGAGCTTGAAGAAGACCTTAGGTTTCTTCGATTGTTCACTGGACTCTCCACTGCGCAGGGATTTCAACAAGCAAATCAATCCAATGCAGAACACCAGAATTGATGTGACAACAACCGCGACGAGTGTTAAATAATGACGGCGATTCCCTCGATTCACTTCGTGGCCCTTATCGCCGAATGCACTGTTGAACCAATTTTCTGAGAGCCTCGCGGCGTGCTTTGTTTTTTTCTTGGCTGAACGTTCGTCCTTGGCATGCCTTCCCCTATCCTTTGTGAAAACGATTAGGTCCCTGCTCTTTCTGTGCAGACTCTCAACGATCCTCAGGATCCCTCCCAGACCTGGGTAGAGGACTTCATCCTCTAAGTGAACCTCGAGATTCTCCAGAATCCAGTTTCTGAATTTCTTGTTGAACGTCTCCTGCGACAGCCCTTGAAAGCTGTAGCATCTCGTGGTCAGATCGAAGAATCTGAGAAGGACGTAGCATGACATCGATGATTTGAGGTTAAACGAGTGCCTCCGTTTGAACGGTATCCACATGTTCCCAATGATGCCTTTCTCGTCCGGGTCTAGGTGCGGCAGTTGGACGATCATGTCTTCGTCTTCCCCGTCGGTGTTTTCTAGCAGATCCAGCTGCACGCAGGATGCATCCTCATCCGTGTCGTCGATCACAATCTTGAAAGGTTCTATGTCTGAATGGAAGTCTGTGAAATCGCTCATCGGCGCCGTCCAACCGTTTCCATTCGTGTTGCCTTGGTACTTGCATTCTTCGTACAGGTCGAGGATGCTTTCGACTGTTCGAAGTTTTATTACTCCGGCATAGAAGGAGTATTTCGCCATGGGGACCATGTAATATTTGAGGAATCTGGAATGGGAAGTGGTAATTTGGACATTATCGTCGATTTTGAGATATTACCCGCCCAGTGTGTCATAGAACGCTCGTTCGGATATTTGTTTCATTTGTCCACCCGCCTGCTTTTCGATCTCTTGATGAATTCCATGGAAATACTGCACAAGGACCTTTGCCAGTTCATCATCCAGAAGCCTGTCCGGAAGCTCTTTTGGTATCAGCGACTGAAATGAGACAGAAATACATTTTTAATTTAGTTCTGGAGGCGGTTTTGGGATGGCTGTTGAATGAATGATGAAAATGAATGAAAGGAAATGAAACGAAGATTTTGGTTCTTTCTTCATTGTTAAACATGGCTTTAGACAGGCTTTGAAAATGGTAAGCATTTCCAGTGTCACCTACTATGTTTTTGAAGAAATTGATTAAAAGATGCCTAGCATTGAATATGTTCGTGTTATCCCTTGCAACCCTCAGGCCCAATCAACTGCCCCATTTGCGAGTGTCGACTGTCGATTGATAATCGCTTGTTATCGACTGTGGACTATCGATTCTGAAGTTTGGTATTGCGTATGTCGTTCTTAGTCGATATTTGTCGACTTGACAGCAGGTTTTTAGCGATTGCAAATTTGTGGTCGCTGGTTGAGGACTAAGAATTAAATTAAGACTGAAAATGCAAGTATATTCCGGTAAATCGTTTCGGCTTTTGTAATGTGAAGCGATTTTATGCCACTGCAAGTAACTAAATAAGAACCAATTGGAGATTTTAGGGGAAAATACAGATAAATTTGACCAGAAATCCATACATCTGCGTCTTCTAAAATCATAAACAACGTATCTCACTTTTTGTTTAGTTTGCAAATAATAAAAAATGTTTTTAGAGACGATTTATTTTCTTTAAATACAGTCGATTGCACTAGGCTAACGCAAAATTCATTGCCGACGCTATTTTGGCAGTAATCTTAAGAACATAATCAAGAAGTTGTCGTAAGTCTGATGATATTAGGTACATATGTATTGATCTTCATGTATTTCATCAAAGGTTTTTTGCATCGAGAAAGTCTTTGAATATCCATTTAGAAAGTTGCTCACAAAACTGTAAAAAATATATAATTAGTAAATAAATAGGATTACAGTAATCCCCGGATAATTGGCGTAAGCGAGCGCCTCCCCGTGTAACTAATCGAAAAACTAAAAAAATTCCATAAGAAATGTAAATAACTTTTCCCGTTTAAAGGCGTACCCTCTTAACTGCGCTACCCGGATAATTGCATTGAATAAAGTTAATTTTGACATAAAACTGCATACAAAATCTCCTTGATAATTGACATGTGATTACAGCTTGTAAAAATCCAGAAGAAGCTAAGCCAATTGTCAAATTTGAATCGAAAAGTTTTGCGATTGCTGCGAATTGACCTGAATAATAACATGTTTGGATGGAAGGAATGTACATATGTCATACATCGCATTATTAGATTAATAATTATGCTTGAATCCATTTCGTGATGTCAATTTCGATATTTTTCTGGCAACTATGAACATACAATAACCCTCCCTTTCTTTAAAGCAAAGGTTGCGAATAATTGCTGAAGCTATGGCAAATAACAAAAGTGGATTGTGTGCCAAATATGGACGTTGCAGGTCGACGATGAATTGGATTATACAGAATCAGGATACCATTTTTAAAAATTCGAAGACTTATAATCTGACAAGCAAACGATTCAGGAGCGGAGCTTGTCCCGAAGTGGACGGAGCTATACATTTTTTATCAAACATGGTATTGGAGACAGTTTTTTTTATATTAAAAATCGGCTTTATTGCGTTTTACGGGTAGTAAAGCGTGATTTCCTCTATTGCGTGTGGGGTTCTTGTAATTGCGTTAAAATGCATCTAAAAACATGAACAACGCGACTAACCGGGGATTACTGTATTAAATAACCTACTTACAGTTTGTCATATATTTTGAAAGGGCAGAAGTACCCCTTAACCGCCTCCTTTTACATGCAATTTCAAGGAAATCACTTGAAATTTCTTCACAACACAACTATTGCCATTAAATGTTTTCTTATATTACTCCAAATTATTCAATATCTTATTCAAATTTAATTACTAATATTCACACAAACAAAACAATATCCTTTGAAAAATACAAGTACAAACAATTGGAGTTTTAGCTGTCAAATTGTAAAATATTCACAATATGAACTTTTTCATTCACAGTGATAGAACTATCTATAAACTGAGTTACCAATACCAAAAGTGATATCAGTCGATAAATTTGTCGGTTAATAGTCGACACTCGCAATAGGGGCCAATATTAATCTGTTCAAAATGCTCCACTGGGGTACAATAATTTTCATCCTTAAGCATGCCATCTACGTTGAAGTAAAAAATCTGTGCATTTCTGTAGAAGCAATTCCTTCCGCTGTAAAAGAATTCATGATCAGAGATTGACGATTCCCGGAGACAGTGTGTTTTCATCAATGTTCTCAATGTTCCATCTTTGCCATCACCAGCAGTTACTCCATTTTCTCTGCGTTCTCTTGGTTTTGTTCTAAATAGTTAAAAATTTGTCAGTTCAAAATCTTAGATCGAGAAGAGATCGACTCACAATAAAGGATCACGTAAAGGGTGTTTTTGTTTTTTTTTTTTGAGGGACACAAATTCATATTTGTTTCAAAACACTTGAAGGTAATGCTAATGGCTATGATATTAGTTTTATTTAATAGATAATGGTGACGTCCAACAAACATGTGCCCTGCCTTTAGCGACTGAATAGTCGTGCGATTGAAATGTGCGCTCCTAGACTTACTCGATCAAATTTCATCGCATCGCATATATATAACATCGTTCCTGAAAGCATCGACGTTTCAAAATTTATATTTACGACGTACTGTTTTAAACACCAAAATATTCGGCCGAGAATATCACGGTTCTGCTTGCCGACGTCGCTGAAAACAAAATGATAAAACGGGCACAAATGTGTATCAACACTCGCGGCAGCCAATTAACGGATAGCATTTTTTCCACTTAAATGAAAAAACTTATATATAGATTAGATATAAAATTTAGATATTTCCATCACTCAAAATCATTTTTTAAAAGAGCATGTGCACACTGCTGTACACATTCCCTGTCACTAAACTAGCGAACCACGAACAACTTCAGCTTGGACTGGAAAGCATCTAAGACTCAAACCCTCTTAAGTTGCAGCTAGTTCTGACAAACAGTAATAAAATTTGCCTATGATCTGAGTCAAAGGAGTATTCGTTACTTGACGATACAGTAATATTTGTTATGACCGCCGGAAAATGAACCGTTTCCAAATCTCTCAGAATCGGGGATTGTCATTTAGTTGAACTCTACACGAATTAAAATCAATTCTTAAATTTTCATTTGACAAACTCCATTGCAAAAATGCTCGAGAGCCTTGAGGGGAATAAATATTTCGCTGAAGTCAGATCTTTAAAAGGAGCTGCACTTGTGATCCAACTTTTCCTTGAATTCCATTAATCTAGACCTTAAGAGTCGTCATCTAAAAACCAAGAATGTGTTCAATTGATTGACTTTAACCATCTCACCACCATTTCGCCATCTCACCAAGTCTCCTTCTTTGCTCTGTCCATTTTCTTCTCCTCCAATCTCTGAAGTTTCTTCTTCTTTGAAATGCTAAACCGCTTCCTCTCATCAACGATGATATCCTTGTGGCGTGTCGTATTCGACGGTTTTGGTTTTATCTCCGATTTCTGCTGCTCTGCTGGCTTTTCAACTCTTGGTGAATTGGAATCCATCGAGGTTGTATCAATAATGGCCACATCGTTGTTTTTACTTCGACTATCTTTGAAAACTTTCAGCGATTGCTGAGTCTGAATAGACGACTTTGATCCTCTGTTTTTCGGTAAACCTTTTGACGCACTTGGCGGTGATGAATTGATCAACATCTCCTCGTCAGCCTGCTTGGAGTTCGGTTTTCCTGACAACACTCTCCCCACGAGAACCAAGCCAATGCCCATAAACACAACAAACACGACTAGAATAGCGATGCCGATGGCAAGGTAGATGTAATTGTACGTGTCTCCGCCAGGCTTTTGCAGGGACTCATCGTCAATCCAAGGAAGTGTCTTCAATTTATTTGCATTGTGCTGAAGTTTCAAGAAGGGCCTGGTCTTTTGTCCCTTCTCAGTGCTTCTCGGGATTTCGATGATCGCTTGTTCGCTGTTGCGACGCGCTGTCTCGGCAACTCTTAGCACAGCGCCCAAACCGGGGTAAAGGGTGTCGTCAGACAGGTGAACCTCCAGATTTTCCACAATCCACTCTCTCAGTCTTTTGTTGAATGTGTCCTGTCGGATGTCCTGAGAGTGGTGACACCTCGTTGTCAGTTCAAAATACCTCAGAAAAACAAACGCTGATATTCCCGACTGCAGATCGAAGGTGCGCTTTCGTTTGAACGGAAGCCAAATATTCCCAAGCAGGCCCTTCTCCTCCGGATCTAGACGTGGCAAGGGGATAATCACTTCTTCATCTTCCTGCTCGTCGATTAGATCCAGTTGAAGACATGACGTGTCCTCCTCGTCGTCGTATTTAACTACCTTAAGAGGTTCAATTTCACCGTCCACATCGGAGAAATCACTCAGGGGAGCTCTCCATCCTCTTCCCTTGGTGTTGAGGGTGCTTTGGCACTGCGAATGCAAATCAAAGACGCCCTCGAAAGTCTCGAGTTTGAGCAGCCCGGCGTAGTACGAGTATTTCGAGATGGGTATCAAATAGTAGTTCAGATATCTGAAAGGAGGTCTGGTTAGGGTGGCTGCAATGGAATCTTTGCTGAAATGTTACCCTCCTAGTGTGTCGTAGAAGGCTATTTGGGCGTTGGTCTTCAGATGCCCGACTGCCATCCTGTCAATCACCTGATGGGCTCCGAAGAAGTATTGCATTAGAATTCGAATCTGGTCCTCGTTCAGAAGACAATTCGTAAGATCCTTTGGTAGCAATGACTGCAAGGAAAAGGATGGAATCTTTAGGAAATGTGTTATTTTGAATGGAATTTAGGAGGATAGACCGCATTTTTCTTGTATTTTTTTTCGTATCCCTGCATAGGGATTTATGTTTTAGGATGTTTTAGATATTTCATACTCCGTTTTTACGTTTGTATTGCACAGCTGTGCTGGCCCTTAACAGCGCCGAGTATATAAATGCGACTCGCACATTGCAGAAACATATTTAGACCAAGCAAGCTTCATTGTGCTCCCATGTGGATCTCCAAAAAGTTATCCCGTAAATTTCAAAGAATCATGTCTTGTCAAATGTGAGGAGCTTGTTTAAGCTGACTGTTGGTTTCGTAGTCAAGCTCCGTTTACATAGATAGATAACAAAGAAGGGTGACTATCATGTTTAGGGGCGTTTGTTGCAACTCAACTTAGTTTCACTTTTGACGACCTTTACTTGTACAGCGACACTTCTCTTTACGGGCACCCCTCTACAAGGGGCAACTCTCTTTACGGACAATTCATCATAGTCCCGGCATGAAGGTATTCTCGCATTTCAACCTCTTCAGAATGGACACATCCAACAAGCAAAGTTTAACAATATAACCTGGCTATGAAGTCGAATTAGTGTAGTCAGCAAACGGCCCTTAATGTAAAAATGATGACATTTGGTGTGTCTGTTTATCGTTTCGGCTCTTCTGCAGTTCCTCTGTTTAAGAAAATTTGTTGATACTCAGATGTCTGTTCTGGCCGTTTTATAACCATTTGGTGTGTTTAGGGTGTTTTAGGATATCCATTGAGATTTGCGTTTGTCAAATCTTTGAGATGGTTCAAATAATAATTACCTAGAGTTTTAGAACTTCTTCTAGTTTCTCTAGGGGCGAGGGCAAGTACCGACGTTGTGCAGTACTGTTTCCACTTCCTCCTCAGAAGATATTATCTCAAGAGTCCTATTAAATGGTAGACTTGTAAACTAGCCAAGTTCAATCCTCTGCGATGAGAATATTGATAAAGTTCGTCAATATCTCGAGCAACTTAAGATCCCTATTTCACAGCAACCATCAGATTTCAGCAGCCTTTAGCTTGTCCGACAGTGAGGATTTGTAAATCTTCAGAAGTGAAGAAGTTTTTTGCTTGCGTAAACAATAATATCCGTTCGCAGCGGATAATGTTTGATCCGTAGCGATTCGATATTCAGTCAGCAGATTATAAGATTTAAGCTTGCAATTTCAGCAGATTTTCCATCTTCCAACTTCTTCCTTCTGCTGTTGCTGCAGAACATCGCCAATAAGAGTCCTGATGGCCGGTCTACTCAGTCTGTTATCGTTTCGAATTAAAAGTAGGTCAAAGTTTGTAGATTTTCGAACAGTCGTTCATTAGAACGTGTAATGATATGTCCGTTTGATATCACAATGTTTTTCTAGACAAGATAATGCTTCTTTAATGGATATAGTTTCTGCCAGGCAGGCGCAAGAGTGGTTAGGAATTTGAAATGATAATTCCATAGGATAATTCAATAAAATTACAGTCTGAGGGTAGATACCCGCACGTTTAGCCATCTTCGATCCATTTGTGAAAAATCACAAAAGCGTTTTGTTAGTCAGACTTCCAGTGTGATGTGGGACCAGCATCCTTGGTTGAGAAGTTCTTGTTGCTTTGGCAAAAGATCGATCTAAAGCTCAAGTCAAGGATGCTAGTGTCCAGAGTTAAGTTTCAGCCCCATTTATAGTTATTTCAGTACAACAGCTGTGCTGCCCACTACAAACTGCAAATTAAGTTCATTTCCGGAATATTTGAGGAGAATGTTCAAAGTTGCGATTAAAGTTGGTTTTAATACTCTGCTGATATGCTTACATCATGGATTCTTACATTATTTGAACTAAATATGGATGTATACTCTGTTTGCGTTGAAATATCATCGGCTAAAATGAAACATTCTCTGAGTTCATTACAATTGCTAACATCTTCCTAAGTTTGTCGGTAAGGAACTCTTTTCCACTTGCCTTCTTTTCTTTCTTATTACCAACTCAGCTTTAGAAACGTTGAAATTTGATGGATATCTCCAGTTGAATGAATTTTATATGTTTATGTTGCATTTTGTTCATCTGCTTGGATCGAATACTCCCAGAATTGGTTGGAATTTCTAATATCTTCTTAAGCTGCTTGGTAAGAAACTCTGCTTTTCTTCTATTACTATTGAAACATTGGAATTTATCCGTCAAAATTAAATTATTACAACGCGAAATAAATTGCCTGATAGGCTTCCTCAAAGGCGTCTATTAGTTATTTCTTCTTTTTTGGAATGGAATCACACAGGTTAACATTAATACTTGAAAATTTAAATCGTCACTCATTCACAAATAATCCAATCGTTTGAAGGAATTAACAAACACAAATCAAAACATGAGTACTTTTGGAATATTCATCAAGTGCCTGACGGATAAGTCGCTGAATTGAGTGTCAGTTTGTTTCATGTCAGTTTCTCGTGTGCAAATGACACATGAAGTCTTGAAAGCGTTTGGAACGTAGCTTTGACTTCGACATTAATAATAATAATATGGGTGGCGCGAGAGTCCGAGGCGGACCTGGGCCTAGCTTCTCAGCAACCACTCGTGCTGTGCGTGCTATTGTTCTTTCCCGCATGGAAGTGACCTACAGTTTAATGCCGACTCCGAACGGCAAAGTTGAGAAGCTTTTTCTAAACAGGAATACTCTTTGAGCATTGCCAGTGACTCGAAAGAGGCGGAGCCGTGGTAAATTCGGGTATCGATCCTGGCACCCTCTGCGTATTAGTCGACGCGCTTACTCACTACGCCACTGACTTCGACGTTACTCCCCCCTTTTTCCAGTTCCAGAAAAGCTGGTGTCTTTTGATGAGACAAAAAATGCTGGTTCAACAGAATGCGACTGTACGCCTCGAAACTTCACGTCATTGGTGTCTACTCTTTTGTTCCCTTCCCTTAATTTAATTCGACAATTCCTTTCAAGGGAAAAACTATTCATAATGTTTGTATATGAGACGACATTGACGTTTCATTAACATCTGTCATAACCGCGATTGTGACAGATCTTCTCATTGGTATCAGACCAAAAGAAAAACTTCGAAAAATGCATCAATGTGTTTTTCAAAGGCACTTCTTTAAACTCTTCTTCAAACAGTTTTCGAAGACGAAGCACATTACTGCCCTAACCTGCTCTTGGCTGTCAAATGGAGACTTCTGTCAATTGCAATCAGTCACACACCCCCTTTATCCATTCTCCCGCTGTACTCACAAAATACAATGAGACATGAATGCTCACCTCAAAGTCCCTTCGCGCAGAGAGAAGTGCAACATCTTCACTTGAAAAGCATTTCTTTGTTGATGCCGGAGCTCCGAACAAATTCGTCCCGACAAAGTCCTTCACGACCTTCACTCGCCTCGGACTATCTCTCTCCGTCTTCTCATAATCCTGCTCGTCGTCGTAGTCCACGACTTTTGTGTCTACCACCGCCCCATAGTTGTCATCGTCTTCAGAAGCGCCGACAGCCGAATAGGCTCTCGGTAAAACAATCACAAAAAATATAAAACAAATCATTCGCATATTTTATGTCAGAAGGGAACAACAACAAAAACAAAACTGTCACCCCGGATAAATTGATTCGAAAACCCCAGTGAAGAGGTTGAAAACGGTGTTTTTTAAACTCGGTCTTTCCTGTTCTTCTCTCTACCTTTACAGCTCGCGAACCCTCCGAAATCGAACGAAGTAATCTAATAAATATATGCAAGCTCGTGGTCAAGGAACTCCTCGAGCAGTCGCTGAGGTACGGTCGAATGCTGGACTCAGACCACTTGCCGCTGCAGCATTTTTTCATAGTCATTGAGCACGTCTTGGGCCATGGCTTGCGGACGAAAAAGGTTTGTTGTGCTTTGGGTTGAGGGAATCGAAAGATGTTAATGCATTGTTCTTGTGGCGGTAGGGTCTGCTTGGTCCGCGCAAGGAACTCTGGGATTTACTGCAAAGTGTCGAGAACTACTGCATTGAGGCGCAGGACATCACCGCCAGTGTCCGAGATCTTCCGACTGTTCGCACGCACATTGGCCGAGCCCGGGCTTGGCTGAGGATAGCGTTGATGCAGAAAAAGCTGGCCGACTACCTACAGGCCCTGATCGCCCATCGTGACGCTCTGGCCGAATACTACGAGCCCCACGCTTTGATGATGAGCGAAGAAGTAGGTTAAACACGGCCGCGTCCTCGTCCGTGTCTGACTGTCCCGTCTTTCAGATTGTCATCATAATGGGTATCCTAGTTGGGCTGAATGTGATCGATTGCAACTTGTGCGTGAAGGAGGAGGACTTGGACTCGCAGCAGGGCGTCATCGACTTCTCTCTGTACCTACGGTCGAGCTCACGCGGTGCTGAGACCGACGACGACGGCAACAACGCCCTCGAGGGCCCCGGCGGCAACATGATAGCCGTGCTCGACCAGAAAAACTACATCGAGGAGCTGAATAGACACCTAAAGTGAAGTCCCACCACCCATTCTATTCTGAAGTTCCCCGATCTCTAATCGACGTGTTTTTACAGCGCTACGGTGGCCAATTTGCAGGCCAAAGTTGAATCCCTGACCACGACAAACGCTCTAATGAAAGAGGATCTGGCCATCGCCAGGAACAGTCTTCTCGCCCTGCAAGCCGAGAACCAAGCGCTGCGGCAAAATGTTCACGGCCACAGTATGTTTAGCGTTCATTTGTTGTCGGTTTTCTCTTGTTTTTGAATAAATACCTAACGTCTTGTAGATCAAATAGTTCCTGCTGCTTCCATGCAATCGGTGCACAGTGACAATAGCTCAACATCGGGTGACAAGGCAAACGCAGAGGCGCAATCCGAGGCCCTCGCCGAGGAGCTAAAGAGAAACCAGGAGCTCGAAAAAGAACTCAAATTACAAATCTCCCTTAAGGCTGAGTCCGATATGGCCATGAAGTTGCTAGAGAAGGACATTCACGAGAAGCAGGACACGATTGTGTCGCTGCGCCGCCAACTGGACGACATCAAACAGATTAACTTGGAAATGTATAGGAAACTACAGGTTTGTATATTCAATCTAATCCGGTGGACGGTATCTTGTTCTTTGTTTTCATTTTTAATTCGTTTTTGTACATAACTCCTTTTTGTCTGGTATTGTTTTGAAAAAAAAAAAATGGAAATAGAAAGCTTTTGTTGTTGGAATGCCCTGCAATATGGGAGCAGACACAGACACTTTTACTTTCTGTTTGATTTTTCTTTTGTATGTATTTTGTGTATCTCATGCTCATCACATTGAAAACACTGATCGTTTGCAGTTCGCATTTTGTCGAAGGAAACTCAAATTTTTTGTTTGAAGATATTTATATTTTTTTTTGCTTATTCGTAACGTGATAAGGTTGACAACGGGAATTAGAAGAATAAAACAAAAATAGCCTTGACCTGAAATGAAACAGACTTTGACACATTTTAACTGATAGCGTACACTTTGATCACCACTTTCGATTGAATCCAATAAAGTCATGACTGCATTTACTTACACACGTGTCAAGCCAGGGTCTTATGAAGGATCTAATCCTCCACTTCCACTGTGGGTGGCTTCCATTTTAGGTGATATCTTTGCTCTAAGTTATCGAGATCAACCCGTGCTGCACCAGCGATCACTTCATTCATATTATTACGTTTTCCAGGTCTTCTCTGGGCGCTGGGTTCTGATACTTATATCTCCCAAAGTTATTCTGAAAGATACTGGCACCACTTGGCTATGGAATTTCCCCACTCTCGATTATTACCTTATTCTTAGTATTCCATCTGTCAATAGGTGGCGGGGTATACGTAACAGTGGACAACAACCATTTCGGGAATACTCTTCGGAGTTATGATCAGTTCCTCCACTTGTAGGTGGTGGACTTAATTGTGGTTAGTGTCCAGGTTATCCCACACTATACAACGTCGCAATATGTATTCCGTTAAGTGAAGCCATCCTCTATTTAACGCAGCTTATAGATATATCAAGAATGAAATTCTAATTAAATTGGCATTTTTAAAATATTTGATTTCGTTCAGCAAAGAAGATGCCTTCAATTTTGTTTGTGGGATAAAGTTTCACCTGCAGAAATGTTGAGAAGGTCTTCGGGAACTAGGGTATGTGGACAAACAAAGGCTGAGAGTGGTACTTATAGTTCTAAGCTGAGAGAGAACGCGTTCAAGGCAATGATAGCCAAATGATAGGACGGCCATACATTTATGAACAATAGGTCGAGGTAATCAGTGATATGGCCCTTGATTGTGTCAATTGAAAGATGCCTCGCAGATTCTGTTAAAATTTCGTTTGGATCAGTCCACATAATTTTGAAATATGCGTATTGCATATATATGCGTATTATTTTTGAAAAAAACCAGCGTCGCATTTCGAGACCATTTGGCCAGAACTGCAACTCATATCGTTCGACAACAATCGTATTTTTTTGACTCGGCGTCGTGTGACTCACACTGGATTTTTGCCTAAACACAAGAGACCGCGACAGCCTTTCAAGACGATTGAGGAAATGAAAACCGAATCTAACACCGCTTTGAAGGTGATTGGAAACTTTGTTGGAATAAGTTTAAAAGAGAACTACTTTAAAGGCGTTGAAATAGATTTGGAACAATAAATGATGACTTTAAAATATACAGTGGCGAGAAAATTGGAGTTATCAATTTTGTTTTTGTTGCTTTTCAACAATAAACTTATCTCCTTACGACGGATTTGATCGGGCTGTTTTCTTATTTAATTACTAAAGGAAAGAGTGATCAGTAAAAGAAATCGTACAGTTACAACGGCTCAAATAATAAAAAAGCTATGTGGATCCCATGTATCCAGTTTAGCATGTATTCAATTTTATCGTTTGGTTAACACTTGGCGTATCATAATTTCTGATATATTTGGCATCATACTGATCGGTAACAGCGACGTTCAAGTTACAAAATTACTTTTCTATTTCAAAATTTTTAAATATAAATTTAAAAATAAAGAATATAAATAAATATAAGAAAAATATTCATAACATCGTTTTGGTGTCTCAGAAGAGACACCATATGCCATAAGGTATGGTGCACATAAGGTACGAAAAGGAAAAATAAATTGAGACCGTGCTCAATAAAAGTGGGAGCCCAATACTGTTGGTCCTCACTTTATTTAGATCGATATAGAAAAAAACTGATGTGAAAATACCAAAGACAACTGTGTACAATACGCGAGTGGACTTCTAATGGGACACTCGGTAGGATTTCGCAGGTCTCCACAGTAAAAAAAAATCAGCACTTTCCGGAAAAATGTAAAATTATAAGAAAAAAAAATATAGGCCCGACTAATTTTCTGCAAATGATCTGCAGGAAACTATAAACGAGTCAAAATCAACCGGTTCCAGTCCGAGGGAAACTGAATATTTCAATCAACTCCGTTGTACGGGAACAATTTTAGCCATGAAAAAAGCAGAATAACCAAAATTATGCATGCAGTTTTGCTCGCCAATGTATATAAAAGATATATCAGAATATTTCTTTCTAAAATTGATTGAAAAGTGTGATCATCACCAGTGGCTCTAGTCAATGTGTAAATCCTTTGAATTTGCGTGAATATACAGTGAGTTTTTTTTTCCATTTGTTTCCTTCAAAAATATTCACGAGCTACTAAAAATTGTAAACCTTAATAATAATATTCCAGAAGCAAGATAAATATGTATCAAATCTCTGCACACACACTTTATAATGTATGAAATTTATACTGGAAATAAATCTATCTATCTATCTACAGTGAGCGACAAAAGTCTATATACGACCCCAGTTTTTGCAAATGAAAAGATGCAGTTTTGTGTTTAAATGTCTTTTGTTGATTTAACAACTTGCGATAAATAAATTCAACCTAACCATAGGACGCAATTCACAAAAAATGAAAAAAGACCACTGACAAAAGTTTGCATAGAGTAAGTTCGGGTATTGTTGTACTGGAGGGTAATGTGGTACAGGTAGTTTATTCGAAAACTAGGCAGGTTACCGGAATGTTTGTTACACACAAAACAGCCGATTTACAAACAAGGATCAAAACGTGTTCTGCCAACTTGAAAGCCATTCACATTTGTGTCGAACATATAATTTCTTGTGCTCGCGTGTTTTATTGTTGTTTTGAAAAGTTTTTTTTTACTCTTATCGAGGTAAGCTCAAAGTGAGCGATTTGTTCAACTTTATTAACAGTATTTTTTTTTTGTTATCTTTTCAAGGGGACCCATTCTCGATTTCATATGTTGACGATTTTCAATCTGCTGCTAAATTTACATAAATTATTTTTTAGGCTTGTAACTTTGCACATTTATTTGAAGACTTAAGAAGAAAAAAATGTTTGTGATTTTTTTGTTATTAAACAAAAGCCCTTCTTTTTGGCGGCGCATGTGATTTCCACTCACTGGAACATATGAAACCAAAAATTCCAACGGGATTAGAAAGAGTACATGTTCGGCTCTGGTATGAACTAGGATTATTAATTTCGCACAAAAATTAACAAATTGGCTGACCTTTGAATTTATTTTTTTTTAAATCGCCTATTTTTCTCAGCCGCAAATCAAGCTATAATAAATATATATGTATAAAATAACGTATTCAAATTTGGAACCAATCGGATTAATAGTTTTTGAGTAACCTCATGCGTAAGTCGCAAAAACACTATTTCGAGAAAAAAAACTTGCGTATAAAACATACCTACGTTCAATCATAAATCGGCTATATCTTCAAGAGCTTTTGAAATTTTAGCTTTTTAGCTGAACCACATTCCTGAATAAGTTCGAATTAAATAAACATCGATGTTTTGAAACCGAGAATAGGGGGGTCTTAAGGATTTTTGTTTACCTCATTGATGATAAGCTGACATCTGGCCAAGCCCTGTGTGCAATTCATCTGATGCTCGTAATAACTCACGAGTGTAAATGGCAAACCATAATGGACATAAGCGAGCATGACTTAGTGTCAAACACTTATAGGCGAGTGAGCGAATACACCCACCCCCATGAAACAACCTATACTCAATTCCATGAACGATTGCGAAAATTTCCTTAAGTATAAATGTTTCGTTAGGCATGATCTAGTTAGGCGTGATCTAGATGTAATACAGAAAAGGAAAAATATTAAAAAAAAGAGGAAAAAAATGAACTGATATTAAATTACAGTACGGTCTCGATTAACGCAACTCTCGATTCACGCGACTCCTCGATTTTCGCAACAGTTAAATTTAATTGTTTAATACACACATTCTATTGGAAGATATCTGATTAAAATGGAAGTCATATGTAGAATTTTGTGGCTCACTGTATGTATTGTTTTAAAATGTCCACTAATTTGAGTTCGGTTTTGCTTAGACAAAGTTAGGCCCCCGTCTGTCATACGCAGATAAGTTAGATCACTTAAATGACAAATTTTCTACCACGTGAATTTAAATTTGGAATCACATACAAGAAACATTTAGCGCTTTCTGTGAAACGAAAAAAATAGCCTAGAAAAGTGTTCCACACAAAAGTCAACAGATCTGCCACTTCATTTTTCTTTTAAGAAGCCATTGTTTAAATAGTGTTTAAGCATTATAAGTATACTTAGAGTCTATGTTTCCCAGTCAACCTTTCACTACATTCTTTCGACATTTTTAATTTGAGTTTCCTTCGTCAAGCTTTTCAGCACTTGACACCACAAACATCATCACGCATTTCCCTTCCGTTCTATAATGTCGATAATCAATAAATTCGTACTAAAATCAAAATTTACAATACCTCCCTCACTTCTGCCATGAAAATCTCAAAAAAAAAAAAAACACATCATCAATCTCCACACCCAAAACGCAAAATAAAAAAAAAAACATTCAAAACCTCCCCCTTTCCGAAACAAATAAAAAATACAAAAAAAAACCGAACCCCAAACCAAACCCCACCAAACAACCAAAACAGGAATGCGAAGAGGAGCTGACCCAAAAAGGCGAAATGGTCTCACGCCTGCAAACGAAAGCCTCCCAAATCGGACACATCCTTCAGTCGCTCGAAAAGAAATACGAAGCAAAGCTGGGTCCCAACGACATGCTCAAAGATTACTCCTCAGCCAATGGCGGCGACAAATCCTCCTCGCCCGGCACCAGAAGACAACAGAATTTGCAGAAATTCGATGCACTCAGTAAAAAACACAAGAACGACATCGGGCCGCCCTCGAAGCGTATGCATCTGAAAGTCGATGCCATACCACCGTTTAATCCCAGCAAAGTGCGCAAATCCCCAGCCTCAGCAGGACCCCAGCAACCGCATACGCCACCGTCGAAGGACCCAGATCCAGATGGCGCTGCCCTACCATCGACGGTTGTTGAGCAAAAATTCGAAATCCTCTCAAATCTCTCGACAACCACGCAAGCGAAAATCGCGAATGAAAAGTCTGCTAACTAGAGAGGGAGGGGGGAGTCAGACAGACAGAGAGAGGTAGAGAGAGTGAGTGTGTGTGTGGGAGACGACTTTGACGGTAATAGAAAGCGGACGTTTTAGTAAAAATGCATTTAAAAGTAAACAATAATTTTATGAGAACAAATTCGTATAGACAAAGAGTTACTGATTAACAAATAAAACACAAAAAATAAACAGCTTTACAAAGAATATGAAATTTTTAGCTGCTAACTTACTAGCGTAAATATATATTCTAACAAACGCATCTGATAACTTCAGCAAAACTATCTTTTGATTACTAATTAACTGACTAACTGTAATTTGTACCTACTATATACTATTTATGTCTGTATCTGTATCTGTATGACTTTTTCGGAATCATTTAACCTTTTTTCTCTTCCTTCGGTTCTCTTTTTCATTTGTTTTTTTTTTTTCATTTCTACTAACTTTTGCTGTATCTTTTGTTGCTTGCTTGTATGTTTAAAAAATATAAATAAAAATCTACCGACACTGAGTAAAATTTTCATATATATATAAATTATGCGCATATAACAAAAAGCAAAAAAAGGGAATTAATATCTATCAATGGCAATACATACTTAGTATAAGTATTATGTAACTGAAACATATAAGCATTACATATATACTCGTACTCGTACCTTAATCCAAAAAAAAGCAAATCAAATAAATTAACAACCCACAAAACCATGATTGAACACATGTATAATGAAATGAATTTCAAATTTTTAGGAATGCGAAGCATCACTTAAGCACAAAACTGAGTTATTAGCGAAAGTTGAATCGCATAAGGAAGATATGGCTAAAACTATTTTCCAGTTAGAAAAGAAGTAAGGACAGAGAGTTACACACTACAACTTGTAACTGTTTTATTTTTGATTTATATTTTACATTTATTTCTACTCTCTTTTTTTTTGATTTTCTTTATTTTTTTATCTTACACCTTTTTTTAAATTAAACTCTTAAGATGAAAAAATACAAGTAATATGGGGTCTTATACTATTTAAATTATACAATATATATATATAAAGTATATATTTTTTGGTAGCATTTAAATTAATTTAAAGTCATTTATTCCAACAAAATAAAACAAAAATCAATTCGCAAACTGATATATAGTGGGCAAGAGAGAAAGAGAGAGAGAGCAGAAAATGATGGAGATGAGTTTTAAGAGAACAACAATAAATTATAAACCAAAAGTGTAGTAATTTTGTTTTGTCGTCTAAACTCTAGTTAATTAAATAATAAATATCTATTTTGAAAATGAATAACTGAAAAGAAAGATTTGATGTTTGAATGTGATTTGTTGTATGTAGTTGGGGAGGGCTAAATAGTGAGGTAAGTATTGTATTTTTATCGTAGTTTAGGTATACCAAGCCGGGATGACCGGCAGATTGTGTTTCAAGAAGCGTGGACACTTTGTTCATCTCATTTCATCTTCAGTGGTCCGCATGAGTAAAGCGGAGTAAGGCACGCACAATAGTTCTCTAGACAACTCGATCCTCCGGCATCGACTCTAGTTCATCAACAGCGATGCCCTAGCGTAACCAGGCTAATTTTCTGACTTGGTCCTACATATCTTCCTGAGTCTGCCATGCGTCCATGGAAACTTTTCTACTCAATATTCAAACACTAAACCGATCGAAGAAGCGACCTGCGCACACCATTTTTAGATGCAATTTTGATAAGAAAGCCCAAAAATTACTTAGTTTCTTTTGTAGAGGTCGTTGGGGGGCCAATGGTTCCAATGCCGCAGTATCCAGTAGACCCTTATTTAGGTTAGGTTAGGTAGTAGGGCTGCTTAGTGAATTGACCAGCCCACTTAGCCAATGTTGGTCCATTGTGATACCCATAGTTAGACTACTACCACTGATTGATTGTGATAGTGCTTAATTTGATCCCAACGGCAAATGGTGACTGGACCAGATTTGAAAACCAAATAAAAGCGTATTAACTTTGCTTTCACTGGGATTCGAACCGAGTCATAGTGGTCGATTTAGGGTCATTAGCTGGACTTAAATCGGATTTAACTTTTCTTTTGTTATGTTCGTTGGAAAAATGTTGTAAAATCAATTTAAAATCATTTCCATAACTTCAGAGGGTGGTACCTTGTGATGCCGGGTTGGTGGATGTGTCAAATCACTTATTTGGATCTGAAGATATCCACATGTTGTGAATCACATCAATATTTGTAGCAATTCGGGACATCTTTCTTGAAATTCCGCTTCGAAAAATTTTGTAATCCTTTTGACGTGCTTCTAAGATATATTTCGAAAGCTGTCCGATGGGGATTGGCAAACGTTCAATGACGTCAGCAACGTGCAACAGAATTTTGTGGACACTTACTGTCATTGTGTACCAATTATATTTGGAAACAAATAATTTTGCCGTCTCCAAACAATAAATTCGGAATTTCATGATTTTCAAATCTGATGTTAATGCCATCAACATAATTGAAAACTGTTCTACCAGTGTTGTGCCCAAGCCTACTATTTCAGCTGTTTTTGCTGGATCCTTAAAAAATGATAATTCTTCGGCCGATCTTTCCGTGAGATTTTGAATTTTTGGGCTCTGCTTCCACACTCGTGAAATTCTTTTTTCAGGTCTTCCTTATCTAGAAGTTGCTGGCATGTGTACTTCAAGCAATGGAATTTGGAACTCTTCGCGAAGCCACCACTCTTCGGCTTTTAAAAATCGTTCTAATGATATTTTCTTCCCTTTGTACTTTTTGTAAAGGCGTGACACAAACATTTTGCTATACTCGAAGCATTTTTTATGATCAGCTTCATCAAGAACAGATATTAAATCTTTTGACATCACGTACTGTAAAACAGCAGTTGCACAAACCATTACTGATGCCTTGAAATGATTTTCACTCCGAATAAATGAAAAAAATTTCTTCTCGTAGAAGATATTGTTGCCTTGAAAAGGACGTATTGGTAACTGTTAGAGAAGAAATAAGTATGTTGCGCTGAGTGTCGACACTTAAGTCTTACATTATTTAAAGGTAATAATACAACCTTTAAATTAGCACAGTTTTGAGGCTGTAGTCTTTTTTTTATGGACCAACAAATAAAAAAAGGTAGATTGTCTTTTGTAAAGAAAAGTACCTCCGCACTTAGTCCCTACTTTGTTAATAAAAATGCATTCAATTTAAAAGTACTTACCAATAGCATATTCTTGCATATTTGCTTCAAATATATACCTCACTTTTATTTTACTATTTTCACTTTAAGAAAAGCTCTTTATCGGCGAAAAGCAAACTCGAGAGTAAGAAAAGATTTATACATTGAATTGGAATGCTTCCCATTTGCTAAAGTAAGGGAATTAAATTTTTTTTGTTTTTTGTGGCTTGTGATTTGGGTATTTGACTTCTAACCTAGCGGTATTTTTTCTAACGGAAAAAAAATATTGTTTGACTTATGTATGTCCAGCTACGATGTACTAAATCGACCACTGTGCGAGGGACCAGGAGGCTAACCGGGGGCAAGCACTCTACAAACTGCGCCATCCAGTCGTCGCTTACTTATCAGGAGCTAAAGCTGACTTCCATCGTTGACGCTGCTTTCTGCTTTCTGGTCTTTATACTCGAGGTTTGGTGTTCCTCTCCTTCTCGAACCAGGCGGCTCGAATTCGATGACCCTCTTAGCTGGAGCGTTGGTGTACATGCGCGCGATGTTGCCGAGCCTGTGCCTTCCGAACTACATCCATCATTGCACAGCTCATGGCACAGCTTGTAGAGTCGGTTACGGTTGCCAGTAATGACACCGATAAGTATTATAAGATGCGCCCTGCTTATTCTGATGTGATCGTCTCTGATAAATTGGAGTCCATACAATAGTTTCGTAACCAGCCAGCCAGTGCCAACAGACCATCTTCTACTTCTGTGGCGAAGCGTTTCACAGTAGTTATTTGACAGTAGCGATAGGCATGAATCGCAGATCTCCATCGGGATAGAGTTCTAAACTAATGATGATTCACTCGCTTCGCAGTTTCCTCGAATGTCAGTGTCTTATCATCCACATAAGTGGATGCCGAAATATGAATGATGCGACTCCACCTTAGAGATATGACATAACATGTTAACTCAATTTATCAACTGTTTTCTATCTCAATTAGTCGATGAAGCATTCATATAAATAATGAAATAGGATTTTGTACATACAACAACCTACTGCCTATAATATCGGCAGTGAAAAGTGGCTACCGATAAAAATTCGTCTTCGAATTTTTTTCATATATTTTGTCATCAATTTCGAACAATTTCGAGTTTCTTTTTCATATATTTTGACAGATAAAAATTAAAGCCACTGCGAATAGTTTTTCTGAATTTTACTTCACTTCATTATCGATAGCAAGGAAAAAACACGGTTATTGATTTCAAATGGCTTTTGTCGTTAAATTAATTTAAGTCAGCTGTTTTCACTCCTCAAATGTCTGACACAGAAAATCTCTTAATTTGTAAACAAACGATTCAGTATTTTGTGCATGGCCGTTGACTTGTGCGTTCAAATACGACGGCAGCAGGAACGCACTATTGTGCTTCAGGCATAACGGTGGTCGATGATACATAAGCACATCAGCACCAAACGCTAATTTTCCTAATACAGCTGAAAAATTTCAAGACTTTTTGTGATTTAGAATTGTTTTATCTTTCGCACGTCGTTACCGGCATAAATGCAGCGAATTAGGGAAATCATACGCCCGTACGAACTTTGTACGATCATTTCAAGAACGGTGTTGTACAAGTCACAAGTGCATATATTTGAGGTCGCCAAAATGCTGGGAAATGTTTAGGTTTCCTAATATTTCACCCCTTCTGATTTGGCTTTAATTTATAAGGCGTACATGCGCCCAAGCTTGAGTACAACGCTCATATCTGGTCTGGTGGCCCCAAGACTACCCTGCACCTACTTGATAGAATCCAAAAGCGAGCGATGGAACTTATAGGAGAGGATTATATCGCAGAGTCATTACACTCGTTCGAACATCGACGTACCGTCTGTTCTTTGTCCGTGTTTTATCGTTATTTCAACAATCGATGCTCAAGTGAGTTAGCTAACTGCACTCTTCCTCTCCATGAATTCACGCGCAATACCCGTCTCGCCAGGAATGCCCATCATTATACCCTTAAGCCTACTTTCGGACGGACAGTTAAATTCAGAGACTCGTTCTTCAGCCGCACTACAAAAATATGGAATGCTCTTCTCTGTCTAATATTTCCCACAGACTACAACCCGCAGATAATTAAGGCCAATATGCACAGGTACCTCCTCTCCCTTTCTCCCTCTATACCTTCGGCCCGTGCTTTGTCTTGACCCCGGACACATAAGTGTATTAGCAATCCCTTGAGCACGCGCAAATTATAAAAAAAAAAACCATGCCAACCCGTCGTTAAGTTCGCTACTGGTCTTGTGACTTGTGGCCGACAGCGATAGTTATCCAACTTCTTCCTGCACAACGTGACAGTTTGCAAGGTACGTCAAAACCAGACCTAGTGGCCTATAGCTCGTCTCTATACACGTCATACGTAACTTCAAGTTCGATGAATATGTAGTGAGTGTTGATTTTCACTTGGGTCAATTGTGGAATTTCCTGTTCTGACGCCACACTAAAACCATGTACCAGACTGTTCATAAACTCCTTCCACAGGCGAGCGATTTTGTACGCGATATTATGGAAACGTATCCCTCGACAGTGCAATCAAGGGGGTCTCCTTTCTTGTCAAATCGGGCAAATGATACCGGAGACTTCTTCCATCGCCGCACGAAACTGGGATTACCGAAACAATGAACTCGTCTCTCACACTAAGTAGGCGACCGTAGCGGTATTTTTCGTGACCCACTTCTTCTGCTGGGGCATCATTCGTTATCCTTAGCAGAAATAAATGAGCAAGGAGATATCCAGCATCGACTACATTTCCTCCCAGTCCATGGCGACGTTTTTGAAGTGCGTGCCGTAAAAAAATATGAGTTGTAGAATACCCTTCCACAAACTTTTACAAAATTCAAGTCTTAAGATTAAAAAAGAAGGTGTTTACTTGAAGTGATTCTACGTGGCAATGTTCCAATAATATAATACCCGTGTTAGATTACTAGTTTCGTGTAATGAAAAGAATAAAACATATGTATTTACAAAAGTACATATACAGTGGACTCCCCCTAAGTCCAATTGTCACGGGATATCATGATTTGTTCGAGTTAGAGGGAGAGGAGTTTAGCGATAAGTTTTTGTAGGGAAATGAATTTAAAACATGGCGGACAAATTCGAGTTTGAGAGAGTCCACTGTAATATTCATTAATTCTAGGCTAGTGCTTCAGACAGTAGCACCAACAAATGGGAGCTTACTGAATGTAATGCGCCAACGTTTGGTATTATTCTCTCACGAGTAGAGTTCTATGCCGACTCCGAATGGCCAAGTTTGAGAAAGTTTTTCCGTGCGGGAATTGAACCTAGACACTATTGTTTCAAGAGCGTATAAGTTGACGCACAGACCTACAACGCCATGGCCCCCATAGACTATTTACCCCTCTTGACTGTGTTCAATATTAACACAGAGAATTTGAAAAAACTTACGAGTAACGAGCTAATTTTCAAATACGAACTCTCTAAGCTGCTCATTCGTATTCATTGACGTGAGATCAATGCCTACATACTTTCTTTTTCTTTTTTGCGAGGGTAGGTGAGAGTCTTCAAAAGACACTATGGGGACTATTACCACATAGCAAGCGATTTTTACACAGCAAAAACACATCCCTTCAAATTAAATTTATTTCCACTACAACTAAGTCTTACACTTATCCAGCAGTTTTACTTTCTTGGTTTAGACGCATTTGGCAAGGGGTTTAGTCCTTTGAAGACGGCGGAAATAGTTTCTTTCGTCGAGAATTGGAAGGACAGCAAAGGTTATGTGCTCTTCCAGGCGACTCTTATCCTTACGAGCAAAATTCGTAACTTCATCTTGGACTGATGAAATTTCTAGATCTCTGTTGATATTCTTGTTTCGTATATACCGGGGCGCGTTGACAATGGTGCTTAGCAGTTTATTTTTGAAAGTTTGTAGTATGTTTCTATTACTTTCTTTGGTACAACCCCATAGTTGTATACCAAACGTCCAGGCGGGTTTTAGCACTTACTTGTATGTAAGCAATTTGTTGCCAGTACTTAGCTTGGAATATTTTGGAATAAGCCAGTACATGTCGTTGTATCTTAATTGGGGCTCCTCACATTTCTTTTTGACGTGCTCCTTCCATTCAAGCTTTACATCGAGAGTCATTCCGAGGTATTTCGCTTCATTGCCGATGGGTATTTGTACATTATTTATAAAAACGAGCAAGTTATTCACGTTCTTATACGTAACATTTATATGAAAGGATACATACATAAATTGGTAACGCTACAGCTCGTAAAAGGCCAGGGCTAAGCTTCTACAGCAACCACCCGTGTTGTGCGTGCTATTTTTCTTTCACGAGTGGAGGGGATATACGGTATTATGGCAACTGGCCAAGTTTTATTCTAGACAATTATTAGTCTTTGAGCATTGTCAAAAACTCGAAAGATTTGAGACCGTAAAAATTCTTTTTGATCGGGAATCGAGCCCAGGCAGCGAGGTTTAGTTAGGAATCACTAATTCTCCGGTTGCGATGAATCTTATCTTCGAATGTCTTCAGTGCAGTGTGCAGTATTTTCAAAATCTGTAGTTTCTTTGAATGATTTATTAGCGGAGTGCTAAATTGTATCCACTTCGTTACATTTAAAAATTGAAGTAGAACGTCGATTTTTACTTTTGATTGAAAGTCTTTCCGGCCAACTGCAAGTGATGGGTATGTTCCAAGTTAAATTCAATTCAATTCAAATTTGTCACAGTGGAAATGTAGCTCGACCGTCTTGCTAATCTCTGCAATCTCTTCAGAAGTGCATTGAACTCACATTTTCATTTTTTTGAGACAGTGACCGGAGAAGATAGAAGATCCTTAGGAGTTTTTTTTTGTTTAAACTTTGTCCTAGTCGTCCTTCGGGTTTCCAAATCTGTCTATCTTACACATGTTAGGTGGGTTTCTATTCTAGGTGACAGGGAGATTTCTAGTCTTATCTATAACTAGCTGTTGTCTGCGATTTCATTCGCGTGAATATCAGTCCTATAATCGCGTAAGGCGACAATAGTCTCACGCTAGCGTTTCGACGATAGTTTTGCTTCATGTAAGCATAAAAAACGATAGAATCTGAGAGAAATCGTTTTGCCTGCTTCGCTTCGACTGAAAACTGTCAATAACTATCGTCTCGACGACTGATTTTTGGCAATACCTATTTCAGTATCGTCTCATATTAAATGAGAACAAATTGTGTATGCTTTTCTTGTTCTACACTTTTAAGAAATTCTTAGAGTGATAGGCCGCATTTTTATTAGTTTCATTCGCAAACTATTTCAGTTTGTGAGAATGTGTTAGTGAAATTCGAGAGGAATTATGCCCGAAACAGAATAGAGTGTATGCGCTGGCGTTGGCTTTCAACGCACACATTTCAATGGCCATGCACTAAATACAGCGTTGACCTGCGTTGGTGAAAATTGAGATAGATCAGAGGATTGTAATAAAACGTAAAACGTAGTCCATTGCACGTCATTATTCAACATGTTGGATATTTTTTGACAGAGAGATGCGCTGTGAGAGAAATTTTCTCCCAAATTGAGAGTTTCCTTCCAAATTGAAAAATACTTTGTGTCAACTGTCATTTGAAAACAGCTGATTAAAAATAATTTAACGACAGAAGTCATTTCAAATGAGTGTATGCAGAAAGGCGGCAATATTTTTCATTTGGTAGATGAGAGAGAGAACAGCTGTTAAATTGAGTAATTATTTCAACGCAGTGCGTCATCTCACTCTCTTCGTAACATGAAGAAGAGTTCAGTGCAGTGCGTAACATGAAGTCGGCTGGCGTAACGCACTATTGTGTTTCAGGCATTAGAGCACAGATATCATTTTACGTGAGAGATATTATTTTCAGAGCACTCAAACTGTAACGATAGGTGAGACGATAGTGATGGTCTTCCATGAAGGAAATCATCGACGATACCATCGAAGTGAATCAAAAGGACGATAGTCGTCTGAAAAGTTACGCGATGAAAGCCCAGTTCCTATATTATTCTTCACAAATAATGCATTAAAAGTTTATAGTGAGTCAACCTGAAAAGACAGACATATGCCGCCACGGACTTTTATTTAGAACTTTTAAAGGGGAACAATTAAACCATGCATGATTTTTGCGGTAGCCCTCAAAAAGGAATGCTTTTTTCCGTTTTCGCAACATTTTCCATTGATGCTTCCCTCCTATTGGTCGCAGCGTGATGTTATAAAGCCCAAAGCCTTCCTCAATATCGAACACAAAAATATATATACCAGTAGTTAGTATTAGTAGTTAAATCAGTAGTTACTCAGATTAGTGCGTCCAACAAAGCAAACTCTTCTGCTTTATAACATTAGTATAGATGAAGTTTAAATTTGGAAACACAAACAATTAAAGAAAAAATCATGAGGAAGACCTTATGTCAAACTCGCCGATTAGAAGTTGTTCCATTTTCAGCAACAAATCTGGTTCCACCATCATTCGAGACAGTACTTCCTAGATGCTGAAATTCAACTACCCATCAGCCAGATGTCGAGCTGGGAGTATCAGAGCTTTTTACCAAGTCCTGTCAGAAAAGGCTTCGCCACTTTTGATGTCATTTCGAAGGGGTTCACTGTTTTTGAGACGACCGTAGGCAATGTTAACTCTAAAAGCCAGTGTAATTCATCTACAGAAGTTTTTGGACGGAATTACTTACGACCCATGCAGTGTCCGAGCCTAAGCGATAGCTGCTTTCCATTATTGACGCTCCTGGGCACGCTGCTTCCAGTCATAAAGACCAAGCGTTCTTGCATCCGCGATTACTTGGTGTTTATACCGGAGATTCGGTCTTCCTCTCCTTCTCGAACCAGGAGTCTCCGATTCGTAGACCCTCTTAGCTGGAGCATTGTTGTACATGCGCTGTGGCCGTGCCAGTGCAGTCGACGGATATTTGCCTTCCGGACCACATCCACATTCTGGTACAGCTCGTAGAGTTCGCGGTTGTGTCTTCTCCTCCATTCATCCGACGTAGAATTTTTCTTTCGAAGGCACCAAGACTCAGCTCAACAGCTTATCCTCCAGCTTTCGACTCCATTTAGCAGGACTGGCAAAATAAGGGTATTTTTGAGCATGACCTTATTCCTTCGAGTCAACCTCTCTTTGAACACCACTGTAACAACCTGAAACGTCAAACTGAACAGTGCGAGCTTAAGACCTTGGAAAATATGCCAACGACTGTTTTGTTTTTTACTAGTATTGATGTCCTTGTGGTGAGAAATTCGTTCGGAGTCTTCAACGCCTTTGAGGTCCCTCAAACTCATTCCTCTTCGACTAGGCCACGTTTGCCTAGGTCCTGGTATACTGCATGCTTGATTAAATGAATTCCACTACATGCCTACCTCTGAATGGAATGTCACTGTCTCCTTCGTAAAGCAATGTTTATAGGTTCCTGACCCATGTATTGCCCACTCTCATGTAGGTAGGTAGGTAGAAAGTGGTTTAAAGGCACGTAGACAATTTAAAGAGGGTTGCCGTGAATTAGGACAGCCAGCCAGTGTTTCTCAACAAATTAAACTAGTGCGTTGACCGGTATTTTGCTGAGATCTTTTAGACTGTCGAAGAAGTAGGAGCTTGTAGTGGCTTTCCAAGATTGGGACAGTTGCATAGGAGGTGTTGGATTCTTTCTGCCTCCTCTCCATCAAGGCAGCTCCTGGAGAATAGGCCTAGTCTCTTTGCGTGAAGCCCTAATAGGCATTGTCCAGTGATTATACCCACTACAGTGCTAACTTTGGATCTGTTTCAAGAGATAAGGCTATTTGATCTTTTTGGGTAAAGATGTGGGCAGATCAGTTTTGAGATTTGACAAGTTTTGCCTGTCAACCATCTGGCATTGGGTTTCTTTGTATATAGAGCTGTAACTTGAAGACAGCTATAGAGGTACCTATGTTACAAGACAGTTCATGAATTGGCAGTCTAGTGGCGCGTTTACAATCATCGTCAGCTTTGCAGTTTCTCGGGATGTCTCTATGGTTTGGCGCCAAGGTCTCTATGGCCTGGCACCAAGCACAGGCAAATGTGGCTCTGTTTGGATATCTCTTCAAAAGATGCGCTTTTGCTGGGATTCGAACCGGAGACCCCGCTAACACTAGGAGCAGACACTCTACCAACTGCGCCATACAGTCGTTAACGTCCGCACATAGAAGTGTGAGATTTTTTCTCACTAAAACCACCTCCCTAAATTGTTTAAGACTACAACTAAGTGAAGCACTTAACCAGTAGTTTTTATTTCATGATGTAGATACTGATCGGCAGGTTACTCTCCAATGAAAGTTCCTGCTAACACCGCAACCATGCGCGGGTGTACACTATCGCGAGAGATCAAAGGGTCTAGTCATTTGAAGTCGGCCCAAGACATTAGTTTCCTCAAGGATCTCGTAAACTGCAGAGTTTGTGTGCTCTTCTGGTTTCTATGTTTATAAGCAAAGTTCTTAACTTCATCTTGGAGTGGTAATATTCCCAGATCTCTGTGATATACCATGATGAACAATAGTTCTAAGCATCTTATTTTGAAAATTCTGTACTATATTCATATTACTTGCTTTGGTACAACTGCAAAGTTGTACGCCATAAGTCCAAACAGGTTTTAGGATTTGCTTGTATACAAGCAGTTTGTTGTCAATACTTAGCTTGGGGAATGCTTACCAATAAGCCAGTACAGATCTTGATATTTCATGTCAAGTTCTACACGTTTCTTCTTAACGTGCCTTCCTTCCACTTGAGTTTTACGTCAAGAGTCATCCCGAGGTATTTCGCTTCATTGCCAAAAGGTATTTGGACACGATTTAAGAAGTTATCTTGCCTATAAGTGAAATTAATATGGACTGATTTGCTTTCATTATGGACAATTCGCCAGAAGTTCATCCATTCGTGTAACTGATCTAGTGAACGTTGTAATTCTGTAGGCTCTTCAACCGTTTTGGCTGTTACCAAAATGACGGTGTCCTCAGCAAATGTGCTTAGAATAGTGTGTTCTTCTTGTGGTAAATCACTTGTTGACAGTAGCTACAGCAGAGGACCAAGAAAACTCCCTTGCGGTACACCAACATTTATATTCTTAAAAGTAGAGTATTAATTTTCATGCACCACACGGAAGATCCTGTCAGAGAGATTGTTCTCTAAAATACTTTACAGTTTCTCCGGTGGAGATCGGCATAGTTATTATTTCAGGCCTTCATGCCAAACTTTGTCAAAGGCTTGAGAAACATCGAGCAATGTGGCTGAACAAACGAGCCATTACTTCTGCTTCGAAGGCGCTGCAGTGGTTTGGTAGACGAACGGAAGTGTTCAGATTTAGACACTACTCCATTACCCGCCATGGCTCCATCCGTGTAAAAATGTATTCTCATGTAAAGTTGACAACTCATGTAAAACCGACTTCACAGCTGACTATTTATTTGCCCGCAGGCAAATTTGACAGATTTCTAGACGGTTAATCATGTATTTTTCGGGCAGCAAGCCCTGCGGATGTACCTAATAACTTTCTTAGATAAAAAAATACCAAACTTCAGATTTCGTCCAAGGAAAGTGCTCTCATTACAGTGCTTGTCAAACTACAGATGTCCAACCCACCACAAATCACCATCAACCGTGACCTACACCAAGATTATTTCAGGGGAAGAGGAAGAATGGCTTCTATAGAACACAATACATCTTCATCATCATATACGCCTCAATCAAAGTCCCAAACTCAAGAACCACACGCGATAGAACAATATTAATACATAACTCTAAATGCTACCAAAAAATATATATATTTTTATTAAATCACATTTCTCTTAAACTGACACAATCCCTCTTAATTTCACTTCACAGATGGGACAATGACAAATCGAACATGGGCGAGGCACTCCGTGACACATCAAAGACGCTCTCCAGTCAGGTGACAGCATCCGAGGAGCGGGCAGCACGTGCCGTCGCGGAAGCTCACATCGAGCGAGAATGGCGAGTGTCGCTGCAGGAAAAGGAGGTCAAACTCAAAGAACAAATCGTAAACCTACAAGACTACGTCAAGGAGCTGAATGAGGAAATCAAGCGAAGCGCAAACACCAAAGTGGAACTGGAGAAAGTTCGCCACCAATGGACCGAGGCCCAGACCACGCTCGAGGAGCTTGGCATTCAGCTGAGTGTGAACAAACTGAAAGTCTCCGAGCTTCAGGAGAAAGCTAATAAAGTTGAAAAGCACAATCCTCCCGAGGTGAATACCTGGACGCCAGACAACACGGCGACCAACTGCACGATGTGCCGCAAGGACTTCAATTTGACGCGCCGAAAGCACCATTGTCGGCATTGTGGAGAGATTTTCTGCAAAAGCTGCTCGGAGCAGTCGTATCCATTGCCCAACGAGGCGGGCCTGCCGGGCAAGCCGGTGCGGGTGTGTGACAAGTGCTTTGGGAGCCTGACGAGTTGAAGCGGCTTCGCTAGTGAGCAGCGTTAGTTACTTTTTGATTGTCAGTGTTGTTTAATAATTGTTTTGTTGTTGCTGTAAATAATTCTGAACCTCCATGTACTGCTATTCATTCTATGTATATGTGAATTATGCATCTTGTGCTGTTTAAGATGAACCCTCAAGAGAGTATTTCTTCAATTTTTAAATAAAATATTTTCATAAGTCAATCGAGCGTGATTTTGTTTTTTTGTGTTAGCAGAAGGGAAAGGTAAGTAGGACGCTGACATGCAGAGCCAGTGCTGACAATAGCCGTGTTTTTTCAAAAATCTATAAATAGTGAAGAAGGATCTTGCACCTAAAGCACATACAACAACCTACTGCCTATAATATCGGCCGTGAAAAGTGGCAGCCGATAAAAATTCGAATTTTTTTTATACATTTTGACATCAATTTCGAACAATTAAATTTATTTTTCATATATTTTGACAGATAAAAATCAAACCCGCTGCGAATCGTTTTCTTGAATCTTACTTCACTTCACTATTAAGAGCGATGAAAAAAACACGAAAAACACAAAAGCTATTAGCTTACAAGGAACTTGAGAACCTTGAATTTAATTTGTGAACGCACTCTTTCATTAAACATCAAACTGTTACTGTCGATGTCAATTTATTCAGTAAAACCGACATTTTCATCATGTTGGCGAACGAGCAACGTCTGCAAATCTGCAAATTATATAAACGTCCGTCGGTGACAGCAACTTTAAGAGCGTTAACTCCAATTTTCGTTGAACCTCATTTTTGGCTCAATGGGTTCGTCAAAAAGCAAAATATGCGTTATTGGTCGAGTTAAAATCCACATGTGCTTCATGAATCACCACTTCATCCACAAAACTAAGTGTTTGGTGCGGTTTGCATGCCGGCGGCGTTATTGGCCCATATTATAACGATCGTCACGTGAATGTGAATGGTTAGCGTTATCGCGCCTTGATTATCGATTATTTTTGGCCCGAAGTGGAAGATATGGTCTTGGGCGACATGTGGTTTCAACTGGATGGTGCCACAAGCCACACAGAACACGTTACAATCGATTTATTAAAGTAAGTAGCGTGTTATCTCAAGAAATTCGTCAGTCGATTGGCCGCCTAGTTCGTGCGATTTAACGCTGCTTGATTATTTTCTGTGGGGCTAGGTTGAGCCATTGGTTTATGCCAACAACTCGACGACGTTGGAAGCAGAAGAGCTCAGAGCCCACATTGAATAGCCGCGGTTTCGGACGAAATGTGAGGCCGCGTCTCTGAAAATTGGTTCCAACGAATCGACCGCTAGGAACGTGCCGCAGATATGGCCATCGGAACGAAGTCGAGTTCCATTCATAAATGTTTTGATTGTACATCAAGCCGATAATAATGTTTTTGAAATATCTCAAATGGTTTGAGTTTTATTTAAAAAAAAGTTGCCAGGAACCAATTAGAAAACCCTTTCTTCTTTATTCTTACAGTCCGAGGTGGATCTGGGCCTCAACCAACAAGCCTCTCCAGTTAGCACGGTGTCTGGCTAGCTGTCTCAAGTGTCGCACGCCAAGTTGGTTGAGGTCCTTCTCCACCTGGGTGCGTCACCTTAAACGCGGCCGGAGCTGAGTTGTCCATACGCTCTACATGGCCTAGCCATCTTAGGCGTTGGATCCGAAGACGCCTGACTAGACTCATGTCGCTGTACAGCCCGTACAGTTCGTGGTTGAATCTTCTCCACCAGAAACCGTCAACGCAAACAGGACCAAAGATTGCACGCAGAGCTTTTCTCTCGAAGAGACCAAGGACTTCCTCATCCGCTTTTGAGATTGTCCACGCCTCCGCGCGGTACAGCAGGACTGTGATGATCAAGGTCTTGTATAAAGTCAGCTTGGTCCTTCGAGAGATGGCTCTACTGCTCAATTTCCTCTTGAGCCCATAGAAACAGCGGTTGGCAAGAGTTACTCTGCGTTTGATCTCGGTACTGATGTGACTGACTTGTTTGTACTGTTTACAGCGGAGCCGAGGTAGACGAAGGCCTTGACTACCTCGAAGTTATAGCTGCCCATTGTGACGCTCCGTCCAAGACGTCGATGTTGTGTGTCCTTTCTTGATGACAGCATATACTTCGCTTTGCCCTCATTCACCGCTAGACCCATTTTAGACGCCTCCGCCTCAATGCCAGCAAACCCCTCATTGACGACTCGCATCCGCGTATGCTAACAGTTGTACGGACTTCTGGAAGATCGTGCCTCTAGTTCTGGCGTGTGAGTCATGCACGATCTTCTCCAAGATGATGTTAAAGAAGTCACATGACAGGCCGTCGCCTTGTCTAAAACCTTTTTTGACATTGAAGGTCTCGGTGAGTTCGTTACCGACCTTGATGGAGCAGCGAGAGTTCTCCATCGTCATCCTGCACAACCTGACGAGTTTGGCAGGAATGTCAAAACTAGACATGGCATTGTATAGCTCGTCCCTATGCACGCTGTCATATGCGACCTTGATGTCGACGAATAGGTGGTGGTCTGCATTTATTGGGTCTTTTCCAGGATCTGCCGTAGTGTGAAAATCTGATCGATGGTGGACTTCTCTGGTTATTTACGGTTGTTATTTATAAACGGCTTCAGGCGATTACACAAATCGGCAGAGAAGATCTTCTAAGCGACGTTCAGGAAACTTATCCCTCGGTAGTTGGCGCAGTCAAAGGTGTCTCCTTTCTTGACCGGGCAAACGATACTGAGATTCCACTCATCAGGCATGCTTTACTCCGACCATATCTTACAGATGAGCTGGTGCATGCGTACAACCAGATCATCTCCAGCGGACAGTCCGTCCGCACCGGCAGCTTTGTTAGACTTCAGTCATGATATTGGTATCTTGACCTTGTCTAAGTCGGGGGGACGGAATTCTCGTCGATCATCGTCCATATTTTTATTTTTTTATTATTTTTATTTATATTGAGTGCGACATTCTGGCTGACAGCGGTATTGGTATCATCATCGCCGCTTAGCAGTCTGCAGAAATGGTTCTTCCAAATTCTCAGTATCGACTGCGACTCTACTACTAGTTGTCCATTCTCGTCCCGGCAGGCTTCTGTCCGAATCTTATATCCACTGGACAACTGTTTCACCCTCTGGTAAAACTTTCTGACATCGTTCCTGCCGTAGCACTTCTCCATCTCCTTCATCGCGCGCTTTTCGTGCTCTTTCTTCTTTCTCCTGAGAAGCCGGGTCTCGTCCCGTCGTGGAGCTCACGAACACCTCTCTTTGTCCGTTGCGGCGTTGCTTTGTAGGATTCCAGCTTCGCTGCCTGTGCCAGCCAACACTAGTTGTCAAACCATGGGTTTTTTCTAGGTGGTTCCGTAAAACCCAGCACATCAGTGGCAACATCTTTGATGGCTTCTTGACAACGCCTCCAATCTTCTTCGATTGTTTTCGCAGGTCGCGACGAACTTAGAGAGACATTCTGGGAGACTCGATCGGCAAAGATCCTAGCAGTCCGTTGCGATTGTAGCTTTCCGACTTCAAACCGTGGTGTCCTTTCCGACTCCGTTGATCTCTTGATATCCGAGTTCTTACCTTGGCTACAACAAGGAAATGGTCCGAGTCGAGGTTGGCTCCTCGGAACGTTCGGACATCAAGAATGCTGGAGGAGTGTCGGACGTCGATCGCAACATGATCAATCTGGTTGACGGTTGATTGATCGGGGGACCGCCAGGTCCCTTTATGGATGTTGAGGTGTGGGAACCGCGTGCTAGCTACAGAGAGATTACGTCCCATAACAAAAGTCTACCAGCCTGAGTCCGTTATCGGATGCGGTGTCGTGCAGGCTGTGTTTCCCGATGACTTTGGCAAAGATGTCTTCCTTACCCAGCTTTACATTGAAATATCCTAGAACGATCTTAGTGTCGAAGTTGGGGCACTGATCGTAAGTCCTTTCTAGGAGATCATAGAAGTCATCCTTGCTGTTGTCATCTTTGTCCTCTGTCGGGGCGTGGGCGCAAATCAGGCTGATGTTCCCGAATTTAGCCTTGATGCGGATTGTTATGAGGCGTTCGCTTTTGCAGACAAAGTTTAAGACTTTTTCCCTAAGTCTGCCTAGAACAACAAATACACATCCAAATAAGCGCCTCTCCCTGTTGCCATCACCGTAGTAGATGTCGCAGTTTCTCATCCTCTTTTTGCCCGGCCCATTCCACCGCACTTCCTGGATTGCGGTAATGTCTGCTTTGTAGCAGTCCAGGCCCTCCGCGAGTTCTTCGGCTGCACGTGATCTGTTAAGGGACCTAACATTCCACGTGCAGAACCGAAAATCGTTGTCCTTGTAACGTTTGCTGGTGTCGTCAACATTAATTCCGTCCGTATCCGAGGCAGTTTGTTGTCTCTGAACCGTACAATTTTTACGTGGTGAGGGAGTTAACCTCACGCACAACCCCCAACTGGAAGGCCAGGCCGTATTCTCTAACCCTCGGGCGGAGGGTCCGCGTTTATCCGCTGTCGGTAACCTCGCTGAGGCTGTGAGCGCCTCCGTTGTCCCTAAAACTATAGGTATCTTCCGCCGCCATCTCAATTCCAATGCCCCGACCTGGCCTTGAAAGATCTTTCTAGACCTGTGCTCCAAAAATGTCGAAGTAGCTCTAGAAGGACTGCGCACCAGGTAACTCCTGACTGGAGTTTCGGATGCCGCCGTTGGCCAGAAAGTTTCCAGCTCCTCCGCCGCCATCCATAAAAAGAGATGAGCACTGGCACACTTTCCCCCTCTCTCGTCTGCAGCCGCCAGCGACGTCCTGGTTACCCCATCTTCGATCGAAGGTGCTCGGCTCCCAGATTTCACCACGTGGAGGTGAGAGTAGGAGTTCACTGATAGAGGCTAAGTGCCGACGCTTGTGCCTGCATGAGACGCCATATCAACTCCTGAAACCCTTTCGTTGTTGTATGATGTGTATTATTTTGACGTTTAATTTTGAATGACAAATTTCATTGAAAACTAAATTGAGTCGTGAATTAAACAGAAACCATATATGTGGATTACAAACAAAAAATAAAACTAAGTGGGGTTCCTCAATAATGAAGAAAAATATAATTTCGAAATTATTAAGATTAATTCAGCTATTATAACACAATTTTTCCAAATAGTACATGACTTTTAATATTTCTTGACTAACTAGCATTCCTTGTTCCTACATGTCTAATTTAAAAAAAAAAAAGATGAACAATCCTTCATTATTCAAAAATTATAAGCCCAAAAATGATTATTTTTGTGTATTTTCTCATTTGAAAACTCATTTTTGTAGTGACTACAGCAGTTTTAAGTGCTCATGAAATGTTTGTTCGAATTAGAAAAAAAAAAGTGCTGTATAATGTGATATTTTTCTGTGAAACAGAATCATACAACTTTCCCGTGTAAACTTTAGGTGATACATGTTGTATTACAGCGGCTCATACAACAAATCTGAGAAACAGAAATCATACAGCAGAAGTGTCAGAATCATACAATGTATGAGAAATTAAAATAGGCCCCTGGTTGAAAAGTCGGTGTTATGAACCTAAAAGAGTTTACTACGATTTTGAGCCTTCTTGAAAAAAAAATCAGAAAATTCCTTAACGTAAATTTAAGTGGAATGCTCAAATTCTTTACCTCATAAAATGAAGAGAACTACGGGCTTGAAAACACATAAACTAAAAAAGGTTCCAGATCGCAACGCAAAAAAAAATTGTACATTTGTTGATGGCATTTTTTCGTATGTACATTTTTATGTACATTTTTTCGATGGCATGTACATGTACATTTTTTCGATGGCACTCCTTACTACGCAGTACTGAGCTCTTCTTCTTCTTAATCTACCGAGACCATCTGCTATTGATGACGGTCACTTTGCAATCAGTTTTATAGACTAAGCTTTCTAACGTCCACTTTGACTTGGTCTTTAGAATGCAGGTTAGACCATCCTCTCCTCGGACCAGAAGACTTGAATTCGAACACCCTCTCAAAACCAATGACGTACATGAGGTTGTTGTGAAGTGAACTGATGTTTGCCTTCGGAACAGTATCGCCATCTTGACCGCTGTTATTTCTTCTCTTTTCTCACAGGTAGCGCCGTACAACCGATGCCTCATTGGGTATGATTTTGGCAACATGATAGCCCAGTCGAAATGCGAAAAATTAGTAAAACATTTTTTTCTGAAGGTTTAGATACTAGAAGAGTTTCTCAGGTTTTATTATGCAGGCTTCAAGTTGCATTGTCATAAGCTGATATACTTCCAGGCTATAGAATGCTAGAGACTTCATGATTTCTAGCAATTCACCTATTTACATGTTGCATTTAGAGACTGGAGTTACATCTTTTCCTGAATACTCTCAAAATACATTTCGGTTATATTTATAAAATCAATGCCATGAGGCAGGAAAAAATTCCGAGGTTAGTACTTGCGCAAATGCATAGTTATAAGGTGAATTGTGTCCAAGAATGGGAATCACTAGGATCAGAATGCTTCAGCTTCAATTTAAACCAAGCGAACAACAGGAATCTTTAAAACAAAAAATCAACACCTTACTTTAGAAAACTGGCCACAGAATTTTTGACAAATTTGTGAATGAAGCCCAGTCATCCCAATACAGAGCCTACTACAGCAAAATGAACCAAAAAGAAAAAATAAGTATGATTTTCAAAATAAGAGGCGAACTTTCTAAGCTAAATTTCATACCGCATCGCCCGGAGCTTCCAATCTTATGCTACCTGTGCAATCTTAGAGAATGTGAGGATGTGTTTCACTTCATCGCGAAATGCCCTATACTTAAGGAGTTGGAGGAAGCAATAAATATCTTGAATGGTGGCAGAGGTTGGAACTTATTCTACAACTACACAGCCAACGCATTGCGCTACAGGAACTGCATAATTGATGAACGTTTTTAAGTAATTGGAGCATCATATCATGAAACAAACAGCATATATTTTCTGGTTTACATAAGTATGTAACGTATTTTTTCCTTTTAATGACAATCAGGTAGACGGCCCCTAGGCCAAACCATATAGACTGTTATAATAAAGAAAATTGTAAGCAATCACTTCTTTTGAAATAAAATAGTCTAATTAACTAACTTAAAAAAAAAAAACTTCATGATTTCCCACAAAATCATAACATTTGTCGCCACGGTAGCATTTAGTACATGTCCATACATACAAATACAATGGACATGAAAAGTGACGAAGAAGCATCCAATGAAAATCAGACACTCGTGATAACAGGTGTCACCTTAGAGCAGTTTAGAGAGACAACATTTCTAAAAATGCAACAATCCTACTTGTTTGCCACTGAAAGTTGCTTTAAAGAGGTGGAGCAATTGCTGCCGTCCATTGCTGACGGTCCTGGACACACTGCCTCCAGTCGTCAAGACCAAGCCTCTTTTTCTCGAACCATGAGGGTTGGATTCACAAACCCTCTTATCTGCGGCTTCTTTAAACAAGTGTCATAATAGAGGCTATCAGCGCAAAAATGGTGTGAATTTCCCTACATTTGTGCAGTAAATTTTTAGCAAAACTGAACAAAGAAAAAGATGTCACAGCTAATAGTAAGAATGAAGGGTCCACAGCGTGTCACTGTTTCGTGAAGATTTCAGAGACGGTCACACAAAACCCAAAAAATACCAAATTATGACGATCAGCATAAAATTTGTCTGGGTTGCTCCAGTTTTGCCTCTATTATGACACTTGATTAATGCAGCTATGACTGACAAACTAATATGAATATTGCCTCTTTAAAAATCAAACATAAAATAAACTTATATTCCTCATTTATTAACGCCCTTCAATATGTCAAACATTTCATATCAAACTCTAATCTTGTTAGTTGCAATACACGCCTCTTTTTGAAACACACAAAAATTAAAAATCGAAAGTACTGGACAAGTGGCCGTCCATTAAAAATCATATCAAACAAAGTTTATATGAACGCCCACTTTGACAGCCACTGATGTCGTTGGTAATTTGCTGTCAAGCAGCAGTCACCTCCAAACTTCCACATCATTACGTTGACTTGACATTCTCTTACGTTTTGCATGAAATTTCAGTAGGGGAAAATCTCCACAAAGGTCGGTTGTGTTTTCTCTGGTACTGCTTTGTGGAAAATTAAATGTTTCACAAAAATAAGTTCATTTGGCCCCAATAACTATTTAGTTTCTCTCTCGGAACATAGTTCTTCGTCAAAACTCACAGCCCTGCAAGTTAATAAATACCGATACGCGCAGTTGAAGCACAAAAACAACGAACATCAAATTCATTGCAACCAATCACACAATGCGCTGGTGAAAACTCTTTCAATAAACAATTGAATCTTTTATTCCACAACGTACATCATCACATATCACGCACATACATATATGTGCACATATGAGAAATGCTGGAGAAAAGCGATCACATTTCCCTTACTCTGCCGGTATCTGGCGGCGCCAGTGCTGGCATTGATATTTCAAGGAATTCGCAACAACGAAAAAGCTTTCGCCGGGTGAGTAAATTATTTTCATCATTTCGTTTATATTTTTTGCACACAAAAAACAAGATCAAACAACCTCGCATCAACTTCCACACATGCTTTCGGAGAACACACACAAATTAAAATATTTAGTAATGAAATGAAAACGTTTTCAGATTTGGAATCAACTACCTCGGTGTCAAAGGAATCTCATAATTCTCACAATATCCGGATTGTGTATAACATTGGTTCTCTTTTTGCCTGGTGATCAAATAATCTCGGAGAGTGCGAAAGATTCATTGCCAGCGGATGCTGGAGGAATTGGATCAGCTGGTGGTAATGCTGCGGTTGGAATTGGTCACATAAATGTGGCGCCATTCAAAGATGTAAGTATCGCATGTGAACGGGGTTAATCGATACGTTGCTCCCTTTGTTTGTTGTTTGAAAATAAGGTCACGTCGAGGAATCTGAATAGCATTGGTTACAAATTTGTGTTTATGTGATGTACACATGGCATTTGTCATGGGTGCCATGCGCTGGGCGATAACTGATAAGTAAGCGACGTGGGAGTATATTACTGACGAATCAAAGGGCTTTCCTAGCAAGTGCACCGATAATCGTGTATTGACACGATTGGCTGTCATATGAAGCACTTGAGTAATGTTTATCTAATCAGGAGATAGGAAGCATTCACATGGATTGCCGAAATGATGAATAAATATTTGATTGGTTACCAAACATAAACATGCATGGAACAGAAGGCAGAGTGGGTGTTGCTGGGCTGCTTGTACAGATGCTATCCACTTTTTACGATGATCGAATACGTGTACTTGAATGTGTGAAATTATGAATTAAACTGAGCAAATCACTGTGGCAAGCGGTTGCTGGTAGACTATTTGTTGTGTTGGCACGAGCACTCGAAGCGGAAGCATGGTTCTATTGCAATCATATCGTCTGGTGGTAGTAAGGTCGTCGCAATCTATGTCGTTGGAAAACTATGAAATACAGTGGACTCCCCATAAGTGGAATTTTAATAGGACACCATGCAAGATATGTCCAAGTTAGAGGCAGTTTGACTTGGTTGTTTTTGTAAAGAAAACTGAGGGAAAAGTATGTAAAATATGGCGAACAACTTCGAGTTAGAGAGAAAATCGACTTAGGGAGAGTTCACTGTAGTTTGATTCCATATAAGCCTTATACAATTGATAAGCTATTATGCCGTAATAACATTCTCTCGGAAGTCAAAGCATTCATTGCTTTTTACAGGAATGAGCAGTCTAAGAAAATATTTCAACACACAATTAGTTTTACAGTGCATGAGTGTAAAATCAGAAGATGTGGAAGGCACGATGTTAAGGTCAGTGTTGCACTCTGTCAATGCCGTATGCACGACACCATGGATAACACTTAATAGTGTAAAAAGCTCTCCACGCCACAGTACACTTAAAAATTCATACGGCAGCGTAACAGTGTGCCAGGTGGACGCTCTTTGCTAGTCGTATGATTGTTTGTTGACGGTGTTGGACCTTGCCTCCAGTCATCGAAACAAAAGGTGTCTTGTGTCCGCAACCACTTGGTCTTGATACCGGACATTCGATCTTTTCCTCAAACCATGAGGCTGGGATTCAAGGACCATCCTTGTTTTCCCATTGGTGCCCATGCGTTTCACATGCTTGTACAGCTCACCTCCATGTACTTTTATGGCATCGATAAGATGCGAAGAAAGATTGAATTGTGAAAAGAGTAAATCTCTCTGGCCTCGATGTGTACAGCTACCCGCAGAACAATTGAGTGTGACATTGAGAAGTCATTGCGCCGAGCTGCGACTATACACATGGTTGCCACTTCTGAAAAATAAAATGCTCCAAAATTGGAAAAAACTTTACCAAATGAAGTAAACAATTTTAAAGCTGGAAGCACAAACAAACCATCAAGGGGCGTGTCAAAAATTACTATGCGGATTTATATAGCTGTAAAAAAAACTATAGGGTTTAATTGGGGTCTACAGCCGCTGGCTATTTGCATCAGTAGTCTGTAGGCAGGCTGTTGCCTGCCAGCACGGTGAATCAGACTGAAATCGCTGCTTATGTGGAAGGAACTTAACTCCGGCACCCCTTTCAATCTTTGAAAAATCCTATCCTTACCAGGAAACACCGACCCGTGGGGTCCCAAACTCATCTTCATGAAAAATTTCCCAACCTGCATAACGTCCAGATCATACAGCGAATTTCACAGATCGATCGAAGGTTGGCGAAGGAGTGGGTGTGCAAGTCTCATCTAAGTACCCAAATTTCCAACTGTCATTCTGACTACCAAAACACTGTAGCGTCATTCAGGAAGAAACTATAGCAATAAAGGAAGGTCTGTCCTGACTAAAATACAATGTAAATCTGGCACAGAACATGTGGGTGTCGGGACACTGTAACATTTCAGAAAATTGCAAACCAGACTAGGGATGCCACCCCAGAACTCTTTCCGGGTGGAGCTACTGCAAAGCATCGAAACGCTTACTCATACCAAATGTGGACGGTCTACTGGCACTGGGCGCCTCATCACAAAGCAATTATGGCCTTCTCTCGATCCAAAATTCTCACGCCGCCTCCTCGGATTGAGTAGGCCGAATCTCAGAACTCCGATCGGCGTTTTAACCGGGCATTGCCCCATCGGTACTCACCCCTCCAGACTAAGTATTCATAACAACAACTTCTTTAGAACTTCCAGAGATGAAGAAGTCATTCAGCTGTCAAAACAAACAATTGAGTACATTCAGTAATTTTTAAACATGTTTCGGTGGGCGCGTTCAATCTAATCCTTTCACGCGCATTGATATGATATGATGTTAGTTGGCAAATTAAAAAAACCGCACTAAATTTTTGACTAAAAAAAAGAAAAAAAGTTACCAAATTTGGTTAAAAATTACAAATGTGGCAACCGTGACTATAAATCGCGTCGTGCAATAAGAATAGTTGTGCATGGGAAGAATACTTTCGTATACGACTTCAAAATGTAAAAAAAGATGTGACGAATCGATCAGAAAATCGCTTGTCTTTTCTAGTATTTGTGTTAGTGGAAAGAATTGTCTTTTCATTCGTTCACACTCCCCTGGTCAGGCCCAATAATCTTGTACGTGTCGCTCAAAAATATTCTCTATTTCCTGGTTGCAGGAGATGCAGAACTTTCTGTATATCTAGTCTGTTGTTTGTTTCGTTTGTTCACTCTCGCCGTCATCGACTAAGAGTTTCTTTTCGGTGATGGTACATAGCTCACAGTTGTTTCCACAGCCTCTTTGAGGTTAACGGCAATGTCACTACTTCAGCATCAGAACACATCTTGTTTGGATGGTGCAGATTTCTGACCGTGGACACTCTCATAGACATCATTTCTCGATTCAAGTTGTTGACATCCCTCTTGAAGCAGATCCATTCTATTGCCTGCAGCTGGAGCAGCTGGAGGGCATTCTCAATCCATAAAATGTTAATTTTTACTAATCTCAGTTGTGATTTCTTGCGGTAGAATATAAAATGCCTAAGAATAGGTACAGCCACTCACAGCAGGCGGGCTTTGAAATCTCATCTCAGTCCGCCTAGTGTTCACAAGAATGTTCTCGAAATTCAAAATTAATTTTCTTCCGATTGCGACGAATTCCCGGATAATATAAAAACTTATAGACAGCATATCCATCAACATTTTCTTTCTTAACGACACGTGCATGCCAGAAATAGAAATCAAAGAAGGTCCATTCCCCAGAAGACGCATACGGTGGACCGCACAAGTTGAAAGCAATTTTAACCATCTGGGAGTGTGGCGCTAAACACTACTTACAGAAGAACGCGCTTGCTATAGAGGAATGTGCATTAAAGCCCACGCATGTCCCGAAATGTAGCGCCACTCGAAAAGCCTGATCTTAGCTACGCAATGTCGAGAAGATCTGAAGAGCTTATTGTGGTATTAAGCAGGAGGTGGGAATCAAATCCCAAGGCACCGTGTGAAAGTTCACAATTTATCGGTACCAAACCCCTTCTGACGTATAGCAGCATATTTTGGTGGTGGGGTGCTCTTAAAACCGCCAACTTGCAATCATTGACCGTGATACATGCAATTGCGAATTCATCTTAGCATCAAGATTAGGATTACGTGTGTAGATGCTCTACTGGTAGGCCATGTCACGCTTAGATCCTGTTGAACCCATATTGCAGCCAATGTGGCGAAAATAACCTCAAAGTTCTTACTTCGTACTTGTCGTTCTCATGCTTGTCATGCTTTTGCTTCTGTGTTGTACAGCCATTCCGAAATCCTAATGAACCTGAAAATAGAGGTTTGTGGAAATTCTGTTTGTTCCTGCAGGTTCTGGACGTACCAAACCAAGATCTGTTTTGGATTCGGCTCTGCAAATACTATCATTAGACGTATGTATGTCTGTCGTTTAGAACGCCACCCAATCTGATGGCTGGTTTTCAATTGACACTGACTCTGTTGATAAATCAAGTTCATATTTTTCTTATTTTAATAGATTGCCAGCAATTTTCCAATAAGGGAACAGTGGCTTACTTGCAATTCCATCAATAATACGGCCATAAATGTTTACACTGATGGATCGAAGAAATCAACAGACTTGGGTATTAAGATGCATTGCATTCTTCAAACTCCCTGACATTATTTTCCAAGCGGATGTCCTTACATCCAAAGAACCAATCAGACTGATATCAATTTTTGGCTCTACTTCTTCCTACTAGCTAGAATTCTTGATACCCTAATAGAAAATGACAGCCCCATTTTCAACAACAATAGATTGGGACGAAGGCAAGGTCAGCCACATCTACCTTCCTATTTACTGCTAGCTCATTGACAGTCGAGAGGCATTTAAAGAAGTTTCGGAAATACAAATTAAATCCAACCTAGACGCATGTTGCAACGAAGAGTTCAAAGCTCTTGTTGCGTCTCTTCTTCATCGTGTGCCGCTACAGTTCGTGGTGGACTCTGGTCTCAACTTGTCTAGCTAGTCTTCTAGTTTCGCATGTTGGTTGAGGTTCCTTTCCACTTTCGTGGACCACCACGCATTGCACAGAGATTGGGAAAACTTCCTACTGGCTGGATTGCAGGTAATAAGAACTTAATTGCCAATGAAACAGCCTATGGATTTTTTTCGGATATCAGGAAAATGGTAAATGACATGATATTATGTTCGACGAATCGATGAACATCCCCTTTTGTGAGATCCCGCGCAACTTTGGCTTACTGCAAAACGAATAGACTCCTGACACAAAAGTTTATATCGATGGAAACTTGAATTGAAGTTCCATACACTCCCATGGATGGCCAACTTCCTTAGTCGGACAAAAGTGCTGTCGATGTCCGTAAAACCAAACTTGAAAGAGCCGACTTTCCTCCGAACACCATCCTGCAACCAGTCTCGCATTAGGATCCACTGCAACCATAACCTATTCGACTGTTCATACCAAAACCGTACGATGGTAAACGAACAAACAATATCAAGATGACAACTAAGTAGCATCAAGTCATCTCCTATGCTTTAGGTTAGGTTAGGTTTGGGTGACTGTCACCACTGTAGCAGTTGTGGCCCACTTATTTCCTGCTTGGATCCTTTGTGCTATCACTACCCGGTGCTTTCCACCGGCTCCTTTTAAAAGGGACTACACGTACGAAAATGAAATAAACCTAGAGACTGCGCAATGGTATTCTAGTGGCCTACTTTGACAAGTCCACTCCTGTGCTGATTTACAGCCAGTTAGTTTTCCTGATAAACTTGGCTATGTCTTGTATCTTTATGTGTGACATTTCCTCTAGGTTTCTGAAATAGTAGTTGCCTAGTATATCTTTTCTAGTTTTTCAATTCTTTACTAAAAGCACTTATCTATTTTGGCTGAATAGGACAATGAGTCTATGTTGGCCTGTGACAGCTGTCTTTCTTTGCCAGCTGTCAGCCACTTTAATCTAAATTAACCTACTCCTCAAAGGGCATCCCAGTATTTGCAGCAGGGCCAACTGTGAATGCTCGTCAAACCACGCACCTCATCTAACCTAGCTAATCATCGTGGATCAGTCATATATATGTAGGTGTACGTAGTTGTACTAATAACAAGTTTGTACTGTCTTTCTGTGTGGTCATCTAAAACGCTGGGGTTACAGACTTGATCCCCGAATTTACCACCTTTCACAATTCCCCTATTTCGAGTCACTGCCAATGCTCAAAGAGTTCTCATACTTCGCCGTTCGGAGTCGGCACACTGAAGGTCCCATCCACTCGTTCTAGAGCAAGTAGCATGCACAACACAATAGCTGGACCCAGGTCCGCCACTGACTGTCGCTATACCCATATTATTATTATTACTGTGGTTCTGAATGATACAATTTTATACATACAAATGAGACTGTTCTGTCAAAGAGTGTACAAGAGTATCACAAAGTGAATTTTAATTAACTTTCCCAGAATGAGGTTTCATCTGAACCCCTTTCAAAGTTGTTCACCGCTTATCGGGGGTGATGTATTTCCCTGACAATATGTTTAACAATATTCACTATCAGTTCCTAGTTGACGTGACACTTTCGGAGCGACACTTTATCTCTTAGAGTGTTGAGCACTCGTTGAAATTTTCCACATGCCTAATGAACCAGAACTATCTCTAAACCCCCACAGAATGAGGCACCCGACTATGTGAACATCTCTGAACACATCTTTGTTACTGATAACCGTACAAACCATACACAGTTTACTTTACATACGAGGTTATCAATTAATTTCCATGTCTACTCTGTTAACTTTCAGCATAAAGTCCAACTGAAGAAACGTCACCAAGCCGATACGCCACCAGATACGTCAAAACAAAAATCCGAGCCTCTTCCAACACCCGCGATCAGCAACAATCTCCTGATACAGCCCATAAAAGTGGAGGAAGCAGATCCACCCAACGTCGGCGATGAACCAAAAGATGTTCTGTCCAATTTTCCACAAGAGAGTGGAATCGATGATTTCGTCAATCACCTGGACGAGACCACAGATCTGGCTCCAATCGAATTTACGGGACCCACAAATGACCGACAGCGACAGGTTGTGGCTGCGTTCAAGCACTCCTGGAAGGGCTACAAAGAGTACGCATGGGGTCACGATAATTTGAAGCCAATCTCGATGGGTTCACATGATTGGTTCGGCCTGGGCCTAACAATCGTGGACTCGCTGGATACAATGTACATCATGAATCTGCGAGAAGGTAATTGAAAAGTGAAAACATAAATCGCTCGGAGGGGAGAGTCAATGTTTTACCATTTTCAGAATTCGACGAAGCACGTGAATGGGTTGACAAGTTCCTCAATTTCGACATCAATCGTGATGTTAATCTCTTTGAAGTCACCATCCGGGTACTGGGCGGCCTATTAACCCCATACCACTTGAGCGGTGATAAGATGTTCCTCAAAAAATCTGTACGACATGAATGCCTCTCTAAATGACAAATGTGATTTGATTTTTTTTCTTTTTCTTTCCATCAAGATCGAACTGGGCAATCGTCTGCTTCCATGTTTCCTGTCTCCGTCGGGTATTCCATATTCCGATGTAAATCTTGCGTCAATGTCGGCGCATTCGCCGAAATGGTCACCGGACAGTTCAACGAGTGAGGTGACAACACTGCAACTGGAGTTCCGTGACTTGAGCCGGAGCACGGGAAATAAAATATACGAAGAGGTGAGAATGACACAATGTTTAGACTGAGCAAATAGTTGATTTGTTTGCACACGACGACTGATTGTCTGCCGCGAATGGTGCTTGATGAATATTTGCTGATCAAATAGAATGGTTTGTTGATCTGATTGTTTATCAGTGCGACAATACTTTCACTTGTTGGGTGAGGTTCAAGTGCACTTCGCAGGCATAAATTATTAAGAGATAAGCCTGAGGAATGCTATAAAGTGCCTTAAATTTTCTAAAGCTCTTACGGAAACACTGTACATTGCATAGGAACCTGAAACGTACACAATCCTTTTTAAGGACTCACGTATTAGACAGTGTTGAAGAATGTTTCAAGAGAAATGAGTGTCGTCTAGAAAAACATAAGACAATGGCAACTGATTCGATAGTATTAATGAGGAATTCATTTCAATTATAATAACTTACAATGTTCAGGGTGATCCTACTGCGACAGCCTGAGGATGAACAAAGAAGGAAAGGTCAAGGCAAGCATGTGTGTTTATGCCTCTCAAGGTTTGACACATTTTTTGATCTTTATCGTGGTGGTTGTCTCGGAGGACATTGACTAGATGTTGAACGACCTTGCGATAGCTATAAATTCTGCCTCCGCTACAAGCAAGTAAAGTAAAAATAGGGAAGCTTCGGTATGATAACAGGAGATATTTCAACAGGATAGCCGCCCTCGCGTTGTGGATTGATTTCTCCTCCTGCACTGAGGGTACCAGGTTCGTTCCCCGAATTTACGACTTTTCATATTTAACGGCCCATCTCTTTCGAGTCACTAACAATGCTTAAAGAATATTCCTACCTCACTCATCGTTCGGAGTAGGCATAAAATTGTAAGCCACATCTATTCATCGCGGAACAGTAGCGTGCACAGCACGAGTGGTTGCTATAGAAGCTAAGGTCCAGGTCCGCCTCGGACTGTCGCGCCACCCATGTTATTACGGTTAGGTTAGGTAGGGGGCCTGCTAGTGCATTTACCAGCACACTTATGACCATGTTGGTCCATTGTGATACCCACAATCACTGATTGACCACTAAAGTCATAGTCCGTTAACTTGATCCTAACGGAAAATGGTGAATGGACTAGATTTGAAAACTAGATAAAAGCGTATTAACTGCTTTCACTGGGTTTCGAACCAGGGATCCCTGCGCCATCCATTCGTGTACCCATGTTATTACGATATGGTAGAGTTCTTAAACGATATGAAGGAGTACGATCTCTGTAAGGCGTGCGACGTAAAGGTGAGGAGTCTTTCTGTGGAAGCAATGAAATGAAAAGGATTCAGACCGTTGATCCTTAAAACTAAATACATTTATCTAAATTTAAAAGAGAGACCCATATCTTCAACCATCAATGCATATCAATGCATAACACCATGCGTAATATAATAATAATAATATTGGTGGCGCGACAGTCCGAGGCGGACTTGGGCCTAGCTTCTCAGCAACCACTCGTGTTGTGCGTGCTATTGTTCTTTCACGAGTGGAATGGACCTACAGTTCTATGCCGACTCTGAACGGCGAAGTTAAGAAGCTTTTCTAGACAGGAATACTTTTGGAGCATTGTCACTGACTCGAAAGAGGTGGAAGCCGGGAATTATGAATGTTGGTAGATTGGGGATTCGAAACTGGCACCCTCTGTGTAGGAGTTGACGCATTAACCCAACACGCCACGGCGACTCACCATGCGTGAACAGAATAAAAATATCAGCATTCGAGTCTTGATAGAACAAATGCGGAAATACACTCTCAAAGACTATGCAGATGGTATTGCAATACAGGAAAATTTGCTAAAAAAAATAGAATCGTCTCGAATGTTAGGATGGTAACCGATTCATGAGAGAACTCGTGCTGTCTCTAAGTCTCTGGGCCATATAGAACGTAGGGAGAGCTTTGCTCCAGCCTAATGAGTCTTCTACTTGCATTCATTGAATGTGACCCACACAGGTGGAGAAGGACCTCAATTCAGCAAACTGATCTTTTGATAACTGGAGAGGCATGATACTCATATCTTCAAACAAAACTCAATGTTTAATACGTTGTTATGTTCTTCATCTTTGTTAGTTTTTCCCTTTCGTTTTTGTTGACGCTTGTGTGTGCCCACGAGTAGTCCGGTGAAAACTTTTGCTGCCATCGCATAGCAGGATCTACAAAAATGGCCATAGCACAGCTTACCATACGGATGAAGGTCGTTAGTGAACCCGTTACACGTTCGCCCCCATTACTGATACGTGCTGAATGCTTGCCAAATCTACTACGCCCCGGTTGACTGGTGAATTTATATTAATCATGGTTAATTAGCCACCCGCCCGGGCTCCCACGGCAATGTAGATAAGAATGTGTTGTCAGGGTTGAGTGTTTGGTGATATTTAATGTTACACTTCTCTATAGCGGAGATCCGCGTGACTATCTCAATTACCCGTTCTAGGGGCAAACCGAATTGGCAAAACCGACGAAACGAACCGAATACTTAAAAAAAACTGTAGACGGTATAAACCGGTGTGAGCATATGATACCGAACCGAAACCAATCCCAAATCGAATTAGTCAACAAAAATCGATTTGCCTCATTCCATATTGGTTCGGGTCGTAGTCACCACAGCAGGTTGCAGGATTTCGGTAACTTTTCGCGTATTGTGTGCTTTGTATTATTCATACATTATATTCTCCCTTTTTTTGTGTGACGTGTCAAAGCAAGTAAGTTGCATTGTATAGGACACCGAAACCGTCCAAGAAATAAAAAAACAAGACTTCGCGCTGCGCCAACTTCTTTTGTTGATTATCCGTTTATTTCTCAGCACTGTTGAAGGTCAGTGTATTTATACACTATGGACTTGACCTTATCCGTTTTGGAGAGACTTCAGGTCGGTTACTCGATCAGCTGGTGGCTCTTTCCAAATATTAGAGCACAACTGACAAGCGGTACTATGCATTGTGTAATCTTGCATTACACTATGTCGTGCACGTAAGGCACCGCGCAATATTTATTTTTCTACAATTGCGACGTGCGAGTAGAAGAAAATACTAAGAGAGATAAAAGAGAAGAGAGACAACCCGTGCGCCTATCGCTTTCCTTGTCAACACAATCGTCTTAGGTTACACATAGAACACCGATACCAACCTGAAACAAAATAGAATTGGACAATGCAACTCGACTTGCCCCATTCCATAATCTATATTTTTCGCTTTCGGTTCATCATCAAACCGAGTTCGTCAACGGTGGTTACAACTCGGTCTGGTGTTATTTTAACCTGGGTTAGCTCGGTTTGTAAAACTTTCAAACACTAGGATGTGCACATAGAATTTCGCTAAATTTCACTTTTCTTTTTGTGTGTTTGTTTTGAGTTTGTTCAGCTTAGAGCAAATTTTTCTGTGTGCCGATAAGATTATTTCATTCGGTTCGTAAGTTGTATTAGAAAATAAGCCAGAATTAAAACGAGAGAGAAAAAGTAGGTACAGTAGACTCCCGATAACGCGAACATTTAAAAACCAAAGCAGTTCACGTTTGCGAAGGTCAAATTTTAATTAAAGAACAGGGCAACCCCACTATAGATTTTTTGTTTAATTTTTAAGAAAAAGTAATTGCATAGGAACATTAAAAATAAAAGGTTATGGCCTAAGGTAAAAGTAACAATGTAATATAGGCGGCGCTTCAACCCGTAGAGGGCCAGGCCATAGCTTATATTTCAACCACTCGTGTTGTGCGTGCTATTGTTCTCTCACGAGTGAAATGAACCTACAGTTTAAAGGCCAAGTTTGAGAAGCTTTATCCAGACATGTCTATGATCATTGTTAGTGACTCCAATGAAGTAGGGCAGTTAAAATGGGGAATCGAACCCAGTCAGCGAGGTTAAGCTGCGTAGGAGTCGACGCAGTAACCCACTACGCCACGGCGACCCACTTTGGTATAAAAAGTACCATTTAATATTGAACACGGGCATTACCGATACGAAATTTATTTTTATTGCTCACGTTTTAGAGTGTTCAAGTTGTAGAGATGTCAAGCAAAAATCTGTTCACGTTATCCGGTGTTCACCGGATTTTTAGATTGGAGGTTGGACAGCAAAATTAACAATATCAAAGATGAGGAAAATAAGAAAATAAAATTGGAAGAAGCCAAACTTACCTTAAACAAATAAAGAATTCATTGCACACTGAGGTTGGAAAGACTGCTACACTAGCAGGTTAGGTTTAAGTCACAGAGAAGTTCCGGTATACCAATCAGATTAATTTACATGCCTGATATCGGTTACAACGACAAATCGCTTATAACGACCAAATTCGTCAGTCCCTTGAAGGTCGTAATCGATTTTGACTGTGAGTAATCTTTGAGATTACGAGGTAATAAATAATAGCGTATCTACTGTCCAAACTCTTCTTCCAAAAAGACTATTGTTATTAACGGCATCAATTCTTGATTCATGATGATCCGATGTATGTTTTTTGAGCTTCGACACAATTGGGTATATTATTCATACACCTAGACGTATGCCATCCCAACTCTCGTAGGTATCAACAGGTGACTCAGTTATATATATTTTTGTTCGAAGCTGTGGTTATACTGCGGGAGCTAAAAATGTTAATTTATGCTGTAGGAAAGTGCATGTGCCAAGAGCTATTGTCAATACCAATTTAGTCAGTCTAGCACTTCTTTATGCTGGACATTTCCAACTTATGCGACTTCGTGGGGATGTTGATAATAAACATTCAATAAAGTGGAACTACCATACAAATATCTTAACTGTTACAAATTCAACGAAAACAATCCCTATTTCCCCACGCCAAAAGTAGTCATCACAAATTTGATAAACCTTCGTGTGGGGCACACGCGAGTTAAGTGTTTTACTTATGATAAAGGATAAGAAACACTTTTTGGTTGGTTTTATCAAAGGTGTTTATTACTTAAAAGATCTTAATCTACGAACGCTTTGCGGGCCTTGCCGATTCTCTTTTATAAGCACTTTCTGTCGACGGTGCAACATCAGTCAAGCGGCGAACGTCCAACCTGCATTGAACTCTGGTTTTGACGATGTTATTGCTGACGGTGCAACAGGAGTCGATGCATACATTCGACCTGCAGTTAGCAATGTTGGTTCTGCTGATGACGGCACCATGTTACTGCATATAACTTGCGCCTACACATTAATAAAAAAAAAGGAACAGCTACCCGCCCAAAAGTCAATCTCTCTCCCTTGAAGAGGATTGTTGGTTCCGACCCAAATCCACCCTAGTGTCCGCGCTTTACGAATAAGAAGGGAAAATGTCTTTGATCACCGACGACATCATGGTGTTTTTATAGGAATTTTATGTTTGATGGCGTTAATTGTTAAATCCGTAACCGTGCACGTGGTTGTGTAATACCACGCCGTCAAGAGAAAATGTATGCCGTTAATCTAACAGTCTCGCGTGACTTTATGATGTTTTCTTTTTATGACAGCTTATGAGCTTTCCGACACCAAATTGTTTTTTCTTGAAATTGATGATGAAACTTAGCCCTGCTCTGTGATGAAACTGATTCATTCGTTTTTCTTTGTAGGCCGTTCACCGAGTAAACGAGAAAGTTCATGCCCTAGAGAAGACCGATGGACTCGTTCCAATCTTCATAAATGCGAATACAGGAACGTTTAGAAACTTTGCGACCATATCCTTAGGAGCCAGAGGAGATTCTTACTATGAGTACCTCCTCAAACAATGGATTCAAACAGGCCGCAAGGCTCACGACTTGTAAGTTCACACCTAAAAACACATTCCAAATGAAAATGTTGTCTAACTTAACCTCTCATTCGCATACAGCCTGATTGTGGACTACCAACGTGCAGTGGATGGCGTTATATCACGGCTGGTGCGTAAGACTCCAAAGGAACAGCACGTCTACATCGGGGAATTGATAAATGGTAAGGATTTCAAAGCAAAAATGGATCATCTGACGTGCTACTTCCCCGGAACACTGATCCTGGGTCACAAGTTCGGAATGCCCGAATCACATCTGACCCTGGCCAGGGATCTGCTCGAGACCTGCTATCAAACATACATGAAGCAGCCCACCGGTCTGGCGCCAGAAATCACGTATTTCTCAACAAGCGAAGACGATGAACCCGAAATCCAGGTGCGATCAAACGATGCACACAACCTCCTCCGGCCGGAATTCATCGAGAGTCTGTACTATTTTTACGCAATCACCGGCAATCGCACATACCAAGACATGGGCTGGAACATATTCCAGTCGTTTGAGAAGCATACCAAAGTCGCCAACGGATACACGTCCATTGGAAATGTCAAAAATGTCCTAAACACCCGCGTCCGGGATCTGATGGAGAGTTTCTGGTTGGGCGAGACTCTCAAATATTTTTACCTCCTCTTTAGTGACGATCGCAATGAGATCGACTTGGATAAGTACGTCTTCAACACCGAAGCTCATCCACTTCCGATACGAAAGAACTAAACCGCTTGACAGTTGTGCGTGATCTTTGTAAATAGAATCGAACGATGGGAAACAATGGAAATGAACGTCTGCACTGCGATCTTGTATGAATGTAAATTATTTATACACAACACACCACAGTTTTGTAGGAGAATTTCGAAATGCAATTCAATTTCAACGTACCACCAGTTGTTTCAGAATGCAGTGCAATTCCCTGCGGAGACTGGCTACATACGCAATGATGTGAATTGACACATGTCTCAGTTGACAATTCTACTTTAAGTTAAGTTTGATTTGATGATCTGAAAGCGAACGAGCTTAGCATGGGCAACCGAGAATAGAGTTTGTTTGAGTTGTTCTTTAGTGTAAATATTTGAAGAATGAGCTTATTCGATTTATTTTAGTCAATAAAATGTTATTCCTTATTTTTTAAGATCAAACGATATTTGTAAGCAAGTCTCCAGTCGAAGAGTGTGAACGTAACGCGATAAATATTGAATGAGACTCTAAACTGTGCGCCAAGTAACGATGTAAACCCGCCCGTTTCAGTTAGATTAAGTCGTTTAATCGTATCATATTGACTCGAACATATATACATACGCGTATTCTCGAAATGTAACAAAGAAGAACATTAAGCGTGGAAGAATCTCTGTACCAGTTTCCATGTTAGTGATATGCTTCGAGGAGGAAGAAAAGAGTGGCTACATTCATACGGATCTTAAGTGTAACGCAGAGCTGTGTTTTGTTTGCAATGTGTTGGTCGGTATTATGAGATTGAGTGTCGTCTGCATCGCATTTAAATTTAACTAGGAAAAATTGATTCGAATCATATGGCATGGGGAAGGGTTATGAATAGATCCTTTTTTGGCAGCTCGTCATCTGCTTTTGGTGATGTAACAAATGAAGGTACTCGAAGTCATAGAAAAGGCAAAATTAAAAACGTTAATCTCATTCGTCATATGGGCATATCCGTCCGGGAAAACTGCCCAAAGAGAGACCTAGATCTCGGTTCATTAAAATTCAAAACGACTTCAATCGAAAAAGTTGCTGTTCCTTCAGAAAAAATTAAATTTTTTGTATTCTCATTGGTGGGAGCTCGTGCGAGGCGTTTTCATTCCCCTCATTTTTTTTAATGAATATTGCTGTATTCCCACCGAACCGCGAGGTTTGGACGAAGTTTTACTATTTTACCGAGTTGAAGTGCTTTCAAATGTCATTAGCTGTCAATTTTGAAGTGTCTAGCAGAACAGCTGTTGACCGTAAATAATAGCGTCGAGAACACCAGAAAAGAGAAAGGAAGAGAAATGAAAACATGAAGACCAAAATAAACGGAAGTCCACGATATAGGCTTGTTCCATTTGACACCCCTCACGGGCGAATGAAATCCACCGAAAGCGCTAGTTTTCGAAAACCCCGAAAATGTATGTCGAAACTTCGGAAGTTTGGAGAGATTTGATGAAACATCGCGATTTCGTTTGGTGGGAACATGGCATATGAGGATTATTCCTGATAGGTTCGTGAATCTTTTCAAATCTGTTTGTCAAACTTCATGATCGAACTGAATCCGCTTGGATGGGAATGGGTCATCAGTGGGATAACGATTTTCTCTCCTTTGAAATTGCTCTTAATGATCGTCGCTTAAAGCACATTGTTCATCAGTTTGTTGATGATGTATGCGGCGGAATTCCTGTCACATCAATCGAGTTAAAAATCGCGCCGGATAGGTGGTCGCTGCTCTCAACGATTTGTACGAATGCATTTCTGCAGCGGTTTGAGTTTGAATAATAAAACTCAAGCTATAGACGTTTTTATTCCTCGCTGCTAGTATCCGTTTCGTTCACTGGTGGATGAGTCAAAACGGGGAATTTCACCTTGCCACCAGTTCAGCCGGGAGTTTCCGATTGAAACTTCAATGCACTACGGTGTTGGCATAAGATAGACAATTAACGATATCAACGCAGACAAAATCTGTGTTGGCTTGTGCGGAATCGTATTCGAAAGTAACGTGATTCAAAAGCTTGTCGTGATTCTGCAGAGCGAACCTGTGCAATATGGGCATCAGGTAACTCGATCATGGGCCAATGAGTTTTCGGACTTGGTCGAATTCACTTATCCTGGATCTGCCAAGAGGTCGTTTTCCAGTGGGGACATTCGCATCACGTGACCAAACCATTGAAGCATAGCCCTTTCCGTAAGAAAAAACAGCTGCAGAGTTCCTCGAGCACTGTCGTGTTTCTCACTCTATCCCGGCGAGTAATTCCCTCAACAGCACGAAATCTCATCTCAGCACTTGTATTCGCAATCTTATTCTCTCGGTCATTACCGAAATTTCATGACCATAGATGAGAGTTCGAACAAATACTGAGTTGAAAACTGCTAACTTGGCTTTCACACTAAGCTTGACCTTCCTGACCTTCCAAATAATTTTTCATAACAACAATCTAAATTGATGCATTAATATATAGTACATTTTTCACACCTTTTTATATAAAGGGTGATCCAACGAAACGCGCGATGATAATTGTAAAAACAAGTATTCAGAGAATTATTTTAATATTTTCTATTATGGTAGATATTATACAATTATGTGTGAAAATATCGGTTAAATGCTCAAAATGGCTTCGGTGGCATACCTCTATCCATTTCAATGACTCTGAGACATAATTAAGGCTCAATGTCTATAATGTGCCGCATTATCTCATCCTTTAGCTCTTGAACTGTTCTTGGCTTATTGACGTACAAGAAAAAGGTCCAACGGTGTCAAATCACATGATCGTGGCGGTCAATTAACATCGCCAAGGCATGGGATAACACGGCCATTGAATTTCTTGCGAAAAGAGCTATTGTTTCGTTGGCTGTGTGGCACCATCCTATTGGAAGGATGGTTCATTTTCGAAGAAATAAGGCCCGATGACGCCTCCAGCCCATAAACACCACCAAAAAGTATCTCTTTGTGGATGCATCGGCTTTGCAACAATCACTAGTGGGTTCTCATTTGCCCAAATGCGGAAATTTGCGCACAATTTTGCGATTGTGGACACATTTGATCGATTATGCTGACCAAAAAAATCACGAAGTGCTCCAATTGCATTCTGATTTGAACGCCCATGTTCGTAAAGGGCTTCAACAATCTTAACGCGCTGCTCAATTGTGTACCTCGCCATGGTTGAATATGTCAAACACTGAAACAAAGAAATGTCAAATGAAGTTGGGCCAGATAACTTGAAGTTAAGGTGTCACAATTAACATTGTGCGTTATGCTTGGACCACCCTTTTTATATATATTAAACGTGCTCAGAAGCGTTATGTTGATCTGCAGCTATTTAACGTAATTAATAATTATTTAGAAGAAATGAGCACCATCCCATCCCTTTTAAGTATTTTCGTTCTATGTTAAGCTAGGAATGAAATTCAAATGCATTTTCAAGTACGTTGACAAAGTCAGTAAGATATATGAACCCGTCCCCACTGCCGATATGTTTGTTATGTTCGTCCGTGTGGTAAAAATAATTTCGTTTGAAGCATTATATTCCAATCTGGCTTGAAGTTAGGTGCTGGCATTTTTAGTTTATAGACCAAGCTTCCCTAGCTATAATCTTGAATCTCCACGATTTCTGATATTTTTCTTTTTTCAAATCAAGAGATCCATTTACGCAATAAATGACAATTAACTATCTCGATTTGACCATTAAGGCTGTTGTTGTATTTGTTAAGCTGAACAAGATTTGCTTGTCCGTTGAGATGGACCAAGTAATTTTGTTCTTAAAACTATTCACTGCCGCTGTTGTTAAACATGTGTCCACTCTTATCCGTTTTTCACAAACCGGTCAGTGATTTGTGTTATAGCTACTTTAATTTAAGCTACAATGGATATCTGGAAGTATGTATATCAAAGAATGTCTCGATTAATTTCTTCTTTGTTCTAGTTTATAAGTAACACATTACATGATCGTTTAAATTAATTGATTAAGTATAACTAGATTGTAAATTGTGTAATGTGACACAATGATCTATTACTTTTTAAATGTATTTTTTGTTACTGTGTCGACATCCATGTACTAAGCTTAAGTGTATGCAATTGAAATTGTTGTTGATTTGTATGTGTCCAATGATTGCAATACAATTTTATTAGATTAGTTCTTAGATACGTCCACCTAATGCGCAATATTTTGTTTTTAATTTTCATGTTTTGTATGTCTGACCATAATCAACCCCATAACTGTTATAGCGAAAATGTCATTAAACTCACTCTAAACCACTTTGTAGTAACAATATAGTTTTTGTTTTTATTTGAGTCAAAGTAATGTCAAATAAAAATTCATTAACAAAATATTTTAAACTTGTACTTGCTTTGCTGTGGGAAGGGTTTCAGTTTTCAGTTAAATCAAATCTAAGTGGTCTCAAGGGAAAATAGAATTTGCACCTCCATTGGTTAATCGAACACACTGCCTGCCCACAATGCAGGGTTTCGTGATCTACTATGCTGTTTTGCGTGTTAGCTTGAGCCGTTTATAAATAATTTGAAACTTCCATATTCCCAAGGAAGTTCACCATCGCCCCTATCTACATTTCGCAGAGCCTGGAAAATACCCAAGATCAAAACTTACCACATATTCGTCGAGTTTAAGACCACTTACGACAGCGTGCACAGAGATGAACTATAAAGCTCCATGTTCAGTTTTGACATGCCTGTCAAACTCGCCACGTTGTACGATGACGATGGAGATTTCTCGCTGCACCGCGCTGTCATGTGATTTCTTAAATATCATATATGAGAAGATTGTGCAAAACTCTGGCCGAGATCCAGCTGATCTCAGTATAAAGATGAAACGCAGAGTAACTCTTGCCAACCGCTGTATCTACGGGATCAAAAGACAATCGACTCACAAGCTGAACGGAGGCGAGCCATAGATAATTTCAAAAGTGGTGCTTTGTCTCATCGGGAGTAAAGTTCTAAGTGCGACCTTTGGTCATGTTTGCGTTGAAGTCATCTGGAACAGAAAATTAAACCACGATCTCTTCTTTCTGTACAGCGACTTGAGCGTAGTCAGTCGACTGCGAACCTGTGGGACACAACAATGCCTATCTTTAACCAGACAGCAGTTAAACAGATACGTTCTGCCTTTACTTGTGTTGATGAATGCCAGCTGTTTTCTCTGTAGAGCCTGAAAGAGGAATGTTTACCAATGCGACATGATACCATATTTTGCGAAAACCAAATTACATACTTACTTATTTTGACTACGACTCATGAAGAGTCTGGCTCTGAGCAATCGCTGTCTTCAATAATTATTTGGGGGAACCTACTTTCAGTCATCATCTTTATACCGAAGGTAGTCTCGTTTTTAAACCATAAGCTACGAATTCGAAAACTTAGCTGGGGCAAAGGTTATCATCCACTACATGTGTCCGCATCAGTGCAGTGGATAACATTTTGCCTTCCGGACTACACATACGGTCGTTCGCTTCTCCCCCATCCGCCGGATATATACCAGAGATAAGATAAGATACGTTTCCCCGGGATCTCGAATTAGACGGTATGCGGAGATGAACTCGATAAAAACGTTTTAATGTGCGTATCGACTTGAAACACACTAATCTTACCCAGGAATTGTCTCAATGTGAATGTCTGGTCTACGGCTGATTGGCCTACAGTGTCCCTCAAGTAATAAATCGGTTTGAACCGAGTTAAATTCTTCCAAACCAACAAGCTAATACAGCTAGTGTGGGCTGCGGCAAGATTTTGTACAGTTACCATGGCCGGCCCGAGCCAAATGAGCGCCCTGTGCAATCCCTACCTCTGGCGCCCCCTAATTTTTTTCCACATGAACCGTTACCAGATTACAAAAGAGAAGAGACACTTAGTGCGTGTCTTAAATGAGTCAAATGTCCATCATCTCAAAATAATAAACTAAGTTCTCTGTCGTCTCATATTTCATTCATTCGTCATTATCAAAAAAGTGGGGTTTGCATCCAAAATTATAAATGTTGTTTTACACGGTGGTGTTTTGTCCGATTCTGAAAAACGAGTTACTAGTATGGTGGCCGGCCTCTAGGAAATAAATATCACAAAACTAAACAAGGTATGTACATAGAACAGCATGGATTGGCACCACATGCGCTAAACGATCGACTGCGTCAGATGCTCTGATGGTAATGCTACATCTTCTACCTTTGGACCTACACATTAAAGACACTACAGCACACAGCGCCATCAGCCTCAGAGAGTCTGGCTGCTGGACATCTAAACCCTATGATCATAGCACTCAATCAAGAGTATCATCCCCAACGCAACATACGGTCCCTAAAATGGATCTATCATATGACTTTGACATTCTAATCCCAGAAAGAGCAGAATGGCATAGTAGGCAGGTTTACAGTTAGTGTAGGGCGACGGAGTCGGTGTTCTCAGAATCACTGAACATCCATAAAGGCTATAGACGGACCGACAACTTCAGCGTGTTCCAAGCGGAAATATTTGCAAATCGGTTAGTTCGTCGTAAGTGGTGGACGTGGCGTTGTGGACGTGTGCGTCGACCCCAACGCAACTTAACCTCGCTGTCTGGATTCGATTCCCGGCCGGTACGACCAAAAAATTAATGTTTACGATCTCACTTCTTTCGAGTCAATGACAATGCTCAAAGTCTCAACGTCTCAACGTCTCAATCTTGGGCGGCCGGAGTCGGCATAAAATTGTGATAGCGTCGTTAGAATGTCTACTCATTTCCCTCATCTGGGTTCCTGGTCACAGTGAATTCCCAGGAAATGAAGGGGCCTTACCTTGTATCACTTTCGGATTGGATTTGAATGCTGCCAACATTTTACCAGAAACTGTCGAAATAAAATAAACAACAACTGAAATAATAAGATGCAGTAAGCTGTCGAAATAAAATAAACAACAACTGAAATAATAAGATGCTGCTCAATTTATTTCCTTAACATTTTAACACATTTAACAAATAAATAATATTATTTTTAAAAAAACATATCAATTATTATTAAAATGAATTCCCATTTTTGTATTTAATTCATGTCGGTTCCTTGGATACCAAGTAAAATCCTTTTAGGATTTTATCATCCTGAATTTCCCTTTGAAATTGATTTGGTTGTCCACTTATCTTTCCAAAAAGCATGGCTGAATTGAGAAACATCAAACATTTACTCAGTGATGCGGCATCACTGCTTTTTGCGATGCACACTTCACACATCATACAAGCCGATGCGGTGCTGATTGAACTGTCTGTTTGCTGACGTTTCAAAACGCATTGTTTATCTAAGAGATTTTGTCAATATGAAAGTTAGTTTATTAAAATTATCAAATGAGAATAATAATCCAAAATAATTGTTTTCAATTTCCGTATTCGGCAAATTGAATCAGCAAATTGAATGATGCTCAAATGTTTGAGGTTTGCGCATCTGATGCCCGAGATAATGTTTAAATAAACGTTTGACGTTTGCGGTGTTCAGAGCAGGATGGTTGTTATAGGCAATATAACTGGCAACGTTGCTATGTTCAAGTCTTCCACTCCGCCAGTATCTTCAGAGAACTTGTGTGGCTGGTTTGAGGATATTCCAAATTATAATGTATTTCGCATCTGCATCGGTGCCCTCAAAACTTGATTCCTCTACCAGCTCAGTCCAAAGCTGGTTGGATTTCTGCCTTGCATCTGCATATGGATGAATTCCGGCCTTCATGCTTGCACATAAATCCAACTTCAACCAGAGATGACTTAATATTAGAAATACTGTTATTAGTTGATTTCTGCTTCTGTTCAACTGTTCAGTCTTGACATGTCCTGTTTTTTTAGCTTGGCTTTGAAATCAACATTTGAATAAATAACGACAAATATTACACAAAGACAATACTCACATGTTTCACCGACGCTCAACTGCACAAATTTATTATAAATTTCTCAATTTCTTTTCTCTTTTCGGTGAAAAAATTAATTTCTTCCATCAAAATAATAGTTGCACAATCAATCCGATGACAAAAGAGTTTTCGAATGAAAATCCGTAAGAGACATCGATCTTGAAATTCACTTTCGGAATACAGAATATAGAATACCGAATTTCCATAAACGAGTTGGCATAACTTTTGATTTCCGAATGCGAATTGTGTGCTGTTGCTATAGACATACAAAATACCAATTTCCGATTTTCGGATTCATTTCCGATCCTATAGCAATACAAAATAAGGCTCGTGACCTCCAGCGCTCGCATGCAGAGGAACCCACTGCGAGCAGTCAACGGTATTATATCTTCATATTCAAGGAAATATGGAAGGAAGATATAGGATAAAAAAGGAACAGGCCTGAGTATAAACAATCTATAATCTAATATCTTGGATTTAGAGATATTTCAAAATACTGACCTGGAGAAGGCCTTTGACACCGTATGGTTAGAAGGATTTTTCTACAAGCTCAATTGGCTAGGCATTAGCAAACCACTGCTGTACCCACTGTGTAACATTCTTACCGGTAGACGTGAGTGCAAGCTTGATGGAAAAGATTCAGTTGTTCGAGAGGGCTTGTCTTAGGGCTTGCCTTCGCCTTTATAGAATTCCAGAGTCCCAGTACATAAAATTCTATTGTAATAAGGTCTTATACAACAGGGCAAACCTGATAAGAGTGGACAATTTCCTGCTGAAGTTGGTTCGAGGTCACACTGCTAGAGCGGTCAACAATCTGATCTCGGGGGCTTACTACCCTTACCCTCAATACCACGAAAGGGTACATCACAACGGCTTCGTCCCTCCAGAAGCATTCCTCCATTTAGATAAGCATGGCCTGATACAAAATATAAATGCGGTACCGCTCATCTATCACAACGCCAGATCAACTGTGGATGGGCGACTCAACCACGACCGCTCCGTCGCACAACGAGCTGAGGAGGGTCTCCTCCGGTTCAGTACGGCGGTATCCAGGCGGGATGTGCGGGATGTTGCTATGCAACATCGAAATTTCTGGTGGCTGGGGAGCGAGAGAACTCCAGCGTCGAACCCATTAGACCCTTGTTAGGAAGGATAATGCAGACCCCTCATGGGGAATAGTCGGTCCACGTCTTGCAGCGGATTTTATACATATATCAGCTGTCACCTATAGCCGACTTACATATTTCAGCGTAGTTGTAAGGTAGTGGGTAAGCTGTTTATACATGTTTGTCTAGTATTTAAGTTGTCATGAAGTACATAATAAAAATGAAATAAAATGATGATGATGGTAGCGTGAGCGAATACTTTTTCGAGACTGAAATTAGGGATTAATGAAATTATATGTTTGTACGATTTTTCATCTTCAGCCATTTTTCCTTTCACACCAGGTGAACGAATATATTTCGGTATCACTGTAAGAAATTTGCTCATTTGCCATATATGTGTGTATGTTTATTTTGGATTTTTTCGTAATGGATTTAATTTGTGCAAGAAATTATCCTGCACAGTTGTGACATTCCAGAGAATTGCGAAGCGGACCAACAAATTCTTAGAAATGGCAAAAATTCTGTACTCTTTCCGGGTGGAGACCCACCCTCCACGCCTATCGCTACTCTAAAACATCTGTTAAAGCTTGAAATGCTTGCTCAAACAAACCGCGGATGGATATTTGGCACAGGATGCCTCATTACGAAACAACTCTGGCCTATGATCGAGCCCAAGCGATCGCTTAGCTTGATCAGATTAAGCAGTCCAACCCTCAGATCTCTTATTGGCGTTTTAACAGGGCATTGTGCCATCCGAACTCTCGCCTCTAGACTAGGCCTTCCTTATAATGATTTCTGTAGACACTGCATGGAAGAGGATGAGGAAGAAACCATTGAACACTTGCTATGCAGCTGCATTGCTCTCTCATCCCATAGATTCAGACTTCTGGAGGCCCATTTCTTTGTTAATCAGACTGAATTGGGCAGCATCAGAATCAGCCTTCTTCTTCGCTTTATCAAAAGTATTAATTGGTTTGCGGAATAGGTACCCTTGATCCGCGTGGTAACACAATGGCCCTACGCTTGGCCTAAGTGTGTCTGCTATCCGTATGCTCGGCAGTTGTAGTGGCTCAACCTAACGTGACCTATCCTGCACAATTGGTGGGATTTTCTTTTGATTTTTACGAACTAATTTCTTGTCAGTGAATGGTTTCTTGTGTGTACAGATGAAATGATGATTATTTAAGATAGATTTATTTAGTCTTCAGAATGCGCCCCTAAAAACCTGGCGGCTTGTGCATTTGCACATCATGCTTATATGTCAAGGTCGTTCTGCACGTGTATAATGCCTAAAAGACAATAGTGCGCTGCGCCAGCCGACTTCATATTACGGAGAGAGTGCGATCACGCACTGCGTTGAAATAAATACTCAATTTATCAGCTGAATAATGTTGAATAATGACTTCTGATGGACTTACGTTTTATTACCATCCTCTCATTTCTCCCATTTTTCAATAACGAAGGCCGACGCTGTATTTTGTGCATGGCCATTGAATTGTGTGCGTTGAAAGCCAACGCCAGAGCAAACGCATTATTGTGTTTCATGCATAAATGCGAGTGTCTTCTGTTGCGGTGTCGTTAAGGTTAAGGTCTCTGCGATCTAGAGCGCCATTGCGCGTTAAACCAACGGTGAGAGTCGACTTGCATTTCTTCAATCTTCTTGGTCTTCTGCTAACCGCCCTGACATGAATCCACGAGCCAAGGCGACGGAACACGTACCATGGGCTCTATTTTTTGTTTGACCTTATGACCGGCTCGTTTCGCCTGTTATTCAGTTGCCTCGAAAGGTTCCACTATGGCACACGCAAGCACAAAGCAAGAGGGAAAAAAACTTGCTTCATCAGAGCACAGATGAAGAAAATTGAGCTGAGAAAATTCTCTCGGCACAAATTCACTTCCCTCGTTCCACTCCAACCGAAATGTTCCCACCGCATAATGAACGAAAGAAAACAAATAAAAAAACGGAAATAATAAAACCCAGAATAATGTTTTGTATATATGTTGTCTCAGCATGACTTTGTATATTTTATAACGTTTCTTGGTTTAAATTAAAGTTAAAATATAAAATATAAACTACTATATAATAAATCTAGAATTGACGACAAGACAAAATTAACTATAAATAAAATTAAATAAAATACAAAATAAGAGAATGGTGTAAGGGGGCAGGCATAAGAGTCTAACAATGAATGAAAGAAACAAAGAAAACTAAATATGAAGCAAGAAGGAATTTAAAATCACTAAATCAGTTTATCTCTCCTCGCGCTCGCGCTCGCGCCCGCTCTGTGCGAACTTGATTTAACTACGAATTTCCACTTGAAGTGAAAGGAAACAATGTTTATGTGTGAATTTACCTAGGAAAGAGTTCAAGAATCAAAAAAAAAAAAACTACCAACTATAAGTAATTAAAACATTTTTTCCCCATTTTCTTTATTATCATCTCAATATATATAGTTAGTTATTATCAATTGTTTTTGTTTTTCTTTCGGTAGCGATTCTTCATTTATATTAATTTATAAAACACTATTTATAATAATATACCATCATATAGTCTACAATTTAATTTAGTTCTGTTTTATTTTTTTATTTTTTCTTATTTGCAGTTCACCTTCTTTCTTCCTTCTTTCATCATCATCATTTCATTTCGTTTCATTTTGTTTCTCTTCCTTTCACTTACTCGCTTAAAATGGTTTTGTTTTGTCTTTCAAATCAAATTTTCAATTGTAGTAAGGATTATCGTAAAATCAAAAATAAAAAATTAAATTATAAACAACGAATAAAAAATTGAACAAATACTATATTTTTTTGTTTTGTTTTTTCTCGTTTTTTTTTAATAATAATTGTACACTAAATATGAATTTAAATAGATTTTACATTTTACTAGGTATTTTTTTGTTTTGTTTTATTTTTTGAGTTTATTTGCTTTTAAGTTTCAATCTTAATCGTTTTAAATTACGCTTAGTAATATATTTATATTCAATTTTTTTGTTGTTTTTTTTTGCTTTTATTTTTTTTTTTTAATTTAATTGTGTTTAATGTCTTACAGATGATAAAACTTACGTGACTAATTCGATATCAATTTTTTGTTTTTCTTCTTGTTATTTGTTTGTTTGTTTGTTTTTTTTTTTTTTTCTTCAATAAATTATTTATATAACACGGTTTTTCTGATGGTTTATTTTCTTTACTTACAATCTATTTACCCTTACTAAAAATTACGTAATTAAGATAACTGTTGTCCACTGTTTCTGGTTTTATTTTGTTTTGTTTTTGATAAAAACTTCGGGCCCATTGCATTTGTCTTCAACATTTTTCATATCAAACTAAAGTTACACGAAAACAGTCAAACCATTCTGATTTTATTGCGTTTTGTATTTTATTTCCCTCTATTCTAATTGGTTTTTTTCTTTTGTATGAATTATGTGTGAATAAGTTGAAAGTACGTGTAGTTTTATTTCTATACAATTTTCCTTTTACGAGTTTAAACAACTTGAAATAGTAAAGTTTTTGTTTTTTTTTTCATTTTAAATACATTTAATTTTTGCTTTTATCTTTTAAGTATGTGGTACGTACATAAATATTGTTTGTTTTGTTTTTTTTTTTTTCTAATGCAATCATGAGGAGTACTTGTGATCCCAATATTTACAAGATTATGTATGTTTTTTCTGTTTTGGTATGGTTTATTTTATAAAAAAAGAAAGACAGAAAGTTGTTTATAGTGGTTGTTCCTGTGTTTTGGAGAAGGATTCGGTTTTGTTGAAAAACTGGTTTTGTTTCGTTTTTGATATTCAAAGCTTATAAAAATATAAAATACAGTCAAGAGTGTTGTTATATTTACATAATTGTTTCTTTGAACAAAATCAATATGCAACAGCGGTGTTGATACAACTTTAGTTTCTTACACACGTTTGGTATAAACAAACTCGCTCGAGGGACTTGAGTATGATCAGAAAGGGGGGTCATACTTTGAATTTGTTCACAACTAAATTAAAAATAGAAACATTTTAGAAATGTTAATAAGGCTAATGATTAAATATACAAGAGAAAAGACATGTTTTTTTTTTTTTGAAAAATTGAACTAATTTGAACTGTTTTCGTTCAGTTTATAGTAGGAATCCTATAGGAAATCAGCTTCCGTCGTCTGTTGACTAAGATGATTGTGATCTCTTTGCTTCGCGGATCTATTCTGTTCAGAACATTTAACAAATGATTTACATTCCTCGGTCCTAAGGTGTCTACGATGTCTGCAAATCGTCGGATAATGTTATTTTGTCCACAATGAGTAAACAAGACAACTATGGCTTTACTACTTATTATTGACTTTTGTGTGCGAACAAACCTACTTGTGATGACTAATTGATGTTGAGAAAAGGATTTATTCGGAAAATACCGCCCACCTCGTAATTGAATAGAAGCACTGATTGGAATTGCAGCTTGTGGTAGACCTGTTGGGACACATGTTCCAGAGAAAGAATCCAACACCCTTATTTTCGTAGTAGTCATATGTCACAGTGACAAATTTGTATACAATTAGTCACTTAAATGTCACAGTAAGCGACGCATAAGAATGACTATTCATGTAAAATTATGTTGGTTTACTGGTTTTCCATAACATATGTCACATGACCAAGTTTGCACATTTTCTTAACAGAACCATTAAAGTTCATGTGGGGACACTTTTGACGAAAGTGGTCTAAATGGTGGCAAATGTAGCAACATGCTAACTATGTACGAAACACACCTAATTGCCATGACAATCTGTAGCTGACTTGCAAGCTACTAAAATGAGCTTAGTAAACAATGAATAATAGACCACGATCTTGGGCCATCAAGGAATGAGAAATGCACTAGAGTTGTGTCAATACCGATTATTGCGTCGATGATGCACACAAAGCTTCAAAAGTGGAAGACAGCAGAAGAAAGCTGAATGTCTGATCACTGTATTGACATCGAACGCATAAAAGACATCAGTAAAAAGTGTTCGAAAGACTAGGGAAATATTTGATTGCCTGTGTGAATAATAACTAAAATGAGGAATAATCAAACACGCTTAAAAGTGAGTGACTTGAGACTTTCTTCTTCTCTTGTTGTTAGAATTGATCGATAAAGTTCGCGAGCAGTCGTAAACAAGTCAAGAAGCACTTCAGCCAATTTGGTTGAGCAATTGAACTAATGTAGTGATGATAACTTTATAACTTTATGTGTGCAGATCCAATGTCACTATGAAAGACTAGAGGATCCTAGGGATCTTCATATCTGCATACGATCTATAGCTTATAGCCAAACTCAAGGCATCATAGATTTTATAATCTTGTATGTATAGACATTCAACGAGAGCACCAGCGATAGATGCGATAGTTACAAATACAAGTGTATTGGAATCAAATAGATTACAAGTCTGTCGATTCGCAAAAGACAGGTAAGCTTAAATATAAAATTAAGAATCGCAGCTAGACTTGAGAAACCAATGAACTGGTAATATTTATCCCTGCACGCAAACTAGAGGTTGGCTGTTTTCATAAACGTCAGAAATCGTCGTATTTCTTTTTTCATACGCTACTGACCACACCCACGCTGCAGAATGTCTCTCAAGAAAAGATGTTTTCTTCCAATCTCTCTCGGTTTTTTCAAAAATAATGACTGCACAATCTGCCCGACATCGATATATATCGACAGTAAGTACTGCAATTCACCTAAGTTAGTACGATCGTCAATTTGCATTATTGAAAATGTCTAATGCTGTCCTTTGTTAGTTTGACGTTTAAGAGAACACCCGTTGTCACGAAAGATAGATTAGAAATGGAGCAGTTTCGAAATTGCAAGTCAATTATACAGATACTTAAGAATGTCCTCCTCGGTTTCACGACCAGTCTCTAGCTAGCTTTGCTGATCCGGAGTACTGCCACATCTTGACATGCAAACTGGAGGTTGGCAGCAAGACGTGAACTTTGGTCTAATATTGTCTGCAGCCGTTGTGATCTGCAAGTTGCAACAATCACGTAACAAAAATGATGATAACCTCAATCACTGAGATATGTGCAGAAATTCAGTAGTTTGCAAGGATTTTTGACGTCCCGGCGAACAATAGTCCCGTGCTCTGTCTTTTAAATGAGCCGAAAGAATCTGGCGGTCAAGCTGAACACTTGAGCTGAACATTTTCGTTACAGAGCTCCTTCGCATGTACTTAATCTCATTTACTGAATCGAATCTGGTTTCAAGAAGCAACATTATACGCAATTGTTAGTTATTAACACACAATCGACGGCACCATCCATCTCATGTCTAGACCGACTTATAGTGAGCAACAAAAAGGACAAAATTGAACATTAACAAAAGGAAACCATCTCGTTATGAATAATTGAAATTTAAAAAGTGAACCTGAATCTGCCATATGCAGTGAAAGAGGTTAAGCAATTTTATTTTACGAGCAGTCTCTCTTAGGACTAGATATTGAATGATTCACTTTCGACATGTAGGAACACATTCACATTATATTCAGAATTTTCGATCGAGCATCAGCATGGAGCAAACCCATTGATTGAGCATAATGTGGAAACGAATGCTCCCTACGAAGCTTCTGGAACGAGAACCGTACAGACATCGATTAAAACACCAACGGAAATCATTTTTGACGAACATTCTACACAGACAACGATCACATGACTGGGAGTTGGAAGTTTCCCTGCGACAAACGACATGTCTGTTTAAAGGTCGCGCACCAATCGTCTTTCCTAAGGTCAGCCACATCCACCCCAAAGTACACGCGCAAAATTCCCAGACGTCGAACAAGACCGATTGCAAACACAGAGAAAACCATCATCTCGCTGTATTAAACTAACAGATTGATTTAGAACTTACACCTAACACGACACGTAGAGTTTGAGACTTGAATTTGAATTGATCTATATTTTGTGTGTTTTATTTGTTTTTTTTTAAATACCCCTAAACCACCTTAAAGGCAAAGTCATGTTATTTTTTTAGAACTTAAGAAAAATAAATAAAAACATCATAAAGCAACACCCCTTTCTTATACCCGTTTCCCTCGTTCACGCTTTCAAAGGGCGGCCGCGTTGAATTCCATTATAACATTGGCAGCGGACATCTGTCAGGATGTCATAATCGATTTGACGGCATCGTCGATGCCGGCTACACAACTGAAGTCGTTCACTCCCGCGCTGGTCGCAACAGCATCGGTTCTGCCGCCTGCACTGCCGCCGGTGGTTGAGCCAGACATTACAGATGAAGTTGGCGAGTCAACCATCATGTTGCTATTGTCGCCGGTTGCATTAGGACCTCCGCCGCTGATGAGGCAATCCGAGGGGTCTTGTACACTGCTAGCGAGTGCGCAGTGTGAATTCACAACGGCTGACGTCTGATGCTGACTGTGCTCGAGCATGCTTTCACTCAGGAACGATCCCATCGAGTGGTCCAATGGGAAGGTGAGGGAGTCCCCTTCGCTGTTCTGAAGGTTGAGGATGCTGTCAATGGCGTTCTGCACATGGCGGCTGATGTCGTCATCAAAGTTCGACGACAGACTACCGCTACTGCCGCCACTCAGATTCGCAGCACCAGTGCCGCCCATTCCCATCACGGCGGCGTCCAAAATGCCACTTCCATGGATCTGCGAATGGTGCATCTGCTGCAGGTGATGGCGATGGAAGTGGGCGTGTTGCTGCTGCTGCTGTTGTTGCTGATGGAGATTCAGCATTTGCTGGAAGCCGCCAGTGCCATTGTCGGTAGCTATCGCCGCGTTGTGCTGCATGCTGGCCGTGTGCCGCATTATCTCGCCCGTGGGATCGTGCAAGCTTAGCAGGTCTGGATCGACAAGCTGGTGGTCGTCTGGCTTTGATCCAGCGACGAAGCACATTTTCTTCATGTCCTGGTGTGAACTGTCCAGCATATCACCGTTCCACGGACGTTTACGTCCTTCGGCTTCAGTCGTTCCGTTGACCATGTGCTGCTCCTGAACGGTGCTGGACATGAACTCGTGCAACTGCGCCTCCATGGTTTGCATCCACTGAGGGTTGTTGGACATCTGAATTTGATGCGTCTGCTGCTCCATGAAACTGCAGGAGCTTTGTTGTTGCGGCTGCTGTTGCTGGGTACGACGTGTGGCGCCTGCTTGCAGGTAAGGCGAAGAGCTGGCAGCTGGGGAGATCAGATCACTTGCCCACGAGCGCGTCTTGTCCGAATTGCTTTCGGACGCGATACCGCTTCCTCCTGCTGCAGCAGCTGACGAGTTGAAGTGCTGATGCGTGTTTATTGAACTGCAGTTCGTGGTTCCAGCAGGCGACGGGGACTCGCTGAAAAGCTCCTCCAAGCCCGACTCCACCATATCCTGGGTTGTCTCGCCCTTGTCTACAACTGGCGACTCGCCGAACATCGCTTCCAGGCGGTTTTCTACGGACTTATTAACAACCGACTCCGGATTAAAGTACTCCGAGAGGTGCTGGATGTGGTGCTGATGGTGGGCGCTCTCCTGCTGATGGTCCTTGCCGTTTTCAAAGAGCTCCGACAAGTCCTTCGGACTCGTTGCGTTCTCAAAGATGTCGGCCAGTTGGTTCGTCGAGCTGCACTCTCGTGAGCCCTGGGCGTGTTGCTGTTCTGATTTCTTTTCCGAGATCAGATTCTGTATGCACAACCATTCGTCGCAGGACTCCTGCTTCTTGTCGATGTCGAACGTTGCTGCACCGCTGCTCGGATGGCTGTTGAATCCAGTGTCAGCATTCGCACTAGCAAAACAATTCACTTGGAATTCCGGAGCCAGCTCACTCAGTGGCAGCTCCCGATTTGCTTTGAGGTTATTAAAGGCACACGACGACGACGAGTTCCCCATGGCTGCGTTTCCCCCGTGCATCGACGGCATCCCTCCATGCTGAATGTTGTGATGCCCTTTCTTCATGATGAAACTGGGTGTGATTTCCGATTCGATGTCAAGGTTGTCTATGAATTCCTTCTTCACGTCCTCGCCGCTCTCCTTCTTGTGGCCATTAAACTGTGCCACGGACATTTTGCTGCAAGGAAAGAACATCTGCTTCTCGCCGAACACATCCTTCTCGTCCTTCTTTATGCTCATCATGCAATTTTGCTTCGCGTACATGGCCTGCATGTTGTGCGGATGTGAGGTATTGTTGAACACTGGTGTCATCCCGCGGTGGAAATTCACTTTAGAACCGTCACCGTACTCACTGGGCTCGGACTTGACTTCGTTCTTCATTGGTCCATTGCTATTGCTGTTGCTGCTGCTGTTGCTACTGATCAAATCGGCTTGATGTTTCCATTGCGAAACATGATGCGATTGATGGTGGATGGGTGTCGAGCGACTGGAGTCATTCGATTGGTTGTCAAATTCACGTTTGATTGGCTTAAATGTGCTGACTGCACTAAGTGGATTTGATATCACGCTATTGCTGTGTGTGTACGGGTTGTGTTGCGTTTGCGGGCAGGTGTCGGCGCGCATATCGAGCAGTTCCTGCTGTAAATCTCTCACCAGAAGCTGGTTGATTTGGCAAACCTCTGATGTGCGATGGTTACGCTGTAAAAATAGATGGGAGTTTATTAGAAAATGCAAGGTGATGGTTGCTTGTGTGTGAAGTTTAATGTTGTATCGTTTTCGAACGGTATTACTGGGGCTGTCAAAGTCAATGTCAAAGTTTTACCGGGATTTTTTTTTTGTTGTCGCGCGCGCAAATTGCATTACGAATATCCGTAGTCAGGATACAGCACGGACCGAATGTATAGATAGAGAGGGTCAGAGAAAGTAAATGTCTGGACTGCAGTGAGTGGGAAATAGTGGGCTCAGGAGAGCATTCAATGTGCATGCGGTACGACTAAAAACAACTCTCTCGGGGGTGAACTCTGAAAACTGATTTACAGCAAGATGAGTATTTCGAGTTAATTTCCGGATGGAAGGAATGCAATTGACCAGTTCTCTTGAAAAATGCAAATATTGGGGCATTCCATATTTCCATAATCATGAAGCGACGCTAGAGGTATGGGCCGATGTGAAAAGGGAAGATTCGGAGTTTTTAGAGACAGACTGGGCAGATGCAGTTTTTCCTGTACAGGAAGAGTGAGGCCCAGGACCCCAATGGACTGTAGTGCAAGAAGCCTGACTGTCTATGTACATGGCGGTAGATACCGCGTTTAGAGGATTCATTGACAGAAGACAGTAGGCTGCTAGTCTCTTGGATAGGTGTTACTTATGCTTGGAATACACTACATTGGTCTGGCAGTCGTAGGGACAGAGAGAAGGAATACTCGGCAATATCGCGAACACCGCTTTTGAGCCACCCGCGTAAATTTCCCGATTTGCAGATATCCTGACTAAATCTTTTGCACAGTCTTCTCTTGTCGGGATCGTTGTTTTTTTACCCAAATTCGAAATTTGGCTCAGATCGCTCAAATTATTGAAAAGGTAGGCCTCGGAAGAGAAGACCCCATCCATAGCTGCGCTCACAAGTGCAGAAGGATCCCAACTAACTTGGTTTGCCCAAGTGGAGGATAGTTGCCTCCTAGAGATTGTGCTGGAGGTGCTTATTGCTTCAGGTTCATATCTCTCCTAGACTGTAGTACAGTGGAAGTAAAAAAAAGGATTCAATTGCGTGTTCCTACGGGAAGCGAAGGTAATGCACGAGCAGAGGAGCTCATGTATGTTGTCGCTTTCCTTCTCGTACATGCACCACTTTCTATAGGAATCATTGATGAGTGTATGGGTCGAGCGCTCAGGGTGCTGGTTATTCCAAGATCATAGACTTAGATGGCAAAGCGAACGTTTAAGATTGAGTATTGGAATGCCGTGGCGTGGTGGATTGATGCATCGACTCACTCCTACGCAGTGTCCTTGGTTCGATTCCCGAATTCACAAATTTTAATAATACACGGCTCCGAACTCTTTCGGGTCACGAACAATGCTCAAAGCTTCTCAAACTTGGCCGTAAGTCGTAAAACTGTAGATCCCTTCCAATCGGGAACAATAGCACGCCCAACACGAGGGGGTGCTGTAGAAGCTATACTGTGGCCCTTTGTTGGTTGTAACGCCACACATATAATTACTATTGCCCAATATTGGATGTCCTGATTAGGGAAGAGGAATAGAAGGTATGCGTCTTCTGGATGAGGGAGAAGACGTCGTCGTCAGCTGGACTAATCACGAAAGTTCAATAAATGATAAGTGAATGTCTTAACCGACGGTTAAGAGAAGTCTTTAAATGGAATGTGACACTGTCTAGGTCACATTCCTCTCACAGCAGCCTGGCTGTGAGAGCAGAGCAAATGCTGGCATCAATTGTGGATATCACATTGTTCTTGATTCAAGCCAACGCCTGTTTGATCGCTATCGCTTTTAAATACCCGCACCCACTTCTTCAACCGTCTGGTAGAGGAATTTCCGCAGAAGAACGTCCAGCGTCTGATTGTTTGCCTTCAATTCTAACCTGTAAGGAATAGCGATCGAGAAGTGTCAGGCGGTCGCTTTCGCTGGACAGGATGCGAAGTTCGATTCATAAGTCTATCCGCTGTACGCGCAGCTACCAGGCTTCCGAATGTGTCCAAACAAAATGACCACTCCGCTGACGCACATACAGACCAATCGCTGTTTAGAGCTGGCAGCTTCATCTAGAGCTGTTCACCAAACTGTGAAGTCGTGCTTCAGTGTTAGTCTGACTGTAGAAGTGAATGTCAAGCAGTCCGAAATTAAATATGCAACAGAAACAACGTCTAAAGGTTCAACTGCGGAATTAGCCAAGTAAGCCACAAGTTAACAGAGGTATAGAGGCCAATCCAAATTGCGTCTGCTTCCAAAATCATGAAATCAATCATCTGTCATGCATCAACTACAACAGCCGCATCAAACAATGTCTACGTGAAGGCACATAATTGAATTATATATTTACCATTGATTCGTAGAGCAGCAGCTGCTGGTATTTCCCAGCAATGTTCTTGAATTTGCCCTCCAGCTGCAAGGCTGTCGTCTCGAACTCCTCCTCTTCCTCAGAGGGGATATCCTCATCGTTTTCGTACATGCAATGATACCTGCAACGAGGGGCAAATGAACAGTAAATTAATATCGATTTCCCCGAGGCGCGGAAGATCCACCAAATACTCACCTCACAAGCCTTTTGACAGCCTCCTCTTTACTCAGGAACGGATTGACATAGTCAGGGTTCAAGCAACTCCTCTGGTCGACCTCCAATTGCCGGATGAATCTGCAATGAGTGCAAGAAACGAAACAAAGGAATAGATTAGATCGATGATTCGCTTGGAGAAAGCCAATTTCAACTTTTTGAATAACACACTCACAAAGAAAGTCGGGCTAGCTTCGGTTTTGGACTCTCTATGGGTAATGTGCTCGCACATGATATCGCCGTTGTGGTGGTTGTTGTCGTGGTCACCGTAGCGTGAGAGATGGGCAAAGCTTGAGCCATCGGAATCAGTGCGGATTGTTGGGTCTGGGACTGAGGTTGAGGCTGTGGCTGGGGCTGGAGTTGGGGCAGGGGCTGTTGCTGTTGCTGTTGCTGCTGCTGCAGCTGTTGCTGTTGTGGAGGAGCTGGTAGCGGCTGTTGGGACTGGAACTGCTGCTGCTGCTGCTGTTGTTGTTGATATTGCTGCTGTTGCGGCTGCGGTAGAGGTTGTTGAGCTGTTTGCTGTGGCGTGGGAGTTGGAGGCTGCTGCGGGGCCGGTTGTGACTGGGTTGGTACCAAGCCCGTTGTCTTGGTCTCAGTCTCGATTTTCGCCGTGACAACAGAACTGATTTGGGTCGCGGATGGCGCACTCTTGGGCATTTCGCTCGCCTGACTTAGGTGCTGCTGAATGACGCTAGCTGCCTGCTGAGTTGGCCTTGACGTTTGAACCAAGGGCTGCACTTGGGGTTGTGCTTGCAACTGTGTTGGTGGAGCGATGTTGACTGTGTGCTTCCCATCTTTGGTTATCGATTTGACGACTTGCTGGATCTGCTGGTGTTGAACCTGTGGCTGGTGTAGTTGCTGTTGCTGTTGCACATTCAACTGTTGCTGCTGCTGCTGTTGTTGTTGTTGCTTCTGTACCTGCTGCTGCTTCTGTTGAATTTGCTGTTGCTGGTGGTGGATCGGTTTGTTCTGCTGCTGCTGCTGGTGGTGCTGCATGGGGTAGATGTGTATTCTCTGCGTGGACGAATTCGAGGTCGATGGGGCAACTGTTGTGTTGTGGTTATTCGGCTGCACGATGTTCGCTGGGATGGCCTGACCCTCCGACCTTATTACTCCGAGGTTATGTGAGTTGGTCGAGTTTGCGAGAGAAACTTTGTTTTCAAAGTTCCCCACACTCTTTTGCTGCTGCTGCTGCTGCTGCTGCTCGTTCACGGCCGGAGGCTGCACCGTCGGTGGCGGTGGAGGAGGCGCCTGCTGTTGCGGTTGCATCGAGAACGGAGGTTGTTGAACCAAGGTGAAGTTTTGACCTGGAACAAAGTTCCCCGGAGTTGGAATTAACTTTCCAGACGCCAGAATCCTTTGTTGTTCAATGAACAGTCCCTGGAGGGCGGTGTAGATCTCAGCGTCGGACATATTTTGCAGATTGTTCAGCGACGGCAGGGGCTTGCTGTATATTGGGTTGTTGGTGTCCAGATCTGTGGGGATGTTGAGGGTTGAGAGAAGCGTTTTGTTCTGCATCTTCGCGGACAGCTGCTGAATGTGCATTTGCACTGTTTTCAGGAGTTGCTGTTGTTCCGGCGTCAGTTGGATGGTCTGGACTCGGGAGACAGTTGTTGTTGTCTGCTGCGGTACTGGGTGGGGTTGCGGCTGCATTTGCAATTGTGATTGCTGCTGTTGCGTTTGATTACCTTGTAGAGATGAGTTTGCAGTCAGGCCAGCTGAAGCATTTGCGCTTGTATGCGACATCGGTACGGAGGAGCTTATCATTTGAGAGCCCGCAGTGGTGGACGCGGACATCGGTGGCGACTGCTGGTGGGGTTGCAACGGCGATGAGGTCGACGAGGACTGGTTGATCAAGCTGGAGCCGGAGTTGTTATTGCTGTTGTTCGAGATGCTGCTGTTGGAGTTATTGCACAGATTGGTGTTGCTGTTGTTGCCGATGCCTCCGTTGCTGTTGTTGCTTACGTTTCGGTGCTGCTGCTGCATTGGCGCAGTGACGCCGATCAGCTTCGTGCCTGTTGACGACTGGCTCTGAAACGGATGGATCATTGTCGTGGTCGAGGTGTTGTTCGTAGTGGTTGGCAAGTGATGCGTGGACTTGGCCACGTTCGGCTGGACGATCTGCACGGGGTTCGTGTTAGGCTTGACCGTGAGGTCCAACTTGGGCATTGGCTTGACAGCATTTTTCGGTGGTGCGGTTGGCTCTTGGCAGATTTTCGGCTTACGCGGTTTGGTCTTCTTCGGTTTTGGCTCCATTTTGGCTTTGCTCTGATCAATAATTGGCGCAACGTTCGCCACCTGCTTGGCGGGTGGTGCCTGCGTAGGCTGCTGCAGCGGTTGGATTGGCTGCACTGGCTGATGCTGCTGCGGGTGTACGATCTGCTGTTGTTGGATGCGCGGTGCTGGGGCACTTGCAGCCGTCGTTTGAGCCGGCTGCTGGGCAGGCTGGCTGGTTGGGTTCACGTTGTCGAAGTGAATTTGGCCTTGAGACAGGCAGTGCGCCAATTGCTGGGCGTTAATGCCTGCTGGGGCTATGAGAAGCCGCTCCATCGGACCCAATGAAGCCGTCGTCTGTCCAGGATTGATCTGAGTGATTTGATTGGTCACCGTGTTCAGGCAGAAGAGCTGCTGGTTGGACTCGACCTTAGGCAGAGCGACAAACTTCTGAACGTTGGGGTTCACCACGATGGTTGTGTTCTGCTTCTGGTGCTGCTGCTGCTGCGAAAGCTGCTGTTGGTGCTGCTGTTGCTGTTGTTGATGTTGCTGCTGCTGCTGGTGCTGGGTCGGTGGAGTGTGTGCATTGTGATGCTGTTGCATTTGCTGCTGCTGCTGCTGGAACTTTGTGTGGTGCATCTTGGTGGCAGTTTGCTTTGGTTCCGCCGATCTCTTTGGCTCAGCTTGCCCCACCTGTGTGTGCTGTTGGGAATGCGTTTGGTGTTGTTGCTGCTGTTGAATGTTTATCTGCAGCTGGACACCGGAGGATTTGGTTTTACTAATAGCACCAGTTGATTGCGAGGTGTTCGCCTGTTTCAGTGTTGTGTTCGTTGGCTGCACACACGGGGTGATCTTGTTTTGCTCCAGGGTACTGCCACCGCCAGAGGGCTCGTTGATTATTGTCAAGTTGGGCAGGGCACCCTTGAGCAGAGCCTGCAGGATGCACTGCGACTGCTGATCTTGTGGCGCATTGGGGTCGTGCCGAAGAAGGAGTCTCTCACAGTGTTCGGTGAAAGCTAGGCTCAGGCTGCCAGTGAGCTGCGGAATAAGAGCCGAAACGGCTGTGGACACGTTCCCACTGATCTGGGGAAACTGTTGCCTGGGCGCGGGGTTTGACACTTCGAGCGCAGCCTTGGCATTGGCCTCCTGTTGCTGTTGTTGCTGGATCTGCTGCTGCTGTTGCTGTTGTTGTTGCATTTGCGGCTGATTGAACACAATTTGCGACGACTGGTGCGGTGGGTGGTGGTTGTGATTCTGCTGGCGAGGAGCGGAGTGGTTGCCTATTTTCACGCCGGCATTGTCAAGGATCGGCATTATCTGAATTTTGTTCTCCACCGCTCCACCGACTGGGGGCTGATTCAGGGTTGTTGCCTTTGTCGTGTCAACCTGCAAAGTTGTGAAAGAGAGAGATTAGTGGAACGAGTGCGGGGAACTAATTGAACTTACCTGTGATATCTGAATGTTACCAATTTGGCTAGGAACTTGACCTACGGACGTCATAAGGCTTTGACTGCTGCTGTTCGATGCAACGGCTGTTGTTGACGAGGCGGTGGTAGCGGCTGAGTTGGCTGCGGCTGCAGCTGCTGCTGCGGATGCAGCATTTGCAGCTGCCAGGGCCGCTTCGACTTTCTTGCCGTTCCGACGTACCGTGGGCTTGCGACGAGGCTTTACGGCAGCCGTCGTAGTCACTGGCGTCGAACTGGAAGGTGTGCCAGAGGCTGATCCATTCGCACCGGATTGAATTTGCTGATTGTGATGCTGTTGATGCAGATTGACGCCGCTTCCAGCGATGAGCTGATTCTGCACCTCATTGATACGCGACTGGATTGTTCCCGAATGCCTCATCATTTGGGGGTTCTGATGTCCCGTCGTGACTGTGGGCATTTGGGCCGGTGGCGCGGTGGTGTTGCTTGTCGCCGACGACGTCGTCGCTGATGAGCTAGTCATGGTTTGAGCCATAGTGTAAGTGATTCCCGTGTTTGCCGGTCCTGGTTTCTGACTTTGTTGCGTGCTGAGGTGCAGCTGCTGCGGCTGACTCTGCTGCTGGATCTCGTCTGCGGTGGGAAGTCGTGGAATCGATATAGTGTACGGCTGGGTCGAGTCGTTTTGGTCGATTTTGATAAGAATATTCTGGCCAGTCTCCATGCCATTCACGTCGACCACGTTGCCGGACTGCAGCCGCAGTTCGGGCTGGGACTTGATTGGCTCACTACTCTGCTGCTGTGTAGCTGAGGCCGGGATTGAGAAAGTGAATGGAATGTCACTGTTTTGGCCTGGAATCGATATCATTATATCACTGGATGAAGGCGTGCTCTTGGATTCGTCCTGCTGAGAGGTTTGCGGCGCCTGTGCCTGAGCCTGCGGCTGTGACTGCGGCGGCGGCGGCGGCGGTGGTGGTTGGGGGGCTGGTTGTATTTGTTCGTCACAGTCCATGAACTCATCGTCCTCCATGATGCCGCAAAGTTTCATAACATTGCCGAGATCAAGCTTTGTACGTGCCACCGGCGGTGGAGATGCTTCTGGATTGCTTGAGGCAGCTGCGGCTGTATTGCTAGCCGTTTGATCACTCATTGTTGAAATTGTGTTTGATTGAGGCGATGTTGTCGTTGTCGTTGTTGAGGTCATCATTCCGATGGAAGGCGTTGTAGCCACCACTGGCGGCGGCGGTTGTGGAGGTGGATTCTTCTTCTTGCGTGGCTTGGGCTTGCGCACCTTTATCTCATGAAAAGGAATCTCATGCGTCTTCGTTTGTACTGGTTGAGCACTGCCACTCGCGTTCATGTTATTTGAATGCTGTGGACTTGACATCACATTCTGCAGACTTACTGGGGTAGGATTGCGCGCCGGCTCCGGGGTCACCGATGGAACCATTTGCGGCTGGGGTGTGACGGCTGGAGATGCTATACTAGTAGAGAATTGAATATTTTGCGAAGGCATTACTGTCGCCGTGGCGGACATTTGCAGATCACCGACGTGCTGAGGCGGAGGCGACTGGAACGCAGCACTGGCGGCCGCTATCTGTTGAATGTTTGTGCTGTTCAGCTGGTTTAAGTTGATGTTCTGATTGATTTGATTGTAGCCAGCGAGGCTCTGCTGAAACTGCGTCGGCAGCTGCGAAAGGATTGGACCATTGAGACCGTTTGGCATTTGAATTTGAGCGAGGTGGTTGCCGTTAAGCTGAAGGTTTTGCAGTTGAGCCGCGACGCTCTGGCCCAAGATGTGGCTGTTTATGAACTGCTGCGTTCGGGGAGCAGCGGACGACGCGGCTAGAGCGGCGTGCAACCCACTGAGCTGGGTTATGGCCGGCTGATTGGTGTTGGTCTTGATGGTTTGCAGATTAGCCTGCTGGATGAGATTCGCCTGCGACGAGACGATGAAGGTCGGCGTTGTTGCCAGTTGCATAGCACCATTTGTGTTCAAGATCCGCAACAGTTGCTGGGGCTGTTGCTGCTGCAGCTGAGGCCGGGTGTTGTGGATGACCAGTGAGGGTGTCGCCAACTGCGGTGTCGGTGGTCGCAGGATAAGCTGCACACCCTGCGGTGTGTTCTGCTGGACTAAGACTGGCATCTGATTTAGCAAAAGGGGCTGCGTGTTGAGATTGCCCGTGGGTAAGATTATTTGCTGACCAGTGGCATGCCCTGACGTTTGTCCTCCACCATTTGCTGCATTGACTGAATTCGATTGTTGCTGCTGTTGCTGTTGTTGTTGCTGATGAAGCTGCTGTTGCTGCTGCTGCTGCAGCTGAGGTGATTGCGAGATCTGACCTTTTGTTAGTTTATCATTGGTCGATTGAGGTTTTGGTAGAATCTGTTGAGGAGCTTTCACTGATTTGGTCGTGTGGGTGACTGCATGTAGAACACCACCTGAATTTGCCGACGACGTCACATTTGCAAGATGTGACCCGCCCGACATGCTAGTCGCCAAATTCAGCTGATGCTGTATGTGCTGCTGCAGTTGCTGCTGCTGCTGCTGTTGTTGGTGATTATTCGCATTGTGATGGTGTGTTTGAACTGTTGCGGTGCCCCTCTGTTGCTGACTGTTTTGTTGTGCGATCAATTGCTGTTGCGCCGCCGCGATCAATTGTGGTGATTGAATTAATTGAAAGATTTGATTGCCAGCTGCGCTGACCACCGGAAATTGTTGCAACATTTGTGGCGGTTGCGGTGTTGGTGGTTTGATACCACCACTTGGACTTGCAATTGGACTATCGGCTATCAGTGGACTACTGCCTGGATGTGGATGGTTCTGATTGTGATGATTATGGTGGTGGTGTTGTTGTTGTTGATGATGTTGTTGCTGTTGTTGTTGTTGCTGCTGCTGCTGCTGTTGATGATGATGATGAAGATGGTGCTGCTGTTGTTGCTGCTGACTATTATTTGAAATTTGCGCCGTATTACCGCTACTATTGTGATTTATCGATGTCGGCAGTATTGTGGCTTTTTTCGCTTGCCCTTTTGGGCTACTAGCCACATTTGCTGTCGCAAACGAATTGGATGAATTGATTGCTTGTACCTGCCCCCCATAGCCAGAGTATCCTTGTGATGTACGTTTATTACCTTTCTGTTATGACAAAAAAAGACAAGAATGAATCACAATGATGACAAAGAGGAGGTGAATGCAACAAACCTTATTCAATGAGATGTTATTGGATCCAACGAGTGTCGTATTGAACTCATTGCCCGTAACACCAATGACCGTGGTGGCAGCAGCTGGTGATTGCGAGGGACTTGGTTGGAACACCACCGTACCGGCATTTGGACTACCAGTTGTATACTGGTGAATTGATTGACGTCTGCCAGGCGTCGCCGCCTTGCGTTCCTTAAATAAAAAAAAAGAAACACACATTCATTACAACACATTCATACATCGGATTGATTTGTTTGTGCGCTTACCTGCTCCTGTGTCGTGTTGGTAATTGTATTGCCAGTTACCACTAACACATCCTGAGGGAATGGTGATATCGATGGTGACGGCTGTAAACGCGGGCTAGCTGAAACTGATGGCGATGGACTGGGTGTTAAAAACGGACCCGGAGGAGACAGTATTCCTAAAGAGAAGAGAAAAGCAAATATATTCATTAGTAAAATTTTATTCTCTGGATTTTTTTTTGGTAGGTACATGATTTGTTTTAAATTAAAAAATTTTAAAGTGTCTATAGATAAATGACGCCATTTACATAATTGAGGTCAAAGGTTGAGTCTCTGTTTGGATGGAGAAGAAGTTTTCTACACCGCGTCTACACCGTGCATAAAGAAAGGCTGATCAATGCACTCCGTTTCAAGGGAAAAAGCCTTTCCCCACCCACACCACTTCCGGGGGAAAATAAACGATATTACCCGTCGCAGTGATAAAATTCCCAAATCGCATATATCATTTTATCAACACACAAAAATAACAAGTAATAAATTTTATTTAGAAAACAAAGTTCAACGAAAACTTTTCTCATTTTTCTCCCATGTGACAATACATGGGGTTCCTGCACACAAAGTCAGAGCCATCCCGAAAATACTCGAATTCTCACGCAGCACCAGTGTACCATTAAAATTCTATCTTGTGTTCGCGCTGCTCGCTATCGTGTTGATATCGGGGAGCTTTTCCTTTTCTGGTTGTTCTGTGCATTTTCTATCTCTGTCCTTGTCTCCGTTCGCTGTTCCTTCTGTAATAGTTGTTCATACACATATCTCATCAACACCGCATCAGCGAAAGAATAACAAAAGGGTAAAAACAGAAAAAAAAAACAAAAAACACCCTCGTTGATTCTCCCCAGTTGCACAGGTTAAAGGGTTAAATCCACCCTGCTAGGATTTCCGGGCGTTTGCTTTCAATTACAAACACATTCAAATAAACAAACCCGAATGGACTACACACAATACAATTTCAGTGTGTTGGGAGAAGCAGTGGCAGTAGTTAAAAACGTCGAGATGTAGATGCCTCTCCGCCACCCACTTTAAATGGATAGATGCCTCTTCATATTGGAAACAACGCTGTGGCTGTGAGGTGGCGTCGTCAGCAGCAGCAGTAGCGGCGACTACAACGATAATGAAGAAAAAGCAAAGATTCTATACCCTCGCAGCGAGTTGGGCCACCCTCCCTTACTCAAACTCTTACTCAAACTCAACAAAACAAAAAAACAATGAGACGATTCTCTATGTGGAAGAGTAAGAATAAAAGCTTACGTCCATGAGAAGAGACAGCCATTCAAATGTAGCTGAATTGGCTAAACCGTCGACAAAGTCATCATGTCCCACACACCAGGGAATTTCCTACGCGTTTACGTATACATCCTATCTTTCGACACAAAACAACACAAAAAAAAAATGACAGATCCAACATTTAGAAGCTGGGCAAGAAAAATCAATTCCTTGTTGTCTCATTTGATTCCGCCACGCTTCGGTCTCTGTCTCTCCGCCCAACGAACGAACGACCACAATCGCGCAAATACATGAAAAACACTTTTCTACTTCCACTGCTGGTGTGGTGCGGCTGCTGCTGCCACTGCTGCGGTGTTATCCTTTCGGACTCATCTTGTAGCCACTCTCTAGTTTCGCTTTGGTTCTTTTTCCCATTCTAAGGGAGTCAACTTCTATACCATCGCCATACCATATTGGTGCAAGCAGCGTTCAACTGCTCTTATTGTGCTCCATGACAACGAGATGATGGTAATGACATGGAACGCGCGCGTTTCCATACCGACCATGCCACTGGATGTATCCGTCGTAGTTGCGGTGTATGGGAAAAGGGACAAGTGCGCGAAAATTCTCTATTCAAATTTTATCTATTTGCATGTGTGAATAGAATAGGGGATGAAACGCAAGCAAGCATCACCGTTCGTTGGTTTTTTTTTTTGTTCATCTTTTTTCAATATAGATTTTTCTTTTTTTGTGTTTCTCCCGCCGCCGCCTGGTGGCGATGGTTTGGTGTAGACGACTATGCGTAGTGGCTTAAATATAATTTCAGGAAATCATTTTTCTCCACACCCACATAGAAGGAGGTAATCAAGGGACGACGCTGCTGACAACCATCGCTTAATGATTAGCGGATGCTGGTATAGCCAGTCTAAGTGCTGACGATGTTTCTCTTGCTTATTCGCTTTCTCTCTCTGTCTCTCTTTCTCTCTGCTCTAACTTGCCGCTGCCACATTGATGATATTTTGTGCGCATTCTTTGTTTCATTTCAATCCCTCCACACACCAAAAGGAGCTCCTCTCCACCCAAAGGATTACGTTCAATTCATTAACGAGGGTTGCTCGCTGAAGAGCGCGTTGCGAAAAAAAAAACACAGAAAGGATACACGCTACATGCCGGGAGTGTATCCAGTGTATCCACAGAAATATGTTTTGACATGCGTCAAAAGAAGGATTTCCGATTTTATAGGTCAGAGAGATGGTTATATTTAGATACGACTTAACTGAAGAAAATTCTTAACGAAAGGAAATTCCTAGCGGAAATCTGATAAATGTGCATATTTATGATGCTACTTAATGTAATTTCTGTGCCCGTTTGAAAGCACAGGACGCCATTTATGCGGTGCAATTCCATTTCCAGGATAATCGGTGGGTGTCGAACGCTTTGAGGTTAAATTACAGGAAAACCTGCTCATTTGGGGGAATCGACAAGCAAAATTGTTGTGTGGCTAGACGACGAAAGAAAAAGAAGAGAAGAAACTTTTTTTTTTTTTTTTTCAAAGTCTGCTCGAGAAACCAATGAAACGAGATATCCCTGAAATTGTTCAAAAACTTTTACGAAACACGCTGGAGTTATGTTTCAAGGGGAAGTGTGTATTTATTTGATTGAAGAACTCCAGACGGGCGAGTAGTACGTGATGGATTGACCTTTTTTTCTTTCGCCCCCCGTTACACTGATGAATTGCCATGAAAATAAGGTCAATTAGGGTAATTCTTGGGTACTTTCAAAAACTCTTTCACTCGATGGGAGAGAATATTAACAACTTGTGTGAGGACAACTGAAATTGGTTGTGTCTCCTCTCAGATCTTTATCATATTCAAAGTAGGGAGAGGACGGACTTAGGCGACAAGCTTTGCATATGTAAATCAGTTATTGTGCTACGATGTAAGGCATGTGCCCTCTGACTGGAAGCCAGCCCCGAAATGGCTGAGGGCGATGTTGGGTTTTGCGGTTGCCTTAATCGGCCATTAACAACTATGGATGGATAGACCACAGAATTTCATTTCATGTGAATGAGATTTTTGGATGCCGGCCGCATAGTCAGGAAATTGACACGCTGTGTCTGAGGTCGGATGGAGATTGTTCGAAGAGACAGTGAAAATCTTAATTTTAACGCAGCTATTTATGGAGAAGAAAGTAAACATTCGAAATTAACTTTTAAAAGGTCTGCGTTTCCCTGCGAACATTTTGAAAAGTCACCATTAGTTTGGCCACCATTTAAGAGTTTAAGAGTTCCCGTATATTTCTGTGATTACAAACCAAAACCGCCTTAGTCGGTTTTAATGATTTTTCAGGACAGGAGTTCAAAGTTTCAAATTAACACTGAAGCTACAGAACTACCTCGGTACTTGGAACTAATAGAGACCTACCCTAATTCGAACTAGGAGATTTTCGAATTACTGGATACTTTTTTCGAAGTAAATAGTTCGTATGAAAAAGCAGTGTCAAACAGTTTTAAGTAGTAAAATATATTTATTTACCGAAATAAGAAAGAAAGAATTATGAAATGAGTAAAAAAAGTTTTAGGTTTTTTGAAAAAAACTTATAACCCACTGAACTTGAATCGACAGTTCGAATAATATTTCTAAGAAAATACTTTTAAGCAGAAATGAGTCCATCGACGAATTTGAGTACCTTTTTGACAGATATTCATAAATTTTTGATTGTTATTCACGAAACAACGTGAATGTCTTTCTCTGAACTGAACGGTATAAAAAACTGTTGTCAACAATTTTAAGTGTCAAGAGAGGTAGTAGTCGGGACTCTCTGTAATATTTCATTTCTGCTTTTAATTGTCAAAGCACTCAGCAAAGGACGAAAATATTCGAATTACAATTGCAAGATACATAATCAGCCTTATCGTGAATCTCGCCCGACCAGCATTTCACCAGAAATATCTCCCTTTTTCCGTTCAACTATAGAAAAAAAATTGCCTTATCACGAACAGCAAATCCGGACGAAAACAAATGTCAAACCAAGCTCAAATGTGCCCTAGCCTTTTACAGGCAAACATGAGGCGAATAGTCATGAATCCACGAATAAACACAAAAAAGTAATGATTTAATTGCACCCAAATAGCCAACGGGTAATTTGGGGCGAAATGAGCATATCCGACTGCCATGAATATAGGACCTGCGCCGGTCTCAAAAACAGTGGCGCTGAAAAAAGCCCAGGTCAGCGACCAACTGGAAGCGGTTATCAAATATACGGACGGTCAAGCAGAGCCGCCGACAACAATAAACATCTGCAACCCAAGTGAGTCAGAAGTTCAGCAGTGGTTAACCAGCGCGGTCGCTCTGTATTGTACATCTACTACTCCTACCAAACAGAAGTGGATAAAGTGGCGTTCATACGAACTGCGAACATTCAGGAGCAACTAATTTCCGGCAAATATAAACAAAAAGGAATACTTCTTGGTATTAACAGGTTTATTTATCGATTAAAATCTCAACAATAATTAGTTTAAGTATAATCAAATGCCAAAATGACACTTGTTCGAAATGTCAAAGCTGATTCGAAGTGAAACTCGAATTCATGTTCATTCATGTTCGGGTATTTCGGGCGAAAAAAAAATAATTCGGGTGAAATGCTGTTCGAGATTCATGATAAGTTTGACTGTAAAAATAGGTGTCCGAATCAGTGGACCGTTCGAATTAGCGAGGTATTACGGTATTAGGATTTTCGGCAATAATTTCAGTTCAAAGAAGGATACAGACATACGGAAAATTACAAAATATGCAACAAATTAGTGTAAGGAGATACGCGGGACACAAATGTACTTATAACTAACTTGTCCTAATTTTGGTTAGGCGGTTATGGTTTGGGACCAAACATCTGTCGAGTTTTCTACGATTTCTTCAGACAATTTGCTGTGTTCCATGCGACTTATTTCTGACAATAACGACTGAATTTGTGAATAACTCAATTAAGCCAATGTAGAAATCCTATCCATGTGGTCCGACAATTCACTCTCTATTTCCTTTTCCCTATCTATATTTACAAAAAAATTATGGTACCCATTTGTCGAGCGTGTTCTACACTAAAAACAGTTCATTAGGCGCAGCCCTTAAAGGGCCAAGGAATCTTTGATAATTTCTACAGGAACCTGATGTAGATTAATTAAGGTGGAGCCCTCACTGGCCACTCTTCGTGCAACTACCACCTACATTACGTACAATTTCAAGTAGTGTGATCAGACTGATGTAGACAATACAGTCCACGCGTAGAAAAAGACATATTCAAAACATTAAGGTCCCAATTGTAATAGATCCATGAGGTCACGATATATCAGTATATGTGTTTCAATACATTCTCCATTAGCTTCATTTCTATGCCTCTATCAGAACAGAACGGAACACAAACACCTACATCTTCACATTTCAAAGTGCCCATAATTGCGTCTGAGAACTTAGAGAAAACAGAAGAAAAATTCCACTCCAAGCAACCCCAACAGTTATCTATATGCATGTTTTTTTGAGAATCTATACTCAGATCAGTAATTCTTTTACTTCACTCATTGTAATTCATCCTTTGTTTAATATACAAACCCTTCTAGTGAATAAAACTAGTCTAATACAATGAAAGTACAATCAGAGTAAAGAGCGTTTTATTGATAGTCATTACTAAGCTGAGTATAGATTCTTAATAAAACAAGCCTTATGTACGAAGTAGGTTTTTGCATTTTAGTACAGTCCAGAGAGCGCTCAGTTTCTGTTTATTGAACTAGTTCGTTATTCGACTTCATTAGGTCACTGAGTGATCAGGAAATTGTGATTGTGTGATTATATTTATTAAAAACAGTTAAGTAAAAATAACCCCGATATGCCAATACACACACAAACCAAAGCATTCAATTTCATTCAGTTTAGTTCGATTTAGTTCAGTTATTCTTACAAAACGGTATGCAGAGTTTGTTGAGGTTTACTGAACTAAATGAAATAAAATAAAATGACATGGTGAATTAGTTCACTTGTTAGGCCCCTTTTTGGAACTAGATCGTTCGTGAACTACACAAGCCAAGCGCGCATTTGATTTCGATCCAAGAAAAGATAACAAAAGTGAACGAAACTTAACGAAGCTGTATACAACACTAGGTATAATTTCTATGTTTTTGTCCGATTGCTTTAATTGACTCACTTACTCTTTAGCAGTCATTATGACCAAACCTTAAGCGATCCTGTTAAGTACCTTCTGTCCCTAAAAGTTTGTGGGTCCTAAGATAGATAGGTAAGCGGAGCGGCTAGTGAATTCACCAGCACACTTAGACCATTTTAGTCCATTTTGATACCCACAATCAGTACACTGTTTGACCATTCCAGTGATACAGCCGTTATTTTGATCCCAACATAATAACTTTGTTTTCACTGGGATTCGAACCGGAGCCACCGCTAAGCATGGGCACGCACTTAACGAACTGCGCCATCCAGTCACCTTGTGGGCCCTAAAAGCCATGCCAAAACTCAGATACGTCACAATAATATTCTTCTCTTGAGCACCTGATTTCCCTTGACTAAAAGATAAAGTCGCATTAAGCCAATTCACACAAAAAGAGATAATTAATTGTTCCTCCATCCCGACGCATAAGCATTAAATATTCCTTCTTAAGAAAGCAAAAACTGAAACCTCTCAATTAAGTTTCCTTTTTGAACATTATAATACTCCGAAGAACCGATTTATTGGGTAACATTCATGAAATCAGAATGCATCAAGCGTACAACGTCCATGCTCCCGCTACATAAAGTTAAAAAAAAGCGAAATAGGACTTCACGTTCCAATTGCCTTTCAACACAACGAAACATCTTTGTACAAGAATATTACTTTTCGAAAGCGTGAAACTTAAACGTTTATAACATTTATCACTATGGAATAAATCAATTTGCTATTTTCGTATTATTATTCATGACGTTAACTACAACCAAAGGTATTAATGAATTGCAAAAGTTTAAACTGCGATTATGAGTTGGACGCAGCACAACAGTGTCAGTTGCATTCTGCATAAATATGTTTATCTTATTCTGACGTAAAAAGGAATAACTTTGGATCATCTTCTGCCTCTCAATAATCCAATCTTCTGGACTCGCAATAATATCAATAAATCATTGAAGAAAATCATAGAAAAATATCCCCTATTTCACTACTCAATCATAATTAACAAGCCCTCTTCGTTTACATAACTAATTCGTAGTTAATCTTTGTCTGCCTCGAGTTTTGCCGACGCACTGGCAAATTTTCATATCAATCACTTCGGTGTGTCAAATTTGTCACCACAACTTTTTACCTCCATACATTCTTCTCACAAAACATATACGTTTTTTGAGCTATTTGTGTGTTGAACATATCCGCCCGCTTTTTAGTTTTTCCATCATTTGACAGTTCTACTCCCTCCCTGTTACTAGGAATACATGTGAACTTACCTCGTTCTATGAAATGAAGGATTTCGAAGTTGTGACAGCTCAAGAGTTGTGGGACATTGAACGCAAATCCAAACAAACAAAGCAGGACAATTGGGAGTTGCAATCCCATTCCGAAGGAATATTTACTAATGATTTCAAAGTACATTTCAATTCTATTTAACTGACAAATAAGCCTTAGATTTCACTCTCACTTCATTTGCTGGATATCCACATTTATTTCAAAACGTATTCAAAGAGTCTAAATCGGAAACTCGTTATCCAAGAAAACTGGGTGTACCGCAAGGTAGTTATTAAGGGCCAATATCTATAAATGCCAAAATCAGTATGTTTCTCTCTACTGACCGTAATTTTCAATTTAGTCGATTTTTTTATATAATAAATTAATAAGTAATTACTGTACATAGGAAATTGGCAGCAGAAAATTATTTGCACAGCCGATAGGTGGCGCCATTTTAGTTCAAACTTTAAAGCCTGCCGAAGCGGGCTTGTTTTAAGCTAGTTATTTATAGTTCATTAATAATATTCGTTCGGTTAAGTGTTTGTTATAAACAGATGACATGAACATGATTAAAAGTACATATCAACGATGTCAATGACTTCTTATTGCTCCAACCTGATCTAAGCAACGTCTCTGAATGGTACATCTTAAACGAGGGGTAAATATAAACGGAATACTGCATTCAATGTGCATACTATACACACGAATACGTTTGAATACACTGTGATTCACCAGGAATACGTACAGAAAAGCTCCTTGAATACACTGATTATTTACCCCTCGATAATTAATGGTATAAATCTAAAGATTTCGGAGTCATGCTTAACTCATCATTCTCATATCACAGCCATATTTTATCGGAGCCAACTCAGCTGCAGGTTTTTTGAAGAGTAACACCAAAGGATTCACTAAACCATTCGTTTTGTTGTCATTTTAAGCCCTCCCTGGGATATGTTGTTATACTCTTTAACCCCGGCTTCATAACTTTTTCCGAACGTATCGAAAGAGTACAAAAGCGATACACTTAATTTATTTTTTGCAACTTGTCAACCGCTTAGGGGCAAGTTTAGCGTATGTTTTAATTTCATGTATGAGCTTTTCGTTTTTTATGCCGAAACGTGATTACTGATACGTATACAAAAAGAAGTGGAATCTCCATTTGGAAATACCATATTATTGATGTGAAGAATGCACACAAATTGATGTATAGGCTTAAACTCTCTAATTCATAAATGCCTTGTAAATCACTTCATTAACGTAGGAAAATGACAGTGAGACGGATTGACGGACACATCAAAATTGTCAGAAATGAAGAATTACAGAGATAGCCGACTTCACAGCTGATTGCTCCCTAGTCCATCGACGAATTTGAGTGCCTTTTTGACTGATATTCATGAATTTTTGACGGTTATTCACGAAATAACGAAAATGCCGTCCTCTGATTGGTCAATATTGTTAATGAACAGTTATAAATAACAGCTGTCAAAAATCTTAAGGGGCAAGAGAGGTAGAAGTCGGGCATCTCTGTGATACTTCATTTCTGAGTATTATAAAGCGCCCATTTCAATGACGGAGCCCTTAAATTGTCATTGAAGTATTTGAGCACATTACGAATAGCATTCGGAACAACATTCGGAACTCTAGCACATCAATACTATGTTTTCTAATCCGCAGAGAGCGTAGCTACAATTGGTGCCTTTAATTTGAGAAAACTGAAGGGATTGCGCACGCATCGTTATTTCTATGGGTTTGGCTCTGACACTTTATAGCAAAGTTTTCTGTCGCGAATTTGTGGATTGCGTTTGCCTGTCTTGTATATTGCGAGCTTAGGTTGACAGTTTGCAAAAGGAATGATTGATTCGTGGAGAAACTACATAAAATCGTCTAGGCTTAAGCTAAAGATGACATTTAGATCGCTTCTTAATGGACAGACATATCAAAATTATAAAGGTTCCGTTTCGATGAAAAAAAAAATACCAATATCATTTGACATTTATAATTCTGACGTTATTTTTATAATTCATTCACAATGTAAACATCTACAATGCCATTAACTGAATTACGCTGCACTGAATTATTTTCAAATCGAAATCTAATTCAAAATTGAATAATTTTTACATATTAATATTATATTATTATTTAAGTCAGATATGTTTATCGGAGTCTTGATTAAGTCAGCCATGTCTCTAAGTCGACCACTATCACTACAGTAACCATCTAATATCTCAATAAAGCTGAGTAAAGTCAGTGAAATTAAGCAGTAATCAAACATGACATGCAAAACGATCTCAGAAACGGTTTATTCCTCTCAGTGCGTGGCCATTTGATGTCCATGAACTATTAAGTGCTACCTACCAGATTCTTAATGGAGTGTCGGAAACAAATCAAAAGAACTTAGCCCGCCCTTAGTCAGTAGTCATTCATTGGAAGCACCTTTCAGATCGTATCTCAACAACCATTTGTATTCTAATTGATGGTTCCTTTATTTGAAAGCAATGCACCTGTATCTAGGTATGTGTGTATATTTCGATTCATTAAAGATCAGGTAGAGCGTTCTTTAGAACACCTAATTTTCTACGGGGATTAACTGTTTCCAGTCAGTTATAATCCTTCGCCAGCCACTTGTTTCACAAGAATTGTACGCATGACCATTTGAAGTCACAAATTGAATTCCATTATCCTTGACAATAATCCATGACAAATGATCGACCATCACACGTCGTTCAAGGATCAAAAGACCCAAAAAAAAGCAACTCAACAATCCAAACTCCATTAATTATACATCTTTCCACACTTCAGCAACACAAAAAAATTAAATAACCCGCAGACTGTCCTCAACTATCTGACCACAAAATCTTCACTCTCGTTCGGAATACGGATCGAAAAAAAATAACAACAACAAAGTTCACCAAGCACGTGGTGCTCAAAAAGTTGCAAGAGAAAATAAAAACTTTTTCCTTTCTTCTGCTGAATTAATTTAATTTCCTGTAAATCATTTCAACCAGATAAAAGAAGAAAGAAGTGATTCCATACCAAAAACCGAACGAAGATGATATCCCAATCCCAGGTGAAGAAGAAAAAAGCCCCCCAAAGTGAATAAAATAAGAGAAATAACCGAAGGAAGAGACCGGAGCGGAGACTGAACTGAATGTGTGTGTGTGTGTGTGCGAGAAAGAGACAACCAATGAACGAGAGAACAGAAGTGTTTCTGTATCTGATATCTGGAAATTCATCTTCACATCCCAAGGGGATTTTATTGCCAATTCAACATTGCAAACACCAACAAGTACAACACACTGCCAAAGAAGAAGTCAAACAAAGGATTCTTCAATGAGCGAAGCTGAGTACTCCTCTGAACGAGTTTCATTTCGTTCTGTTTTCTGTCGTTTTTTTTTTCATTTTGTGTATTTCTTGTTTTCCTTCCAGAGCGACATTGAGAGCAGCAGCCAACTCTCTGTGAAAGGGAGAGTTTTGAATGACAAAAAAGAGAGAAGGTATCGCACCGTCTCGTATATCATTTTAAAAAGGGATGTCTTTTTTTCTCAGCAGACTTCAATATTTATGGAATGCGGTGAAATAAACATTTCTTTTATTTTAAATGCAATGCCATTGTGAATGGCATTCTTATCAAGGGCTATTGTGAATGCATTAAACAAAAGAACAAGTGACATTAGCCTTCAAGTGTTAAAAAAAAGTGTCTTGAATTGGTGGCTCAAATCGACACAGCAGTAAGCCAGAGATCATGACCTCGTTGAGTGTCCTACAAAATCCATCATCAGTCAGTAACTAGTGCCATAGGAAAAAGAAAACGACAGAAAATTGATTTGCAGGAGCTTACAGCAAATACCTTTGTGCAATTCGGATCCAAGAGGAAGATATCATCTTGTTGACATTCCATTTAACATGGAGTCTTCCTCATGCAACAGGGCACACAACGAATACCAAATAAGTCGTAGTTCGTTCCACACGAGTGTACATATCTCGACACCTCTTTCATTCTTGTCACTTGAGTTTTGTGTTACATGAAGGATCAACTTTGAGTCTTTTGTATGCCGGATAATCAATCATTAGAGGGGTGTGAGATTATTATCATTGTACTTTAGCGGCATCACCTCAGTGGAACGAGGTTAGTTTATGTTCCTTTGATGCGATTTTCATGGATTCGTGATTCAAATTTCAGAGCCTTGAATTTGCCAAACCTTTGGCTTACTTCAAGCGTCTGTGCCGGGGGTGGCGAGACGTGAAAAAATGAAACAGCAATTGCCAACCCTCAGTCTTTGCATTTCTTTTTTGCGTGTGAATCAGGGCACATTTCACACAGGATGTATGAAATAATTGAGTACACTTATTCCCCAGAGAGTGAGACAAAAATAAAAAAAAAGAGAATAAGCGCACGCGAATAAAGTCAAAAATGAATTGCGGCGGTTTGGTCACGTAAAACTGGTTAATATATCACACAGGAGCAACACAAACTATTTCAGAAGAGAGATGCCGAACCTGTGTAAGGGTAAAGAGGACAACAATAATAACAACAGCAATGACAGAAAAACCAGCGCATAAGAGTCGACTTCGAAGAAGCTGCAACAAATTCATTCTAAACTCACTATACTCTCGTCCTCGTCCTCCTCTTCCTCCCTTACAAAGCAATGGATGATGACTTAGAGGAGTTAATTTTTTTTCTGCGTCGCATTATTCTCGCTGGCAAATGGTAGGAGGCAGCAAAACAAAGGACTTAGGATTTCAAGAGGACTAATGGTATTCGAGGCAATGGTGTGTATCACCCAAAATGCGAGTTGTACTTTGTATATGCAAACCACCCATGGGGAGACAAAGATCTCTCTGGCAAATGGCAGGAACAAGAACAAAAATAACGAGAAATTGGGAAATGGAAATATACCTCTATCTGGCCTTTATATCCTTTGCTCATTCTTGCGCTGCCAATGTCGCCGGTGTCTCCTCTGTGTGTTTATTTTCAGCAATGGATACCACCACACTATACAAGAGAGGTTTTTTTTTTTTTTGTTTTTTTAGGGAGGTGGAGGCGCGCACGAAGTTCTAAAGAGAGTGTGGGTTGTCGCCGTCGTCGTCGTTGTCGGCAATAGCGAGCCAGTGTACGCTGTGAATACTCGGGAAAGGACGACAACGCGAATCCTATTACAATTTCTGTACTGTCGTGCCGTGCGTCGTCGGGGGAGGGCTAACAGAGTGTGGCTGGATGCGCTACACACAAGCTAGAGCTCTACACTCTCCACTCTGTATCGACATACAATAAAGAGAAGAATATACAAAAAAAAAAAAAAAAAACGAAGTGACTGTTGTAGCGCGCTGTCGTTCTTTTTTGTTTTTTCCCTGCCATAGGGTGGCAGCAGCATGATGGCACTGAATGTGGATGCTGCTGCTCTGCTGTGCTGATGATGAGGGCAAGAGATGATGATGAGAATAAAAGAAAGAAAAATAAAACACACAACCGAAACGAAATAAAAATCAATAAACATGTAGGCATACATATATAATTTTGTGTGTGTACCTGGCAAATTCGCCCTCGCGATACAATTTTTAAGTCACTCGTCGCGATGGGGTGGACTGAATTATTTATTTTTTTCTTCTTCTTATTCTGCCTAAAATCGTTTGTTTTTCTCTTTTTCATTCAATAAGATTTGAAGACTTAATCATTGTTAATCCACTTGAGCAGCATTAATAAAACCCAAACGGACATCGAGACACTTCTCCTGTGACATAATTAGCGAATAATTGATCGGGGCGATTTGGGGGAGATTCCAATGGGAAGAGTAGGTATCCCCACACCGAACATCGAGAAACCCATGTCAGCGTGACACAGTCGATTCATAAATTTCATAGTAATGTCTAAACATTCACCACCTCATGTCAAATGCAATTTCACACGCGATGGGAGGGCAGTTTCATGTCCTTTTTTTGTTGGTTTTCAATTTCCCATGACCATAAGCGATAAGAGCGATTTGTAAACACAAAAGCCGGCGGGTCTCCTCTCTCTTCTCGGCAAACAATAAGCCTCCACTTCACTTAACATTTTTGATATCTTTTACTTTTTTTTTTTTCTTTTCATTAACAACACACACTTGATCCTTTTTTGGGCAAAATAAAAGGAAAAAATCACCTCAATTCCTTTTTTTCTTCTGAGAATGGAGAGATTAAGCAAAGATAATTGACACATTCACACAGTTACGAGCATGGATAAACACTGAAAAAATCTCAGCGTTGCAAGTGTGTGATATAGTAGTAGCCGCGCCACAACCAGCCGTCAGCACCATCAGCACCGCAACAGCAGCAGCAGCGGCATTCGTCCTCTCTAATTCCTGGTGTGGCGGCGCGGCGCGTTACGTATGTTCCAACAGTATATGGCAGTACGATGTGTACTCTTGAGAAGAGGTAAAAACAATCATAGTAATAATAAATAAAAGGCGAAAAACGAAGATGAAAAGGAAATCACAAGGAGAAAATGAAAGAAAACTAACATACGACATAGGGTAAAGCAACATCATACAGCATCAGCAGTAGATGAAAAACACAAACAAACCACCAAACGAATTCCCTTAAAATAAAAAAAAGTAAAGGAAACATAGCATGAGTTGGTACACCGCAATTGTTGAGAACGACGTATCGAGTCGAGACTATGAAGCAATAGATGGACGGGACCTACTATAACCAGGCGTGTAGATCTGATGAAGTCTCCTCCTTGTTGTACTCCTCGTCCTCGAGTGGTTCTGCGTGGTTCTCTCTGTATCGGATTTTAATGATTTTTTAGTATGTATTCACCATTTTACCCATTTGCGGGTGGGCCAGGGGCACGGGCACGGGTGGCAACTTGACGAGTTGAAAACTGTTAGAATAGGATAACGATGCTGGGTGATGATGATATTCTGTTGGATCTGCTCCATAGAGAAAGGGTTTTGTGCTGCTTCTCGAGGTGAATATTTAAAAATATACAAATTATTCCCCCGTTGTGTGTTGTTCATATTTGCGTACGGTATCCTTTTCACTGAATGGATAAAAGGTTATTTTTGTGATAGCAATTCCTTGGAACAAGGTGCGAGAAGGGGCGAGGGTGATGATGTGTAACTGGAGGTTAAGTGATTCTGTCTGGTAACTTAGACCGCACTTAGGAGTTTAATTAGACTGTCTGAACGCAGCTTTGGTTTCATGACCTTTTGAGATTGAATTAATTTTATCTGTTTTGTTAGAATAATGGGGGCATGGTTAACTGTCAATTGAAAATAGGTAATGTCTTTATGATGCTCCTATTAAAATGGTCATCTATAGTTTAGTAACCTTTTTGGATACGCTCGTAAAACAATCAATCGTTGTAATTCATGTCTGACTGTAGATAAATAAGAGATCTTCTAATTTCTTCGCCTAAAGTGTTGGTCACATGGTGCATTTGTTTTTTGTGTCTCAAGGAAATGCTCAGAGAATTTGTGGCGCCCCATTTCAACATCTGTTGAAGAGTTCCCGCTTTATCTCTTTTAATAAAATGTCATTCAATCAAATCAAATGCTGCTTCGGACTCAAAATTGATCTCCTCTTGACCTCGAAAAGCCTCTCTTCAGGACGTCCAACAGAAACACAGCATATCCGCTGGAAGACGAACATAAATCTAGTCGAAAACTCAGTCTAACTTCGCTCCTAATTTCTGCAAGCAACACAAACAACCATGAGAAGCAAAACAAAACCTTAAAGAACAGTCGAATTGATACTCAAAACCAACAAACTTAGGCAATAAAAAAGAAGCTAATGAATATTTTATGAAGAATTAGCGCTGAATTAGGTGCAATTTTCCTTCAGTCACCGGATGCTTGTTTTCCATAGTCCTTACAACTTAACTCACAATAATTAAGTCAGTTATCGCATGTAGCCACTAATTATTTTGTCCCAATTTGACGGTACATTTGCTAGCATTTCTTTGTTTCCTTATTTTCAACTCATTGTTGTGATTTCCTTCCTAAAACGATCAATCATGTTCCCAGCGACAGGCTATAAACTTCAATAGCCGTAAAGTCGACGACACGTGGTCACTTAACATTCGTCTTGGTATGCGACCTAATTCGGATGGAAGTCAAGCCGTTGTGTGGATTGGGTAAAGGATCGAAATTCCAAGTGGATTCCCTCTGACAGATGTCATATGTAGGAACTTCTAAACAAACAACACATCGAACCCAATTGAATTGTCAAGGTAATGGCTGATACCAGAACAACACTCAACTGGCAACATCGTTCGGTGTTGAAAATCTAAAACAAAATAAACAAAACAAAACTCTTGTCGCAACGACACACAACAAGGTGAAAACAAAACAAAGACTTAAGGGCACACAGCACAACACACATCACTTGGATAATAATCCACCAATATCACCATCGACTTCATCGCTATCATTAACATCGTTCAGAGTTCAGCGACGCAAGAACGACACCAGCATGTACATAGGATCTGCGTCATCGTAAGGCTACACAGAAATCATCATCATAAGCAGCAGCAGCAACACCACCACCAACAGTGGTAAGTTGCCAAGAGTTCTAATCGTGCTGGCCACAATACTCTCGTCGTTGGTATCACAAAATTCACTGTCATGGTACTCTATGATTTTGCCACCATTCCCCATCAACACCACACCATACCACAGCACGACCAAATCTACCATCTCTTAACTTCTAGGATAAAACATATTGCCCCCACTGTTTGAATGAATACACACGGAAAAGGCTAGATGGTTGGTGTACACTAAATGCAAATTGTCTACTACTCCTCGAAGAGCGAACGATTTCAACACACATACCCCTGACTCCACCACTGTGTTTCACTTTACAAGAAATCGACACACCAAGAGATGACGTTCGGGGGCCCATGGTGTATAGTGTGCTTGCTCATGGATGTGATGATGATGATTTCGTTCATGTCGATGGTGGGCAATGGCGACCGAACTCGCTGACACTATCAAATGTAATCACGGCCTTAAGCATAATTTAACATAAGTATTTCAATCATTTTATGCACAAAATAAATAAATCCCCAAGGAAAGTGTATCATTTTCTCGCATATTAACACCAGAAGAAAGAAAAAAAAACAGAACCACCAGAAAAGGCACACAAATATTTTAAGTATCTACTCACATAAAAGAGGAAAAAACCGATGAAAAAACAGCGAATACCCAGAGAGGAACGACAAACAAGAAACGACGAACGAAAAAAAAAGAACTTCAATCAAATCACTCCTCACTTTAACTTTTTTTTTTCCTCTTCTTTAGCTTCACTAAATATTTGTTTTTTCTTTCGTTTTGCGTTCGGTTATAGCGAGTTAATTCGCTATTTTTCATTCATTTACTTCACCATTAATTGTTTAATTGATTGCATTATTTTTTAAGAATATTTTCTTTCTTTATTTTTTTTTTTTTGTGCGTTTTCTTTTATTCCCCGGTGATCCAATATCCGACCTGTGTTCACGAAAAAATCACTTCACCGACACGGAATGTGTGTAAATGAACGTAGAAATATTTTTTTCCAATTTTCCCCCAGTCGAGAATTGACGATGTGTTGTTGTGCTGTATCTATTAGATTCTCCCTCTCTCGTTTATCATTGTATGCGTGTGAGAAATAGAGAGAGCAGCGCGCGAGAGAGAGAGAGAGGAGGATTATGCATGCAATGAATTTACGAAGTCTCTCTTCGTAGAAGGAATAACAAGAAAACAACCCTCAAGAGTCAAACAGGGAAGTAATGTCAAATGTAATTGGAACAGCGACACCTGTTTTTGTATTTTAGAAACTCAATATGTCAAATGTCTACATTTTCGTTTTGTTTAATTATTAATTCGAATTTCCTTCAAGTTTACGTGCGGTTTTGCATTTTTATTTTTTCTAATTTGAATTTCTGGCGGGCAAGTTAAAAATTTGATCAAATGTTTTCATTTTTTCCACTAGGAATTTGTGATGTGACGAAATTGAATTTCTCTACAATCTTGTCGTTCCTACACCTTATTTCGGCGTTCTGTCTCTCTCGCTCCGTCGCTCTGCATATCTCGCTCGTTCAATAAATTATGACACATTCACCACAAATGCAATATGAAACAAATACAATTGAATTGAATTTTGTTTGTTTGTTTATCTCATCTCAATGCAAACCCCTCTCGCTCTCTCTCTAACGCACACATCGTCAAATTCTCTCTCGTTTTATTAATCTCTTTCTCTATACTTAATTCGAAAATTCACTCACTCGAAGCAGACCGCAGAGAGTGTCTGTGTCATGTCAGCGTTGAAGAGACGCCAATATCTGTGCCAAACACTACGTACGGGGATGTTGCCAGATGCGATGGCGGAGAGAGACCCGCTTAAATCCTTGAATTACAACACTATCTTTTGCTTTGGGGAGTGCGTTAAATTATTACCGCTTCTTGTGTCTGGATCACGCGTATGTGTGTCCGGAGATTATCCTTAATACTGACTGAATTCGTCGTCGTCTTGTACGAGGGAGGACGATCTAAATCTGTCCATAAATACATTTGATTTCCTGTCGCAAGCAGTGACACGAAAATAGTTGCATCAAAGTGGATTTCACGAAAGACTATTTACCTAATCCCCCTCGACATATCTTTTATGGTTGTCGCGCATGTGGAAGTTATGTTCCTTGTCGTTGTTGCAATTAGATGGGACTCCAATTAAGCACGAGGGCACACACTAAATCCACCAGTAACTTAGTCTTCGCATCTAACGCCATTCGCTGCGAGCCAAGAGGAAATGCTACACCCCGAGTTTAGTGTAATTCGAGAATCACACTTATCCGAGTGTATTGAACTCTGGAACACCGGAATGAGAGAAGGATGTTTGCATTTATGATTCCCTGTCTTTTGGGGACAACCCAAATACGAAAAAATGGGGGAGAAACAGCATCGGGAGAGGTGTGACTGAAGATAACTGATGGAGAAAATTTCAATGTCAATTCGGTTTTGTGGCTGCTGATTTTTGTATCTTGAACGTCTGGTGGCATTTTGAGAGGGTTCACCTATAAATAGGTATCTCTAATGCATTGGTGATTGTATGCATCCTGTTCGTGTGCTCCAGTCAAATTTATGAGATTCTTTGGAATTTCTTACTAGGTCATCGACCGGTTGAGGGTTGAACTTGAGAACGTCTGTGTGTCTGATTGGGTATAGGATTCTTCTTAATTGACTTAGTTTCTGTGGAAATTTCAGTTTCAACATTCTTTGCAAGCAGACGTAGATTATGTTCGGGGGATTACGGATTTTATGGGAATTTTGCTAGACTTCTGTTGTAGAGTCAATTAATTTGTAAACTTTACACCTGGTCACCAAGGTCTACATACGATGTGGAATTTACTGATTATTCTCTTGAAACAAGGGAAAGTGATTTTCTTTTATCTTTATATTTATGAACAGTACAAAATAGTTACATTTAGGGTGCTTACACAAGGAAGAATAACACAATAAAAAAAAGAAATATAGATATCATCAATTAAATCCATATTCGTACAGTAGTTTCGAAATAATAATAAAACAGAGGTAAACGACTTCACTTTGCGAAGGAGGGTTCACTCCAAAGCTGTTGGAAAACTGTAATTCTTACAGATGAATCAACATTTAATACCTCTGGGTCGGATGTCTAGCAAATGGTATGGTGGAAACGAAATACGTAGCTCCTTCCTGAAAATACGCTCGCAACAGTGATGAATGGCGACACTTGGGCTAGTAAAGGTTCATACTACTGATTATATAATGGACCACAAAAAATACATCAAGATTTTGACGCAAAATTTGGGAGAAAGTGAACAAAAATTGCACTTTTTTTAACAGGGCAATGACCCAAAGCATAAAGCTTATACGACATAAGCATAAGCTTATAAGAGCAAATGTGCCTCCTCTAAAGTGATGGAACATCCACCTCAGTCATCGGTTATTAACCACATCTCCAAGAAAAATTGCAATTAGAAATGCAACAGATATGAAAGAATGGGAAAAAAATGTCGACTGAAACTACAAAAAAAAAACTTATCCAATACATGTCAAATAGGCTTAGGCATATGATTAAAAATAAGGGTTGTGAATATTGAAAGTTGTTTAATTTCTTGTCTTTTACTACGAATTGAACATGATAATACGAATTGAAATGAATACGAATTTGTTGTCAGTTAATTGGTTATTTTTTTTGGTTTTGTTATTAAATGTTCTGTTGAAGGGTGGCATTTTGTGTTTGACAATAGATTTTAGCAGATCATTGATATTGCAACCAAGTAACACTCAACGTTGCTGCGGTTTTGTATAAATCGAAAAAGATTTACTTCTTATCTACTGTACGAATATGAGTTTGATTGACTGTAATTTGAAATCGTATATAGAAATTTGTGAGTAGGTTTTTAAATGTAAATGGTATCTCGTTTGACATTTTGCATCGTAATATTTTAATGTTTTTACAAAAATACTTTTTTGACAGATATGTATACATTTTTGACGGTTATTCACGAAATAACGTAAATGCCGTCCTCTCATTGGTCAATTTGGTTTAAGAACACTTTATAAAAAACAGTTGTCAAATATTTTAAGGGGCAAGAGAGGTAGAAGTCGTGCGTCTATGTAATACTACATTTCTGGTTTTGTTAAGAGAACTACAACTGAAAGCGGCACACTTCGGTGATGCCAACATTATTTTCCATGCTTTACATAGTATTTAATTACTCTTAAACCAATTGTTTGCCAAGCTATGAAAAACCAAAAAAAGTCTGTTTTTATAGTTGTCAACTTTAGAATATTTTAAGTGTAACACATTTTGGTGGTTCCAAATAAATTCCAAGGACTTAATTTCTTAGTGGTAATTAGAAGTGTCAACGGTCCATAAATTCCTACAGCCCGACGGTACAAATTGTGAATATATACATCAAAAGTAATTATAATAAAATAAATATAAATGATTTCATAAAAAATAAACGGAACGTTTCCAAGCCTACTTATATCTACAAGGGTCAAATTAAATAACTCCTAATTCTAACAAACTACAATATACTTACAACTAAAGCAAACAATCAAAAACAACAAATGCGAGAAGACTATATTTTCCTTAAGAGTGTCATCGGGGATCAGTATAGGATACTTTTGACCATATGGAGTTTTTGTACAAAATAAAATACTGTGGTACTTAGAAGTACCGTCGGTCAACCACAGTTTAATTCTTTAAAAACAAAAGCCGAGTTACTCCAATCTCTCCTGCTTCTTAACTTTTTTGACAGCATTTTTGTATGACGTGCGTGATTAACTGTCGAAAACTCATGAGAATTCGTGATTAACTGTCAAAAAGTCCCTCAAATTCATCGGATGACAAGGAGATTAATTCAAGAGTACTTAAGTTCTATTTCAAGTGAGGAAAAGAGCTCTTGTGTCCCCTTGGGTTGCAGTAATGTCACTTCGTAGTAAATTTACATATTTAAGGTAAATTTGAAGTCTATCTTCATCCATTTGGTAAAAATGTACAGACTTGGATGTTCTTTCGTTTTTGTTTTGTCAGTGAAAGTGATACATTTTTGTCAAAAGGGTAAATTCACTTCTTTCGCGCGTTAAACACAGTACACTGTGTGTAGTGTTTGTATAAATAAAACTATATTTATACAAACACTAGTAACCAACTGCCAAAACTATTTGAATTCTAACGTCTAATCAAATTGTCACGGAAGTAAAGCAAAGTCACGAACAAAATTTCGACCCAAAAAAGTCAGCCTGAGTAAAGAGCGTTTTTTTGATATTTTGCTGTTTATGTATCTCAAAAAACACGCCTATTATTGACTCAGTAATGGCAACATTTCAAGCAAGTTGTGACTGAGTGAACGTAAAATTTTCATCTATGGACTCCAATTCCTATTCCGTTTAAATTTTTTGTGTTTCATTTACCAGGATTACCATGCGTGGAACATTTGTTCTAGAGCTACAGCTGCCCTTTATTGTTGACGGCTCATCCAAACTTTATTGGGTTCTCGATCACATCTTCATACCAATCATTCCCTTCCTCTTGAACCAGTAGCCTCGGATTCGAATACTCTCTTGACTGAAGCAATGGTTTCAAACAGATGACAGATAATGGTCCATAGGTTGTGTCTTCTACTCCATTCCCATTTCTCGCAGACATGGACATTCATCCAACACTTTTTTTCTTTATAAGAGACTAAGGGAGTCCTGCTCCCAAAAAAAGAGTTTTAAGAGAACGATTTGGTTTTGACGGTTTTGACCAAGTTCAAGCTTACTCCAACATAGCTGTCTATATCGTGTTAGTGTTTTTTTTCGTTTAGAGTATTTGTTTTAATTATGCCAGTCATAATATGGCATATTATTGACAGCAACGATCGCAACATTTGTCTGGTTAAGTTAGTTATCCGTCCATGGGTAACTTCAGTTCAAGATCTAAGGTCGTGAGAAATTGTCCGCCTAAGAGTGTGTCTGTAATAGAAACGTTCACTGTACATGAGACAAGGTTAAGACTAGGTTAAGACTGGGGTACAGAGGCCACTGCCTCTGCGAAGAATGAGTTGCAGAACGAGGTTAGAAACGATCAACGCATTAGTGATCGTTAAAATAAACCTGCTTGGATGGTTACCAAATATTTTATGTTCATTTATTTATTGTTAGTCAGACCGACTGAATCGAGGACGTTCAAGGCTCGAGTTTTTTAAGGTTGACACACAAAAGAACAACAGACAATATCATAATGCATTTTTCATCACATATTTTATTAATTATTACTCATATTCTCCACACAATATCATACTCAGGTAAAATCATTTCTAGATTTTAAAATGAATATGCCATCGTTGCTTAAGTCATTGACGATCTCTGAAATTCAGTTGAAAATTATTAAGTCTGATAACACATCTAACCATGTAAACGCGGAAGACTCCGAGTCATTCCGAATTAAGAGACGGGTTTACACAGTAAGTGGTAAAATTACATGCAATTTATGAGTTCAAGCTCAAAAAGAAACTATTTTGTTTTTCTCACAATTTTAATTCTGTATTCTACAATTATAATATTTTCGTAATTCTGTATTTGTTGCGAATATTATCGCATTTTTTTGCAAACGATTCCTAGTAATGTCCCTCTGAAACCATGGTCGTAGACATCGCGTGTTCAGGTGATATGTTATGAACAGTTTTTTCGGTGAATTTTTTCTGGATATTGGACTTTATTCGGAATTTAGGTCAAGAAACTGTGCTGGGAACATGAAGTGTATTCTTTTTGGCATGTAACTACATTTCTTTCGTTCCCTCATACTGATATCATTTGATTCGGCAACCACCTTAACAAATTCAGGATAACGCGGCATACTTCTCACAAATATGTTGGAACTCCAAAGGACGAAACGTGAAGAGGCAGCACCCTGACCTTAACAATCGCGTGTTTGGCAGCCGATTGACATATTTCATGGTGAACATGAAAAAACATAATATGTACATAGTGGTCTGGTCACACAGTGGATCTAATAACACACTTATTCTTCTGTGTGACCAGACTACGTCATTTTGCCACAAATCACGTGGTAGTTATGTGTTTTACGATGTGGTCTCGTCATAAGTTGAACCATAAATGGGTTTTTCAAGTGAGATTATATTTTCTTTTGCAGGCTGTCTACGAATTACGACCGTATTTACATGGCATGACAACTCACTCCAATCGCTGAGGTTTGATCACTCGGGAGTTTGTAGGAAACATCACGTTCCAGTCCGTCATCTTTCATTTTGAATGATTCACTTTTTTTTCCGTCACAATTTAGAGACTGCGCCCAAAATATCGTGACTGGAAGGTTTGCCTGATTAAATCTTTGTGAATGCAGACATCAGTTTTTATTTTCTCCTAAATTGAAGTTGTTCGTGAAGTGACTTGTTTGTTTGTTTGTTTAGATTATCTGTGTCTTTTTGTAAAATGGTTTAAAAGCTGCGTTTTGGACGCATTTCTGCATATTCCCTTAGGCTGATCGACAGCCAAGTTTGACATTACCTAAAACCGACTCCTTTACTGTTACTCATGGATTCCAGAAAGACTCTTATGCTTTTTTTTGAAACATGCCAAGGATCAGGTTCCATAAAAATATATTGTAGTACAGGTGGCGCTAGAATCTGACGTGATCCGGGGGCTAGTTTGTACGTCTACCATTCATGTTGTGGGAGTTACTTTTCTCTGAAGAATGAGAGCTTCCCTGAATTTCTATTACGATGCAGAACGGCAACGTTTGAGTTCAGTAGCGGGGGAGCCAAAGTAGCACCGTTCTTGCTATAAAAACTCTTTAATGACCTGAATGAAGTCTCCAACATTCGAAAATCGATGGTTTATTCGTACTTCACGGGTGATGAATTCGCCATTATTTAGTCGCCGTTGTGAATTATTGGTTGAATGCGATGGAAGGTCCATAGAGCGATAACGGCCACAGCAATGATCATACTCACCACACCACCTTCTTATAGATACTAGCAATGCCTGACAGTCAACTGTCAAAGAAAAGCTACCGTTTGAAAAGTTGGCATAATGCTTCATGTTCCCAACTCGGGAAAGCTAAACAAGGACACTCCCAATACGAGTGGGTGGTGAAGAGGCTAGAGGGCAGTCATTTGTTGTTGAATATTTTTTTCCCAACTAATCCAGTTACAGCTAGTCAATCAACCTAGTTGTCTCAGTTAGGCAATAAAATCCTTGTATTTCCTTCAGTAATTGGTCACCGATTTTTGACAGCCTCGTTTTTTGGATAATCAAAAAGTCCACTACAAATGAAAATTGCAAAACTTGAGACAAGAGTTGCATTCAAACTAGTCTCCAACTGGTCCAATAAAGACAGCACCATCATCTGATGTCCTTGAAAACGCCAACGATCAATCACAGGGCGACCATCACTGCCCCCAGTCGCTTTAAATTCCCCATTGAGTGGCATTGAATCAACTTATTTCATTAGCCTCCATCAAAATCTTGATAATTTAATTGAGGATAAGATGTGGATTAATAATCAAAATCCCCTCTATCAATTTACATTAAATGTCAATTTCATTTGTTCGCCACATAAATGTGACACAGGAAAGCACCGAACAGATGTTATCTCTCGACACAACAACTTACACTTCAGCACTAAACAAATCTGTTTAGAAACGTGTTCTTTTTACGTCAACCGCCGCAATCTCTCGATTTACCACGTGACGTAAAATTATTCTCAAACTACAAATAAACATAAAAATAAATGATTATCCCCGAGATACATATGCGATATGATATAATCAAATTGAATCTAATTAAACTCGGCGCACCCGCTTTGAATGCAAATATATAGATCTCCTTCAATGTCAAAATTGTTGCACTTTTGCAATGTGTTCACACTGGAATAAATCTTCTCACTCATACACAAGCCGATGTGTCAAGCATAAATCCTCGACTAACACCGAGTGTCATGATTAATTGACATCTGTCAAAACTCTCACCCGAACTGGGACCAGATGCGATCTTCTCATGGTTACGTAACACTCACCATAACCGCCGCGCCGCTGTATCTGTCTCGCACCGACGAAACGACAGCGGCAATCAAAAGAATAATATTAAATTGACACAAAACGTGATACCAAATGTGGTTTCCATTTACAATTATGTATTTCCTTCCGTCACACTGAAATGCATCATGGCAAATCTTTGAACTGTCATCATACGCCTTCGTCTCTATCCATCTCTCTTTGGCATTTCATCTCTGTCTGTTGTCTGTGTTTCCCCCTGGTGCGCTTGGAACACTAAATATTTGCGGTTCACTACCCATACGGTGTCGCGAATATCAATTATTCGTGATTACTGTACATAGCAGAAATTAATAGAGGTGCACACAGTTAGAGAGAGAGAGACAAGTGAAAATAATGGCGAATTCAAAAGGCCCCCCTCCTCACTCTGTGCCACCCACGACATCGACGACGACGAGTGAAGAGAGCGCAAGCAAAGCGGACAGCGCGCAAAACAAGTGCAAAACAAAGAGCAAAATCGCGTATGTGTGGCCAAAGATTATGTGCGATGTGGTGATGATGACGATGACGAACACAGCCCCGCAGATACAACTGTCAGTGTGTATTGATTCTAGAGATTTCGGTTTGCGAACACGAACACATTCCATCAAACCATCATCCATCTTTGTTTTCGGGCGCGCCGTGTCGCTTCAGCCACTGACTGACCACCAGCCAGCCAGCACATACGAACACAGCCATCATCGCCATCACCATACGAACACCACCATCATCGCCATCATCACCATCGGCAGCAGCACTTTGTGCGAATTTGCAAGTCAAAGAAGAATTTCGCAAATACTTGCACTACCTTTGATTCGGTGATTTTCAACACCATCATCTCTGCTGCTGCTCAAGAGATACGCGATACGCAAAAAGATACACTGAATTGGGTCATTGCCAGATCTAATTTTGTGATCCGAGACTAAATGAAGACGACTGCGACAACAGCAACGCAGTCTGACGTTTGAAGCTGTTGTCAGCTTTTGGATGCTACTAGAAGGTGTGCACAATTTTTTGTTGCACTGATGAATGTGTTGACGGAACGGTAAGATGAAATGAATAAAAAGTCGAACTTCGAACTGCGTACACCACAATCGTTCGGCGATGAGAGTGAGAGCGAGAGTACAAAATTAAATCAAATTGCATTCCGACATGCAAATCGACTGAGGGGAGACAGTGACCCCGATTTTTCTCATTCCGTCGTCGTTTATTTTTTCTTGTTTTTTGGGTTATTTTTAAAATGATATGGTGGCTTTTTATCTGATGAACACGTACATATACCGCTACAGTCAACAGCAACAGCAGAGGTCTGGGCCTGTCTGCTCATCGCTCTCGCAAAAGGGAACCCCAATATACGGGCGCGGGCAGCAAATAGCACGAGCAGAAGAGCCGAGATAATGAAATAGAATTGAATCTGTTGCAGCAGTACGACGGCGGTAGCAGCAGCAAAATTGTGTTTTGGATTTATATCCGTCGTCGTCGGTTCGGTGTCGGTTTCGTCTTCGAAACGGAACCACAGATTCATTGACATTTAGATCATGCTACCGGTTGTTAGGGGCCGTACAATGGCTAATGTACGAAGAGCATACTCCCGCCTAAACAGTGATTCATTTAGGCTAACCGATAATGGAGGGAGAGAGATACAGAGGGACACAGAGAGAAATGATACTAAATTTAGCGCAATTAATGTCTATATACTCGTGCACAGTTAGCTGTTGTTTATGTGTGCACTTGTAGTAAATTGTTGCTTTATTTGGAGCGAGAAATCGAGTTCAAGATTTGTCTGTTTTGCCCCACAATCAGCATATATGCATCTGTGGATCGGAGTGGACGCGAAGCGACAGAAACAGTTGTTGCGGCAAAACGTATGAATTGTTAATTTGAATTTCGAACAAAGTTCGTAGTGACAATAAACTTTGGCAGTGGGTGACCTTATTTTAATTGCAAATATCGACCTTTGAAAACTTTGACTGTATTATTTGCTCGCTTGCTGACACCATGTCGTTTGTCATTTTAATTGATGTTATTGCAGCATGTCTTGGCCGCTTAATGGGGATGGGGAAGTTTTGTAAAGGATGTGAAATGACAGAAAATTGCTCGTAAGTGCGGTTGGACGCTTGGAATTTGCACTTGTGAAGTCAATTAAGACGAATTTAATAGGTTTTTCGCAGATGTTTGCTTGGATGAGACCAGTTGAGGTAGCTGACAGGTGTCAAATGGGATGTAGGATTTACTCAAGGCTTTCAAGGTGAATGCCCTCATAAATGACAATGAATATTGGAATTCATCACTGGAAATGTAGTTATTTTTGAAACACATTTCCGTCACAATGGATTGTTGAACATATCCCCTCTCACCACAAGGGATTAGGAGTAACGTCAGACACCGTGACGCGTATAAGCTGACCTCAAAAAAATTGAATCCATGCATTGTAGACTTTGAAGGTATTTTATAGTACCGGTGGATATAGCAAGAAAAAGTACAGAACTTGTACCCCTTCTAGCGAGTTTGTCCGCTTCGCAGTTCTCTGGAATGTCACAGTGCAAAGCTTTGAACGCTACCTAACTGTCAGAAGACATGACGATATCTGTCCTTGATATAACATTGATTTTAAATGAGGACAGAGCTTTTTTAATCGCTATAGTTTCAGTCTCAAAGACGCTAGTGGTTTAGTAAAGAAAATATAGCTGTACCCACACCTACATCTCGATCCATTTGTGAAGATTCGCAGTAAGCCCGATGCTATCGCTGGTAGGTTGAGGAGTATGTTCAGAGCTGCGGATGGGATTATCCTTAGTGCTCCACAAATATAAGGTAGTATTTTTAAATGGTTCAAAACCGTTTGATGATGAATGTTTAATTCTTTGGCGATGTCATGGCTGCTTATGTGATGGTCCTGGTCAATCTTTTACATAATTTCATCGACTTTTTCAACGGTAGGTCGACCAGAGCGAGGTGCATCTTTCAAATCAAAATTTCCAGAACAGAAGCGAGCGAACCATTGTTGTGCTACACGAACTGACACAGCATCGTCTCCGTAAACTTCACAAATTTCATTGGTGGCTTGCGTGGCATTCTTCGCTATTTTCACTCATTTTTTAACAGCTGTAACTTTTTTTCAACTTCTCCGAACTTAATTTTTTTTTGTTGGTCAAATGAAGCTTAAAGTGTCATATAGCACAATATCGGTGGTCAGCTCAGATCGCCTCGTTATAGTCCTCTCGGTAGGCGACGGTAAAATGGGCGCAGCGTGCGGAACGTTGCCCGAAGAGAACAGCCATTTTAATAGAACAGTTTTATCATTTGCACGTGTTGTTAAACGCTTTGTCTGTCCAAAGTGATCTGGCAAAACAGACTGAATAAATGACAACCAATTTGACAGATGTCGCTTCAACAATATGCCCGCTTTCAACTGTCAAATTTCGGCAGTCTCTATTGGGAAACCCTTTAGTTGAGACCTTCAGCGCTTGTGTGTGGATCTTATCTAACCTCTTTCCGTTGCTCCAGAGCCTTTGATTTTCAAATTTTGAGCCGAAACCAATGTGTCTACGGTCCAAGGTGCCCCGAACGCAAACAGGATCGCTTGCAGAGCTCGAAGAGCCTAAGGACGTATTCAATTTTTTCTGGCTTCTGTGCCCTTAATTATCAGTACAAGTAGAGAGAGAGCACCTTTGAACGTGGGGGCAGCTTTGAAAACTAGATAAGATTTTGTTGATGGTATTTAAAGGTGCCCCCTGTCCTCTATTGATGGATGGCTGATTTGTAAAACACGTGGGCGGACAAATCCTAGCCTCTACCAAATCTGTTTCAGATCTTCAACAGTAACCTATGAATCGCCAGACCGAATAATCACATTTTTGCCCATAATTCATAATAAATTGCGCAAAGTTGACACAGCCGTCACTTCAAAGCGCGTCCAAACAATTGTTGAAAACCTGTGCAAACATCTCATCACATTAACCTTCTGTCAAAAGTAAGCCTGAAGCAACAGAAATAAAAATCCTACCTCTTTCCCCCAGGAATAAGTAATGAGTTGAGTGAACCCCCTCCCACAACACCACACTCGTTCAACAACGGAAACCCCTTTTAATTATTACCATATTTTCCCACAAGACCCAGACCACTTTTAGGGTTTCTGGGGGTGTAAATTCGGAGCGCAACAGGATGCCCTAGGCGTTTCAATTTATTAACTCCCGAAAAATAATTCACCGAATCTATGTCCTAAGGCATTGTTGTGCATGGGAACGTGTGAATATGAAAGCCACGTAATAATCCCGACAAGCTGTCATAAATTTCCACACGAAACACGTCGTGTGTGAGTGCGTGCCCGAGTGTGTCGTTTATTGTTTGACGAAATGTTATTCGCATCAATTTATGAATCATCCCCCATTACGGTCATTGGAAAATGCCAAATGAATTAATAGACAATTCTGAGATTTCATTTGAATGGGACAGACAGCATTAATCGTTGATCGACGGCAGACGGGTTGAAACAACTTAATCCAGTGAAGGGTATAATTGCGGGTGGACGCGTTTAATTGAATGGATAGTTAAAGGGTGTAATCCTCCAATTGACAAGTTGGTAGTCAAGTTATGGTTTATCTCTTTTAATTCCTGGTCACATCTGCTGGATTTCCATGAAAGTGAATTAATCCCGACGTCATTCATTGGGTGCACTCAGAGATACGCACTCAGAAATTTCTGACATGTGTGATGACTTTATACTTTCCACCACTCTCTCCTGAGAGGCAGAATATTGTTGAGTCATTGTGATACTATTAGACAGAGTTCATTAATGGAGTGACGAAGCAAGTTTTATTTTGTAGATGTGGTGACCGTGATGATACGCTTTCCTCGTGTGGTGACTTCGCCAAGGATTGAAATGACAGATGTCAGTTTTACATTGGAATAAAACATCGTCTCTGTAGAACTACTGAGAGATGGCCGTTTTAATTTGCAGCCAACAGAAGGGCGAAAACTGTCTCATTAAAAGGCACAACCTTGAGAGATAAATAAGGACAAAGATTCATGAGTGAGCTATCAGCTGAAAGCGAAATGTCATCAATAAAAAGGAAACAAATCCTGAATTTTCGGGAGATCATACATCGATCAGTTTATGTCTCTTTTCCTCCGGCATTATCCTCACGACAGCTTTGACCAAGGACAACGTTCATTCACTTGGGCAGGTCGTAAAATAGAGGCCATTTCCGTTTAGTTCCGTTGAAATTTCATCATTTTATATCCGGTTTCGCTCGTATCTCCAGAATCTCACGAAAATAAATTTAAAAACAACCTTATCGCGAGTACGCTTATTCTGTATAAAATCCCTGCCCACCAGCAGTGTCTGTCTGATTGGCATTCCTCTCGCCGGACAATCGTCCCGCACCGAAGAGCTGGCCTTTACAAATCATCGCAGAACATGGGGTTTTACTGAAATTAAAATATCCCACCTTTACGAATTAATTACCGTAATTGCCGCCTGTAGGCAATTACTGCTGTCGCAGGACACCTCGCTCTACGTGCATTACACAACATAAAGCGATTCGCAGTTCGTTGTTCTCGTTTTGGTTTTATTTTTTGTGTTACCTCAACATTTGTGTTGTGTCAGTTTTTTTTTCGCTCGTATTTCAAACTTATTGAAGTGCATTAAAAGCTAACACCCCGACGACACTATGAAGCTCTCTCTAATGAGCTAATCAATATTCATGAACGATGCTTATATTAACGTCGACCAGAGTTTAATTATGTTGAGTGCAGCAGCGCGGCGGCTGGTTTGTCATGCGAATTAATCAAATTCATTTTCAATTAATCTAGGCTATGCATATGTTAAAGTAATTTCCGAAACAAATATTTAAACGTAGTAGTTTTTTTTTCGTACATTAATCCACCCCTCTTGTGTTCATCTTCCAAGGGATGCGCAAGGACAAGATTACACGTGACCCCGAAAAACTCTGACCGCATCAACAGGTTCAGGTCCGGCCCCGCAAACGTTCGTTTTAACAGATTCCCCTGGCAGATTACACGTGAATATAACCCGGCTTAAGGTGTATAATGGCCTTCAACCCCAAAGGGACACTGCGGTGGCCTCCCGACTGAACACTGAATTTCATGGTAATTTCATTTCGCCTTCCAACGTATTTGATGCGTCATTTCATTCAATTTTCATTAGGTATTAAGTGAAATATGTACACATTAAATTGCTTTGCGAGTAATCAATATGGCTTAGCTGGCTAACATCGTAAAGGTTAAACCTAACCTCAAATAATGGGCCACTCACTGACATACGAGTGAAAAAAAAGCGAATTAGAAAAGAGAACATGCTTAATCGAACAGCAGCACTCAACTTTATTGTGGGTGAATTCTTGAATGTGTTTCATAATCTTTTCGCTGGCTTATCTGATACGCAGACTTGTCCTCCTGTCAGGTAGATTTATTTTATCTGTCATATAACGCAAGATAAGAACGTCACTCATGAAAAGCAAGTCACACAAACATTCCAGTGGAGGTGTTTGTTTTGCAATTAACTTTTCCGTTCCGATTTTAACCCTTTTTCTTTGTCCGGTCTTATCATCAGAAAGATAGACTTTCAAGCAATGATTAGAGAATTGCATATAAAAGCATGTGGAGGTGAATTTGTCAGCTCCAAGGACAGGTCAATGTGACGAGAGTTGAGTTGTGCTATCAGAAATGTGGGCGTGGTGTTTACCACCTGTTGTTCTTCATTCATTTGAAAAGTTTATTTCTTTTCGATATCTTGGGTGATATCTTGAGGGTAGGTTAGATAAGTCTTGTAAGGTGTCATATTCTGGACGCAGCTGGTGGAAGACGGAGACTGTGATGTGCGAGTGAGCAAAGGAATTACACAATTTTGCCGTTTATTAATAAGATCTATTCGCTTATGTTTCTGATTGCTGGAACACGTGTAGCTGTCGGCCTGATTTACACCAATTCTGTGATTCCGAAAGTAAATTAAAGTGTTCGATGTACAACTTGAGTATGAGCGATCTCCAAGAGATGGCTAACTTGCGCTACACAGCCTAGAAGCGTACTATGTGGGACTCCTTCATCGTATGACTTTTGTTGTCAGTTCGTCAGAACAATTCATCCACGTGAAAACAATATTATTCATTTCGGGTTTAAGCATGCAAGGACATGTGTCCAACCACAGCATTGACGGGCGTTAGAATGAACCATATAAAACTTATAGTATGCTCAGATGGACGGTGTATGCAGTCCATAATTTGCATCTACTGCACGAAACATACATCCCATGTTTGTCGCTAATTTTGAAAGTTTAGCGGTTCTTAATCGTCTTTAATCCATACTGTGAAATGGCAACCCAGTCAGAAGTCATTAATGTATAACTGCAGAAATCCTGAAAGATTTGCGTTTATAAGTATATATAGGATGCATATGATGAAATGAAGGATGAAATCATGTGGTTTCATAAAATTTGTCCAAACCTCCGACGTTTTGTCATACCGTTTCGGGGCTTCGAAAACTTGCATTTTCTGCGAAAGCTAGATAAAATCCCCCTTGAGTTCATTCGTCCGTGAGAAGTAGTCAAACCGGACATGCTTACAGCGTAAGTTTTTATTTTGTTCATTTTCACATTTTCTCTCTCTTTTCTGGTCTTGTCAACACTATTATGCCAGCCACTTCAACATTGACAACTAATGACATTTGAAAATACCTCAAACTCGATGGGAATGGCCGATTGAGGTTTCATCCAAGCCACGCGATTTCGGTTCGGTGGGAACATAACATTACCTTTGCATGACAGCTGTCGCCAACTGCGTTCATAACAGCAAAGTGACAAAAAAAAAAGCGAACAAGTTGGCAGTGGTATGTGTTTTGTTGCAGGATTGCAGGGAGCCCGAGAGATGGACTTCTTATTGCAAAAATTATATATCTCTTGTTGCTTTTCACGAAAATAATTCTTTCTTTCTTGATTTCCAATTATTTTGATTATTTTCCTATTGCTTCTTTCTTTAATATTTCCAAAGTTGCTCCGTTTTTTACTACAGAGTCTATGGACACTGTGCACAGTACTCCGCTCATAAATACAATTAAATGTTGCATTTATGAATACGTAACTGGCAATGCTGACTAACTGTCAGCGGCTTTATTTGCCTTCATACATGCATAAATGCATCGAACAACTGTTTTTTGCAGTGCATGGGCAAAAATGTTGCAATTATAAACTTAGCCCTAAACATGTCCAGTCTTGGATGACAGTTCAGTATGTTAGCTTGAAACAGGGATGTCAAATCAGCAGCACGAATTGGACAGCCTCATGTATGGCGACACAACAACTGAATTTCGTGCTATTGTTGTTGAAATGCCAGCAATCAGCTGTAATCATTTTTATAAGTAAAAACTGACATTAAATTGCGAAAATCTACTACAAAACTGAATTTCCGACGCAACGCTATTTGTCGTCATCAGGCTCCTTCTTGTACATTTCTGTGAATGTCTTCGACAGGTTAGAAAGGGACAGCTCCAGTTCGTGATTCGTCCTAAGGTTAATGCGGAGAGTGTCACTAAAGCCCAACATGTATCCATTTTGACAATCACAGGAAATCACATCCTTTCGGGCTGTGTTAAAGACGAAGTCCCCACCTATGACTATTAATGTGCTTAATTTTGTTGTGTACTTACAATGCTCCCTCAGCAAGCTCACAGGAACAATGTTACACGTACAGGCCTAACGAACATTTTAATAATCCGTCACCCGTCAGCAATCCAATCAATCGGCGTCCTTCAATGAATCATGAAAGCTTGTGCTCAAAGGAAATAGAGAGAATTACCTGAGAATATCCTTTCTCCAAAGTCTCCCCCTCACAAGGAAATCTCCATCCAGATGGGAGGGAAAGTGTAACAGTCCCCAGGCCGTACTCACAATAAGCCTGTGTACCATTTACGGATAACAGAAATCACACACCAAGTCTAACTGGCTTATTTTTCTTTCTCTCTAAAGATTCCATATTTAATTATATTCATGTCAGCAGCATCACTCGACCACCTCAATAGCCCTTGAAGAGAAAACATCAAGCGTTCCATTCTAGATACGGAAACAGATTGAAGTGCACTCTCGCTCCTTGTCACGAGCTCCACTCGACTCTGTCTGTCAATTGAAGTGTAACCCTAATAAGTGCAAAATAAGTACGAACATCGCAAGGACGACGCCGGTTGAAAGTTCGTTAACTATTTGACACTCTGAATAACCATAAAACATGGTGTTTTTCTTTTTCCCTCAAAGAAACCTATTTCCAAAGGTGGCACACACACGAATCATCACCTGTTACTTGTGCCGTGTGAGTGTGTTCATTGCAATCTCATCAAATATTTTATTCTTTGAACTTGCCAGCAGACAGACGACATCGTCGTTGCTGAACTCTCCTCACAAAATTGATTCTCCTTTAGGGCACACTCCGCCCACCCTCGGCATTGTGTAAACGAAGTGAGTGCGAATGAGAGAGAGAGTATTAGCACCCACATACTGCACCACCAGTCAAGTAATTCCACTCGAAAGGATATCGTACTGTTGTTACACCACACAGGAGCAGGATTATGCGTTGAATAACATTCCGTTCAACTTCCTTGAATTCATCCTTCATACCTTCCGTCGCATCCCGTCTGTTCCGATGATGGTGTTGGTACTCCTTCAACAGCACAGAAACGTTCGTCGTAATAAATTAACCTTCGTAGTGGAAATTTTCATTGCATGATGTGTCACCACCACAAGACTCCAGCCATACATAATCCCACTCATCTGCAAAATGCAATTACGATGATTATTGTCCTTTTGCGCTCTTGGTTTCAAGCTAAATACTGAGTGAGGCAAGTGTGTCCTTACTGTGCAATGAGAATAAATCATGCATCCTTGCATCCTCGACGTCAACGGTAATTGTGACTTTTCTGTCTTTCCTCTTTTGTTGTGTGTGTGTTTATAATCAGCTACGACGGAGGAGGAGAGTCCTTCAGTTTAATTAATGAAAATCATATTGATTGGTGCTGTCACCTTCTTCCTCTTCTTTCTTTATTATTTTGTTTTATTTATTTTTGCCTCACTGAATGCATCCACTTCGGGTCAAGTGAGTGCACACAGCCGGAGACGGAGACAAGCGAAATGCACTAGCCACCAACCAGGGTTGACCTGTCAATTTTCTGTTCGTATTCCAGTTTTGTACGTTTTGCTTGTGGTCTCTGTTTACATGTGAGCATGCCTTTACAGGTTTCATCATCGTTGCGGTGTGTAAAGAAACGTGTTTTTAAAGTTTCAAAGTTGCGTGGTCACCAAGCTAACTTATAATGCGCACTTATTGACACCGAGATTGCGCGTTTTTTTTTTCTTTTTGTTTGCGTTTTTCTTGCGTCTGGCGTCAGTGTTTTGTAATTACCCTAACAGTTATTGATCAGTGTGTGAGCGTGTGGAAGGAGAGATAAATGAAGAATAAGATAAACAAAATGTACACTGAAGTTATTCCAGCTTCTTCCTGATTTCACTTTTCGCCCAGATGTAGGTTACGTGTAAGTTTGAGCCGGAAACGGTAGACCGGCTTATTTTTGAATACATTTTTGGTTATAGCTCGCGAGACGAGACGCCAGACTTGGAGATAATTGAGTTGTAAACTTGTGAGTTTATCTAGTTAATGCACTTAATAAGATTGAATGAAGTTCTTCAAGGTCGTAAGCCAGATTTAATTGCTTTAAACAGTTACGGCGATTAGTGTCTGTCTCTATCCAGTTCATTGGGCAGTGTGTTGTTCGGTTGGCGACATGTAGACGCGTCAGAACCGGACAGAACTATCTGGGGACGGGATTCAATATGATAATCAGGTTGTGAATGGTTAGAACGATTTGACTAGCGTTTTGAAAGAATTATTCTGCTTTTTAAGTTGCATTTGTTGGCAATTATTAGTTAATTAATTCAATGTAATTAAATTGAATCATAATTTGCTTACGAAACCCTCGTATATTCAATTCTTGAGTCAATGCAGTTCTACTCGTGACTCTGAAAAAATCAGTTTAGAAAATTGATATGGGTGTAAAATATTTGTGATTAACGGAACTTGTGTGATAGTTAACCTGACACCCTGTTGGTCTATAAGGATTGTCAGGGAATAAGTGGAGAACGTCTTTTTTGATGCATGTATCTCAAAAGGAAGCTTATTTAACGATACAATAAATTATTGCAAGAAAAACTCAACGTTTATTAAGGTTTTAAGTTTATTGTCTGTATTTCAAATACTACTATTCAAGTCAAACGTTCATGAGCGACATATTGAAAGGGTCTTCTCTTCAGTGCTGCCAAGTCTCGGCAAATGTAATCGTCACACTTGTGAATATTTAATAAATAAAAAATTATCCTGATACAGCTTTGTATTGCGAGATTTACAAGACATTGTAACCAAGACCGCTAAAAAATCTGTTTCAACTGGAATCAAAGTCTTGGAGATTGTAGTTCAGGTCTAAATGAGAGACATTGGGCAGAGTTGCACGTCGATTGTTTTGGCAAGAGGTATGGTTACCCGTGTTGTCGATGTGGCACCTGGGGTGATGTTCAGGTCGACAGGCATGCCTTCGGTCTGCCCTTTGTCTGCATTAAGAAAAAATCTACGTTGTGGAATCAAACTTCAATCTGATTTCAAATAGGGGCTTCACAACATCGGAATTTAGGTTTGATGATGTTTTGTTAAATTTGTTTTTCTGAACATACTTTATTTTGGTTGGCAACGACTTGTTTCTTCCAGAAGTCTGAAACTACTTTTATATGACATCTTTGCGCATGGCTTCACGGAAACGAAAACTCTATCAAGTTCGACATTTTATAAACTCGGAGATCTGGATTAATCTTCATCGCATTTATTTGCTCAGGCGTTTTTCAACACACTCACGACTGCTTAAAGCAATTGTGATCAATAACTGAGCAGTCATAAACTTCAGAAATATCGGCGAAACAAATGTTTTGAAATTTGATTTCAATTTGAATTAAGCAATTATATTTGGACTGTCATAAGTTACATGCCAACACAAAATTGAATGAAACGAGAAGGGTGAGTTGTCACTGTTCCATTTAAGGGCATGATTTCATTTCGCACTTCTTCACGATCAATGTGCTTGAGCGTAGCACACGATCGATAAAACTGACCGAAATAGAAAAGAAATCCATACAAAATCCGTGCGAAATGTACAAAACAAAATCGAAAATGAAAACCAATTTAGCATGCAAACCGAAATATTAGGACACTGTTTCTAGCAGTCTTTGACCCCTAATAAATTCTCCTCGCCCAACCCATCGCCGTCACTGCCCATCACCGGAGAGCCCGCACAGAAAAATGGCGGTAAACGAGGGAATTTCAGTGCGAACCACCGCCGCCGTCTAATAGCGAAATAAAATTCCAGAATTTCGCAATAAACAAAGAACAGCAAAATAGAAAGAAAATACAAAGACGTGAGTCTCGTGAGTTCACGTCAAAACATGTTTGTGTCCCACCTCAACACTCAACAGTCAGCAAATCATTCTCGCGCCACACAGCGAATTCAAGTTCTGTCTCTCATCGGAATGACTTGCCAAGCAAGTTAGACTTTGAATGGAGAAAAAACAACGCGAAGAAAATAATACTAACTCGACGTCACCGTCACCAGCAGCAATCATCGTCGCAACACGGGATAAAAGTGAAGATAATTAAATAATACTTTATAAATTATTAACAGCATAACTATCGGAGTTTTTCATGCAGCGCAGCAACAGGGACAAACACCATCAGAAACAGAAGCAAACGCCGAAAGCCGAAAGCGCGCCGACCAGACCAGACGAGCAACCAGCAACAAGCGATAGTGAAATCGATTTTGAAATAAACTTCTTCTGCGCGGGTTTAATCGCGGCCTGCTGGTGAGTGCTTGTGGAATCATCGAAAACGCGACTGCTAGTGTCGCACACCGACATAACATGAGATACTTTCTTTTTTTTCTTTTTTTTTGTCCCGCACACATACTCCTTCTTGTTGTGTCTATTCTCTGGCTTAATCTGGCATTTCGACATTTCTATGATCGTTTATCCGTCGTTCTTTGTTTCATTTTCATGGCTTTGGGTTTGGGTTTTTCCTCCCGGTAGTCCTCCTCCGACTTTTCACATCTTCCTCGTGCTTCTTTTAGTCGGGTGAAGATTTCTCACGTAACGTCAACGTTGAGCGGCCATGATGGTGTTTGTTTTTTTCTTTTTTGCTCTGTTAGTTTGTGCTTAGAGTACTGCTAAATCGCTACTATCTTCGCACTGGTGCTGTCACAATTTGATTTCTCCATTAATATTCATTATTTTATTGACAGTGAAGTTGCAATTGGCAAAAATGTAAACTGGAAAAATGGGAAGAAATGTGCACCTAGTGTAAAATCACCCACCACGGGGCTCACAGCAAGCACACTTATGGCGGGAAAAACGATTTTCTGATTGACATTTTCCATTTGTACACGATTCTCTGTTTGCTTTTTGCATTTTGCATGCACCTCTCGGCGTGCACTTGACATTAGCTATTCACAGAACGTGGCCATACTTACGAGTTGTCACACTGATCGCTGTTGGCCTGGTATATTGTCGGTGGTGGTGGTGGCGGCGGCAACTGTCGGTCGATTTGTTGCTGTTGCAATGATGAAAAAGCGGTTCGAAGTTAAACGAACTGTAACTGGAATATTCAACTGTGTGCTGTGCACAGTGTAGGTCCCGTCATTCCGATGTCGTTTTACTGCCAGACTAGACGTTTAATTCACAAACACAGAAGAAGAAGAAAAAAACCGCGGAGGGTTGAAGTCGACAATAATATGATTTGTCGCTAGTTTTAAATTATCGGAAGCAATTACTTAATTGTAACTGAATGCATATTCATAAGTCTAACAGGGGTGTAAGTCCACTTGGCGAGTTGCTTACTTTTTTTTGTTTTCATCGCGCTCTCCTGACTGGAGGGGGAAAGAATTATGCTTTGCATATTAAGCGAGGGGTTTCCACTTGACATGCTCTAAGAGTCGATTCTATGAACTGAATTACTTGAAGCTCTTTAAATATTCATACAGTCGTGGAGGGAGCTACTTGCGAAGTTGTTACTGTTTTGCGGTTATTTAGTGCTTGTTTGGACAATTTTGACATCCCAGGGCGGGGATCGAGTGTCATATTGAGATTATATTTCCGCTGTGTCCAGTCAAAACGATGTCATGCGTATGTCAAGTTAAACTTTCAAGAACAACAAGATTGTTAGTTGAAGTTAGCAATGATGTGATCGAAGGGTACATGGATTCCACAAGTAATTCGATGCGAGATTCACTTCAGTCTGATACCAAGGACGACTTCGTATGAAAATGAAGGTCTGACCCTGATGCCCTTGACATCCTGAGCTGATCAAGCACCTTAACACATATTATTGCGTGCTTTTAAGCTAATCTAAAGAATTGTGTTCATTGTGAATGGCTCTAAGAATCAAGAACACTTTCAATTTCCGATAAAATCAATTAATTTGCCAATGCATCTTTAAGCAATTAATCGATGGAATTCAATTTAATTCTTAGCCGCCTAAGAATTCCTGACCTTTCCAACGGCGAATTCGAAGAGAAATTTTACACGTTTTTCTATTTTGCATATTGCTTTGCATTCAACCGCAAAATGTCATCAGACGGCGAGAGATTCGGAGGTGATCTTTCAAGTGTTTAAAATTCACAATGAATCCATAAAGAGTTGTCAACAAGATGATGACAAAGCGAGTTGACATTTTTACGCGTCGGTGAACTTAGGCATAAATTTGGATAACATGTATTCCTCTTCTTCTGATGGCGCTGATATTGATGCACGCGAACTAAACGCTCGTGATCATTTTTTAAGCCACAAAATGCAATGTTCAAGGTGATCTCATAAACCATCAAAACAAACTTGTCATGTGGTTTTCTGGAACTCGGGGTGTTTTTCCAGAGATGGAAGTTATGTAGTGTGCGTGGGGTTCTTCTGTTTTGTGTGGCTAGGGGTGGAGCAGGTCCACAATCAAGATTGATCTGTGGCTAGCATTCTACAGTAACGGTAGCGGCCGTACACCACTTTTGTGTACCAGCATAAACGCAGGCTTTGCTTAACAGATCGGGGGTCGAAGACTCTTCTGGACCTTAGTCATCCATGCGTTGGGAGTTCAATTTATAGACGCCTGGCTACGATCATGTCGTTGTACGTAGGCCAGTAGCCCGTTTTCCCACAGTTCGTGCATACATTTTCGCCTCGAGATCATCTTCATCAAAGACATTGGCACGCTCAACTTTTCTATAGACGAGAAAGAGGACCTTTGGTTCTTTTGAAATTGCAATGTCTTGTCTGCTTGGTCCATTAAGCGAATTGCTACTTGAACCCAAAGAAGCATCGGTTCTTCTGTTTTTGATGCGCAACAGTCCGGAATGAGCGTGTGCCAACAAATCACTCCAACTGGGTCCACCTTTAGCAAACTGCTTCCTAATAGGCACACAGTTTGGCTAAGGTCCTTCTCCACTTAAAAGTGCAATTGGTTTCGTAGATGCCTTTGTTGCACGGGCGCGGAGTCGAATACATATATAATCTTGAAGAAGTCTCATAACGATCTCTCTCTCTCTCTCGTGTTAATCCTTTTTTGGCATTACAGTTGTCGGAGGGCTTGTTACCGATCTTGGTGGAGGAGCTCCAACTATCCATTGTCATCCTGAATAATCCGAGGCGTTTGACAGGAATGCCAAAATTAGAAATGGCGTTGTACAGTTTGTCTTTCTATGCACGCTGTCATGTGTAACCTTAACATCGACGAAGAAGCTTCGAGTGTCGTCTCGAAGAAGTGATTCTTGAGTTTTTTCACTACGCCACAGCACGTAGCCACACTGAGACTGGAGGAACTGTAAGATTATTCATAAACGGCTTCAGGCGAGTACACATAATGGTAAAATAGAATGTTTGTGCGCAATGTTAGTGAGATCCTGTCTCCCTTCCTGTGGATCGGGCTCAAAATACTGAGATTCCACTCGTCGGACTTGCCTTCCTCCAACAATGTCATACTGATGACCAGACCACTCTTCAGTTGTGTTAAAAATTTAAGTGCATATTTCGTCCACCCCAGCAGCTTTGTTAGACCGAGGTGCATCTTCACCTCGTCCAGATCGGGTGGGACATAATTCTCGTCCAACATCGAACATTACATTCATTGATTATTGTGGGCATTACTCCTGCCATAATATCTCTTCATCTCCTCAACCGCACGATTCTCATGATCTGTATTTATTTTCCTTCCCAGAGAGAAGCCTTTCTTCCTTAAGTGTACCCATATTCCATGTACTTTTGACATGTAATGGGTCTACGGCAATATTTTAGCATGGATTCTACTTCAGTCAAATCAGTGTAACGTGAGTTGTCATAATTTTCAAATGGACCAACGTCTTCAATCTCCTTCTTCAGAAACAGTGAAACTTCTCCAAAGCGAACAGCAGCGTCCGTTCTGAAGGGGTTGAAATACACGAATACCTTCATGCCGGGACCATCCCCCAAAGAGAGGAGTCGCTTATAGAGGGGTGTCCGTAACTGTACAAACTTCTGATCAAAGCCTTGTCAGATCAAATCGACGCCATTATTTGTCTTATTCCCCAACGCGACACTGGCAAACCTGCACAATTACAAAGAAACTTCTCTATAGCGGACAGCCGGGGGACTATCAGTATCGTCCGGTATGCAATGCGGGGGAGTCCGTGTTGAAGAAGTTGAAATACATGAATACCATAACGAATTGTCCGTAAAGAGGGGTGTCCATAAAGAGAAGTTTCTCTGAATAATCAATTGAGTAAAGCAACAGTTAAAGACGCTCAGAATGAAGAAGTTCTGCAATATAAACATAAAATAACAACTCAGCACACACACTTTAGGAGTCGAAGGCCTGATAAGTCTGAAAGCAAAACTGACACGAGATGAGTGAAGAAGTGTATCATTGAACCACTCTGGAACGGAAATCTAAAAAAAGACTGCCCCAAAAGTCAGCTATCCTTGTGGCCCTTGTTGCAAATAAAACACACAAGTTGCCCTCTGTCGTTTCTAACACAAATCATTTCGAATCTTAAGTCGGATCCCTGAAAGTAGACTAATGATCAGCAATTGATTTATTATGTGTGAACAGGGAGCGTGATCAGCCGCAAAAAAGGTGAGTTTCCCTTTTGTTTCCTTCCCTCTGTCCCTGCATTACATTGCTGCCTCTGTGCTTCTGTTTCCTGATTAACACACCACATCTGTTGTGGTTTGCGCCTTTTTTAAAATCTATGAACAAACTAAAACCATGCCGACAGCTGTTCGGTTATTATTCTGGACCAGATGGCTCATCACCTCCGTGGTGTAACTGCAAGGCAGGTGGATGATGTTCCCGCTCATTTTGACGCCCCATCCAATCGCATTCACATTCGTGCGCTGAATTTCGTTATAATCATTTCAAAATCACCGGTTGCAGTGGTGACGTGAATTTCTTGTCAAATCTGACGCCAAAATTCATTTCGAAATACATAGTCGCGCGCGGAACAGAAAACAATGCAACGCCGTGGTGAATTACATGCAATGTGTTCCACTCAATTGAATTGTGTCCAACTCGACGCCCATTGCGCGGTATTTAGCCAAACAAATTGACGTCAGTTCATGCAAACGTCCATCAAGGTACATATGTCTGCATCCGAAACTATACGCCATTCGCCGCATATTTTCCAACCATTGTACATCCGACTGCCAACTGAACCCACCTCAATTTGTCTTTCTGTCACCCGCCGTCCGCAGAAACACAAAACCATCCTCGCCTCGTTCGCTGTAAGACCTATTTCAAGCCCAGCTACATTTGTAGGTGCGAAAAAATACTCTGACAAAATAACCGCGTTGTCTTTGACAAGTTCCGCTGACGTACGTGGTGGATGTCACTTCTTGGCAACATGTCAAAACTAAAAATTCCCCTCCGCCAAAAATTTCACGTGCGATTTTTTGCACAATTGTCAGCCAGGCAGCCAGGCAAAGCAAATCAAATTGAAAATCATGTCGGCGGCTCCGCTTTTATCAGAACCGAAAGTCCTGCCACCGTCGGCATCGAACTCCTCCGGTGGCTGAGGAATTTCCTTGTCGCCCCTAAATTGCCCCAATTAGGCGAGCTGGCGACACGGGGAAGTGTAAACACAGCCTTACCGGGCCGGCAATTATTCCAATTCCAAATTTCGTGAATTTTCACAACAGACACAAGAGGAACCGCTCCACTCGGCAAAGCTGTGGCGGCTACGGCTGTGACGAATACACCGAGAAAAGTGTAAATAACGATGTAATGATATGGGAACTCATCCGGCAATTCCGGAAACCCCTCGTGTTTTGGAACGGACGTGAATCTAAGCGCCCAGCACAGAGTCCACGAGTGTGTCTAGAAGAAGATAAAAATGGTGCTCGATTACGAGGTATGCGTCTCCCTCCCTCTTTCTCGTTCGCTCTTTTTCACGACGGAGGGGGTCATTAAACTTGGCCGTGGTGGTGGTACATAAGTTCAGGTTTTTACGTATTTTTTCGAGAGATATTTTTGCTTTTTTTTGGTTTAGTTTTTGTCGGAGGCGATGAACGAACAATGGACGCGCTTGAATTTCACATAAAAGTGGTTCCGCTTACCGCTATTGCCGGACGGGCGGCGAGCGAAAAAGAGACACAACAGATTGTTGCATGGGTGCTAGGGTTTTTGGTTTCACCTCATGACCCGGGGGGTAAACAAAGACAAGGCGTCATTGTTGTTCAGTTCAAATTAGGAAGTACTGAAGGTGGTGGTGGCTGAAGTGCCCTGTAATCGATTGATTTCCATCGGCGTAAGCACAACAACACTCAGGTAACACAGAAATTTGCATAACACAATGATGCAGGGGACAGGATAGGACATAGAAATCCGTTTTCTTGTAGAATTCCGAAAAGGACATTTATGTAAATCGAAATTAGCTGGGAGGAGCAGAAGCAGAAACAGAAGCTAGTTGAAGATGTTCTCGGTTTCGTTGTTCCTGGGACAGGAAATCGGAGTGTGTTCAGAGCATGATTCTTTGGGAATTCCTGTTGTTCCGGTTGTGAACAAATGGGATTTAATTTCCATTTAATTTGCCTTTGATCGTACGTAAGGGCATTTGTTATTTATTATGATTATTGGAAATAGATGAATTGGACGTGGGAGTGACACACATTCTCGACTGGTGCTTGTTACCGTAATCGCACGTGTTTGCCGGTACCGTTGAATGAATGGGGATTATGTGGTTTGGATTTTGTGTAATCACGATGGGACGTGCATAAATCGAGGTCAGAGGACCGGGAATGGGGAAAGTAGGTATTCATGCGAAAGGGGACGTCTGAAAGAATTCTCCGAACACGTGGTGGCTTAACTGAAGATTGGTATTAACCACGACGCTTGGTCGCTGCGAATAAAGTGAAAGCAATGATGATTTTATCTCTTCCAAGAGGGGAGCGCGAGGGTTTCACTGTGGTGGCCTGCTACTGGAAGGGATCCTGAATGTCAGCATGGACGAAACCACGTTCACTTAAGGTAATCGGTTGAAAATTTCAAGCATTCTTGTCTGGCCGTTGACTTACATAGAATACTACGTTTCCATCGAACGAAACCGCGAGGTTTCCTCAATTTTCTCCGAACCTACCAGGTTCCGCTATTCAATAATAACCACCTGGTGGCAGCTCCGTTGAATTCATCCGGCTATGAGAGGTTATCCAGCCGAACAATTGTCATTTTGTTGTTCATTTTTGCATTTTCTCTCTCTTTTTTTTCCGGTGTTCTCACTCTATTATTTCCTATCAACAAACAGATGTTCTGGCGGTCATTTAAAAGTTGAAAGCGAGTCATATTTGTTTTGGCGGGCAATTATACATTGAGAGCGAAAAATCTTCAATCTCGGAGGAAACGGCCTACTGAGGTTCATCCGAACCTCGCGGATTCGGTTCGGTGGAAACGGACCGTCTTTAGGATCCAACGATTAAAGAAGGTCTATATTGCCTAGAAAAAAATAATGTAATATCAAGCACATATATTGTTCGGTCATTTAACAACAAGACGCCTCTCAAATGCCGCCTCCTATTTCCTATCGAGATGGCCAATTTGGGGTGCCTAAGACACAGTAAAATCCCAGAAAATTGCGGAGCGGACGATCTCGCTAGAAAGGACACCACTTCAACACTCTTTCCGGACGGGGAACTGTCGTCCATGCCTGTCGCTTCTACACAACATCTACTAAAGCTTGAAACGCTTACCCACACCAAACGGCACTGGATGCCTCACCACAAAGCAATTATGGCCTATTATCGATCCAAAACGCTCACGCCGACTGGTCAGAATGTGTGGGCCGAATCTTAGAACCCTCAGCGGCGTGTAAACCGGGCACTGTCCCATCGGAATTCATGCCTCACTTAGACGACCCATAATACAAAAGTGTTGAGGCATGAATTCCGATGGGACAGTGCCCGGTTTAGACGCCGCTGAGGGTTCTAAGATTCGGCCAACACATTCTGACAAGGTGGCGTGAGCGTTTTGGCTGGGGATGAGATCCTAAATAAAACTTGACAGAGAAAGACCCGCCGGACCCTAGGTTAAGTTAGGTTCGAGTGGCTGACTACCTTAAAGGTCAAGAGTAGGCCTGTTGTATTACCACAAAGATCTAATAGATCCCAATTCGCGAACCATCTGGAGCTTTTAAAAACGCGATGAAGTTGATTGATGCCAATACTACTTAGTTCTGTCAAGTCGTTGTAATATGGGTCGTCTAAGTGACAAGGCTGGGCATGAGACGGCACAGCAGTTACAACGAAGGTGTGAAATGGTTTCTTCTTCCTCGTCATCTGCTCAACTTCTACAGAAATCATTATAGGGAATACCTATAAATCTGCGCTGGTCATCAGATACCCGTACTCTTTTTCGCAGTCGGCCATCTAAAACCCACCCAATGATCTTCATGAAGTGTGACATCAGCTTGGTATAACGGTAATTATTACAGTTTCATGTGTCGCTCTTCCCGTTATACAAAGGAAGAAGATAACTTTCCCTCCGCTGATCGCCGCACAAGTAACCTTGGCTCCGTCTGTAAAAAAAAAGACATAAGGTACTAAACATCTAGTAGTAGATGCGACACATGTTCATAGAACGTAGAACGACGAAATCTAGTCTTTTGATGAAACAAAAATTATTTTAGTTTTCTCGTTATAAAAGGTATTTCCGATAGCTTTCATCTGTGCTCAGATCATCCCCCAGTCGTGTTTGCTATGAGTAGAACCTTTGTAAAAAAATTAACACAAAGTGCCGCCCCGTGTCAACTAATCAACGTAAAAATTGCCAAGCATTCAAGATTATTTGTACGAGCTTATCGAACTTAGGATGCCCCTGAGAAACGCATGGTAAATCGAAGTCGATCATGTAATAGAGATTAGAAAAGATATACCCCGAATAATGTAGTAGATTATTAGTCAAATGTTAATTTTTGTTGCTTATTTATGCCTGATGTTTTTGGCATCTAATTTTAAACAGCTTATCTTGACAGATTGAATAAGCACGTCGCTCTTCTCTTTTTCATGGTCACCATGTCTCTGTTCAACTTTCACAGCTTACTACAAATATCTTCCACTGTTTACAGTGAGTTAAAAAACGTCAGACCAAAATTAATAAAACTACCGAGTAGTGGTAAAACTTTTCATGCAAACCATCAACAGCAGCTAAAGTATAAAGCGAAAGTGTGAAAGGTTCTATAAAACTTCCACAAAACAAGCTCAAAGAGTCATCGACCAAAGTCCTCAAAGTCCCCCCTTCAGCATAGATTCAGCTCTCGCCCCCGCCCATCGGCCTCTCTGTGGAATTAATAACCGACCCAGGAACTGAATTACGTTCGTGTTCGTTAACACGAATCGTTTACGATTAACAAGAGTGCAAAAGTAGATCACAGCCCTGCACAACAATACACAACAAGTCACGGAAATCGCACATTCAAGCAAACAGCAAAAGTTTCACCAAACGTCATAAGAACCACACATAAAATATCTCGTGTTCCACTTTCACTTTCACAAGAATCCTCCTTCCATAGCCTGACCAAGCAACTGATGGCCAACACGGCTACCCTTTCGCTGTGACTCATCCTGTGTCACACATTTTTCGCTTTTGCCTCAATAAAACATCTCACTCTTGTCGGTTGTATTTTTCTTTTTCTTTTGGCTAATTGTTTAATAAATAACCAACGGGAAATAATAATTATTAAATCTCTCATTAAAATTCTGTTCGTTTGCTTGTGCTTTTAAATGAAATTCCCTGAGAAACAGAGGAGCACATACGAGACACAAAATGTGTTGGCCCCTAGCCCAAACGTCGCCAAAGAACATTGATGCCCACACCAAAAGTGGACATGTGCACGGACATAGGGAGCGTGTGTGGTTAGGCAGCGGACAACGGTATCACACAATCTCATCATCGCCATCGGATTCATTAATCACAGAAATTTTCTTACCAAATCGCCGCCGCCGCAAGGAGATACCTCGAGCAGCGCCCCCATCGCCGGCTTGGACTTCATCCGCGTAATTAATTGTTTTTTGGCAGCACTGCTGATCCGAGACACTCGCTAATTCGCCGTGTCTCGCCCAGCGGACGGACGTCGATGTTGTTTTTTATTTTATTTGTCTTTTTAATCAATTAATAAATGTTAAGCCCTTGCGCTTGGTGTTTTTATTACAGCAAAGGGCTTGCTTGCAGCTAATGAGTCATAAAATTTGTTTTTACCCCTGAGTTTATTTGATTTCACAGAAGGGGCACAACTACACAAGTGCGTAATCGAGGTCAACAGAGATATTAACCCAACGAGAGGTTTCCGTTTTTGCTTCTTCTTGCTGCCCGGTGCGACGTGGTATGCGAAGCCCCCTTCCGTTGCGGAATGGGTCTCATTCATGTTCTCCCTTGGTCCGGTCTCACCACACCGGAACATCGATGGACGAACGAACGGTGGGGGTGGGGGGAGTGTTGTCGATGTGAAATTATGTGACCTCACAGGACGACCAAGTCGCAGAAGAAGCTGCAAGAAATCAGAATTAATGCGTGTAAATGACGTCGTCTGGGCCGGGGACATAATGACTTCGGCGCTTAAGGATTTTATTGAAAAATGTCTGCAGAGTAATTAATAGAAGTTTTGCGAATTGAAGTTATCTCCTTGCCTTGTGCAGTGAAAGGATAGAACGGCTGTCATTTGTCACTTTTGCGGGGGCAATGGTTGAGTGGTTTAATGTATTTGTCGCCCCTTCACAGCAGCAACTCAATTAGGATGCTGAGAGGATATTCTTATTGTTTCTTGATGGCGATTGTGATGGGGTATAAAAAGAAGTGTAAAAACCCACATTTCCGGCGAAGGAGTATTCGTCCATTCGTCTCCTTTTTATGGATCCGTTTTACGAGGCGTGAATTTGATTCTCACGCTATTGGTCTTACTGTTGAACGACCTTGTATGTCATGAATAGTTGCCTCCCGTTTTGGGTGCGTAAATGGATCAAGACCTTTTTCAAATTGCGTGTGACATCTTCTGAAGCACTGTCCATCATGTACTCGAATGTGTGTGATTCAAATAAACTCGAACTTTTGGTGTTCACTCTTCCAGGGCGACCCGTCTCAGCTTGTTCATTGTTTGACTTTTACGACTACACTGACCTAGTTTAACAGCTCGTAGACATCGTGGTTTGACCGTCATCCTCCAGTTGTGGCTAAAATGTGAAGTCAATGATCTTCATCTGCTCGAATTCGCTTTGATTTTAAGACCCTTGATGAACAAGTGAAGGAATGTGAGCGTTTTTTTTTTTTTTGTGAAATTTGGCCTAAAAATCTTGCGAATTTTTGTCATTTGCAGCTAGATGATGATAAAACATCAGTTTCGAGGAAAAATACACAATCAGCCATTTTTCGTCTTCAACTGTCGATAACTGCTGTCTATGACGACTGCGATCTGAATAAATGGCTGCCGCAAGGAGTCGAGTATACGTCTGAGAATACATCGGACCACTTTGGGGAACTTCCCACCCCAAGGATTAGATGCACTCCTCGATTGATTGTTATATGTTGTTGTCGACCGTTGTCATGCAACAAAAACTACTTGGCGCTTTCCTTAGCTCAGAAAATACATTTTTTCCTCCAAAACATGACACAACTTTCTTATACCGGAGTAAAATAAAACAGGCCGATTGTTGCTTTAATCGAAACAAATCAAGCCCACACAAAAAATGTTTGGTTACAAGCAAATGCCGCTAGTTTGAACCGTTATTCCTTGTAATTTTCTTTCTTAATTTGGCGCTGCAGTCCAGGGTGGACCTGGGCCTCAACCAACAATCCTCTCCAACTAACACGGAACCGTTATTTAGAAAAGCATAACGGCGAAAAAGTAAATTGTCGGTCTATCAGTTGAATGCAGTTTAACAGTTTTCTTGAACGACTGGACGGCGCAGTTAGTTGATGGCCTTCCCCTGGCTAGGGGGGTTGCCGGTTCGAATCTCAGTGAAAGCAAAGTTAAAATGCTTTTACCTGGTTTTCAAATCTGTTCCAGTCACCATTTGCCGTTGAAATCAAATTAAGGGTACTGTCATTGAAGTGGTAGTAGTCTAACTGGGGGTGTCACAATGGCTCCGCCCCAACGCTACAACACACAACGTATTCTTCAGCGATGATTTTCCACGCGCAAGTATCGAGAAAAAACTTTGCAGAGCCCCAAACTGTCTCTGCATGAAGTGCAACTTGTGTCTCGTTGTGTCTACTCAAACTGTAACCGTCAGCATCAATTCGTATCCCTCTTGCCAAATGGTAACTGAATTTCTTTGGCCCTAAATCGAAGGTGTGGCTATGGAAGACTTGTGGCTTCTTTAACAAGATGCATTGCCCAATGTGATGACACATTGTTGAGAATCAACTTTTAACAATCACATCCTCAAGAACAGCCGTGGAGGATATGATGTATCACTCCATAATGGCAAAGCTCAAAAATACATTGTAGTTCAAATTTTGTTGAAATCTAAACGCGTTTTATTTAAATTTGCTTCCGTAATCACGAGACGAATAGTCGTTTATTTTTGAATAACCGAATTATAAAATGGCTAGCCACCATGCTGTGTATGGGTCAACAGGCACGAGCCACCCTTAAACCGGAACTACACCACCTCCCTAACTTTGTAGCACTGCATTGAAATGCCATTGAATACGCTCCGTTAGCAGACTATGCGGATAGATCAAATAATTAATTTCGATTACATCTAATACCAAATACATAAAACCTAATACAATTTTACATTTAATTAGGTATTAATTAAATATGATTGAAATAAATGATAATCGCTTCCAGGTGACTACACATGCATTACGAGTGTGCCTTCAACACTTCAACGGGCACTCCTACAGGTGCGACATAAATTCTCAATCACATTATCATTCTTGTCACACCGCTGACAGCGTATTTAGCCAATGAATTATGAGGAAGATGTCACTCGGGCTTTTGAAAACATGCAACAATTGAGTGACTCCATGCAAATGTTTTCATTTCATCTGCAAATGATCTCATTTCCGTTGAATTGATGCTGACTTTTCAAATGTCATCTGGTGTTTGCTCAAAAAGGCGTTATCTCTAATTATCTCGGGCTCAGACTAACTTCGTAAGCGCGGACAGTTCGACGTGTTCGACAAGTGATACAGCAATAATGTTTGAACCGTTTGAACCGATTGGCGGCAGTGCTTTTGACGACTTCCACAGAAAAATGATCACGTTGACAATATTCACTGGAATTTAATTCGCTCAGTAGAGCGCGATGCATTAAATTAACTCGTTCAATGAGAGTTCTAGGGAATTCTTTTTTTTTTTGCTTACAGATTGAGAACAAGCACGCAAAAAAAAAATAAACAGATTCCGTGTCACCCTCTTCAAGAACAAAGCCCACATGTCATCTCTCCTGTCAGTGCAAACAATTCCCAAGTGATGCCAAATTAGTTACGCATGATATCGATAAATCGGAACTCAATCAACTAACTAACGACTAACAATGCATAACGAGTGCTGTGTGCGATGTGAGATGAGGTGTGTCTTAATCGGAAAATTAAGTAATTCACCCCACATGCCATTCAGATGTCAAAAACCATGAACAGATTAATTTTCATTGCATTTTCCCCATCGTTGCCCGCTTAATGATGTATTGCCTTATTAATTGGATTCTCTAATAAAGTTACAGCCTCACAGGAAGAGTTTATTCATCGACAGGATGATGAAGGCACGACAAAAATGGAAACAAAAACAAAGCAAATTAACCTAAACAAGAAAAAAGTAAAAATTTGCTTCGGAAAAGTGGCGAATGTACATATTTGTTTTCTCGCTCTTTCTCGCCCATGCTTTTCTGCGCATCTTAAAATAGATGAATAGAATAGATTTTTTTCGCAGACGGTGATGAGGGGATGCGTTAGAAAAAAAATGGATGTGCAAAAAAAAAAAAAACAACTCCCTAGTGATCCTCATTTCATGATACTGGCTGTTGCTGGGCTGGTCCATGACTCCTTTCTATCACTGTTCTCAAGGATCCGAAACAAAGGAGCAGCACATGCAGGCAGCTGATTGATTATGCCCAACCCACCTATAAGTACACCGTTCGCGGTGAGTGCGCGCTCTCTCGGTCCGCTCTCGGTCGAATTTCAAACAGGAAATCGAAAGAAAATATATAATCCATCAAAAAGTGTATCTACCTGGAGAGTACACACGAAACGAAAGACGTGTATAAGTGAGACAGAGCGAGCGAGAGCGAGTGGGTGCAGAAAGGCCAAAAATTAGGATAGATACAAATCACTGTGACCTCGGTGTATTCACTGCACGAGCAGCAGCACAGGCAGATGCTTGAAAAGGTCCTTTTTTTGGTTATCCTTCCTCTTGTCTCAAGTACACACATTGCCGCCCACACCGAATTTTACACGACTGCTGCTCGCAGCAGGTTGACAGGGACAACGGAAGGGATACCACGTTTGACTGTGTGCAGGTTAAAAGCATCATCCTGCACGACGACGACGACGAAGAAAGGAGCACCAGCACACACTTCAGAAATCTGCGCTCATTTTTATTGATCTCTTGCCAGAGAATAATAAACTCGCTCGTCGTTCTCTCTCTTATACGGCTCGTTGACGCTGCTGGAACCGCTGTTGCTGCTGCCGCCGACGCTGCTGAATTCAACCGAAAACTCTCCAAACAACAGATTACATTAATTGCGACTTCTCTGAGCATGGGCATTGAGGATAACGACGACGACGTCGACGGCGATGGCGGAGTTGGTAGCGGCGGTGGCGACAATCATGCTGGCGGAGCACAACCCGACCATCGTGTCCTTGTTCGTGGGCAGCGCACTAGCGCACCAGCAGCGCCACCACCGCAAGTTGATATACCAACACATGACACGGAAGTTTCTGGTGTTGTTGCTGTTTCGTGCGTATTGGGAGCAAGCAAGGGTCGATGGGTTTCGCAGCCTTTTGGAGGTGGGTGGTCGGGTTTGCATGCGGAGCGAGCGAGCAGCTCTTGGGGTCGATATTTGAAACTTACCATAGAAATCGGGGTGAGATTCAGTGTTTCCTTTCATTGTTCGACTTTTGGGACGTTTTCCATTCAGCCAGCGTGCGTGTCTTCGTCGCTGTATGTGTGCAGCAGCAAGCCGCAGTGTGTTGCCTCTCAGGGGAATTGTGAACAGTTTTTGCGTGTGAGGAATATTTAACAGGAATTTCCCTTCAATTCTTTTTCCCCTTGCTTTGTTTTCCTTTGATTTATGATTAAATATATTTTTTGATTGTCACCTATCATAAGTTGAAAGATGTTTGCCATCATTAATCAAAACCCGAGCGAGCGGGGGAAACTATAAAGTGGGTTTGAGAGATCATTTACGTCGTGACTCTTTGATGGAAACATCACAGGCACCCAAGTGTACGCAGCTGAGTCGCACAAATGCCCGCCAGACAGATGGGCGAGCACAGAAGACTATCAATTTTTATTAACACACTGCAACTTTAATTGAACTCTCCATGTAGTGGACGGATGGATGGGTGTTCTTGGAACTATTCCAAATATGCTAGGTTTGAGGACGCAACCACAAAATGTGGGCTAATTTGTGTTTGCTCTCCATTCGCATGCATTTTTCAAGTTTGAAGCAACAATTTTATTGCATTAGTAAATGGAAAAATTCAAGCGGATGCTGTTTTAATTTGGTTATTGGACTAAGCTCTTGCTGCAGTAGGTACGTCCATTGCGGTTTAAGTAATTGCTTGGCGGCGATAAGAGGAAATGGGAATCGATTGGGGATGATGGAGTGGGTTTATGATTCTTGGAAGTTGGTGGTGAAGGTGTTTTGAGTTCAAGGCAGACAAACTTCGCTTTAGTTTCTTGCCAAGTTAGCCTGAACGAAGAAGTGGCGTGACATTCATTGACTTTTAAGGACCGCCCACACTTAGGCCAGGTGAGACTCATTTTTTGCTAATTTTATTTTATCCCATTCACTGCCCTTGTCCAATTAGTCATCCGGAACTTTGTCATGCTTTTGGTGGAGAAATAAATGAAGACATGTTCCCCATGGAGGAACGCCAAGAAAGGTGGTCAGTATTTCCATTCGTTGCGACGAAGTGAGGCACATTCAAATGGGTGGTGACGCTGTCCACAGGTTGGTAATATCATGAAGAACATAGAGCTCCCCGGTACGGGGATCATTGTGCACTCTGCCAGGAGGAAGAAGAGACTGCGACCCACATTTAGTGTTAATGTCCGGTATTGGCCACCAGATGACAAGAGGTTTTGGATGGAAATTGAGTCGATTCAACTATTCCTCAAGCGGATACTTGTGTTAACACGAGAAGTCTATTCAGCCACGTGTCCTCCTGTCATTGAATTGTGATTTTGCATAAAAATGTGGCCTAAATGTGTTTGTGACGTCTCTGGTGGACAAGTGAGTCGATTTCTTCTTCTGGTTTCGCTACAGTCCAGGGTGGACCTCTTAAGAGAACAAAAGCACGCACAAAACGAGTGGTTGTTGTAGAAGCTAAAGCCACGTCCACTATGGGGTGTTCACTCATGATTGTATATATTTGAATATTTGTGTTCAAAGTCCATAAGTGAAATCAAATAATGTTGGCCTTACATAAAACTCAATAATAATCTCCAAAGTGAATGTGAGTTGAATGCAAACCAAAAAACGGAATCCAACCTAAGGATTCCATACAAGAAGCAGATGCACAACGTCATTGAACAGCGCAGCAATCTGGCTCCCTAGCAGCCTTCCAATAATTACCTCCACCGGTCTCTTATGCTAGACAATGTCATCCTCTTGGGAATTCTGCCGGCTTACGGTGTATTAATGATCTACGCCTTCAAACACGGCTGTGTTTTGTGAAACAGCTGCTAATTCCATACGCGAGAAACGTGCTCCAAACACAGGAATCCTTGGAATTTTAATGGTGTGATTCTAGGCTGCAGTACAAGAGAGTCTAATATTTGATCCTGCGATCCTAGCAATTCGATACAATTGGATTTTCCCGACTCAAATTCTTTAAATTGAACTGATAAATCTGGGAAATGACAAACAACACGCAAAAAGAAGTCTTGTCAAATCACAGCATAATACAGCATTTTTGTGTTACTAACCAAAAATAATATCCTCTTAATTTTTAACAACCCTGAACTGTAACCCAGGGTCAAATCTAATCATCATCAAATCTAAATTTTAATTGATTTGGCTCAACCACTTAGTAAAAGCCTAGTCTGCGGTTAGTACACGAAAGCTAATTTGAGGCTTTCTGCTCAAATGTATTATTCTTACATACGGCCCACAGTGACAGCTGAGATTGCAGGGTTGTTAAAAATTGAGTACAGCACGAATGAATAAAGCTTGCGCAATATTTTAAAAACAGCGAAAATTCCCCTTTGTGGACGCTCTAAATAGGCGGAGACCCTTATTGCGGCGGCATTTTCTCTTAAACCATATTACACTGTGGATCAATATTAAATTACAAATTAATATTAAAATATGTATAAATAAGTCCAAAAACCTCCCTTTAAGCGGACACATCTTTTGAGAGGACAAAGTGGCCGCCGGTCAGCGTACGCCCAAGAGTGTTCACTTTATATCAAAAATGTAATAGAATAAGTATCAAGCAATAATTTCATGATAGTTAAAGTATTGTTAAATATGCAGATAATGTAGGTTTTGAGATAAATATTTTATGCCGCCACAAGGGAAACTAAAATAATAAGTGATCTTGGACAGTCTGCAGATAAAACATCGAAGAAGGGGGAATTTGTGGAATCTCATAAGTGGAGTAAACGTCAAATTTGTGGGGTTTGCGTTCAAAATGTCGATTAGTTATTGTTGAGAACCTAATGCATTGCCAACGTGTTGCTCGCTGAGGTAGATCCATCAATGGATATCATGTCTACCTCGAATTAATTCTATAAAACATAACTTAACTTTCTAAATTCAGATCCGATTTCATCTTCTGGTAAAGTATCCTCGGAAATAATTCTAGTTTTGTTCTAGTCGTCTAGATTTCTATTTTCATCCGCCGTTTCATTTTGGCGGTACTGGTTCCCTTTTTATGGGGAACTATGGTTTACTTCTATAGCCCTCTTTGCTGAAAAATGAGTTTTGAATTATTTCTAATTCCAATTTTGAAATCTCCATGTTTGCTCGAATTTTGCACGTTTCAATGATATTTGGTGTAGAATAAAAAAAATCGATCAACCCTTTCGATTCGGAATGTAGTCAGTGAACTAACATCAATCATTTTGTGTTTATCTGTTCAAATGACTAACCTTAAGCACATTTCTAGCAAATAAATGTTGACGTTGACTGAATAATTTTGCGTGGTCCTAGACTACAGAATACGCAAAAATATACTAAATGAACGTGAATGCACGCGGTTACGATTGAATAGGCTGTGATAAACACGTACGGAAATGTTCCCTGGTAATACAGATTATTTGCCCCATGGCCTAATATGTGTCCCAACAAGTGCGATATGCTAAAAGGCGCTAAGGACCGATAAACATTTAGTCGACTCATATTTCATTTATCTGCAAAAAAATGTTTTGATCTTCCTAAGATCTACGTTTTCAAAAGACATTTTATACTGTAAATGTCCAGAAGATTCTTAAGATAGACTTAAATATACTTATCAAAATACATTTGTAATACCCGAGCTGTAGATATTGAAGTACAAGATCAGGGCTGTTCAACCCTGAAGAATACGCATATGAGATTTGAGAAAGGATTGGAACTGCTTAAGAGTTGATTGGGGTAAATAATCGTCTAACTCGTAAAGGATCCGATCTCTTTTGCGGATAATGCCGTCCACTGAAGGTGCGATGAGATTATATGGTTGATAAATCTAACATCTTGTAGCTATACTTTTGTTTGCATCGAATTTGAAATATAAAGAAACTGAGAAACTGTTATGAAAATGGTCAAATTTCCAAAAACATTAATCTCATCCAAGCACTGTCTTGCCGACAATTACCTACGTTCCTTCGTACTTTCGTAATTTTAGGTTCCACATGTATGGTAGATACGCACACTTCTGTCAACATTTTGCATGACCATTATTCATAAATGTGAGTAAATTTCGATGATGAAGTATTTAGTTCCTTCCTGTAATGAACGAGTGTCTGGGGAGTAGTTGACATTGATCCTTGATAAAGATGTCGCTATATCTGGCACCTGTGAGTCACTCCTTAAACAGCCCCATTAATCTACCGGTTAACAAAATTACAAAACCACGGTTATAGTTTACATAACGTAAGGGTTCATCTATTTGCATTCAAATCCATGCGTCAGACCCAAAATTATGCACGACACAAAAAAAACGCCCATCAATCTCATTAACTGTCCAAAACTGATTACAGATCAATAAACCAAAAAAATTTCAATTTAAATTACAACACCGACTAATTACTCAAACGGTTTTAAACTTCTGTCATTTTGTGTGTAAACAAATCTCGCAGTTCGATCTCCCGTCGGCATCTGTAATTTATCAAATAAACAATTGCCGCAATCAAGTAATTTTAGGGGGAAATTATTTAATTCGTCGCGTTCCGTTTCGTTTCGAACGGCATTTGCTTTGCTTATCGACCTTAGTTGGCGTTTATCTCTGGCGGAACAATAATTTCGATAAAATGATAAATGGGAATATGTGCGCACGGCATATCCGATACCATCCCTCACTGTCCTGTCCTCTCCCCGGCGACCATTGTCATTTGTCGGCCGGCAGTGAGTTTGTTAAAATGCAGTCACACCATTAGTAGTATTTCACAACCCTTTCGAAGTGATTCACAAAAAGTCGATCGACTAAATCAATCTGTACTGTGCTGTTGCCAGACATTAGAATTGATGATTTAATAATAATTTTGGATAAGGTTGCAATAAACAGAAGTGGATTTGACATGTCATGTCACGGGAGAGTGGCTGTGAGTGCGAGAGAGGGTGACAAAAAAATGGAAACGCCATTAGTGTCCCTGAGGGAGACGGTGGCAACTCATCGATCCCAAAGGGGTTCGCCTCAACACCGGCAAATTTGAATAATTCACGATAGCTAAGCACGGCTCTCGTGGAATCTGGCCAGCTATTGCGTGCAGCCGATCCATGCGAGTGCAGCGAGTAGATAGGGACTCGTGTTTTACTATCTATTTGTCCGGTTTCTAATGGCTCTCTTTAAATTTCGTGAAATGTGCATGTGCACTCCGAGTCCGTGGTTCACCTCCTCCCCACGTCAAACAAATCGTTAAGGTTTATTCATGCTTTCGTTAACGGGTTCTCGTGGCTGTGTGTGACGCGTTATGAAAGGATCAAGGACGCGCACACAGCACTCGAGGACGTGGAATGATTATGGAATTTTCGACGGAATTGGTATCTCTAAAATGCATGAGTGGTTGTGTGGGTGGTTGAGCCGCTGGCTGTGTGGTGTGTGTGTGCACGTACGTACATCCTGATGGAATATTTTATGTGACAGTGACATTAACGCTTGCACGAGAAGTTGGTAGGTAATGTGAGCAGACGGCAATGCGGCTGTTAATTTTATGACTTAGACTTTTTTTTTTAATTTTCTTAGATCCTGAAACCGGCCGAGGTTGCGGGCAAAGGGCTTCAATTAAAATACTTATTTCCCTTACGATTCATAAGACATATTTTCGTTTTTCTCTTTTGAATTTTAATTAATTTAAATTGAAGGAGACGTGTGACCAGGCTGCAGGGGTTTCCTCTTCATTTCTGTTCATGAGGTTTACAAAAAGTCACACAACATGTTTTTGCAGTTATTACATATTCACGCATTGTTTACACAACAGACGGAACATCAGCGCGAGCACGTTAGGTTCGTAAACGTAAGTGCTGATGAAGTGGACAAATCAGAGGTTATGGTCATTTTCAGAACTCATGCTCCCATTGTTGAAAGTTTGTGTTTCTCGGGGGCTTTTTTTGAAAATTGAGTATTTCATCACTCGTAAAAGAACCCGAGAAACATAAACTGCTCCAGTAATGCTGAGCTTGCTTGCAGGATTATCCAAGCCAGGCCAGTTGGGAAGCAGCTCGGAAGATCTATAATCATTAAGGTCCAGCTTGGTGTCGAAGCCAAGTTAACAGGTTTGAACTCCGTATTTATTCCAACTCGCACGTGTGGTCTTGGAATTTGAGTAATAACCGGCAGCTGCCGGGAAGAGATTTCTTCGTGCTGTTGAAATTACTCGCCGGGATAGGATGAGAAACACGAGTCAGTACACGTGAAACTCAATGTTGAGGAGCTGGCTTTTCTTCTGCGAAAAGGGCAATGATTCAACGGTTTGGTATCGTGGCAAGAATCTCCCCATCATCGCAACTGCCGAGGGGAGCCTTGAATACGATTCGAATCAGATAGACTGCTGCTGTGGCAGGAGAAGGACGAGGAGGTTGGACCAAGTCCAACCTGCCATACTGTATACATACATACAAATTTGTAGATATTAGAAGCAAAGACAATTTATTGCACATTTAACTGGCTATTTATAGTGTAAGTAAAATCGCAAATTATTTAAATTTTCAAGTCATTCATTCAGATTTATACCAGTACTTGCAACGCCATCCAAATAATCCAAATAACGTATGAAAGTCATGATTATGTGACAAATTGTACACCTCAGATGATGTGGGACATTTTACCACTTCACTTTCTCAAATGAGTCCCCCATACAAACTCATTACAAATATGTGTCATACCACAAACTACTTTGAACTCCGCTCCTGAAAGAGTATAGAAACCGACTAAGGATGCTAGAACACGTGGGCACAATTATATTGATGTAAGTCTAGCGCTTCCTACCATTATTTAACTCAAGTCCGATGATAAGCTTCTCCAAAAACCGTCATTTGATATGGCATCGAATCGGACATCAAAACCGTATCAACTTCACAAACCTATGATCACCAATAAAACAGGTAGTAACAGGTAGCTAATCGCGAATCTCATTCTGTAATCCGCTACCCACTTTGATGCATACATACATGTTCCACTCTTGTAGAATGTTCCACAAGATCCAATTCGGATTAGTATTAACATCCCTGTTGAAATTATTTACGTCCAACTGTCGTCCAAGATTTTAGACGTTTAGTTTACCATTATCCATTTTAGAATATGGAAAGCAGAGCTGTAAAATCATTGAAAGCATACTACATTCGCTAAAAGAGACGAATATACCAATAATGCACCATTGTTAAGAGACGACGCGTAAATGTCATGCAGGGATGTCTCGAAATCATGCAATGGGGAAGGAGAAGCAATTCTGGGACCTAGATGTCAGCTGCACTTACCTCGCTATCACAGTATTCAACAAGCGTTGTACTTTGCATTAAGTTAAGCTGCACATTGTATCTTAAGAAGGAAACAAATAAAGGTCTTGGCATCCTCTGACAGCCGAGTAGTAATTAAAAATCTAATAAATTCAAAACATATCTGCGAATGAAAACAGACTAAATATGCCTGCTGCAAATACCAATTTGGCCGAACCTGCTCTGAATGCCAGAACTCTAAATGGATTTTGAGAAGTCTTTTAAAAAAAATGTTGTAACTAGGAATCTGCATAACCGATTATCCCTCCTTACCGACGGCAATCTTTAAAGCCAAATGCCATTTAGCAATAAACCAATCCTCATTAACTACTGTCACTTGTTAAATACAACAAAACTTGTCATCTGGCGGTCTGCAAATCCACGTCCACCACAAACAAGGCAAGTCACTGAAAATCACCCAGAGGTGTAACATTGCCAAAAGTGAACATTCTCACTTTGATGTGGTCTTCCATTTGCAAGCGATACTCCTCAAAGGAATTCCCCCTCAATTGGCTTTAAGTGCAATTCGGGTGACCACCAAATACCCGGACACAATTGTGGTTACCCTCAGGAAGTCCACACAGATACATACATCCATACACCGGAAATCGCTGTACCATCATTAGCATCTCCCACAAAATTTCGATGTCAGTCAGAAATATCTTCGGCCACACACAAAGACCAATAGAGACTCCACTAGATCACGAGTTCAAGAGAATGCACGAAACTCTGCTCAACAATGCCATTGTCTGACTCACTCACCAGCACACGGAACGAGGAGAAGACATTTCACCACTTAACAAAGACTGCTGCGTCGTCGATGTAGGGGCCGGCCAACAGCGTCGATTACTCACCCACGTCAATGGGGTCACAACACGGTACACACTATAGACTCGAAACGATGTCAACGAAGAAATCTGGTTTCCACAAGATCACTCGGTTTCGGCTCATCGAGTTGCAGGTCGAAAATTAATATTTTTTTTCATTCCCTTTTTGTTTTCAATTTATCCGTCCCGAGAGGAAAAAGGTTCGGACCAACAACACTCCTTCGCCTTCCCCGACTAAATTGTCACACAGGAATGGATAATAAAATTAAAAGCCACTAAAATACGGTTTTATCGCCTTCATTTCAAGTTCTCCCCCCTCGTTCAGGCCGGGGTCTATTGCTGCGCTGCGCGCCCCTATTCTAACAAAGGAGTCATAAAGAGACATTAACCCATCACCCAGCCAACCAGCTGTGTTCTAGAGAGAAGGCAAATGAAAGGAGATTCAGAAAACAAAAAAAAAAAGTGTAACGATGTAAGGCCCCCCTACAATGTGTTTCATGATGATGTCCTGCCGGGCTGTCTATTGCCGGAAAAACTGGTTCCCGACAAAGCCGAACGACGCGCACACACAAACAAGAATCTAGTCCCTCCACTAGATGGGTATCCTATTTGTCTCGCTTATCTTTATGCAAATTATCTTGAATTGAAGAGATTCGTTTTTTTCGTCCCTTAGCCCATTGTGTTGGCACGTCAAACACGTTTCAAATGTTGAGGGAATGAGGTGTTCTCAAAGGACTCCCCTTGGACAGAGTCCATCCTGGTCTCGCTCCGAGGGGGGAAATCGTTTCAATTTAAATCAAATCAACTTGACCCATTTGCAGACGCGACGCTGGAGTGGCTACCCACATCAGGGGAAGAAAAGCAAACAAACAAAAAAAAAGAAGCGATGAACACGAGAAACGCCATTAACCCAATGACCAACTGAGATAATGATTATAATAAAAATAAATAATTTATGTATTTCAATACGAAGTGTGTGCCGAAATCGAGTCGAGGCCACGCTGTTGTGTTCGGAGCGCGCAGGAAGTGTCCCGGCAAACACGCAAATCACATACAAGTCTCGCTCCCCCGAGAGACCGCCGCCAGAAGGGAAAACGACCGACACTGGAAGCATTCGCCGCAAACTCTGAAAACTACCACAGTCCGCAGTCGGACTTCTTTCCGCTGTTTTCCTCTCGTGCGCTGAGCGCGGTTAAACGACCCCATAATCATAAATTTGTCTTGATTTGGTGAATGTTCGTTTTCGCTGCCCCCATCGTCGGTGTGTGTGGCTGCGATTTCTTTTCCGTTTTCATTAATAACAAAATTTTAACTCGCCATCACGGAAAGCTTCTGAACACGGAGGATTCCTAAGCCTGCTCGCCGCCGCCGCGGAGAACTTTATCGGCACACCGACCGACGACGATTAGTTTTTTTATTTTTTGGTTGATTTGACAGGAATTGCCCAGGCAGGTGGTGGCTCGTTCGCTTTTACGATCGTGTCGCTTTATTTTTGTGGAAAACACACAAAAAATTTCAAGCGAATTGCTGTCAGCAGCGCCTCTGAAAGGGTTGGGTTCAGAGAATCCACAAGTGTGCGCTGATAAGAACGTGACAACAGGTTTTCCCATCCACACAGGGAGTGCTGAGAGACTCGATACTCGATTCCGCACTGAGACTGACAGTGGGAATGGAAGCGAGACACACCAGCAGCCCAAGGGTAGAATGTTGTGTGGGGTTCTTGTTTCATTCTCTCGTTTTCTTCCGTCCGATTGCTTATGACTCAATAAAGAAATGAAAAGTATTTTTGTGGGAAGTGGATCTTTATCGCAATGTAAACAGATAAATCTTTAGTAGACACTTAGTGCACTCAACGAGGTGCGGAGCGATTGGTGGGCGAGAGCGATGTGAATGACAGTTGAAGATGAATCAGATTGACCGCTTAAATCGATACCAACTTGGCATTGATGGCGCAAAGAATCTTCAGCTTCTGTTTATCTCGGAGACAATACTAATTGATATAGTCCACGGGTGAAGGTCATAAGTTCCTTCACTCTTAAGTCAATTCATACGCTTTCAGTGTGCAACTCTGACATAAGCTGCTCTGTCAAATTACTTGCATGGGAACATTTTCTGCTTCACATGTGTCCCTTGTTCTTTATCGCTAACTTTGTTTTTGATCGCAGTTTCTATTCAGACACTTCCTGCCTTGAGAGAGGAAACACCGACATGATTGTTGCCTCATGGGGTTGATATCAATTCGAGCGTGTTCACACTGACGACAGAGAGTGGTGGGAAAAAACGCAGGGTTGCTGTTTGTGTCCAATTACTAGCCTAATTCTGGGGTAATTTGGAATCGATTATTTCACAGACTGCTACACTTTTTGACATTTTCCTCAACCAAACTGTAAGAAAAACTGAGGGGCTCTGTTCGGCAAGTCGAGCTGTGTCTGTTAGGGAAGTGGATGTCGTTTGGGTGGGTTCGCATTAACGTTGCTGTAAAGTACTCGTATCATCACTTATGATTTCAGAGGAAGAAATTGATGAAATTAAGTTACCCGCAGTGTTTTATTTTTAGCAATTCACTAAGCAAATATTTTAGATCAAGAATAATATGATCTTTATGCAGGACAGATGCATTAACAAGCACATTGAATATGTCTGCCCAACTGCCAAAAAAATATAAATGTAGCGTCCGATGAGAGCAATAAGTACATTTTCCGAAGGTTCCGAACCGTACAATTTTTTTGAAAGAAGCAAACATATGATTGTTTTACTACAACTTCAGACGATATTTACCACAATGCGACGTTCAGCCGAAATAAACTCTGTCTGAGTCTGATATCACATTCTTTGAACGAAGTCATTTTGAATATCACAATATAACTAATGTTCTACCGAAAGCGCGTTATTTGGATAAATTCTCAATGAAAGCTCAACAATAGGCAGTTCCCAACGAGTTGAAATGTTTTCAAATGTCATTATCGTTCAATTTTGACGCGGCGGGCACAACAGTTGTCTGTTGACCTGAATTAACTTGGTAACACCAGAAAAGAAAGAGGGAAAGAAAATCAACACCAAAATTAACAAAATGAACTCAAATTTACTCTGTGTGCTTGTTCGGTTTGACACCCTTACACGAACGAATGAAGTGCTAGTGTATGACAAAGCTTCGCAGATTTGGAAAAAATTTGAGGAAATCTTGCGATTTCGTTTGGTGAAAACATGGTACACTGAAAGCTCCTATAACGGGCAACTCTCTTTGTCGGGCAATCCCCTTAAGTGGATATTTTCTCACCATGGTGGGCCTAGAATTGAAGTGCCAAACATTTTATATGCCTCTTAACAGACACTCGCTAATCCAGACGAGAAAAGGGACATCAGCTGCAATTTTGCAAAGCTAATTCTCTTAGGCGTACAAAATTGGTTTAGCAAAACTTTCCAGTAGCTTTGTAGCATCCAGTAGCATATTTTGCTGACGATAGTAAACAAAGAAAAGAACTGACCTTACGAGGAAAACAACAAAATAGCAAGAGCACAGTGTGTGTGGTACAAGTGCCTTTCTCTCTCTTCTACTCAACTGGATAACGGATTGTATTTCTGCAACTGTGTTCTGTTGACGTATTTTGGTTTTTCTGTGAATGAATATTTACATTTAAGTTTGTTTGCGAATTTCATAGACTGCAGGTGAAATAATTTGTTCAGGAATTCTTGTTACACAGGTGGACAACTCCCTTATTATTGTATTATTTGCTGTATTAAATTCATCCCTAAAACTAGGATTGGAAATGTCAATTCATTTGACAGACAATTGAGTTGATGGCATGCAAAAATTATACCAACATTACATCAATGGAAGGAACATCAAATTGTTTAAGTTTTAATATGTTGACTATGAATTATTATAAAATAATCATTGGGATTTAGAAGTTAAAGCCACCCATAAAGAAAAGACTGAGCCGGGGAAGCCCTTACCGCTCTATACTGAGTGCGTCGACATTACAGTCACGCCATACATATTAAACCTTCACTCGGGTGTTCTTCTTCGGATCAATGTTTTCCTCCTCCTTTATGTATTTAAGGCTTCTTTGGAGCAATGTTTTCCTCCTCCTTTCTGTATTTAAGCCCTAACATAATATTTTACTCTGTTTCTGGATACAGTGCGACATCAATAAAAGCAACAAATAGAAGTTCGGGCAGTTTCTTGAGTATGTTGCAGTAATCGAGACAATAAGTTGTAGGTATCAATGACACAAAAAGTTAAATACAACAGAATTTTAAAAAAATCTTGTCTGGCAAAAGTAAACAGACCTTAAAACTATCGTCAAACCAATAAGACATTTATATTTCATACAAAGCTGTCTCATTCTATCTTTAATTTATTGTAGTTCGAAAATTAAAGTTCTTTTCCTCTGAAACTGATGACATTTCAGAGAATGACTGAAGTTCTAGGCAGAGGTTTGAAACAACTCTACGCCGGGGTTCTTGAATGAAATCATGGAATGAAATGATTTTTCTCGACCATCTCTGACGATTTACTGAAATTTGGTGAGTGTTGAGAACACCAGAAGAGAAAGATAGTGTAATATTGCTTGGACACAATATTACAAGAAAAAGCTCCGCAAACATCGTCGTCCGTTTCAGATTTAGTAGGCCGAATATGAACGCTGTCAGTGGCGTTGCGCCATTGGAAATCAAACATCCAGACTAGGCCTTGCAACAACGACTTCTACAGATGCTGCAGAGACGGAGGAGGAAGAAACCATTGTACTTCGCAGAGCACCTTCATCCCGTAGAAACAGGCATCCATGGAAGCCATGGAGTCAGTCATCTCTATAGATTCACAATGAGGCTATGCTGACCTAAGTGTGGCAACTGTCTTTCCTCACTGCAGTCAGCCACTTTAAAGTAAGCTATGGTCATCGGCCAATTCGAATAAATCTAGTTTCCAAATCTGATCTTACTTTGTTTTCTAAAACGACTTAACAAGGCTGGGCTTCAATTCATTTTTCCAACAAACGTTTTTTTTTGTTTCCTCGATTTGAAGTCACCAAATTTGTGTTGCTTGTCAAACTTCAACTCTGTTTACTCCAGTTCCTATCAAATTTCCATTTATTCCACAGAGACTTGAAATACGGCAGCAATAACGTCGAAAGAACCAACAAAAAAAAGCATACATTTTCCAACACGCAGTGCATTGCAATCCTATAAAAATTTAGCCAAAATGACGCACGAAGCAGGTCACACCGCCAGCTCCTGTCATTATGATTTGGGTATAATGTACAGGTACATTCCAAACGCGCTAAAAATAGAACAGTGAACGGGTCAAATCGAAATCGCGGTGAATTTAAGATAGAGACACATCTCATCGTCGCTACGTGTCAGTCACAGCAACAAACAGTAAAACCTGTCAAGAATAACTGACGCATGAGGGAGACTTGCGTTCATTTCATGGAACGCGTTATAACACAAGAAAATGTCAACTTCTCAGACTTCGGAGTCCCCTCGAATTTTATGGAATCAATAAATATTCTGCAAAAAAACAATATATTCTCCTTTCCAGCCGGAACCACGTGTATCCACCAGAACAAGGGCAAAAGAATAAAATTAATGTCGCACGTCAATAAAAGAAAAAAAGAATTCCTTTTGTGAAAGCCTGGCACATTCGTACCTGCACACCCAGCAAAGCGTACAAACTTACACTCCGCCCATGATTTTGTGACTTTATTCGACTTTCAGCTCTAACCCATCGACGATCTAAAATCAATCAAATGACAGTCAAAAATCATTAATCCACATGTGAATCCATTAAAACCGCATTTGATGGCCAATTAAAAAAAAGCAAGGATCCCTCTCTCCCACCAAAAGCCAACACAAACACACGTTCACGCACGAAAAACTGTTTCGTAATGTCTTCCATTCGAAAACACCAAACATACATTTAATAGCGAATTAGCAGAGCGTTGAAGGCAATTAAGTTTCAGTTTTATTCATTTTGGATCATCAAACATTTGTCAGACGAAAGCGTATGTAGGTGGTGGTTATCATGCGAGCACAATTAGGGGCTCTGCGCCTTCGTTCAGCCGGACTGCAACGGAACGGCGCAAACAAAAGCACGTGTCTTCTTTGAAATTGACTCGCCCCCCGACATCAGTCATCGGCACGTGTCTATGTTGTTGTTTCCTTCGGAAGCCATTTGCAATATAAAGGATGGTCATTGCAGCAATAATTCATCGCACAAAGACTCACAAGTCTTAATGGTAATGGAAGTTCTTCGGTGTTTTTTTGTTTTTTTTTGCAAGCATATTCTTTGCGGGAGTGATTTAATCGTTTCCTAACCTCATATTCAAATGACAGTTTGTTTTGTGCTTTTATTACGGTCATTTGTCACTGAGACAAATTCAACGACCCAAATGTGTCAGTGGTTGATTAATTTATTCAATTAATTGGAGTGAAAATCTTCAACAATCAAAGGAATCCTAATGGAGGCTTCTTGATTCTAAATGATGTCACCCGAACAACTTGAGAGTTTATTCAAATGTTCATCCCTGATGTCTTTTTTTTGACAAGTTCGTTTTTTCGTCACTTCTTCTGCGTTGCTTCTGAGGGGTTTTTTTCGATCATTGAGATTGGCATTAAAGTGAATTTTAACATACTTCGAATTTACTTTTCGACTTCCATGACTTGTGTGACATCTGTCAAGATTGTAGTGACAGTTCTGAATAAATCGCAGTGGAAGGGGCTATATTCGTAAGCTCCTGAGATGTGATTCCCTTGGTTTCTTTGAAATACAGAATCTCCTTGACATTGATGAAAACAAAAAACATCTGTATGATGGTAGTGACGGATTAGATCAACTTGCAGTGAAGGGAGGCTATGTCCATAATATGATTCTCTGGGGCTTCTTGGAAATACAGAATCTTCCTTTCCTCTATGGCCTCGAAACGCATGCGAAATGCTTGACCTTATTCAAAAGTGACATCAGTCAACATGACAGGAACGCTTTTCATCAACTCGGAGGCTATTCTCGTAGGTTGTAGTTACACTTTGGACCAAGCTGTAGTGAAGGCTTTGTTCGTAAGCTTTTTCAATATAATTCTCCAAGTTTCTTCGAAATACAGAATCCTCCTTGACATTATAAGAAAGTGACATCTGTCAAGATTGTAGTGACAGATTGGATCAACTTGCAGTGAAGGGAGGCTGTGTTCGTAAGCTCTTACGATGTGATTGGCTTCGAAACACGTGTGAAATGCTTGACCTTGTTCAAGTGACATCTGTCAATTTTGCAGTCACTCAAAGAAGACTTTGGTCGCATGCTCATCCCACACGAGTGTCTCGGTTTTTTCGAATGACACAATTTTCACTGAATGTCCAAAGCAATGAACATGCAACTCCATTCCATTACTCACAGAAATCATCCAAGAATTCCAATAAAATGTCTCTCAGATATCATCGCTGCTTTTATCAACCATCCACCCAATCACTGCAGGTGGAAGCATCAGCGATACACACTTCACAATAAAATTGCAGCAACACACCGATAAAACTCCAATCGCTCTGGAATTCTGTTAATTTTCTACCTTATCTCAGATATCCGCTTTTGAAATCAAATCCACCCTTCTCACCACCACTACCACACCCCATTACGTCCGACAGTCAATCCAATCGAATACCTCGACATAAGGGTGACACAAAGCAAAACCCCATTGGCCCGCAGGTAACTACCGGTGTTTTCAATTCGCACATGTCGCACTCACTCATTTTCCACTCGAGCGATCACAGTTTTGTGTTACGTGTAAAATCAGTGTCCCGCGGCCAAAGAAAACACACGACCGTACCGTACCATACGAACATGCCCAAGCACAAACAATGTATGGATCGTCGGTAAGCAACTGGCAAACACGACACTACATCCGAATGCAAAGACTCGCGAATATCCGCGATAAATTGATGCAAAAAAACGCGAGTGTTTGGAAAAAAGGGCGCGTAAACGAGAGACGTCATCACATCTGGAACGACACTGCCCTCGATCCAACCCAGTCGCAGTGCCAGTGCGGGCATGTTAGTGCGTGTGTGTGTTTATTAATTTATTTTCATTTACATTTTTATTGTTGTTGTTGTTACTTGAAAAAGCGTGCTCGCCGATGAGGGACGAACGAAGGCGGAGATGAATCAACTCTGCCAGCAAGCATGTGGTAGCTGGTTGCGAATTCGTCAACATACCCCGAGACCCGACAACACCGTATCGGGCTTCACGTGCGATTCCCCCTTTTTTAGATGAACGACATGAACGACACATGGTAAAAGCCGGCTGCGGTCTTCCACAGTGGCTACACGAAGTCTGGCGCGGTGACGATGAAGATTTCGCTTTGTTCTCCCATGGCGCGTAATCAACAAAAAACAAAAAAAAAAAAAACTCGTCATCGCAAAAGCTGCTTGACCATATATGCAGAAGCAACCAACGATAGACAGAGTGCGAGAGAGTGAGGGCATCGGTAGCATTCAGAGAAGTTAGACCATCGCACCGCACACAGCTCACAGCAAAATTCAGTTCATATTCAGCGGGTAGCTGAACGGAACCAATGCCATCAGAGCCATCAGCACTACCACCACCACCACCACAGCTCCATGATTCAATAATAAATAATTTAAATTGATTCGTCTAATGTTTACAATTAGCCGCTTCAATGAACAGATCCAAAACGGGTGGGGATTTTGTTCTCCTCGGCTCTTCCGCAGCGGCGAACACATGTGCGGCATTGTGGTGCAAAGTTGAATCACTTATTTCCAACTAGCTGCCGGAATAGAGTGAAGTGAAGCGGAGGAGGCCTCTCTGGGTCGTGGGATTGTGTTTTCGAATACATTTCTTTTTTTCAACAAAAAGATATCAATGAGATAAATAAATGTGTTTGGTAAACAAATAGAGAGCACTTGCGATACGCGCATATGGCACGCTATGGCGTTTAATGTGCTTATCTAAGCACAGAGCTTTGTATTTTTTTTTTAAGTTTTGCCACTCGACTCCTGTTGATAATTGATCCAGACAAAGTTGTCTGCGCTGCATACGGGTCGTGTTTGAGAAGTAATGATACGGCGGCGGGGCGTGCCACAGGGTATCAGACTGAATGGTGTGTTGTTAATGGTTATTGATTGGTTTATGTTGGACTCATTTGAATAGTTGGTATTTTGTTTGTTTTATTAAGCTGTTTCAAGCGAATGATTGCTTATTTACTTAGGTGACTCCAAGGGGTGTATCCCAAAGAGAGGAAATTCTTCGAATGTGATTTAGGGGAGAAACATCGTCAAGCTCTCACGGACAAAATGTCAATTCATTTGCGAATTGTTTTGAGGGGAGGTGGGTAAACTTCGCTTTGGGAATCAGTGAACTTGTTACATTTTAAATGTCAGGGACGACGATACAAAGAACATTAAAAATTATTCTTTAAGAATAGACATTAGTTTATTTTTTTTCATGCTGGATATGAGTTTCACGGTGAACTGTTGCCAAAGAAAAACACGAAACAACTTGACAGCTGACAGTTCAGGGCTGTCCAAAACGTAGAGCGTCGTCATAGAATAATGATTTGTTGCTTACTTTCAAAATAATGAAATAAAATGTGCACAGACTCGTTTAAATATTCAGATAAACTGTAATAATCTGTGATTTTAGACACCAAGTTGTCTGCCATTACAAGACATATCGAGGTAGTCTGTGAGTGTTGCTGAGTGACTACGAAAATTAATACGATGCCGTGACCGAGAATGTTCTTAAAGAAATTTGGATATCCAGGGGCCTCAATGATGGACTTTTTACATTTTTATTTTTTACTTTATTTGCAAGCAATGCACAGCAAACTGTTCTCCGTTTTCCATTACGCGATGTTTAATCAAACAACTAAATCGAGTTGTTTCTTTACCCACGTGAATTCCCATGCATACAAGACTAGACATCGAAGCTAAAGCCCAGTCTTCTACAGGCCCGTTCGCCGAGTTTTTTCGATGAGACGATAAGATATGGTAGTCGTCTCCCACAGGTACATTAATCAGACTGTTCAAAGGAACGAAGGAGATTTCTGACGAAGTCCTTATTCGCACTGCATTCAATGCAATGAATTCACTAGCACACATAGATCATGTTGGTCCATTGTGATACCCAGAGTCAGACTACTACCACTGATTGACCACTCCAATGATATTGCAGTTAAGTTGATCCCAAAGGCAAATGGTGACTGGACCAGATTTGAAAACTAGGTAAAAGCGTATTAACTTTCGAGCCGGGGACCCCAGTAACCAAGCGCAAGCACTTAACCAGCTGCGCCATCCAGTCGTCCTCCTATAACGAAGATCATTCTCCAGGAGTTCCACACGTCTTAAAAAAGAAGCAGGTATGTAAGTGGATCAGCTCCTTTTGGTCAATTAAGCGATTAAAAAACAATGTTATAAAAGAGCGTTTTCTTTGTTGAACTACAACAGTTTGTCATGGGGCGTTGTTGAGTAATGGGCCTGTTCGTTTTGAGAATGATGGAAGCGCTTATTTTGTAGCGAATCACAGAAGAAGGCACATGTAATTTCATTTTCGTATCAATGATGGGAAATCGGTTCTCATGTGCTTAAGGACACCATCCCGAGGTGGATGCAGATCAGCAGTCAAATGTCAAGGCATAAAGATAGTGATCCCTAACGGTACTGAGAAATCAACGGACAAAACGATCAAGTATCTTGGCGTTAACTTTACAACAGCCATTCGAAACTGACCCTTAACCTAGGCTTCCATCGCATCTATAACTTGATGCACAAGCGAAATGGATTAAGCCAAAGGGCTAAGCTACTGCTCTACAAGCAACTTATACGGTCTATCTTAACGTACGACTTCCCAATATGGCATACCATTTCTAAGGCCAGCTTGAAGAAGCTCGCAATTTTCGAAAGGAAAATACTGCTAATATGTACCGGACTCACCTTCGACAGGGACCGGCTTTACGCCCAAACACGCATCATCCCCCTGCAACAGTACATTGTGACACTGTTCAGAAAGCAGCTACTAGACATCAACAACCATCCTAAAAAGGAAATCAGCAACTAGAGAAACACAATCCCCCGACAACGCTACTTCAACGCGCTCAGTCTGCTAAACGAGCAAAACTGTCAAACGACGTCGAGCTGCATGGATTCTACCAGAGCAGTGAGAGCAAGCACTATCGAGGCTAAATCGGCTACCAAACCACCACCCCATCCCAAAAGGACCACAGTAAGCATTAAACATTGTAGGACATAAAAAATAAACAATAAACTCACAATAATACCAAATGTTAAATTAAACAATGTACATCAGTTGAGCTCCTATTGTTGAGCCAACACCATAACCTTTAGTTTGTAAGTCAAGCTGTAATCTCAATTGTAAAAATACTTTTTCTGCTCAACCAAAATGTTAAAACCGCTTTCATTTCATTATTTTTGCATAAGTTGGTTAGTTGGTTAGTTAATCGTTTGACAAGAAGGTATTATACCAAGTGAACAACAAAGAGAAGAGTTGTTTGTTACGGTAACAGAAGTACTACTTAATATCAGGTCTGGAACCACCGGTACCAATTTGTGCGTTCGCATTCTCAACTTAAGCTGAATCATGGAAGTTTAGGACATAAATTGCTATCTTTCAGCAGCTGTCAAAGTTACCAATGACATTCAGCTGTTATAATATCCAGTAAAGTGCAAACTTACATTTCATCATGTGTCGTTTGAACAAGAAATGAAGTATTACAGATATGCCAGACTTCTACCTCTCTTGCCCCTTAAAATGTTTGACAACTGCTTTTCATTACGTTTTCTTAAATCAAATTGACCAATCAGAGGACAGCATTTAAGTTATTTCGTGAATAACCGTCAAAAATTCGTGAATATCTGTAAAAAAAAATTCACTCACACTCAAATTCGTGGATGGTCTAGGGGGCAATCAGCTGTGAAGTAGGCTATGTCTGTAATACTTCATTTCTAGTTTGAACGCAGATTGAACGTAAATTATTAAAAAGAATATTCTATCTATATCGGCTGAGTTGCGAATACGCAACGTGACTGATTTTGTCAATTCGGCGCCCATTGCCTGTATTGGGCATGATCTGCGTAAGACTTTGTTGACGCAGGAGTTGGAGCCAAATTACCGTAGACAAGTGAGTTCGCTTATTAGATGCTGGAAATGTTGGCCGAAGAATCAGATTTTGGCCAAAAATTCCTTTTATACAAAAAATTATTTTGCACTTAACGCCTTTGTCAACAAGCATTGCCGTCATTAGAGCGAACACAATACACAAGTGTTCGACCTAACCTAGTCTTTCGTTTATAATCTTCACGATCAAGTTCAAATTTGCAACCGCTTGCTGGAGTATTATTACTTCATGATTCACAATAATCATTCACGATCAATGGAGTCACAGCAAACGTCAACAAGACGTCATGCTCCCCAAATAACTCCTCAAAATCCTACACAGTAAATCAATACATGTACTGTTATTGAAAGGTCTAAAAACAAAACACACAACAGTGAACGTTATCAGTCAGAATGTCAAAAAAAGTGTGTCTACAAAAATATGGGTCGACAGACAACACTCAAAAGTAAATCGAACATATTCAAGCGTAATCACAGGCTTGTCTCAGTCAATTTTGACACATCAGTCTACTGAGCGGATTATCAAACGTCAGTGTCGCAGCAGCACCGTAATCTACACTCAACCTTGACACTCTTGTATTGATAATTTATAAGACGTCCAAAGCAAAATCTTTTTTTTTCAAATACATTTTACGACCAAAACACTGAACGAACAAGAAACCGAGAAGAGAAGAAAAAAAAATGCTTTCCTCTGCAAGTCGGTGAGCTGGTTATCGGCGGAGTCATAAAAGTTGATTTCTAGGCATACATAAATTTGAGAGGCACATAAAATTCAGCCTTCCATAAAAGGACGTCATAAAGCTCAACAAAAAAAAATGAAAATGTGTACCGGAGAGAGATTATACAAGACAAAAATGATAAAATTCCATATTCTTCTGATATATATATTTTTTTTGTGAAAAGGTCGTGTTTACAAAGGACGTGGGTTTTCGTCGTCGTCGTTGTCGTCTGTCCTGTGTGCTACCACACCCACGCGAGATTTGCTGCAGGGTGGAAGGAAGGAAGAAAGAAGAAGAAAAGGATGCTGGCTCCCTGCATTATTAACCTACCTGGCACGCATTTGCTTCTCAAACCGACGAGAATCTAAAATTGGGTTCATACGGCCGAGATCGAGAAAAGGTCACCCCCGCGGCAGTCCGTAAATATTCAGATTTTATTTTTTTTGTTATTGTTTGCTTCTATTTTTCTTCCTCCCAATTGACGAGTTAACAACTCGACAGCATAAGCACTTGAAACACTTGGCCAACAGTTTACAACTAATAACAGCCCGATACCCAAAAATTTCTTCACAAACTTTTCTCGGATAAGTTCACTTTCCTTTCCCCAAAACTTGGGTCCTCGCAGGAGAAAGCAAAAAAAAAAAAACTCGAAACGTTTCTCTTCAAAGTTATACACTTTATTTCTGTCTCTTTCGCAAGACAAAACTGCTCACGTCACGTACTAGAAACGAGCATCTCCCCCGAAAAAAAACCGAAAAGGCAACACACAAGAAAAAAAAAGAATGTCATCGACTTTGCGTGTTTTTTTCTGTATTTGAATGCGCCCTTCTCAAAACAGGATACGCAGGACGAACAAAAGCCGCAGCACAGACACAAACACACGAGCAAGCAGTCCTTCACCCATTCACACGTAGCAGCGACCGAGAATAAAACCAATGAAGCGCCCCAAGAGGCCAAAATTAAGTATCCATTACATGCAGCACATGTGCGCTAGTTTCAATGTGTGAGTGGGTGAAAGAGACCAACCGATATTATGTGTATTTGAAAAGCGATAACACACAAAAACGAAAACGAGACCCGATGTCAACCGACGGCGATTAACTCGGCTGTACTGTGTTTCGCTCACAAATCGATTAAGATGAACTTCCACACGCCATTCTGCGTGACGTCGATGACACGAAACAGTCGCGTTTGTCTCGCGACGCAGCCGAGAGTGTAGATGACAGTAGATGCGGCGATGGCGATGGCTGGGCTGATAGAAGGTGAGCGCAGAATGGCTGACACACATGTTCAGTCATCAACACACAAATTAGAATTAAGGCACCCAGGGCCGCCAGTCAGCACCAGCAGCAGCACCACCGTCATGCGAGTGTGTGCGGAAGTTCACTTCACATGTAGAGAGAAAATTCTCCGGCTGGCGGTGGCGTGCCACCATTTCGTATTCAAGAATCCACCCTCGGGCGACGACGGGTGGTGGTACGTACCAATGTTGCCGTGGGGAGGTTCACTGATTCGTATTAACTACGATTTTATGGTCTCATTACGGGACCACTTATCCACTTGATGATTTATGCAAGTTACTTGGATTCCCTTTGACGAGCGACTGGAGGGAATGGCCACAAAAGCAGCTGAAGATCCAGCCAATACAACGTCGCAGTTTGGCATGGCAAATTGGCTCCAGGATTAGGACAGTTTAGAGAAGATTGAAGGCAAGCGGAGATTCACCTCTGCAATGAGGAAGAGCCCACGGGGAAGAAGTGTCGGCTCAATAAAAGAATCATCCCTCAACAGAGATGAATGGATGCACTGTGTATGGACGATAAAAGTTGAGATTCCGAGGCGATATAAATTTTAAATGACCTCGTAAACTCCACGTGAGCACTTCATTTTGTAGCAAATCTGGAGGGCGGTAGCGGCGGCGGCAAGCGCATGACAAATGTCGTTGAATTGAAGCGGAAACAAACGAAAAATTGACAGCCTGGGGAGTTTCTTGGGGGTAACGTGTGTTGACGAAGATCACGTATGTTAATGATGACAAAGCTAAAAATACATTTTTATAGGGACGCATTAACACCTGCAAGTCAACCAGAACGATGTACGGACGAGATTAAGGGAACTAAGCGACTCTGTTCGTCGGTTTTCACTTGGGGAAAGATTTAGAAAATGTGTGGCAAATGGTTTTGACAGCTACAACGTTTCATTGGATTGCCATGGAATCAATCTGAAAATGGGATCAGCTTGTGGAACTGTCAATAACGACTAGATGGCGCATTTGGTTAAGTGCCTGGCCTTCGTTAATGGGGTCCCCGGTTCGAATCCCAGTCACCATTTACCGTTGGGTTAAAAATAACGGCACTATCGCTGGAACAACATGGTCTAAGTGCACTGGTGAATTCACTAGCAGCCTACCTAACCTAACCATTGGAACTGTCAAATAATTCAAATGACGTTCGATTGTCAGTAGACAGGCGGTTTGATCATGTTATTCGTCTTTCTTTTTTTACAGGTGGACACCCTGTGTCTCGTGTTCCACCAATGTAAGCAAAATTGAACGAAACTTAACGAAGCTGAAGGAATTGTCAGTATTGTGGTCACTGGGTAGTATTTCTGTGCATTCACTGCATTGTGACATAAGTCTTCCTGCGTCCATTATGATTGGACATTAACATATGCAGCGTTTTGAATGGACAATCGTCCATCGGAAGTCATGGAGACAGTTGCTGTCGAACATTATGTAAATCTGATTGGACACCCAAACGTTAGAAAACTACCTCCGATGAGGATTTGAGACAGTGAATTGATAACAAATGTGTCCAGGTCCTCCATTCAGATAAGTTCCCACTTTTTAGTTGATCCATACAACTTGGGGAGTTGTAGTATCTCCATAACTCACGCGAAGTGTTGCCGTGGAAGGGAAAGATTGTTAAGCACACAATACAAACTCGGTTTCTTTTGCGTAGGAGTCAACGCACATACAGCACACACTGAGGCCTGTATTATCAGTCGAATCGGGCAACTCGGATAACCAGTTAGACCGGAAACTATCCGACACTGTAGCATTACTTAGCTTACGTAGATTGTCGAAGTAGGCTCATATGTGGGTTTTAATTCGAGTCGAAAGGCCACTGCCACGTATCTATTGTGTAATTTTTGCAGGAACTATTTTAGGTAGGATCCGACCTGAAGTTGACAATACCCAATGTTGCCAGTCATACTTCATGCAACCGAATGATGGACAATGAATCTGAGAATATGATCAAAGCTTATTTCGGGATCTTTAGAAGTCCGTCGAATATTTGGTGTTCTAAACGAAGTAGCAACAGTCGCCAACTCTACGGGCTGCATGGGGATAATGACGGAGTACGAACGGCAAAACTGAAACGACTACATTTCACCATCGACATCGGGCGCAAGGTTTTGAGTAGTGATGGGTCAACTCGAGTTGATAACCCGAGTCAACCCGAGTTACATCCAAGCCGAGTTAAATTGATGGCCAACCAAGTTGCCGGAATTTAAACGAAGCGAATAATTGCAATGAGGTTTGTCGGTTTAAGAAATCTTGGGTTTGATGAATCACTAGTTTTGAACGATCCCAGCTTCATTTTTGATAAGGCTCAATCCACAATTAATTCTATAAATCAACTGACGACTTAACTTTGGGTAAGTAAGGTAACTAGCATAATGTTAAATAGTATTGCGAAAGGGAGCTCTATGGCTGGCAACAAAACAAAAATTTATCACAATCAATGGTCAGTTTCAGTCCTTGTGCTAAAATTTACAACCAGAAGAAGATCCAAGACCCGACCCGATTGTGTGGAGTTTCAACATTAAGTTTCAAAGCCGATTGTGGCGTTATATTGATTTACTGTAGAAGTCCCAGGTTACTTAAATTAAGTTATCTTTTCCATTTGGTAAAAACATTGGCATTCACTTCGGGAGTTTTTTCTGAAAAATCTTCACGAAGCATATCCACGCAGCAATGACAAGCTGTTGCGCGGACTTTTCGATAAGTCAGTGACTTTGATGCCAGATGGCGCTCGGATAACGTATTTAGATGATTTATCATGACATTTTTGTTTCTTATAGGCAAACAAAAAGGAAAAGAGATCCGCAGAACACTTATTTTTTTGCCAGAAATCAAGCCCTGGAAATATCAGAATTTGCAACTGTAGAGAGGTACAGTACAGTGACACAACCTTTAGGTGGACAAGCTCCTTAGGCAGAAATTACTCGATATATGATGCATACTTTTTGCTGCTAGTGAATTTCAGTGACGTTCCATAGACGTGCAAAGTCTTGAACGGACACGGACAGCAATTAAGCATATAAATAGTAAAATATTTTCTTCTTAGAGAAATAATACATAAATAGATTTGTCAGCTTGGAATCGGCCTGACTAAACAGGATTTGTTTCGTCAACTCCAACTCAGAGGGTGCCAGGTTCGAGTAACCAAATTTACCAACTTTCATAATTTACGGTTCCACCTCTTTCGAGTCACTGACAATGCTCAAAGAGTATTCCTTTCTAGAAAAAAGCTTATCCATTTCACCGTTCGAATTCGGCATAAAACTGTAGATCCCTTCCACACGTGAAAGAACAGCACGCGCAACACGAGTGGTTGCTGAGAAGGTAGGCAGATCCACCTTGGACAGCCGGGCCACCATATTTTTGTTATAACGGGATGTGTTAGCAGATTAGATTTTATAATAACAAAATGTTGGCTACATTTTCTTCACTCAAATAAAACCGTAATTACTTATGAGATTGATTGCCCCATTTGCCATCGACGACTTTGACAGATAATCACAAATTTTTTGACGTTTAATCACGAATCACCAATCATTGTTCCATATTTTTGCACACTTGTGTGAATGCAACAGTGCACCATGTGGATTATATTCGCTGATTGGCCAAAATGGACTATAGTGTGTCGTGTTTTAATACCTAAATCACTACTTTTTAGAGAGGCAGACAGAAACGGCTGTCTTTAAAATACGACAGTCATTTCTCGTTCTTCTGGTATTGTGCACATATGATTGACTGGCAGATATCATATTCTTTTGGAAATATTAAGAAAGTTGGAATAGCGCTGCGAAAGGTTTGTCGTGCCTAGAGGAGATCAGAAATGTATATATATATAGCATCATAGATAGATAACGACATTACTGTCCGTTATCTAGGGGTTTGTGCTCTCAAGGGGTTGAAATACACGAATACCTTCATGCTAGGACAATGACGAAATGTCCGTAAAGAAAGGTGTCCCTTAGGGTGTCCGTAAAGAGAAATTTGATTGTATATCTACTCAGCCATAGTAACGTGTGTTCGGGTCAGCTAGTCTCAAACATATTTACGTTCCCATCACATTTTCAGTTAGAATCAGTAGAAAATAATAAGCCATCCATATTGAAACATTGCCCTAACATTTTACTCGAAATATAAAAATATACGGCATGTTCTAAGATCAATTCACCAACTCTGCCGAATAACCGCTATGGTCCTCTAGACAGCACAAATTTACTACGTGGTTTTCATAAATTTCCCAACACAACACATCTTGTTACTTGGCATCACTTTTATTTTTCACTCTCTCGGGAACGAAATCAAACCAAATCGACAACTTAACACCTCAATATTGGCAACACTTATTCCAATGCAAAGGGTAATCATAATTGAAGTTTCGTCTTCATCCCTCTTACGCCAAGTGGCAGGGTATCCAAATCCGTGCCGTCGTCGTTCTGGTGCCGCTTCGGCTTCTGCTGATGATGGCGACGACAGCGGTGGTGGCGGCGATGGTGTTTTGAATTCGTCTCTCTCTCTTTCTCTGTGTGTATTGTGACATGCGAATTACGAGCAAGAAATGTAACGAGAGCACACACAAAAACAACACACTTTACATTTTCCCCATAACAAACGCAAGAAGAGAAGAGTGCTATAAAAAAAATTAATCAATTTTTTTGATGCCGCGCCGAGACCGCCGCCGTCGTCGTCAACGCTGCTGCTGCCCTTGTTGTCGTCCAAACAAAGCGCACTAAAATTCTGTGTATGCATGAAAAAACAGAGCGAGAGACAGTGAATACAGAAAGAGAAAGCCAACGTCCGCCACATGACAGGAAAAAGTTTTCCACAATACACACTTTTTTCTTTTAGAAAATTACAGAAAAAAAATATAAATTGTAACAAAATCTAAAAATGACAGAGAATCGTGTCCGTTTTGCATGTGTGGCGAAATTCTTATCGCAAAACGGCTAGCCTGCCGGTCTCAACCACGTGATAACAGATAATCAAAGATAAGCCCGACGAAAAAAATTACTTGTCCAAAGTTCAGCCATCAAAAATTGTTTTCATTCATTTGGGGGGTTATTTGTCGTCCACTCCCCTTTTTTGAGTGCGAACAACTGAACGGACCGGACAAGTGGAACAATAATAGCCACTGTCTGGACAGGGGTCTGGCAAATGTCTGACGAGACTATAAACCCTCCTTGATTAGATGCTCTCAATTTGACAGATAGGTGCTGGCGCGTCTGAATGAATGATGGGACATATGATGGCAGTTTTGATTGATTTTGCCGTCTGGCACCTAGGCCCATTGACTGGGCGTACAGCGATCAATTCGCACCCAAAACGGCTGAGTCTTCATTCAATATTCCCCACACCGGGTGGTGGGTGTGCTGCCGCTTGCATGAGAATTGAGAGTTTCGTAAAAAAAAAAAACGACCAACAAAACAATAAATCGCATGATTTACTGTCTGTAGGTCAGGGTTATGGATGCCCGAATAAATTACAATAATTTAAATATTTACCGTTTAGATGTCAAGCGACCATTTTTCCATTTTGTGCTCGATTATTATTTTACAACCGCCAACGCCAGCCACACACCGCATTGCCACAGCCACTATCATTGCCGGTTTAGGAAGTTTATTATGCTTGACGTCTGCCATATGACAGTAGACAGCGAAGCGCACACAGGTAAGCATTTGTTTCGCCTTACGCCTCACTACGGGCAGACGTACGTCCCCGTTCCGTCCCGTCATAACTAAGGTGTGCGTATCGTATATACTGTATTGTTACGACGTGCCATTCGCGTATAGTCGAGAATTTTTCTCGACTCGCTCTATTATTAGACGGCGGCAGACGCAGAATTGTGTGCTAAGTTATTGTTATTTAATTGAAATGTGGTTTCATATTGTATATTATGCCATGAATGAATGGGATAAATTGCGGTGGGCATGGCTGCCAATCGAGTGTGGAATATGCTCTGTGATGTGGAGGAGGGTGGTGAATGGAAAATTGATCGATGATATCGATTGAATCGGAATATCTCCAAAGAATTCGCATTAATGGCTTTGATGGCAACAAATGGTCTTTGATTATGTTGAGCCAATTGGATTGATTTCAAGATTAACATTCTTTTCTGGGTCACCGCTAAGTACTTCGATTGATTACGTTAATTGGGGAGGGAGAAGTGGCAACGATTTAATCGATAATCGACGATATGGTTTTTTCTATTCATAACAAGTGAAGAGATTATTTCATAAACCACTCATGATGTTGTACAAATGAACGTACTCACTGGCATTGGAATACTGAACGCATCTATTTGATGATGTGTTTAGCTTGACAGGTGACATTTCTACAGCATGGCTGAGTGGAAATTAAGTAATTTCAAGTGAAGGTAATTTTATAAATTGGTTTTGTTCGACTTTCAGTCTCCAAGCAATTAAAGCTTGGAGCAAACACGAATTGATCACGGCGCGTTAGACCTGATGCAGGATCTATTGTCAAGAAAGTGTACACGCCAAGGGCAAGAATCAATATTTCATTGTGTTGGGTACATGGCAGAGTACCTCGAAAAAAAACTCTACATTTCCGAAAGGCTAAGTCAGCATTCAGTATTTTGTCCACAATATGGAAAAGGACTGCCATTGGCTTAAACAGCAAGCAAATACTGTTTCCGTCCAACGTTGAGTCCGTGCTGTTATTATATGGATGCAGTACTTGGAAAGTGGCCGCCAATATCACAAGCAGACTACAGACGTTTGTGAACCGGTGCCTACGAAACATGTAAGGACCTTCATCAGAAAACGTTCCAGGGACGCGTATAGGCACCACTTATGAACGGCGCAGTGGATTGGTCATACCCTTCGAAAAGGCAACAGTTGCATAGCAAAACATGCGATGTATTGGAACCCACTAACCCATGCCGGTAGGAGAGCGGGTCGACCGAAAAGCCCAGAACAGTATACGATGTCTGCCGACAACTGGAGAACGAGAGCTGATAGTCAATGCGAGAAACCGCAAACGATGCCGCGTAGGATTAGTAGAGGCCCTAGGCTACGCAAGGCGATACAGGATCTAAGTAATTATGTTTAAAATTGTAGGTCTCCTCTACTCATGGAAGAGCAATATGATTGGTTGCTGCCACCTCGGATTGCAGCAATATCCTTATTATTTGTATTATTATGTATCTCTGTCGATAACGCCACTTGAATCTGTACACTTTCTTTTGACCGTCACTGTGTGCAAGTACTCGCTGACATTAAGGTTTAAAATGAGACTACATAGAAATCAGCTGCGTGTACCACAACAGAAACAAAACCCTTCATCCTATATTTCTTTGAATTCTCAAATCTTTTATCTATCCCCCTTTCCAGGAAGTCAAGTCATTTCTTCCATTGTCACTCAGGCTTTTGGCACGACTTCAATTGCTCCCGACCAACACTTCATCAGTGTCCTTCCTACTTCCATCACGTTAATTGTTTCAGAATTGAACTTGAAATTGTGTTTTCCACTTGCTGTTATCTGATCAAGAAGGGGGGCGTGCGCCTTTGAAAAAGACGATAATTTGAAGTGCCCATTGAAAAGGACAACTCGATGAAAGAATTTCTTATCAAACATCTCATTTAATATCATTTCTACGGAGACGAAGAGACTTTGCTCTTTCGAGGACCCGACCCTTTTCCCTCTCTAGCGGTTGACTTCCAACCGAAGTTGTTTTCTTTCGTCTTTTTTTTGTGTGCGCTCGAATGACAGATTGAACTGCTTTAGCCTTCATTTTCCCCCATCAGCAAGTCTGCTGTCCACTGAAAAAATACAATGTACAAAATCTGTACACCATCGCTGTGTCATCTTTGGAAAGAAATGCTCATAGAATGTCGGATAAGTTCATGAAGTAACTAAAAAGTTTTGTCAGCTGTTCAAAGTCAACACATGTTGTGTTTGTTTATCAATGGGAAACACAATTCTGGGTCAATGACTCGTGGTGCGTCTGTTGGAATTCAAAGACGTGTGAATAAACACGTATTCTGTTAGATGTCAGTGTTGGTGCTGGATACTGTTGTTTTAGAAGAATTCTAATGTAATTGAAGGATGAATAGGAACCCCGCAGGTGAAGAGCGAACGTCTAATTGACAAATGTTGAAGAGCTGATGGTTTACTGATTTGTTTATGTTGCAAAAGCGTGTGAACAATGTGAAGATTTGGACAATGCGAGTATAAGGTTTGTTTTGAATCGGCGGAAGAAGCACTACTTATTCGCAGCATAAAAATCTGAACAAGGGCAGCTGCTAACGCAACAACACGTAAGATTCCGATGGAATCTGATGATAAGATGCGGCTTGACATGTGAACAACATTTCGTCTGAAGGCACTTCTTCCTCAGATCTTAACAAGTTCACAGATGATATTCGTTTCACAGTCCTTTTCCAGCTTTGTTAATTCAAATGTTGGACAAATTACGACGTTGATACCGAGAAAGAAGCCATTTGAATATACCCCACGGACACACTTTTTTCTTTCCGTCACCTTACAGTCTGTTTTGCACGTGGACCTCTAACAACAAACCTCTGCAGCTGGAGTGGTTTCACACATTCTTTTGGCTCTCCCATTGAATGGGACTGACCATAAGCAACAGGCTTGAAATCTATGACTCTTCGGATAGGAGTCAAGTTGTCTAGTTGTGGTCCTCTCCTTCAGACCTTGCAAATGCAAACAGATCGCATGTAAAACCCTTCTCTGGAATATACCAAGGACTTATTCCTCTGCGCCGTAAAGCATAACTATGATGATAAATTTGTTTTATTAAATCTGCCGTGTCCTTCGAGAGAATGGTCTATTACACAATTCTAAAATTAAACACAAAGAAAAAAACGAAATCACCGTCCGCCGTCGAAGTACGTGCGTCTAGAGTTGGCGTGCGAGTTTTGCCCGATGTGCTGAAGAACGTTGTTGAAAATGTCACATTGAATAGTCGGACGAGTTCCCGTTACCAACCTTGTTAAAGCTGAGAATATTCGCCATCATATTCCTGCACAACATGACGAATTTGGCAGGAATGGCAAAACTAGACATGGCTGTGTTTACCTCGTTCTTTGGAACAGTATCATACACGGTCTTGAATTCGACAAACACGTCGTGTATCTGCCCTGCTCTTGAATCTTTTACAGGACCTAAAGCACTATGACGGTCTTATCTATTCGGCCTTAAGCCCCTCTAAGAAGCTACCAATAGATTGTTGATGAACGACTTCAGACGAGTATTTTCTGTACTCGGGCGTAGTCAAATAATGTTGATATGCTCATCAGCCAGCTGGTCAGCCATACCGGGCGATGGTTCCAGTTGCAATAAACAGAGGTAGACATTATCCTTTTTTCGGAGTAGGCGTCGTCAATAGGTTCATGCAAATTATACTTAGCTTCCACTTGTCGAAGATACTTTCCTTCAACACCTGTCAACGAACACGTCTGGTCTCTCACCTCAACAGAGCAGACGCCCAAAGTCTCAAGTTAATGCCTTAAATTGTTGAGCATCGTCTATGAAAATGATGACATCTCGGTTCATATTGCTGCATAGGAATGAAATTCACAAGTGAGGCTATCGCACATGCTTTGACTAGTCGTTTTTGTTTACACGTGCAGGGGGAAACATAACCACACAACTAGGTCCCACACAAAGAACTGAAAGTGGATTGGAAGACAATTATGCAACTACTTTGACCAAGTTATTGATTTTGTCAAGTACATTTCCCCTAAAGACAAAGGCAATTCAGTCAACTGGTGCAAGGAAGTGCAGGTCGAATGCTTTCGCTTGAGTTGTGCCTATTTTTGTATAATCCATACTAATTACAGCCCTTTGCAGTTCTAGGTAAGCTAAAGGGTTTGAAGAGAAGACTAGGTTTCCTCGAACTGACTAAGAAATAATTCACTCGCTGATGTAATTGAAATATCTCTGAAATCCCACACTAATTCCTTTCTACAAGCAAGCTTTTACAGACTCCCACATGATGCACGAAGGAGTACTCTTGCTTTGCAGGTACCAATTGAGCCTACAGAACCCAGCTTAAATGCACTGAAAATACATTCCACACAAAAGTTCTTCCTTCATTTTGAAGGACCTGTGTTGAACACCCACTCACGCGGCATTTTGAGCAACAAAAGCTTGTTTGGTTTATGCAATACTCCTCTACCATAAATCTCCAGCAAAACAAACATAAAATAAATGTAAAATGAAAAGCAATACATATTTCTCGTCTTTGAAATTCTCGGTCATGATCTCTTCACGCGTGTCATGACCCTAATCCCATTTCACACACTTCGTAAGACCTTGCCTATTAGCTGTTTCAAAACAAATATTTTTCTCTCCTCCACTCTATGCCGTCGTCGCGGTCGTCATCCACTACACACGTTGGAGGGCCGCCTTTAAAAATAACAACAAATGAATGTAAACATATTTTTTCACATGATATTTTCCTTTTTGACTTTACGATTTGTTTACATACATTCCCATCGACATATGCATGCGTTTTTCTTTTCTTTTTTTTCATTTTCTTCAGCTGAGTTGAAATTCAAATCAGCACCGCTGTCGAACGTCGATTTCATTCACTCAACGAACTTACGAGAATCCGAAAAGACTCCAGTGCATCGTCGTTGTTGTCGGTTGAACGAAGATACGTATCGGGAATGAAAATACACAGAGAATAGGCAACGCCGCTTAAAAAACAGGTAACAACAAAACATACAAACATACATACGATTTTTGTGTTGTGTTTCCATCGCGGTACAAGAGAAGAAGCAGAGAAAAATCAGAGACAGGAGGAAAAAAAGAAAAATAAAATGGCGACACTTTCTACTCAGTCCAGCTGTGGCGAGCAAGTTTCTTGAGTCTTGAGCATTGGATTCCTTCGTTGGAGAACAATTTGTAATGCTAGCGCATGTGACGGATTTGGAAGTCTTTTCAGCAAAATTAAATCGTCTGGTTTCGGTGTCCACCACACGTTCATTGAGGAAAATCGTTCACCTCCTCGCAGTAGACCACCACCCCCTTCAACCAATTCGCTGGTGCACGGACAATGGGAATGGCGGTGCTATGGTAGTGGCAGGAAGCAATGAGATGAGATTTTCCAACTAAGCAGGGTTGCCAAGAATTGTCACTGTCAAATACAAAATCAAAATCGAATCAACATCATCAAAACACGAGAGAGAGAGAGAGAGACTTGACTTGACGGCTACAGAACAGCAGACGGAATTCAATACAGAGGGCGCGCGCGGGCAATGGAATTACTTTTGACAGAGATCAATGCATTGGCAACCTGCCGGTGGATGAATTGGAGCGAACGAGACAAGTCGATTCTGGATTTCGATTCACTTGAAATGAAACGCGTTTATTTTTAGCACAGCGCAGAGGGATTTCTTCTTCTCACTCATTTCACTTTACTCTTCTCTTTCGCCACTCTGAGATTTGTGATATTTTTCTTCGTTTAGTTTTTCATTCTTTCTCCTTCTCTTCCTCCTCCTCCTCCTCATCCTCCTAATCTACCGCTTCTGGCAAATTCGTCTGACACTTTCTACTTTTAAAAATGTTGACGATTCAATACTTTCGTTGAAATGAATGAGGAAAAAAGGATACAATAAAATAATAAATAACAACAAAATTAACACATATTTTTAGCGCACCTGGTCGATCCAAGGACTGTCGTCGACTCATTGGCGGTTTTCAATTTTAATATAAAACGATTAATTTCGGCGCCCAAATGATTTTCATTCGCGGAAAATTCAGGGCAACTCCGAAAGACGAGCAACAAAACCAATTACATTTCATCACACACACACGAACAACTCGGCCACATATATACACCTGAAAATACTTGGTTTCGCTTTTCCTCTTGCTATATTCACACGGGGACTATGCACACACAGATTCACGTTGAGACAGAGTACACTTCTCCGTTTTTTCTTTCTTTTTTTGCTCTTTTTTTTCTTTTTTTCTATTGATACATTTGAACAGAAACGAATTCGAATTTTCACACGAAAAATTTGTGAATTTTTTATTCATTCAACAATTTTTTTTTCCCGAAGCACACAAAGGCCGATTGGACAGCACACTATTAATTTATTTTTTTTTTTCTTTATGGGTTGAGGGGGTTTTGCACTGAATTCCTTTTTGGGTTTGTTGTTGGTATCGTCGTCGTCTTCGTCGTCGCCGTCGCCGTCGCGCACACAGCAGCTGCTGCTCTTGTGTGGTTGCGAGATGATGAGGATGGATGGATGGCCGACTGGTGCGTGCAGAGGTCGAACTATGGTGTTACAGAACAGCACCAAAATATTGCATTATCGCGATCACTTTTTGGATATTCCGATGGTTTGTTGTGCACTCGAATCCGATGTGGGGAGCACTTTCGGTGGATTTAGAGCATTTTTTTTGTACGGGGGGGCGAATTAAACGAATTTTTCACACGGAGACCGTTTGACTGTCGTTCGTCGTGGTGTTGTGGCAGACTTCACCTTTTTGTGTGTCTCTGAAAAAAAAATATGTACGTGCGAGAAAGATGGAGGTAGAAGTGCATGGTGGTTTTACACCACTGTCAGATAGGCGCTTGTCTGTTGTCTCGCTTCAACCAATTGTTTAAGGCTGAAATGTGTGGTGAATTTTCATTCGACGTGGTTGGTCAGACTGGTTGACTCGGCTTAAGGCGGAATCACAATGAAAATGAAAGAATGACTTATTAGTACTGTTTGCTTTTGCAGTAATTTTTCAAATACAATTTGGAATACGATAATACAAAAAATATCACCCACCTTACAAATTATTTATCCTTAAATATATTCACTAGTGATATTTCATTTAATATTCTTTGAAACTTTATAAAATGCGTAGTGGCATTGAGTTCTTTTCAAAAACTTAAAAAACATATGCCCAGTCTTAGCTCATACCACGATTCCACCGAACTGAAACCGCGAGGTTCGGATGAACTTTTACTGAAACCTCAATATGCCGACTCCACAGAGGTTGAAGTGGAGTCGAGTGATTTGGTTTTCGAGTGATTTGGTCTCAATGTATAAATGCCCGTCAAAACAAATGTCACCCACTCTCAATTTTTTTTATAAGCACATATGTCATTGTTGATTAGACAGATTTTTTTCTGACTGTAGAGAAATTCTAAACTTATTATTACTCCACTCGATCTTATATAAACATATCGAATAATACAAATATTATTGTATTAGCCATTAGCTAGACTAGCTACTTCTAAGTCAGCTGCAAAAAAAAAATAAAAATCTTGTCATAAGTATCTAAACTTTGTATTTCATAAATTTATTTGCGAAAAAAGCTCAATAAAGTACTACTACTACTCTCAATTTTTAAATGTCCTCCAGAACAGCTGTCTGTTGACAGGAAATAATAGCAGCAGATGGAAGAGATAGAATGAGCAAATAATCACCAAAATAAATTGAAGTTCACTCTACAGGCTTGTTCGGTTTGACAACCTATCATGGACGAATGAATTCAACGGGAGGCTTATCAGAAACGGCGAAGTTTGCAGACCCCAAAAATGAATGGTGGAACCTGGTAAGTTCGGAGAAAATTTATGAAACCTCGCGGTTTCGTTCTGCGAATACGTGGTATAAGAGAAAGAAACCACGAATCGCTAAACTAAATGAAACTCGAACAGATCCGCACGAGTTCAAACAAGGGAAATTCGTTAAAAAAATCTAGGATTCCGCAATATCAAATATCTACCTAGATAAATGTCCTCCAGAACAGCTGTCTGTTGACAGGAAATAATAGCAGCAGATGGAAGAGATAGAATGAGCAAATAATCACCAAAATAAATTGAAGTTCACTCTACAGGCTTGTTCGGTTTGACAACCTATCATGGACGAATGAATTCAACGGGAGGCTTATCAGAAACGGCGAAGTTTGCAGACCCCAAAAATGAATGGTGGAACCTGGTAGGTTCGGAGAAAATTTATGAAACCTCGCGGTTTCGTTCTGCGAAAACGTGGTATAAGAGAAAGAAACCACGAATCGCTAAACTAAATGAAACTCGAACAGATCCGCACGAGTTCAAACAAGGGAAATTCGTTAAAAAAATCTAGGATTCCGCAATATCAAATATCTACCTAGATATATAGTGAAAGAAGTTAAGGAAAAAAACCCACTTTAAAGACAATAGTGGAATCAAACGCTATGGACAAATTGTAAAAAGTTTTTTTTAAATATAAGGATTCCTATAAGGATGTACATTTTGATAGGAGGCTAATAGGAAGGGACTATTCATGTAGATATAAGAAAGGAATAATAGGAAAAAAAAAAACAAAATTAAATAAAACCATGCATTTCTTATTAATTGATTTTATCTTAATTTTTAGTTCTGTTTGCTTGAATTTCAATTTGATTTCTTTTTTTTATGTTGTATTAAATTTAGAATATATTAAAACAGTTATAAGTAGGTACCTAAAGCATTACAAGAATAATAACATGTATCTATAAATAAGAAACAAAGAAAACTTAACAAAACGCACACCTGTCTATGGAATTAATCGGAAGTTTTTGTTTTCATATATTTGGAGTAAATTACCCAGTAGTTAGGACCGTTTTGACTTATACTACCCCTTAAGGAAAGTTTTGACTTCGTTCCTCTCTTAAAATGAATTATTTAGCTATATGAAAACAATTTTATCATTTGAGGGACGCTTGATATCTTACTGTTTGATATAAATAAAAACTTTCTGTATAGGACTCAAATTTAATAAATTTAAATAAAGTACAAAATGAGACATGAGCCAGTACTGAGCCCCCCTGTTCCTAATTCGAGCCCTTAGTGTTCCAGTAACGAGCCGCCAATCCAGAATCATAGCATAAAAACAAAATCATCCTTATTTTACAAGTTAATTTATTTAAAATGTAAAAATGGGAAAACATTAAAATGGGAAAACATTATTAAATACATTCATGACAAAAATTAACAAAAGCAGTCAAAGACATAAAAAATTAACAAAAAACATAATTACGTTTGCGTCCATTCTTTTCTCATTGTTCTTACAACGGGTCTTGAATGAATAACCAACGGATGGAATGAAAAAGTTTCCAAAAAATAATTTTATTTGAAATGTTAATTTCAAAAATATTTGTATTAACACGTTAAAAAAGTATAACATATTCTGTACGAAACAGCATGAAAGAGGACAATTAAAATTCGGAAAAATAAAGGTTTTCATAAGAATGGGTTTTTATAAGTATGTAATCTAATTGATGAATTTCGGAGGCGGACCCAAAGCAAAAACATAAATTCAATTTAACAAAAACAAAACTTTATCAAAACGGAGAACCAAAGAATAAAATAATATAAAATTAAGTTAATTTTTAAATCTACGGTACTTTAAAAAAAAAGTCTAACCGCCTCGATCTTTCCAATTCCTGTGTTGAATCAACCCCAAAATCTGTTTTAACTTCTGGCCAATTACAAAGTCTTTTTTAAATTTGTCGCTTCATTGCAACGCCATCTACCCGCTCTACGTGTTTTCACTCTCAAGGAGGTTTTTTATTTTCAACACTGATCTTGGATTACGGTCACGAACGATCAATCTAGGACGGTCGGACAGAATTGCAATATCTTGGTTGTGAATACATACCTAAACAGACTTTTTTTGTTCAAAGGGAATTATTTCTATATGTAAAAACTTTTATGGCAAAGCTTGGAATTAATATACTTAAATACTTATCACATATTTATCTAAAATCTACATAAAATGACTCATTTTAATTTTTGGTTCAAAATAGACCAGGCTCGTTAATGGAACTTGATTATTTTTTGATAACCCAATAACGAAAAGAATCCTATGTTCTTTTACTACTACATGATCCTTTGTGTGACATGCTTGAAATTAGTGATTTCAAATTACTTCAATTATAGTATAATTTAAGAGTGTAGATTTGCAGTTTCAAAATTCAGTACTATTTTTAATAGTAGGAATTATTACAGTTCGAGCGGGAGAAATAGGAGAAACATGCGTTAAAATTTGCCTATACTCGATCTTAGGCCCACCTGTTAGAAGGTAGGTGATTCCATAGATGCATAACATAAATGAAAAATCCCCTTCGTGACATTAGCTGCGTTTTTTTGCAAGCGTATATACGCTTAATTTTCAATTTGCATGCAAATTACACTAACAACAAATCCTATATCCGCTTAAGTTACTCAACATATCTATCGCCGCTTAAGAAATAAGCGCGGATAAAAACAATGCTTCCAAACATTATTATCTATGTGTTCATTCCTGAATTTATTCATTCACTGTTTAGGTTGCTGTATGTGGCTTACATTTGCAGGTGTGGTCGATGTATTAGATCATTTTTAATTGTTCTGGCATCCATAAGTATGCAGTTTTTGGTATACCCAGAGTGTATCTGCTATACATTCCGTTTAGGTTTCGTAAACGATTGTCTGAATTTGATGAAAATTGTTTTTATTTTATAATTATAAAGTGTTTTTTCTTTTAAAGTGATGGTCACGCTACACAGTCACAAAACGAAGATTGCACCCTTGACTGCTTAGCAAATGTCATAAATGTTGTCGGTGCTGCCAAAATTTTATGATGAATCATTAAGCGCCGATGATCGTTTTTTTGTGCACTTATAATTTAAGTGTATATACGCCTATTAAACAAGTATGAATAGAGGGTTTTAGGGTAATATTCCGACTCGATCGACGGAAGGTGATCTTTTCATATAAACATTTTGGCTGTTTCTTTTGAATAATTTTGAAGAGTAGTATCATTGTAAATGAAACCTATAGTGGTACCATCAGACGATTCTTTAAAGCAGTTCCTCACGACGCCTAGAGGGCCAACCTTCCTTTCTTGCGAAAGTAAAACAATTTTATTACTATGAGAATGGAAGAGAAATGAAATATTGAGTGAGAGATGAGTGAAAACATAGCAAACACCGATTTTGCCCTCCTATTCCCATTCATAAGTTCTGAATGGAACTGGGTGAAGAACTTGGCGAAGTATTGTAGGTATTGCGTGGATATTTTTCAGAATATGTCGATCACGGGAACGAGGGATGAAAAAGTGTCCAAAAATGGATTATCCTTACTGTGAATGAATGTGGCGTTTAGTGTTATATAGAGGTTTTTTTTTGTGGAAATCGTTTCTTTTTTTTCGTTTTTTTTTCACACAGTTTCCATGAATTCAATTAATCCAGTTGAAATAAAACTCCGTTTAATGATGTAGGAAGTGAAGATTTTTAGCTTAGAGAATTGGAGGACAGAGAAGAGATAGCCTTGTTTGTTCACAAAAAAATGCCTTAACGGCTGCTTCTAACGTTTATGACAAGATGATTAGGATAGCCTTAGGTGGTAACGATTAGATTTAAATATTCTTTCTATCTCTGAAAATGTCTTGCAGGTATTAAAGGCTTGTAATTTTATTAGGAGGGCTTGTTCTCTTAATTTGTTTGTCTATAATCTATCATTAACACAGTGCATTGTGAATTTTTACAATTAAGTTTCTTAATTATAATAATATGGGTGGCAATCCGAGACGGACCTGTGCCTAGCTTCTCAGCAACCACTCGTGTTGTGCGTGCTATTGTTCTTTCACGGGTGGAAGTCACCTACATTTTAATGCCGACTGCGAACGGCGAAGATGAGAAGCTTTTTCAAGACAGGAATACACTTTGAGCATTGTCAGTGACTCGAAAGAGAAGTGCCGAACCTGGCACCCTCTTCGTAGGAGTCGACGCACTTACCCACTACTCCACGGCGATCCACAATTAAGTTTCTTGTGTAATTTAAATGCTGCAAAACCCGACATAAAAATGTAAGCGCTGCTGATTGTAGCTTCTCTGACATTCAATTGACATCGTATTCGATACTGTTCGAATTATCTATTCACGAAAGATGACCTGCTAAGGGGGCTTGAATCTTCATAACCCGCATTTTCTGACAATATCAAAATACTGCTTGTTTTTGTTTGCACTTAGTGATTTGTAAGCTTTCCTATTATTACTTCCTACGGCACTGTCCACATTCCCAAAATGTTTGATACGGTTAGCTTTGAAATATATCTTCTTCATACCATACAACGCAGCACACATGACACCACCCAACACAGCTTAAGCATGATATAAACACACACAAGATACATATACAACATATATTCAACTGCTAATGCGATGTATGTACGTCTATACATATCAGGTGCAGATTAGACCAGATGCGGATTATAGCAGATACATTTTGTAATCACTAGCTGTATTTTTTTGCAAGCGAATATACGCTTAAATTTCAATTTGCATGTAAAATACACTAACAACAAAGCCTATATCCGCTTAAGTTACTCATCATATCTATCGCCGCTTAAGAAATAAGCGCGGATAAAAACAATGCTTCCAAACATTATTTTCTATGTGTTCATTCCTGAATTAATTCATTCATTGTTTAGGTTGCTGTATATGTGCTGTATATATATATATTTTTCATTGTTTTGGCATGCAGTTTTTAGTATACCCAGAGTGTCTCTGCTATACATTCCCTTCAGGTTTCGTAAACGATTCTTTTCATTTGATGACCGTTTTTATTTTATTTTATAATTAAAATTATATATCAACCATCACATTCCACGAGTACACCCCTGACTGCTTACCAAATGTCATTAATATCGTCGGTGCTCCCAAGATTTTATTATGAATCATTAAGCGCCGATGATTGTTTTTTTGTGCACTTATAAATTAAGCGTATACACGCTTGCAAAAAAACACAGCTATTATGAGAAGTAATCAGATTGATTAAGCTTTGTAATCTTAATCAGATTACATTAATGATCTGATTACAAAAGTAATCACATTTGAAACACAGCAGACATTCCACCACCTAACAGCTCACACAGGGCACACACAAAAGAAAAGTTCAACTGCTAATGCGATGTACAGACATCAGCAGGTGCATGGTCTAGTCGATGATCGCATTTTTTATTTTGTTTTCTTCTTTAGAGGACAGAGCATAGTATGAAAGAATTGTTTGAATATGAGTGAAATCATTTTGCCACGGGTTACGCCAATAAACACAACAACAACACACAACAAAGACCAACCACCCAACACACTGTGAGCAGTTTGGCCGTGATGTCTCTTCATTCTCATTCTTACGCGCCCACCACCTTGTAGTTAGGTAAGAAATAACTCGCTTTGTGTTGGTATTCAACAACATGTGGGCAAGGGGCGATAACGAAAACGTAGGATATTGATATGAGATTAGTAGAGTGAAAATATATTATCACTCTGAGTGCTTCCGCTTATATTTGAGAACAAAGAGCGTCATATTTTCCCGTACTCACTGACGTAACATTTTCTTCAACTATTAGTTTCATATACAATGGTAGTATGTACGACCGGTAGCATACAAATGCTTCCAGTTCGTATCCTAGGAGTTTGCGACGTTTTTCCGAAACATGCTCAAATCTGCTGAGTTTAAAAACATACCGTGAAGCAGCGTTGATTGCTTTTGTCAAATTTTGGGAGGAAGAATAATCACAGTCAGCGAACAACTCAGATCCATATGTCAAGATTGACAGTATGAGTGCCCTGGCCAGAAATGATTGCTCCTTAGTCCATCGACGAATTTGATTTTCTTCTTGACGGATATTCATGAATTTTTGACGGTTATTCACGAAATAAAGTAAATGCCGTTCTCCGATTGGTCAATTTGGTTTATGAACACGTTATAAAAAACAGTTGTCAAAAATCTTAAGGAGCAAGAGAGGTAGAAGTCGGGCATCTATGTGATAGCCAAGTTGCCTGTCTGATTTAATCGCATTCAACGCCCGCCTTTCGTTATGTGGGGACATTCGTGCCTTGCAGCATACTATTCCGGCGAGTGATGCCTGCAACACAATAGTGCGTTTGCGATGGCGTTGGCTTTCAACGCACACAATTCAGCACAAAATACAGCGTCGACCTGCGTTAGTAAAAATTGAGAGAGATGAGAGGATCCATCGCACGTCATTATTCAACATGTTGGATATTTTTTGACAAAGAGGGGTGCGCTGTGAGAGAGATTTTCTTCCAAATGGACATTATTTTGTGTCAACTGTCATTTGAGAAATGAAAACAACGTCTTTCGGTCATTAAGAACTGAGTTCAAATCCGGGCCCATCATTCTGAAAATAATTATAATCTCTGATTTGTCCCCGTTAACATTCATCCCAGCATCAGAATAGGCCACCGTCTGGGAGAATGTGAGGATAACTAAGTCATCTCCAGAAAGACGATGACTTAACCTCAACACTCACAATGTGAAACATTCCTCTCATTGACTGCGCTGCAACATGCCATTCATATATACAATGAAAATGAGACGTGACAAGACGTGCCTTTGGTTTCTTAAATAACGATTTTACTAAGAAGCTTTGCTTTATCAATCAAAATACGTGTTGTTTTCTTCGTTTGCATCGTTTTTGTCTTGCTCCTAGTTTTCGATTTCAATCAGATTATTTTGTTCGCAAAGTCTTGTTGTAAATATTCGCTTAGCTTAAATGTTTAGTTCACTCATAAATCTTTCTTATAGACAAACATTTTTGTATGAAATGTTAAACATTTTTCCTCAAGTTTACTATCTTTTATCCGTGTTTTTCTCATAAGCGTGTTTCTTATCTTAACTATAAGGCAGAAAGTTTGTGTGTCTGACCGACAAAGGCTCCGAAACTACACGTCGCAGAGCTCTGAAATTTTCAACAAAAATCATTCTAAAATTTAGATGCTGAATGTTTTTAAGTCGGTACGACATACGGTTCGGAAGTTACGAGCACTTTTTAAACGGGAATAAAATTCTCAAAATAAGGGTGGTTGCATCAATCCGGTATGAAACCATTTCAAGTTGCGTAGTCGTGTTGTAACTTCCATATATACACACACACATTTTTCATATTTTGCTTTGGTGCAACCATTCATTCTCAATCGAACATATACGAACGACTGCCTGAGTCACCAAACGAAAAGGAAACAATAAACATTTTCGCACTTTTCTTATTTTGTCATACCAAACTATCTATGCATGTACATATACACAGCTACACACCAATTATTCAGTTTTGCTGAAATTGTGAATATTGAACTTCTGAACGGATTAGCCGATTTAGATAAAATTTCAGAGCTAGACTAATTACATAATGTGCTAATTTTTTTCATGGTTCATGAAGTTTGACTTCAATTTGCACAACAAGTGAACATCGCGCGCACGTACATAGATGGGATTTCCAAGAACTTTTTCTTTATGAATCGCTTGATATCCCACCACGTTGTGTGTAAATGGTTGAGAAAAACCGTAATTTCTGTCCGTTTTGCTGCAGCACACATTGATAATTCAAGCTTCAACATGTGTGCACACAGTCAACGAATTCTACTCATTATGAGTAGGGATGTGAAGGAGGGATTGGGATAGGCATCAATGACAAAAGAAAATTCAAATTCGTACGTTGCAATGTCGAGGGCAAAGGATCCAGGGCAGTTACACATTGTCGCTGATGATGTTTCTGAAACAAAAAATGTAGTCTACAAACAAGTTTTATAATAAAAAATAATAGAATGTTTAATTTTCTTTGCGTTTTACTATTTTAAACACATTTATTCAGGATATTTTGAAAAAACTATATTTTCACTACAGGTAAAGTACCGGTTGAAGAAACAAACCCGGGTACGAAATCTAGTATGAAATAAGTTTTACACGTAGTCTTAGGGGAAAATGCCTCGTGCCATCAAATATCTTCTTGTAAGCGTTTCTTTTTTATACGCGACTTCCATCCGTCATTTACTGTATAAACAAAATATTGGTATTGGTGAAATTCCTTCGATTTTTAGAACTGAACGCCAAAAGGAAAGAAATGAGGGAGAAATTCAACTGCAGAGGGAATTTGAAGCTTGGAAAAATACCAGAAATATACCAGGTGTTACTAATGCTGACTATCTGCAGGTGGATGACAGAGTTTTTCACAGATGAAGATTTTGTCGAGATATTAAGATGTGAATCCGAATCTTCTCAGCACGAAAATAAGGATGGCAGCGTCAGTGATGTAATAGGGAAAGAATTAGCAATAATTGAAAATGATTGGATTCAACCACCTTCAACCGAGATTTTTGCAATTTCATAACTCATTTTGAGTTTTTTTTTGTGGTGGTGGTTCGAGTTGTCGAAGTTTTGCGACAATAACGCAAACCAATCCTATGGCGGACAAACTGAAAATCTTTGTTGCGGCAATAACGCAAATCACTCCTTTGAAAGAAGCAGACACAAACTGTTTTTAACTTTCAAACAATTTAACACAAATTTAATTGTTATTACAAATGGAAAAAAGATAAAGTTGAAATGAAAAAAAATTTAAAAGAAAAATTAAACATTTCTTAAGTTTCTTATCTCGGTGCTTGGTGTCTTTTTTAAAGATATTTTTGAAGATACAGTTTTCTCTTATTTCCCTTTTAAAAGTCCCCAGCTTCTCGAACATATATTGGAGTAGTAAATTAGGACACTTTCGGATTTCTTGCTGGCTGGGAAATTCGATGTATATTGGCAGCATTGCCAGCAAGTTCGACTGTAAATGAAATGCTCTTACCTTCAGCATTTTCATATGACATGTCCACCCACTTTGAACTATGGAAACTATAAGAAAAATTCTGGTAGACTTTGGGGATGAAGAATTAAAACCTAATAGAAAAAAAATCACATGTGCCCAGTACGTTAAAATTGAATCATTTAAACACCTTTGCTATCAATTCAGTTACCCACTGTACGCTACCATTTAGAGTCAGTTGAGCCAACAATAAGTCATGAAAAATCATATCAAACAATCTCCAGTTGAATTCTGCTCCCTGACACTTGTTTATGTGTATTATGTAATTCCGGTTTATCACGAATTCCGACAGGGTTATTTGGTGGAGCATATAGTTCTTCTTTAGTGCACATTACAACTCAAATTAAGTTCACATCATGCCTTTAAAACGCCTCACCAAGTTGGATGCAAAGAAGACATTGTTTCTTCTGTGCGACATCCAAGATAAATTCCGGCCGGGAATGCCATTGTTTGATAACATGGTAAAAAACGCAAACAAACTCGTAAGTGAAAGAAAACATCTGATGGCAAAAAGCTTTTATTGTGCTGTGCCGCAGCTACGGAATCCAAGAACCGATTGAATGCACAAACCATTTCAGGTTCAAGCTGGTAAAGTGCTAGAAGTTCCACTCATCGCCACCGAACATTACCCAGAGAAGTTGGGAAAAATCGCTGCCGAATTGGATGTCAGTCATGCAGCAGGTGTTTTCCCCAAGACCAAATTCAGCATGGTAATACCGCAACTAGAATCGAAGATCAAGGAACTCTTTCCGCATCAAAAGCCCAGTGATGTGATTCTGTTTGGATTGGAGGTAGCGTTACAGTAAATATACAGAAATTGAATTTTTGTTCACAAACAATCTATTGCAGTCGCACATTTGTGTGGAACAAACAGCAATTGATTTGGTGGAGAATGATTACAAGGTTCACATTGTGGCAGATTGCAGTTGTTCACGTTTGAATCAGGATCGAGATTTAGCTTTGGAACGTCTTAGACAGCTTGGATGTATCATCACAACCAGTGAACATGTTATATTCAGCTTGATGCAGGACAAGAGTCATCCGAAGTTCGACATTGTAAGGAAACTAGTGAATGCACCATCCGTTGATATGGAGCTATCGAGGAGTGCCAAATTGTAAAGGGATTGGATTATGCTGGGGTATTCATTTCAAAGTTTTTCATCAATATGCTGGAGATAGTATAGGTTTGTAAAGATGAATGGTTATTAAATGTGAACGGTTATTCACGTGTTTCTTCTCAATTCGAAATTATTGAAAGAGAGTTTGGTTTAAGTGAATGTTCACAATTGCACTGTGGAGCAAGGAGCATCACGGTGAGACGTGATATGAGCAGAGCTGTAAAATGTTTTCATTACAATCCCGTATAGACCAGGACCTCATCCAACTGCCTCCAGAAACGTGCATCAAGTTGGTCGTTGTCTTTATCCACTTGTGTGTGCCAACATAATTTTGCCCAACTGACACGGAGTCGAAGACCCTGCTGGCCGGATTTAATTTGCTCATGCCCTTTTAAACGTTCGATTCATTGCCGCCTGGATCTGTACAGCCCATACAGCTGTTGGTTCAAATTTGCTATTCCACATGTAGTCAGCACAAGTAGGACTTCTTTATCTTTTGACATTGTACGTGTCTCAGCTCCGATATTATTATGTATGAATAAATTCTATGAAATACATTTTATACGCAAAATTCAATGAATGACGAAGCTTTATTGCAGTAATCGATTTATGCGATTGATTATACAGTGCTTCACAAAAGTTTGCGCACAAAAATGCAATTTAGAAAGAAAGCTGTCATTCACATAATATAAATTAAGAATATTTTTGAAAGGTAAATTCCAGTAAAACAAGGTGAAAGACTTCAGTTTTCCAGAAAATAAATTAAATATTGTCATTGGTTAAAAAAAACAATAACAAAGAAGTCGCAAAATTAACGCCACAAATAGGTGACAATAAATTGTAGGAACGTTACTACAAGTCTATATATAATCTCTAAATCTTATTTATTTTAGTGCTATTATTAAGTAGGATATCCTCTTATTCTTATAACCCTCTTTAGCTGGGTTTATATACATGCTACCAATTTGTTGTACGACTGGTTTTACGACTGGATGTCGCAGTTGGTAGAGTGCCTGCTCCTGGTTAGCAGGTCTCCGGTTCGAATCCCAGTGAACGCAAAGTTAATACGCTTTTATCTGGTTTTCAAATCTGGTCCATTCACCATATGCCGTTGGGATCAAATTAACGGCACTATCACTGGAGTAGTCAATCAGTCGTAGCAGTCTGACTGAGGGTATCACAATGGACCAATATGGTCTAAGTGTGCTGGCGAATGCACTAGCAGCTCCCCTACCTAACCTAACCCAAATTTGGTGTAAGAAATGCTTATATTGGTCCACTCAACTTATAAACTTCTTTTAACATGTTTTACTTTATTACTGGTATCGTGGGTACTGATCTTTCATTCCAGTGATTCCGAGATATGGTCAGTGGGAATGTGGTCAGGTTTTTGTTGTGGGGTTATATCGTATCATGGGGCTATGTAACAGCCAAATACATGCATTTTGTGTGGTAATTGTCTTGCTGTGATGTAATAATTGATTATAATCCCCAACATTTCAGCACTTGCTTTTAAATATCGTTTAAGAATGTCAATGTTCACAAACAGGTTCATCACTCCTTCGATTAGTACCAGCTTTTGGACTCTTGATGTTGCCATACAGACCCACAGCATAACACTTCTACCACCGTACTTTACTATTCCGGTAGTATTGTTTGGTTTAATGGCTCGTTTTAGCGTCCATACCTTCAAGCGGGCTTTATACCCAAGAACGCTATATTAATAGAAGTCTGGCGACTTGTTAACAAACACTTTTTGGGAATGTGACATGTTTCTGTTGATAGAACTTTTTGGCCAACGGTTTTTTGCGGGGTGACCCTGAACTGCTTTTAATCTATATGCTCTCCTTTTTTTTTCTAGATGCGTTAAGCGTTATTAACTTATTCAAGTTGAGCGCTCACCGCATTAGCCATTATAAATGGTTTTTAGACCACCATTTGTTTGATGACACGCTTACCTCTGGGAATGGGTTTCGATGGTCGGCCTATCAAGACTTTGATTCGACCTGTTCATCATAGCTTAAGCGATCTATCGTTCCTTAGCAATGTCAATGCTCGAATAAACAAGAAACCTATGTGAAAAAAACTATCTACCGTTGCATTAAACGTGTTAAATGAGAGAGTATTTTCTTTTGGTTTTTTTATTGTATTTTTTTAACGAATAACAATATTTCATTTATTTTGTGGCAAGCTGAAGCCTATCAACTTGTTTTATTGGCATATACCTTTCAAAAATATCTCTCAAATTTCATCGCTGTACGCAAACTGTTGTGGAGCAGCGTATCTTTTCATTTGTTTTCTTTGTTTTCCTGCAAAAACAAACAGAGGAGATGATTTGCCAACAAGCGAGCAGGGAAATTCGAGATTAATCCCACAGACTTCCGACGATTGGCCTTGCGATTGATTGATTGTCATCGCAAAACAAAATCGAACGGAGGGAGAACTGAATCTGCTTGAATTGGAATGGAATATCAGTTGGAATAATTTGCATTGCACTAATTGGCGGCAAATCGACTATAGACCAAATTTTCACACAAAAGCGGATCCTGGAGAAGGCTAGTGAGTTTCAGATCGATATACATCACCTCTTCATCGATTTTAAAGGGGCATACATTCAGACAGCATTCATCGCAAGGAGTTATTCGGTGCCATGACCGAATTCGGGATGCCGAGAACTGATCCGGTTGTGTTAGACTAACACATACGCGATGCACCGTGCAATTTGGCTAGGGGACTTCCTAGCCGTTTGAAGCATGCACCGCGTTTCGGCTAGGAGAAGCGCTGTTATGCGATTTCTTCAGTTCTCTCCAGCTCCACGGAAGGCACTATCTACTACAAGTCAATTCAAATGTTCGGATACACAGATGACATCGTCGAGCGTTTCCAACTTGCGGTAATTGAAGCTTTTACGGCGATTGAGGAACAGGCGAAGCGAGGATATGACAAAGTGTATGCTGTCGACCAAAAAACAAGCCGTCACACACCACCTACGGCAAAATATCACAATCGACAGCTACAATTTCTAGGTAGTAAAGGAGTTTTTCTACTTCGGGGCAAGCTTGAACTCCACAAACGACATCACAGTGGAGGTCCAACGTAGAATCGTCCTAAGCAACCGATGCCAATTCGGTCCGTCAAAACAACTGAGTTCAAAATTCCTGTCTTGAAAGACCAAGATCATGCTCTACAAAGCTCTTATTTTGCCTGCTATATGGAGTCGAAAGCTGGACGCTAAGCAAATCTGCGGAGCTGATTCTTGGTGCATTGGAAAGATAAAATTCCACTTCGGATATATGGTCTCGTCTAAGAGGGTCTTCGAATCCGAGCCTCCTGATTCGGGAAGAAGAGGAGCCCGAACCTCCGGTATAAAGACCAAGTAATCGCGGAAGCAAGACAGCTTGGTCTTGAAGACTGGAACCAGCGTGCCCCGGACCATCAACGATTGAAGGCAGCAATTGCTCAGACTCAGCGCGTAATTTTTCAGATGACTATCGTCTTTTTGATCCACTTCGATGGTATCGTCGATGATTTGCTTCATGTAAGACCATCACTATCGTCTCGCCTATCGTTACAGTTTGAGTGCTCTGAAAATAATAACTCCCACGTAAAAATGACATCTGTGATCTAATTCCTCTCAAATTTCACTAACTCATTCTCATTTCAGTTTGGAAACAAAACTAATACAAATGCGACCTACCACTCTAAAAATACTGGAATAGGTATCGCCAAAATGACAGTTGTCAGTCTATGCGAAGCAGGCAAAACGATATCTCTCAGAAATTACATGAAGCGAAACTATCGTCGAAACGCTAGCGCCAGACGATTGTCGCCTTACGCGATTAGAACCGTGATAAGTAAGTAAGATCTAGCCAGATCCCCAGGTATCTCACTACAGTCCTTTGCGCCAGTGGTTTTTGGGAACTTTTGCCAAATTTTTTTCCTATCTGCCGAGGCCTTATAGAACGGCGTCCTGAACAGAATGGTTTCCGACTGTCGGAAGTTGATACTCAACTACCAGTCATCGCAATTTCTTATGAATGAATCGAAGTCAGACTGCGTGAGAGTAGTGATTTCCTCGATCTTTGGACTTGATCTGTACACGATGAAGTCGTCGGTGTACGTAATTACGTGAGGAAAGGTACAGATCAGATCGCTCAAATAAATGTTGAAATGAACAAGATATGTATACACAATTTGTTCTCATTTAATGGCAGGCGATACTGAAATAGGTATCGTCAAAAATCAGTCGTCGAGACGATAGTTAATGACAGTTGTCATTCTACGCTAAGCGGGAAAAACGATATCTCTCAGAAATTACATGAAGCGAAACTATAGTCGAAACGCTAGCGCTAGACGATTGTCGCCTTACGCGATTAAAGCCCTGTTTTCCGAGTGTTTTTTGTGTTGCACAAACATGTAATATTACAGTTTCTCTTAATTTGATTGGATTCATTTCTAAATAATCGTGCTAATTATGAATCCCGGCACAATTTATTATTCTCTTACATTTTTCCCTTCTCGGGAAAAAAATCCCCTCTATTGGCAATCTTTATCGGAATGTTTTTTTTCCCAAGATTAGTTCGAAATTATGTATACATATATACAGTTATATAATGTATAGGTGTATGTGGTAAGTGTTTCAGTATACAGGCCTATATCGCTCTTGAGTAATATAAGCAAGATGCTGGAGGTAGTGCGAAAGCTAAGGCGAAGGTCCACCGACCTAAACGTCATCCCGGATATGCTCTACGGTTTCCGGGTGAAACGTTCAATGCTACATCCTCCAATGAAGTTCCACCAAGAAGATTTAGCTGCCCTGGACGTGAAAAATGCCTTCGACACGGTATGGATAGAGACACTCATCTACAAACTGAACCAGATGGTATTCCCCTCCAACCTCATTAGAATAATTTATAGCTTTCTGCATATCAGAAGATTCTAGGTTCACATTGAAGACAAAAAATGAACAAAGTTGGAGTTGCACAAGGATCACAGCTGGGACCGTGGCCTTTCAAAATCTACATTCTACACGGCAGATAAACCACATCCAACCAACACAGTGAACTGCAGATGACTCACTGACTTATGCCAGCTCGATGTCACCACAGATCGCAATAAGGTCGACATCCAGACAGCGAACAAATTTGACTTGCTCAAGGAAACCATCCCGAGGTGGATGCAGATCAGCAGCCAAATGTCGGATCATAAAGATAGTGATCCCTAACGGTACTGGGATATCAACGGACAAAACGGTCAACTATATTGGCGTTAACTTCACGGAATGGTTGAAGTTCAACAGCCATTCGAAACTGACCCTTAAGAAGGCCAACCTAGGCTTCCATCGCATCTATCAACCCTGCAACAGTACATGGTGAAAATTTTCAGAAAGCAGATACTAGACATAAACAACCATCCTAAAGAGGAAATCAGGATCTTGAGAGACGCTAAATCTACTAAACGAGCAGAACTTTCCAACGACGTCGAACAACGATCTTTGTGTATTCTACAAGAGCAGCGATAGCAATCAACATCGAGGCTAAATCGGCTACCAAACCAACACCCCATTCCAAAAGGACCGCAGTAAGCACTAGACATTGTAGGACATATAAAATAAACAAGGTGTGTTTTTTTGCAAGCGTTTATACGCTTAATTTATAAGTGCACAAAAAAACGATCTTCGGCGCTTAATGATTCATCATAAAATCTTGGCAGCACCGACAACATTTATGACATTTGCTAAGCAGTCAAGGGTGCAGTCGTGGAAGGTGATAGTTGATCTCTTATTGTCACAATCTTCGTTTTGTGACTGTGTAGCGTGACCATCACTTTAAAAGCAAAAACACTTAATAATTATAAAATAAAAACAATTTTCATCAAATGCAGACAATCGTTTACGAAACCTAAACGGAATGTATAGCTGAGACACTCTGGGTATTAAAATGATAATTAAAAATGATCTAATACATCGACCACACCTGCAAATGTAAGCCACATACAGCAACCTAAACAATGAATGAATGAATTCAGGAATGAACACATAGAACATAATGTTTGGAAGCATTGTTTTTATCCGCGTTTATTTCTTAAGCGGCGATAGATATGATGAGTAACTTAAACGGATATAGGATTTGTTGTTACTGTATTTTACATGCAAATTGAAATTTAAGCGTATATACGCTTGCAAAAAAACACATCTACAATAAACCGACAATAATACGAAATGTTAAATTAAACAATGTACATCAGCTGGGCCCTATTGTTGAGCCATCATCCTAACCTTTAGTCTGTAAGCCTAGTTGTAATCTGAAATGTAAAAATGATTTTTCTGTTCAAAAAAAAAATTTAAATAGGTTTTTTAATTCCAATCCCAGGTGTATGTGATAACATTTGAGGATAAAATATTCCATCAGTTGCAAGTTTTGGTTTGTGCATTAGCTGACTTCAATAATTTCGTTGCATACCTATTCTTGGAACTGCGGTGTGTTTTGTTTCTATTTTATGGTAGTCGATGAAAAATGTATATTTATTAAGTGTTTTTGCATACCACTGATTGAATATACGTATAGACTTCGTTTTTTTTTATATTTAAATATTTGGAGGCAATTTTTTTCATAATAATAGGCATGTTTAGTTGAATTTCCCTAACAAAATGATAGGGGAAAAAATTGTGGGAAATTCAGTAAATTTTACCATGGGTGCTTTTTTCCTTTTTCTTTCGATCATTCCTCACACTAGCAAATTTCCCAATAAGAGAAAAAATCTCGAGGGAAATTTATTCTTAATAAGCATGAATACCCCATTGTTGCTAACATTAGCCCATAACACTTTCTATGTTAAAGTACATTTGTCCTAGGTAAATTTTCAGCGATATGGTAATTTTCCTTCTCCAGTGTTCTAAATTCCACTTCAAAATACTCAGCCCTATTCTCAAATCCGACGGATCGGAGATTCGCTTCACTCGTTCGATTCACGTGAACAGATTCGTGCTATCACTGAATCCGTCGGATGTACTATATTATCGACATCACTTCTCTCTTTTTCGAAGTCAGCTGTTCAGAGATTTGACGTCTGATTTAAGAAATTGGTCCGTCGGATTTGGGAATAGGGGTGAACATCTTCGAAAATTTTCCAAAAAATCTCACACATAGCGTATATTTGTCAAGTTTTTCACTGTCAGGAATTTCTGGACCAGCACTTTGAGTTTTTCCCTGTATGTAGTTTTCTTCCTACAATTTCATTTATTAAATAATGCTTGTGACAATAAAAATAACTTACATCTTTACTAGTAAACAACTCAACTTATACAAGTCCGCAGCGATATTGATGCGGGTCTGTTTGTGTGGAGTGATTCCATTCGATCAGATTTAAAAATGCAGTGAATCTCAATTCACATTACCGACATGCGGACGATTCACTTCGATAGGATTTCGGAATCGAAAATTCTCGATATCCGTGGACGACGCCCACGGCCGATTTGGGAATAGGGGTGACTGGCAGCGCTGGTCCAAAATGGTCTCCAACAGAATGCCGGTAATTCGCCGATCCTGTTCAATATTTATTTGAGCGATCTGATCTGTTCCTTTCCTCACGTAATTACGTACACCGACGACTTCATCGTGTACAAATCAAGTCCAAAGATCGAGGAAATCATTACTCTCACGCAGTCTGACTTCGATTCATTCATAAGAAATTGCGATGACTGGTAGTTGAGTATCAACTTCCGACAGTCGGAAACCATTCTGTTCAGGACGCCGTTCTATAAGGCCTCGGCAGATAGGAAAAAAATTTGGCAAAAGTTCCCAAAAACCACTGGCGCAAAGGACTGTAGTGAGATAACTGGGGATCTGGCTAGATCTTACTTACTTATCACGGTTCTAATCGCGTAAGGCGACAATCGTCTGGCGCTAGCGTTTCGACGATAGTTTCGCTTCATGTAATTTCTGAGAGATATCGTTTTGCCTGCTTCGCATAGACTGACAACTGTCATTTTGGCGATACCTATTCCAGTATTTTTAGAGTGGTAGGTCGCATTTGTATTAGTTTTGTTTGCAAACGGAAATGAGAATGTGTTAGTGAAATTTGAGCACAGATATCATTTTTACGAGAGAGTTATTATTTTCAGAGCACTCAAACTGTAAATATAGGCGAGACGATAGTGATGGTCATACCAGAAATGAAGTATTACAGAGATGCCCGACTTCTACCTCTCTTGCCCCTTAAAATGTTTGACAACTGTTTTTTATAACGCGTTCATAAACCAAATTGACCAATCAGAGGACGGCATTTACGTTATTTCGTCAATAACCGTCAAAAATTCATGAATATCCGTCAAAAATGCACTTAAATTCGTCGATGGACTTTTTTTTTTTGCGCGTGCGCAAGGTATTGCTAATACCCTTATGTGTCCGGGGTCAAGACACAGCACGGGCCGAAGGTATAGGGGGAGAAAGGGAGAGGAGGTACCTGTGCACATTGGTCTTAAATATCTGCGGGTTGTAGTCTGTGGGAAATATTAGCTTGGGAAGAGCATTCCACGTTCGTGCAGTGCAACTGAAGAACGAGTCTCTGAATTTAACTGTGCGTCCGAAAGTAGGCTTAAGGGTATACTGATAGGCATTCCTGGCGAGACGAGTATTGCGGGTGAATTCATGGAGAGGAGGAATGCAGTTGGCTAGCTCACTTGAGCATCGTTTGTTGAAATAACGATAAAACACGGACAAAGAAGAGACGTCGATGTTCGAGTTAATCTACCCTGCGATATTGTTGTCTCCTATAAGTTTTAACGCTCGCTTTTGGATTATATCAAGTAGGTGCAGTGTGGTCTTAGGGGCACCAGACCAGATATGAGCGTTATACTCTAGCTTGGGGCGGATGTACGCCTTATAAATTAAAGCCAAATAAGAAGGGGTGAAATATTTCTTGCATCGATTAAGAAAACCTAAACATTTCGCAGGATTTTTGGCGACCTCAAATATGTGATCGCTCCAACTAAGTGTTGTGTTGATACACATACCAAGGATGGAAAGTTTTCCGGTTTGATCAACACAAGCGCCATTCATGGATAATGGCTGATTATGAAGGGTTCGCTTGAGTGACAGCAGACAGCATTGAGTTTTTGAAGCATTGAATTCCACTCTATTGTTTTTTCCCCAGTCAATTATGCTATCAAGATCGGAATTCAACGTGCTTAACATACGCTGCAGTTCCAATTCTACGGCCGAAGGGCGGGGTCGTGAGTCTTGGAACGAATATGAAAAGCTAAGGGTGCTGTCATCAGCGAAGGAATGGATTGATTTAGAAGTAGCAGACAAGAGATCATTTATAAAAATGAGAAAGAGTGTCGGAGACAGAACTGAGCCTTGGGGAACACCAGCATTTATTTGGTGTATATCAGACTTGAACCCATCCAAAACAACTTGAATTGAACGGTTCGAAAGGTAATTTCTAATCCATAGAAGAAGAGATTCATCGATACCAGAGGCACGCATTTTCGACAAGAGAGCTTGATGGCAAACTCTGTGAAATGCTTTAGAAATATCAAGCGCAACGATCTTGCTTTCGCCTGAATTGTGCAAAGATTGGTTCCACTTTTCGGTGAGAAAGCTCTCAGATCACCAGTGGACCTGTCGCTGCGGAAACCATATTGTCGGTCATTAAGAAGCTTCCGCGATTCAAGATATTTCATAAGCTGACGATTTATCAGCGTTTCCATGACCTTAGAAAGAGGGGGCGTAAGTGCTATGGGTCGGTACGAGGTGGGTGACGAAGAAGTTTTTTTTAATATAATTTTATTCAATTTATTCTATTTCCTTACTTGCTAGACAAAATTACTTAAAACTAGCTTAACTATCTTAAGAATTACAATTGTTCTTAATACTAACCTACTGACCCTATGCGGTTACTCTAAGCTAATCTGATCTACTTTCTAAATGTGCCTTTCGGCTTAATCTACGTTTTTTTTTAGTCATTAAGACGATCTTTTATTTCTTTATTAATTTGCCAAGAAAACTTGTAAAAACTTGGCTAAACTTAACTATCTAAACTTATTCTAACTTAATTACTATTTATTACTAACTTAACCTAACATAAAACTTAATACTATCTTAACTATGTCCGTAACAGTACGGACATGTGCACCAGGGCGTATATGTTGTGTATATGCATAACATATATAATTTATACGCCGTGATGCTCCTTTTTTTTTGTTTTTGTTTCATGTATATATTTATTTTATTTTTTTTTTCTCTTAAAGCCACCTTAAAAACTATGTAAGCTGGCCACTATGGTCAACTACCTGATCCTGTGGAAAAGCTAGCGGTGGCGGAGGCTGGTTTTGGTGTAACCACCAGTAAAATTGCCGTTCTTTGGCAGACTCTTTCCTATCTCGAGCGGGGATCGCTCTACTGAACCGGAGGAGATCCTCGTGGGTGCGAACGACATCCGGTTCGTATTGAAGTCGCCTATCCACTGTTCGGCGTACGACATGGAAGATGATAGGACATCCTTGTGGATCCTGTATTAGGCCAATTGTGTCTAGATAAAGGAATGCTTCGGGAACAATAAAGCCGTTAAGGCGCACCCTTTCATGGTACATACTATTGGGGTAGTAAGCCCCAAAGATCAGACTGTTGGACGAGGTCATAGCTCGTGCAGTGTGCCTTCTGATTAGTTTAATAATAAAATTATCTACCCTATTCACGTTTGCCTCGTTGTACAAGACCTCGTTAGGGTAGTACTTCTTGTACTCAGACTCGGGTGTGCAATACAGACGGAGACAGCTCCTAAGACACTGCCTTTCGAACACCCTCATCTTTTCCATCTGGGAAGGACTCACGTTGAACCACAATGGACAACCGTACACCATAATAGGCCGTACTAGGGCCATGTAGCAGATTACCTTCACTCTGGTATCAAGTTGGCTGCTGAAAAACAACCTTCTTGCCGCAGCAAAGGCTTTTCTGGCTTTCGTCAGAGCAATATCTATATGTTTGTCAAAATACAGATATTGATCCAGCCAAATGCCTAGATATCTAACTACACTTTTTACAGCTAACGGCCGACCATGCGGGTCAACTATGCCGAACTTACGCCAGTTTTGGCGCGTATCCCGCGATGTCCTGTCCAACGGGGTCCGGAAAAGACTAGTTTCGCATTTCTGGAAGTTGATAAGCAACTTCCAGTCGTCGCAAAATCGCTGGATTTTCTCGAAGTCACGCTGCAACAAGATGTTTATTACCTCGACCTTCGGACCTGATCTGTACGCAACTAGGTCGTCGGCGTACGCAATTAAGTGCGGCATGGAACCTATAAGATCTGCAGTGAATATGGAAAACAGGATCGGGGAACCAATGGCCCCCTGTTGCAGACCGTTTTTAATGTTAAAGACCGTAGTGGAAGTTACGTCACCATTTTTCACAACGAACTTTCTACCTGTTATCATGTCATAGACCATGTATAGCAATGGTTTACTTATGCCCAGCCTGACCAACTTGAGGAAGAGGCCCTCTAACCAAACGGTATCGAACGCCTTCTCCAAGTCAATCAGGCAGGCACCCGTGCACTGATTTTTGTTTTTATTCCATTGTATGTCGGACACCAGTTTTGACGCGGCATTAATGGTATCATGCCCCGCTCGGAATCCGAACTGGTTGTCCGGTATGATTTTCTTTTCATCAGCCCATTGCTTCAGAACTCGAATGACTATCTTTTCAAAAACCTTGCTTATGCAGGGAAGAAGACTGATCGACCGAAGATTTGTCGGAATGGACTTATCTTTGTCCCGTTTAGGGATCGGTTGAACAACAGCTGTTTTCCAGTGCGTGGGGTAATGTGCATTACTCAGCGCATTGTTGAACAGGGTTGTGTAAATTTGGACCGCTTCGGGGGGAAGATGGCGCAGCACAATGTTCGGTATTCCATCGATTCCCACTGACTTTTTCTTCTTCAGCGAGTGGAAGATACCCTGGAGATCTTCTTGAGAAATCAAGATGTGATTGCCATCATTGGTGACGGCACTATGTGCCATGTTCTCGTCATTGAACCTGGTGAAACCTGGATTCTCCGATCGCCATTGACTTATCTCATTGCGGAGATAGAAATGGTTTAGCAGGGCCCTGTTCTCCAGATCGTGATTCGGCCTACTAACCTCGTTGACCGTATACACTCTCTGGAACACTGCACCAATAGCTGTAACCTTTTCCTGGGGATCTTCCACCGCAAAGAAGTCATTGTCTAGCACTGCCTCATCTGGATCGATGCCAACTGAAGTCAGTAAGTGTTCGTTGTCTGTCGTCCTGGGAAGTCTTACGATTTGAATGTCGTTTTGATCTTTCCTCCGAAATATTTTATATACTTGCGGGAACATACCCGGGTTGTTGGATCGTACAGCCCGGATTTTGTTGCCCCAGTGCAAGCTTATAGCCAAGCTATAGTTTATTCGTATTAACTGTTGGAGGTTCTTGATCTCCGACTTCAATGCTCTGACTTCCGCGTTTTGCGGATCTGTAAAACGCCTGTGCAAGAGTTTGAGTCTTGACAGCAGCCTACTTTTGTGCACGTGAAGTGCGTCGATGGTAGCATTTCGATAAACATCGCTGTTGTCGATTTGAACTACCTTCGGAATTGTTTTGTCCATCGTACGTTTGATTACGTCGTCCATTTGTATGAGGTACCTGTCAACCTCTTCGTTCGTCAGGTTTCTGTTTGACGGCGGATTGATCCCATTCGAACGTAGTTCTGTGGATAAAGTCCTGGAGAAGCGTTTCCAGCGGGCCTTATTATAATTATAAGGGTGCCTCTGGACATACTCCTCCAGTCCTTCCACCTCGTTCGGGAGCTGAATAACTGCGAAGAGCCCGCAGTGATCACTCTCGTACTCAACAGCAGTTAGACAGTTCCGTGTGCGTCTTTCCACGTCTAGTATAGTCAGTCGTTTGTCTATCAGCATCAGATCCAGATAGGACCCGCTTCTGGGATACGATGGCCTATCGGTTGCTAGCAAATCTAGCTTGAACTCAACATTGTGTTCTACCAACCAGTTATACAATGAGGTCCCCCTGGTGTTATGCACCACATTGCCCCACTCTATATGCCTCGAGTTCAAGTCCCCGGCTACGATATAGTAGTTCTCCTCCGAGCTCAGTCGAAGGCTAGTGAAAAGAGTATCGAGCTCTGAAATGAAATATTGGTTGATGCGTGACTTGTCAGTCGCATAGATAGCGATCATATATAGCCGCTTACCACCCCGAAGGGAGATGCGTGCGATACACGTTTCTATGGCCTGGGATCTTCGCACTTCACCGCTATACACGACCTTATGACAAACGCCTTTTTTTATTAAAAGCGCGACTCCACCTAGCTAGGTAGCTTCGATCTCTTCGAATAATATTGTAATTTTTGTACCTGAGTGGGTGCGTCTGGCTTAGCTTAGTTTCGCAGACCATCAACACATCAGGATTATGGGTCTGCAACAAGTTACCGAAATTTAATTGACGTTCAGGGCGGATCAGTGAATTCACATTCACTGCTAGAATTTTAAGGTTGCAGGCTGCCTGCGCAGCCATTATACCGATGTTGCGTTTGGCTCTCCAAACAGCGTCGAATAGATGAGGTCTATTCGCGCTGCTTGTTCTTGTAACTGGGTCTGGAATTGGGTTTGGAGTTGAGCGATCTGCCTCTGGATAGAGACCAGGATCGTCTGCACATCCAAATTTGCTTCTGGTTGCCTGGCCCAGGGACTTGGGTAACTTTCGGCGCTGTCTGTTGAACCGGTCGCCCAGCCGAAGCCACTTGGGCATAGGAGACTGCCGGTGTAACAGTGGTAGCTGGAGCACGGGGCACTGGCCTCGCTTCTACCATTTTTCCTTTACGTTTGGCCTCTATTATTTTTCTGATCTCCTGGACCTTAGGACATCCCCGATAGTTAGCAGGGTGTCCGCTGGTCTTACAGAGCACGCACGTCAGCTTGCTCCTGTCGTCAACTTTATCCGTCCCTAAGGGACATTCCCCACGATTGTGGGTTCCTGCGCATTTGACACAGCGAGACTGCATATTGCAGTTCGCCGCGGCATGCCCAAACCTCTGACAACGAACACACTGGAGTGTGTTCTTTGTCTTTTTTATTGTTTCCCATGTAACAGACAGAGTGCCTAAATGGGTAATTTTTTTTAGGCTCTCTAGTTTGCTGTCTGGGGTGACCTGAACCAGGAAGAAAGGAAGTTTCCTATTCTCCCTTCTCGATGCCGCAGTGATGAAGGGCTTAACCCCTACGACCCGGACATCGTCGCTCTGCGCTTGGCGCAGAATAGCGAGGATCTCATCGGGATCAGTGTCGGGATCCACGTCCTTAAGGAGCATGGTCTGCACCTTTTCCCCTTTCGGAGTGTACGAAAAAAACTCGGCCTCCGACACCGCTAACCTTTCTTTGACTACGTGATAGTCTGCCATTGATAAGCAATGGACAGAGACACGTAGTGGACCCTTATACTTAATAAAGTAAGAATTTTTTGTGACCAACTTACATAGAATGTCAACGTCCTTCGTCTCCAGTCCGAAGACGTTGATCGGAGGGCATCTCTCCTTTTTGGCTGGCTGCTGCTGTTGCGGTTGCTTCTGCTGCGCCTTCTTCTGCTGATATCGTTGTTGTTTCTGCTGCTGCTCAGTCTGCTGCTGTTGTTGTTGCTGCTGCTGCTTAGTCTGCTGCTGTTGTTGTTGCTGCTGCTGCTTAGGCTGCTGCTGTTGTTTCGGCTGCTTCTTTGGCTGCTGCTGTTTATGTAGTGCAGTTGTTGCAGCTGCTGTTGTTGTTGTGCAGCCTCTTTGGCTGCTCTCCTGGCTCTTACTTTGGTTTGGAGGGCTTTGAGGTGGGCGTCCAACTCCTCCCTCTCTCGTTGGCTCTTCTCGAGCCGCTCCCGGTCCTCTTCCTCTTCGTCCTCTGATTCGGAGGATGTTAGCGTGTGGAAGGGGTTCTCTCTCCCGCTGTAGGAGAATCTCCCTTCCCCTTCTGTCGACTCGTACTCGACGTCGTGGCTGCTGCTGCTGTAGTTGTGGCTACAGCTGTTGTTGTTGTTGTTGCTGCTGCAAATGATGTTGCGGCTTTGGTCGCAATTTTTGTGTCCGCTGATCCCAGGCTGGAATGGCGCTTCACAAGGTTGGGCTGTGGTTGGAGCTTCTTCCTCCTCTTCTTCCTCAGCTCATCTTGTGTTGCCTGGTGGCCTGATGTCCCCGATTTTTCGAGCTCGGGTCGCTCCACTTGCTCCATCGCACTTTTTTGGTCACACTTAGTGTCTGTTTTTTATTTAATTTGAAAAAAAAGGAAAATTTTAATTTCACTTCGGGATTCGAACCCGGCACCGCGAAGTCACCGGCGATCACTCTACCGCGACGCTATCGGGTCTCGGAATTCTTAGTTGCACTATAAACACTTCAAACTATTTATTTTCGCACTAAGTCGAAACACGTCTGCACTGCGTGGAGGTCTGTGAACGACTGAAGATTCGCCCTTTTTAGGGACTGGTTGGACAAATGCTGTTTTCCATCTGCTCGGAAAGAGACCTAAAGAGTAGGATAGATGAAAAAGCTTACGCAGTGGTTTTGCCAGCACAGAAGAACACCTCTTACGGTCAGTATAGGGGGAATACCATCCGGGCCAGCGGATTTATGCACGTCGAGATCTTTCAGTACTCTTGCAACTGTACGAGTGCGGAAGTGGATTTGTCCCATGGTGAAATCAACGCTCTCTAGTACAGGTGGAGACAAATTGGAATCTGGCAGTGTTGAGCTAGCTGCAAGATGAGCCGCAAGCAGATTAGCTTTGTCTAAGGAGCTGATAGCTGGAATGTCATTGTAAATGAGCGTGGGAATTGAAGACGAGGCGGAATTCTTTACGTTTTTTACAAATGACCAAAAGTTTTTGCTACCCTTGGGACATTGTCGCACTTTTTGCCTCAACTTTTGCTCATAAGAGAATTTCACACGTCTGATAGTTGCATTGCAGTCATTTCTGGCCCGTTTAAACTTCTTCCGGTTTTCCTCAGTGGGGTTGGCTTTGTATGTCCGGAAATTCAACTCTCTCATCCTAATAGCCTCTTTACAGCTCGAGTCATACCATGCGCTTGCTTTGGGCTTGAAACTCTTCACTCTGTGAGGAATGAAGGTTCTCATGCAGCAGAAGAATATTTGTGACCATATCAGCAGCGGCATCCACGTCACTATCGAGGAAGCAAAGTGACCAGTTAAAATTTCTAAAGAAGTTGTAAAGTTTGTTCCAATCGGCTTTCTCGTACAGCCAAACTGTTCTTTTAGGAATTTGTTCTCTAACTATGTGTGGTGATAACGAGAATTTTGCTGATGCGACACAATGGTCCGACGAGCCTAGAGGTGACAGTATGTCAACAGAATATTTATCAGGATGAGAGGTGAGAAACAGGTCCAGGGGGTTGGCGGAATGATCTGCAATGTCAGGTATTCGTGTGGGCTCATTTACAAGCTGGGTCAGATTGTTTACCTCAGCAAAGATTTCGACGTACCTTCCTTCGGGTGTTGTCTGGCCTGAATGCCGAAGCCAATTAGAATTGTGTACATTGAAATCGCCCGCAATGGCAATTTCAGTGCGAGGATACAGGGATACAATTCTTGAGATGGAATCGGATAGCGTATCAAATTCGTTAAAAGTTGAATTGCTATCCAAGCTTGGACTTCTATAAATAAAGCAGTAGTGGATTAAATGCTTACGGACATGGAGTTTTAACCACAGAAAATTGAATTCTGGATTGGAACAGAGGACGTATTGTGGTTGAATTTGGTAAGCTACATCACTACGCACGTAAATGGCGAGACCGCGGTGTAAAAAGAAGTGCCGCTCTTATTCAAGCTATATCCAGGCAGGTTCAAATCCGATAATAGTATTCTCACCTACCTGTGTTTCACTCAGCGCCAAGACAGCTGGCTTGAAACGGGATAGGTGGACATACACAGCGAAGAGATTCGCTCTAAGCCCACGCACATTGCTCACAACAACCCTAAAACTTCCCATAAAGGACTAGGGGGCAATCAGCTCTGAAGTCGGCTATCTCTGTAATACTTCATTTCTGGGTCATACATGACGCAAATCATCGACGATATCATCGAAGTGAATCAAAATCAAAAAGTTACGCGATGAGACCCCATGTCGTTATATTCTTTATTGTAATGTGACAGTTCCTGTGAATGATCTGTCGTGAAGACTACAAAATGGCAGCATGAGGTCTGTTCCCGTACCCAAAATAAACAACACAAAACAGTACAAAACAACACAAATCTACGAAAGTCTGTTCCCGTACGCCAAAAATGTGGGTTTTATCTCAAATGAGCGCTCTCTCGAGAGAGTAAAAAATGTCCTCACCCTGCCCATTTTAACACAAGAAATTTCTTTGGCCAGTTTGTTGGTTGTCAAATAAATTGATGTGTCAAATACTTAAATAGTTTGCGATGCCTTTGGTTTTGTTTTCGTACATATTCATGTGAGATTTCGGACTTGACGCTTCATAAATGACATAATTTACACATTTAGCAAGACTCCGTTCCCGCACTTTCTTGAAATTTGCTTCTCTCTGAGAAAAAAATTACAGTCTTCACAATTTTGTGCAGAAAGTACGGGAACAGACCTATTTAGAATTTGCTTCGAAATTATCCTCACGAATTGTTAGAAAATACAACCAATTTAAAGGATAGTTTTTTTCATGTCATTTCCCTTTGAATTAAGTTACGCTTTTCCCACGAAAAGGTAAATTTACCACAAACTGTCAGCACTGTTTTGGACTTGAAACATACCAGCCGAGGTCACGTTGCCATTTTTGACGACGAACCGTCTACCGGTAAGTATGTTACACAGTAGGTACAGCAGTGGTTTTCTAATGCCTAGCCGATTGAACTTGTAAAAAAGAACTTCTAACCATACGGTGTCAAAGGCCTTCTCCAGGTCAATCCAGCACTCGATACAGTGCGGGGTGGACCTGGGCTTAAGACAACATGCCTCGGCGTCGTCTTCCTTTACCGCGTTCTCCCTCGGGGTTGGAGTCGAAGACTTTCCGGGCCGGAGCATTGGTGTCCATTCGCTCTACATGACCTAGCCATCTAAGACGAGAGACTCGAACTCTTTTGATCAGATCGATGTCGCTGTACAGCCGGTACAGTTCATCGTTCTTCTTCTCCAAACACTATCACTACATACGGGACCAAAGGTAATACTTACTTCTCGATGCTCACCAACGCCCCACGGACCGACCGTTGTGTTCTTTCGATGATGTCAACATTTAACATTTCTTTTATTGTGGCATAAAGTCATACAAAATACATACAATTTTAAAATTTTGAATTACAGAGATATGGTAAAAATAAGTAATGCCATTGTTTAAAATAATATCACATAATTTTTCAAATTTAAAAAGAAGTGCTACTAAAAACCTTCATTAAAACGAGAGAAAAAAAGAGAAAGTAATACATATAAGGTTGGAGGGAAGAGAGAAGTAATTGCGAAACTCAGTCATGAAACAATGGTTCTATTATTGAATGGTATTGAAGTGATTTGTGTAGCTAATACAATAAATAATAAATAAATAAATAAATGAATAAATACATAAATAAATAAGTGATAAAATAAATAAATAAATAAATAGATAAATAAATAAATAAATAAATATATGAATAAATAAGTGATTAAATAAATAAATAGATAAATAAATAAATAAATAATAAAAAAAATAAAAAATAATAATAAATAGATAAATAAATAGATAAATAGATAAATAAATACAATAAACATACACAAATTATAAAGCCAAATTAGAGATGTAGACATTGTCAGAAGAAAAACACGAAATATTGTATTTTAACAGAATTTTTTGCAATCCTATGTGCTACCATTTCAATGTTGGCCATTTCATGTAAATTTTTAAGTTGGGAAAAAACCATGGAAAATCCAGAATCATTCTTAGCAGTTTATTTTGAGCTATCTGCAGCTTGCAGGAGATCCATAAAATATAATAGATTGAAAAATAGCCTTGAAAATGAGTAGTTTGTTCGCAACATTGAGTTTTGAACGTCTACATATAAATGGATATAGTATTCGCGTAGTTGTGTTAACCTTCTTAATTGTTTCTTACACATGAAGATTGAATGTTAAGCGCTTGTCTTAATAAATACCACGATATTTTACATTCGGTTTCCATTCCACCGCGATTCCATTGACAATAAGTCTGTTGCTTTTCTTTTACGAGTAAAAAAGATAGCTTGTGTCTTAGAAGCATTAATTTTAATTTTCCAGTTAATGCAATATGTTTTTGCATTTAAAGCAGATTGTAGATTAGTTTCAACGTTAAAACCAATTACATCTGATGAATAAATGCAAGTATCGTCAGCGAAAAGGGCAATCGGATGTATAAATGTTGTATAAAACTGGACTTAGGACGGACGCTTGTGGAATTCCTGCATTTATCAGTTTATTTATAGAAGAATATCTATTTATGGAAACATTAAAACTTCAGTGAGACAAAAATAACTGCATGACTTTGACAAGATACAACGGAAGATTACCATTTACTAACTTATGAATCAATCCATCATGCCAAACAGTATCGATAGCCTTTTCAGCATCTTAAATTACCATGCCAGTACTTTTTTCAATTGTTAAATTATTTTTGATATAACCTGTGATACGATGCACTCAGTGTGTGGTACTGTGAAAAGAATGAAAACCGAATTGCTCAGAGGGTATAATAGAATTATTCTCAATGAAAGACACAACTGTATTCTTTATGATCTTTTCAAGGCACTTACTAAGAGAACTGAGCAGACTGATTGGTCTGTAACCTACGACTAGATTAGGGTCCTTGCCAGGCTTCAAGATTGGAATTACCTTGGCAGTTTTCCAATGGGTTGGAAAATATACCAAAGTAAGGCAACAATTAAACAGGTCTATCAACTGAGTGAGAGCAAAATGTGTCAAATTTTTCAGACACACATTTCTAACACCATCAAAGCCAGAAGATTTCTTAACTTTTAAGCTGTCTATAACATGTTTTAGTTCAGTGACAGAAATACTATTGAAATCGCCGATTATTGTATGTGAATTAAGAAAATGAATAGATTGCTCGACGGAAGATTTAATGTCCGTGGGTGGGATAATGTTGTTGGTTATCGAATGACAGTACAAGAGAGTATCACAGAGTTATCTACCTTCAGTGGAGGAATGTAGGTATGTTTTTTTTTATTACCTTCACCAAAATCCAAAATGGTTTACTGCCTTTCTCTAAATTTTGGAGTCTATCGTTCCATGGTTGATTTCTGATGTTTCCAATAGCATATTTAACTAAAGAGTTATTTTTTTTTTTAAATAAGATGATGTATTCATCATTCCTTGTTCGTCTCCATCTGGATCTGCAGATGTTTCTCAGCTTAATAAATTGAAGAATAAAGTGCGGTAGCACGCCTTGTCTCGCCATTTCTTGACGTCAATGGTCTCGTTAGAATCTTTACCGACCTTGACGGAGCAACGGGCATTCTCTATCGTCATTCTATAAATACTGTCATACGCGGGCTTAAAGGCGATAAATAGATGGTGAGTATCGACTTGATACTCTTGCTTTGTATGCTTCCTGTTTGGCTGCATGTGTCCACTGAAATTCACTATCGAGCTAGGGGTCCCTTCTTGGAGGCAGAGTGAAACCCAGCACATCAGTTGTAGTTTTTCTGATGGCTTCTAAGCAATATTGCCACTGGTCTTCAGCACTTGATGTCGGCATAGGATTTTGTGAGAGGTGGAGGCAAACTCGATCGGAAAATTCTCTGGCGATCCCCTGCGATTGTAGCCGTGCGACGTTGAATTTGCTCGCAGCACGTTTGTGTCTGGGAAATCCTCATTCGGAGTTTAACTTGGATCGTCCGGACGCCCCAAATGCTGATGTCGAAGCGGTGAGGTGATGTCGTGTAGGCTATGTTCTGCGACAGCGCCACAAAATATGCCCTCCTTGCACAGCTTTGCGTTAAAGTCACCAAGGACGATCTTGACGTCAAAGCTAGAACATTGCTCGTAGGTTTTGTCAAGGAGCTCGTAGAAGCAGTCTTTGGTTGCGTCATCTTTGAGGGATGGGCCGGGCAAAAAACTGCGATATATACTTCGGCGATTGCTTAAGAAGACTTAAGTTTTAAAAACATACATCAAGGCTACATTCGGCAACTTCAGCCTGATCTGCGCCTACGATGACAGCAAATATGACTTTTATAATAACCTGGGAAGGACATATGATCAATGACCCAGGAACGACACTAAGAACGTTCTAGGAGATTTCAACGCAAAGCTGGGCAACGAAGACATCTTTGCTTTAGTCATCGGGAAGCACAGCTTTCACGACAATACGTCCGAGAACGGTCTCAAGCTGTTGGACTTCGTAACGGGCCGAAACCTCTTGGTAGCCAGTACGCGGTTCCCTCACCTCAACATCCACAAATGGACCCGCGGGCTCCTTATCAATCAACCGTCAACCAGATTGATCACATTTCGATCGACGTCAGACACTCGTCCAGTATTCTCGATGTCCGAACATTCCGAGGAGCCAACATCGACTCAGTACAACGGAGTAGACCAAAACAGTTTGACGTTGGAAAGTTACAATCGCAATTGACCGATAGCAAAATTGCTGATCGAGTCTCCCTGTAGCTCTCAGAGAGTCCAACCCTGCCAGGCGAAACAATCGACGAACAATGGAACCTTTGTCAAAACGCCATCAGAGTGCAGGCAGGCACATTCAGTGAAGCAAGCCGCATACAAGGCGACGCTGGACAGAAGTAAAACAACACGAGTAAAACAACTACCCAATAGATACAAAATTCGGACAGAAGCCTATCGTGACGCAGAGGGACAACTCGTAGTAGAATCGCAGTCGATACTGAGAATCTGTAAAGATCACTTCTGTACACTGTTAAACGCCGAGGAAGACCCCAATACCAACCCACTTCACATTATTGACTATGATCGACGAGAATCCTGTCCCTCCGAACTAGACGCAGTCAAGATAGCGATATCGAGACTAAAGTTGAATAAAGCTGATGGTGCAGACGGACGAACCTTACAAGCTCATCTCTCATCTAAACAGTTCCGCAGGTACATGCACCAACTCATCTGTAAGGTATGGTCGGAGGAAAGCATGCCCGACGAGTGGAATCTCAGTATCGTTTGCCCGATCCACAAGAAAGTAGACCCCTTTGAATGCGCCAACTAAAGAGGGATAAGTCTCCTGAACATCGCTTACAAGATCTTCTCTGTTGTTTTGTGTACTCACCTGAAGCCGCTTATAAATAGCCTGATAGGTCCATGTCAGTGTGGCTTCAGACCAGGGAAGTCTACCATCGACCAGATTTTCACACTACGGCAGATCCTGGAAAAGACCCAAGAGATGCAGATCGACACCCACCACCTTTTTGTCGATTTCAAGACCGCATATGACAGCGTGCATAGGGACGAGCTATACAACGCCATGTCTAGTTTTGACGTTCCTGCCAAACTCGTCAGGTTGTGCAGGATGACGGTGGAGTATTCTCGCTGCTCCATCAAGGTCGGTAACGAACACACCGAGACCTTCAATGTCAAAAAAGGTTTTAGACAAGGCGACGCGCTGTCATGTGACTTCTTTAACATCATCCTGGGGAAGATCGTACAAGACTTACACGCCAACACTAGAGGCACGATCTTCCAGAAGTCCGTACAACTGTTGGCATACGCGGATGACAATAACGTTATTGGTCGATCACAGGGAGCCGTCAATGAGGCGTTTGCTGGTATTGAAGCGGAGGCGGCCAAAATGATTCTTATGATGTCATCAAGAAAGAACGAACAATATCAACGATTTTTCCAAAACATCACCATAGGCAGCTATAACTTCGAGGTAGTGAAGGCGTTTGTCTACCTCGGCTCGCAAGTAAACAGTACAAACAATACCAGTTCCGAGATCAAACGGAGAATAACTCTTGCCAATTTTTCTTAGGCTTAAGAGGCCATTAAGTAGTTAAGCCATCAAACTAACACTATGTAAGACTTTTCTTGTTCCTTGTCTTGCTCTGTGGGACGGAAGCTTGGAAAATCTCCTTAGATCCTTGGATCCTTCGAGAGAAAAGTTCTGCGTTCAATCTTTGATCCTGTCTGCCTTGATGGTTATTGGAGAAGAAGATTCAGCCAAGAACTGTACGGGCTGTACAGCGACATGAGCCTAGCCAGGCGTCTACGGATTGAACGCCTAAGACGGCTAGGCCATGTAGAGCGCATGGACAACACTGCCCCAGCCCGAAGAGTCTTCGACTCCGAACTAGTGGTACAACGCAATAGAGCACGCCCACGGAACCGATGGCGAACCCAGGTGGAGAAGGACCTCAATCAACTTGGTGTGCGCGGTTGGAAACAGCTGGCTAAAGATCGTGTCGGCTGGAGAGGCTTGTTGGTTGAGGCCCAGGTTCATCCCGGACTGAAGCGCCACCAGAAGAAGAAAAAGGGCTCATATAAATTTCAAAAATTGTTCACTAAAGTCACTGGTGTACTTAAGGTCTTGTAATATTCTCTCCAAACACGTTTAAATTCTATTACTTGATTTATTGAAAATTGTTTTGATTTAATAAAAAGTTCGGCACTAGCCGCATTAAATAAAATTACATATGTAGAATGGATCTATAAAAAGTTATAATTCAGGCGGACTGAGATTGGTTATTCATTTAACTTATGAACTTAGGCTAGAAACTATAAATACAATTTTGTTGTGTAATTTAGTGCTTATTGAAACAAAAGAATTGTCTGTCGAGCACAGGATGGGGGATGAACAGTGCGGCTTTCGTCCCGGGAGAAGTACAATCGACCAGCTTTTCACTCTGAGACTGGTACTTGAGAAGATCTACAGCTGCTTTTTTAGATTTGGAAAAAGCTTATGACTGAGTTCTTCGAGGTAAATTGTGGAGTGTTCTGCAGGAGTTCGGAATTGAGGGTCCTCTTTTGAGGGCCATTCAATCTCTATACACAAACTGTAGAAGTTGTGTTCGGGTTAACGGTGCTAAATCAACACCTTTCACCGCGGTTGCGTCTTGTCACCTCTCCTTTTCATTGTTTATATGGACTAGATATTGCAGCGCACCCGTGGCGAGGAATGTTTCACATTCGGAGAGTTGAGGGTAAGTCATCGTTTTTTTTTGCAGATGACTTAGTTATCCTCATATCTTCGCAGACGGAACTCCAGAGCGCACTCGATAGGTTTCTGGATGAAGGTTAACCTGCTGAGATGAGATCTCTTCGTGCTGTTGTGGATAATAATCGTCGGGATGGGGAGAGAACGACACGACAGTCCGCGTGGATCTCAACGTTGAACAGCTACTTCTTCGAACGCAAAGAGCTATGTTTCGATGGTTTGGCACGACTTCCGAGGCGGCCCTTGAATGCGATTGCATCAGGTAGGCGACCACTTGGCAGACCCAGGATGAGGTGGTTGGACTAAGTCCATAAGTTCGCCTCGCTTGGGCATAGCCCCTGATGAGTTAGAGTCGATGGCAAATTATCGAATTGGATAGAGATTTCTCGTGCGTGGCTTATCCCCGTGACCCCATTGCGGTCAGATGATGATGATGAAGAATGGTCTAGAAAGTAATGTGTTAATGCAGGCCACTGTTTTAAAGTACTTTCCACAACATGTTTATGAGATGGTCACCATGTAAAAAACACTCTAAGAAGTTTTAAAGTTTTTTTAAGTCTTAAAATTGAAACTCTTTAAATTCAATTTGGAGTATGTGAAAAAAAAAATGCCCCAGTAAGTGACCTTTCATGAGATTTCTTTTAATGAACACTTTTAGGCAGATCTCGTTGCAAACTCCAGCCGTAGTGAGTCCCACCGCCTCTGATAACGATCTTGCATTGTCCAAAGATCATTAAAAATACCAGCTTTAAATTTTTCTGCACTTAATCCTAGAAACTTGAGTGAAATAAAATTGAAAGATTCGGCACTTTTTGTCAAGCAACCTTCACAAACTTTTTCATTATAAAGTGGTGGAAGCTTGATGCGGTCTCGATTAACTAACTGCGACGATCGCCCGAAAATCTCAACTTCAACTGGCAATCAATAAGGGATAGCAAACTCAAGCCGTGTTTGTAGTAGCCATGTTCATAGTAGCTTTATATTTATTCTTGTTTGACTGTTATTTATTTATTTATTTATGTACTTAGTTATTTGTTTATTTATTCATCTATTGATTTACTTATTTATTTATTTTACTATTATATTTATTTATTTATTTATTTCTTATTTGCTTATTAATTTATTTATTTTTTACTTAATTTTTACTAATTGTAATTTATATACACAATACAATTTACACGGGGAGTCACTCACAGACCTTCGAGTATCGCAGTTCGCGAGTGATTAGTGTGTAGAAAAATAAAAAATAAGACTTGCAGTTAACAAGTGCGGAAGTTGCCGCGAGTTTATATAACAGACGAGTGGCCGAATAGGTAAAAAAAAAAAAAGCTTTTCTTATTTATTTCCTGGCACACTACAGAACATCTGTATAAGTGAGTTCTGAGAAATGGAATCTGTCGAGCGGTCCGCGCTCTTAGAAGCGGACAACGACCAACAACAACCGCTGGCAGCATCAGGCCATCCAGAAACAGTGTTCACTGAAGGCACTGGTAAGAGGAGGAGGAAGAAGGCGTCGCGTAAAACGCCGTAATATAAATGAGTCACCCGAAGAGCGGCAAGGGTTAGAGATAAGTGAAGCGGCATCGGCTTGCTCAACTGAAGGCGAGTCGGAGGTGGAAGAGACGGTGCAGTATGTGTCCGATGGAGGGGAAGGCTTGTTCGCTGTGAGCAGCAACAGCTTTGATTCCCTCTCCTCCGACACAGAAGACAAAGTCGAGCGGGTTCTTCGCATGAAGGAAACGCTAGTCGACGACATGCAGGAGAGAATTCAGCGACTCCAGCATGAAATCAGAGAGCTGAAAGCGAAGACTGTTGCGAGAAGAACGCTAGATCAGCAAAACAAGCAACAACAAGTGGCAAATAAGCCGCAACAAAAAAAGAAGCAGCAGCAAGCAAGGGCTGCAATGCAGCAACAACAACCAACAGCTGAACAACAACAACAGCTGAAAGAAACTCAGCAACAACAGCGGACAAAAATCATCAACGACCAGCAACTAAGGAGCGCCCGGCAAACAAACAACTGAACAGCAGCAACCAGCAACACAACAGCAGCAGATGAAAGAAAAGGTGCCGCCAATCAATATCTACAAGGCGGATATTGAACAAACTGCCAAGATGTGCAAGGAGGCCGTAGGTTCAGGTAATTTTTATATTAGTAGAAGTAAAGGCTTTGAAAAGTGCGCAATCCACTGCAAGACAGTGGATGACTACAATATATTAAAAAGATTTTTAAAGCGGTCGACGTTGGAGTTCTTTTAACTGTTCACTCCAAAATGCGAAAAGTGCCAGTCTCGGCTGTTAAAGCTTACCTACCCGCTCGAAGCGGAGAAGGTCCTCCAATTGCTCAAAGAGCAAGTGTGCGAGCGAATCGAGTACGTCGGGGTCAAGCCTTTCACCACAGTTAAGGCAAAGAGAGAGGGGCGGAAATTACCCTTCTATATTGTACAGGTTACAACCACAAGCAAAGTGGATAATCTAAAGAAAATTGAGCTCTTAGATTACAACAAGTGCGAGTGGGACAGTATAAGAAGGCGAGATGGCATTGCCCAATGCTTTCGTTGCCAAAGGTTCGGGTACGCCGCGTCGAACTGCCAAATGCAGCCTCGATGCGTCAAGTGCAGTGAGAACCACAGTGCGGAGAATTGTCCTCTGGGGCAAAAGGGAGCAGCTGACAAGAGTCAGCGCAAATGCGTGCGGGAACGCGGGGCACACCGCTAACTATCGGGGTTGCCTAAATTCCAAGAGCGGAAAGCAAAAATGGCTCTGCAGAAGCAGCCCGTAACTCCTCAAATGACGTTCGCCCAAATGGTGTCCGGTCAGGGGAATACGGCAAAAGCAGCAACTAACGAAGGTAGTGCCGCAACCGTCAGTGCCAAGAGCACACGAGCCAACCACGACAACCATTTTAATGGCTGCACAGACGAACGAGTTCACTTACAAGATCCTTGCAGTGAATGCAAATTCATTGATAGGGATCCCTCGAAACGAAACGAGCTCTATAAACTTTTGGACGACCAAAGCCCAGAGCTGATCCTGATTAGCGAAACCAAGCTAACTCGGAGAGGCATACTGGAGCACAGCAATTATAATGTTATTAGAAGAGACCGACCCAATTCCAGTGGTGGAGGCGGTGTTGCGATCTTTTTTAAAAAGAACATAAAACATAAAGTATTGTATAGTGGTGAAGTACGAAGGTTTCAGGAGTTGGATGCCTGCATCGTGTGCATTTCGCTCCGCAGTGGAAGGAGGTTGTATGCGGTGTCGGTCTACTTCTCCGGCAACCCTAGTTTCAGAACAACTATATCAGAGCTCGATTCACTCTTTCAATGTCTGAAGCTGGACTCGGAGGAGAACTATTTCATTTTGGCCGGGGACTTAAATGCCCGGCATGGATATTGGGGGAACATGGTTTCCAATCACAGGGAGGACCAGCTTTATAACTGGTTTTGCTTACACAGCGTTGCTTACACAAATCGAGTATAGACTCGATTTGAAAGCAACAGAGATCTCGTCTTATCCCAGAAGCGGCTCGTATCTGGATCTCCTGTTAGACGCAAGACTGCAGCTGACAGATACAAAAGCACAAATGGTAAACTGTTTGAACACATTCGTGCACCTCAGTGACCATTGCGGACTCAGTGCCGAAATCAAGATCCCCAACGACATCGCGGAATTAGGAGAGTATGTTCAAACGTACACCTACAACTACGGTAGGGCACGATGGACAGGCTTCTCCAGAAAAATGACGCGAGCACTCTCTTCGAACGCGCTCCACATACCGTCCAATAGAAACTTGTCAAACTAAGAGATTGACATGTATCTAATTCAATTGGACGACACAATTAAACGAACGATGGACGTTACTATACCTCGGTATACACGCACAAACAATGAAAACTTGTACCCCAATGCGATAATCGACGCACTCCACCAACAAAAAAGTAGACTCCTGTCAAGATTAAAAACCTTGTACAGGCGGTTTACTGACAGACGAGACGAGGAAGTTAGGATACTGAAATCGCTCATTAAGAATATTCAAACATTGATTGCTCAGAACTACAGACTTTCTGCTAATATGTATTGGAACAATAAGATTCGGGCTGTTAGATCTAACAACCCGAGCATGTTCCCTCAGATAAATAAGTTCTTTCGAAGCAAACATAGCGATCTTCCGTGCCTTAGGCTTCCTAGAACGACGGACAACGAACAAATACTGACTACAGCAGGTATTGATCCAGATAACGCTGTACTCGACGATAACTTTGTGGTTGAAGATCCGCAAGAAAATATGGAGGTACTTGGCGCGGTCTTTCAGGAAGTGTACAAGAGAGTATTCGCCCGAACCACGACCTGGAGAACCGCGTACTGGCTAACAACACTCTTCTTCGTGAGGATCTGCAACAATGGCGATCTGAGAACACTGGATTTGTCGTGTTCAATGATGATAACATGGTCTTCGAATCAATAAAGAAGAAAAAGTCTGTTGGAATCGACGGGATCTCCAACATTGTGTTAAGACACCTCCCCCTAGAAGTGGTTAATATGTACACAATCCTATTTAACAATGCTTTGAATAATGCACATTATTCAAGGCATTGGAAAACTGCGATTGTGCAACCCATATCCAAGAGAGGAAAAGATTCTTCGAATTCCTGCAACCTCTGGTCAATTAGTCTCCTTCCGAGCATAAGTATGATATTCAAGGAGGTGATCAATAGAGCCTTGATCAACTGGACTGAGGACAAACATATTATTCCGGATAACCAATTCGGTTTCAAAGCGGGGCATGACACTATTCATGCCGCGTCGAAACTAGTGTCGGATATCCAATGGAACAAGAGCCAGAAACAATGTACGGGTGCCTGCCTGATTGACTTGGAGAAGGCCTTTGACACCGTATGGTTAGAAGGACTTTTCTATAAGCTAGGCATTTGCAAACCACTGCTGTACCTTCTGTGTAACATGCTTACCGGTAGACGGTTCGTCGTCAAAAATGGCAACGTGACCTCGACAGGTATATTCCAAGTTAAAAATGGTCTCCAACAGGGTGCCGTTAATTCGCCGATCCTGTTCAACATTTACTTGAGCGATCTGTTAAGTTCTCTTCCTCATGCAATTGCGTATGCCGAAGACTTGATCGTGTACAGATCAGGCAAAAAGATCGAGGAAATCACTACCCTCACGCAGGGTGACTTCGATTCATTCAGGAGAAGTTGCGATGGCTGGAAGTTGAGTATCAACTTCCAGAAGTCGGAAACCATTCTGTTCAGGACCCCGTTGTATAAGGCCTCGGCGGTCACGAAAAAAAATTGGCGACAGTTCGCAATCGTTGGACGACACGGGGAACCACTGTCGCAAAGGACCGTAGTCAGATACCTGGGGATTTGGCTAGATCAGTATCTATATTTTAATAAACATGTAGATGTTGCTCTGGCCAGAGCCCGAGGCGCTTTTGCACTTACAAAGAGACTGTTTTACAACAGCCAACTCAATGCGAGGGTGAAGGTTATCTGCTACATGACCCTCATCCGGCCAATGCTCACCTATGGTTGTCCCGTGTGGTTCAACGTGAGTGCAAGTTTGATGGAAAAGATTCGGTTGTTTGAGGGGCTTGTCTTAGGGCTTGCCTTCGACTTTATCGAACTCCAGAGTCCCAGTACATAAAATTCTATTCCAATGAGGTCTTATACAACAGGGCAAACCTGATAAGAGTGGACAATTTCCTGTTGAAGTTGATTCGAGGTCATACTGCTAGAGCGATTAACTCGTCCAATAACTTGATCTGAGGAGCTTACTACCCCAATCCAGAATACCACGAAAGGGTACCCCACATGGGCTTCGTTCCCCCAGAAGCTGGAAATGGAGAAACCATTTAGATAAGTACGGCCTATTAAAAGATATGAATGCGGTACCGCTCATTTTTCACATAGCCAGATCAATAGTGAATGGGCGACTCAACCACGACCGTTCCGTTGCACAACGAGCTGAGGAGGGTTTCCTGCGGTTCAGTACGGCGGTATCCAGCCGAGACATTCGGGATGTTGCTAGGCAGCACCAAAATTTCTGGTGGCTGGGGAGCGAGGGAACTCCAGCGTCGAACCCTTTAGACCCGGGGTAGAAAGGGTAGTGCGTTCCCCGTTATGGGGCGCAGTCGGTCTCTGTCTTGCAGCGGATTAGAGGGAAATCTATCAGCCGCAACCTATGGCCGACTTATATATCTTAGGGTAGTTTTAAGGTAGTTTTTTAAGTTGTATATATGTGAAAAAAAAAAATAAAAACAATAAAAGAAATATAAAAAGCAAGAACGTACACTCAATTCTCTTTTTATGCGGTAGATACGTTCCAAAACTAACCGCACAAAAAAAATCGCATAAAAAAATACACTAATGTAGTGTAAAAGAAGGGATGTGTTCCATTATTTTCAAAAACGCATAAAACCAAAAAATCATATAAAAAAAGACATTAATTACATTATAAAATTAGGGTTACGTTCCAAAATTTTTTAAAAGTTCATAGGACCAAAAAATCGCAAAGAAAAGTCGATATCAACTAATAAAAAATGAGGATATCTGAGAATTTTTGAGCAGAGTATAAAGTTTTGGTAAATTCAAATCAAATACATAACATTACTTTATTTTTAATTAAATATATTTATTTCACATTACTTTAATTAGTAGTTTTATAAAAAATTTATATTTAGTCATTTTTTTCACTTTCTGATAACACCCGCAACCTTTTGTGAACTGGCGCGAAATCATTATCATCACTAGAATAGACAGTCAGTTCATTTTGTGACGAGATTGCTACTGCATCAATAGATTCAACGTAAGTTTCGCCTGCTGAATGTTCTCCTGTTTTGATAAGAAAATCAGTTATTAAGCTTTGCGAATCTTTCCGTAATTCTTTATGAAGTTCTTGATACCCAGAAATGCAATTATTCAGCTCACGCTGGAATTTGAATGCCCGCTCAGTATTCGGGTCATTATTAAGAAAATGTGTTTCTAATTTTTTGCAAAGTTGAAGACCTTCTCGAACTATTTTTGCAGTGAATGAATGATTGTTATCTTCTTTCTCACTGTTATTTTCTGGTTCTTCGACTGAATCAAATAACATTTCAATAATATCATCATCACTTGGGGGCTCATCTACAAGCAACTCATTGATGTCAATCTCGTTAAGGCTATCAAAACCTTCGCCACCAATTTCATGTGCCAAAGTAATATTTTATTTTCAATTTCAGTTGAAACCATCATTGCTTGATTAGTAGCATTGTCCCTTGCAACGCATTCAGGCCAGATTGCTTTCCAGCAGCCATTTAAAGTTTGTGGTCTTATTTCACTGATTGCAGAAGAAGAATGATTTATGCAGTCTAAAATCGAAAACTTTTTCCAAAAGTCGGTTACTGTTATTGGCTCACTATCAATTTGCTGAAAAATAAAATTAAAAGTATGTTTTACATAATACTTTTTAAACGTAGCAATTACGCCTTGATCTAGTGGTTGAATAATGCTCGTTGTATTAGGTGGAATAAAAAGTATCTGAACATTTGGATGTTCTAAATGCGGATGAGATGGAGCATTATCAATAATTAATAAAACTTTAAAATTTAGTGATTTTTCCTGCATATAAGCTTCTACTTCTGGAACAAAGCATTGATTAAACCAGTCAGTGAAAACCGCAGATGTTACCCAAGCTTTTTTATTGGACCAATACACCGGTATTTTTTTTTTAAATCTTTGCCTTTTAGTGCCCGTGGTCTAAGAGATCAATTAATGAGCAAGGGTTTAAGTATTCGATCACCTGATGCATTGCTACAAAGTAGGAATGTTACTATATCCTTGGCTGCTTTAAAACCACTTGCTTTTTTTTCGGCTTTCGAAATGTAAATTCGTGTAGGCATTTTTTTTCCAAAACAATCCTGTTTCGTCTGCGTTGAAAACTTGATCGGGGCAGTATCTACCATCTTCAATAATTTTAATCAACTTTTCAGGAAAACGTTTTGCAGCTTCTTCATCTGCTGATGCAACCTCGCCGGTAATCTTCACGTTGTGAAAAGCATTTCTTTTTAGAAAACGAGTCAGCCATCCTGTGCTCGCTGAAAATTCTGTACCAGACTGAGTGCAAGAAGTAGTAGATGGTTCCACTTGCTTTAGCTTCTCGTAAAAGCAAAGAGCTTTTTTTTTTATTAAATTACCATCTAAAGGAATCCTTTTTTTGTAAGTTCTTCAATCCAAACCACCAGCGCTTTTTCAGTTTTTTCAATTAAAACACTTCTTGAATATGAAGAAAATTTGGAACTTAATTTATTTTATTGAAACTTCATTCTTTTTAATGGCTCTCATTGTCGATTCACCGTAGCCAAAACGCCTCCCAACATCAGTAAATCTTTCTCCTTTCACTAAGCAATCTAAAATTGCAATTTTTATTTCTAAGGAAATTGCTATTCGTTGCTGCTTCTTTTTTTCCATCTTCAAACAAATTTTTATTTTAAAATTTAAAAAATTCAAGTTCTTAATCAACCAAACGCGTCTTTACTAAACGAAAGCATTAGCTCAAGTGATAATTCATTATTACACAAATAGCATTGAGCATATGTAACTATTGTTTGCTTGTTCTGTATAGAAGAAATATTTAAAAAGGGGAATCCCATACAAAATACTATAGAAAAATAACGCATAACTTCAAAATCTTGTACAAAAAAATCAGAATTAGATTCTCAGGAAAAATCGCATAACTTCAAAACCGCATAAAAAAGATTCGCATAAAAAGAGAATTGAGTGTATATGTGTATACATGACGATACATGTATACATTGTGTATATTAAGGATATATGCGTATACACATGTGTATAGGGGTATAGACAGGTGTATATGCATATATACGTAAGTTAGCTTAAGTTAGTTTGTAAGTTTTATTTTAAGGTAGATTGTAAGTTAGCTTGTAAGTTTTAATATAAACCGTTCAGTCATTAAGTTTTCAAATTTTTTCTTAATAGTAAGTTGTTCCTTTTAAATTCTCATTTATATTTTACTCCGTAAGATTAGGTCGAAAGACATAGAATAAGGTTAAGTTTAGCTTAGAGTGCCCGCCTAGGGCCAGTAAGTTAGAAGTAGTAACAATGTATGTACAACTAGTTTTAAACATTTTTGTCTAGTATAAAAGTTGTTATGAATTCCACAATAAAAATGAATTAAAATGAAATGAAATGACAATTTACATGAGTTTTTTTTCCATTTTTTTCCTTCAAAAGCATTCACAAGCGACTAAAAATTGTAAACCTTAATAATAATATTCCAGAAGCAAGATGAATATGTATCAAATCTCTGCACGGAATTTATGGAATTTATACTGGAAATAAATCTATCTATCTCGATAACAGAGGCTAGCTTGCTATAACTCAAAAACTAGAGCTGTTGGAGAAATATAAATTTAAAAAATGATCGTCAATTTGAGATAGAGAAAAAAGAAAAATAAAAATCAAAGCAAAAAAACAATTCTTATGTTTGTTTTGACCAGTGTTATCGAAGCAGATATTGCACTAGCAATGGACTTAGCATCAAACTTAAATTCAATCAAGGAACAAAATTGATCTCTATCCTTATTTACATACATATCTGGTTTTCTAGTCTTTAACAAAATAGTAATACGTTCGTGAACGGAGGAGTAGAGGAGTACGGAGGTATCGAAAGTAGTACAATACTCCTATAGGAGTACTTTCGGTAACGCTGGTCATTGCTGATGTTGAGAAGTATGCTAATTGACCGGAGGTTGCACGGATTCGAAGAATCTTTTCCTCTCTTGGATATGGGTTCCATCGAAGTTTTCCGATTCTCCGGATAATGAGCGTTATTCAAAAACCTGTCTTAAAAAAATTTTTCGAGATCCTGTCGATTCCAACAGAAGATCGTTTGGAGCGCTGTCTTCGATACGAACGGGGGATGAACACCTCCGTCGGCGATGGCATTATCTGCCATGTTATCCTCATTGAACACGACAGAGTCGATGTTCTCAGATCGCCATAGTTGTGTGTCTTCTTGAAGTTGAGAGTTGCTAGTCATTACGCGGTTATCTAGGTCATGGTTCAGGTGAACACTCCGCCCTGATACCACAATTTTTTCTTGCGGATCTTCGACAAACGGCTGTAGCCAGCAGATTTAAATATAGTAATTCCATCAGTATTCCAAGAAAAATATTAATTAAACACAGAAGATAAGGCTAGTAAGAAAAACCTATGTGCTGTTGATGACACAGTTACGATCACTTCCTTTGCAAGATAGAACTGTCTTCCTTTGAGACGAACACTAATTTTGGGATTTTCCACAGATAAGTTGGGTAGTCCCCATCAAATCAATTTAATGAACAACAACGAGACAGTGATCTGTTGCCTCTCGCGAACTAGAACTGATAACACGCGTAAACTGCTTTTAATCATCTCATTTTATATAATGCATGATTTAAAAGTTCGAATTTCCCATATGTGCTATTTTCTGCTTGGCTGTCACTAATTCAATCGAAAGAGTTACTTGACATGTCAAGACAAGGCTTACGAGCTTTCGTGAACGATTCCAATCTCAGTGAATAAAAACGTCGCGATCTGATGCAGAGCATTCATTCGTTTCTGTGTTTTTTAGTTGTTCGTATCATCTTTGACCATTTTATTTCTTCATATTTTTGAAATGAAGTGGACTATCGTTTTGCTATTTGTTGCTGCTGGCTTTTCCCAAAACATAAATAGAGAGAGCGTACCAGGACCATCGATACGAGGTTGGTAACATCTCAGACACTTAATATCTATACAATTTTATTTCCTTAAATGAGATTGCTACGGTTTTCTTAGAGAGACTTCTTATTTGATTCGGGTCATGTATTCTCTTTGCCATTAATTAGATGTATTAAATACATCCTGAATTTTTCGAAAATTATTCTAATTCAATCATATCTCATTTGTTGACCTTTGAATACTTTTTTAAAATCTTAATCTTACTCAAAAACCAGTGGTAATTCTTATTTTGAATGTGCATAGTTTTCAGTAAATCAATGTCTAGGTGTCCAATTTGTGAAATCTATATAATATATGTGCAATCAATCAGAAACGGGCGTAATCTCTTTTGTTTATGCACACCGTCGACAGTATAAACAGCTTCTCGCTTCTCTAACGTTGGCTAGAGTGGTATGTAAGTCCGGACTTTCGTCCAATTGTACATTTATCCGTGTAATATGTAAATAAGGCACACCTATAACGAATGTGAACGAAACAAAAATTTTAAAGTTATTGGATCCGTTGGCGGGGTGGATTGGTGCATTGATCGCACTTTTTGCAGGTTCATCTGCCTAGGTGGCCCGGGTCTAGCTTGTCATGTGCGTGCTATAGATCTTCCATGAGGAAATCTACAGTTTTATTCCGGCTCCGAACGGTTATGTAACTCGAAAGAGCTTGAACCCTGAATTATGATGGTCGGTAATTTCGGAGTAAATAAAACCCTTTAAATTGTCAACGATTATTGATAGCCCACTGAAAATAAAATAAATTTTAACTCAATAAATAATTAACTTAATGTAATTGATTGGCATGCAACATTTGATAATTCTAAAAATAAATTTAGAATAGAGCTACGTTTCATTTGTAAACATTTTAATTGATGCAATACCTTTATTAACACCAAAAATAAAAATGTGGTGGTTTAATAAAAGATTCATCAATCTCAATAATAGAAAATATAATGTTTATAAGCAATTTCTCAGCTCAAACAATAACCGTGATGTTTTCAAAATTTTTTCGAATACTGCAAAAGAATGTTGAGACTTTAAAAAAATTCTTATACAATCAGTATAAATTATCTGTTGAACACGATTTAAAATAAAATAGCAAATGTTTCTGGAAGTTTATTAACGCTAAGAAGCAATCTAATTGAATTCCTACATCCCATATCATCTTCAGATCTTTCTATTTTATGTCGAACTTTTTTGCAAAACATTTTCAATGAGTTTGCATAGACAGCTCGTCTGATATATTTTTTGATTTCTTAAACATTGGATGTTTAGGTCTATCAACGTTTGAAATCGTTATCGAATAAAAAAGCGCAATCTCGACTAGATATGTATGGAATAGCTCCCACAGTCTTGCAAATATTTGCGACAGTACGTGCATTTGTAAAATTACAACAATTCAAAAAATGTTTGAAAAATTGATTTATGCTAGACTAGTTCCTATACTAAAAGGCATTACATTCATTATGGTTTCATTGGTCGTAGATCTGCCTGCACAAAGTCTAAACAATTTTTTTCAACAACGAAATGAAATTGAAAAATGGTATCAAGTTGATATTGTTTATATAGATTTTTCAAAATCATTCGATTAAGTTGATCATTAAATATTACTTAAGGAGTTATATAAAATAGGTTTCCACTCTAATTTTTTAAAGTGGATAAATGTATTCTCTCTCTTCTCTTATCACCTATCAACGTTACCTCGGGACTGCCTCAAGGTAATCATCTTGCCTCCCTGTTTTTTTCTTATTATTTTTTTATATTTTTATTATTTATTCTGCGCAATTAAAATAATTTCACTATACTCACACTTTGAAATGTCTTCACTACTACGTTCGTTAGATCTCTCCTAGAATATTGCAACACTTTTTGGAATCATGTACATGTTTTTCATACTCTCAGAACTGAGTAAATTCAAAAATGCTTTACAAGAGTTTTATTTAAAAAGGCTCAATTGGGAAATGGATATGCCTCCATATGAAACTAGATGTAAATTATTCGGAATAACGGCTCTAAGAACTCGTCGAAAGTTCTCTGATCTCTTCGTGATATATTGGAAAATGTATATATATATTTTGATTGCTCCGACATTTTGGCTTTAATAAACTTCAATATTCCTATCAATTATACATATTTCTATAAGATGCCTCATGATAGAACAAATTATGATTCCAATTAACAAATTCAGTTAATGATTATATCGATTTTAATGTAAGTAAATTGTTTTTTTAAAAATAATTTGTTACTCATTTTAAATAATCATAATGGTGGTAATGTTAAATTAATTGTTGAATTGAAAATGTATGTATTATTACATTATTTCTTGATTATTATTATATTATATTTTCATTCTAGTAATGAAATGAAATAATTAAACAATAAAAACAATAAATCTGCTTAGGCTCTGTGAGTAACATTTGTACTTATCATTTTTTGAAACACTAGCTTTCTTTTTTATGCAAAAGTCACAGTTATCATAGTTTTATTCATATTCGCATTCTGATTTCTTTTTCTCTCCTTTACAGACAAACAAAATCGTACTCGTACTCTTGTACAAGATGGAAAACAACCCATGTACTTATCTTCGGGTACTTTGGACTTCTGGCCACACTCAAATGGAAATTCTGATTTCTTTTTCTCTCCTTTACAGACAAACAAAATCGTACTAGTACTCTTGTACAAGATGGAAAACAACCCATGTACTTATCTTCGGGTACTTTGGACTTCTGGCCACACTCAAATGGAAATTTACACTTCGAAGATAAACAAGTCATTGATTTGTATTGTGAAAATATGTTCGAAGTTCCTTATATTGACCAACAAATGTTACAGGCAACTTATTTACTTTCGAATAATACATCATTCAAATATATTGGTTCAGATAAGACTTACAAGCTCGAAGAATTCAAATGCAGGCGTGCAGCGACTGTAGATATCCAGGAACAAATAAACGAACGGAACATTTGTACGGCAAAAAATTTTGCATTCGGCTGTGTTGGCTATAACATAGCTGATAGGGGTTTCAAATGCATTTATGAAATATGCTATGGACGAGATGATAGGCAAACCATATACGTCAAGCACATAATGCAACCCGACATTTCGTTCGTTGGTAAACTGACTAAACGTCCCAATTTCAAAGATTTGTTAAATAAAGACTCAAAATTTTACAAAAGCTCTTTCTCTCACAATAACAAAACGATAACTAAAGGTCACTTAGTAGCCAGTGCAGATTTATTTTATGCTGTGGAGCAACTTGCTACCTACGTGTATCCCAACGTCGCACCTCAATGGGATTCATTTAACGTCGGTAACTGGAACCTATTAGAAAATGCCATCAGAAAACAAATCATAAATGAAGTGCAATGCTATACTGGTACTTTTGGAACCATGCGTGGAAATATAGATATGCTATTGCCTTATGAAAACATACGATTGCCCATCCCGGAATTCTTCTACCGAGTTGTTTACGAAACGCAAACAAGGAAGGCAATTGTCTTCATTGGGTGCAATGACATCTTCGCGGAAAAACACGAGCCAGTTTGCCGTGACATCTTCCACGAATTATATATAAAAATTAATAAGAGGAAACGTATCAGTAGTGGCTATTTGTACGCATGTGAATTCAGCGATTTCCAGACAATATACCCATTATTTTCTGGTATAGATTATACAAATGGATCAATTCTCTTTAAAAACTAGAGGTTTTTGATAAATAATAAAATCTAAGTAGACAATCTTTGGCATTTGAATTGAGATGCAATGGAAATAAGCTCGACTTAAGTGGTTCAGTATGAGGGTTTAATCTATACTAGTAGAAAAACATGTCTTACGACAGGAGCAATGTCATAAGCATTTATATAGTCAATTATTATACAATGATATTACTTAATATTTACTTTTATTATGTATCATTTTCATTATATTCATTGCAAACAGAATATGAATTGTTTATTCAAATTTCTATTGTTTATACAAATAAAAAAAGTGGTATTGTCCATGAAAAAAAAGTGATCTTAGTTAAGAAACCCAGATTCAATAAAACTTTCTTTCTTACAGTGGACGTCGATAAATTCCACTTCAGTAGTGGTTTAAGTTGAACCTGAGTCTGTCGTTGAGGTGTATGCCATCTTCATGTGAACTGCTCTTACCGTCAAACATGTGAACAGTAATTCCCATTGCTTTTCTTGACGCCTTCCAATCATTACCAAAATTTGGCCATGGTAGTGTACATCTATATAGCCGAAAGGACGCGTTTATGCTGTCAATCTTGCCTCTAGTTGTGGAGCCATCTCGGGAAATAAGGGCTTAGCTTTAAGGTTGCGGCACCGCTGACAGTTTCGACGAATAGATTTTACTAGCCCACCTAAACAATGTAGATATCCAAAACTTTTGCCTCACTTCATTTACTACCGTTCCTGTAATTTATGATGAAACATAAGAAGATACATTCTAACGAACAAAAACGTCGCATTATGGTCTCTCGGTAAAATAATCGGACGTTTAGTACTCTGCTCTACACACCACGCATTGTCTATCCTCCCTCTCATGTGTATGATTCCTTCCGGGTCTAAGTACGGGGATAATTTACGTTTCGGCAATGACTTTACTTTCGATAGCACTTATATTTCTTCTCAATATTTCTGCTTTTGCACCATTTGAAATAGGAATAACTCAGCTTTACGAATTTCATTTGACGTCAATGGTCCATTATTTTGAGGAATTCGGCGTACTTTTTCTTTCAGGTTGCCAACATAGCGAAATATCCCTACATTGGACTTAGGACCAACGAGAGCACACACTATTATAAGCGCCCTCTATGAAACGTAGGTAAACCAAAGCCGCCTTTGCATGCTCACCAACATCCGGGAATATGTGCAGTTGAATCTTTGAACTCTTACTGAAACCCTCCGGAGAGTAGCATCTTGGGATTTGTACCTTTTCCACCAGCGTCAACATCTTGCGCCAGCTTTCCCATTTTTCACGAAGTTCTAGTGGCAACTCGTCATCCCAACCAATTGCCGACCGCCATTCGACCTGCTGCAAAACCTTTAGCTTGGCCAAATAAAAGCTTAGGAATCCCAAGGGGTCCAATATGTAAGTAAAATTGCTTGAAGTTCATCAGACGGTCGTTCACATGATCCAGTTAATGCTCATACAAACAACTACGACAGAATTGCAACTCAGCACGGTCAACTAAATTCATATTTTCACACTGATGATCCAATTACATTGATCACCTGAGCACCTGAGTTCATATTTGCATGTTGCTGACATTAAGATTATTTTCCAATAAATACTCGTGAAGGTCGAATTAGTCTTTTAGTTTTGTTGTTGAATATCGTTTAATAAAGAATAGGCTATTTGCCTAAAAATATTTTTTTAAATAAAGTAGACTCTTATTGGCGCCCGAGCAGGGACTGTTAGCGACACTGCACAAACAAACGCGTGTGATTACGAATAAAAGCTAACCGAAGGTGGACATCAAGCTACACGAGCTATATAAGCAGTGTTAAGTGAAAGACAAAAGAGGCCACCTAAAAGCCCATAAGGACAAAAAGGAGTCCAAACCTTGGACAGCCGCCCTATCCAGCCAACAGTTCCAGAACACATCAAATTGAAATAAAAGCCAACTTTATTATAAGTCCAGTTATATTGATCTGAAATTGACGACATATGGTACACCTAATAACAAGACTAGTGACAGAGACACAAGTACAATGTCGAGAAATATTCACCTCAATCCTGAATCCGGCTGCCAATATAAATAATGATTTCGATCAGCCTATTCACTTCGCGAATGATAGAAATTTATCCGACATGGATAGAATACCTAGCGTAGTATACAGTCTTCCAGACATTTCCCGGCAAGCCCAAGAATTTAACTCGTGGAAAAAGAGTTAACATACTCAAAATTTACGAGCACCTCAAGATTTCCCCAAAATACTGTGGAGTTTTGTCCGTTATCTATATGTATATATATACAAATTGAGCTTCAAATGTTTGTCGCCGGTGGACGTCTTAACACATTTACCGATATCAACCAAACCTTCAGACATCTTTGGTATCAGTCTATATATGGTTTATGTGAAGTTTGGTTAAAACCGGTAAACGTATGTAAGTGTTGTGCGTGCGTGAAAAAATAGATGAATTTCAGTAAACTTTGGGTTTATTTCCACACATTAGCCGTGTTTTTTGCGTCGGTATATGCAGAGTATCACGGAGATGGCCGCATCTCCGCTGATTGTCCAAGTCTTAGTCCATCGACGAAGTTGAGTACTTTTTTGACAGATATTCATGAATTTTTGACGGTTATTCACGAAATAACGTAAATGCCGTCCTCTGAGAGAGAGGTAGAAGTCGGGCATCTCTGTAATACTTCATTTCTGGGTATATATATAGATATGTTACAAGTTTTCAAAAAAGCGATGCGCAGTTACATTGATTTATAACGACAATTAGTTACAAGTGTTTTTCCAAAATTAGCCGACGGAATTTTTGAATTCCTTGGATTTGCCTGGAGTCTGGATTGCCACCTTCGTCGGTTACAACGGTTAAAGGTTGCTTCATTATACTTCTTCGGAATATAAATCAGCCACGATTGTATAACGGTCAATAAGGTCATGATTAATCAAATTGTAGCAACGATTTTTAAATGAAACCAACGATTTTAAAGTGTAGATGTATTGATTCCGCGTATTCCGATGATTCCAACAGATGTGTCTTTTGATTTTAAACGTCTTCAATTTCCAATTCGTCTTGCCTTCGCCTTTACTATAAATAAAGCGCAATGTCAGTCTTGGTACTTGGTACTGTACATTGTGTGTTCTTAATTAAAACCAAGAACGTTTCATCAAATTTAATTGTGCAAAATAAAAGGAATCACACATTAAAGTTTTTTCAAATTTTTTTTTTTGTTTTTCCATTTTTCTTGACAAACGGCGAACCCCAAAGGTGGACTAGTAGAGTTGCAGTAAAGTGGAAGGCTTATGAATATGATCTCCATAATTAAGATCATAACATTGTTGATAAATAAAAAGAACAAATGAATAATACGAATGGTTTGTCGGCACGGGAACAAGCAATTTACAATTGTCCGTGAGAGAATACTGCAAATTCTAAGTTTATCTCACAAATTCCCAAAAACTGGCCTTGCGACTTATAAATGATAGTTTGCAAAAGCAACAGGCACTGGAAATTGTACACCTTTGAACTCAAACGACAAATAAGATTGTATCATTGGAATGTGTGGAATCCAAATGTCTTCACCTTTGTAAATTCCAATCAAAAAAGTGGCTATAATAATATTTTTTTTTTTCCGAGGGTAGGTAGACATCTTCGACAAGACTCTATGGCGAACGTTCGCACATAGAAGTGTGAGATTTTTACTCACTAAAACCACCTACCTGCATTTTTTTTAACACTACAGCTAAGTGAAGCACTTAACCAGTAGTTTGCATTTCACAATTTAGGTACTGATCGGCAGGTTGCTCTCCAATGAATGTTCCTGCTAACACCGCAACCATGCGAATTATGTATATGAGCAGTACAACAGGAAATGCTGACTCGAACCTAGTCAACGAACTTAGCATTGCATACCAAAGTGCAAGCACAGCCAAACCGTTTGCTTGGTGATCAATTGCAATAAGTTGATGAGTAGATATCATGTTGGCGATTTAACATATTGTAGCGTAGGTCATAAGTTAGATTGAGAAATTGATGAATGGGAAGTCAATAAAGAGACTCGACACCGTAGAGTTGTGTGTTTTTATTCGAGTTACGAATTTAACTTGCGCGGGTGTAGACTATCGCAGGAGATCAAGGGGTCGAATCCTTAGAAGTAGACGCAAGACATTAGTTTCCTCAAGGATCGGGTGAACTGCAGTGTATGTGAGCTCTTCTAGGCAGCGCTTATGTTTATAAGTTATAGATTTAAGATGGTTCTAAGCACCTTATTTTGAAAAGTCTGTGTTATGCTCATATTACTTGCTTTGGTACAACCCCAAAGTTGTACGCCATACGTCCAAACAAGTTTTTTAAATTTGCTTGTATACAAGCAGTCTGTGGTCAGTACTAAGCTTGGAATTTTTACCAATAAGCCAGTACAGATCTTTATATTTCCCGTCAAGTTTTGCACGTTTCTTCTTAACGTGCCTTCTTTCCACTTGAGTTTTACGCCAAGAGTCATCCCAAGGTATTTCGCTTCATTGTCATAAGGTATGTGGACATGATTTAAGCAGACTGGCAAGTTATTAACTTGCCTATAAGTGAAATTAATATGGACTGATGTGCTTTCATTAGAGACAATTTGACAAAAGTACATTCATTTGTGTATCTGATCTAGTGAACGTTGTATTTTTGCTGTGGACTTCAACAATTTTGGCTGTTACCAAAATGGTGGTGTCGTCGTTCAAATGCACCTAGAACAGTGTGTTCTTTTGCGGGTAAATCACTAGTATACAGTAGGTATAGCAGAGGGCCAAGAAAACTCCCTTGCGGCACACCAGTATTTATATTTGTAATAGCAGAATATTCATTTCCAGGGTTCACACGGAAGATCCTAAAATACTATACAGTTTCCGCGGTAGAGATCAGCATAGTTTATATTTCAGGCCTTCATGCCAAACTTTGTCAAAGGTTTGAGAAACATCTAGAAATGTGTCTGTAAAAACGTGCTTTTGTTCTATTACATCAGTTATACGATGTACTTGGTCAATAGTTGAGTGTTTACTTCTAAAACCAATTTGTTGATTTGGTATGAGCTGTTTTTCTTCCACAATTAGACTCAAACGTCTAAGCAGAATTTTTTCAAATACTTTAGACATTATCGAGAGTAGTGAGATAGGTCTATAGGACTTCTTGTCCGTTGGTGGTTTCCGGAGGTTGGTACCATTATAACTTCTGCCACTTTCCATTGACTAGGGACATTGTCAAGTCTAAGCGCGGTATTAATTAAGTAGAGTAACTTAAGAACGGCTTTCTTGGGTAACTTTTTAAGAATTTCTCCTGTAATTAATCGGTTTGAGCTTTTTTAGTTTCTATTTGAGCTCTGCCAGGGTAGCACTTCTCAGAGCATAATTGTCGTCGTAACCGTCAAATCCATTGTAAGTGACAGGAAGAGTTTGACCGTCGAATGGCTTAAACGTTTCTTCCAAGTAGTCTGCGAAGAGATTAGCTTTGTCTGTATCTTCTTTAGCCCACTCGTCTCCATTCTTTCGTATCGGGGCGTTATATGATTCAGGTTTTTTTAATTCCTTCACCGCCTTCTAGAGGGAGTAGTTAGTTTTGCTTTTTTTTGCAGATAAGTATTTAAATTATTGTTTTTGAATGTTGTGATTTTCGCCTTCAGCAGATTACACAATTGGTTAAGACGAGTTTTATGTTGTTGCGAGCGAGTTTGTTGCCATTTCTTGCGTGCTTTCCGTTTTTCCTTTACCATTTCAGCGAGGTTACCGACACCGGATAAACACGAACCCTTCGCCCGAGGGTTAAAGAATAGGTCCTGGCCTCCCAGTTGGGAGTTGTGCTTGAGGTTAACTCCCTCACCACGTGGAAGTTGGTTCAGAGACAACCAACTCCCTCAGATACGGACGGAATTAATGTCGACGACCCCAGCAAAGGATACAAGGACAACGATTTTCGGTTCGAAGAATTCGCGGAGGCCCTGGACTGCTACAAAGTAAACAGTACCGCAATCCAGGAAGTGCGGTGGAATGGGCCGGGCAAAAAGAGGATGAGAAACTGCGACATCTCTACGATGAATGCAACAGGGAGAGGCGCTTATTTGGATGTGGATCTGTTGTTCGAGGCAGACTTAGGCAAAAAGTCTGTAAAAGCGAACGTCTCATAACAATCCGCATCAAGGCTAAATTCGGGAACATCAGCCTGATTTGCGCCCACGCCCCGACAGAAGACAAAGATGACAACAGCAATGATAACGTCTATGATCTAGAAAGGACGATCAGTGCCCCAGCTTCGACACCAAGATCGTTCTAGGATTTTTAAATGCAAAGCTGGTTAAGGAAGACATTTTTGCCAAAGTCACTTCAGGAAACACAGCCTGAAGATTGGAGGCGTTGTCAAGAAGCCATCAAAGGTGCTACCACTGATGTTTTGGTGTGTTTGAATTTACGACACCACCTAGTGAAAACCCATGGTTTGGCAACGAGTGAAGGCTGGCACATGCAGCGAAGCTGGAAGCCTACAAAGCAACGCTGCAACGAACAACGAGAGCTGTTCGTGAGCTCTACGAACAGAGACGAAGGGATGAGACCCGGCTTCTCAGGAGAAAGACGAAAGGGCACGAGAAGCGCGCGATCAAGGAGATCGAGAGGTGCTACGGCAGGAATGATGTCCGAATGTAAGAGAGATTCAGACAGAAGCCTGTAGAGACGAGAATGGACAACTAGTAGTAGAGTCGCAGTCGATACTGAGAATTTGGAAGAACCATTTCCGCAGACTGCTAAACGGCGATGATGACACCAATACCGCTGTCAGGCAGAATGTCCCACTCAATATGGACGATGATCGACGAGAATTCCGTCCCCCAGACTTAGACGAGGTCAAGATAGCAATATCAAGCATGCACCAGCTCATCTGTAAGATATGGTCGGAGGAAAGCATGCCCGACGAGTGGAATCTCAGTGTCGTTTGCCCGATCCACAAGAAAGTAGACCCCTTTGAATGCGCCAACTAAAGAGGGATAAGTCTCCTGAACATCGCCCATAAGATCTTCTCTGCCGTTTGGTGTACTTGCCTGAAGCCGTTTATAAATAGCCTGATAGGTCCATGTCAGTGTGGCTTCAGGTCAGGGAAGTCCACCTTCGATCAGATTTTCACACAGATCCTGGAAAAGACTCAAGAAATGCAAATCGACATCCACCACCTATTCGTCGATTTTAAGGACGCATATGACAGCGTGCATAGCGACGAGGCTAGGCGCTGTTATCTGATTTCTTTAACATCATCCTGGAGAAGATCGTGCAAGACTCACTCGCCAATACTAGAGGCACGATCTTCCAGTAGTCCGTACAACTGTTAGTATACGCGGATAACATTGACGTGATTGGCAGAACACAGTGCGCCGTCAATGAGGCCTTTGCTGGCAAAACAATGAGGGCAAAACAAAGTATATGCTGTCATCGAGAAAGGACACAGAACATCGACGTCTTGGACAGAGCGTCACAATGGACAGCTATAACTTCGAGGTAGCCAAGGACTTCGTCTACCTCGCCTCCGCAGTAAGTAGTACAAACAATATCAGTACCGAGATCAAAGGCAGAGTAACTGTTGCCAACCGCTGTTTCTATGGGCTCAAGAGGCAATTGACTAGTAGAGCCATCTCTCGAAGGACCAAGCTGACTTTATACAAGACCTTGATCATCCCAGTCCTGCTGTACTCAGAAGCGGATGAGGAAGTCCCTGGTATCTTCGGGAGAAAAGCTCTGCGTGCGATCTTTGGTCCTGTTTGCGTTGACGGTTTCTGGACGAGAAGATTCTACCACGAACAGTACGGGCTGTACAGCGACATGAGTCTAGTCAGGCGTCTTCGGGTCCAAAGCCTAAGATGGCTAGGCCATGTAGAGCGTATGGACAACTCACCTCCGGGCCGAAGATTCTTCGACTCCGAACTCGTGGGACAACACAACAGAGGACGAGTTTAAGGTGGCGCACCCAGGTGGAGAAGGACCTCAACCAACTTGGCGTGCGACACTGGAGATAGCTAGCCAGAGACCGTGCTAGCTGGAGAGACTTGTTGGTTGAGGCCCAGGTCCACCCCGGACTGTAGCACCAAATAAAAGAGAAGAAGAAGTTTCATATCGGTTTTGTACATTGTTCTGCCTTTTTGGGGGATGCCTCTTGATCCCTATTTCCCCCAGATTCCTGCGTTAAATGTTTCACAGAAATCAAGGATATGTCGATATTGTTATATAATAATATGTGCCTCCACAATACCCCAAATCAGACTTGCCGACTGGGCAGTCTTAGTACTCGAAAAAGCTCGTTTTCTAACTTTATCTTCTTCGAAAATAAAGTTGGAGAGCAGCTTGAATACTTGAATGCTGCTTAGCAACAGGGCCACGCTTGGGCGCTTGGACATTAATCTATAAGTACCGTATGATAGCTCGCTTGGTTTCGAGCTTGGTATTGGTTGTTCTGAGGACCCTCGATCTCTTCCTCTTGTACTATCAGTTCGTAAGGACGTGTTTCGCCCAGCTTAAGTGAGAATTATAAAGTGTTTGGATAATAAGCAATTAATAAGTGAAGACATAGTTGTTATATAACAAAAGAAATAATTAAATTTAACAATATTTAAAAACAGATTGTTTTAGTTTATCCGACAAGGCTCGCCTGAATTAATATATGTTTTTTTTTTCCCGAATATAAAGCTCTAGTTCGTCAAGCTTTTGCGGCAGTCTAAATAAATAAGTTGGTTCATCAGACTCTGCTCCTCAAGTTTTTGCAATATAATGGAGAGGGTACTGTTCGAGCAAATGCTTTCCCTCCAATGTGTGATGATTTAAATGATTTTGACACTTCCGTTGTCGACTGTGCTTGTTGAGTATTCGGTTTTGCAATTATACTCTTCCGTTGTTTTGTATTTGTTTTGTTTTCAGCGCTTGCAGTAATGTATTTTTTTTTTCTACTGCTTTAGGTGGTTGGGACAGATTTTCTTCGATCTTGTCACGTCTCTTTTGAAGTTCTTTAGCAAATTCACGTGTGGGTCGTCGTGGCGTAGTGGGTAAGTGCGTCGACTCCTACGCAGAGGGTGTCAGGTTCGATACCCGAATTTACCACCTATCATAATTCACGGCTCCACCTCTTTCGAGTCACTGACAATGCTCAAAGAGTACTCCTGTCCAGAAAAAGGTTCTCAAAAAAAGCAAATTCACAGCCACGGTAATTAGCTGGGTGCTTCCCTTAGCAATTAATGCAAGTTGCAAATGTCCCCTTGCTTGCATTGCATTCTTCCGATGGGTGCTCTCCAGCGCATTTAACATAACGTGGTCAGTAATAATGTCCATACATTTTTTCACAGCAAGCCTCTGACCCTTATAAAGTTTTGTGTGATTGATATTACAAGGCATAAAAATAGTCATACCAACTTGTGTTCGTAAATTATGAGCCGGTCATCCAAGACAACCCAATAAATTTTGAAATTCTGTGCATTTAATAGCCACATCTTCTACGAAACAAAAAATCTGAATTATTTCGTGATTCTTTCAGCGTTATTTTACGCCATTTTTGCTCACCATTCATAATAAGCCCACAGCTTAACTTTGGCCATCCGAGATGTTTTCGATGTATTTCATGTTGGTGTTTCATTGATTTACATATTCAACGGCAGTTTTAGTGAAGAATGTGCAGTTCTTGCATCTTGTTATTTTCTTGGGCAAATTACATTTTAGCAAATGTTTTGTGTGCGGTTGTTTTTTTTTTCATAGGTTGGTGTGAATCTTGGATAAGACACTACGATACCCCTGTATTCATAGTAGTGTCAGATTCTTACTGACTAAATTCCCATTGTTTTTTTTTTTTTGCTTACTACAACTAGATTTCCCTATCCAGTAGTTTTAAGGTAGATTTTCGATAAGATCACCTGCTGCAACCGTTTATAGCGGCCTGTACTCATTGCGCTAAATCGAACGGTTCATGTGTTGGAGACCGCGCACGAGGTTCCTCATGTCCAGTGTTTGGAGTATGGCCTGGTTACAAAGACCATGAAGTCGAATTCTTAACTACCTATATCTCTTTGTATATCATTATTTCATAGATACCAGGGAGCATTTACGAGAGCCCTTATAACTTTGTTTTGGAATGCCTGTATGAATTCTCTATTAATTGCTTTAGTGCAGCCCCAAATTTATAATATAATATGGGTGGCGCGACAGTCCTAGGTGAACCTGGGCCCAGCTTCTCAGCAACCACTTGTGTTGTGCGTGCTATTGGACTTTCACGCGTGGAAGGGACCTACAGTTTAATGCCGACTCCGAACGGCGAATTTCAGAAGGTTTTTCTAGACACTAGTATTCTTTGAGCATCGTCAATGACTCGAAAGCGACCCACACAGGCTTTAGCACTTGCTTATATAAAAACAGTTTGTTATACGCTATTAACTCGGAATGTCGTCTGAGTGGCCAGTACATTTCTCTATGTCGATTCTTCTTCAAGTTCGTCACTTTTTTTCTTTACGTGCGCCTTTCACTTAAGCTTAGTATCCAGCGTCATCCCGAGATATTTGGCTTCATTTTCGTACGGTAATTGCACCCAATTAATGAAGACAGGTATATTGTTAATGTTTTTGTGGGCAAAATTAATATGCGTGGATTTGGTTTCATTTAGGGCAATGCGCCAGAGTTTTGTCCAATCGCAAGTTTTATTTACAGCGTGCTGCAGTTTTACGGTAGCGGACACAATTGTGCTTTCCGTAGCCAGAATATCCGTATCGTCTGCGAACGTAGCTACTGTTCTGTTCTCAGTTTGTGGTATGAGTTACGGAATCAACTCCGTTAGGTGTGAACGATATGCACTTAGCTGCGGAACCAATTAATGTGACATCACACTTAAGAGTGATGGAGACTAAGTGTGAATACGCTTAAATTTCCATTTGCATGTAAAATACAGTAACAACAAATCCTATATCCGCTTAAGTTACTCATCATATTCATCGCCGCTTAAGAAAAAAGCGCTGATAAAAACAATGCTTCCAATCGTTATTTTCTGTTCGTTCATTCCTGAATTCATTCATTCATTGTTTAGGCTGCTGTATGTGGCTTACATTTACAGGTGTGGCTGATGTATTAGATAATTTTTAATTGTTTTGGCACCCATAAGTATGCAGTTTTTGGTTTACGCAGAGTGTCTCTGCTATACATTCCGTTTAGGTTTCGTAAACGATTCTTTTCATTTATAATTATTAAGTGTTTTTGCTTTTAAAGTGATGGTCACTCTACACAGTCAGAAAACGAAAATTGTGACCATCAATAATTAACCATCACCTTCCACGACTACACCCCTGACTGCTTAGCAAGTGTCATAAATGTCGTCGGTGCTGCCAAAATTTTATGACGATGATCGTTTTTTTTTGTGCACTTCAAAATTAAGCGTATATACGCTTGCAAAAAAACACAGCTCGGTCATAAGAAAGTAAATGAAACTAATTTGAAATTAAATTTCTGTGCAACTATTTTATAATTTAATGTATGTACAGATATGAAAGTGTTTTTATTTACATATTGACATATTCATGAACAAGTTTAGTCTTCTTTTTGCGTGCAATTTATTTTGGAAGATATTTTCGGAAATGGTTCTATTTTGAAAAAAGGTTTTAATAATTTGCGGGCTTAAAGTGGAATTTGAACATTATTTGAACACACTATTTATATAAATTGTACCCGGTCTTAGTGCATAACTATTTCCATTGCATTTATTAAATACCTTATCTACGTTTGCTAACTCTGCCATAAATTTTTGATTTGGCTTATGACGACCTCCTTCACGTTACCACGTTTGTCAGAGTTTGTCCCTCCTTTCCGCGTATGTGTCCAGAGGTCACCCACTTTCGATGGTTACTAATCCAGTCAGATACTACAGGGCGTCGTATTTTATGTCGTCCATCCCATCTACTGCAACATTTGTGCTATCAACAACTAAATGTGAAAGAAGATCTGAAGTTATGCTTTTACTTTCGTCAAGTACGTGGTTGTTTTCCGCCTGATGTCGATGAATCCTTCATTCCTACAGACTAAATAGGATCATAGACGGTATATGAACTCAATCATCCAATGACCACTTTATCCTCGCTCCTCCTACGCGAAGAATATGATGGTCGTTCTACTGTACTCTTGTTGGAGCTTACAGTTCTCGTGAGTCAATTTAAGGATTCTTGAGTGCAGTATTTAATTCTCCTTTTTAGGAGAGTCAATTTGTTATTGCATTTTCAAAATTGTTTCTTGCAACTCTAAGAGAGACTTGTTGATTGAGATTGTTTGAGCAAGGATACTGCCACAACCTTCTTTTTTGTGCCCTTTCACCCCTTTTCAGGTGGGCTCGTGGCACCGTCCATCTCTCAAAATCCTTGCATTTGTAGGAGAATAATTAAGCAATTCGTGTCTAAAATTTCGCACATATTGTTCCTTAGTGAAGCGCTTAGAGCAAATGAAAGCTGTTTTCAGATTCACTTTGTATTTTCGTCCACATTTGTGCGTGCAAATATTTGCTGTTTTTGGGAAACGAAAAAGTTCACTGTCTGTGTTTTTCCGCTCATTATTATTTGTGTTGCAACCAAATATTGCGCAAATTGCCATTAAAACAAAATTACACACAAGAAAATGAAGCTGTGACGCGTGACGTCACACAAAAAACGAATGAAAAAATAAGGTTAGGGAAGAGCTTACCTTGTATTCTGTGTAACATGGTTATAGATTGATTCCGAAGCAGTCAGTTCCGAGTTCCACGATGGCGTCGTACCTCATATTTCCTGCCTGCTTACAGGACAGGCGTGTGTTGCGGCCACCACTCAAAGAAAAAGAAGAATGATGCGGATAAATTCATTAAAACAGAAGAAGGAGGAACTTACTATTTCCAGGCTTATCATTTACGTCACATAAAAATGGACAAAACAAGTCTAACTTCTGTATGCTGATCGTAAGTAGCAAACTTAATATCATCTTTCACTTAATTGCCATCTGCATCCAAGCGCCCATAACTTGCTGTGCAGATCTGAGACTCCTGAATGAGAAACATCGATTCTAATACAATCTCATCAATGATCGTGCCAGCTTAGCGAAAAAAAAAAAATAAAAAATCTTGTCTCACATCAGATAACCGCATCTCGACCTATCACCTTACTCAATCGACTTTGCGACGTCCTTAAACCAGTCGGCTGGCGTTCCTTTCACCACGTATGCGTGCTCAAGCGAGCGCACAAAACTGCGACTCGCAATGATTTTATCGACAATCTCACATCACATCCCCTTTGTTGGCTAAGCTAAGTAGGTGTTAACCCAGTCCATGGGGTTCACCTTATCCGTGATCAGATATCAAAACAAATTCAACTCCTTAAGTTGATCACTGCTAAACATCTCGGCCGATACAAACGCCGCTAATTAATTATCCATATCCACATCCACTCTACCGTTTCGTATCACCTTCAATAAGTATCCGATATTCATCCTTGTGCTCTGCGCTGACTGGACTCTGCGCAGACATTTTTCGCCAACATGCCACAGCGCCCAACAGCCATACTCGTACAAATGACAGTAATCCCGATCAGATAAGGCACACTTGTGCTAAAGTATCCATCGGATACGCAGGAAGAATTTTATCTCCGCCTAATGCCATCGGACACCGAACAGCACTCGCAATGAGCGTGCGGAATTTACGCGTCTCCCCCACAGTCCGGATGGCGCTCTACACAGCTTCCTCCAGCATTTATCTCGGCGACACGATAGCGTCTGCCGGTCCTCGTGTGCTGTAGGATATTTATTGAATTTAATTATAAAATCACCCCCTAACTTGAAATTACTCATTTTGACCCTTCGCAGCCAGAGGTCCGATCGGCGGCGATACCAGAGGCCATCACGGGACACCGTTCCTCCGCCCACAGTCTAATTCCCGTACTTAGTGGAATTAATTTCAATAATTTCCTGCTCCAGCGCCCCGCGTCGCGTCGGCACTGGGGACGATCGTAAATTCCATCTCGGTCGATCTTCGCGTTTGCCGCGTGTCGCGGCGGTGCGGTGGTGTGTGATGTGACAAGCAGTGGTTGGCTTCCTGGCTTATGGCTTGGTCGTCTTCTTCGTTTGCCCATCGTGGGGCATAAATTTCCACGATTCTTAAGAAACTTCTTACTCTTCGCGAGCGTCCACGTCGTCGTCGTCGTCCAATAATCCGAGGCGCGACGCGGCATTGCTAAGGACCCGCGTGGTAATAATCGCAGCCGCCCGATCGACTACTGTGTGTATATTTATTTTTCGGCAGGCAGCACTGAGATAGGATCGGGCAAGGAATCAACATCGCTTAATCTTATTGCATGATAAGGCGGAAGGCGCACGAACTACGTGTGTTTTGATGGGCGACTGGATGCGGGCTTTGGAGCACATGCATGGGCACGGTGCCAGTGGTTGGGGGCGCGGTAGTGCGGTCGGTGGTGGATCGTTCTTTGGCGATTTGCGTGCTGGCAATGAATACTGATCCTTGGTAGACACTAGATAACCGTTGTCGACACTGTGGAAGATATATGTTTTAATTCGCTGATTCGCCGTAATTATGCGGGTTGTAGCTTGTGGGGGAACATTGGGACCGTATTGTGCTTGGTGTGGAATGATGGGCCTTGAGGAAGAGCTCTGCCAGAACAGAGTCAACAATTTTGAAGAGCTCTCAAGGCACCCCATTAGAGTATACAGTTGTCTTTTGATTGCCAGATTTCTTTTTTCCAGTGCCAGGCTTGAGGACTAATACATTGGCTGGAGTTCATATTCCATCGCTTTTGATCATGCTCGTTTAGTAGTTGCTGTAAAATGAGGGTGTTTCTAGGAATGGGCAGGAACTCAACAATCAAGCTTAGACATAGCTGAAGAATAATGTGACATCGAAGAGTAATATCAGATGTGACCTAGTCTCTGGATGCAGTCGTGTTTAATTCGAAGTCATCCTTGATCTGGTGTCTATGGGCGTGAATTTTAGCATACATGACGATCCAAGCATTTCGCTATGGTACAACTTTTTTTTGCTGTTTCTAATTGCTTCTAATTGATCACGTCACTCGTAGGTCGTCTGAGGGCGCCATATGCCTCATTATAGGCTTCTCCCAAATCTAAACGATCACAAGGATCGAGTTCATAAATGCAAAACTTTGTTAACTCTTTCAAACATTACTTTTCAAGATTCAAAATATGAAATCTAGTTTCATATACAGGGCTCCTACTCAATTACCTCTTGAGCCCAAGAGGCGGCAATAGTTTTTCTGTTTTTGACTGACTTATATACAGTACAGGGCTCTCATCGCGTAACTTTTTCGACAATCGTCGCTCAAACGATTGTATTGAACGACGTCGTCAAAAGTTTGCTTCGTGTAACAGTACAGTCGAAACGTCCAGTCGTGCCGTCAATCATTCAAATAGTAGGCAGTTTGAGAACTACTAAACACTTTAAATGTCATATAGAAAACGGAATTTAGCTGTCACTTTTAAAATTCGTTGTTGATTCGCCTATTCATTTGAAATCCAAATTCGAAAACATGTAAGTATTAAATAACCTTATGTCAATTAATTGATTTATAAATTAACTCACTAGGTCAGCAACAAAAAGGCAAATGGAAGTTCGAAGTTCAAACAGAGCGAACTGTTAGACAGATGAAGATGCGAACCAACCATTGGTAGCCACCTCCAGTTAGGACCTCCAAGGTAGCACCAAGTCCAAGGAATTAATGTTGACCACGAGCCACTCGTTAGGTTTACCGTTTCCAGCACTCGTATAGAGGCCTCTTTTGATAAGCGAAACGTTGAATAAAACTAAAACGCAAAATATAGCAAGTGTATTGTTTAAAAATAATAATATTTCTTCCTTTTCATGTAAAAGTGAAAGAGGCTCCGATGCATCTCTAAGCGTCCTTCGCTTTTGCAATAATCCAACAGAATTTTTTATCTGTCAAAATATATGAAAAAGAAATTCGTTTGTTCGAAATTGATGTCAAAATGTATACAAACATTTCGAAGTCGAATTTTTATCGGCAGCCACTTTTCGCTGCCGATATTATAGGCAGTAGGTTGTTGTATGTGCTTTACGTGCAAGATCCTACTTCACTATTTAAAGATTTTTGAAAACAACAGGGCTATTGTAATGCCGACGCATTTTTTCGATTTTTATTAACAAATTCAAAAACGAAACTAAACAACAACCAACCACGAAGTGCGAAACGATTGTGAAAAAGCAATCTTCAATCACTATCGTTTAATCATCGCCTTTTGACAGTTCAATGAATTATACTAGAAATGAAGTATTACAGAGATGCCCGACTTCTACCTCTTTTGCCCCTTAAGATTTTTGACAACTGCTTTTATAACGTGACTAATCAGAGGACGGCATTTACGTTAATTCGTAAATAACCGTCAAAAGTGCATGAATATCTGTCAAAAAAGTGCTCATTCGTCGATGGACTAGGGGGCAATCAGCTGTGAAGTCGGCCATCTCTGTAGTACTTCATTTCTGAGTTATACGAAGCAATAGTGAATCGTCAAAAACGACGTCGGCTAGAAGATTCAATAATTTTAGCGTTACACGAAGTAATACAATCGTCGAAACGACGTCGTCAGACGATCGTCCTTTTAAGCGATGAGAGCCCAGGGCAGTTGCAATACCCTAGATTGTTGCACTTTCTGGGCAGCATTTTTTTTCTTAACCAAAAAATGTACACTCAAAATACAGTACTCCCCGGATAATAGCACATATACTTGGGCATACAATTGTGATGCTCATGAGCGGGTTTTCAATGAAATTCCTATTAAGCGGAGACCTTAGGTTGGCTTAGGGTAGCGTTGGTAAATCTTACCTGAATATAATTTATTGCATTTGAAATGGTTTTGGTATTAAAGGAGTTGCTTATTTACGGGGTGTACTGTAGCAGTTCTTCTGCTTAAAAAAACCATTTAATAAAAAACATTTTGGAATAAAAATCAAACGCTGTTTTTTGTTAAAAAAAATCAAAAAAACAGAGGTAAGACCATTCAAAAATCAAAAATAACATGCACGCAGTCAAAATTATGCGTCTTCTTAAAAAAATATATACATTCTAAGTTTTTGGGTTTTATACTTTTCAAAATCGCGATCTCTTTTATTTTTTTCCTTATTCTTCTTCTTCTGGCGGCGCTACAATCCGAGGTGTACCTGGGCCTCAATCAGCAAGTCTCTCCAGCAGGAACGATCTTTAGCCAGCTGTCTCCAATTGCTTCTCCACCTGTATGCACCATAAGTTCCGTGGGCGTCCTCTATTATTGTCCCACTGGTTCGGAGTCGAAGACTCTTCGGGCTGGAGGAGTGTTGTCCATGCGCTCTACATGGCCAAGCAATCTTAGGCGTTGACTCCGTAGATGTCTGGCTAGGCTCATGTCGCTGTACAGCCCGTACAGTTCGTGGTTGAATCTTCTTCTCTAATAAACATTAACGCAGACAGGACCAAAGATTGAACGCAGAACTTTTCTCTCGAACAAACCAAGGATCCAAGGATCCAAGGAGATAGTCCAAGCTTTCTTTCCATAGAGCAAGACAAGGAACAAGAAAAGTCTTACATAGTGTTAGGTTGATGGCTCAACTACTTAATTGCCTCTTGAGCCTAAAGAAAATTGGCAAGAGTTATTCTCCGTTTGATCTCGGGACTGGTGTTGTTCGTTCTGTTTACTTGCGAGCCGATGTAGACGAAGTCCTTGACTACCTCGAAGTTGAAGCTGCCCATTGTGACGCTCTGTCCAAGACGTCGATGTTGTGTGTCCTTTCTTGATCACAGCATATACTTCGTTCTGCCTTCATTCACCGCTAGACCCATTTTAGCCGCTTCCGCCTCAATGCCAGCAAACGCCTCATTGACGGCTCGCTGTGTTCTGCCAATCACGTCAATGTCATCCGCGCATGCTAACAGTTGTACGGACTTCTGGAAGATCGTGCCTCTAGTGTTGGCGTGTGAGTCTTGCACGATCTTCTCCAGGATGATGTTAAAGAAATCACATGACAGCGCGTCGCCTTGTCTAAATCCTTTTTTGACATTGAAGGTCTCGGTGTGTTCGTTACCGACCTTGATGGAGCAGCGAGATTTCTCCACCGTCATCCTGCACAACCTGAGGAGTTTGGTAGGAATGTCAAAACTAGGCATGTCGATCTGCATCTCTTGGGTATTTTCCAGGATCTGCAGTAATATGAAGATTTGGTCGATGGGTGACTTCCCCGGCCTTACACCTATTAGGTTATTGACGAATGGTTTCAGGCACTCTCACAAAACGGCAAAGAGGATCTTATTGGCGATGTTAAGGAGACTTATCCCTCTATAGTTGGTGCAGTCAAAGGGGTCTCCTTTCTTGTGGATCGGGCAAACGATACTGAGTTTCCACTCGTCGGGAATGCTTTCCTCCGACCATATCTTACAGATGAGTTGGTGCATGTACCTTACCAGCTCATCTCCAGCTACCTTAAACATTTCCGCAGACAGTCCGTCTGCACCAGCAGCTTTATTCGAATTTAGTCTCGATATCGCTATCTTGACTTTGTCTAGGTCGGGGGGACGGAATTCTTCGCTGCCTGTCTACGTAAAACCAGGGATTTTTTCGGATGGCGTTTTAAAACCCAGCACTTCATAGGCAGCTTCTCTGATGGCGTTTTGACAACGGTTCCATTCTTCGTACATTGTTCCGCTGGCAGGGTTGGACTCTCTGAGAGCTTCAGGGAGACTCGATCGGCAAAGTTGCTATCCGTCAATTGCGATTGTAGCCTTCCAACGTCAAACTGTTTTGGTCTTGCTCTACTCCGCTGTCTTATTGATATCCGTGTTCTTACCTTGGCTACCACAAGGAAATGATCCGAGTCGATGTTGGCTCGTCGGAATGTTTGGACATCAAGAATGCTGGAGGAGTGCGTGACGTGAATGATCAGGGGACCGTCAGGTTCCTTTGTGGATGTTGAGGTGTGGGAACCGCGTGCTAGCTCGCTTATTTTTTTAAAGCTTAAGACTTCTTGATTATGGCTGCCTCGCACAACAAACCCGCATCCGAACAAGCGCTGGCTTCGCTCTCTGTAGCAATCGCCGAAGTATAAATCGCAGTTTTTCATCCTCTTTTTGCCCGGCCCATCCTACAGCACCTCCTGCATGGCGGAGAAATCTGGCTTAAAGCTTCGAGGGCTTCCGCAGGTTCATCGGTTGCGCGTAGTCTGTTGGGAGACCTCACATTCCAGGTGCAGAACCGAAAATCGTTGTCCATGGTCGTCAACAGTAGGGTCATCTGTATCCGAGGCGTCTCGTCGTTTCTGAACTTTTTTTTTACATGGTGGGGAAATTAACCCCACGCTCAACCTCCGAACCTGGAGAACCGGGTCCTGGTAAAAACACCTCGATAAAGAGTAAAGCTGCATACATTGGTTCACATCTAAGCGGTTGCTGTAAAGGCTGTCTAGAGGGCGCCGCGAGGAGGCTGTATGTCAACTTGACCTGTGCATTAAACAGGGATAAAACCAATACGTGTAGCCAAAGTTGAATGCTCAGAGGTACTTACTGCTCCAACTTACCGTAGAGCACTACAGGCTCTACTTGGCTGGAAGACGATTGGCTCCTAAAGGACAAAGTGAATCGGGGGCTCAGCCAAGCCACTGATTGGTTAAGTGTTTCTTCTTCGATCGCTCAGCACGTAATTAACGTCCACAGTGCAATCAGCAATCACGATAACTAAACACTCAATAGAGATCTGCCGAACACACTTCTGTTCTTCCTTGAGTGGCGTTACAACCACTCTATGGGCAGCACACACCAAGATCATAAACAACGCCTCGCAGCTGATCGAACAATTAGTCAGCTGAACGCCCGAGGGAATCCACGATATACGATTATTCAAACACCCCGCCTTGGAAATAAACGAGCACCACCATTAACTCCACACACGTAAAAGTATCGCAGGCCTTTTCAATTAACTGAGAGCCAAAACTCGACTGCCTACGTGCATCACGAGGCGGGCTCCCCTCGCAATCAGCAGGAAGTGTGAAGACCTTGTGTCTTAATAGCCCGGCGCACCTTATCAACAAGCGCCTATAACTCCCGCTCACACCGACGGCTGTTACCTTCTTTATGGGAACCTGGTCAAGTGCCTGGCACTCCGCCACTTGCTGGTAAAATATTTGAAATACCTGCAATATCTAGCTGGCCTCCCTGGGCCATTCGTAAAGTTCAATTGCATAATCGCAGCCAGCCGTCGAGGACTACCTTGCCCACAGAGAATCACAATAAATTAAGCGCGCAACGACGACGCAGTCCAGTCCAGGGTCTCATTAAAGCACAAGTCGCGTCGTCCTTCCTGCAGCGGGTGCACACAGCGCTGTAAAATAAAGAGGCCACAATCGAAAAGCGCGCGTTCGTCTATGCGTCCTGACGCTGCACACTGGTCTCACTATCTAAATTAATAATTCCAAACACCTAGTAGGCTGATTGAATCTTTGTATTTGTGAGCGCGGCACGAGTGGAAGCGCCCTGCCCACGATGACCCGCCTGCGTCCGCATCCGGGCGCGAGGCTCGTCGGCTTACACTGATTCTTAATTGGATATTTATCAAAGGCGCGATATCTGGCGCATGATCTCGGTGCAAAGCGCGCTGATCGTTGGAAGCCGTGCGGAATTGATTGCCTCTGCCATGTCTCGCGGCCTGGCTCGGCACGAAGACGGCTCGCGGCGTTGCTGCCAGATCCCGGTTCAGAAGTTTAAGCTATCCAATTGGGATCGGCAAACTAATTGAAACAAATGAACGAGTGGAATGTTTGGGTAAGGGATTGCTCGGTACACATTTATAAATCTTGGCTGCCTCCCTTCGGTTGGGAGGTCTGTTCGCGTTGGTCGCCTGCTCCACCGCCCATTTCTGAAGCGTTCTCTATCAAAGGCGGCATGTGAGCCAATAACCATTTCGAATCTAAAGTACGGATAAGGAGCGCGAGATGACGCGCCTGTCATTTAGAGCGATTTTATTGAATACCGTGTGCAGCCTGGCCTGGCCTGGAGGAGGAATCCTGTTCTGCGATGACGCACGATTCATAATCTCAGGAGGTGGTCATAAAATACTCCTTTTCATGCTGACAACTCAATGGTTATTATTTAATGGCGCGTCTAATATGGCTAGTCATCTTTTCGCGGTAGTCACCGGCGAAACCTGTCGTCGGGCAGGAACACGAATGGCTGTCTGTGCATGACACATATTGGCCAGCGAAGCGTGGACGACAAACAGTGTTGTTTATTGCCGCAGCGATTCGGATGGAAATCGGTGGCATGCATTTGGAAGAGGAACGCACCGCATTCTGGGTCATGATTCTTGAGATTCGAAAGGATTTACGATACCAAACCGGTCGATTATGATTGAGACAAAATGTGCGGTAAGTGGACTTCTGGTTTTTGGGCGGGAAATGAATTCGATCTTGTTTATGTAGGAATGCACTCGCTGAGATCACCTTTAGAAAATTGCTTGTCAAGGCGATCTCGCGCTTTACGCTGTCACGAAACTAGCGACACCTGGTGGTTCCAGTAGACCTAGGGCCTAGGTGGGTCCCAAAAACTTCAAAAAAATACCAAAATCCGGATAAATGAGTCGTGAAATGTCAGAGGTTTCAACTGTCAACGCACTCATGCATCACAAGTGAATGATAGTTATGCCCTTTGTGGAGTACGCATTCTGTCAAGCTATCTTGCCACCCGAGCTCTTTACGAATCTGAGAAGATCCGATATATAGATCTGCATTCGCATTGTTTGGTCTCTGTCTAGAATACAGCTAGGCGCCGATTTCAGCTTGGCAGTGGCAAGACAGATGTTGCATCCTCACCACAACTCCAGCAGAGATCTCAGGATTCCGCATTCCATTGCGGGACCATTGCTTCGATGGGGCAGTGTCCTGTGATGACTCTGACGAGCACACACATCGAGTTTCGGTCCAACTCAAGAAGAGCCTTTGTTTTGCCTTTATTTAGCTCTGACCACGTTCGCCTTGTCGTGTGATAGTCATTTCTTGCGCGCCTAAACGAGTTGCCTTCTTTTGGTATCGTGTCACTTATAATTCGGTGCGTTGATATGGTGTCTCATGAAGGCACATAGCCTCTGTCAACGAACACCTACGCTCACCTCGACGTGGTGAAATCTGGGTGCCGAGCACCTTCGATCGAAGATGGGGCAACCAACGTCTGTGGGACTTAGTTGGTGGCTGCAGACGAGAGTGGGAGGGAGAGTGAGTCTGTACCAGCGCTCATCTCTGTCTTTATGGATGTCGGCGGAGGAGCTGGAAAACTGTCTAGCCAACGGCGGTATCAGAAGCTCCAGTCAATAAGACCAACCTGGTGCTCTGTCCTTCTAGAGCTACCTCGACACATTCGGAGCACAGGCCTAGAAGGTTCTTTCAAGGCCAGTTTGGGGCCCCGGAATTGAGATGGCGGCGGAAGAGCCTTATAGCCGTAGGCCCAACGGCGGCGCTCGCAGCCTCAGTGATGTTACCGACACCGGATAAACTCAGACCCTTCACCCGAGGGTTAGAGAACAGGGCCTGGCCTTCCGGTTGGGGGTTGTGCGTGAGGTTAACTCCCTCACCAAGTAAAAATCACACTTTTCCGAGAAAACCAACGGTCCCAGTAAACGAAACAAGAACAACGATTTTCGGTTCTGTACGTGGAATGTTAGGTCCCTTAACAGACCAAAATATTCAAAAAATAATTTATATGGCAAAGCAAAGTTTGCCGGGTCAGCTAGTAGCTATAGAGAAACTGCTTAAAACTGTAGGTCCCTTCCACTCGGGGGAGAACATAACACGAGTGGTTGTTGTTAAAGCTGGGCCCTCACCTTCAATGGGTTGCAGCATTACCCATATTATCATTAAAAAAGATGGAAAACCCAAAAATGTTGTTTATAAGAAAGCACTAGAATAAATCGTAAAATAAATTAAAAACGAATTACAGTGGACTCTCCCTAAGTCGAACTCCTCCTAAGTCGAAACTCTCTCTAACTCGGACTTTTTCGACATATTTTACATAAATTTTCCCTCAATTTTCCTTACAAAAACCTCTCTCTAAGTCAAACTCCCCCTAACTCGAACAAATTATGTCATCCCGTGACAATTTGACTTAGGTGGAGTCCACTGTACATTCAAATTATTATTTTTGCTCTCTTAAGTTTTAGCATTAGCATAGAATAGCACGTAATATAGTCATAATCAGCACGAGAAAGAATCCACACAGCAACCTGGCAATCTCCGGACGGTCGAACCGCCAACAAAATCGACCATGTACTCATTGACGCAGTATCCTACGAACATTCAGGAGGGGCAAACGTCGACTCTGACCATTACTTCTTAGCAGCAAGATTCAGAGCTCGATGTCAGAAAGCTGCACCAGTCTACAAAGAGGCGTTTTGACATGAGACGCCTGAGCACAAACGAGATTGCCAGAGCCTACGAAGAGCAGCTAAGTGACAGACTCTCCGGTATGCCAACGAGATGCGGATGCATTGTCGAGCGGTCATTAAAGAGGTAGCCGAAACCACCTTAGGCTACCTACCACCTCCGACCAAAAGGCGCTGCAACAAAAAACTAGCAGCACAGGAAGGGTACCGGGCTAGAAAAAGGGAGGAGAAAAAGTTTTTACGCTGGAAGAAAAGGTTTCTCGCAGCCTCCCAGCTCAAGGATATGGAATAGTCTAGGGATAAGCAGGAAAATACAGCCCTTCTGCAAAAAAGCCAAAAGCCTTGCCGCTGGCTTTAGGAAAGGCACCTGGGCTTTTCCAAACTGTGAGGGTAACCTGGTTGCTGACCCGCAGGGAAAAGTGGATGTGTTTAAGCAGGACTTCCACCAGCTGCTTAGCGGGCCTGACCAGAAGAGTGTGATAGGGAATCAAGAAATCCCAACTCAGTCGATGAAGTAGTCCTCCCACCTAGTTTGAACAAAGCTACAGGCTCAGATTGCCTACCATCAGAGCTCTTCAAGGCCGCTGGCGATGTTCTGGCAAGGAGCATGCACTGGATCATGTGTAGAATTTGGGATGACGAAAGTATGCCCGACGACTGGAATATCAGCTCCATATGCCAAATCCACAAAAAAGGCGATCCTACCTCTTGCAACAACTATAGAGGTATATCCCTGCTCAACGCCTACGAGATCCTGTCCAGCGTACTGTGTGAACGCCTAAAGCCGTTTTTCACCGCACTAATCGGCACGTACCAGTGCGGCTTCCAGCCCGGCAAACCAACAATAGACCAAATCTTCACACTAAGGCAAATCCTGGAAAAGACCGGCGAGTTTCAAATCGATATACACCACCTCTTCATTGATTTTAAAGCCGCATGCGACAGTATTCATTGCAAGGAGTTATTCGGTGCGATGGCCGAATTCGGGATCCCGGGAAAACTGATCCGGTTGTGTCGCACTACGCTTACAAATACGCGATGCACCGTGCAGTTCGGCTCGAGGACTTCTGAGCCATTTAAAACCTGCTCCGGATTTTATTTCATTTTCATTTCATTTTATTGAGTGTACAAAAATACTTCAAGATTTTATATCTTATATAAGTACTAAAAATAAGTTATGACAGAATGTTAAAACGATAATTAGACTTACAAGATAATAGCAAACGATGGTTTAAATACAGTTAAGTCTTGGTTGTCTTATCTTCTTCTTCATTTGGCGCCACAGTCCGGGGTGGACCTGGGCCTCAACCAACAAGCCTCTCCAGCTAGCACGATCTCTGGCTAGCTGTCTCCAGTGTCGCACGCCAAGTTGGTTGAGGTCCTTCTTCACCTGGGTGCGCCGCCTTAAACGCGGGCGTCCTCTGTTGCGTTGTCCCACGGGTTCGGAGTCGAAGACTCTACGGGCCGGAGCTGAGTTGTCCATACGCTCTACATGGCCTAGCCATCTTAGGCGTTGGACCCGAAGACGCCTGACTAGACTCATGTCGCTGTACAGCCTGTACAGTTCGTGGTTGAATCTTCTTCTCCAGAAACCGTCAACGCAAACAGGGCCAAAGATCGCACGCAGAGCTTTTCTCTCGAAAATACCAAGGACTTCCTCATCCGCTTTTGAGATTGTCCATGCCTCCGCGCCGTACAGCAGGACTGAGTTGATCAAGGTCTTGTATAAAGTCAGCTTGGTCCTACTCAATTGCTTCTTGAGCCCATAGAAACAGCGGTTGGCAAGAGTTACTCTGCGTTTGATCTCGGTACTGATGTTGTTCGTTCTGTTTACTTGCGAGCCGAGATAGACGAAGTCCTTGACTATCTCGAAGTTACAGCTGCCCATTGTGACGCTCTGTCCAAGACGTCGATGTTGTGTGTCCTTTCTTGATGACAGCATATACTTCGTTTTGCCCTCATTCACCGCTAGACCCATTTTAGACGCTTCCGCCTCAATGCCAGCAAACGCCTCATTGACGGCTCGCTGTGTTCTTCCAATCACGTTAATGTCATCCGCGTATGCTAGCAGTTGTACGGACTTCTGGAAGATCGTGCCTCTAGTGTTGGCGTGTGAGTCTTGCACGATCTTCTCCAGGTTGATGTTAAAGAAATCACATGACAGCGCGTCGCCTTGTCTAAATCCTTTTTTGACATTGAAGGTCTCGGTGAGTTCGTTACCGACCTTGATGGAGCAGCGAGAATTCTCCATCGTCATCCTGCACAACCTGACGAGTTTGGCAGGCATGTTAAAACTACACATGGCGTTGTATAGCTCGTCCCTATGCACGCTGTCATATGCGGCCTTGAAATCGACGAATATGTGGTGGGTGTCGATCTGCATCTCTTGGGTCTTTTCCAGGATCTGCAGTAATATGAAGATTTGGTCGATGGTTGACTTTCCCGACCTTACACCTATTAGGTTATTGACGAATGGTTTCAGGCGCTCACACAAAACGGCAGAGAGGATCTTATAGGCGATGTTCAGGAGACTTATCCCTCCAAAGTTGGCGCAGTCAAAGGGGTCTCCTTTCTTATGGTTCGGGCAAACGATACTGAGATTCCACTCATAGGGCATGCTCTCCTCCGACCATATCTTACAGATGAGCTGGTGCATACGCCCAACCAGATCATCTCCAGCTGCCTTAAAGATTTCAGCGGACAGTCCGTCCGCACCGGCAGCTTTCTTAGACTTCAGTCTTGATATTGCTATCTTGACCTCGTCTAAGTCGGGGGGACGGAATTCTCGTCGAGCATCGTCCATATTGAGTGGAACATTCTGCCTGACAGCGGTATTGGTGTCATCATCGCCGTTTAGCACTCTGCAGAAGTAGTTCTTCCAAATTCTCAGTATCGACTGCGACTCTACTACTAGTTGTCCATGCTCGTCCCGGCAGGCTTCTGTCCGAACTTTATATCCACTGGATAACTGTGTAACTCTGGTAAAACTTTCGGACATCGTTGTTTGTCTTATATTCACCTTTTTTCATTTCATTCCATTTCATTTCTCACACGTAACCTTTTTGACAGTTCGAATACATTTTTTTCTGAATTCACTTTTGAAACGTGTTAACGAAAAACAGTTGCCTGGAATGTTTTTGATGAAGTTGTTCTTTGCAATGCGACTGGTAACTTAATCCACAGCTGTGTTGCTGAGACAACAAAGGACCGCTGTGACCAACTGTGTGTATAAAACGAGGAAAAATAAGACAAACCCCTGTACGCGATTGAGCGAAATTAATCATATTCTTAAGAAATAGCGGGTGTTCTTGATATATAATTTTGTGCAACTGGGACAGAATTGTTTGTTTGTTTATTGTGGCAGCAATTTTACAATGGTTATACATTGCATTCGGAGTGTTAGCCGTGGCGTTGTGGGTTAGTGCGTCGACTCCTACAGCGAGGTTGCCAGGTTCGAATCCCCAATTTAACAACTTTCATAATTCACGGCTCCACCTCTTTCGACATTTTTCTAGACAGATTATTCCTGTCTAGAAAAAGCTTCTCAAATTCGCCGTTCGGAGTCGGCATTAAACTGTAAGCCCTTTCCACGCGTGAAAGAACAATAGCACGCACAACACACGTGATTGCTGAAAAGCTAGGCCCAGGTCCACCTCGGACTGTCGCGCCACCCATATTATTATTATATACTTTACATTCGTTGTTTACACAGATTCGGTATTATTACCTTACTACTAAAATATTAATAAAAGTTTTTAAATAAATGGAACGGAATTTTGATCAAATGGCAACCCAAGTAAGACCCAAGTAGATTAAAATAATTACGGTTACGATTGTACGTGAAGTCTAGACAAGGGTACACAAAACAGTTAAATGTAAAAATGACATGTTAAGGCTTTTTACAAGTCTAATTTTCATATCAGAATTGAGAAGTTACAGTGGATAAAAGTCAAAATGGGGCAGTCTGCAACAAAGATTTCCAAATGGAATAATAAAACATAGAGTGTATATCACAAAATAATACATTTGTATTTTCAATTTGTGGTTTCTGTGCTATAAAAAAAAACTTAACATTTCATTTGGAACAAACAACATTAACATAAAAACAAAAAGAAGTGGGAAAACTAAGTCAAAGTTAAAATGGGAAACTTCTACAAAACTCAATATAAAAAAAGAGTAATAAAAGATAAAAAACTTATTAATATTTTGTTGGCAAGCCCTTTTGTTTTTTAACAGCTGCTAATCGTCTTGGCTGGATTCAAGCAATTTTCTGCATAAGGAAGGCGCTATATGGTTCCATTCAGCTATTAATGCCTTTTTAAGTCATTTCTTTTTTTAATCGAATACTTCTTCAATTTTTCTTCGAGATGACCCCACATGTGTTCAATCGCGTTCAAATCGGGTGAATGGGTTGGTGTTTCCATGACGTGCTTACAGTTGTAAAGAAGCCAGGACCTTACATTGTAAGCTTTGTGCTTGGGATCATTATCTTGATAGAAGTAAAACCCATTGTCCAACCCCAATTTCCGTGCACTTGGTGCAAAATTATTTCGCAGAATGTCCAAGTACATGTATTGGTCCATTATGCCTTCAATAAAATGAAGGTTCCCAACACCAGCAGCTGACATTGACCACCACACCATTACTGAACCAGCACCGTGCTTAACAGTGGGACGCAAATTTTTGTCTCGGAGCTCTCTTCATTGGGCTTTCTCCATACATAACTTCGACCATCGGAGCGAAACACATTAAACTTACTTTCATCTGTAAAAATTACATTTTCCCAGAATGAAAAATCTTTGTTAGCGTGCTTTTCTGCGAACTGCTTCCTTTTCGACTTGTTGACTTTGTTTATGAACGGTTTCTTTCTAGCTTCTCGTCCATTCAAATTGTGTTTCTATAGCACAATCCGTATTGTTTCTGGGTGAGCCTTTTTCTTAAGGACTTCATACACTTCGGTGGCTAGTTTTGGTGCACTAATATGTGGATTTTTACTCACTTGACGGACTATCAAACGTTCATTCGTGTCATTAAAAATGTTTCTTGACGTTCTTCTGGGAATATTCTCATAACTCTTTGTGTTTCTGTAGCGTTTAATGATCTTGTAGACCGTTGAGTGCGTTCTGTTTACAGTTAGCCCGATTACGAACAGATTTTCCCTTCTTGTATTGCTGAATCAGAAGCTTCCGCACTTCGACCGACGTTTGCTTCTTTCCCGACATAATTAAATTCTATTGTTCCCGAAAACCGCGTCAATCCAAAATTTCCTTCGAAATTCATTTACCGTTATGCTCACATGTAACCAAGTTGTCAACATTTGGAATGAATCCCAAAGTTGTCGTGTATTATGGGATGTGTTCGGTAACTGTACCATTTTCATTTGGGCGTTATTTTCGCACATCTCAATGATTTTGATCTAAAATTCATCAGTAATTTTTCTTTTAAGGTTTTTTGGTTTGTATCTAAAGAAGCCTAAAAAATAATAAAAATAATTTTCTATTTCAAACTGTGCGTTGTTTTTTTTTTTGTAATTAAATTTCTATTTGCATTGTGTCCCATTTTGACTTTGATACACTGCAAGTTGAGTGTCTCAAGCTACGTAGCCCATAGTAGATTCTTCTTATACTTTCTGCCATGGCGTCACTACAAGTAAGATATGAGTTTATGGTCAACCCAAGATAATTCACTTTGTTGACATACTTAATGCTGTCACCGTTTAAAATAATAGCTGGAAGACTACTCTGATCTATTTCCGTATTATGACACAATATTGCAAGTTTTTTTGGTGTGTTCACATTCAGTTTATTTTGCACTGACCATGTGTGTATCCAACAAGTTATCATTAAACGCTGACACATACTCTCGTAAAGAGTTCTTACAACATGACATATATTAATTAAGGGAAATTGTAGAAGATTTTGGAATAGACTGTTTAAATTTTTGTCTATCATCACATAGGTCTATTTCTACACAAACAGAATTAAATTGACACATACATTTACTTAGAGTTTTATTAAAGTCATAATTATACAGGTGTGTTGGTTGTAATAAGAAATTATAATTTTGGTTGTAATAAAAATTTAAAAATATAAACACATACATCATCATCATACATATGTATTTTACACTTGGACATGACCTTAGGCAAATCATTGATAAATAATGAGAACAGTAGGGGACCCAGCACAGATCCTTGAGCAACACCACACCATTAACATAATACAAATCAGACATACCAACAAAAGTTTCAACAATTAATGGTCTGTTATTCAGATATTCAGTCGTCAACTTAAGTGCATGATTTCCTAAGCCAAAATTGTGTTTTAATTTAGTCCGCAAGTCCAAGAGTACTAATAAGGCAGCGCCATCTACGTTCATAACCATGCGCAGGGCAGTTGTCACCTTTATAACAGCGGATTTACAGCTTTCTTTTTGTCTAAAGCCTTACTGCAATTTCGAGAGCACATCCCTAGTATCAATAAACTGCTGTATTTGGGTAGCTATAATTTTTTCAAAAACTTTTACAAGAAACCGTAACAAACTTATAGGTCTATAATCCGATGGTCCTGAAGGAGTCATTCTCTTTGGCACAGTCACTATTTTGGTATTTTTTCCATTGTTTCGGAAATTTACAAGAGTAGATACACACATTAATAATGCCTGAAAAAAAAATAGTGCGTTTGCGCTGGCGTTGGCTTTCAACGCACACTGTTCAATGGCCATGCACCAAATACAGCGTCGGCCTGCGTTAGTGAGATGATTAGAGAGATGGGAGAATCGTAATAAACCGTAAAACGTAAGACCATCGTATGTCATTATTGAACATGTTGGATATTTTTTGACAAAGAGATGCGCTGTGAGAGAGATTTTCTCCCAGATTGAGAGTTTTCTCCCAAATTGAAAATATTTTGTGTCAACTGTCATTTGAGAAATGAAAACAGGTAATTAAAATAACTTAACGACAAAAGTCATTTCAAATGAGTGTATGCAGAAAGGCGGCAATATTTTTTATCTGGTAGATGAGAGAGAGAACAGCTGATAAATTGAGTAATAATTTTAAAGCAGTGCGTCATCGCATACTCTTCGTAACATGAAGTCGGTTGGCGCAACGCACTATTGTGTTTCAGGCATAATACGTTTGACATTACTAATAATTAATGGCAAGATTTAATTAATGGCAACACCTTGAGTATTTGATGTGACAGCATCAATAGTTCGGCAAGGGTTCTCCAGTTTGGTACTGGAGAAGATAGTGCGGCGGGCAGCTGTAAGCACGGAAGGCACTATCTCCCACAAGTCAGTCCAAGTGTTCGGATACGCAGATGACATCGACATTGTCGAGCGTCCCCAACTTGCGATAGTGGACGCTTTCACGGCGATTGAGGACCAGGCGAGCGAAGATATTACAAAGTATACGCTGTCGACCAAAAAACGATCCATCACACACCACCTAGAGTATTGTTAATTCACTTTATTTCACTTGTTTCACTTATTAATAGAAAAAAAAAACAAAACTTTCTTTTCGATTTTTTTAAATATGGTCTTTATTCTATGAACTCCACTACAAGACTGACTGTCTTCCAAAAGTAATATGCATAATTTCTCTTAGCATTTTAATCAAAAATAACAGAACTTAATTTAAAGCCAAACCAAGCCAAGCCAACCCAAGCCAAGCGAAAGAAAGAGACGGAGACAGCCATGCACATGAAAGTACAAGAAGTGCAGTTTGACGCACTGTGTTGCACGTCACTGCTTTGATATCACAATCGACAGCTACAATTTCGAGGTAGTAAAGGATTTTGTCTACCTCGGGGCAAACTTGAACTCCACAAACGACATCACAGTGGAGATCTGACGTAGAATCGTAATTAGCAACCAATGCCAATTCGGTCTGTCAAAACAACTGAGTTCAGATAGATAGATAGATAGATTTATTTCGTGTTAAATTTTACAATGATTTAGTTATAGCACAATGCAATTTACAGAGATTTGATACGTTGTTTCTATATTTTTCTTCTGAGGAAATTTTACAATTTTATTAAACAAAAGCAAATTACTAAGTAATATTTTGAAGGAAATACGATAAAAACATACAACATAAAAAAAATAATAATAATAAATACAATAATAAGCCAAAAAAAAGCAGAATAATTATAAATAAATTAAAATTAATTTAATAAAGAAATAGTAAATAAATAATAAATAAATAAATAAATAAATAAGTAAATAAATAAATAAAACATGTGTGTAACATGTGTAAAAACAATAAAGAGCGAAACAATAAAAAAGAAATCATACATGTTAAATGGGTGTAACATATAAGTGATTAACTAGGTGATTGTCGGCAAAGGCGCAGGAATTCATAAACTTTCTATTTATCTTAAAAATTCTTTCAGACACTAGGTCAACGCCCACTCTTTCATGTAGGTGTAAGGTAGAATAATCCCGTGGTAGGCTTAGCATCAACAGCAACATTCGTGGCAATTTTAACTTTATAAATAGTCTGTGAGATGTGTTGATGAAATGTTAATTTGCAGTCAAGGTATATACCCAAGTACTTAACAGAATTCTGAAACTCTATGTTTGTTCCATTCACCTGTAAGGTAGAAGAAGGCAGAAAGCAAGCTTTTCTTTTTCAAGAAAAAACGATAGCTTGCAATTTGTCTTTGTTTAGCTGAATCTTTCACTTTTTAAAATAAGCTTCTAATATTTCCAATGCATATTTAAGATTGGTCTCAATATTGAGAGCAAATTCATGCGATGAAAGTGTCGTCGGCAAAAATAGCCACACTCAGGTAGGTTTGGAAGGTCCGAGGTATATAGATTGTAGAAAATAGGGCTAAGTACAGAGCCCTGAGGTACTCCAGACCGTAAGTTTACTTGACTAGATACACCACCATTGACATGCACTTCAAAACAACGATCAGACAAAAAACTTAGAATTATATTGCACAGATAAGTTGGGAAGTTTAGATTAATCATTTTATAAATCAAACCATTATGCCAAACACAGTCAAATGCCTTTTCTATATCAAGTAGAACCATGCCGATCGATTTTCCTATTGGCCGATTACGTCTAACATGATTACAAATCCTTTGTACTTGATGGGAAGTGTTGTGGTAGCTTCTAAAGCCAAATTGTTCATCAGGGAATATTTGATTAACATCAATAAATTTTGTAATCTTTTCTTTTAGAACTCTCTCATATACCTTACTATAGTTGCTTAGTAAACTTATTGGTCGATAACTACCCGGACTATCTGGAGGCTTACCTGGTTTTAATATGGGCGAGACGATAAGCAAAACTGCGGAGCTGATTCTTGGTGCCTTCGAAAGATAAAATTCCACGTCTGGTCCCGTCTGCGAGAAAGGTGAATAGAGGAGAAGACGCAACCGCGAACTCTACGAGTGGTTCCACGATGTGAATGTAGGTCGGGAGGGCAAAATCCCGTCTCCTGAACATCGCTTACAAGATCTTCTCTGCTGTTTTGTGGCTTCAGGCCAGGGAAGTCCACCATCGACCAGATTTTCACACTACGGCAGATCCTGGAAAAGACCCAAGAGATGCAGATCGACACCAACTACATTTTTGTCGATTTCACGGCCGCATATGACATCGTGCATAGGGACCAGCTTTACAACGCCATAGCCTAGTTTTGACATTCCTACCAAACTCGTCAGGTTGTGCAGGATGACGATGGAGAATTCTCGCTGCTCCATCAGGTTCGGAAACGAACTCACTGAAACCTTCAATGTCAAAAAAGGTCGTAGACAAGGCTAGGCGCTGTCATATGATTTCTTTAACATCATCCTGGAGAAGATCGTGCAAGACTCACACGCCACCACTAGAGGCACGATCTTCCAGAAGTCCGTACAACTGTTAACATGCGCGGATGACATTGATGTGATTGGCAGAACACAGTGAGCCGTCAATGAGGCGTTTGCTGGCATTGAGGCGGAAGCGGCTAAAATGGGTCTAGCGGTGAATGAGGGCAAAACGAAGTATATGCTGTTATCAAGAAAGGACACACAACATCGACGTCTTGGACAGAGCGTCAAAATGGGCAGCCGTAACTTCGAGATAGTCAAGGACTTCGTCTACCTCGGCACCGCAGTAAATAGTACAAACAATATCAGTACCGAGATCAAACGCAGAGTAACTCTTGCCAACCGCTGTTTCTATGTTCTCAAGAGGCAATTGACTAGTAGAGCCATCTCTCGAAGGACCAAGCTGACTTTATACAAGACCTTGATCAACTCAGTCCTGCTGTACGGCGCGGAGGCATGGACAATCTCAAAAGCGGATGAGGAAGTCCTTGGTATTTTCGAGAGAAAAGCTCTGTACAGCGACATGAGTCTAGTCAGGCGTCTTCGGGTCCAACGCCTAAGATGGCTAGGCCATGTAGAGCGTATGGACAACTCACCTCCGGGCCGAAGAGCCTTCCACTCCGAACCCGTGGGACAACGCAACAGTGGACGCCCGCGTTTAAGGTGGCTCACCCAGGTGGAGAAGTACCTCAATCAACTTGGCGTGCGACACTGGAGACAGCTAGCCAGAGACCGTTCTAGCTGGGGAGGCTTGTTGGTTGAGGCCCAGGTCCACCCCGGACTGTAGCGCCAAATAATGAAGAAGAAGAAGAATGTATCAAATACTCCGTGGAAGACTTAAAAATGTCGAGAAATGACTTCTCAACGTCAGCAGCTCCCTCAAACCATCAAGTATGACAAATCATCCAAAACAGACCAATCACAGCCGGTGACGATTTTCACACGAATTCCTTCTCAAATCATTGCCCGTCCAATGCAAGGCATGGGCACAGCAAAGATTCATTCACATTGTCCGACGAAAAAGAAACTGTTGTGTCTCGCCGAAGACGAGACTTCCTGGTCACCGAACCCGACCTTTTTTCAGAAAGCACAACCCAGTCCAGTTTCACGGAACCCACTACAAATGGCAACGCCATTCCGCCGTCTACGACATAATTGCCAGCAATTCGCGCCCGCAAAAAGCCGTGCCACTTCACTTTTTCCCCATGTCCAGCGGCGGGCAGATTACACCATACCAGGGCCATAATCCCTAGCCAATTGAGGCACAATCATCGTGATTATGGTTAATTGGCAAGGAGCTATAGGCGAAGTCATACCTGACCTTGCCGGCCCTTTTGCTTCCGCAATCTGACAGCGATGGTCGTGTAACATCGCATGATGCACCATGATGCACCATTTCCAGCGACAAATGAACATTATATTGGCTTGTTAACACATGTTTCAGTGCGCTGTCAGGCCATTTGCAGCCGCGTCTAGAGCGGGGACCGCTTTTTTTTTCCCAGGAAGAAATTCCGCAGCAACAGCAATCCGCACAGCGGTGGCGGCGGCGATCGCATGTAACGCCTAGAATGGCCAACTGAAACGGAAATCTTTCAATTGGTCATCGGCCCGCGAGTCTGCCGCGTTTCTTGGTCACATGGCGCGTCATGAGGCACCGGCCGTGCTCCGCACACAAACGCACACCACACGTATCGGGTGCGCTCATTAAATGCGTCGAGAAATGGTCAGAGCACTGCACCACTGGATTTGGTCAAAAGCCGCCACCATCACCGTCGCTCAGTCGCGCGGTATTGAGTTGCCTCAGAATGGAATCTCCGCTGGAATTCGGCTCAAATAGAGAAATTTATTAATTAACAACAATTATTTATTTTAACGAACCCGGCCACACCATAAACGCCGCAGCAGAAGATGGACTTCCCCACGTAGCGAGTGCTGCGTCTGCTTCGATCACTGCGGCGGTGACTCGGTGGCTGTGCATGCCGGTGCCTCTGCAGCTGCGTGTCTCGATTGCTCCGCTTGTAATTCAAAGTAATTAAGCAGTTTTCGATTGATTTACTGCTTCGTAACACTTGATCAATCGCCGGCCGGAGTTGCGTCTCTGAGTCATGTCGCTGGGGCTCTACTGCTTTTCTGCTCCGTCTACAGCTGGCCGACTGCAGTCCGTGTCTCGGACTTCCATTTGGGGGCAGTGTGCGGTGCGGCGTAGCTCGCGTTCACTGTGCGGACAAGTGGAAGTTTTGCATTACGGGGAATGGCATAATTTATGTGATGGCACCTCATTGTTTGCCATTGATTCAGTCCTCGTATTTGGAAGTGGTTCACAATGGGCCGGTACAAGTGTTGACAGCAGAACTGTAAACGGACTGGCTCCATTGTTTGGGGCACATGCTGCAATGTGTTTCATGTTAATTGCGGTATCGTCTGCGCTTTGTGCGATGATGGATGACATTGCCGGGAATGATCTTTATTTATCATATGCTGATGAGCGTCGGTTTGCTGCTGTCGCTAAACGGTCTCAACTTGGCGCGTTCATTAATTAGATGGAATGAAAGTACATAATTCTTATCGATTTTTTTGTTTGTTTCTTTGGTCGAGAAGCTAGATGCGGATAGATGTAGATGCAGCAGATTCGAAAGGAAAATGTTCGTAAAAAGGCTGTTTCTTAATTCAGTACTTATTTGAGTTTTGAACAAAGGATATGCAATGGGTGGATCATTAAGACCTTCTTTCTTAAATTTAAAAGTGTTTCTTCGTCCGGGGACCAGTCTATACTGCAGGTGATTCCAAGAGCTACGGGGAGAAACAAGGGATCGTTCACGTGCTTATGAGTACAAGCGTTCGGAGGAGCAACGGTCAGGTTGCTCAACCGAGTCGCGGCATTATTTCCGGGTGCAGGGTCACACGTCCACACGCCATAACTCACTTGGGTGAGCCATAAGTCCACATTTCAATTGTTTACGTTAGGTGAGACGTTGGTCCATACAATTTTTAGACATAATTCCACAAATGAAAAATCGAACTGGGTCATAAGTCCATAATTATAACTTTTAACACATGCCGAAGTTTGTTACTCCTATGCATCAATTACGGATCGTTCGTTCGGGCACAAGTCGTTACAAGCCGTCAAACAGTTTTGAGGTTATAAGTAACTCAGCTCCAGGCGCCTGCCAGTCAGTAAACCATGCGGAAAAACGGGTTGAAATCCTGTTAGCGAGCGAAGCTACTTACCCACCCCTTGTGTTAAAAAACACTAGACTTTTTCATAGGTCAAATATTACATTTGGGTGGTCGTGGCGTTGTGGGTAAGTGCGTCGACTTCTACGCAGAGGGTACCAGGTTCGATACCCGAATTTATCACCCTTCATATTTCACGGCTCCACCTCTTTCGAGTCACTGACAATGTTCAAAGAGTATTCCTGTCCAGAAAAAGCTTCTCAACTACGCCATTAAACTGTAGGTCCCTTCCTCTCGTGAAAGAACAATAGCACGCACAACACGAGTGGTTGCTGAGAAGCTAGGCCCAGGTCCACCTCGGACTGTAGCGGACTGGTCTTATTTTGTTCGGCCTTATTTCACGTCACCGATTTGGAGAAGGTTAGGTAGGGGGACTGCTAGTACATTCACCAGCACACTTAGACCCTGTTAGGCCATATGATATTACCACTGAGTGCCGTTTGATCCCAACGGAAAGTGTTCTTAATACTAACCTACTGCCCCTATGCGGGTACTCCAAGATAATGTAATCTACGTTATAAATGTGCCTTTCAGCTTAATCTACGTTTTTTTAGTCTTTATGACAATCTTTTATTAAGTTTTGCATTTGCCAAGAAAACTTAAAAAAAAAAACTTGGCTAAACTTAACTATTTAAACTACTGTATACTGACGTAACCTAACATGAAACTGAAGATCATCTTAACTGTATATGCTAACTATTTATATGCCTAACACATATAAGTTATACTCCGTGGTGCACTTTTTTTTGTTTTTTTTTGTTGTTTTTTAATTTTTTATTTTTTTTTGGATTTTATTTTTGTTTTATAATTTTTTTTGCTTAACAACTACCTTAAAAACTATGTAAGCTGGCCACTATGGTCATCATCAACTATCTGATCGTATGGAAAGGCTAGCGGTGGCGGAGGCTGATTTTGGTGTAACCACCAGTAAAATGGCCGTTCTTTGGCAGACTCTTTCCTATCTCGAGCGTGGATCGCTCTACTGAACCGGAGGAGATTGTCGTGGGTGCGAGCGACATCCGGTTCTTATTGGAGTCGCCTGTCCACTGTTCGGACAGTTGGATATCTCTTTTATCCCTTATCTCAGGACCGTGCTGTTCGAATGGCAATGACAAACTAAAGCTTTCTGTCATCTTTTGTGCAATGTTGTCAACTTTAATGTGAAAATAGTGCTCCCTAATTACTACAATTTGCTCGTATTTTATAATAATTTTTTTCGTCAGCGCTGATCAATTAACCGAACACTTTGGTTGTATTTAGCTTGTTTGGTACATAATTATAAGATCAATTAAGAGGGAAAATAAATTATGCGTGATTTAATTAACCGTGCAAATACTTGTATAGGTTATATGGGCAATATTCGAGATTACTCTTTCCATTCAATAAAACGCGAAAATCAATTAAGCGAGCTTCAACTAAACGGGGATCACTGTACATCATGTAGGGTAACGGCACTAGTTCCTGAACAGTTATGCATCAAACTCAGGTTTTGTTGGTCAATTTTGTGCAATTTAGATTATTTTATGTTGAAAATTTAGCTGCAAATACGTTTTTAGAAGCTTTTTTGTTTGTTTAAGTAGGAATGAATTTGTTGTTGTTTTGTTTTTAAGCATTGTTAATCTCTTAAGCTTAGTATTGATTTGCTTGCTTTACGGTCAATGATAATTATTTACTTATTTCCTAACCCAGCAAGCCTATGCTTTGATATGAGCTTTTTCATTAATTACTTTTTACTGTCTTATCAAAAATAAATAAGTATTGATTATTAAATGTTTTGCTTATCCTAGGGGTTTTGCGACCCCTAAGTTGTATCATTGAATGTATTTAGATTGATTCAACTCGCTAGTGGTTGTGGACGACCACTAGCGCAATATGACCTTTTCCATTATTTTGGTAGTTTCTAAAAACCAGTACGTACTAAATTGAAAATCTATCTATTATTTATCTATTAAAATTTTGTTCCCGCATTCAAAGACATTCTTTATACTTTTTTTTTCATAAAATACTTTAGCAACTGGACAACTGGATTGAAATTTTCTAGCCATTCAAATGCCCAGGTATAGACGAAGTCAGGCGGCAGGATTATAGCACGAACTAGACATTCTATCACCGTGGCTAAAGGCTATTTTTTACAATTTTTGAGACTCAGCTTCCAAAGCTTACCAAAGGACTTCAGACCCATTACCGTCTCTTAAAATCTTGTTAAGAGATTGGAAAGGATAGTGGATCTATATATAAGGGCAGGTCCAAGCTTTAATTCTCTATCACCTACCCAACATCCCTATCGCAAAGGGTATTCAACAGTAACGGCACTTCACTCCCTAGTTAGCACCATTTAGAAATACTTTGTTAACAATGATTACACAATGGTTGCTTGAGGTTGACATAGAGGGCGCTTTTAATAATGTCAAACGTGAAGCGAAGAACTGGAAGTATTAGTGAAGGGATATAGAATGTCTTATCCCGTAGAATATCCAATCAGACCTTGGAAATCACAGCATAACCAGAAGAGTATTCAATGGCACCCCGCAAGGGGGAGTACTTTCTCCCCTTCTCTGGATACCAGTGGTAGACGAAATTCCTAATGAACTTACTTATTGCGATTGCAAGCCAATAGCCTACGCAGACGACATAGCCTTAGGCGGAACAGGCTAATTTCCCCAAACCACTAGAGACAGAGAGGTGGTCGGGAAGAGCTGGTCTAGATGTTAACCCGTCCACGACCGAACCCGTACTGTTCACGAAAAAACACAAAATACCTCCTTTAATCCCACCAAAGTTGAAGAACAGGGAACTAAATTTTACTAGCCTGGCCAAATACTTAGGCGTAATATTATAATTATAACAATATGAGTGGCGCGACAGTCGGAGGTGGACCTGGGCCTAGCTTCTCTGGAACCACTTGTGTTGTGCGTGCTATTGTTCTTTCACGCGTGGAAGGGACCTACAGCTTAATGCCGACTCCGAACGGCGAAGTTGAGAACCTTTTTCCGGACAGGAATACTCTTTGAACATTGTCAGTGACTCGAAAGAGGTGGAGCCGTGAATTATCCGAGGTGGTAAATTCGGGTATCGAACCTGACACCCTCTGCGTAGGAGTCGACGCACTTACTCTTACCTTACCTTGTTTTCGTTACGAAATACATTCGATTCAATTTTAAAAAGATAAGTAGTATAAACAAGATTTGCGTGCATTTGCATAACGGTGCACTTTGCTCCACACCTTCAGCCGCTATGGCAACAATGCTACAGCTACTTTCCATGGACATGGGACGGGAAGTTAGCGGCTACCAAGGCAGCGATCAGGTTGAGGAAATGCAACCGCTGCAGCAAAATGCACAGTTTAGGTAACATGGAAATAATCAAGAATGCGAACAAAGTATACAGATTATATTGGGCCCGTCGTAGACTTTGAATTTAGGTATAAAACACTCATCTCAAATAAAGAAGACGACATCAGACGTATTCAGAGAAGCTACCTATCTGGAAGTATACACAGACGGATCCAAAACGGAAGACGTCACTGGACTACGAAATATCCTTCTCTCTGTCCCATCGATTGTCCAACCACTGTAGTATATTTGAGACAGAAGTAAAAGCTATGCAAGAGGCCACCCGCCTACTGTCAGTGAACCCGGGATATCTATCGTTATATACATAGACAGTCAAGGCTCTGGATACACCATCAATCAAATCAAAGATAGTAAAACTTTGCCGTATATCTCTTAGGGAGACAGCGGTCAGATAAAACCTTACCCTTTGCTGCGTCTCTGGGCATAGTGGTATTCCAGGCAAAAGAAAGGGCCCCCCCTAACCTAGCTAGAACAGGGGTGGGTTTGGCTCTGGCAAGTAATCAGGACACCCCATACCCCTCTCTACAAGTAATAAACACTTTGTTACTCACAGATGCCATCAACGCCGCCATCGGAGGTGGATGGAATTAGGTACTTGCATGACTTCAAAGCTAATATGGCCTTCAATAAATCCCAAAAAAAAAACAAGCATTCTCTTAAATCTAAATTGAAAGGAAATCAGAAATGTAGTATTACTTGTCATTGCCTATTAGGCACACACGCATGTAGAATGGGAACCCCCTACAAACCACACTTTACTACCTCGCACCTGCCCAGCACTTGCAAGGACAAGGTAAAGCACGCTATGCAGCTATTCATTCAATAGCCTTGAGGAAATGTCTGCCATTAAAATTCTGGACATAGAAAAGTTCTATCAAAAACACTAGTTGGCAAGGAGTTGGTAACTTCAGGTGTTTTAGTTAGTACGCAAAGAGGAACCGGCACATTAGCTGCCGATTAGTGATATCACAATGGATCCAATCAGCATCGAAGTGTTTTACATTAACCTAACCTAACCTAACTGGAAAAAGGCAAACTGAAGAAACTAGTGGATGACCACTAGTGCCTTTACCCTTGGCAGATTTTTACCCTAGTCATCGGAATTATATAAATTCTTTGATGTTGACATCGACATCAACATCGATTTTTTACCATCATCATACATCCATAAGCCATGTAAACACTGTTTTGCAAAGGAATCTTCTATCGGTAGATACAAGGTAGAAATTCAACCAGCTTTGGACTGTGCGGGCAGAGGAATTAAGTTCCAACGGGCCCACCGATGCGGGATATAAGCTTTAAGTAGGAAACAAAAAAATAGTGTGTAGAGCGTTGTCTATCTATGTGTGCCGCTTTCTCCGGGGGCTAGAAAAGTTCTCTTGCAATCAGCAAACACTTAAATCTGGCCTGCAACACACCGAAAGTCCGCTCAATCATACACCTTGTTGCCGACAGTCGCTCATTGCGCTTGGCTTCACTAGAATTTTTCGTTTCCAGGCGTTAAAAGCCATGGATATCCAGAATCCCCTATAACAGAAAATACTCAAAATGAAAAATATGCGTACGAAAACTTTTCACCGTCACTCTCGTCAAATAATCTAAAGAAAATAATCCATGAAATCTATATCGTTGGCCAGTATTAACAGCGTATACCAGCCGACCGGCAAGGTGTAAGGAATCCCAACCACTCTGTCGTTCGATTCGCTGATCTTATCTAAGAGCCCATCCGATTGCGAAGTGATCAAAGTCTTTAAATGGCTTTCGCTGGGAGTTCTCATTCCGTTCTGGCCCCCAAGAGAATACTCATTTTCCATTTACTGGGCACAACGATGCAGACGCCGCACCTTCACTCCTGCCGCCGCAACAGGTTCTGTCGAGGTGTTTAGTGGGAGATCCTCAGGGATTTTCTAGGTTATCACGTGGAATTCTTCTCGTCTTTTTGCTCACTTTTTTGTTGCAATTTTATGCGATACCATTTCGCTGCAAATGGCGGCATTGCCGCTCTGCGCCACCACCTGTAGCCTATCTGGCCAATCAACCAGTTGACAACAGTTTCCCATCAGCGGTCGCAGTTGGACTTCTTAGCATATTTTCATAATATCCTTCCACCAGAGCACATCGGTGCTGGCGGTGTGATGCACGATTAGGATCTTGTTGGATTTCTTGTTGCCTGCCAGCCGGTCCGGCTATCGCGGGTCGATCGTGTCCTCTCTCTTGTGAATCGCACTCATAAAGATAACAACACACGGACGACGACGGAGAAAAAGTGTCACTTAGAGTGGCACGATGGGTTCGCGATTGTGCAATAATTACGGAAGTCCATTCCCACTCGACCCACGGTACAGCTATAATGCCATTCCTGGACCAGTGGCCTTTTTGACGTCTAAATGTGCCGCTCGCATGTCAAACGTCCGATTGGATATTTGTGTGCCCTGTGATTCATTCAAATCCTGTGGACAATTTCACTTTTCGTGTGTTTGTCGAGTTGGACTGCTAAAAGGTTTGCCCCGGATTTATAGCCTCATCTGGTTGGCTTTGATTGAGTCGTAAATTATGGGGTCTCCTTAAGGGGTTCACAACAATGCGACATTGCGATCGATGCATTCAGAGCACGAACGTGACATAAGTTTGCACGGATTGTGACGTCGATGAACTCAGTCCGCGTGGCACGGCATCATCTGTTCTGCCTCTCGCGATATCTATTCATCTGCTAAAGATCTAGCAATGAGAATGACTCTTATTGATTCTCCTTGTAGACGCAATTGTTTTTGTGTATGCCCAGGAAAACAAATTTTTGTGATGTCCATTCTGTGCTCAACCATACCTTTTTTACAAACTGGTTTACTCATATAAACTGATTTCACTTGTAATTAAGAATGAAAAAATGTAAGCAAAATCGAAAAATGTCGCATTTACTCTATAAAATAATATTTAAGCAAATTTAACAAAACTCAACGAAACTTAACGAAACTTAACAGAACTGTCGGAAGTGGTAACTACGTAACACTAATTTAGTAAAAATGAAGACCAAACTGTATGCTACTTATGTAAGCAAACTAATTTCGCATTTATTTAAGAACGACATGAAAACAGAATCGAACAATTTCGCATTCATTTTAACAAAATGATATTTTAACGATTTTAACTTAACGAAACTCAACGAAACTTAACGGAACTTTGTGGAACTAACGGTAGTGGTAACTACGGTCACTGTAACATTTCTGCGAATTCGGTTGAATGGAAAAGTTGCCTTGTGTCTAATAACGTCTCTCTATATAATTTAGTAAAACTGGAGACCCAACTGTATGCTACTCATATAAACAGACTAATTTGGCATCTACCTAAAAACGAAGAAATGTAAACAAAATTGAAATATTTCACATTTACTTTAAAATAATGTTTAACGAAACTTATCGGAACTGACAGAAGTGGTAACTACTTCCACACTGCATCATTTCTGCGGATTCGGTTGGTTATTAAAGTTGCCTTATGCTCATGACGTCTCTCAATAAAACTTAGAATTGGAGACCCAACTGTATTCTACTTATGTATGTAAGCAAACTCATTTCGCATCTACCCTAGAATGGAGAAAAGTAAGCAAAATCGAAATATTTCACGTTTAATTTATAAAATCATATTCAACGAAACTTAACGAAACTCAACGGAACTAAACGAAACTTAACGAAACTTATCGGAACTGACGGAAGTGGTAACTACTTCCACACTGTATCATTTCTGCGGATTCGGTTGGTTATTAAAGTTGCCTTATGCTCATGACGTCTCTCAATAAAACTTAGAATTGGAGACCCAACTGTATTCTACTTATGTATGTAAGCAAACTCATTTCGCATCTACCCTAGAATGGAGAAAAGTAAGCAAAATCGAAATATTTCAGGTTTACTTTATAAAATCATATTCAACGAAACTTAACGAAAATCAACGAAACTTAACGAAACTCAACGAAACTTAACGAAACTTATCGGAACTGACGGAAGTGGTAGTTACGGTCACACTATCATTTCTGCGAATTCGTTTGATTATAAAAGTTGCCTTGTGTCTCAATACGTCTCTCTATGTATATAATTCAGTAAAACTGGAGACCTAACTGTATTATACTTATGTAAACAAACTAATTTCGCCTTTACTTAAGAACGAAAAAATATAAACAGAATCGACAAATTTCACATTTACTTTATTTTGTAAAGTTTTTAAGCATTTTAACGAAACTTAACGAAACTCAACGAAACTTATCGGAACTGACGCAAGTGGTAACTACTATCACACTGTATCATTTCTTCGTATTCGGTTGATTAAAGATTCGGTGCATTATGTCTAATAACGTCCATTATGGCTGGTTCTTAAGACGTTAATATATCCATCGACTTAAGTAGACACACATTCAGGATTTCAAATTCTTGTGGTCGAATGCCGTTGGGCCGTCCAACTACAGTGAAATTTTTCTTTACGGACACCCGTCTCTAATTGATACCTCTCTCTACGGACAATTCGTCACGGTCCCGGCATGAAGATATTCGCCTAACCTTCGGACTGACCCCTCTGCTGTCCGCTTTAGGCATGTTTCACTGTATATTGGTATAAATCAAATGTGAGACATTCTTTCGAAGGAACTCGAATGCATTCAAGTCCAAGCTAAGATAGTGACATATTCAACGACACTCTAGTTGGAATCCCAGCACCAATCAAATTTGATCTAACGCTTAAGCAGTTTCAATGCAGATGATTTGTGAACAGCGCTTAACAAGGTCCAAGCATCCTCAAACAACTGATGAGTTTGCTTCCCGCTGTAGCAGCTGACTCGTGTAACAAAACAGTTCCCTTCGATCACAATCACCCCGTAGCGCCTACCGGGTAATCGACACATCCTCAACAGTCGGCTCCTCAGCCACAAATCCGCACGCATTGGGTCAGTTCGTGTCCTCCAGCCACATCAGGGTAATAATTAAATGATGAGGATTGTAAATTCCAGCAGTCGCATTCATCACCCGCGAGTGCACTGCGCTCCGAGGCGGCACACTGAGCCGAGCTCCGAATGGCGAGCGCATCCTGATTGCGGATACATATATCAACGCATTGTAATGGCAGACCGTAGAATTCATTCATCGGCTTCTGCCAGAGTGGAAAGCAAGCGAGCAATTCGGCTCTGAAACCGCCATGAAATCGAGCCCAGACCGAAGAGGATGACTTTCTTTCAAGAGCGTGCTCGCTGGCTGGCCGGCTCTCAGGGAGTTTATTTCAATTACCCTCTCCGTGGAACATGCATTCGACGTGGCAACTTAATGACGGCATTAATCAAAACAAAATATAATTATCATTTATTATGTTCGGAGCCAAAGTTGAGGTCTTCGGCAGGCGATGCCGCGCTGCGGGACCCGTGGGGGGAGGCGGCGAGCCTAGAAGACGACCTCACAGTACGCCTAATGGGGGGATGATGATGATCGTGGCTCGCTGAACGGGTTCTATCAATCGAATTCGGGCAGGAATGGAGTCATTTGCGCCTGCCGGTGAGATGCGTTCGCAACGCGGGACAATGCAGTACCGGTTGAACTCCGTGGCTCCAAACAGTGTCCGGCATGGCGCTGCTCAGTGATCACTGAACGAACACTGACCTACAATGGCACAGCGATCAGAGATGAGCGCACAGCTAACCGGCAACTTGTCTCATGGGAATACGATTAGAGATCATCTGCAAGTGTTAAGTCGTCTTCTCACCATCTCATGCGCATAATGAGTCAGGTTAGACGATAGTGTACGCTTTTATAAACAGTTTATGACACTTTGATGAATGGACGCGTCCGGTAAGTGAAGGCCTTTTGTGAAATTCGTTTGTAATTGAAATGCTGGTGCGACTTGTGAAACGGGGTGAGACAATTAAATCGTAGAAAGCCTGCTCCATCAGGGTTTGAATAGACGTTTCACTTAATTCTGTTCTTAGTAAAATGAAAACTATAAGGGATATGAAATGAAGGCAATGGAGTGTGGCTTTTTCGAAAAGCAAGAGATTAACGATATTAACTCATTTCTAAACTGGTGTAAATACAATCACCTTGAGCTTAACGTATCGAAGTGCAAAACCTTTAGTGCTCATAGAAAGTTGTCGCCGCTGATTTTTACATATAAATTCGGAAATGAACCACTTTGCTCTAAGAAACCTACGATGGTCTGATGGGTTACCCGAATACTCGTCAAGATGTGCCCTTTTAGGTTTAAAAACTCTTAAAAACAGACGAGATGTAATATTAGCTGCGTTTTTTTGCAAGCGTATATACGCTTAATTTTCAATTTGCATGTAAAATACACGAACAACAAAGCCTATATCCTCTTTTTGTTTTTTTATTATTATTATTATTATTTTATTTATTATTTAACACTTTACAAAGTAAGAAGAAATAATCCTGCGAAGCCCTTTGGCTTGTCTGCAGGAATCTCATTTTGGTAGGTGTATTAAATCTCCATTAATATTTACTATAAAATATATATTATTTTAATTGTATACAACACATTACATTGATACTAACGAAATTATAAAAATAAAAACGAAACTAGGGTATATATGCGTCGGAAAAGAGTTCTTTCCATAGTTGTTGTGGAATTTGTCTATCTTGTTTCTTCCCTCTGTATTTCTTCGGGTGTTGTGGTTGTGGTCTATTTGTATTCTGAAGCTGCTGTCGTTTATCAAAGTGGATTTGAATATGCCTTCGATGTCTAAGAGCCCAAGTTGGTTGCTTATCGTTGCACTGTTGTTGTGGTAGTTGATATTTTTCTTCCTGGCGAGAATTTTCAGCAAATAGTTTTGACTTCTTTGGAGTTTACTGCAGTAGGTTGATGTTCCCCACGCCGTTATCCCGTGTCGTCAATTATGGTTTCACATTTATCATGTGGTGTCTCGCTATTTTCTCTGTTAGTATGAAGGCTGAGTGCTGTGAAATTTTATTCGGATGTCGCGATATATAAAGTGGGGTGGCTTAATGTGCATAATTTTTGTTTTCTCTACATTAATTGTGAGGCCGTTGTCATGAGACCATTTTGAAATGATATTTAGTTCACTTTGCATAATTCTCATTGCAGCCTCGATGTCTCTGTGCGACACAAGGATTGTGGTGTCATCTGCATATGCGAAAACTGTACTCTTTCTTAATGCCTTTATCAATCCGTTGGCGTATATAATGTACAAAAGAGGGCCCAATTTTGAGCCCTGTGGTACTCCATGCGTTGTCTCTACTTCGTCACTTAGATTGTCGGCGATTTTTACGCGGTATGATCGACATTTCAAATAATGTTTCACCCATTCTAAGCATTGTCCTCTAACACCGGCTTTCTCCAGACATCCTATTATTTTTTCGTGTGACAGTGTATCGAAAGCCTTGCTGAAATCGATAAATAAAGCCAGAGTATGCTGCTTTTTGCTTAAGCTTCGGTTAAGCGTGCTCGCGAAATAGCCTAAGAGTTGGTATATATTTTTGCCTTTTTGAAATCCATATTGCCTAGAGTCAATCATTTTGTATTTGACAAGGAATTGCTTTAGTCTCCTAGTAACAATTTCTTCCAGTATTTTTTCGAAGACCGGTAAAATTGCTATCGGCCTATAGTTGTTGACATCGGACTTTGTTCCTTTTTTATAAATTGGTCGGACTATAGACATTTTTAGTTTCTTAGGAATTGTCATTTCATCGAGGCTAGCGTTTATTAGTTTTGCTATTGCAGGTGCTAGTAGTTCAGCGTTGTTTTTTAGGTCTTTCGGTCATATTCCGTCATACCCGGGACTTTTATTTACATCTATGTTTTTAATTATGTTGAAGACTTCTAGTTCATTCGTTCTTTCTAAGAACAGTGAGTTTTGTATAGGACTTTCTTTGCTGTTTAATGTTTTAATAGGACAATCGTGTATTGTTTTCACCACGTTTTCCTTAAATGTATAGGCGAATTTGTTTGTTAAGGCATCCATTTCAACATTTTTAAAGTTTTTTAGAATGATTTGATCAAGATTGTCTGATTTTTTTCCCACTATATCTTTTATTGTTTGCCAAACTTTTTTGATATTGTTTTTATTTTCCGAGAACTTATTTTTGAAAAACGTGTTTTTCGCATTTACTAATTTTTTATTGACTGCGTTTCTATATGCTTTGTACTCCTTCTCTCTAGCTTTATCTTTAGGTTTTGATAGCCATTTCTTGTAAAGTTAAGTTACTCATCATATCTATCGCCGCTTCTGAAATAAGCGCGGATAAAATTAATGCTTCCAAACATTATTTTCTGTGTGTTCATTCCTGAATTTATTCATTCATTGCTTAGGTTGCTGTATGTGGCTTAGATTTGCAGTTGTGGTTGATGTATTAGATCATTTTTAATTGTTTTGGCATCCATAAGTATGCAATTTTTGGTATACGCTATACATCCCGTTTAGGTTTCGTAACCGATTCTTTTCATTTGATGAACATAGTTTTTATTTTATAATTATTAAGTGTTTTTGCTTTTAAAGTGATGGTCACGCTATACAGTCACAAAACGAAGATTGTGACCATCAAAGATCAACCATCACCCTCCACGACTTCACCCCTGACTGCTTAGCAAATGTCATAAATATCGTCGGTGCTGCCAAGAATTTATGATGAATTATTAAGCTCCGATGATCGTTTTTTTGTGCACTTATAATTTAAGCGTATATACGCTTGCAAAAAAACACAGCTAATGTGATCGTTGCAATAATTTTGACTGGTCCAGTAACTGCTCAAACAGTGCTTACACCTAGCATCCCTATTCATTGACCTTTTAAAAGAATTAAATTTCCCGTTAGGGTATCGTTGCCGTAACAATAAGTAAAGAACAACATTTAAACACGTAGGACTCGATAGCGTTATCAAAATCAGATTGCAGAGAAAACTAGTATAAGTTAGCTTGGTCCTTTGAGAGAGAGCTCTACTACTCAATTGCCCCTTGAACCCAAAGAAACAGCGATTGCCAAGTTTTATTCTGCGTTTAATCTCGGTATTGGTGTTGTTCCTACTGTTTACTTGGGAGGCGAGGTACACGAAGTCCTTCACTGCCTCAAAGTTATGGTCTGCCTATGGTGTCGTTCTGGTCGAGTAGTCGATTTTGTGCGCCCTTTATCGATGACAGCAGATACTTCGTTTTGCCCTCGTTCAGCGCTAACCCTCTTTTTGGCCGGGTTTCGTTTCAATACCAGAAAACGTTTTATTGACGGCTCGCTGTGTTAAAAAAAAACGCAATTCGTTCGAAGTGGATTTTCCTATGCCAAACGTCATCAAATTTCTGCAAGCCTCCGAGGTTTCCCACTTTCATACATTTTCGGGGTTTGGAATAAGGACGGCGAAAGCCAGTTGGCTATAAAGTGCAAACGTACCTTTAACTAACCATACAGAGCGATCAACTTCATTCACTCCTTCAGTCTATGCCAATAACCTTGCACCAAAACAGTCCTGGAAGACAACAACATCTGCATGGTATCATGCAATATGCCCGAAAATAGGTTCAAAATTGACGTTCTCCGTATCGACTACTTAAAATATAATCATGACCAACATTTACATGACAGACCAAAGACGTCATTGCAAGGATTGATTTTTCCAATGACATAAAAATCTCATACGTTTTTTTAATTTTCCTGTCTATTTTTTGCCAATTAAAACCCAAGCACTTAACAAATCATTACATTAACAGCATCACCTTGAAAGACTCAAAAAACCTGACAACCGTTCATCCCGAGATGAGACAAATTGATGATGTTAAACAATTTTCTGGATTTTCAATTTCCCTCGGAGACTACGTGATAGCACGCTTAATGTCGTCATTTAGCAATTTCTCAGAACGATGGCGAGGCAGTCCGCGAGAAACCAATTAAATGTGCCACGATCCGAGGGCGAGGAGCATCGCTCTCTGACTCTGAAAGACTATCACTTACCACGGCCGTCGCTGCGTTCGTTTGCGCACGCATTTGGTTATCCCGAACCGCGATGCCTCACAATTAAGCCAACACCACGGCGGGATCACTGAGCGCAAGACTGCACTGGCCCGGCCTGGCCTGGTAGCAACGGTAGCATACTATTACTCCCAATGGAATTACTCCAAATAAATCATAATATTAAGGAAGCGATGATGTGCACACAAGGCGAGAATTCCGAAACAAAGGAGGCACGGAGCCGGGCCGCAACGACTCTTGACCAAAAGGTTGCCAGTGCCGATGCCACTGCATTCATCTTGATACCTATAGATCATTTGTAATAACAAGGCTGCGATTGCCGATTCGCCGCCGCTCCACCGGCACGTCCGCCGCTTGTCAGCTGGCGTGACCGATCCAGAGTGAGTATGTGTGTGTGCTCGCGCAGCCGCGGCACGTATGGAATTGAGTGCACCTGTGTCCGGACGATGGACCGTGCAGCCAGTGTCCACGATCCCGTTTTGTGTGATGCCCGGTCGCCGCCACCGCCTGGTCGTGATCTCCGCGGCGCGCGAGCGCACACACACGGGAATGTATGCAAACCAGCGGCCGATTTAAGACGCGTGAAATGCCCGTTCCCTTTTTTGGAAGGACGTAGTCGGGATAGCGACCCCTTCGGGAGGGACTGCGCCTTGGCTGGGAGGTAATTTCGCCGGGCTCTGCGCGGCGGATAATGAGAACCATCGTGTTTCGCTCAGTTTGCCTATGGCCGGAACAATCGATGCGATCATACGCATCGTTGACCATGTATGATAATCAGATAGTCCCGTGTTGTGGCTAGCGTTTGCCAGCATCACATCGGCGGCGGCAAGGTGGTCAGGCTGGCCAGAGAACCCGGAGAAGTCCCTGATGAGTTATGGACTCTTTCAGTGGCGGACTTTGTGGCCAGTCTAATGATGGACTCTTTGGAATGTTTTGTGCAACGAAGTTTATAAATCACCAGAGCAGGAGCAGGAGCAGAAGCAGGAGGCCTGCTTCGCTCTGATTTATGGTGCTTACCATGCAAAGGATAATCGTTTGCGTTTAAGCAGTGTATGATTATTGAGACATTGTTTATTTCCCTCAAGGATGCTCGGAAGACAAATGGTTTCAGGAAGCGATTGAAACCAGATAGCCGTTGTAAGTCCATGATCTTCTGCTCTGACAAGGGGGTTCATTCGCATGTGTTCGATAAGAGTACCTTTTCCAGATTGTATCTAACTTGGCTGGTTTGGATATGGTTTAAATATAGGCAATTCTGCCCAGTTTGGTCAGGACGACGGTGTTTTGATCAAATAGAGCGGACAATTCGTCTGCTTGTGGCGGATTTGGAGACTTGGAGGGAAGACACTCAAATGTGTGTTTGAAAATGGCTGATCTTTTTCTTCTCCTTATGTGGAACATGTAGCCTCCACGATACTTCTAAGCCGGTGCTTCTCTTGAGGTGTCCTTCCATGTATACTGCGCACTTATAAGTTGTTCCACAACTGTCCTTCGCCACGTTTTAGCTGGAGCGTCAAGGAAGGGACTGTATCGCGATAAAGCTGTTTGATTGCTTCACTGTATGTCCAATCCAAAGCATTTGCTGTTTTTTTAATCTCGGTGGCGGTTCTTTTTTGGGCTGTGCGACTCCAAATTTACAGATAAGTTATCCTCTCTGGCCACCAGATTTTAAGTCTATGACGGAGGCACTTGTTTATAGATACTTTTATTCGAGATTCGATTTTCACTAAGTGTTTCCATGTTTCGCACTGACTTAAGATTTGATTTGGAAATACGGAATACGGAAATACTTTGCTTTCTTCAGAGCTCCCCTCACATACAGTTCGACACAGAGTTGTATCAGTGTTGCCAGGTGTTAAGAGCGAAATTTCCCTTCAACGATCTCGAAATTCCCCTTTTTTTTCTGATGCATTCACTCATGAATTCCCCACGGTAATTTTTCTATAAACAATGTAATACAACAAGTATTATGGAAATGTTTTACTCTATTTCAAATAAGATTTCAGCATTCTGCATTCTGGTTCTGGTTCAAAATGCCTGTACCTTCATCACTACAACTAATGTAGGACTTAACGAAAAGAAAATTCTGTCAGGCGCATTTTTGCATACCATACTGTAGCTGGGTGGCCAGTTTTTATTCAGCTCTCAATCTTGCACGAAAGTACTCATCTTTGCCAACCTGATTGTCTAATCTTCTCGAAATTATGGTAAACTGTTATATTCTTCGTTGAATTCTCAATATAAAAGTATTTAAAAATTGTCAAGCGACCTCTTTCTGGAATAAACTGTCATACGAGGAACACGAGCGTTGTTTTTTTTAGAATTCCCCTACACTAAGGAGGCGAAACCTGCTGAAAATGTGCAATACAGTCTACTTCAATTTAAGCTAAAACATGTTAATTTTTTTTTTTTGCGATGGTAGGTGAATATTTTCAAAAGACACTATGGGGACCGTTCCCACTTAGCGAAAGGGATTTTTACCCAGCAAAAACACTTGCCTTCAAATAAAATATATTTCCACTAAAACTAAGTTTTACGCTTATCCAGCAGTTTTTCTTCTTGGTTTAGACGCATTTGATACGCAAGATATTCTCCATTGAGAGTTCTTGCTTACACCGCAGTTAAGCTCGGGTTGAATTTACCGTGCAAGGGTTTACTTTTTGACGACGGCGAAAAGAGTTTCTTTCGTCGAGAATCGGAAGGACAGCAGAGTTTATGTGCTCTTCCAGGCGACGCGTATGCTTACGTAACTTCATCTTGTACTGATGGAATTCCAAGATCTCTGTGGATATTGTTGTTTCGTATATACCAGGGTGCGTTAACGATGGCCCTTAGCACTTCATTTTGGAAAGTTTGTAGTATGTTTCTATTACTTTCATTGGTACAACCCCATAGTTCTATACCATACGTCCAGACGGGTTTTAGCACTTGTTTGTATATAAGCAATTTGTTGTCAGTACTTAGCTTGGAATATTTTCCAATAAGCCAGTACGTGTCCTTGTATCTTAATTGGAGCTCCTCACGTTCCTTTTTGACGTGCTCCTTCCATTTAAGCCTTCATTCCGAGGTATTTCGCTTCATTGCCGAAGGGTATTTGAACATTATTTATAAAAACAAGCAAGTTATTCACGTTCTTATACGTAAAATTTATATGAACAGATTTAGCTTCGTTAAGCTCAATTCGCTGAGTGTTCGTCCATTTGTATATCCGGTATAAAGCAATTGATTCTTCTATCGTTTTGGCAGTTACCAAAATGGCGGTGTCGTCAGCAAATGTGACTACGTCCAGCTGTATATCGCTGCTATACAATAAGTAAAGAAGGGGACCAATAACACTTCCTTGTGGTACTCCAGCTTGTATTGATTTCTTTCCCATATTTCACACGGAAGATTCTAGCCGATAGATAGTTCGATAAAATTGCGCAAAGTTTTCTCGGGAGGAATTGTTGAAGCTTGTGTTTCAAGCCTTCGTGCCAAACCTTGTCAATGGCTCGAGAAACGTCGAGAAATACAGCTGAGCCGACTTGCTTTTGTTCAAACGATTTTTCTGAAACATCAGTTATACGATGAACTTGGTCAATAGTTGAATGTTTGCTTCTAAAACCGAACTGGTCGTCAGGAATAAGTCGTCTGTCTTTTACAACCGGGCTGAAACGTCTAAGTAATATTCGTTCGAACACTTTAGACATTGTCGGAAGAAGTGATATCGGTCTAAGACTAGTAAGACTTTTTGTCTGTTGGCGGTTTACCCGGTTTCGACACCATTATTATTGCCGCTACTTTCCACTGACTAGGGACATGTTCTAATCTAAATGCTGCGTTAATAATGGGGAGAAACATAAGAAGCGCTTTCTGAGGTAATTCTTTCAGAACTTCTCCTGAGATTAAATCATAACCAGAAGCTTTCTTGGATTTGAGTCTTTTCGATTCTTCTTTAAGTTCTGTCAAAGTAGCATTTCTTTTTGTCATTATTTGAGTCTGAAGGTGTTTGTCCATCGCGTGATTTAAACGTTGCTTCCAAATTATCTGCGAAGAGATCTGCTTTCTCTTTATCATCATATTATCAAAACATGTTCAATGATCTTAGATCTTAGTTCTTCTTAAGCACATGCCAGTAGCCATTTTAAAGTCAAGAGAAATATTCTTAATAAGGGGACAAGGTGGTCAATATTAAGGCCTCTATTGCGAATGTCGACCATCGACTGATAATCGCTTGTTGTCGACTGTCGACTATCGATTCTGAAGTTTTAGTATTGCGAATGTCGATGGCAGTCGATATTTCTCAACTTGACAGTTGTTTTTTAGCGATTGCAAATTCGTGGTCGCTGATTGTCGATTAAGAATTTTAGACTGAAAATGGAAGAATATTCCGGTAAATCGTTTGGGTTCTTGTAATGTGAAGCGATTACGTCACTGTAAGTGTAAGAAGCAATTGAAGATTTTAGTGGAAAATCCAGACATTCTAGAGGATTTTCTCCAGACATCGGTGTCTCCTAGAATGTAAACAACGTATCTCACTTTTTTTTGGTTTGCAGATAACAAAGAACGTTTTGAGGGACGATTTATTTTCTTTTTACACAGGATTTTCTTTTAATACAGAAAATACAGTTACACGCACTAAACTAACGCGAAATTCAATGCTGACACTTTTTTGGTAGTAATCTTGAGCACATAATTAGAGTTTTCGCAAGTTTGATGATATTAGGTACATATTTGTTGATCTTCATGTATTTCATCAATGGTTCTTTTTCATCGAGAAGGTCTATGAATGCCTATTTAGAAAGCAATTCAGAAAGCTGTAACGAATATATAATAAGTAAATAAACAGAATTATTAATGAACCTATTTACAGTTCGTCAGATATTTCCAAAGGATAGAAGTACCCCTTGCAATTTCAAGGAAATCACTTGGAATTTCTTCGTCCGATTCACAACACAACTGATGCCATTAAATTTTATGTTTTATTACTCCACAGTATTCAATATTTTATTCAAATTTAATAAGTAATATTCACAAACAAAAGAATATCCTTTGAAAAATGTACAAACAATTGGAGTTTAAGCTGTCAAATTGTAAAATATTCACAATATGTACTTTTTCATTCACAGTAATATAATTCTCTATCGAATGAGTTACACAATACCAAAAGTGATATCAGTCGATAAATTTGTCGACAAGCGATTCTGTCGATAGTCGACACTCGTAATAGGGGCCTAAGTAAAGCCACTTTGCGTTAGTAAATAATGCACACAAAATTTGTCCATCCCATACATCACAGGAAATTCACAAAAATCTAAGTTCTCTTCGTATATGTAGTATTCTATAATGCTGGTCAGTTCAGCCAGATTAACAAAGAAATGGGCCCCCAGAAGTCTGAATCTACGGGATGAGAGAGCACTGCAATTACATAGCAAGTGTTCGATGGTTTCTTCCACATCCTCGTCCAAGCAGCTTCTACAGAAATCATTATAGGGAAGGCCTAGTCTAGTTTCGATGTGACAATGCCCTGTTAGAACGCCAATAAGAGATCACAGGTTTGGCCTGCTTAATCTGATCAAGCTAAGCGATCGTTTGAGATCGATCATAGGCCAGAGTTGTTTGGTAATGAGGCATCCTGTGCCAGATATCCATCCGCGGTTTGTTTGGGCAGGCCTTTCAAGCTTTAGCAGATGCTTAATAGTAGCGATAGGCATGGAGAGTGGGTCTCCACACGGAAAGAGCACGGAGTTTGTGCCCTTTGCAATTCTCTGGAATGTCACAGTGTGACGGCACCCACATCAGTTGGGTGCTAAATTACTTGGCCATCTAGTCTTGGTATTAAAGGTCACTGAATCCAGAGATTTGATCACTGCCTGGCTATCGGAACAGATGACGATATCTGTACGCGATATTACATTGTTTTTCAGCCAGGACAGGGCTTCCTGAATCGCTAGCGTCAGCCTGAAAAACGCTACAGTGATTCGGTAGTCGAAAAGATAGCTGGAAATTTAGATCCTGGGAATAGACACCAGCACCCACACCTGCATCCATCTTCGATCCATCTGTGAAGATTCGCAGTGGACCTTCCAGCGTCTGCTGTTCAGACTCCTAGTAAAATCTTGACGGTATGCTGCTTGAGTTTTATGGGTATAGAGGCATACCTGCAGAGGATCGTTGAATGTCCAGTCTGCAGTTCTTTCCAGCTGCTCAGCGATCTTAATCTAATCGCCGTGCTAGCTGCTGTCTATTAGTTAGCCAATTAGTTCTATCGGTGGAAGGTTGAGAAGTATGTTTAATGCTTCGGGGGAGGTAGTCCTTAGCGCCCCGCTAATGCATACGTTGCCATCCTCTGCACTCTAGCGAGTGGGGTGATATTGATTCTCTTATCGAGTGCAGTGCACCAATTTGCGACACCATAAAGCAGTATGGGTCTGACTACCGATATAAATAGCCAGTGAACCATTCGGGGTTGCAGTCCCCATTTACACCCAAGGGCCTTTTACAGCAGTAGAGAGCCGTTGAGGCCTTTTTGACACGTTCCTGGATATTTAGCTTCCAGCTTAACTTCGTGTCTAATATAAAGCCTAAGAATTTAGCGCTGTCGCTTAGCACCAAGGGGGTCCCGCCTAATGTGGAAGGGTTAGGAATTTTATACTTCCTAGTAAAGAGGACTAGATGACTTATATCGACAAGCATATTTTCCACACAAAGCAAAGCTATGGCAGCTGAGTTTAGCTGAGTGATGCAGCGTATAAACCAGAAATGAAGTATTACAGAGATGTCCGACTTTTACCTCTCTTTCCCCTTAAGATTTTTGACAACTGTTTCTTATAACGTGTTCATAAACCAAATTGACCAATCAGAGGACGGCACTTACGTTATTTCGTGAATAAGCGTCAAAAATTCATCAATATCTGCCAAAAAAGTACTCAAATTCGTCGAAGGACTAGGGAGCCATCAGCTGTGAAGTCGACTATCTCTGTAATATTTCATTTCTGGTATAAACATGATTTTAGATACCCTCAGCCTGAAAATTAATGCTTGCAAGACGATTGTCTTTCATCATAAGGAGCAAGTTCGTCAAGTGCATTTACTCTTTTAAATCTAAGATATTGGTGTTGTTAAAGGCCGGATCAACGAGCAATATATAGTTTTAAGGCTATAAGCTTGTGTAATTTTTTTATTAATTCAGCTGTTGTAATATTTTTCTCGTCACCAATTCTGGAATCAATCAAAGCGAACAAAAACAATTGCTTTCATATTAACTATATACGTGTAACTGGGTCTTACCGGTTATCATTGTTGAATTAAAGGGGTTTATTGCAATAACATGATTAACAAGATTGTTTCAAGAACAGAGATTTCATTTAAATATATCCAAAACACGTGGGACAGAAATTTAGCAACAATGGATACCTAACATATTGGAAAATGATTATCATATTTTTCCGATACCCGAAAACGTATCAAACCACTATTCTATTGCAGTTGGTAGTTACAGGTAACAAAGGCAATCCGAATCTTGAATTCGGAGACTTCTAGCCATAAATTCTGGTAACTTAAAAAAAAAGTGCTCCAATTCTGATTTTCGACAAGTATGCCATGCGTATTCACAGGGGGATTAGATCATAAGGTACGTAATCTGTGACTTGTGATTAAATCTGGCGAGAGGATCTTCAAACTGCGTTGAACTTGCTAGGAACTTTTTGAATACTCGATGGTCAAAGATCCCGTTTGTAAAAAAAAGTGTCGTTGTCGAGGGCAAACGTGCAATTCAGTGATTTGGCATAGGCTGCTGCGATATATTCATTCTTTGTCGGTGAATCTGAGTGTAAAGGATCGCCAACAAGCATGTTTGCTAAATCCTAATCCACAACCAATCTCTCACCACTTTGAATTGATACACCATCAGTCCCATGCATCAATTCTCACTCTCGCTCACGCATCCACTTGCCTGCTGCTTGACCATACATCGTATAAATTAATGGCATATAACTTTAATCCAGATAGCCGCAGCGACAACACAGTTTCTTGTTTTAATTACAAATGCGACACACACGCAGTGCGTGCGGACAATTCCTAATCGCGTGTAATAACCACGCAGCAGAACTGCGCCGAGTATGGTGCTCCCAGCTTTGCGCGCTCCTCTTCCGTTGATTTATGTTTTAATCGAGCCCCTATTCAACACCTTATGAGCACCGAACTGAGCGTGCGTCAGACTGGTGTACCAGAGTGTAGATCGTAATCTAACATGGTGTCGCCTTAAGGCTTAATCTTAGTCCTTGCGCTTAATTATCCTTGATGGAGACTTAGAAAAACTGCGTGTTGATGGTGGAGGCAGTCTAGTTAAGGGACATGTTTATTACTAGTCTTGTGAAAGAAGAGTATAGACGCCACGCGGCGGTAGGGCTTATCTAGGGAACGTAAAGTTTCTGTTATTTAGATATGCCGCATCGCGGGTGTCAACTATGATCTGTATATATATTTCATGTTCACAAAGAAGACGACCAAATAAACATTCCCAGCGACTATTGTAGGTGAAGTGAAGTTTAAGAAGTCTCCAAGAAAATCAAGTGCTGACTCTTCAGTCGTTGCTCTTTGTATTTAATTCCAAGAGTGTTGCATGCTCTTAGGGGCCTTCCAAAAGGCAAGTCACCAGCAGTAGCATATCGAAAACTTCTCTATAAGAAGTCGCACTTCCAAGACGATACAACATTGTCTCCAGCCACGCATCGTCACTGCCAATCGCATTCCAACGATCCCCTTACCCACTGAACACACCTGTTTAAGCGCGCGCTCAGAACCGAGCCACAGATCACCTTTAATTGGTCATCACTGGACGCTAACTTAAAATTGTTTACGACTCCTTTTAATCCCCATAATATTTACAACAAGCGCCTCCGCACAGCTCCTCCTCCTCTCATTAAGTGCCCCCGTGGATAGAGTTCTTTTGCGATTTTAATCATCAGCACACGTCAGCCGACCATCAATTACCGATCAATCAATGCGTAAGTAATCATTTTACAACCCGTCACTCCGATCTAATAATCCCGCACCGCCGCCGACACCGAGGGACGCTGCTGCTCCCCCAATGACGCCGCAAGTCAGAATGCGGAACTAATCTGCCGCTCCAACGTCATCGGCATCGTCGGGGCAGGCAATCAGCAGCGCATTGCTCACTCCGCGCAATTAGCCAAAATAAACAAAATGCATTCCGTAGAATTAGCCGCTGAAATCGAAATCCGTCAGTTATGTATGTACTCCGGCGTACCGTCTCGCTGAATTGAATCCGCGCGCCTCGTCAGTGGTATGCCAATTGTCATTATCATCCGCATCATGCTCAGTCGTGTCGGCGCGGCGGCGGCGGATCGGAGCAATTTAAATTGTTTGCTCTTGAAATCGATGCACCGCTGTGGCGCAGCTTGAGGCCGTTTCATCTGCGATTTCCTGAAGGCGCACACATGCGCATGCGCATGCGCGTGTAATGAGCATAACTGTCAAGGAGACAAACCAGTACCGATCCAAGATGGTAAATTATAGCGATTGGCATTTAAATGAGTTTCAGGACATGGCACTGCGACCCACGCTGTCCGAGGGCACATTCCACCGCTGACCAGTGCGCTGCGAGACAGACTGATGTCGGGCTAGTAAAAGTGTAGCGATCCAAGGCCTGTACGGGGAACCCATTAAATTTCATCCCACCCGTCAGGGCAGCCGATCGATTGATCTCGTGGCCTGTCCATCAGCCATCAGTGAACTATGGACTGACAACATCGGTTTCTATTTCACTTTTGGCCGGTGACATGCGCCGGGCGCACTCTGTATGGTCATCCGTTTTAAATATGGTCAGCGGACAGAGCCTAGGACTTGTCACGCGGATGGCAGATCAATTTCACTCATCGTCCGCTGGCGACAGGTTGTTAGGAGGCGAAAGCACGACTGCGGCCATGGCTGTGTGTCTGCGAGCGATCTGATGATCATTAGAGGGAATTCCATTGCCCGATTTGAGTTCGGGGATATTGTCCTCGGTTATCGCATTTCGGAGATTGACAGATGACGTCGCCGTCGATTGCATAAGGTAATGAGCTGAAATGAAGGTTATTCAACTGGTTTGCGAGTCGATTTGATCTTTGAAGTTCATAGGGATTGTGGCGTACACCAATTGTGGTTTGAAAGAGATCAAGTTAGCTTTGGTTCAAGGAGTGGAAATTCAGTTTTCTGTTGCATAAGGTGATGTGAGAGAGGTCTGGGTTCTTATTTTTTCGACAGAGTTAGAGCTAGGTATACTTGAGCACTGTTTATTAAAACAACAGAAACCAGAGATAGATTCATTTTAATTTATTTCGGCGTATAAGTAAGACATGACAGTCTTTTATAAAGGGTTTTCCAATAGCGACTTGACAACTCTCATTTTTCATTTTTGTGAAAATTTTTGTAAAACTATAGTCCTGCATTACATGACGGATTCGGATTTAACAAAAGAAATAAGTACCATAAACCGGAAGAATGCTTTGAAAGTTTTTATAACAGGGCTTAACGCTCGTTTATCAGATACACTGTTCCTACTTTCAACAGAAGATTTCCAGAATGCTTTGGCTATAGCACAGATATTTGGGCTAAGTAATATGGGAACGAATTTTGCTGTACAATGCTACAATACTTCAATTTATCACTCCTCACAATAGAATAGAAATTTAAATATTAGCAATCAGATTCATTTAAGATTCCCCTTAAAATATTGAAATGACTTTTACATACCGGAGTGCTTAAAACCTGAACCAATGAAGCTCTGCAGTTCTGCTCCTAGGACCAATATCTTGGCATGAATAAAACTTAATTAAGAATAATATTGAAAAAACCATGAAAAGATGAAGTTAAGTAGCATTATTGTAAAAATGTGTTATGATATTTCAGGTTCAGAAAACATAAATGAAACTCAAATCATATGTACCGCTTTAAATCAAAATATATCTATTAATAAAGAGGATTACAAAATACATCCGATACGGAATCTTAAGATCCGATACGGAATCTAAGACAAACGACATAGAGCAAAAGTATAATTTAGGTACAAACTTAGGGTAAATTCTTAGAACTCTACAAAAATGTAATGAAAAAACATATTTAGTTAAGACAGAAAAACAAGACAATAAAAAAAAAATGCGAAATTAAAACATGCACAACGTATATAAGACAAAGGCTAAAAGAATGTCTAGGAACGTATTTTTAAATAAACTAAATATCCTGTATACTTAAATATGTTGTACTCTTTGAGAACTATCCAAATATTGTCAAAAAGTTATTTTAGAATTATCCAATCTAATCCATCTAATCTAATGTATTTTTACACTTAATAAAATTACAAAAAAATATATGTAAATTGTGCGATGTTGTTCAAAAGATGGAAACAATTGAAACAGAAAAAAATCCCATTTGTAATAACAATTACTTAAAAATTTAAAATTGCAAAAAATAATCATTGAAATATTTCGAAATTAACTGCAAATTTTCAACAAAGAAAAAAAAAATTATATAATTTACTTGCAAATTTATTCAAAATTTCAAGTGATTCATGATTTAGAAGTGAAAAAAATCAAAAAATAATAATTCGAACTTAAGTAATCTAATGTCAAAAAAATAATAATAATAATAATAACTGATAAAAATTGATATTTGTAAAATGTATGATTCAGAAAGACAGGAAAACTGTAACATGTAACAAAAATAAGATTGCTAATTGTATAATGTCAAGTTATACAAATTTTAAACTAAAAACAATGATCATAAAAATATATGTACTTCAAAAATAAGTAATAAAAACATATCTACAGAAAATTGCCATTAAATAGAATATAATTAACACATATTTATAATCTTCATGAAAAGACATATACAGTTCTAAGCAATTCAAAACAAAAATTAAATACCGATAACGTCAATGCCGGGACGTCATAGATAAGATAGGGGGGAGTTAAAGTGAGCATTTACTACACTTATCTTCTCTCGTTTTATAGTCCAAATATTAATACCCTCCGGTATTATATTTCGATCCTTCGTAGAGACGAAGGATCGATTCCGAATTTTAATGTTCATCCATGACCTACGTCATTCTATTTTAAGATATGTCTTTTGATCCCTTTCAAGTGGTCACCAACATTCCTAGTAGATAAGATAATAACGATCGATGACATGTGTTGCATCGACGCCTCATCCTTAGGTTAAGTGTTTAGAAATAATTTTGTATGTAGGCAGTTCTAAAATAAAGTTGAACGAGAGCGGACGTGTTCCGTTACTCACAAACCAGCGAACTCAACTGTGTTTTAATTCGCACTCTTTCACTGATCATCAAACTGTTACTGTCAATTTATTCAGTAAACTCAACATTTTCATCATGATAAAGTAGACAAACGAGCAACGTCTGCAAATTATAAAAATTTTCCTACTGAAGTTCGGAGTCGGTGACCGCAATTTTCGGTCGTAATTCTCGCCCTAGTAGACAGGTAATAACAAGTTTAGTGCAAAAGTTTGGGTCTACGTATTCGATGTGTGGTGTTGCCGAGTCAGTGAGACAAGGGGTTGGTCGAAATGTCGAAAATATGGCTGTCGTTCAGGCGTCCATAGCAAACGATCCAAGTCAGCCAAGTCCACGACGTTCTCAAGAGTTGGGTATCGCTCAGACAGCATTATGGCGTATTTTACTTAAGGATCTTGGTTTACACCCATACAAGATCAAACTGACTCAAGAATTGAAACCCATGGTGATTAGGTTCTGGAAAAGATGCGCCAAGATGATAAATTTCATCGTCAGTGACGAACCCCATTTTTGGCTCAATGGGTTGGTCAATAAGCAAAATATGCGTTATTGGTCGGGTGAAAATCCACATGTGCCTCATTAATCACCACTTCTTCTTCTTCTTTATTTGGCGCTACAGTCCGGAGTGGACCTGGGTCTCAACCAACAAGTCTCCCCAGCTAGCACGCCAAGTTGGTTGAGGTCGTTCTCCACCTGGGTGCGCCACCGTAAACGTGATCGTCCTCTGTTGCGTTGTCCCACGGGTTTGGAGTCGAAGACTTCATCCACAAAAAATAACTGTTTGGTGCGGTTTGTATGCCGGCGGCGTTATTGGACCATTTGGATCGTCACGTGACTGTGAATGGTCAGTGTTATCGCACCATGATTACCTATTATTTTTGGCCCGAATTGGAAGATATGGACTTGGACGACATGTGGTCTCAGCAGGATGGTGACACAAGGTATACAGCTCACGTTACAATCGATTTATAGAAGAGTAAGTATGGTGAGCGTGTTATCTCAAGAAATGGGCCAGTCGATTGGCCGTCTCGTTCGTGCGGTTTAACGCCGCGTGAATATTTTCTGTGGAGCTACCTTAAGTGGTTCATGCCAACGTCGACGTTGGAAGAACTCAGAACCAACATTGAACGCGAAATAGCAGCCGTTTCAGCCGAAATGTGTGGCGCCGAGTCGTTAAAAATTGTGTCCAACAAACCGATCCCTATTGGAAAACACAAACACACATAAAGGACAATCATGTCTTACTTGTACGCCGAAATAAATTGAATAGAATTGCTCAAGAGGGCTAAAGAGGCAATTGAGTAGTAGAGTCCTCTATCGAAGGACCAAGCTAACATTATATAACACCTTGATCATCCCTGTCCTGCTCTATGGTGCGGAGGCATGGACAATGACAAAAGCTGATGAAGAAGCACTTGGTCTTTTCGAGGGAAAAGTTCTGCGTTCAATCTTTGGTCCTGTCTGCGTTGATGGTTAGTGGAGAAGATTCAACCACGAACTGTACGGGCTGTACAGCGGCATGAGCCTAGTCAGGCGTCTACCGATTCAACGTCTTAGATGTCTGGGCCAATACTGCTCCAGCCCGAAGAGTCTTCGACTCCGAACAACACAATAGAGAACGCCCACGGAACCGATGGCTCACCAAGTTGGAGAAGGACCTCGAACAACTTGGTGTGCGTAGTTGGAGGCAGCTGGCTAAAGATCGTGCCGGCTAGGGAGGCTTACTGGTTGAGGACCAGGTCCACCCCGGACTGTAGCGCCACCAGAAAAAGAAGAAATTGCATCTGCTTATCTCTGGTTTATCGGTGTTTTAATAAACAGTGCTCAAGTATCCCTTAGCCAATGAGTTTGCGTGGCGATTGCATGGCCAAAACAGTGCAAGGCCTCACAAACTAACCCGTCAAAGATCCTTATCAGTTCGAGCCTTCTTTCAGACGCACAACTTAGTTGAAACGGGTCGTTTTTTAGCTGTACCACAAGAATATGGAATACTGTCTCCAGTCCACTGTTTTCCCAACTCAATCCACTAGCATGAAGCAGCAATGTGCAAATGTCCTGCCAATAATTCGTTTTTGAACTGCCTTGCAGCAATTAATTGATTTACTTGAGCTGGGAGGGAGTTGGTGACATAGATGTAAAATAAACGAGAGGAGTTTAAGTATCTTCATACGGGAGTGATAAGATTACCAGTCCGGGATGATTGTGCAAATGTAAATTTTTTCAATTAGAATGTGCATAATGTTGTTGAAAATGCAGCATCTTACATTTAAGAAGTGTTTTAACCTACGCCCAAGAGTAAGCCAATGGTAAAGCGATTCATGGTCAAATCTGTGGAGCGGACCATGTCTTTAAATGCGACCTGGGGCCTATTTCACAGAACATCATCTCATACATTGTATGATTCTGACACTTTCGCTGTATGATTTCTGTTTCTCAGATTTGTTGTATGAGCCGCTGTAATACAGCGTGTATCACCTAAAGTTAACACTGGAAATATGGGAAAGTTGTATGCTTCTGTTTCACAGAAAAATATTTCACTTAGTTATTTTTAATATCTATCGCTGTACTTCAAGAATCATATGTTCTTTTACTAGTACAGGAACATAATAACATAAAATATAATTTTGTGTGACATGATTGAGATTAGTGATTTCAAGTTACTTCAATTATTATTTAAGAGTGTAGATTTCTGATTTTAAAATTTAATGTTACTAGAATACATATGTGTAGAGAAAGAGTTAAGACTGAAGTCATAATAATATAATATGGGTGGCGCGACATTCCGAGGTGGGCCTGGGCCTAGCTTCTCAGCAACCACTCGTGTTGTGCGTGCTTTTGTTCTTTCACGAGTGGAAGGGACCTACAGTTTAATGCCGACTCCGAACGGCGAAGTTGAGAAGCTCTTTCTAGACAAGAATACTCTTTGAGCATTGTCAGTGACTCGAAAGAGGTGGAGCCGTGAATTATCAAAGGTGGTAAATTCGGGTATCGAACATGGCATCCTCTGCGCAGTAGTCGACGCGCGGCGACCCGTGAAGTTACTAGAAATTATTTCAGTTCGAGCGGGAGAAATATGAGAAACAAGCGTTACAAAATTGTCAGTACTTGGTCTTAGACCGTACCTGTGAAGGTAGGTGATTCCATAAATGAACAGAATGAATGAAAAAGTGCCTACGTGACATTAAACCGGTATTAAACAGGTATGGAGGTTTCAAGGTAATATTACGACTTGATCGACAGAAGCTGATATTTTGGCTGTTTCTTGTGAATAATTTTGAAGAGTAATAAGCACGACCGGTAGCATAAGAATGCGTCCAGTTCGCATCCTAGGAGAATGCGACGTTGTTCCGAGACGTGATCAAATCTGCGAAGGTTAAAAACATACCGTGCAGCCGCGTTAATTGCTTTTGTCACTTTTAGGGAGGAAGAATAATCACAGTTAGCGAACAACTCAGATCCATATGTCAAGATTGGTACTATGAGTGCTCTGGCAAGTTTTAATTTGATGTTCACAGGGAGAATGTATTTGTATACACCTTTGATACCACGCTATCATTGTGGTCAGTCCACGTCAGTTCACTATTGAACATTATTCCAAGGTTTTTTTTACACATGTAACATATTCAATTGCGGTCGAGTTCAGTTCTATTAGCGGGAAATTTGACAAGGAAGGCGGTTGTTTCGAGAACGGGATGGCTTTGGTTTTGTTAGGATTGAGCATTAGACCATTTTGTGTAGCCCAGTTTCCATATAACAACAACAAAATATCATACACATCATACAGCAGTTTCTTTCAAATTTGGACATACATTTCATACAGCACTTAAAACTGCTGTAGTCGCTACACAAATCAGTGTTCAAATGAGAAAAATGAAAAATGATTTTTGAATGATTGTGCAAGGAACAAGGAATGCTAGTTCGTCAAGAAATTTTTATTTAAAATCATGTACTATTTGGAAAAATTGTCTTATAATAGAATTAATCTCATTAATTTCGATATCATATCTTTCTTCATTATTGAGGAACTCCATTATTAAGTTTTTTGTTTGTTTGTATGGTGCCTGGGCTTAATTCAAGACACTATTTAGTTTTCAATGGAATTTGTCATTCAAAATTAAACGTCAAAAAATACACATCATACAACAAAGAACATATCATACAATACTTCCAGGAGAATCTGTGAAACAGAAAATTGTATGATGTGTATGATGTGTCACAGTATACAAAATGTTGTATGAAATGTATGTGATGTATCATCTGTGAAAGGGGCATACCCCTACAGTAAATGTTGTGATTGAGAGTCAAGATTGCAACAGATGACTAAATATGTGGACAAGCAATGTCTTGACAAGTCTGAGCTTGGTAATTGTTGGTGTAAGCTTTGCAGATGGCCAGAGTTTACGTAATGCAGCATAAATACTTCCGATGGTGTAACTGATATGACCCGTGGTAGAGAGGGAGATTTATCCTGAAACCCAAAACTTTATGAACTTTTCAAAATGTGGGAGGGCAACATCGCTTAGATAAATAAAAGGCAGTAAATCAGTGTCATAATAGTTTTTAGAAATCAATATACATTGCAATTTAGCAGGGTTAAGATTATTGCCATTGTTTACTGCCCAGTTGCTCAAACGTGACAGATCTTCGTTGAATCTGCACATCAGAACTTCAACTAAACCAATAGGTCTTGACAGATACAACTGAACATCATCAGCATGGAGATGTAGGGAAACATTTTTGCAAACTGTGCGTAAGCTATTAATAATCAAACAAAATAAGATAGACCATTGAACAGATCTAGTTTGATCTGCAATGACACACTGAATGATAGTGAACAAGTGACTTTATTCAAAAATGTATGCAGTTTATATACAAAATACTAGGTCAAGAAAATGTGGGAAAATTTATTGTGGTTCCATTGCCGCATATCAATTTTCCTCGCCAAAATTCTCCGCCGAAATATGAGTCCAGTGTTTGGCTGGAGGAATTGATAAGGCGGCGACGGAACGCACTGTGCAAAAGGTGATGAGTGTGCAGAATGGATTGTGGGAAATAAATGATAAACTATGGAAGTGGGAATGTATGCGGACAGTTGGGAACATGGTTCTATATATATTTATAGTACATCAATATAGCTTTATTGTTCTAATTCTAAACAACCATTGAAAAACACCCACGAGCACGCTTTTTGACTGAGAGAAATTTTCTCCAAACCTGATCATTTGGTTTCTGTTACTCAAATAATTCCTCATCAGGCACACCGATAAGTCCCCAAAAACCAAAGTATAATCTAAGTTTGTTCTAATCTCAGTTGAGTCTAGTGTGATTTACACCCCTATTCTGGTTGTGATGTGGTCACAACGCACGAATGTCAGTGAGGCGAAAATTATGATGCCTACCTTGTGAGGTTTCAGCTATTTGCTATTCTGGCGAAAACCTCACAAGAAAACACACAAGAATATTCACCATGGTGAGGTGAATTCGTTGCCATGTCAAAAATGTTTTTTTCTTGATAATTATTATATTCGCCCTATTTTTTCCTACTGAGCGGTCTACTAAAATTTGATTTTGGAAAAATAATATCTACAAAATAATGGCAGAACGTAGCGAACAAGATAATATTGTGTATATTAATGAAATATGTATAAGTATTTATTAATAATGAATATATATACTCGATGCTTTAACAGACATCTGAAACGAGATTTCAGAACACCAAAAGCTCGTTCAGTCCCATTCCTGGCTTTTATGTGAACTTGATTAAATGCAAGCTCGTTTTGCGAAGAAGGATTATCCACTGGGGTCATTAACCAAGGTTCTAATGGATATCCAGAATCACCCAAAAACCCACTTGAACTGCCGGCTGTTATGACTTTGAATAAGCTGCATTCGGACTGACGATGTTGTCCAAATGCCGGAATCATGGCATGATCCAGGGAATTTCGCGTTTAAATGCAGACACTTCAGATTTTGATCACAAATCTAAGACACAAGAATTTTTAATAATAATTAATAATTTTTCCTTGTGGTGACAGTTCTTTTGTTGCTATTTTTCTTTGTGATGTGCTCATGAGAACATCACAATTTTGACGGTCCTTGTGATGCTCACAAGCTGTGAGGTTTTACTCAGAATACGAAAACCTCACAATTTGTGACTCACCATGCTCTTGTGAGGTAGTTGTGACTTAAAACACATCACTGAGGTTTGCCAGAATAGGGGTAATAATTTCCAAGACAAATATGCAATTACTGTCAATAAAGTGCCCAGAAAAAAATAAATAACTTGCGGAAATTATGGTCTCAGTTTGCCAAAAAATCAAATTTATAAATAAATTTAAAAAAAAAAAATATAATTTAACAAGTGTGATGTTAAAGTAAATATTTAGATATTTCAGCCAATATCAATTAGTCACTGTAGTTACCGTTTTCTAATGTTTGTTCTATTTATGTACCTACGAATATAAATCCAATGTTAGTATGCTATAATTTCTAAATTTCAATTGAGAACTTAGCAACGTTATTTTCATTGTAATTTATAATTTGTCCTTCTTCACCCGCTGAGCTGTTAAGACCTTTCAAGAAGAATAATAGTATCGCTTCAATTTATCAATCTTTTAATACGTGAGAGAGCCCGAGTGACTGGATAGTAGCTCTACCTAGACCAAAAACATTTGGTGCAGCAACGCCAAATGCCAACATATGGGGGAATCATTCATTAATGTTGCAGAAAATAACTTGTGTTCGTAGTATTTTCAAAGTTTTTGGTGCGCGGACTTGTGAGTCCGTCACCGACATACGACTTGTGAGCGTATGTCAAAAGATCACGAGAAAACACAACAAATGGAAACATTGAAACGAATAGATTTGTTGGGTCAAAACTTCTGAAACCACATTTCTGGCTTTACTGAAAATGTGACCAGTTTCATCTGGATAAGCATCTGTGCTTATCAAACCTTTCTTTGACTGTGCGTTGGTCAGAAATGCGATTGAATAACATAATTTTGCAGTAAAATTCGTAATTTATGATCCAAGTCAATTCCAGTCCTTGAATTCGCATAATCAAATTATGAACCAAAGACGATTTAATGTTTGCTTTGTTTTATTCTCTTAGACAAGTTATCATTAATGGGGGAGTCGCAAGAACAGAATTTCATCTCAGTTAAGGGAACGTCAAAATGACAATGAGGAACAGAAAAGTTGAATAAGTGTTAAAGAAGATTTAGCATGGTAACCTTGTACAGGCGGTTTACTGACAGACGAGACGAGGAAGTTAGGACACTGAAATCGCTCATTAAGAATATTCAAACATTGATTGCTCAGAACTACAGACTTTCTGCTAATATGTATTGGAACAATAAGATTCGAGCTGTTAGATCTAACAACCCGAGCATGTTCCCTCAGATAAATAAATTCTTTCGAAGCAAACATAGTGATCTTCCATGCCTTAAGCTTCCTAGAACGACGGACAACGAACAAGTTCTGACTACAGCAGGTATTCATCCAGATAACGCTGTACTCGACGAAAACTTCTTTGTGGTTAAAGATCCGCAAGAAAAAATGGAGGTACTTGGCGCGGTCTTTCAGGAAGTGTACAAGAGAGTATTCGCCCGAACCACGACCTGGAGAACCGCGTACTGGCTAACAACACTCTTCTTCGTGAGGATCTGCAACAATGGCGATCTGAGAACACTGGCTTTGTCGTGTTCAATGATGATAACATGGCAGATAATGCCATCGCCGACGAAGGGGTTCATCCCCGTTCATATCGAGGACAGAACTCCAAGCGGTCTTCGAATCAATAAAGAAGAAAAAGTCTGTTGGAATCGACGGGATCTCCAACATTGTGTTAAGACACCTCCCCCTAGAAGTGGTTAATATGTACACAATCCTATTTAACAATGCTCTGAATAATGCACATCATCCGGAGCATTGAAAAACAGCTATTGTCCAAGGACGAAAAGATACTTCGAATCCATGCAACCTCCGGTCAATAAGTCTCCTGCCGAACATCAGCAAGGTATTCGAAAAGGTGATAAATAGAACTCTGATCAACTAGACTAAGGACAAAAATATAATTCCGGATAACCAATTCGGTTTCAAAGCGGGGCATGCCACGTCGAAACTGGTGTCGGATATCCAATGGAACAAGAGCCAGAAACAATGTACGGGTGCCTGCTTGATTGACCTGGAGAAGGCCTTCGACACCGTATGGTTAGAAGGTCTTTTATACAAGCTCAATCTACTAGGCATTAGCAAACCACTGCTGTACCTACTGTGTAACATGCTTACCGGTAGACGGTTCGTAGTCAAAAATGGCAACGTGACCTCCACAGGTATTTTTTAGGTCTCCAACAGGGTGCCGTTAATTCGCCGATCCTGTTCAACATTTACTTGAGCGATCTGTTAAGTTCTCTTCCTCATGCAATTGCGTATGCCGAAGACTTGATCGTGTACAGATCAGGCAAAAAGATCGAGGAAATCACTACTCTCACGCAGGGTGACTTCGATTCATTCATGAGAAATTGCGATGACTGGAAGTTGAGTATCAACTTCCAGAAGTCGGAAACCATTCAGTTCAGGACGCCATTGTATAAGGCCTCAGTGGATATGAAAAAGAATTGGCGAAAGTTCTCAATTGTTGGACGACACGGGGAAACACTGGCGCAAAAGACTGTAGTTAGATACCTGGGGATCAGTACCTATATTTTAACAAATATGTAGATGCTGCTCAGGCCAGGGCCCGAGGCGCTTTTGCCCTCACAAAGAGACTGTTTTACAACAGCCAACTCGATGCGAGGGTGAAGGTTATCTGCAAAATTTCCCTCATCCGGCCAATGCTAACCTATGGCTGTCCCGTGTGGTTCAACGTGAGTGCAAGCTTGATGGAAAAGATTCGGTTGTTTGAGAGGGCTTGTCTTAGGGCTTGCCTTCATCTTTATCGAACTCCAGAGTCCTAGTACACAAAATTCTATTCCAATGAGGTTTTATACAACAGGGCAAACCTGATAAGAGTGGACAATTTCCTGAAGATGATTCGAGGTCATACTGCTAGAGCGATGAACTCGTCCAATAACTTGATCTCGGGGGCTTACTACCCCAATGCACAATACCACGAAAGGGTACATCACAACGGCTTCGTCCCCCCGGAAGCATTTCTCCATCTAGATAAGCACAGTCTGATACAAGACGTAAATGCGGTCCCGCTTATCTACCACATCGCCAGTTCAACTGTGGATGGGCGACTCAACCACGACCGTTCCGTCGTACAACGAGCTGAGGAGGGTCTCCTCCGGTTCAGTACGGCGGTATCCAGGCGGGACATTCGAGAAGTTGCAATGCAGCACCAAAAGTTCTGGTGGCTGGGAAGCAAGGGAACTCCCTCCTCGAATCCTTTAGACCCCGGTTAGGAAGGTGTTAGTTCAGACCCCCGCATGGGGAGCTGTCGGTTTCATGTCTTGCAGTGTATTGAATGTAAATATTCATATTTATTAGCTGCAACCTATGGCCGACGTACTTAGAATAGAGTAGTATTTTTTAAGGTAGAATAAGGAGCAAATAATAATAAAAAAAATAGAATGTTTATGTGTATACATGACGATATATGTATAAATTGTGTATAATTGGGATATATGCGTATAAACATGTGTATATGGGTATATACATGTGTATATGCATATATACGTAGGTTAGCTTAAGTTAGTTATTAAGTTTTATTTTAAGGTAGAATGTAAGTTAGCTTGTAAGTTTTTATAAAACCGCCCAGTAGTTAAGTTTTCCAATTTTTTTCTTAACAGAAATTTGTTCCTTTTAACTTTCCATTTAAATTTTATTCGTTATGTTAGGTCGAAAGACATAGATTAAACATAAGTTTAGTTTAGAGTGCCCGCCTAGGGCTAGTAACTTAGAAATAAAAACATTGTTCGTCTAACTAGTTTTAAGCATTTTTGTCTAGTATGTAAGTTTATTATGAATTGAAAAATAAAAATGGGTTAAAAAAAAGAGTTAAGATGACAAAGTGATAATAAGCAAGTCAAATAAGATTTATTAACGTTTATATTGTAGGATAGGCGAGCGAGTCAAATGAAACTACTTGAGAGGAGATGTGCTACTTACGACAGTTTATTGAGAAGGAAGAAAATTGACATGACTGGTTGTATTTATACTTTCATATGAAGCGGTACGCTTATGTAAGTGTGAGCATCATACAATTTGACAATAGTTTCTTACTTTCGGTTAATATTTACTTCTGACAATCTTAAGTATGTGTTATATGCAAACACTTACAGTAGTGTACAAAAAATGCCTACAATATTTCTAAGGACTGTGATTTAAATGTGCATAATGTCATGTGAAGATGCAGTTTCTCCTCATTTTGACAATGGTGCTTCCGGTAGTAAAAGAATATCTTCTGTTTTTTTTTGATATTTAAGCATTTATGCACCACCCTTGAGGTATGCCTTTTGGTGCGTTAAACAATTTTTTTCACCGGGTGTTCGGTTTCCCCAAGAGGCCTATAGCACCCATTTTCAAAGTAAAATAAATTTAATATTTGTAACAAAAAATATGAAGTATCATAATAATTGCACAAATATATAAAAATGGAAGACTAGTTTGATTTAAAGCAAACAAATGAGACACTACCAGTCAGCAAACATTGAAAACAGTTTGTTATTTTCTGGAATATTCTATACTAATAATATAATAATAATAATATGGGTGGCGCGACAGTCCGAGGTGGACCTGGGCCTAGCATCTCAGCAACCACTCGTGTTGTGCGTGCTATTGTTCTCTCACGCGTGGAAGGGACCTACAGTTTAATGCCGACTGCGAACGGCGAATTTGAGAAGCTTTTTCTAGACAGGAGTACTCTTTGGGCATTGTCAGTGACTCGAAAGAGGTGGAGCCGTGAATTATGAAAGGTGGTAAATTCGGGTATCGAACCTGGCACCCTCTGCGTAGGAGTCGACGCACTTACCCACTGCGCAAACGGCGACCACTAATAATAACCCATAAAAATATACTACTGTAATTTATTCTACGAATTTTTTAGCATGAAAATATATACAATTGTATAAATTTAAACATTTTGTTAAAATTTCTTGTTCTTTCTTAAAATTTTACTTTCATCAATATCTGAAAGTAAAGCTTTTAATGCTGAAACTGATGAAATAAAATAATGGTAAACAAACTGATGAAATAAATCTGTTCATGTTTATGCTGAACTGCCGAACAGAGTCCTCGATGTTTTGCATTACTGTGGGTAATTCATGAATGTTTGACTTTATTGAGGGCAAGAATTCACGAAACTCAATTTTCGTTAGGTGGGGGTTTTACCTACAAGTGTGCGTAAATATGAGACAATATGCGATGACTTGTAAATAACTGTCAAAATTTCATGAATAACCGTCAACAATTTTATGATTATCCGTCCAATTCGTCTATGGACTAGGGGGCAATCGGCTATGTCTGTGATACTTCATTTCTGAACGAAACTTAACAAATGTCAAAATTATGTTGCTTTTTTCATTGAACAAATAAACAGAAAAAAGGCATTTGTGTCTTTAATTGTATTCATATGTATTATCGAGGTAATCACTTTGCTGAAAGCAATGTCATTTTGGCATGTTAATTTTTCCTCGCTTTTTTGCTGGCTCTTGGAGTTTTGAACAGTTACTTCTTCTATTCGTTCAAGTGAAGTATCAATGTGATTGTAGCTATCAATCTCTTGATTGTGTAAATCAGGGTCATGATTACCACAGCTACGCGGCTTGTAAAAGTTATACTTGGCCTCTAGTAGTTTCAACACTTGCAAAGAATTCAACTTCCGAAATTTGTTTTTCAGCTTGTTCAGACGGCAAATAGTATGGCGAAAACCTAATACAGAAATTCTTCCGGAATACAATTGCAACAGTGAAGCATGGTTTGTGGCTCTTTCTCTGTAGCTGATGCATATTATTGAAGGTACGGATCGGTAATGGTTTGGGGTTCTTTCTCTGTGGCTGCGTACGAAAGGTGCATATTATTGAAGGTATCATGGACCACAAAAAATATATTGATACAAAATTTGAGAGAGAGTGCAGAAAAATTGGGTCTACAAAAACCAATTTACATCTTACCAAGATAATGACCCAAAGCATAAAGCTTACAATATCCGGATGTGGTCCTAATGTGATGAAAACTCCACCACAGTCACCAGATATTAGCCCTGATGGAAAATTTATGGGAACATTTCGACCAGAAACTTAGAAAATTGGACATGAAGGAAAAGATAATTCAAGAATAGGAAAAAATGACAGCTGACACAACAAAAAGACTTGTCCAATCGATGCCAAACAGACTTAAACATGTCCTTAAAAGTAAAGGATATGCCATAAAATGTTATATGTACGAATATGAATTTGCTGCCTGTTGATTGTTTTTGTTTGGTTTTTGTGATTAAATGTTCTATTTTTGTTGAAGGGTGGTGCTTTTTTTGTGTTTGGCAGTAGATGTACATTATATCTTTGATTTCACAACAAAATAACACTAAACGTTTTTCTGGTTCTTGAAGTTACTTTTTATCTACTGTAAAAAATATGAGATTGATTCACTGTATGCACATATCATCGCAGAAATTAAGTACTACAGAGATGTCCGACTTCTGCCTATCTTGCCCCTTAAAATGTTTGACTGTCAAATTCTTAACTGTTTTTTATAATGCTTTCTTAAAAAAAATTTACCAATCAGAGGACGGCATTTACATTATTTCGTGAATAACCGTCAAAAATGCATGAATTTCTGTCAAAAAAGTACAAATTCGTCAATGGACTAAGGGGCAATCAGCTGTGAAGTCGGCTATCTCTGTAATACTTCATTTCTGGCTTTGTTGCTCTTGCTTTGCAAAACGCTTGCTATGCACAGTGTATGTTTCCGAATAGGCCCCTATGTAGTTTCTTTCTGTAATTGTACTGTCATATATTTTCTGACTTTCATACAAAAACACAGAACAGATGGTTGAAAATACGTTTTTTGTTTTTTGGCTCACAAATTTTTGACTCGGTTATCCCTCAAACAAATTTCAAATTCTGTCCCTATGTGCATTTGAAAGACGTCCGTTGAGAGATTTGCATAGTCGTGATTTGAGAACAGATTCTTTCACAGTAGCTCGCGAAGAGTTGACTTTTTGCTCTGACGGTCTTTTAGAGTCACCCGCTTTCTTGAACATTTTGTACCACTATCGGATATCACAGAGTTCCAACACGGATTGTATTTTCCGAGTAGCTGTCGAGACGAAACCTGGCAAAATATAAGACTGTTGAAACATTGAGGGAAACCTACGAAATCATAAATAATTTCGCGAGGGAATGAATATGTTTGAGTTAACTGTGCTTAATTGAAAGGTGTTGACTAAGCACAGTTAACTCAAACATATTCATTCCCTAGTGGGACGACTGAGCTTGGGTGGGCTTGGGTTCTTTCTTCGCCAAGAGTGCATCTTGTCACCTCTCCTTTTCATTGCATATATGGTTGAGAAGGGGAGTATATAGTTATTTCCAGAACGCCTGTTCTCATGTCGAGTTCCATTGAAGCAGGTGGAGACTTTGAAGTATCTCGAGGTCTTCTTCACTATTGATGAGCTTTCCTGTAGGATTGGTAAAGCTGAGCCAGTTTTGAAACAGCTTGGGTGATCTGTAATCGGGAAGGCCGAGCTTGTTGAAGAGCCAATTTAGCAGTTCTCAACTCAGTATTTCTTCCAACTCTCATCTATGGTCACGCAATTTGGGTAATGATCGAAAGTTTAGCCCTAGCTAAGCTTCCAAACGATCTGAATCAACCTTCCTACTTGCTTCCATTCCAGTTTTTGTTCAAACATTAACCTTGTTTACATAACATCTACCTCCTGAACATGGAATTTGTCTTCCAAATCACATCTTTTACGAACTACATAATGCCTTGACGGCCGATAAGTCAATTTCTTATCACAAAGCGACAAACCACATTCCCGTGGTGACCGAAACAATGTCCGCAGCAAACTAGTTTCGTTTTCCCTGAACTGTAATCCATGGGAAACGCGCAATTAATCACCGACGACGGCTGCAACGACGCAAAACCCACGAGCCTCTTCAGGTTTCAGCAGGTTCGCCCGACAATTGGCTCATTGTTCATCGATCATATCAGGATCCATACCATAAGTTCTTATTAAACCATCAGCACAGGCTGACAATCAGGTGCCGGAAGCAGCTTCTTCAACAAGTCCACTCCCATGTGATCGCGTCCACCTCGGGATGACTTATTGCCAATTGCGATTCGTAATAACTCGAATCATGTGCAGTGCTCCGGCATTCTGTGCTCGCCGGCCATATCTCAGCATGAAATCGAATTCAGTTCCTAAACGCCACATCGCCGCGCGACTTCCCGTTCTAAACGCACTGACCACGCAGAGGCCCGGCGCGGAACCCTTAATCAAATAAACGGAATCAATTGGGTAAACATAATTCATTATCATAGTCCACGACATGAGGGTAGTGCCAATGCCAATACCAATGCCAATGCACTCGCGTTCCTCTCCTTCTCACGTTCGCACCCGTCACACAAGCTGGTGGAGGCCACCGCGCTGCGGCTGGTCTTCCTGCTGCAGAAGAAGCAGTAAAAATGCAAAACGACCACGGATTCCATGATCGGACTCTATGACTATTAATTTGCACGGCATTCAGTGACTGGCGATCCGCGGAGGGCCCACCAAGCCGAAGTGATGGTGCCGTGTAATGTGTCATCTTGTGTGTCGATGGGATGATGTACAATGTCGGAGCCAGCAGAAGTGTTATCGCGCCGGATAAACTCGTTCCCCATCGCACACTCGCGGGGCATTACGTGAGCATGGACAGTTTCGGACGAATCATGTTGGAAAATAGCACATGAACTGCGCGCAGATCTTGAGAACCACCACCATCACCGTCGCCAGACCCGCCATGCCGTGGTGATGAATGGCTCTGCGCACTGAAGCGTGCCTCATATTCCTCCATCACCATCATCATCATCGTCGTCGTTGTCCGCGTCTTCATCGTGGACATCATCTTCCGAGTTGGAACTCTCTCATCTTTGTTACTCGCTCTTCAGTTCATGTCCGAGTCTGGGAGGGATTCGTGGGGAGGGGTAACATGCCACCATCATGCTAGTGGTCGCTGCGCCGCCGCCGTCGTCGGCTTCATGTTCGCACTCATGGCATACACAGAATTCAAATTGAACATTTTGTCGGTTCAGTAAGTATCACCTGGGGCCAGGCAAGCCATGCTGGAGAAGTGGACTTTTGTACAACAATTTGGCCCATGAATTGAACCGTTTTTGATTGCACGAAGGCGTGAGCAAACGAAGATTGAAACATTGGTTGCAGTGTTGCCTCGTGGTCGCGACGAAATGAGTTTGAATTTATGCCCAAGTTTTCATGCAGTGAATAGACGGAATGTGGGGGAGTTCTTCGAATTTTTGATTGGGTTTTGGTCAAGGGATTTCGAAAAGTTTCAACTAGCTGCCGAATATGCCAGACATCGGTGAAAATTTTACTCGTCTGTGCCGTTAATTCGCAGCATTGGATGACAACATTACACGTGTTCAAGCCAGATACCAGTGAAAATGCTCGAAAAAGTGACTCAAAATTTGACTCTCTGCATGAACTACTTAAAATTTAGTCGTTGTTAACATTTAGTTGGTTTAAGTGGCTTCCAGATTTGGCTCAACCTCGTCGTAAACCTGGGTTTTTTGGATTAACTAAACCCAACCTGTGGAGTTTAGGAATTCGATTATGTTTGATAAACTTTGATTAACGGTCTTGAAGAGGCCCCTAAGGGAAGGTTTGCCAAACTCGATACACATAAATATTGTTACATTTTACGGAAATGAGTCTAGGAAGATTGTCTACATAATGGGTTTCGATGACTGGAATGTGACAAATGAAACACGAAAGTTCACTTATCCAAAATGCACACGAATTTATTTTTATGGGTGGCGCTACAGTCCGAGGCGGACCTGGGCCCAGCTTCTCAGCAACCACTTGTGTTGTGCGTGCTATTGTTCTTTCACGAGTGGAAGGGACCTATAGTTTTGCGCCGACTCCGAACGGCGAAGTTGAGAAGCTTTTTCTAGACAGGAGTACTCTTTGAGCATTGTCAGTGACTCGAAAGAGGTGGAGCCGTGAAATATGAAAGGTGGTCAATTCGGGTATCGAACCTGGGATCTTCTGCGTAGGAGTCTTCGCACTTACCCACTACGCCACGGCGACCCACGAATTTATTTACGAACTCCTTAAAGAACACTATTACTTTACACAAACTATTTTTACAATTTTTACAATTGTTCTTTGCTACCTTTCAGGCTGAACCGATTTGCACTCTATAATTCCCAAACTGAGCTGTAATAATTACCAAACTGTACTGTACTGCTTCTCCAACTGAATCCTGTTGCTCCGGCAGCCGTCCTGATATTTATATTTCCCAAAGTTCTTCTGGAAGATACTGCCTCAGTTGGCTATCGAATTTCCCCGCACTCGATTGTACATAATTCTTACTATTCCATCTGCTTATGGGTGGCGGGACTTACATAACCATGTACAACAATCATTTTGGGAAAAACTCCTCGGAGTTATGATCAGTTCCTCCATTTGTTTATAGATGGCGGTTTGTGGTGTGGACTGAAGGTGGTGGATTGATTTGTGGTCTGAGCGTTGATGTCCAGGTGGTTCGTGCCCACACTTCATATTATTCGCATCATAATATCTTCGTTGGGCTGGTGCCAGACAGTCCCAGAGAAAGTGAGGCAGACTTTCCTCTGAAGGGGTGTCGAGGCAACTGCGACAGTGTTGTTTGAACTGTATTCCGAGTATGCTACGTGCTGACGGCCACGACTCTAGCTATTTCGGACGGATTTCAATTAAGGACGTCATCAGTCCTTCTTTGCGTGTAGCAGGGCCTGGTTTTCCTAGAGAATTTGTACTTGGATGACCTAGTGCACCTACTATTCGCTAAGGACGGGAAGCGTTGGTAGATGAAATATATATTGGTCGATTGGGGGTCAGATGCCAGATGCTCCTTGCTTGGCCCGTACGTTCCTCAATGTTGATGTGGCCTGGAATACAGAGGAGAGTAATTTTGTACCTGCTACTGGCCTGATTGAATTTTTCCTTTCACTGTTGCCCCAATTTTTAGGAAGTGATTATTGTGGAGATGTACCTTACGGCTGCTTGGCTGTTGCTGTAGACAGCTGCGGCTTTTTCATAAGACCAGGCAGTACTGAGAAGCTTACACGCTTCTCCGATCGCTAGGACTTATTTGTTTTTTTTTTATTTATTTAATTATTATTATGTACTACCACAATAAGACAATGTCTTTTAATTCTGTGATAGATTTAAAGTACAGTACAACTTTTGTATAAAATGAAGAGGTGCAGTTTAAAATCAAATTCATTTAATCAAAAATAGAGCTACGTTAATTATTCAACATGGTAGGAAAAGAAAAAGAAAAATTTATGTAATATATGATAATATTGGTGGCGCGACAGTCAGAGGCGGACCTGGGCCTAGCTCCTCAGCAGCCACTCGTGTTGTGCGTGTTATTGTTCGTTCACGAGTGGAAGGGACCTACAGTTTAATGCCGACTCCGAACGGCGAAGTTGAGAAGCTTTTTCTAGACAGGAGTACTCTTTGGGCATTGTCAGTGACTCGAAAGAGGTGGAGCTGTGAAATATGAAAGGTGGTCAATTCGGGTATCGAACCTGGGATCTTCTGCGTAGGAGTCTTCGCACTTACCCACTACGCCACGGCGACCCACGAATTTATTTACGAACTCCTTAAAGAACACTATTACTTTACACAAACTATTTTTACAATTTTTACAATTGTTCTTTGCTACCTTTCAGGCTGAACCGATTTGCACTCTATAATTCCCAAACTGAGCTGTAATAATTACCAAACTGTACTGTACTGCTTCTCCAACTGAATCCTGTTGCTCCGGCAGCCGTCCTGATATTTATATTTCCCAAAGTTCTTCTGGAAGATACTGCCTCAGTTGGCTATCGAATTTCCCCGCACTCGATTGTACATAATTCTTACTATTCCATCTGCTTATGGGTGGCGGGACTTACATAACCATGTACAACAATCATTTTGGGAAAAACTCCTCGGAGTTATGATCAGTTCCTCCACTTGTTTATAGATGGCGGTTTGTGGTGTGGACTGAAGGTGGTGGATTGATTTGTGGTCTGAGCGTTGATGTCCAGGTGGTTCGTGCCCACACTTCATATTATTCGCATCATAATATCTTCGTTGGGCTGGTGCCAGACAGTCCCAGAGAAAGTGAGGCAGACTTTCCTCTGAAGGGGTGTCGAGGCAACTGCGACAGTGTTGTTTGAACTGTATTCCGAGTATGCTACGTGCTGACGGCCACGACTCTAGCTATTTCGGACGGATTTCAATTAAGGACGTCATCAGTCCTTCTTTGCGTGTAGCAGGGCCTGGTTTTCCTAGAGAATTTGTACTTGGATGACCTAGTGCACCTACTATTCGCTAAGGACGGGAAGCGTTGGTAGATGAAATATATATTGGTCGATTGGGGGTCAGATGCCAGATGCTCCTTGCTTGGCCCGTACGTTCCTCAATGTTGATGTGGCCTGGAATACAGAGGAGAGTAATTTTGTACCTGCTACTGGCCTGATTGAATTTTTCCTTTCACTGTTGCCCCAATTTTTAGGAAGTGATTATTGTGGAGATGTACCTTACGGCTGCTTGGCTGTTGCTGTAGATAGCCGCGGCTTTTTCATAAGACCAGGCAGTAATGAGAAGCTTACACGCTTCTCCGATCGCTAGGACTTATTTATTTTTTTTATTTATTTAATTATTATTATGTACTACCACAATAAGACAATGTCTTTTAATTCTGTGATAGATTTAAAGTACAGTACAACTTTTGTATAAAATGAAGAGGTGCAGTTTAAAATCAAATTCATTTAATCAAAAATAGAGCTACGTTAATTATTCAACATGGTAGGAAAAGAAAAAGAAAAATTTATGTAATATATGATAATATTGGTGGCGCGACAGTCAGAGGCGGACCTGGGCCTAGCTCCTCAGCAGCCACTCGTGTTGTGCGTGTTATTGTTCGTTCACGAGTGGAAGGGACCTACAGTTTAATGCCGACTCCGAACGGCGAAGTTGAGAAGCTTTTTCTAGACAGGAATACTGTTTGAGCTTTGTCAGTGACCTGGAACCTGGGACCCTCTGCGTAGGAGTCGACGCACTTACCCACTACGCCACGGCGACCCACAAAAATATATTTAAAGAAAGAAAAAAGATAAGTGTTGAAAGAAAAGATAGAGAATGTGCTGTAGGAGTGATGCAAGAGGAGAAAATGAATCATCTTGGTTCGTTAAGTAAGATTTCAATGCATTTTTAAAACTTTGAATGCTTCTTCGGTCTCTTATACACAGTGGGAGAGAGTTCCATAGGCTCTCCGTAGCGATAAAAAAATGCCTTCCAGATGTGAAACGATTAAACCTATTCGACCTGTCTGATAACCGAAAACGGAGTTTCGCTATATTTGGTGTTTCATTAATACACAAGATGAGCAAAAGAGGTCCTAATATGGAACCTTAGGGTATACCTTTAAGCACAGGTAGGAACTCTGATAAAATGTTGTTCGCAATCATTACTTGCATACGTCCACATAGGTGTGATGAGATAAGATTTACGGCCGAGCTTGATAAATTAAAGCTATTGAATAAATTTCTAATGACTGGCATAATGCTTTCGGAAAGTCCAATACGATCAAAAATATAACCGCATCACCATCTAGGTTTGACCTAATATCATCAATTACTTTTGTTAAACCTGTTTAGCAACTGTGGCTTGGCCGATAGCCGGATTGATATTCAGTTACCAGGTTACTCGAATTAAGGTGAACACTTAGTTGCTTTTGGATTATGCGTTCACAGATCTTAGACAAAAAAGATAGTATGGAAATGGGTCTGTATTCTTCACACGTGGAATTTTTGGGTATTGGGATGATTTTTGCTATTCTCCACTCAATTGCGGATGTCAAAGTTGTGTTTATTACATGCAAGAGATACGAAATTTCAGTGGTGGAGATTAGAGATGTTGAAATCCGTGCGCTCCTCTGAGCGCTGCACGTGACTACATGATTGATGTAAGTGTCCAGTGGGAGGAGGAGTAGGAGCACGTTCAGTGCTTCAGTGGAGCATGATCTCATCGCTCAGCAAGGTGGACGTTGTTGAATTTGTTCAAGTTGTATGTTTTGCTTAGGGCGGGCCACTATACTAGTCAGCCGTAGGTGATAAGGTGATGGACAACAGCTGTCATCTTGGCTTTAAGACCCCATCTACTGCCTAAAGTTTAACTGCAGGCGTAGAAAGCTACACTTGCTTTCTTACCCAAGTGTTCTATATTAGACTTCCAGTTGAGCTTGGGGTCCATGCTGGACGCCCAGGTACTTATCACTGGAGGAACATAAAGAGAGTAATGTTGTTTAGGCGAGATAGCTTAAAGACTGATATCTTGGTCTCCGTGGTAGGATTATAGTTCAGGGCACTTATCCCAAGAGTGAATTCTAGGTACATCCCTCTCACTGATTTCTCTCACAACCTAGGGAGGCGGACTAAGGTTACCACGTCGTCCTCATACGCAACTACGTGGATTCCCTTGCTTTCTAGCTCAAAAAGAATTTTATTTATTATTATCAGCCATAAGAGTGGTAACCCCCCCCCTTGGAGTGTACCCCGGTTGACATTTCCGACTGGATGATTCTGGTTTCTACCTTGGCTACAATCCACTTGCGGACGAAACCCTCTATTCTAGTGTCGTTTTTGTGGATTTCACCTTGAAGTAGGCGAGTTGGGTGCTGTCAACATTTACATGAAATATTCTTTGAAGATTAAATTACAAGATTAAACATATTCCTCAACCTGCCACCTATAGGTTGGCATTTGTCTTTCCGACTACCTAATCACTTTATCGTCTTTCAGGCTGAAACTATAGTGACTAAGGAACCCCTTTCCTGGCTAAAAAACAATGTAATATCGCGCACAGATATCGTTATCTGTTCGGATAGCCAGGCAGCGATCAAATCTCTGAATTCAGTCACTTTTAATTCCAAGATTTCCCTTGATTGCAGCCTATTCCTTAACGAGATGGCCAAGTATTTTACAATCCAACTTATGTGGGTGCCGGGACACTGTGACATTCCAGAGAATTGTAAAGCGGACGAACTGGCTACAAAAGGCACAATCTCTGTACTCTTTCCGGGTGGAGATCTACCCTTGCTACTATAAAACATCTGCTAAAGCTTGCAACGCTTGCTCAAACAAACCGCGGATGGATATCTGGAACAGGATGCCAAACAAACTCGGGCCTACGATCGATCCCAAACGATCGCTTAGTTTGATCAGATTAAGCAGGCCAAATCTCAGATCTCTTATTGGCGTTCTTACAGGCGGCACAATGCCCTGTCGGAACTCTCGCGCCTCTGGACTAGGCCTTCCCTATAATGATTTCTGTAGACGCTGAATGGACAAGGATGAGGAAGAAACCATCGAACACTTGCTATGTAATTGCCGTGCTCTCTCATCCCGTAGATTCAGACTTCTGGGGACCCTTCTCTTTGTTAATCTGGCTGAACTGAGCAGCATGAAAATAAGCCCTCTTCTTCGCTTTATCAAAAGCACAGATTGGTTTGCGGAATAGGCGGCCGCGTGGTAACACAGTGGGCCTATGTTTGGCCTAAGTGTGTCTGCTGTTCGTATGCGCGGCAGTCAACCACCAACCTAACCTAACCTAAATTACAAGATTTGTGTTATCAACACATTTTGCAATTTCTCTGCATTTTTCCAAGTCTAACCGGGTTGTCATGCTATAGCGTCGGCATGAGTGTTGCTGATTCTTTACCAGGATTCACGTCAATATGAAGATCCCGTCTAAAGTACACTGATAGGGACCCGACAAATACTATTCACAGAAAATATCTACAGTCCTGGTTGCACCTTGGTCCACTAACATCAGGCATCCTGAGCTAGTGCGAACTCAGGCTACCTGCTTTCAGTTCCACACAGCAACTTGGCTGACTACTTGTGGTTTAACATCTTAGACATAGTGGTTCCTCTGCTGCATTGTCCCAGCCCAGACAGCCGAGAAAATTTTATACAAGTTAAGGACACTATAGAAGCTAGGCTCTGGGTCTCTATTGAGGACACTAGCCGCTCATGCAGATAAATTGGTCCGGAAAAGATACTAAGGTTCCACTTGACGCTGATGAAAAAGTACTTGGGCTTGAATAGAATACTTCCAGCGGCCCGTTTCAGTTTAGACCAGACTCAGATCATCCAGACTTTTTCTAGGTCGACGGGACCGAAACTCCTGAGTATGGATAATTCTTATTGTCCACTGCGACACCCTCCTGCGGTTTAGAATATACCCGAGGTAAAGAATGCCTGTCGTACAAGGCGTCTAAAATACCTGAGCTTGAGTAATTGGTTTAGGATACGTTCCTACTCCAATGCTCACGGATCTCAACCGGGTGCTGCGACCCAAAGAGCAGCAGAGGTTTTACATCGGCCTCACATCTTACCAAGGTGGAGTAAGTGTCCATAAGCATGAATTCGATTTGATACTTGAGATTCCTACTTAAGGCGTGTGGTCCAGCGTCGAAAAATGGTCCTAAGGAGTAAAAGAACTCGTGATATTAAGACTTTTGACAGGAGATCACGTTAATCAATTACTCACTTGTCAACTGCGACACTGGCCACGTTTATCCGGGGAAGTTGGTTCAATTTGGCATCCGCTGTATAATTTGTTCACCCTTTTACATGACTTTGACTCCGTGGCGACTTCTCTATTTCATTTATGCGCTTCCTAAGGTCTTTAAAAACTTCGTAACATCCTTACTGGATTGCATCATTCACGCAAAAGGAGAAAAGAGTCGTTGTCATTCAATATTGTATTTAAATACACAATAGTTGAGTGGGGTGCTTTTAAACGTGGTTTCATCTTGTATTCACCACCGACCATCATTAAAATATAGAAAGTATGCCTCTTCTGCCAGCGAGATCATTCGGTGACTATCTTCCGTTGCACCGATGAATTTATAAGCTTCAACTCAAACGCGACACAGTCTCGGAGTTTGTCTTATTTGTCCGGATATACTTGTCCATGCACTCTGCCTTTCCCGGTTAACTTAAGCATTTCTTCTCAGTCATCTTCTCCTGGGTATAGTCCGGGCAAGACCAGGGGCTCAGCCAACAAGCCAACCATGGACTAACTGCCTGCAATTACGCATGCTGTCTGTGCCATCGGTTTCATAGACGTTTCCCGTTGCCTTGTCCCACTGCTGCTTAGGGACCAGCAGTGGGACGATGCCTGATTAGAGTTAGTGGTTAAAACCTTTTTCTCCAGATGCCGTCAAAGCAAACAGGAGCCAGGATTGAGGGTAGAAAGAGCTTCTTCCTCTGCTCCTGGGATTTTTCATGTGTCCGCATGTATAAGGACAGCGATGGTCAAGTTTATATATATAAAACAGCTTGGTCCTTCGAGATAAAAGTGGAGTCAGTCGTGTGTGTCCTTCTCTGAAGACAACTTCGGTTTGACTTGGCCATTTTGGCCGGCTCTGCAAACGGCTTGCTGTGTTCATCATATCACGTCATCGTTATCTTGTTATCATCCGCGTGTGCCAACAGTTGTACCGACTTCTGGAAGATCGTGCCCCTTGTAGTGGCGTGTGAGTCTTGTACGATCTTCTCCAGGTTGATGTTGAAGAAACCACATGACAGCGCGTCGTCTTGTGAAAAAAATTTGTCCATAAAGATAGAAATATCATCATATCGATAAGTTTCGTTGAGTTTCGTTAAGTTTCGTTAATTTTGTGTGCCAGAAGCTGTCACTGTTAATAGTAATGCTAAAAGTTAATGGCGCCTTTTGTTTCACATGGCGCTACAAATGTGGGTATACATGAACACTAGCCAACTCCAATCACCCTTAGTATTCATCAACTTGAATCAATTAATTGACACTGCTGACAATCCTTTTATTAATCTGATATTTTTGCAGAGCCCTTGGTTCGTGATTTTAGCCGTGCAATACGCATCTCATCAATTACACGGGTACACTGGTTCCCAGGTATTTCGGATAGTAACAAAGTTATAGTTCCCAGGAATCTCAGGCTTTAATATACGCAGCAAGCCTAAAAGTAACTCTCCACCCCATAGTGAAGTAGAGAATAATAAAAAATGCAATCCAATCTTAAGTCAATCCAGATGAACTGAGCGCTCCTGGCAACTCTACGACCCACACAGTGCACCCATCAAATACCGCAGAATATTGCAAACTAATATTACATAATAGCATCATTATCCGCGCCATGATGTATCTCTTTAGGAGACCCTCGCATCGAATGCCAATGTGATGATAGACCGAGACCCTAAGTTCAGAGTCATCATTGTAAAATGGCATGGCAAATGGAATTCCCGCCATCAACACCACTCCCAACGCGGACGCGAACTCGCGAGAATAACACCAACAAACCACGAGAACCTTCGATCCGTCCGCACTTAAGAATCATTCCAATTGACCACTGCCGCCGTCACTCACGTTCGAGTGCCCCTCGTCCAATGCAGATCAGGCGTCGCGTCAGCCAGCGCCTGGCCCTCCACTACTTCATCGGCAACGGTCAATATACGAGTATGCTATCTTGTTTAAACGGTGGACGAGATGCTGGACGAGAGGCGGCCGGCAGTGCGGCGGCGGCTGACGTGCCTGCATCCAGAAACGACTGATTGAACTTTGAGTGGATCGAAGGTGATGGTGGTCCAGGTCGTCATCGCAGCCGATGTTCGTTTGTCTACTCGGTGCTGGTGAACCATTAACCCAGGCAAACCGTAGGCAAATGTTAATGCCACCACCGCCCCCGCCGACACCCCGGCCAACACTAGGACCGTGACTATCGGCACCACCAGCCGGAATTCCCCAGCCCCCGCGCTTAGTGGTCCACTCTAACCGTTTCCATGGACAATTTACAAAATAAACACACTTCTCCCTAGGCGTCTGGACGCGCAACCATCGAAGCTCGGCTGACAGCCGGGATGGGATACGTTACGTTGTTGGATCTGGATGGGATGGGATGGGAAGGCGGATGCGAGACTGCACGGTAACGGCGCTGAGTTATGCAAGAGATGTCCGTGCAGTGCAGCTACTACCTGCTTCGGAGTTGTTATTCAAATTTGGAAGCGACGCGGTGGCGGCTGCGCGGCGACAGCTACGGTTGCGGTGGCGGCGTGCGAAAAATATTCTCCGGATGGTTTTGGGGTGAGCTTAACTGTAAAACACATTCTTGTAGGTGTTATTGTGCATCATCCGTCGAGCATGTGGTCAGCAGCAGCGATGTCAGATCTGTCGGCGGGTGGCAGGCAAGTGAATGTGCACACAGCACACAGCGAGCGTATGGATGCAGATGAAGGATGCGATGGTGGCCGTCGGCGGCTGGGACGATTTAATTAAAACTGATTTGATATGCCAGCAAGCATGATGGATGGGACCACGACGAAGCCGGATTCTGGATTAAAGGCTGCCTGCCGGTGGCAACGGTTGACCAGATTTGGAGCGCAGAAGCTGCACCCGCATACGGCAGCTTGCATTTGATTTATGGCGATAATGTGATTGGTCGCCTGATCGAAAATGGTCACAAATCCCGCTAATGTCTGCTAAGGAATTGGAACACACTGGTTCGGCGATGCTGACGGCAGCGTTTAGATCTGGGTGCCGGATGCAAATGAGGAAGCGCTCGTGATGACAGTACCCTTGGACAGGACCAGGTCAATCGTATTCGGTGGCTGACGGGGCCTTGCATGGAGTTTTACGGAAGAGATTGGGGATATGGATTTCATAAATAGAGCGTCCTCTGCTCCAGTTAGAGAGGACGGCAGGCACTTTTGGCACGCTTTCTAAGATCGGGCTGATAGTACCATTTGACACTAGGGACTTATGGTAATGGGACAGGCTCTTAGCTGTGTTGAGGTTGGAATTTGGGGGCACTCGGAAGAGGATGTGTCCGATTGCAGAAAAATTGTGCATCACCCTTGGCCAGTTACAGTGATTCTGCGGAGATTGATGGTCGCCCAAGACGCCATTTCATTCATGTCGGAAGACACGGTCGATAAAATGTGTCGGTTTAGGGAATCTGTTCTACTAGGTGGGTCCTTACAGCAACTCCACTGCAACCGCTGGAATTACACTTATGCTACTGTTCCCAACGAACCGAAATCGCGAGGTTTGAATTAAGTCTTACTGAAGTTTTACTGCTCCCACCGCGTTGAAGTGTTTTCAAATGTCATTCGCTGTCAATTTCAAAGTGGCTGGCAAAATAACTTTTTGTTCACAGGGAATATTAGTTTTGAGTGTAGCGAAAATAGAGAGAAAGAGAGAGAGAGAGAGAGAGAGAAAAAATGAACACCAATTGAATGAATTTTTATTCTACTTTATCTGGTTTACCCTGCGACATGACTTAGCGGTTAGGTGGTTAGGTGCGTTGGTGCCTACGTTCCTCGTCTTTCGAGTCACAGACAATTTTCAAAGCGGTTTCCTGTCTAGAGAAAGCTTCTCAAACTTCGCCATTCGGAGTCGGCATAAAACTGTAGGGTGACACCCACTCGTGATAGAACACGAGCAAGCACAACACAAGTCGTTCCCGTACAAACAAGGCTCAGATCCACCGTGGACTGTTTGAAAATGTTTTTGACTACAGTTGCACTTTTTATGTATTGCCACTAACTCGAGAGAACTAGGGCTGTATGTTTTGAAGGTTTTTGTGAAGGTTCTGTTGCCAATGTGTGGGTCGCCGGGGCGTAGTGGGTTAGTGCGTCGACTCCTACGCAGAGGGTGCCAGGTTCGATACCCGAATTTACCACCTTTCATAATTCACGGCTCCACCTCTTTCGAGTTACTGACAATGCTCAAAGAGTACTCCTGTCTAGAAAAAGCTTCTTAACTTCGCCGTACGGAGTCGGCATTAAACTGTAGGTCCCTTCCACGGTGAGAGAACAATAGCACGCACAACACGAGTGGTTGCTGAAAAGCTAGGCCCAGGTCCGCCTCGGACTGTAGCGCCACCTATATTATTATTATTATTTTGTTGTCAATCGAAGGATTCAATGCAATTACCCAATACTACAAGGTGTCCATAATGTTATTTAAAATATCAAATGGCGGACATACGATTCTGGGGCCTATTTCACAGATAATACATCACATACATTTCATACAACATACAAAACTGTCACAGATTCCATTGGAAGTATTGTATGATATCTTCGTTGTATCATGTGTAAATTAAATTCTGTTATAGAATTTTAGTTAAAAAAACTTTATTTTCAAACCACAAAAAGACTTAGATATGTAACAAAGGATTAAAACTAAGAGCTACTTGCTCGCACTGCTGCTCCTGATCGATTGGATGTACTGCGCCGATTGACCGGGGTGTTTATATGGTGTTCAAGTGGTATGTTCACGTGTGTGCGAGTTCTATTGTTTTTAGTTGATGATGGGTGCTCTCTTTCTGGTACTATGGTCGTGTATCGTATTGTATTCCGATACTCGATTTTCGGGTGATAAAATTCTAATTTACTGGCTCCAGATGCGGTTCCTTTCTCGAATGCGTTTGATGTCACGTACTCTTTTCGCTGGTCATCTCAGGCAAATGGAGTGAGGTTTCAATGTGTTAACTTGTATTATTTTGACGTTTAATTTTAAATGACAAATTTCATTGCGGACTAGAGAGTGTTGTGAATTACCCGAGCTATTAAAAGTGAATAACTTAAATTAAAAGTAAAAATCGAATAATGGAGTTCCTCAATAACTATGACGATGTTTTAGAAATACTGAAATTCGTTTAGATGTAATAAGACGTCCAAAAGCGATTCTACCGCGTATAAATTTCAATCTTGAAGATCCATATTTTATTGAGAAATTTAGATTACCAAGAGTGACGTGCAACACACTGCTTGGCACTTACATCAGCACTCCCCTGCCTCCCCCCTAAGAAACACAATACCATCTAGCAACAAGACAAAATAAAACACGTGATGCTTACTACAGGTACAGTCTACCAAGTTCTAATGCAACAAAAGCGAAGATTGCAATCATGTGATCTGTGTCAAACTGCACTTCTTGTAATTTCATGAGCGTGGCTATCTCCGTCTCTTTCTTTCGCTTGGCTTGGTTTGGCTTTGTGCTGTGTTAAATTAAGTTCTGTTACTTTTTTATTAGAATGCTAAGAGAAATTATGTATTTTCTTTTTGGAAGTCAGTCAGTCTTGTAGTGGAGATCATTGAATAAAGACCATATTTAAAAAAATCGAAAGGATTTTTTTTTTCTATTAATAAGTGAAACAAGTGAAATAAAGTGAATTTACATTACTCAAGGATGTGCGTTGAATATTTAGTGCAAAAATTGAGAATATTCATTGCACATTCAATGCATAACTGATATCATTGCAGCAAATTTTATTACCGCTTCATTGGCTTGGAAATGGAAGAAGTACCATGGAATCGGTACAATGCATGGAGTTTCGAAATCACCTACAGTGGCGAGCAAAACTGGTCGGATGTTTGTCAAACCTAAGTTCATATTGCTGTTAAACTTGTAAAAATTTCTCAATTTGCTTCCGGTTTTCAATTATTAATTCTTTATTTATTACACTCATCATTGAATAACATAAAATGTAATAAAACAAACATAAAAACAGAAATTTCTGAGAAAAAACAAACAAAAGTCAATGCGTCCAGTTTTGCACGCAAGACTCAGCATGCAAAAAACATTACTTTACCGTTATCTTTATGAAAGTTGTCAAGAGCTTATTGCGTTTCTTTAATTATTTCATCATTATAAAGTCATACGGCGAAGAGTTAATATTGTTATACCCAAAAATTGTGAAATTGTTGTTCAATTAGTGCAAAATGAAGAAAATCACAAAAGATTTGGAAAACTGAATTGTTGTGCTAGTGCAAAAAAGGAAAGTACACGAAAAATAGCTGAAAAGACTGGCGTGGGAAAGTTGACAGTGATAGCGGTACGAAAAAGAAATAATTTGGAGTCTCCGGGTGATTTTGGAGGGCGACCAAAAATTCTGACGGATAGTGACGCTAGTGAAATGGAACGGCTGCTTTGTAAAAGCTCCAAGCTAACACTTAAAAAAACTACACTGGCCACTAATAAACCAACAAGAGAATGGACAGCCAAAATATCATTGAAAAGAATAGGGTTAACCGCGTCTATAATAATAATAATATGGGTGGCGCGACAGTCCGAGGTGGACCTGGGCCTAGCTTCCCAGCAACCACTCGTGTTGTGCGTGCTAATGTTCTCTCACGCAGTTTAATGCCGACTCCGAACGGCGAATTTGGGAAGCTTTTTCTAGACAGGAATACTCTTTGGCATTGTCAGTGACTCGAAATAGGTGAAGCCGTGAATTATGGTAGGTGGTAAATTCGGGTATCGACACCTACGAGTGGCACCCTCTGCGTAGTAGTCGACGCACTTGCCCACTATGCCGCGGCGACACATTATTTTGGATTTATTGTTTTATATTTTTTCTTGGATTTGATTGATGTTTTACAATTTTTTCTTTCTTAATAACTACATAAAAACTATGTAAGCTGGCCACTATGGTCAACTAACTTTCCTATCTCGAGCGAGGATCGCTCTACTGAACCGTCTTGTTCGCCGTACGACATGCAAGATGATAGGACATCCTTGTGGATCCTGTATAAGGCCACTTGTGTCTAGATAAAGGAATGCTTCGGGAAGAATAAAGCCGGTCAGGCGCAGCCTTTCAAGGTACATACTATTGGGGTAGTAAGCCCCAAAGATCAGACTGTCGGAAGAGGTCTCTCATTACTCAGCGCATTCTTGAACAAGGTTGTGTAAATTTGGACCGCCTAAACCCACAGTAGGCCTTAGACTTTACCAACCGAATACAGCACCGTCAACCCGAATACAGTTGCTACAAATTTTGTATAAATACTTTGGCAGTGAGTTTTGGCTGCAAAACAATGCGTCGTCACAACGACGCCGTACTTGCTTGATCTAGCGACGCGCCGAGCCATGGTTTTCCTAAACTAAAATAAGCGTCGAAGAGGAAGATCTAGAAGATCAAAGTCTGAACCAGAGCGGCACATCCTGATCAGGGCACGTTCCTTCAAGACGATCTAGTCCAAGCTTGCCATGTTTGGGCAATGACTTGGTTTGTGCCTCTGACTTTATGCTCGACATTCGAGAATACGCCCGGTTAATTGGTCAACTTCAAGACATTTATTGAGGAAACAATTTTAAATCAATATGCACATGCACCTGCAATATACTTGAAATTTAATGATCAATGCATTTCTTGCTTTACAGTTCGAAGGCAGCTCTTAGTCTTTGACTGCTTACTTTTCTGAACATGGCGTTTATCTACACCTACTAGCAGAATACAACTTAATTTACTTTTATTGCGTGTTCAACGAACGTATGTAAGTACAACCAAAGCCGGACATGACTGCTGTCGTTCCAATTAAAGGCTTCGCCGACCTCCAGCTTCCCAGTTGATTGATGTTTGAGTGTTCATCTCCAGCTGTGATGATAATTGATGTGTTCTTGGCGTCAGAAACTCTTCCCCGTCACTTCAATCGCCTTTCGAATGAGCTGCAATTCACTGGAAATGTAATCGTGTCCAAGTAGGCGAGGCGCCTCTCAAACTTCCAAATCCCGTGTAATGCCTTGTTGCAATTAAAGTTAATTAAATCAGAACAGATGCGCCCATGAAAGCACTTAACCAAAAGACACCGCAGATCGCTCGTAGAGGGGTTTTATCGCCGACTTCATTTCGATTCAATTGAGATGCTCGCATAGTAATTGACTTTCTGGCGATGAATAAAATTGAGTTCTTCAGGCGACCAATTGTTTCGAGGTGCAGTGATCGTCTCTAACGACTGCACAATATCACAGGGAATTAAGTGGCAAGCGTGTCCTGCAAGAAAAGGCTCCACTCTCGGGCAAGTCAGACGCGACCTCGCCTAATGAAATCATAAATGAACACACTTATGTTCATGTCCCATGGCTATGAAATCAACGATTCAAATGAAGATCATTTAAGTTGTTTGAGCAGCGGCATCGCTCGATTCTAATTAGCACATCTGGTGGGGCAATGCCACGGAATTGGAAAGGTCGTTTGGAAAATTGACAAGCATCTGCTTACACAAATTTCAATCGGTTATGGGCGTTCGCTGGCGTCTTAAATGGACCATGCGATCGTGAAGTTTCGCCAAGCCCTTAGATTGAACGGAAGAACAAGCGAAGAAACAATTGTCGAGGTACAGGTGGTGGCTGCTGGCGCTTCTCCTAGTCGAAGCGGCTGCGATGCGCGATAAGTGATGTGAGATGATTAGTCTTTTAATTTACTCTCACCATCATTTACTTACAGATTATCTCAGGCAATTGTACGAATTGTTTGCTTTGTTGGTTTGAAGTAAGTACTTTCTATGAGCGGCGGCACACTTCACGTTGCTGCCGGGTGCACAATTTCATTGGAGATTAGGAAATTTCACTTGTTCTTGAGAAGGCTTGCAAGGCAAGGCTTCAATTGAAAGAGGTAAGCACCAAGAATGTGTAATCGTCGAGATCAATTTAAATATGACAGGAGATTGCTTCAAATGATGATGGACTTTGTCGGAAATGACACGATTGTGAGCATTTATAGAGTGGTCTCTGAACGGCCACTGTAACAGCAATTGTTCTAGAGATCTCTTTTTGTAACTTGAACTCATGCTTTAGCAAATGCTGTCATCATTGTCGTTCCCGGAAAAGATGAGTTATAAGGACCAAAATTGCGCAGTTAGTTAAGTGCCTGTCCCTGGTTAGTAGAGTCCGCGGTTCGAACCCCAGCGAAGGAAAAGTAAATACGCTTTAATCTGGTTTTCCAATCTAGTCAAGTTACCATTTGCCGCTGGAATCAAATTAACAGCACTGGAGTGGTCAAATACGCAGACTGTTTGTATCACAACGGAACAACATGGTCTAACATGGTCTAGCTCGAGGACAGACCTAATCCTTGGTAGGATTAGGAGCTAAAGGATTCATATAGAAGGGCAGGGAGAAGATGAGTTTCGCCGAGTCTGAATTCGGGCATCAAAGAACTCGGTATCGATGAATTGGCCGAAAGATCGTGGAATTGCATCCTAATGCCAGTGTTATATGCAGGGTTTGAAGACAAAATTGCACGCGGTATTAGAGAGAGGGCATACAAACTAAACGCTTTTTTAACAATCAAATTAGCTAAGTTTAAGTGTTCATAACTTCTACAATTGTAACTGTAGTGACATTCCAAATTGGGTGTATGTAGATTCTTAAATCTCGTAATGTTAATAACTCAATTTCGTCTAAGGTCGACTTGAGTGGTTATTCCTTGTGACCATAGAATTATTAGGCACGTTCTTCCCTCTTGCATATTATTGTCTGCATGAAACATGTGGAAATGAAACATTCATGCCCCCCACTGTCTGATAGAAAATATCGGATTAATAAGTTTGCGACATTCTAAATTTTCCGCGCAGTAACTTTAAATGCACTACTGCTCCCTTTATGCGCCATCTTCTTCTTCTTTATTTGGCGCTACAGTCCGGGGTGGACCTGGGCCTCAACCAACAAGTCTCCCCAGCTAGCACGGTCTCTGGCTAGCTGTCTCCAGTGTCGCACGCCAAGTTGGTTGAGGTCCTTCTCCACCTGGGTGCGCCACCTTAAACGCGGGCGTCCTCTGTTGCGTTGTCCCACGAGTTCGGAGTCGAAAACTTTCCGGGCCGGAGCTGAGTTGTCAATACACTCCACTTGGCCTAGCCATCTTAGGCGTTGGATCCGAAGACGGCTGACTAGACTGATGTCGCTGTACAGCCCGTACAGTTCGTGGTTGAATCTTCTCCTCCAGAAACCGTCAACGCAAACAGGACCAAAGATCGCACGCAGAGCTTTTCTCTCGAAGATACCAAGGACTTCCTCATCCGCTTTTGAGATTGTCCATGCCTCCGCGCCGTACAGAAGGACTGAGATGATCAAGGTCTTGAATAAAGTCAGCTTGGTCCTTCGAGAGATGGCTCTACTAGTCAATTGCCTCTCGAGCCCATAGAAACAGCAGTTGGCAACAGTTACTCTGCCTTTGATCTCGGTACTGATGTTGTTTGTACTATTTACTGCGGAGCCGAGGTAGACGAAGTCCTTGACTACCTCGAAGTTATAGCTGTCCATTGTGATGCTCTGTCCAAGACGTCGATGTTGTGTGTCCTTTCTTGATGACAGCATATACTTCGTTTTGCCCTCATTGACCGCTACACCCACTTTAGCCGCCTCCGCCTCAATGCCAGCAAACGCCTCATTGACGGCTCGCTGTGTTCTGCCAATCACGTCAATGTCATCCGCGTATGCTAGCAGTTGTACGGACTTCTGGAAGATCGTGCCTCTAGTGTTGGCGTGTGAGTCTTGCACGATCTTCTCCAGGATTATGTTAAATAAATCACATGACAGCGCGTCGCCTTGTCTAAATCCTTTTTTGACATTGAAGGTCTCGGTGAGTTCGTGAACGACCTTGAAGGAGCAGTGCGAATTCTCCATCGTCATCCTGCACAACCTGACGAGTTTGGCAGGAATGTCAAAACTAGACATGGCGTTGTATAGCTCGTCCCTATGCACGCTGTCATATGCGGCCTTGAAATCGACGAATAGGTGGTGGGTGTCGATCTGCATTTCTTGGGTTTTTTTCCAGGATCTGCCGTAATGTGAAGATTTGGTCGATGGTGGACTTCCCCGGGCTGAAACCGCACAGATAAGGATCTATCAGGTTGTTGACGCATGGTTTCAGGCGCTCACACAAAACGGCGGAGAGGATCTTATAGGCGATGTTCAGGAGACTTACCCCTCCAAAGTTGGCGCAGTCAAAGGGGTCTCCTTTATTATGGATCGGGCAAACGATACTGAGATTCCACTCATCGGGCATGCTCTTCTCCGACCATATCTTACAGATGAGCTGGTGCATACGCCCAACCAGATCATCTCCAGCTGCCTTAAAGATTTCAGCGGACAGTCCGTCCGCACCGGCAGCTTTGTTAGACTTCAGTCTTGATATTGCTATCTTGACCTCGTCTAAGTCGGGGGGACGGAATTCTCGTCGATCATCACCCATATTGAGTGGAACATTCTGCCTGACAGCGGTATTGGTGTCATCATCGCCGTTTAGCAGTCTGCAGAAGTGGTTCTTCCAAATTCTCAGTATCGACTGCGACTCTACTACTAGTTGTCCATCCTCGTCCCGGCAGGCTTCTGTCCGAACCTTATATCCACTGGATAACTGTTTCACCCTCTGGTAAAACTTTCGGACATCGTTCCTACCGTAGCACCTCTCCATCTCCTCGATCTCACGCTTCTCGTGCTCTTTCTTCTTTCTCCTGAGAAGCCGGGTCTCATCCCTTCGTCTCTGTTCGTAGAGCTCACGAACAGCTCTCGTCGTTCGTTGCAGCGTTGCTTTGTTGGCTTCCAGGTTCGCTGAATGTGCCAGCCTAGACTCGTTGTCAAACCATGGGTTTTTTCTAGGTGGTGCCGAAAAACCCAGCACATCAGTGGCAGCATCTTTGATGGCTTCTTGACAACGCCTCCAATCTTCTTCGATTGTTTGCGCAGGTGGTGACGAACTTAGAGAGAGATTCCGGGAGACTCGATCGGCAAAGATCCCAGCATTCCGTTGCGATTGTAGCTTTCCGACGTCAAACCGTGGTGTCCTTCCTCGACTTTTTGTTGATATCCGAGTTCTTACCTTGGCTACAACAAGGAAATGGTCCGAGTCGATGTTGGCTCCTCGGAACGTTCGGACATCAAGAATGCTGGAGGAGTGCCTGATGTCGATCGCATTGTCATCAACCTCGTTGACGGTTGATTGATCAGGGGACCGCCACGTCGCTTTATGGATGTTGAGGTGTGGGAACCGCGTACTAGCTACAGAGAGATTACAGGAGTACGGAGGTGTCGAGAGTAGTACAATCCTCCGATAGGAGTACTTTCGGCAACGCTGATCCGACCACTATTTTCAGTGTACCGGACAGTTAAGTTTTTCAAATGGGATGGCGTATGTTAAAAGCGGCGAACTAAGTCCCCGGGAACTAAGTCCGCCGACAGTCTTAAAAAAGGTCGTCGAAAAAACTTACCCACACTTATTTCGAATTTACTTCCCAAAAGTTACAGAAAAATCAATCAATTGTTATGCTGGGCAACAGTTGTTCCTGTTATTACAAATTATAAGACGACCCATAAAACGTTCACGCAAACTGTAGTTTTTAGTAAAAAAACAAAACATTTGCACAGGCGTATATGTTCAAAAAAATTACCTTTATTGGTAAACTTCGCCTCACAGGCGCGACACTTGTCTATATGTCGACAAATCAACGGAGAAAAATACAGCACGTTTGCGCACAAGCCCGTATAACACTCAACTGAGTTGGCACTAGGGCACACTTTAATACGAGTAAGCGATTGGGAAATATCGCAAAAAAAAAAAATGCTTCGCCTCACAGGCGATGTTGACCGTTCTTGGGGTAATGAGCCAGGACTGTGTGAAGATGAAAAAATGCGGTTTTTGCCCCATTTCCTCCTTAGACCCGGGATAAGTAGACTAAGTACACCTCCAAGATCAAATCTATCTCTATACCAAATTTTATCAAAATCGGTTGATTTGATTAGACGTGAAAGGGTAGCAGACAGACAGACAGTTACTTTCGCATTTATAATATTAGTAAGGATTTATTTAAATTGAACTATGTCCACTCTACCAAACTGGACTTACTTCCCATACAAGGGGGTACTCCACTTTTTTATAGAAACTAAGAACACACTCAAAAGTCCGCAGGGGGAACTAAGTTCTAAGCCTATTTATCCTATTTCCTTATTCGAATTATTTAAGCAAAGAACAAAGTGCCCCCCTCCCTTTACACATTCCCCTGGGTGACGTGAAATAAGGCCCAACGAAATAAGACAAAATGTAAAATTTCGACTTATTTGGCTATGAAAATGGAAATAAGGGCGAATTGTTTTTTTTTTCCAAATCGAAATAAGGCCAAATTTAGGAAAAAGAAGTATGTGGGGGGGAACAAGATTTTAGCCCTTTTTCCGCAGGGTTTAACCACTCCGACGACGGTAAGAGATTTGGGTTCAGTGCAAAGGTCATTAAGGAAACAATTTACTTGGCGACAAAAAATATTTTTTGTTCAAAAACTGACTGTCTTATCATATGACCCTGGTATCAAAAAAGCCGGAAATTTATATACAGAAATAGGGAAAATGAAATAAAGAGTGAAGTTTCTTTGATGAACATTCATTGGTCCTTCGAGCCGGACACAATCCACCAACCTATAGTTGCATACACCATCCCGCCTCAGCGTTCCCTCCCACGAAGCAGACGTCTGCTACTCTGATGGACTTCTGTTAATATTAACGTTTCCCCACAACCTCACAAGTGCAATTACAAATAAGTGTTGTCACTAGCATCTATCGTCTTAGACAGAAAAAACATTCCTCTCGAGCATAAATCTAAGCTGATGAATGGGTCTACACACTGTTGTGTGGACATAAATTTGGTTAAGTGATTTGTTGATGGAAATTAACCATAGGAAAGAGCTTCTTCTTCGGTCTTTAAATGTACACCGAAGGAAACAAGCCTTCAACTGCAGCATTTTCTACTAAGACAGATTTTATTTATGACTTTGCGAAGAGGAGAAAGCATTTGCCGGGAGAAAATTACTTAATTTGCAGAATTTTTCGCAACTTTCGGATGATGAATGTTTCCATAAACGTTTGCGCACTTTACATGAGACAGAGTAGCAAGTGCAAATGCATTTAAGGGGGTTGTGCATAAGAATGACGGTCATATTGGTAACAATAGTGCCCCAGATCAACTACAATTGACGTGATTGATGATTTCAAGTATCAAGGGATGTGGCGTGGATGGCAGATCTCCAACCGGAAAGAGTGAAAAACTAGTACTGAGGTCGCCAGGGTCGCCACACAAGAGGTGAATGCTAAAGTACTCGGCCATCACGATAGGATGCAGTTTAGAAAAATTAAAAGTGGGTACCAGGCGTTCGGCGTCTCCAGTTATGGATCGAAACCATCAGCACATAAAATACCTTACGTGCGTCATTGTCAATCAACTTTTCCCTCTCTTTCAGCGGTAACAGCCATCACATTGTGACGTTTCAGTAGAAATCACTCTTCGGGATAACAAAAACGAATTGAATTTGAACCTACTGTCAAATGAAACGAGCTGTTCAATTGTGTCACAGTCTTTCTTCAAGTAGTGCTCATTAACCGTGGATAGTGTTAAGATGCTGGCTAAATAAACGTCGCTATTAAATTCGATCTCATGCGTGTTGTATGCTGAGCATTGGGTTCGATGTTATTAAAAGCTCCGTTCATGGTTTCGAAAATAGGTCCTTGTGTTCGAGGGATTTTTCTATTGTACCTACACGTCAGTGAATGATCATCATCTACATCTAATTCCTTGTAATAGGAACACTGGGACTTGAAGAGTTTCTGTAAGGTGACCTCCGACACAGCTTTGATTCATCAACACAGGATTTAAGGAGCTTTTTAAGGCCAGTGGCAAAATTTGGGGAAAAAATTCATGTCCGCCTACTGGAAGATCAGGACCATATGCCCCATCCACAAAAGAGCTATTCTACATTCAGCAACAACTGCAGAGGTCTTTCTCTTGTCAAGCGTACTGAGTAAATGTCTAAAGCCATTTTGCGCCGGACTAATCCGCAGGCAACATTGCGTCATCCGTCTCGACAAATCACCCAATAGCTATCCTGGAGACTTCTAGCGAGTTTCAACTTGATACGCACCATCTTATCGATTTTAAAGCTGCATACGACATTATTATTCCCAAGAAGCTTTTCGATGCGATGGCCGAATTCTTACTGTCAATGAGGGTAAGGCGAAATATATCCTGTCGTGAAAGAAATGTTCCGCTGCATAGAACCTAGGGAAAAACGTCCCAATTGACAGCTACAATTTTGAGGAAGTAAATGAGTTTGTTTACATCGCGGCAAACGTAAACTCCAAAAACGATATCACTGTGGAGATCCGACGTTGAATTGTGGCAACCGAGGCTACTTGGGTTTGTCAAAACTTCTGACTCGAAGGACCAAAATCATGCTCTACAAATTTTATTATGTATGTCCTGCTGCAAGGAACCGAGAGAAGGACTCTAAGCAATACTGCAGAGCTGATTCTTGTTATGGATATATGGCCCCGTCAGCGAGGAAGTCGAATGGAGGAGAACACACAACCGCGAACTCTACGAGCTGTACCAGGATGTGGATGTAGACGCCATGTTAAAAATCTGTCGACTGTACTGTACAATAATCCTCTCCCGCTAACAGGGTCTTCGGTCTTCAGGTTAAAGCTTCCTGGTTTGACAGCGAGAGAAGGATGAGTCCTCGGGTATAAAGTCTAAGTATCTATGACTGGAAAGTGAGTAAGTAAGTAAGGCACTCTTATCTAATCTGACTTAGAGCAGTTGACGGGCTTTTTTCTAGTTTTTTAAAAGTATTGTATAGCAGAATACCATATGGAAAATGCTATGCTAATAGAAGAAAAGTAAGTAGACCTTAACCGGCCCTCACAATGGGTTCCTCCACTCATGTGCAGCCCACTCTTCCTATACTTCTTCGAAACGCATGTGGAGTACGATGCTAAATTCGTTTTGTTCTGTCCTACAAAGTGTGTAACTGAAGCAAGTTAGTCTCGGTCAAGTAGGAACTAGGCTCATGTAGTTCACGAACGAACTAGTTCAAAAAAGTGCTCTGACAAGTGAACTAAGCGAACTAGTTCACAATTGTCAATTTATTTTTAGCTCATTTAGTTTAGTAGTTCAACAGACTCAGGTGTACTGTGTACACATGGAATTCAGTAAGAACAACTGAACTAAATCGAACTAAACTAAACTAAATTGAGCGTTTAGCCTTGTATATATGGTTTCAGTAGAAATCACTCTTCGGGATAACAAAAACAAATTTAATTTTAACCTACTGTCACATGAAACTAGCTGTGCAATTGTGTCACTGGATTTTCCTTAAGTCCTGTTCATAAACCGGGGATGGTGTCAAGAGGCAGTCAAGGATTATTAACTTTATATATTAAGGAAATTTCTTTCTAGTTAAGATATTGGCAATTATGGTGGTAGCAGCTGTAGGAGTAGTGGTGTTAAATTGAACGATAATGTGATGACCATCTAGCTAAACTCACACATGTCTCAGTTTTCTGACCAGTGAACTACATTGAACTAAATGAGTTAGACGAACGAACTAGATCAATGAGCAGATTTGAACTAAACTGAGCGGTATCTGGGCTAAACTAAAATGCACAAGCCTAGTACAAACCGATTCCACATTACCGCCATTATGAGTATTTGTTTCATGTAATTAACAAAAAAAAGTAGGCCATCATTCATGTCTACCTTAATACTTTATTCAGTTGAACGTTCCTATTTGAGGTCCTTAACAAGTATAAAGTATCAATTTTAACACAAGAATATCAATTTTGAAGAAAGTAACGAAAGTAACTAGTGGCGATATTAAAGTAAAAATTATTCAGATCCAAAGTAACGAATACGTGCGGGTACTCAATTCGTCGTTACTTATACATCCCGACTCAAGAGGGTGTATTGCAAGCTAAATTCTGAGCGGTAGCAGGTCAACCTAATAAGGGTAGAAGAACATGAAGCGTCCATTGCAATGTAGCAAGCCAGTTGGGTTGTCTCCACAAAGGGACGATGGATCCGTAATCTCATTCTTGTTATCGAGCCTTGGACTTCAAGACTGACAGCAGACTGCAATTATCAGCTCTCACAGTTTCTGTCTGGCAGGTATTGAGAGTATCTGAATATTCTTTACAAACAGACTTGTTGCAATATGTTCCAAAACAAAAATCATATTAAAGCCAAACACTATGCCCAGTTTCACAGTGAAGGCATAAACTGAAGGCTTCACAGAGAAGGTTTAACTCATGCGGTTTCATAGTGATCTGGAGTTGCAAAGTCGATGGACTTAAGTTGCTTATAGGAGGTGGTGCCATCTAGACTAGCTCTTTCGACTGTTTTACCAAGGATGCACATGCTGACATCGAAAACGGGCTGTCTGCGTTTCAGTCAATCAGGTCGCAGAAGTAGTTTCCGATAGAGTCATTAGCTCATACACTCAAAGTTCAACCCCGATTGCATAGGTCTCCCGCTGCTGATGACAAGAGCGTGTGCGCTGGCTAAGCTAGAAATCATCATGGTAATTATCACAGCTTTTCAGCACATTTAGTTCGGTAACTTGCTTTCCGGATCGTCTCGCCGTATTTCATCGATCGCGGAAATCTCCAATTTGTATAGTCCTGGAAATCATTCAGGGTCTGAATATTACACTTGGATATTGCTATCCTTACGTACTTACGTACTCTTGCAAGGGTCCTCAGAGCTGTTAGAGTTTTCTTCCGCCGTTTGGCAGTTACACGCGCAAACACTAATTTTGAGGGTCAGGTCCATTTGTAATGTGGGTAGAATATGCAGTTGTCCTGGCCCTTGGACATGTGCATTGTGCAGACACCAAAGTTGATTCCATCTAAGCAATTCATCCGCTGAAGACTGGTTCGAAAGGAGAAGTGCCACATTTTCTCCTCCTCTTTCCATTTGCCACCGGGAGTAAGTCCGAATCTCACATTCATGGTACCAGGATTCCCCGAATGAAAGTGAGAGAGTAGCAGTTGATAGACGGAGACTACACTGTCTATGCTTGGCTACCATTTGAATCCCTTTTTTCACTCAATAGTCGTCTGTGCATGTTTAGTTCTCTCCAAAATATTATCAAGACTTCCAATGCGTCCTGCTAGTTATTCCTGCTAATTATAGCCGAATCGCTGTCTCGCCTGGACAGCTAATCAGTGCACGTCCCAAAAGTTAATGCACACATCGACTCTTGCGAAGCCATCCCATTGAAATTGAGTCTACCAAGCCCGCAGAAATTGATCACTCCCATGACAAGATCGGAAGGCAGTTGAAATGATTTATGCTCGATTATTACGAAAGTCCAATTGAAACTACGGAAGGCCGAAGCAGAGAGAAAAGCTGAAGATAGAGAAAGTCGCTAATCAGTCCCGCAAAATAATGCCTATCGGCAGTTCCGCTAGGAGATTGTTAAAGGTGTGCAGAGGTGTGTAGAAACGTCCTTAAGTAGGCGCGAGATAAAAAGGCAATAATATTCCGCGAATGGTTCATGTTGGAAGCACGGGTGTGCTGGTATCATTCTTTTAAAAACAAACCTCCCATCTTCAAAATTCCAACAGTGGCTCTGCATGAGTGACCAACATCAGCGCACGCACCACATCAACGATGACTTCCCCATCCCACCTGTTTTTTTTGTTTTTTTTTTTGGTTTTTTTCTTCACTCCAAAGGCAAGCATTAATTAAAACATTTCCACGAAGCCAATAAGCCGTGTCATTAGCTTGTCTCGTTGATTCGGAGTAATTGCTTGCCGCCGCATAAAATTTACTTTCGCTTTTCACTCCATCTTCAACGCACAGTGCGTCCGTTAAGACCAGCGAACAGAAAAATGCTCAAAATCCATATCACCTCGTTAGACAGTCAATTAGAACCGACGATACGTTCAATTAAGGCTCATTAGATGATTTTCACCAAATTAACATATTTGCATTGCATCCGTGTTGCCCAATGGAAATTAGGCTTAATTGCCGTGAACACTGAGCAGTGGGCACCTACAACGAAGCGAGACCATAGCCCGTGACCGAGGTCGTTTGAATTGGTTTACGTTGCGATCGAAGTTAGTGCAAATGTACAAATTACAGTTATACGGCGAGGATGCGAACATGCATATATTAACCCAGTTCCGAGAGAGGATCATAAATTCCCGAGTGAACAAGTGTTAGAGGAGGCGCAACTAATGTTGGCCTTAAACCAATGTTCGGGCTAATGGCAGATTGAAGTTCTGATGAAATGAATCCGAGGATCGCAGGCAACCTTTGTCCGCCCGCCACCCAGTTTTCAATTACAGGCACGCGTTCGAGTGATTTGGGAGTTCGGCGAGTACATGGGTGGCAATCAGAGGATTTTAGAGGTGCGAGTTAATTGGATTTATGTTTTCAACATCGTCCTCATGCCCTCACGTCATCACATCATCACGTGACGATGACTTCCTCACATCCCTCATATTCACATCTCTACATCTGAAAGTCAGCACATGCTTTTATCTCACATACTCACACGCTCACGCACTCATGTCCTCATGTCCTCGGGCCCTCACTTCCTCACATACTCACATGCTCACATTCCCATATAAATCCATTCTCACATCATCACATCCTTACATCATCAAATCATCATGTCCTCACGTGCTCACGTCCTCACTCTCTCATGTTGTCATGTTATCACATCATCACATCATCATATCATCACATCATCACATTATCACATCATCACATCATCACATCATCACATCATCACATCATCACATCATCACATCATCACATCATCACATCATCACATCATCACATCATCACCTCATCATATTATCACGCGCTCACGTTATCAAATGCTCACGTCAGCACGCACTCACGTTCTCACATCCCTATATCCTCAAATTCTCACATCATCACATCGTCACACTATCACATCCTCATCTCCTTACATCCTTACATCCTCCTCAGATCGTCACATCCTCATACCGTCACGCCCTCACGTCCTCATGCCCTCACGTCATCACATACTCACGTTATCACATCCCTATATCCTCAAATTCTCACATCGTCACACTATCACATCCTCATCTCCTTACATCCTCAGGCCCTCACGTCCTCATGTCCTCACGCCCTCATGTCCTCACGCCCTCATGTCATCACGCCCTCATCTTATCACCCTATATCCTCAAATTCTCACATCATCACATCATCACATCATCACGTGACGATCACTTCCTCACGTCCCCCATATTCACATCTTTACATCAGCACATGCTTTTATCTCACATACTCACACGCTCACGCACTCATGTCCTCATGTCCTCGGGCCCTAACTTCCTCACATACTCACATGCTCACATTCCCATATAAATCCATTCTCACATCATCACATCCTTTCATCATCAAATCATCTTGTCCTCACGTGCTCACGTGCTCACTCTCTCATGTTGTCATGTTGTCACGTTATCACGTTATCACATCATCACATCATCACATCATCACATCATCACATCATCTCATCATCATATCATCACATCATCACACATCACCTCATCATATTATCACACTATCATATCTTCATATCCTTACATCCTCACGCGCTCACGTTATCAAATGCTCACGTCAGCACGCACTCACGTTCTCACATCCCTATATCCTCAAATTCTCACATCATCACATCGTCACACTATCACATCCTCATCTCCTTACATCCTTACATCCTCCTCAGATCGTCACATCCTCATACCCTCACGCCCTCACGTCCTCATGCCCTCACGTCATTACATACTCACGTTATCACATCCCTATATCCTCAAATTCTCACATCGTCAAACTATCACATCCTCATCTCCTAACATCCTCAAGCCCTCACGTCCTCATGTCCTCACGCCCTCATGTCATCACGCCCTCATCTCATCACCCTACATCCTCAAATCCTCACACCATCACACTATCACATCCTCATCTCCTTACATCCTCAGGCCCTCACGTCCTCATGTCCTCACGCCCTCATGTCATCACGCCCTCATCTCATCACCCTATATCCTCAAATTCTCACATCATCACACTATCACATCCTCATCTCCTTACATCCTCAGGCCCTCACGTCCTCATGTCCTCACGACCTCATGCTATCACGCCCTCACATCCTGTCATCTTCACATGCGCATATCTTCACATCCTCACATGCGATCCTTAGATCCTCACGCATCTTAGCATCAGCATCCACTTTTCGGTGGCACTGCACAGCCCGCATCCACCGCCTCCTTGGCGAATGCACAGAGGCGGCTTTATTTGTTCGCTTCAATCGAATCGAACGCAATCGAAAATTGATGAAGCTTTATCGACTCACTCTTATCTCGTCGATTAGATGCCGCTGTCGATAGGCATCCACTTGATTTACTTTACAGCCGGCCAAGTGGCTACAATGTTATGTAGTTGGATGCAATTAATGCGTGGACATTCAATTCGCCTCCAGAGGTGCCCGTCCGGGGTCCAATAAAGAACCATTAACCGATGTTTGTGGAGCGTCGTGTCTGTGTGTGTTTGTGTGCACGAAGGAAAGGTGCGAGAAAACGCCACCGGCTCCCCGCGGGAGGGGGTGCCGATGTGGGGGAAGCAGGAACAGAAACAAAGCAATACAAAACCGGCAAGCCGTGGAAAAGCAAGTTGACCGTCATAAAAACGCGCTGCAAAGGCATTCCAACTGGCTGGCTTGAGGAGATGTGAATCCAAGAGAGATGCCGATGCTCATGATGATGCTCGAGCCGGTGCCTGCGCCTGCTGGGAGCGCTGATGCCCGCGCTGATGATGATGATTATGCTGATGAATGCTAACTTATTGGCGAGGGCTTCACTTGTGGCGGCATCCAGTCAGCGGTGAGATCCTGAAAGTGCCCCCTCAGAGCGATGAGCGATTTCGAAAGGAAGTCGATGAGGCAGTCGATGCCCGGCACCGTCCGGCATCGGCGGCGATCGATTAGCATTCGCCTGAGTGGTTCGGTTCACACTTTCGCGAGCCAATTCATTCGTGGGAATCGCTCTGCTGGCTGCAGCGCTGTTCGGCGATTAGTGTGTGAGATATGGGTCAGTGGATCTCTCTAGAGATCGCGCTCGCGCTAGCGCTGCATGGTTCGAGTCAAGCGGCTGAGCTCCTTGGTTTTGATTTGTTTAGTGAATCTCCGCTGCTTGCAGGGGCCCGAGGGTTGGGGCACGCTTAATTGGAAACTTAATTGTATTCAATGGAAAGTGTACACAATTTGGAATGCATGGCTTGTAGCGATTGATGAGATCCCCTGAACTTGGCATTGCTGAGGAGCACAGTCCAGTTCATTGTTGAAGGTCCACCATAGCGAATGTTCTGTTGGAGTTGGATGAAGTCACGAGGACAAAAGCTATTAGCAGTAGCGAATTGTGATGGTCGCTGGGACTCGGACTTGAGGGCAGCATTTCTCACAGGTACGGCGAGGCAGAGTAATTGTGTGGTCGCTGGAATTTTATTCTTGATTAAAATAATTGGACAGCGACGCTTTTTCCTGTGATTGCATGAGGTTGACCTTTGATGTCAATTTATATTTCAAGAATTGTTTGGGTGGTTCCATTTTCTAATGATACTGTGGCGTACCGATGGTAGGTTAGGTTAGGTTGAGGTGGCTGACTGCCGCGCATACGAACAGCAGACACACTTAGGCCAAACATATGCCCATTGTGTTACCACGCGGATCTTAGGCTGCCTATGCCGCAAACCAATCTGTGCTTTTGATAAAGCGAAAAAGAGGGCTTATTTTCATGCTGCTCAGTTCAGCCAGATTAATAAAGAGAAGGGCCCCCAGAAGTCTGAATCTACGGGATGAGAGAGCACTGCAATTACATAGCAAGTGTTCTATGTTTTCTTCCTCATCCTTGTCCATTCAGCTTCTACAGAAGTCATTATAGGGAAGGCCAGATGACACAATGCCGTGTTAGAACGCCAATAAGAGATCTGAGGTTTGGCCTGCGGATCTATCATAGGCCAGAGTTGCTTGGTAATGAGGCATCATGTGATAGATATCCATCCGCGGTTTGCTTGAGCAAGCCTTTCAAGCTTTAGCAGATGTTTAGTAGTGAAAGGCATGGAGGGTGGGTCTCCAACCGGAAAGAGCACGGATTTTGTTACCTTTCTAGAAATTGGCCATCTCTTTAAGAGATAGGCGGCGATTAAGGGAAGCCTTGGAATTAAAGGTGACTGAACCCAGAGGTTTGATCGCTGGCTGGCTATCGGAACAGATGACGATATCTCTGCGCGATATTACATTGTTTTTCAGCCTGAAAGACGCTACAGTGATTAGGTAGTCGATAAGATAGCTGGAAATTTAGATCCTTGGAATAGACACCTGCATCCATCTTTGATCCATCTGCGAAGATTCGGAGTGGACCCTCCAGCGTCTGGTGTTCAGACTCCCAATAAGATCTGGCCGGTATGCCCAGGTTGAGAAATTTTTCTCGAAGATGGGTTTAGGTAGAGTGAGGTCTGTGTCTTCGGGTATAGAGGCATACCTGCGTAGGATCGTTGAATGTCCAGGCTGCAGTTCTTTCCAGCTGCTCAGCGATATTAATCTAATGGCCGTGCTAGCTGCTGTCTATTAGTTAGCCAAATAGTTCTATCGGTGGCAGATGGAGGTTTATTTAATGCTTCGGCGGAGGTAGTAGTCAGCGCCCCGCTAACGCATACGCAAGCCATCCTCTGCACTCTATCGATTGGGGTGATGTTGATTATCTTGTGTAGTGCGGTCCATCAAATTGCGACACAGCAGTTTGGTTCTGACTACCGATATAAATAGCCAGTGAACCATTCGGGGTTGCAGTCCTCATTTGCACCCAATGGCCCTTTTACAGCAGTAGAGAGCCGTTGAGGCCTTTTTGACACGTTCCTGAATATTTAGCTTCCCGCTTAACTTCGTGTCTAGTATAAGGCCTAAGAATTTAGCGCTGTCGCTTAGCACCAAGGGGATCCCGCATAGTGTGGGAGGGTCAAAGTTAGGAATTTTATACTTCCTAGTAAAGAGGACTAGATCCGTTTTTTGTGGATTGACACCTAGGCCGCATTCGCTACTCCATTTCAGTAGCTTGGATTGGGCAGATTGCATAATATCCCTGATCGTGGATAAATAGTCCCCAGATACAGCTATGGCAGTGTCATCTGCATAGGCAATGACCTTACACCATCAGTTCTGTGCCATCCTCCGACGCGTGCACTTGTCTCCTTCCGCGCATAACGCGAATGCAACAGCAAAAAAAAAAAAATAAACCCCGCGGTCCCTCCACCATCAAAAGCTCCGCGAGTGCCCGGAAAAAAAAGTGCTAGTTAGAAGTGTTTCGGTGTCGAGTGCGTCCGGTCCGCTCCCCCTCGCCCCTTTCCTTTACAAGCCACTGTTGCGCATTCTCGGTCGCAACTCCCGTCTGATTCCATCAGGCGGGCTGATACAATGACAGAGAATGCGTAGCATCTGACATAGCGGATCTTAGAAGTGTGAATTTGTTGGTGGACCAACTCGAATCGATGTATGGGCATAACACCTACATCGATTGTTGTTGGGAAGCTAATTTTGAATTTGCACTTCTCATTTCTGCTTCACCACTTGCAGTCGGAGTTGGTTTTTTCATATCTGCGTTTTGTCCTTTATAAGAAATTTTAGGGTTGATGTGAGCAATGTGCGTGGGCTTAGAGCGAATCTCTTCGCTGTGTATGTCTACCTATCCCGTTTCAAGCCAGCTGTCTTGGCGCTGAGTGAAACACAGGTAGGTGAGAATACCGAATTATCGGCTTTGAACTTGCCTGGATATAGCTTGGTGCCGCTCTTCTTTTTACACCGCGGTCTCGCCATTTACGTGCGTAGTGATGTAGCTTACCAAATTCAACCACAATACGGCCTCTGTTCCAATCCGGAATTTAATTTTCTGTGGTTAAGACTCCATGTCCGTAAGCATTTAATCCACTACTGCTTTATTTATAGAAGTCCAAGCTTGGATAGCAATTCAACTTTTAACGAATTTGATGTGCTATCCGATTCCATCTCAAGAATTGTATCCCTGTATCCTCGCACTGAAATTGCCATTGCGGGCGATTTCAATGTACACAATTCTAATTGGCTTCGGCATTCAGGCCAGACAACACCCGAAGGAAGGTACGTAGAAATCTTTGCTGAGGTAAACAATCTGACCCAGCTTGTAAATGAGCCACCACGAATACCTGACATTGCAGATCATTCCGCCAACACCCTGGACCTGTTTCTCACCTCTCATCCTGATAAATATTCTGTTGACATACTGTCGCCTCTAGGCTCGTCGGACCATTGTGTCGTATCAGCAAAATTCTCGTTATCACCACACATAGTTAGAGAACAAATTCCTAAAAGAACAGTTTGGCTGTACGAGAAAGCCGATTGGAACAAACTTTACAACTTCTTTAGAAATTTTAACTGGTCACTTTGCTTCCTCGATAGTGACGTGGATGCCGCTGCTGATATGATCACAAATATTCATCTGCTGCATGAGAACCTTCATTCCTCACAGAGTGAAGAGTATCAAGCCCAAAGCAAACGCATGGTATGACTCGAGCTGTAAAGAGGCTATTAGGATGAGAGAGTTGAATTTCCGGACACACAAAGCCAACCCCACTGAGGAAAACCGGAAGAAGTTTAAACGGGCCAGAAATGACTGCAATGCAACTTTCAGACGTGTGAAATTCTCTTATGAGCAAAAGTTGAGGCAAAAAGTGCTACAATGTCCCAAGGGTAGCAAAAACTTTTGGTCATTTGTAAAAAACGTAAAGAATTCCGCCTCGTCTTCAATTCCCACGCTCATTTACAATGACATTCCAGCTGTCTGCTCTTTAGACAAAGCTAATCTGCTTGCGGCTCATTTTGCAGCTAGCTCAACACTGCCAGATTCCAATTTGTCTCCACCTGTACTTGAGAGCGTTGATTTTACCATGGGACAAATCCACTTCCGCACTCGTACAGTTGCAAGAGTACTGAAAGATCTCGACGTGCACAAATCCGCTGGCCCGGATGGTATTCCCCCTATACTTCTGACCCGCAGATATTTAAGACCAATGTGCACAGGTACCTCCTCTCCCTTTCTCCCTCTATACCTTCGGCCCGTGCTGTGTCTTGACCCCGGACACATAAGGGTATTAGCAATCCCTTGAGCACGCGCAAATTATAAAAAAAAAAAAAAAAAAGTTGGCTACAATAAAACAGCTTTAAATTTGTCAAGTTCACTTTAAGTCGTATGGGGTTCTCAGCTGTTCCTAAATACTTGCCAAATTGTACGATGATTAGTTAATGTAGGCGGCGCTACCCTTTTCACGAGCGTATCGCGCATAGTCAAAGTAATTAGAGGATGTTCTGAACTGAGATCAAAGATTTCTTCCAGTTTTAGGTAATTTCTCGAAATACACTTCATAACGAAGACAGCTACGACGTCTGGTATTTTCGTGAGCTCCGTAGGCCAGTAGGTAGGTTTCCCTGTCGAGTAAAAATCGCAACCAAGTTTCATACGGCCTTTGTACACTGTTGTGCTTTTTTGGGGGATGCCTCTTGATCACCAAAAAGAATGCTTCGCATTGATATCTCCACCGATTATAAAATTTGGACCGAGACTTAGAAACGGTGGCCAGTAAAGTGGAGTGATGATAGAACATCACACTCCCCTTTCAAAACCTAACCTAACCTACTATCTCCCAGTTTTCGGATGCGAGTCCTACGTTATTCATTACTCGCTACAAGGTGGGCTAGCTCCCTATGCCGTCCAATGAAGCACTAGATGCTTGTACTTCAGATGCAATCAACGTTATTGACTCATACTGGTTCCATTATTGAAACCAATCTGCAATCTGGGATAAATACTGTCCTTCAATATTGTCATGACTGGAAAATTAGCATTAACGCTTCGAAAACGCAAGCAATCTTTTTCACTCGAAAAAGAAAAGCGTGTTTACTTCCAAGCAATAGCCTTCAACTTAATGGTTTTCCGATCGAGTGGAAACCGAGTGGAAAATATTTAAACGATAATATTATAACGAAAATATTATAGAGATAAAGATTCTCTATCCATTCATTTGCAGGAATTCTAAACTAATCAATGAAAACAAAATATTGATTTTTAAGTCTATTTTCCAACCGATCATGTTCTATGGGTCTCCTGTCTGGGGTAAGTGCGCCAAAAGTCATCTGCTCCAAATAACGCAAAATAAGCTCCTTAAAATGATTCTAAATCTCCCTTGGTTTTTCTCGACTACTCCATAAGATAGCCAAGATCGAAATGGTCACAGCTAGAGTTGAAAAACTTTTTCTCCAATATAATCAATCCCTTTTATCATCCGGAAACGACTTGATTTCAAACTTAGCTGCAGGATGAGTGCAATACTTACCTGTTTATTATCTATCTGTATATTGATTTGTTTAATATATTAACATATTTATTTATTTACTTATTTATTTATTTATCTATTTATTTATTTATTAACTTATTTATTAATTTATTTATTTATATACTTAATTATTTATTTACTTATTTATTTGTTTATTATTTATTTATTTATATTAACATATTTATTTATTGTAAATCATTTTTGTGTTTTCTAAAACATCCTAGTCAGACATTTGAAATCAAGACTAACCACTTCTCTCTTCCCTTCAACGGAATTAGAATTTTTTTTTCTTTATTTTGCCATGAAGGTTTTTTAAGTGGTTTTTCCTTCAGACTAAAATCCAATACTTCTGTGATAAATTAGATAAAGATTATATGAATATTTTAGTAGTAAGGTGATGCAAACCAAATCTCTGTACAACTAATTGTATGCAATACATTGTAAAATTTGTGCCACTAAAAAAAAAAAAACAAACGTTATTGACTCATAGTCTAAGTTGCGCCTTTCTCAAATTTGGGGAATGCCGGATTCGGATAATAGAGTCTCATTATCTCATTAGAAGAAAGACCCTCTGGTTGATCCCCTGCCACGGTAAATCCCTCACATGCTCAAGAAATTAGACATCCTTGAAGAATTCTTTGTTTCCGTCTCCTGCAGCTTTCGATGTGGAGGCAGAAGCCCATCCTTATTAGCATGGGCTCATAGTCTCTTACCCCGGAGTTGGGTTTTCTCAAATGAACTGCTTTACATTGCATCACTCCTAAAACTACTACTCGTTGTGCTTGAGTACGACATACTCCAAGATCTCTCCGGTTAATCACTCAAGGACGTCGGCCAGGCGTAGTCCCCTATACATACGCAGTTCTGACTAAGGTTCAGACTTTCCATGGTAACTTCACGATTAATTACCCTCTCCATTCCATGTTCTTTTGACGAATTACGCGAACAATTCTAATTCGACAAGGTGTCTTAATCCCTCTTGCAGCAATGCGACATCAGCCATTAACCCCATCTGCAAACATTATCTCCGCACACGATTGTCCTCCTTTGACGGCGCCTCAATGAAACCTCTTGGCCACGCTTCAGGCGATATTCGGAACCAATCCCCTCGCCGACCCAATAACACCGCATTCACTGTCAGACACACATTAAACATCAATTAAACGACAATCAAGCGAGCATCATCGTTAGTCGCAGTGTGTCACAGATTTGTGAGCCACAATCCATTGGCTGGATCAGCCGCTGCTCCAGTTCCATTCTGTTCGCCAAAATGCGAGGCAAAAGTTATGAACTGCCTGCTCCAGTTGTCCGGCCGGCCAACAATTCAACGCGAAAAACTTCTCGGAAGCACCGACATGCATGTTCGGTTAATGACCAACTCAACTGGCCGCTGGCTGGGAGCGAATAAAGGGGAAAAAATGTCCAATAAGCCCCCATCTCGTGACCGTGTCCAACCGCATTAATTAGGATTAACATCGTCTTCCTCGTCGTATTGACGTCGCCAACGCCGCCACAATGGGAAAGTGGTGTGTGAAAGCCAATTGCTCCGACAAGCGTGCGAGTATTGTCCCAAAGAACTACATTCGTGGGCATCTGGGCAGCAGTTGCAGCAGCAGCCGCGGTCGCAGTAGCTGCCAACTCTGGGGAAAGGTCATTGCTTCCAGCGATGATGATGGCCAGCGTGCGCACGCAGAGTGTGCAATGAAAATGAAAGGCAGCCCGTCACAAGTGCCTGTGTACACTCGGCTCGGACTCTCGGAATTGTCAACCGCCTCTGCTGGGGTGTGCAGCTGGGAGGAATTATGATGTCGCTGCGCAGGCCGGCCCGATGACCACTTTTCCACGCGGGAAAGTCATGTGAATCAGGGTTCTGCGAGTGGCCGCCGCTTGATTCCCTCTCGCTACGCAGAATGCAGGGCAATAAATACGCGAACTTTAAAAGTGAATCGTGAGACGAAATCGTAATTAGAATACGAATGACCGTGTGTGTGTTGTTTTTTCGCGACAGTGTACTTTTTGAGGTCATGTGTGCGGAGAGGACTTTCGCTGAACGCCTGCGACCGTGTCTCGGACGCAGACGCAGTTGCAGATGCAACGCGAGGTGTAGTCGGTGGTGTCGGTTTAAATGTGTCAAACTTGACATCGATTATGGGAAATGAAAGTGGATCTGGCGTTAGATTGGCCTTCCGAGCCGGAGGCGGCACTGGCGGTGGTGGGCAGCTGCGAGCGCTGATGGCTTGCAGGGCTTGGCGGAACGCGATGATCTGAATATGAACGGCATGGCCCTTGAGATGTGGATGCAGCGGGTTGTGAAAGTTTGAACTTTTTCACCTTTGAGCTTGGAGCCAAATGGATGAAAGTGCGGTCAGAAAAGAGCGTGTGCGAGGAAACGGCTGATATGGACGTCAGTCAATGTCAACTGAGCGGATGACCGTTGACGGATTTGTCTTCCTAAGCATCTTTGGCAGATGGAGGAGGTCAGGTATGCAGCGACATGATGGTTGGTCACTCGACCATGTGAATGGGTACAGTTGTTGTTGAGAGGCATGTCATGAGGGTATGGGTTAGAGCTGGCCCGGACTTCGAGGGTCGTGTGCAACGACAGGTGTGCATGTGCATCAGGGGATCAATACATTTTCTACTGGATTCGGAAGATAGCTTGTGACAAGCAACGTTCTCAGATTGGAGGCACTAAGCCAATTGTATAAATATCGGGTTAGGACCCTCCGGAGCTAGCTAACCCAGATCTGTGTTTTCCTGGATTGTTGCCTGATCTCTGTTTTGAATGCATTAACGAATTCGAAGTATTCAAAGCTATTCTTCTTCTTCTTTATTTGGCGCTACAGTCCGGGGTGGACCTGGGCCTCAACCAACAAGCCTCTGGCTAGCTGTCTCCAGTGTCGCACGCCAAGTTAGTTGAGGTCCTTCTCCACCTGGGTGCGCCACCTTAGACGCGGGTGTTCTCTGTTACGTTGTCCCTCCGGTTCGGAGTCGAAGGAAGCTATTAACTCTGCCAAATCTAATGTCACAGGACCTGACGGTTTTTTCGAAAGCCTTCGACAAGGTCCACCATCAGGTTCTTTTAAAAAAAACTTGAAATGCTCGGATTTCATTAAAATATTTTAAGCTGGATTAGAGGGTACCTGGAGAAACGTAGACACTATGCCAAGATTGGAGCAGCTCTCGCTAGAAAGATTCATAAATTCTGAGGCGTCCCTCAAGGCAGCCATATTGGCCCGCTCCTACTCCTTCTGTTCATCAATGATCTGCCGTTGTTTATATCGACATCCAACTGTGTTTTATATGCGGACGACTTAAAAATTTACAACTCCGTAAGCTCTGTTGATGACGCCCTAAGACTGCTACACTTTGAACCACTTGAATTTCAACATAAATAAATGCTCTGTTCAAACTTTCAGTAGAAAAATAATTTCAATTGTCTTGACTGCATCGTTCAAGGATGTGTTTGGAAAAGAGTAAACAAACAATAAGACTTAGGAGTAAATTTTGATCCTGAATTGAATTTCTGATTCCATATAGATTATATAATTGGCAAAAGCAATTCCATGCTTGACTTTTTTAATATGAGTGGCGCGACAGTCCGAGGCGGACCTAGGCCCAGCTTCTCAGCAACCACTTGTGTTGTGCGTGCTATTGTTCTTTCACGAGTGGAAGGGACCTATAGTTTTGCGCCGACTCCGAACGGCGAAGTTGAGAAGCTTTTTCTAAACAGGAATACTCTTTGAGCTTTGTCAGTGACTTGAAAGAGGTGGAGCTGTGAATTATGAAAGTTGGTAAATACGGGTATCGAACCTGGCACTCTCTGCGTAGGAGTCGACGCCCTTTTTTTATGTAATTTTGTTTTATATAAAACATTTGAACTTACATGCTAGATTAAAGTACTTAAAACTAGCTTAACTAACTTAAGAACTTACAATGTTTTTAATACTACCCTCCTGACCCTATGCGGGTACTCTAAGCTAATCTAAACTACATTATAACTGTGCCTTTCGGCTTAATCTATATTTTTTTAGTCATTAGGAATATAAGTCATTAGGAAATAAAAAATCTTTTATTTGCCAGGAAAACTTATAAAAAGCTTGACTAAACTTAACTATTTAAACTACCTTATACTAACTTAATCTAACATTAAACTTAAGCCTATCTTAACTATGCCCGTAACAGTACGGACACCTGCACCAGGGCGTAATTGTTCTGTATATCCCTAACATATATAATTTATACGCCGTGATGCACCTTTTTTTTGGTTTTGTTTCTTATATATTTTTTGGGATTTTTCGTTTAATCATTTTTTTTTGATTTTTGTTTTATATTTTTTGGATTTTATGTATGTATTAAATTTTTTTATTTTTTTCCTCTTAAAACTTTTTTCCTCTAAAACACTATAGTCAGCTACCGGATCCTGTGGAAAAGCTAGCTGTGGCGGAGGCTGGTTTTGGTGTAACCACCAGTAAAATTGCCGTTCTTTGGCAGACTCTTTCCTATCTCGAGCGGGGATCGCTCTACTGAACCGGAGGACATCCTCGTGGGTGCGAACGACATCCGGTTCGTATTGAAGTCGCCTATCCACTGTTCGGCGTACGACATGGAAGATGATAGGACATCCTTGTGGATCCTGTATTAGGCCAATTGTGTCTAGATAGAGGAATGCTTCGGGAGGAATAAAGCCGTTAAGACGCACCCTTTCATGGTACATACTATTGGGGTATTAAGCCCCAAAGATCAGACTGTTGGAAGAGGTCAAAGCTCGTGCAGTGTGTCTTCTGATCAGTTTAATAATAAAATTATCTACCCTATTCACGTGCGTACGTTGCCTCGTTGTACAGGACCTCGTTGGGATAGTAAATTGTGTACTCAGACGGAGATAGCTACTAAGACACTGCCTCTCGAACACCCTCATCTTTCCCATCTGGGAAGGACTCACGTTGAACCCCATTGGACAATCGTACACCATAGCTGGCCGTACTAGGGCCATGTAGCAGATTACATTCACTCTGGTATCAAGTTGGCTGCTGAAAAACAACCTCCTTGCCGCGGCAAAGGCTTTACTGGCTTTCGTCAGAGCAATATCTATATGTTTGTCCAAAAACAGATATTGATCCAGCCAAATGCCTAGATATCTAACTACACTTCTGACAGCTAACGGCCGACCATGCGGATAAACTATGCCGAACTTACGCCAGTTTTGGGACGTATCCCAATTTTTTCCCACCCTTTCGTCAAGCTACTGAGCTGTTATCTAAGATATAGAGCACAGTCGGCTTGGCCACACGGCTTGGCTACTCAAATCCTAGTGTCATTTTGAAAGGTGTTCCACAAGGTTCTGCCTCTGGGCCCATTCCTGTTCTCCCTTTCAAGTTGTTCAAAGTTGTGCGCTGTTGTTGTTGGTCTTATAGAAGCCAGTGTTGCCAGAGTAAAATCTCCTTGAGCGTCTCCAGTCAGTTCGATATTTAGCTAGCTTCTCCTACTGCGCCGTCTTTCCGGGTCGGAGCATTGGTTTCCATCCGCTCTACATGACCTAGCCATCTTGGAATTTCACTCTTCTGGCTAGGTCGATGTCGCTGAAAAGCTCGTACAGTTTGTCATTGTATATCCTCCTCCACTCACCTTCTATGCAGACAGGATGGAAAATCACCCGAAGAATTTTCCTCTTAAGCAAAGCGTCCGTTTTTGACAAAGTCCATGCATTTGCCCCATATAGGAAGACTGAGAGGATCAAGGTCTTATAGGTTGTTCGAGAGAGAGTTTTGTTTATCAGTTGCTTTCATAGCCCAAAGAAGCAGTGATTGGCAAGCGTTATTCTTCGTTTGACTTCAGCGCTGGTGTCGTTATCTGAGTTGATAGCGGTTCCTAGGTAGACATAGTCTTTGACTACCTCAAAGTTATATCTGCCTACTGCGACGTCCTTTCCGAGCTGTCAGTGTGGACTCCCAGTCCTTTCTGGTTGACATCATATACTTAACGCCCTCCTTAACCGTTAAACCCATCTTAGCGCCCTCCGTCGCAATGCACACCAAAGTGCTATTGCCACCATTCTGGGTTTTTTTCCCGACATTGTCAATATTGTCGGCATATGCGAGTTGGACGGAGCTTGTTGTAGACAAGGTAAGGTTGCGGGTAGCCCGACTACCGCCAAGACAAGGAAATTCTGTAAGGACGTTCGACTCCAACCGGCTACAATGGCAAGAGATCGCCAGATCGAATCCCTTCGCAAGAGATCTAAATCCGTGTCTCCCTAAACCTGTTAACGCCGCCAACACGAATTATTGAAGATCTGTGGCAACATTGGCAAAAAGCCGTCAGAGATGCCGACTCTGACGTGCTGGGTTTCACTCAGAAGCCCCTGGTTTGACGACGAGTGTCGGCAGGCGAATGCAGCTAAAAATGGAGCCTATAAGTGGACGAGAGCTGCTTGTGAGCTCTACGAGCAAAAGAGGAGACGCGAACACAGATAGGATAAAAGGAGGAGCATTTGAAACGCACTATCGGTAGAATAGAGGGATGCTACTACAGAAAGCTGAGGGTAAAGCTAACCTAAACCAGTAAGTATGATCAAGGAAACATCGTAGTAGAATCGCAGAAAATGCTGAGGATGTGACGGCACTATTTCTGCAGACTCTATTGGCGACGAAGAACCAAATACAGCTGTCAGACAGAAGAAACCATTCACCCCGAATAAAAGGGACGACGTAGATCAAAAATTCCATCCACCTGACCCCGATGAAGTGAAGAGAAAGGCCGAGCTCTTCAAAGCGGCATGCGATGAACTGGTAAGGAGCATACACCAACTCATCTGTAAAATATGGTCGGAGCATAGTATGCCCGATGAATGGAACTTCAGTTTTGTTTGCCCGATTCTCAAAAAAGGAGAGTTAGAGGCATCAGCCTTCTAAACATCGCCTAGAATTATCTGCCGTGCTGTGGTCAGGAAAATTGACCATCGGTAAAATATTCACACTTCGGCATATTTTCGAAAAACCCAGGAACAGCAGATCGAACCCTCACCAACTTTTTATCGATGTAAAGGCCGCGTATGACAGCATCTATACAGACGAGCTATACAGAGCAATGTCTCGATTTGGCATCCCTACTAAACTCGTCCGTCTGTGTAGGAAGACGATGAAGAATGCATGCTGCTCCATCAAGGTCCATAAAGAGCTAACCGATACCTTTGTTGTCAAAAGAGCATTCAGACAAGGTGACGAGCTTCTTCTTCAACACTGATTCTTGAAAAAATTGTTCAAAAAATTGCACGTCAACACCAGAGTAACGTGTTGACAATGTTAACGCCTCGAAACGTTCGGACATCTATAAGAACGCAGGATTGCTTGCGTCGTTCGCAATATAAGGTGTGTTTTTTTGTAATGCACGCTTAAATTATGTGTGCACAAAAAAATGATCATTGGCTTCAGTTCTTCACAGAATCTTGGCAGCACCGGCGGTACATATGACAATTGTGACAGTCAGGGTGTAGAATAGTGTAAGGAGATAGTTGATCGTTAATGGGCATAATCTTCGCTTTGCGATTGTGTAGGGTGACCATCACTTAAAATGCAATAACACATTTTTAATCGAATGATAGAAACAATGAAAAGAATCGATAACGAATCATAAATGGAAAATAGAGCACAGACAAAAATTGCATACTTATGCACGCAAAAACATTTAAGAATTATCTAATACATCAACCACACCTACAAATGCTTGAACAAAAGCGCTAATATTGTAAGCCCCATACAGCAACCTAAACAATGAATGCATAAATTCAGGAATGAACACACTTATTTCATAAGTGGCGATAGATATGATGAGTAACTTAAGCGGATATAGGATTTGTTGATACTGTATTTTACATTCAAAAATGGAAATTTAAACGTATATACGCTTGCAAATAACCACACCTACAACACTGCACAACAGAATTGCAACTTTTGTCTGATGATTGACGTTTATCACGTGATGTTTACTAATTTGACGTCGCTGAATCTAGATATACCCTTGTTTTTCTGTAACAGCTCTTGTTTACAAGTTATAGCTTTCACAATAAAGTCGACGTATGGCCGTGTTAATTTGCTGATAATATTGGGTAATCGAAAAAGTCGTTTCGTATTTTGTCAATAGATGCCGTTGGAGTCGTCAACCTCCAGTGCTGCCAATCACATTGTGTCATACCATATGGTGTCGGAAAGTTGACATTTTAAGCTTCATTTAACCAGAAAAAAATTAAGTTTGGAGAAGTTGAAAAAAAGGTACAGCTGTTCAAAAATGAGTGAAAATAATGAAGAAATTGGCTATATTTTGAAATTTTTTTATAAAAACGGGAAGAATGCCACGCAAGCCACCAACGAAATTTGTGAAGTTTACGGAGACGATGCTGTATCAGTTCGTGTAGCACAACAATGGTACGCTCGCTTCCATTCTGGGAATTTCGAAGTGAAAGATGCACCTCGCCCTATCATTGAAAAAGTCGATGAAATTATGGAAAATATTGACCAAGACCGTCACATAAGCAGCCATGACATCGCCAAGGAACTAAACATTCATCATCAAACAGATTTGAACCATTTATAAAAGGCTGACTACAAAAAGAAGCTCGACGTTTGGGTACCACATAAATTGTCTGTGAAAAATTTAACGGACCGAATTAACATTTTGGAAGGAAATCATCCACTATGAGCTGCTTCAGCCTGGTCGAACGATTGGTTCTACACTTTACTGTCAACAACTGATGAGATTGAAGCAAGCAATCGAAAAAAAAAACGGCCAGAACTGATCAACAGAAAGGGCTTAGTTTTCCATCAGGACAACGCTAGACCACACACAACTTTGATGACTCGGAAAAACTATGAGGGCTTGGCTGGGAAGTTCTGATGCATGCACCATATAGCCCTGACCTTGCACCATCGGACTACCATTTGTTTCGGTCAATGCAGAACTACCTTAATGGAGTAAAGTTGGTTTCAAGAGAAGCCTGTGAAAGTTAGTTGTCGCAGTTTTTCGCCGAGAAACCACAAAAGTTTTACACTGACGGATTAATGTCTCTAGCAGAAAAATGGCAAAAGGTGGTCGACCCAAATGGTACATATTTGGTTCAATAAAGTTGAAAAAAAAATGAGTTGAAGTTTGATTAGGAATACGAAAAGACTTTTTCGACTACTTTATGATATTATTTTTTTCGTTTTCTTAACCCGAACTATCCCAGAGATAGTTTTTTTAAACAAATTTTTCTGTTTTCCAACATTGAAAAACAAATTTGGCTTCTAGGCTAAAAGAAAGATACTTAGTAGGTTAGGTTAGGTTAGGTATCTTGACTGTATCTTGATCGCTGTAATTGGAGAGAAGATAGGCATTTAATGAAGACTTCGCAAGAACACAGGCTCTTGGATTACCTGTGTTTCTTAAGGAGAATAAGTTATAGTTCCGCGCCCCAAGTCCACAAATCAGATCATCTCTGACCCAAGGCTCCTGGACCAGGACAACATCCTCCCCCTTTTGGCTGAGGCGGAGAATAAGGGCGTCCGAGGCCGCAATGGAATAAAAATGGACCCGAGATCCAAATCGGAAAGGCCATTGCTATCGGCATCTCGGTCCCGGTTCTCTAGGACGGGCGAAGACCTCGTGTCACCGGCTCCCTCTGCCCCAACCTCCATCGGGATAATGGGGACCGGCGTTGCTTCCTCACTATTGATGCCGGTTGAGGTAGAGGGCTTCGGTTGTTCCGAGGCAATACATCCTACCTCCATCACAGCCTCGCCCAGGGCCAGCCTGTGTAACAGAGGGTAGAGTGAGGGCGGGGTGCACCGTCTTCGCGGGATCCTCCCCATCATTTTTCTACACCTTTAGCGTAACCTACGTGAATCCGTAGTGGAAAGGGGGGCCAGAGACTCCTTATTTATGATGATTGTAGCCGCTCTGACATCCCCCTTCGGCTTCTTCAGCTTGGCAATCTTCCAATTTTGCGTCGGAAGAAGCGGATTGCAGGCTTGGATGAAGCTCAGGATGAAGGCGGCATCGGAAGGTATGGTAGGTAGTTTGTCAGTAGCCAGGCACGAGTCCTGGGCCTACTAGGGATTGCGTCCCTATGCACAACTGTGCACCCTCCCACACCTCTCCCAGACTTAGTACTGTCTTCTTATACAGGTCAGCTGACCTTTGATCCTGGAAGGATAGAAGTCTAATATGCCCTTGATGCCATCCGGCATCAAAAGCGACGGGTGCCACGCCACCATTTTCGGCAATCATGCTCAGGTATCTTAGATTGATCGCTCTATCTTCCTCCAGTTGGCGGATTATTAATATAATCCACTTTGAGGATCTCACTATACGGCGGTTGCGGCTCATTGATGCTCTTGACACTGCCAGCTTGTGGTGGTTGAGCGGAATAAAGAAAAGATAATCGGATAATATAATGTTCACGTTTTATTTATTTAATTATATTTCAAAGAACAATATTTCGCGAGCTGGCGGGGAGCCGACGGACTGTATCGAGCGTTAATTGGAAACTGTGCCAAGGCAGGGGCACGGCTCCAACTGCGATATCCGAAGCGTCAGAGCTGAGTGCAAGCGGGGCATTAATCGCTGGGTGTGCCAATAATGTGGCATTAGCCAGATCTGCCTTGCTCGCTTTGATCGCGTGATGCGATACATATGTCGTCCAAGTATGGGAAAGCGAAATCCTCTAGACCTCGAAGTACATCGTGCATATGACGAATCGAATAGGCCAAATGGTGTAATTATGGCCGTCTTCGGGATATCTGATGGCTCGATTGGGATTTGGTGGTTTGCTCTTTGCAGGTCAATCGTTGGAAAGATCTTCCTGCCGTGTAAAATATTCGAAATGTCTTGGATGAACGGTATAGGGTAGCGATCGGGCTTAGTTATCGAGTTTAATGCCCGGTAATCCCCGCACGGTCTCCAATCGCCATTTGCTTTTCGCACGAGATGAAGAGGACTGGCCCAGTTGCTTTTTGAAGGCTGACAAATTCCTCGTTCCATCAAATACCGGAACTCCTATTGAGCTGCTTTAAGTTTAGCTGCATCTAACCTTCGCGGGCGAGCAAAAACCGGTGGGCCCGAAGTTTGGTGAGTTGTAGTACCAGAAATCGATTTGTCGGCGTTGAATTCCGTAAGGTGCTTATACTCTGCTAAAATGGATGCAAATGGGTTATTAGTATTAAACGTACTAATTCTTACTTCCTTCCCCGTAGCCGCTACTGCCTGCGATACTAGATGTGTGCTGCTGTCAATCGACTGGTTCTTCTTCAAGTCGATCAAGAGTCCGAAATGTTTGATAAAATTGGCGCCAATGATTGGTCTTGAGACCTCTGCTATCACGAACGTCCAGGTATAAGCCCGTCGCAGTCCTGCGTCGATTGTCAAACGTTTTTCGCCGAATGTTTTTATTGCGGAGCCGTTCGCTGCAAACAGGGTGGATTTCGATGGTGTAAAACGTTCGTTGTAAGTTGGAGGAATCACGGAAATGTCGGCTCCACTGTCGATTAGGAAATACTTCTTCGATTTTTGGTCGTGAACAACTAATCTGCAAACACATTGGCCGACGTGTCGTTCATTTTTATTTTCGTCTGCCAATGTGTGATGATTTAGTTTTTTGAAGTAGATGACGATGCTGCAAAGCCACAAGGTGGGCGACAATTTCTAGCATTCGCTCCAAACTGCTGATGAAACCAACAATACTCCTTATTTGCACTTGGATGCCGATGTGTATTAGAAAATCTGCTGCGACTGCGACTTGGCCTTTGATAGGATTGTTTACCTTTTGTCACTTTCATTAATTCATTAATCTGACAAGAGAGTTGCTGAATTTGGAGTTGTAGTGACAGCTCAGCTGACGGCTGTGGTGAAGTTTCAATTTTTGAGAGTGGTGAGTTGACAGCCATGACAGTTTTGAAATCGCCCACTTCCATTACTTTATCAGCTAATTTTGAAAGCTCTGAAAGTTCTTGATCGGATGCTTGCAAAATAGCACGCACCTGAGCATGTAATCGCTGAAGCCACAATGATTTTAAGAAATCGGCAGGAATTTGTGCTCCTGCTAAACTGCGAAGCTCATTGAGCAGCTGTGAGGGTCGCTTATCGCCTAGATCGACTTCCGAGAGAAGCTTTTTAATCTTACGCTGATCAGAGTCTCCAAATTGTTCGAGAATCGCTTTTTTTAGATTACCATACTTGTCATTTGCAGGGGGAAAAAGCACAGCGTCTGTAATTTGTGTAAGCACGTTAGATTCGATGGCACTTACAACTGTATTAAATTTGGAGGAGTCACGAAAGATTTCGGCTATTTCAAATTTTGCTACAATTTGAGCAAACCAAATTTCAGGCTTTTCATGCCAGAAGGGGGGAACTTTAACCGCGATTCGAGATACGGTTCCAAGGGAATGTGCGTCTTGTAAATTCGTTGACGTTCCTCCGTTGTCCGAATTTGCTCCAGAAGAATTATGTTTGTCTTCTTCAGACATTATTTTAATTTTTTTTTAATGATTCGAAACTCAAGGATCACTCACACTATTTTATTTTAAGGTTCGGGGTCACCAATTGTGGTGGTTGAGCGGAATAAAGAAAAGATAATCGGATAATATAATGTTCACGTTTTATTTATTTAATTATATTTCAAAGAACAATATTTCGCGAGCTGGCGGGGAGCCAACGGACTGTATCGAGCGTTAAGTGGAAACTGCGTCTATTGCTGTAGCGCTTACAAAAAGTAACGTAGTCAAAAATGTAATAGAATAAGTACTAAGCAATAATTTCATGATCGTTAAAGTATCGTTAAATATGCAGATAATGCAGGTCTTGAGATAAATATTTTATGTCGCCACAAGCCTGCCTTAACCTCTTCGAAAGGTTGAGTGACGATTCCGCCGATCTGGCCCGTTTCGTCTTTGAGTCCTTAGTGGCTGTTCCCTCACCCAGGTCCTGAACTACTTTTTTAGTCCGGGCCATGGACCTTTTCTTCAACTCGGAGTGTTTCTCCCTGACATATGCCTTTCAGACGGTCTAGAACCCTATAGGCAGTGTGCAGATCCTTATGCTTTTTTTGTGAAGGCCCAATGGCCTTCGAGAGCTCAGCTGCTCCCCGCATTGGATTGCGAATGATGCGAATTGTCGTGAAACCTGAACGATAGGACTTCTTTCCTAAGTCTACCTCTAACGACGAATCCACATCCAAACAAGCGTTGCTTTTGCTGTCTGTGGCAATCGCCGTGGTAAATGTCACAATTTTTCATCAACTTTTTGCACGGTCCATCCCATCGCACTTCTTGGATGGCGGTTAGTCTTGGACTTCAGCTAATTATAACCTATACGTGCCTACATTTTGCTTACAAATTTAAAGCTCACCTGGTCCACTCGAAAAAGAGATTGAGAATCCTGCCATTTGAAGCCATTTGAATCTGCTCCATCAGCACTACCCATGAACCCATTCACCCACAGCCATATCAGTCTGATCCCCCTTCATTCGTCGACTTCGATCAGACAATTGGCACAACAAATCGCTTCATTAGATCCCGTTCCCATCGTTCTCGAGACTCGAGAGGCGACTCTTCTTCAGAACGAAAGTTTTTCTTTCACAGCGGGAAGATCGCGGAAATAACGAGATGAACTCTCACTTTCACACAAAATACTCCACTCGAAGAGATAATTAATAGGTGCCATCGGAAATGTCTTTCACGGAGAGGCGGCGCTCCCCCTCAGTCGACCACCACCACCACCAGCACTCCGGTCGGCCGCTGTTGATCTCGCAAGTCAATCATTGTTCGAACGATCTATGAATATGCATCTTCGGATGATTTGTGGGATCACAGATGGAATTGTATCCATAACGGATTCCAGAGTTTCGCCATCCCGAGTGTGTGTGCGTGTGGTATTTAGGAGGCGAAAGTCATCGTCACTTCGGTCTTAAACTGCCATAATTCACTTTTATTCCAATTCCCCAGTGCTGCGGCCGGTTCTGGTCAATGGCTCATTGTCCACCGCGCCGCCACCGATTCGAGTTATTCTCGGGCATTGTTGAGCCGACAGATTTAGACCACTGGCTCAGTGGGTTAGGTATTTTGCTGCCGACACTGGCCCGACGTCCGTGACACTGGACAACTGGTTCGAGGAAAAGCCGAATGAAAGTAAACTTCTTGGGGGATTTCGGGAAGAGCCGCCGGGCATGGCTTCACCATCGTCGTCGTCGTCGTTGTCGGCTGCCGTGTGACGGGGTTTATTAATTGGAAACGAATCAAGCGGTTGTTTGCTACTGCCTTGGGACACATCAATAGAAATTATGCAAAACGGAGCGGCCGAGCGATTGTGAGAATGCCGTGTGAGAGAGGCAGCGGGGTTCCCGTGAGAAGCGATGGATGGGGCGGCCGTTAATGCGTCAGATACAGTTTATGAGCTCCATTGTGCGCTTAATATTAATAAACGACCAATTAAGACGAACATGTGTCTGTCTTGATGTCAAAACGAGGTGCTTTATGAGACTGCTCTTGAGACTGTTCATGAGACTGGTGGCTTTTGTTTTGATTTGTCATTCTGTGGTGTGGAAAATCGCGGACAGTAGGGAAGGGGAATAAGAGGAATGAGCCACAATCAAAAATTTATGGCTAGGTGCTCCAATTTTGGACGTATGCCGACTTATGAATATGCGATTGGGACGTGCGTTGTACCCAGTTACGGAATTCGGTCATCGTTCATTTGAATCACTTGGGCGGGGACTGTGATGCGATGGCTTGTTATTTTGTTAACTGTAACGATGGGAAGGGCGAATAGGTTGCATGCATTATGACGTGATATTTGAATGTTACGTTCGAACGGAATCTGGTGGCGAAACATTTTCCATTATTGTGGATTGTTCTTTCATGGAGAAAAGTCTGTGGACTGCCATTGACCGACAAGATCGCCAATGTTATTTAATTGGGATAGATACACTAAGAGAAATTCAGTTAAAGGCAAATTGTTTCACTTTGAAATTTTCAAAACAAATTTTCATTCACTTTTCAGCTATTTGAAAAATTAATCATTATCATCATCATCATAATGGGTAGTATGTGGGACCCCTTTTAAGCTAAATGATAGCTGCACGAAGCTGTAGCATATAAGACCAAGTGGGGACTATAACCCTGCATGATCTATAGGCTAGCAGCCAGATAGGGATCTGTTGTATGGCGTCGCAATTTGGTGGACTGCACTCGAAAACAAAATCAACCTTATACCACTCAGTAGATGCGTATGAGGATGGGAGGTATCAGGAGAGAGTAAGGACAACATTCTCGTACTCCTCCTTAGAACTAGTCGGTAGACGGACAGCAGCGCAAATATGTCGATCAGACTGAGATCGTTTCACATCTGGAAACAACTTCTGTCTTTCAAATGTAATTGCGCTATCGCGGGAATTTTCCTTCTATCTAGCGCTAAATACATAGTGTCAGGTGGTCATTAAGTCTCTGGAGAGGAAACCAATGACATCAAGGATGGCAAAACCTTGCCGTTTATCTCTTAGGGAGAGCGGATAGATGCAGTCTTAACCTATGCTGGGTACCTGGCCGTAGGAGTATTTCAGGCAACGAAAGATCACATCTGGTACACAGATGCCTCCTCCCTGTCGAAGGTGTTGGGGCTAGAGTATACGGAGTCAATACCAAAACCAATATATATCACAGAATGGGCATTTACAACTCCGTAACTTTGTCTCAGAGAAAATATTGGAAGAGTTCTCAAAGCTGCTCTTCTAGCCCTTAAAAGCTACGAAGTCACTTCAAAGCTAGTATGAGACTGCCTACAGCTATGACATCTGCTGGCAAACACAAACAGAGTCCACCTCGTTTGGATACCAGTTTACAGCGCTCAAACAGGAAACGAAATGCAACAAGCAAGCCAAAATCCTCCTACCAACTAATGTGTGGTACCCAAACATTGAGCTTCTTTTTGTAGCCAGCATTTCTTAAATGGTTCAAAACCGTTTGATGATGAAGGTTTAGTTCCTTGGCGATGTCATGGCTGCATATGTGACGGTCCTGGTCAATCTTTTCTATAATTTCATCGACTTTTTCAACGAGCGAGGTACATCTTTCACTTCGAAATTCTAAGAACGGAAGCAAGCGAACCATTTTTGTGATACACGAACTGATACAGCATAGTCTCCGTAAACTTCACAAATTTCATTGGTGGCATTCTTCCCTTTTTTATGCAAAAATTTCAAAATATAGCGAATTTCTTCACTTTTTTCACTCATTTTTGAACAGCTGTAACTTTTTTTCAATTTTTTTTTTTGAAATTAAAATGTCAATAACAGAATTGATTTAAACAATGGCCATTTCACAAACTCATAAATTTGTGTTTAAAAGGGTTTTTTAATACAATTTGTGATTTTTTTTTTCTATTTTTTGCGCCCAAATTCTGGGTATTACAAAATTGCACATGTTGCAAACTCGCAGAAAAACTAAACTCAAAGTAAATTTTGTTGGTAAATCTTTTATGCATACGCATTAAATATGTATATACATTTCTTTCGCATCACGAATACCAAGCGTTTCTGATAGACATGGAAATCACTACGTTAATTGTATGGTGATCCGTGAACCCAAACATATACCTGGGGCGATTAAATATAGTTCAGGAGAAGTTCTCCCTTTCTTCAATTTTATAATTTTGCAGTTCTCAATCAATTTTGGATATCCATCATTAAATTGATTGATTTTACCGGTTCTCACCTGCAATCGGTCGGTACAATATTCACTAGAAAAATATTAGAAAACGCTGTACTAATGCGAAAACATATTCGATTGCATCCGAAAGAATCAATACATATCCTAAAATATTGGGTTAGCCTGTCTAACATTTCACGGAAATCCCCAGTTACCTCCCTCTTTCGAGGTGTCTATGACTGAACCAATTGCTGTTTTACTTGAATTAACAATAAATGTATTATTTTTTACCTAATTTACTTCATCAGATTGAGGTTTTTTCCCATAGTTTTCCTCCGAAAAGACACTAAATTTTACTTAAAATTGTATTTTCAGTAGCAAGGTTTTAATAACCATATCTCTATGCCAGCTTGGGCAAATTAAACGGAATATTGTAAAACAAAAAGGTTTGTACTATGAAAGAACTATGTACTTACCTAATTTACTACGTGCTTTTGTGCGAACTATAGATTCAAAAGATCCATAAGATCCATAAGGATTTCAAAGCGTTGATATGGCGTCTCACGCTGGCACACGCGTCTGCACTTAGTCTCTATCAGCGAACTCCTACTCTCACCTCCACGTGGTGAAATCTGGGAGCCGAGCATCTTCGATCGAAGACGGGGTAACCAACCCCCGTGGGACGTCGTGGGCGGCTGCAGACGAGAGAGGGGGGAGAGTGTGCCTGTACCAGGGCTCATCTCTCTTTATGGATGGCGGCGGAGGAGCTGGAAACTGTCTGGCCAACGGCGGCATCCGAAACTCCAGTCAGACGGAGTTACCTAGTGCGCAGTCCTTCTAGAGCTACCTCGACATTTTCGGAGCACAGGTCTAGAAGGTTCTTTCAAGACCAGGTCGGGAGATCCCTATAGTTTTAGGGACAACGGCGGCGCTCACAGCCTCAGCGAGGTTACCGACACCGGATAAACCCGGATTCTCCTCCCGAGGGTTAAAGAATAGGGCCTGGCCTCCCAGTTGGTGGTTGTGCGTGGGGTTAACTCCCTCACCACGTAAAAATATTATGGTTCAGAGACAACCAACTACCTCGGATACGGACGGAGTTAATGTTGACGACCCCAGCAAACGTTACAAGGACAACGATTTTCGGTTCTGCACGTGGAATGGTAGGTCACATAACAGACCACGTGAAGCCGAAGAACTCGAGGAGGCCCTGGACTGCTACAAAGCAGACAGCACCGCAATCCAGGAAGTGCGGTGGAATGGGCCGGGCAAGAAGAGGATGAGAAACTTCGACATCTACTACGGTGATTGCAACAGGGAGAGGCGCTTATTTGGATGTGGATTTGTTGTTCGAGGCAGACTTAGGCAAAAAATCTTAAGCTTTGTCTGTAAAAGCGAACGCCTCATAACAATCCGCATCGAGGCTAAATTCGGGAACATCAGCCTGATTTGCGCCCACGCCCCGACAGAGGACAAAGATGACGACAGCAAGGATGACTTCTATGATCTCCTAGAAAGGACCTACGATCAGTGCCCCAGCTTCGACACCAAGATCGTTTTAGGAGATTTCAACGCACAGCTGGGCAAGGAAGATATCTTTGCTAGAATCATCGGGAAACATAGCCTGCACGACAACACGTCCGAGAACGGACTCAAGCTGTTGACTTCATAACCGACTGAAACCTCTTTGTAGCCAGTACTCGGTTCCCACACCTCAACATCCATAAAGGGACCTGGCGGTCCCCTGATCAATCAACCGTCAACCAGATTCATCATGTTGCGATCGACGTCAGACACTCTTTCAGCATTCGTGATGTCCGAACGTTCCGAGGAATAAACATCGACTCGGACCATTTCCTTGTTGTAGCCAAGGTAAGAACTCGGATATCAACAAAAAGTCGAGGAAGGACACCACGGTTTGACTTCGGAAAGCTACAATCGCAACTGACTGCTGTGATCTTTGCCGATCGAGTCTCCCGGAATCTCTCTCTAAGTTCATCGCCACCTGCGCAAACAATCGAAGAAGATTGGAGGCGTTGTCAAAAAGTCATCACAGATGCTGCCACTGATGTGCTGGGTTTTACGACACCACCTAGAAATAACCCATGGTTTGACAACGAGTGTAGGCTGGCACATGCAGCGAAGCTGGAAGCCTACAAAGCAACGCTGCAACGAACGACGATAGCTGTTCGTGAGCTCTACGAACAGAGACGAAGGGATGAGACCCGGCTTCTCAGGAGAAAGAAGAAAGAGAACGAGAAGCGCGCGATCGAGCAGATGGAGAGGTGCTACGGTAGGAACGATGTCCGAAAGTTTTACCAGAGGGTGAAACAGTTATCCAGTGGATATAGGGTTCGGACAGAAGCCTGCCGGGACGAGGATGGACAACTAGTAGTAGAGTCGCAGTCGATACTGAGAATTTGGAAGAACTACTTCTGCAGACTGCTAAACGGCGATGATGACACCACTTCCGCTGTCAGGCAGAATTTCCTACTCAATATGGACGATGATCGACGAGAATTCCGTCCCCCCGACTTAGACGAGGTCAAGATAGCAATATCAAGACTGAAGTCCAACAAAGCTGCCGGTGCGGACGGATCGCCCGCTGAAATTTTCAAGTCAGCTGGAGATGATCTGGTTGGGCGTATGCACTAGCTCATCTGTAAGATATGGTCGGAGGAGAGCATGCCCGATGAGTGCAACCTCAGTATCGTTTGCCCGATCCATAAGAAAGGAGACCCCTTTGACTGCGCCAACTATAGAGGGATAAGTCTCCTGAACATCGCCTACAAGATCTTCTCTGCCGTTTTGTGTACTCGCCTGAAGCCGTTTATAAATAACCTGATAGGTCCTTATCAGTGTGGCTTCAGGCCAGGGAAGTCCACCATCGACCAGATTTTCACACTACGGCAGATCCTGGAAAAGACCCAAGAGATGCAGATCGACACCCACCATCTTTTTGTCGATTTCAAGGCCGCATATGACAGCGTGCATAGGGACGAGCTATACAACGCCATGTGTAGTTTTGACATTCCTGCCAAACTCGTTAGGTTGTGGAGGATGACGATGGAGAATTCTCGCTGCTCCATCAAGGTCGGTAACGAACTCACCGAGACCTTCAATGTCAAAAAAGGATTTAGACAACGACGACGAGACGAGAAGATCGTGCAAGACTCACACGCCAACACTAGAGGCACGATCTTCCAGAAGTCCGTACAACTGCTAGCATACGCGGATGACATTGACGTGATTGGCAGAACACAGCGAGCCGTCAATGAGACGTTTGCTGGCATTGAGGCGGAGGCGGCTAAATCGGATCTAGCGGTGAATGAGGGCAAAACGAAGTATATGCTGTCATCAAGAAAGGACACACAACATCGACGGCTTGGACAGAGTGTCCCAATGGGCAGCTATAACTTCGAGGTAGTCAAGGACGTCGTCTAACTCGGGTCCGCAGTAAACAGTACAAACAACATCATTACCGAGATCAAACGCAGGGTAGCTCTGGCCAACCGCTGTTTGTATGGGCTCAAGAGGCAATTGAGTAGTAGAGCCATCTCTCGAAGGACCAAGCTGACTTTATACAAGACCTTGATCATCCCAGTCCTGCTGTACGGCGTGGAGGCATGGACAATCTCAAAAGCGGATGAGGAAGTCCTTGGTATCTTCGAGAGACAAGCTTTGCGTGCGATCTTTGGTCCTGTTGACGGTTTCTGGGGAAGGAGATTTAACTACGAACTGTAATGGGCTGTACAGCGACATGAGTCTAGTTAGGCGTCTTCGGATCCAACGCCTAAGATGGCTAGGCCATGTAGAGCGTATGGACAACTCAGCTCCGGCCCGGAGAGTCTTCGACTCCGAACTCGTGGGACAACGCAACAGAGGACGCCCGCGTTTAAGGTGGCGCACCCAGGTGGAGTCAATCACAAGTCGTAGCATAAGAATTGTTTTGTTCCATACGCCACTTTTGACGTTTTTAAGTTAGGAACGGATTCTTTGTTAATTTGTTATGATCTTTTTAAATCTGTATTAATAAGTATTGGTTTGTGCCACCTCCATTTTTTTGCTTTCCACGTGTATGGAAAAATCAAAAACGAAGGAGGTTGGACACAAATCCAAAAAGTAGACTTTTGCGAATTAACGTACATAGTTTAGGTTTGGCAAAACACTTTGAAAATTTTTAAGTGAACTCTACATATTAAGCAAAACTTTCAAATTAAGCAAAAACTTCAAATTAAAAAAAAAAGTATAAGGACACAACTTTTCACACAGATTCGGAGTACGAAGTACGCGAACTTTTAAATGCGTTGTTCTTGAGAAAGCGCCAATGGGGTGTGGAACAAACCAATTCTCGGGCGACGAAGTACAAATTTGTGGTTGTAATTTGTGGTTAGGTCATCTTAGTCCTTTACACTACCAACACATCAACATCATCATCATCTCCTGACCCGCCAGCTCCACTAAAGGGGTCGCGGGGGTTATGCCCAAGCGTAACCAGCCGAGCTTATGGACTTGGTTCAACCACCTCAACCGGGGTCTACCAAGTGGTGGCCTACCTGAAGGAATCGCATTCAAGGCCCGCCTCGGAAGTCGTGATGGTGGGGACATACGTGCTACGTGACCAATCCAACGAAGCATAGTTCTTTCCGTTCGGAGAAGCAGCCGCTCAACGTTGAGTTCCTCGCGCAATGTCGTTTTTCTCACCCTATCCCGGCGAGTAATTCTCACAACAGCACGAAGAAATCTCATCTCAGCAGCTTGTATTCGCGATCTTATTCTATTGGTCATTACCCAAATTTCATGACCATAGTTGAGAGTTGGAAACTGTCAACTTGGCTTTCACACTAAGCTCGGCCATCCTGATTACAGATCTCCCAAGCTGTGTCGAAACTAGCCCAGCTTGACCGATCCTACAGGAAACTTCAGTATTACTCCTCCCATTACTCGTGAAGAAGACACCTTAAACCTTTCCACTTTAATGGGTTCTATGGGACTCAACTAACATGTAGAGTGCATTGAATATGCGTTCTGGAAATTACCATAACCTCTGATCTATCCACGTTAACCTTCATCCCATCCTGGGTCCAACAAGCCTCTCCAGCTGGCACGGTCTCTGGCTAGCTTTCGATTTTTTGTTTTGCTGCAACATCCAGTCCACATAAACAATGAAAAGGAGAGGTGACAAGACCCACCCTTGGTGAAGTCCAGTCGAACGCGTACGGTGAAAGGTCTTTATTGAGTTTGGGTATAGAGAATGAATGGCCCTCAAAAAAGGACCCTTAATCCCATACTCCTTCAGAACACTCCAGAGTTTACCTCGAGGAACTCCGTTATATGCCCTTTCCAAATCTACAAAACAACTGTAGATGGGTTTGACATACTTCCAAGCCTGATCAAGTACCATTCTTAGAGTCAAAAGATGGCCGGTTGTACTTCTGCCGGGACAAAAGCCGCATTGTTCATCCCCCATCCTTGGCTCGAACATAGCTCTATAACGCGCTTCCAAAACCTTAGCGTAGACTTCGCCGGGGAGACTTAAGAGGGATATGCCCCTGAAGTTGGAGCAGTCTCTTTTGTCACCCTTCTTAAAAAGAGGTGCAATCACCGCTGTTTGCCAATCGCCTGGTGCCTTACCGCATTCCCAGGCCACCTTAATAACATGAGAAAACTCCCTCTTTACCCATTGCCTTAAGCATTGCTGGCCGGATTTCATCCACACCAGAGGATTTGCCAACTTTTAGCGTATCTATCGCCAAAATGACTTCCTCCACCGTCACCACTACCAACACATATTTTCGATAATTGAATTTCGATGAGTGTATATCAGGAGACCGTTTGATAAAGAAGAGAAGTAAAGCGTAAAAAGACCATAGGGCTTTCTTTCTGTCGACCAGATTTTAACACAACTGTATACATCACGTTTGTTAAAGAACAGAGCCGGCTTTATATGATCGTCAATTGCTCGTCCAACAGTCTGCAGATGGATCTATGCGGAACCTAACCAAGACCATGATCGACGTGGCTCATCGAGAGGAGTGTAATTGTCCATGTCCTTGTCTAACTATATGGCTGTTATTGCATTTCTCAAGTGGTGAGGGTCTCAACTGGTGGTGAGACTTCACCATACTTATCAAAAAACTTACCCATTGCAGATGTAACTCCCGACCCACCGATCGCCACAACAGCTCCCATCAGACCAGCGCTAGCAGTCAATAATTGCGCCCGCGCAGCATCCCATCTAGTGAAACCGGAACGCAACAGAATTGCGAAATCTCCCCCTTCATGAGGAATTTCGTGTACTGAAAGGGAAAGAAAGTCTAGACAGTTTCAGAACTCGTGTCATTCAAGAACTGCCTTCTCACATAGTATCGCAAACGTAGCCAAGACGCCATGCCTGAAGGAAACCAAGAATGATCCGGCTACAGCCAGACCATGGGTGAAGTTGTCAATCGAGTTGGCCAGCAAGTTCAGGTATCCAGCAACTTCCTTGCGCTGCTCTTTCAGTTTCTCCTCGCGCTGTCGCAAATAGCATCCGTTCGGCATGTCCTCGATATCGCACCCACCTCCGCAGCCGAGAGATGTTTGTCCCTCAATCACCTTGCCACCTGTTCTTCGCAGCAGACAATTCGTTATCTCAACGCACTTCAAAAGCAGCAGCTGTGTACGCAGACTTTTGGCAGATAATTGAAGAAATCCCGATAAGACTGTGATTAATCAGTCATTTCGCACAACATTGTAATTCAGATTAGCCGAGGTAATGGGTTTTCAGTTTGGAATTATCTCACACCGGGAGGTTATCGGAAGGCACTTCAATTCAATTTTGAATGAAAATACAATAATCGCTTTTTCTCCCAGTTCCAAGAGGAAGTTGAGTAATGAAGTTGTTTCTCGAAAGAGCGACGGACCTTGATAAGGCCTTGATTGTGCTAGCGCTGGGGTTGTAGAGGTATTGACGATATCGAAAGCGAATGAAGAAAAACTGGGTCGAGAGAAGAACTGATGATTCCCGAACTGATGACGTTGATTCCGTTTGGTAAAGGAGAAGAGAAGTAGCGATAGATAGAAATGTTGTCATCTTCGAATTCTATTCATTCTCCACTATGTTGGAGTGATGGTAGACGGTAGAGTAAGATCCAAGCGAACTAGGTTGGAGTAAAGTTATAAGTACAGCGAAGTTGCTCGTAGACTGACTTAAGTGGCAGTGACACGATGTTTGTCCTCAGTGCTCCAGATACGCGCGCCAAGTTGGTTGAGGGCTTTCTCCACATAGGTGCGTCACCTTAAACTTGGGCGCTGCTTTGTTGCGTTATCCCACGGGTTCGGAGTCGAAGACTCATCGGGCCGGAGCTGAGTTGTCCATATGCTCTATATGGCTTAACCATCTTAGGCGTTGGATCCGTAGACGCCTGACTAGGTTCATGTCGCTGTACAGGCGACCGAACAGTTCATGTTAAAATCTTCTTCTCCAAAAACCGTCAACGCAAACAAGACCAAAGATCGCACTCAGAGTTTTTCTCTCGAAAAGTTGGAGTGCTAGTTGGAGATGCTTGTTCGTTAAGGCCAGATCCATGCCGGACTGGAAAAGAAGAATCCGGGAGTAGTGAAACTTTTGACTCAGACTTCAGCTCAGAATATCACCGTTAGCAGTGCAGCACTTATGAGTTGAAGGAGAACTTTGGCACTTTGTCAAGCTATACGGAAATTGATTGGCATAAAATCGAACTTGTTGACATGCTTATCGAAATCTAAGTTCCCATTGACCATCTGAATGGAAGTGGGCTGGACGTTGTGTTACAGAAAAAAAGACAATCTCGGTTGTCGTCCGACAAAAAAAGACGACAAAAATTCCAAGTGCTAAGGATCGGCCAAAAGCAGATCATTGTCGATCCCATTTCGACTGACTGAAACTTGTCCATTCGTCAATTAACGACTTCATTTCAGACGTTGAGAGCTCTTTAAGTTTACGGCCGACATTTAACGACCCCTCGTTCGCGGAGCCAATGAACGACTATTAAACGACAGTGGAATGCAGGAATATGAGAGCCAGGGCATATTAAACCAACCTCCACGCGCAGTCAAAAACGGAAGAGCCATGTTCCAGTTTGCATGTTTTCCGTTCACGTGGACGTCAACAAGTCAGGACATCAATCTTAAGAACATCTCATCGTCCTCGGTCCTCAATCTGTTTATTCCCGGGGTCCTGGGAAGCATGTCAAAGCATTCCTGACCACCGCGAATATATGAGTTCCCCTGCCAGTCAAATCCGATCGGAACATGCTCCTTCACCTGCCGGCGATTGTGGTTCCTCACGACTTGCCCCTCGGCGTCCAGATTTTTGTCCACCTTCCGTCGAGGCAGTACACTTTCCCAGGACTTCATCAAATATATGACTTTATGCGCCTTGGGACTAGTTCATGTAAAGTCATAACTCGCCCAATAGGACACATGTCGGAGAGCATGCGCACCTCATCGGAGTTGCATATGTTCCGCGGCTCGTTAAGGAGACGTTTTGGTTCCCGAACCCTGCACATCTGCCGCATGTCGAGTGAGTTAGAGGCCAGCACGAGGGTCATTAAGCCGCATAATGCAGTAAGTCCACACACGTGCCCCCTCCCACCTGGACGATCGAGTGGATGTCATGCGGTGCAGTTCCCGCGGTGCCATGCGGCACAAATCCATTCGAGTTGCACTCTCGGGGACCTGCGTGCGCCAAATCGCCAGATTTGAGAAATAGAACAGCACACAACTGTCATATGCGTCGGCCGCATCGACCTCCATCGGTGTGAACTTGTTTTGCCATATCTATCGCAGTTCCCGGTGGTCCGGCAAGCCGCATAGCATCACTCATTCCGGCTCCGGCGAGACCGTGCAACGTGCATATATGCGAAATGACGGTGTGGGTGGCAACAGTGGAGATCATGCCCACGGGCCATCAACCATGATATGCGGTGTGAGTGGAGCGCTCCACTTTCGACGGCGCGTCGAGCACAGACGCTTGTCCCACCGAAGCGCAGCTTCATCAGCGCACAGCTGTGTCCACCCGGAACGGAGTGACAAATTGCGACTGAGTTGGGACCACTGCCGCCGTCGTGGAGGTAATTCAATCGGTCACGGTCCCGTTGTCACTTGTTGCCGGGGTCTGATGTGTGTGTGTTTTGAGGGTGCTTGAGCGAGTGGTTTCGGCGAACAGGTGGCGCGGGAACTTGATTTGATGTCAGTTGGGGGTCAGCGAGGAGTGCCGGGATGGTTCAGAGTGGCTGATGGGATCATCGGCAGGATGTTGGTTGACATTGCTTGTTTGCATCACAATTAAGGCATTTATCTCCTCAAAGGGTCGATTAAAAGGACATTGGCTCACAGGTTCCCTTTAAACAAACACATCATCGGAATTGAAATATTTCACGAGGCGCAAGCCAGGCGACAAAGGATCCTGTTGGCTCCAGAACAGACTTCAAAGTCAGTCCTCAAAAGATCTGAAGACTGTTAAAGCAATTTTCTTTCAATTGATGGTAATGGAGGAGCTGATTCGTTGACGCAATGACACTCCTTTCGTCCACTCTGCAGTTAGGGCGATAAAGACTCTTGAGACAAAAGAATACATGGTGATTAAAAGAATGTGCAAGAGCATTAAACGCGCATAATTATCATCCACTAAGAAGTGTGATTTCTTTAACATCGTCCTGTAGAAGATTGTGTAAGACTCACACGCCAACACTAGAGGCAGAACATATCTAGCCCTTGTAGGATAAGCGAGCGAGTCAAATGAAACTACTTGAGAGAAGATGTCCTACTTACGACAGTTTATTGAGAAGGAAGAAAATTGACATGACGGGTTATATTTATACTTTCATATGAAGCGGTACGCTTATGTAAAAGAAATGAGATAGTGTGAGCATCACACGATATGACAATAGCTTCTTATGACAATAGTTTCTTACTTTCGGTTAATATTTACTTCTGACAATCTTAAGTATGTGTTATACGAGAGCACTTACAGTAGTGTACAAAAAAATGCCTACACCCTCTTTACTAGTATGTACTAAGATGTCCTGTTCGATCCTGTTTTGGCAGCCTTCACATTGAGGTTATATGTGAAGAGAAATGTATTAAGATGTGCACATTTGAAATACATATATTTACCACGTCCACCAACCGTCCCTAGATGTCCCTCCTCCTCCGGCCATCCTGAAAAAAGAAAAGGAAATTTTTTTCAAACAAAATAGCTTTCGGTGTCATCTTCAAAACCAAGTGGCTTAGTTAGTGACACCACGCATTGTAAACAAAAACAAATAACCTTTTTATTAATCCTTTTATCCCCATGTTGTGAATTGTCCAATTTGGTGTTGTAGTAGTAGTAGAATTGAAGAATTGTTTGGTATGTCCATACTAGTAGTCAAAAATATAATTATAACACATGAAATTATACTTACATGATTAATGGCTGAAACACAATAGTGCGTTTGCGCTGGCGTTGGCTTTCAGCACACACAATTCAATGGCCAAGCACAAAATACAGCGTCGACCTGCGTCAGTGTATAATGAGAGATATTGAGAGGATTGTAATAAAACGTAAAACGTAAGTCCATCGCATGTCATTAATTAACATGTTGAATATTTTTTGACAGAGGGGTGCGCTGTGAGAGTGATTTTCTCCCAGATTGAGAGGATTTTGTATCAACTGTCATTTAAGAAACGAAAACAGCTGATTAAAAATAATTTAACGACAAAAGTAATTTGAAATGAGTGTATGCAGAAAGGCTGAAATATTTTTCATCTAGTAGATGAGAGAGAGAAGAGCTAATAAATTGAGTATTTATTTCAACGCAGTGCGTCATCGTAACATAAAGTCGGCTGGCGCAGCGCACTATTGTGTTTCAGGCATAATACACGTCCACTTAACAATAACAAAACAACAACAACTGACGTTTGACCCACGATCAAATTTTTTATTTTAGGAAATCCCATTAGAGATCTACGATATACAGTGTGTGCTGTGTGATGCAAATAAAAAGAAAAAACAAACACAAAACAAGGGAAGGTGAGGTAAAAGTTTTCACAAGAACAATCCAGAACATGCATTTGTTCGTAATTTATATAAAATTTCAATGTGTCCAGTTTTCTTTCTTTTTTGTATTTTAATTGAATTACAATTTGAGTTGCACATTTAGTTTTGTTTGATTTAATTTTTTTTTGAGTATTTTTTGGATTAAAATTGAATTGTTGTTTTATAAATCTTGCTTTAGTGCTTGTGTGTGAGTGTTACCCGCGAAAAAGAGGGATTGTTCCCCAAAATAATTTTCACAGGTAGAACCTTCACCGTGCTGCGCGCAGGACGTCGGGGAACGATAAACCGTGAGCAGCAGTAGAGTCTCTTTACGTTGTGTGGCGGCTATAACTTTAGCCAGGGTTGGAACCCTCATAGTTAGTTTTATTTTTCTTTGCATTTTTCTTAGTGATTATTGTAACATAGTTTGTAGGTTAAGTTTTTGATGATAATGAATTGTATGTTCATTAAATGAAAGCGAATATGTTTTATTTAACTGTGTGATTCGTCTTTGCCGATATGTGTGTGTAGGGTAGGGGAAGGCCGTCTTCTTCGGGGTACTTGACAGGGTGGAACGTTAGGCTGTGGCTAACGTCTCCGCCAAGGGGCTATCTCCCACAAAATTCGCCAAGGGAGGTACCAACGGTCACGTCGATTGACATGAAAGGTGGGCTGGCGACACAGTTGGGTTCTTTACGAACCTTGATCGCCAAACGACACTGGAAGGGAACTGACTCGGCTTAGGGCTGAGCTAGTTAGTTTTAAGTTAGACAAGGCTTAGGTTAGTTTTAGATTTAAGTTAAGGTAGGTTAGCTTAGGCATAGATTAGGGTAGATAGCTTAGCTCCGCGAGCCCTCTTCCGGTCTCTTTTGGTGGTAGAGGCATAGGCTTTGAACACACTTTAATCTTTCACTTTCCTATCTCTTCTACTTCTTCTCCTTCCTATTTTTAGTCGTCCGTCTGTGGTCTGCTTTAGGGTGTTAGGGTTCTTTTCTTTTCCTAGCTCTCCTCTACCATATCTAGCTACAGTCACGAGATTTTTTTGTTTGCAAATGTTTGGTTTATAAGGGAGGGGACAAGAACCTCCACGTCCGACGAGCTTAGCCGTGCAACCACAAGCGTGCCGCGCGCCGTCCTCCTCCTCGGCAGTGAAGCTATCCGCTTAGCCTGCTGCAACTATCCCCGTAATATTAGCTGTGTTCATCGGAAACTAAGCAATAGCACCAAATTCTTGGCCTCATTCTGACCACGAAGTTAAGCTGGATACTTAACATCCAGAAACCCATCAAAAAACCTGGGCGGCCCTATATAATCAAGCTATAGGCTGCATATGGGGTCTACAGCCGCGTATGGTTCACGGGCGTATGGTATGATCTAATGGACCGCGATAGACAACTGCAAACCGCTCGAAAAGGGTGCAGTGAATGGCAATCAGCGGAGCAATGCGATCGACCCCTTTCCTGCCCATAACTACACTTCACAACCTCCCGCCGATAGATCTCTTAGGCACCCAGCACCGTGCCTAAGAGAAGGAGCACAGATCCGGACACTCTACCATCTTCGATGAATTTGGATCCCAACGAGAAAACACCGACATGTCTCAACCAGCATAATCCCTAAAATCTTACTGGACGTCTGAATTTTCACAGATGGACCGATGATGAAAGAGAAAGCTGACAATTGCAGTGCCATCTCGTCTCGCTTGGAGGTTCCATATTTCTGCGGATTGAGAGAACTAAGTAAGATTAGCATTAGTCAACGTCATCGCCTTATTAAAGGCTTCGCGAATTAGGATGCACCAGATATTTGTGATATTCCTATTTAAGGAAGTCAGCCTCATTAACCTATCCTAACCTAGCTAAGCTTTTCCACAGGCTTCACTACCATGTACAGGGCATTGAACATGCGTTCTGGAAATTGCGAATTCATTTGATTTGTCCACGCTACAACACACATGGATGCGATTACGTAACAGTGCTTGTTACAGCCTTCAGCTTCTTCAGGGAAAGATGGCCCAAAACATGGCCTCGACCCAATTGGCGCTTCATGAAGTCACTCCTCAAGAGTTTACTGGACGTATCATGCATACCTACCAATTGCGGGCTCTCGTCTCTGCTGATCTGTGGAACTCAAGCATTTCCGGTCGCATGAAAGTATTTCAAACCGCATTTGTACAGGATAAGGTTCAGTTTTCATAAAAAGAAGAAGCACTGAAGAAGGACAACTGCCGACTGCTTTTGATCAAAGTTCCGACCAAAAGGCATGGAAAATCTGATAGATTTCTTGTAGGAGATTTAATTTGAAATCACATCAGCAACGCAGAGGATAATCCAAGGAAAAAACCAAACACCGCCAGCAACTATGTGGAAACATTTCAAAATTGCTGAAACCGGCTGCAGTCGAACGTCATTGCAAACATAACAATTTCAATCAGATCTGTGCGACTGATGAGCCCTCACGATTGGGTCACGTACACCTGAGCAATGACGAACGTTGCCCGCCCTCCCCACTGCTCGTCCACTTGAGTGTGTGCTTAGACAACAATGCAACTCTCCGCGCCGCAGAAGGTGGATGCGAAAGTTAATGACCGCCATTACCGCCTCAGTAACGAATTGCTTGCAATTACTTGAGCGAACGAAAGAGAAAGCACGTTCGCACACCGCCGCCACCGCCGCCGCTGTGAGCCTTCAACGCCGACTAATAACTTCTATAAAGAAAGATCTATGCGCTGGCAATTTCAATGGCATCCAGTCGGCCGGGCAGCGGCCCAGGCGGGAGCGCGTAAAAGATGAACATTTCGCCACCACTATTTACCTGCCAGACGGGCAATAAAATGGCATCAATCCATTCCATCTATTGGCAATTCCGCAAGTCCTGGGGCCGGAGCTGCGGCCGCAGGGCTGGCAAAGCCACTCAGACACAGTGCCACGACCGCAGCGATGACAATAAAGTACGAGAAGATATAGTGGCATATTGTGTCGGCGAAGACGACGACGCGCGGCTTCCTCGTTGGGAAGGAAGGCTGGTGCCTGGACCGTCCAAGTCCTCGGCATACTGATCCATTGATGGGGCGATCGATTTATTTACTCCACCAAGCGGTGTTTCGACAGCTTTGGTCACAATCCCTCGCTTCGCTCAGCGCTCACACCTTTTGTTGCGACCCGACGACGGGGTGCAGTGTCATGCCGTGGCTTTCGTTATTAATGGCGCCACCGCAGGTCCACCGGAACATCCATACAGAAGTCTCACCGGGGAGCGTCACAAACAATTGATTCCTCATGGCGTCGTCATCGTCAGCGCCCAGCGACAGGACAACCGCGACAACCACGCGATTTTATTGCCGGAAAAGGATGACAATAAACTGGACCATGATTTGTGCGCTGTCGCTGGAGCCTGCGCGATTTTGTGCGACTCCCGCCTTCGATTTATTGACGGAATGTTTGCTCGCCCGGCAGGGGGCGGCGAAGTTTAGCGAGTGGGTTGTAATTGGTGGCTATGGGTAGGTGGTGTGGTGGTTTCGCGGTATGTCATGCGGACAGGGATCTAGGAGCGACGTCTTCCGGAACTCCAACAACTTCCTGCGGAGATGTTGATGAGAAAAAGCGACGTGAGAGCGGTCAACTGTGGGCTGTGTGATGATGAAAGCTGAATCCACAAAACCACTTACCCCACATTCCATTCAAACCGAAAAAAAAACACTCATCGTTCCAACTCACCACTCACTATCCTTTGATTTCTCAAATTCCTTCCGCAACTGGTTCCAGCACAAAGTCTCTCCCGTAACCCACATCCGGGGATACGAAACCATGAATTATGGCTGCACAGCGCCTGAAGGTGTTCAGATTTATTTATTGGATCATTCATTAGATAGAACGTTAATTCTCGCCTCGTTCTCGCCTCCCTACAAAAACAAAAAAAACGCTCCTCCGCCGCCGCCACGCCGATCCACTCTGATGTGCGGTTGGTTTTCGCGAGCTAATCCGCACCGGCAGCAACTGGCACGGCCGCACACACCGCTGACGGGCGAATTCCAATTTGCGCTCGCGATTGTATTGTTCTGCCGTGTTAAGGCGATGATTTCATCGCGCGTTCTAATGACTCAATTTTCACGAGCATCTTACGGGCGTATCCCTCGTTCGTTATGCCCCCCTGCTCGAGACGGTAATTGTAATGATCGCGGTTATGATGTAATTGCATTCCTGGGCACACACTCAGTTAACGAGTTAATTGTTTGATTGAGTTATTCAGTGGGGTAATGTGGAATTTGCTGGAAAATAGAAAAAAAAATGGTCTGGTTAGTTGCGTGGACTTCGGATTGGGCTTCGATGGCTCTTGTAGTTGTGTTCGCAAAGTACAGGAGTGACTTTTGAGAAACAAGTGCATCGAAGCGCAGATTCATCATTGGATATTCTTGTCCTTTATTTGGCGCTTCGGTCCAATGTGGGGCCTGCCCCTCAACCAACAAGCCTCTCCAACTAGCACGGTCTTTGGTTAGTTGCCTCTAGTGTCGAACGCCAAGTTGGCTGAGGTCCTTCTCCACCTGGGTACGGCAACTTAAACGCGGGTGTCTTCTGTTGCGTTGTCCCACTGGTTCGGAGTCGAAGACTCTTCGGGCCAGAGCTAACTTGTACAAACGCTCTACATGGCCTAGCCATCTTATTCGTTGGATCCGAAGACGCCTGACTAGACTCTTGTCGCTGTACAGCCCGTACAGTTCGTGGTTGAATCTTCTCCTCCAAAAACCGTCAACAGGACCAAAGATCGCACGCAAATCATATATTTATATTTAATTGGATGTAGTATCCGAAATACAAATAAAGAAAGAGAGGAAGAAATTAAATCAAAAGAACACACTTGCAACAAAATGTTGCTGGAATTTTGGTTTCAGATGTTCCAGTGAGCGGAAATCACATACGCCGCCGAAAAGAAGGGCTTTTGTTTGATCACAAAAAACAACAACAACAAAGTTTTCATTTTTTTTTAGGTCTTCAAATAAATGTCTGCAAAGTTACAAGCCAAAAAAATAATTTGCATATGTTCATTTACCAGCAGATTGAAAACCGTCAAAATTTGAAATCGAGAATGGGGGTGGGTCTAGTTGAAACATTTACTTTAAAAAGGAAAGAATCTTAACCATTAGCTGGAAGAACTTGACATGATCTCGTCGAACTGGAGACTGCCTCGATTTGATCGATCCCTTTACCGATCAATCGTTTTCGCACTGTGAGTTCAAGTGGTTATTCCCCATGATACGCAGAATACAAGGTAACTTCTTCCCAAACCTTATTTTTTTCATTCGCTTTTTTGTGTGACGTCACGTGTATCCTACAAATCTATCAGTTATATATGATTCATTTCAAATGGCAATTGGCCCAAATGGCAATTTGGTTGCAATACAAATAGTAATGAGAGAGAAAACACAGACAGTGAAGTGAAACTTTTTCGTTTCCCGAAATATCCAAAAGCGGCAAATATTTGGACGCACAAGTGTGGAAGAAAAGACAAAGTGAATCTGAAAACAGCTTTCATTTGCTCTAACCGCTTCACTAAGGAACAATTTTAGACACGAATTGCTTAATTATTGTCCTAAGAATGCAAGGATTTTGAGGGATGAACGCTGCCTCGAGCCCACCTCAAGAGAAAGTTAAAAAAGCGATGAAAGGGCACAAGGGAGGGCATGGGCCTTTGCATCCAGGGCAAAGTTGTTGATTGCTCTCAACTTGGCGAGATGCCAGCAACGATCCCTATTAAATTCACAGGTCAAGTTGACATACAGCCTCCTCGCGGCGCCCTCTGGATAGCCTTTAAAGCAACCGCTTAGAGGTGAACTAATGTATGCAGCGGCCCCCTTAAGCAGGGGCTTAAGCCAGGACCCGGTTCCCCAGGTTCGGCGGTTGCGCGTGGGGTTAACTTCCCCACTGTGTAAAAAAAACTACTAGTTCCGAAACGAAGAGAAGCCTCGGATACGGATGACCCTACTGCTGACAACCATGGGCAACGAAATAAGGACAACGAAAAACGGTTCTGCACGTGGAATGTGAGGTCCCTGAACAGACCGCGTGCAGCCGATGAACTTGCGGAAGCCCTCGAAGCTTATCAGGGGAGGCTGTGGGATGATCCGGGCAAAAAGAGGATGAAAACTTTACTTCGGCGATTGCTACAAATAGCGAAGGCAGCGCTTAATCGGATGCGGGTTTGTTGTTCGAGGCAGACTTAGGCAAGAAGTCTTAAGCTTTAAATACATAAGCGAGCGCCTCATAACAATCCACATCAAGGCTACATTCGGCAACATCAGCCTGATATGCGCCCACGCCCCAACGGAGGATAAAGATGACGACAGCAAAGACGACTTTTACGATCTCCTAGAAAGAACGTACGATCTATGCCACAGCTACGACACCAAGATCGTTCTAGGAGATTTCAACGCAAAGCTGGGCAAGGAAGACGTCTTTGCTAAAGTCATCGGGAAGCACAGCCTGCACGACAACACGTCCGAGAACGGACTCAGGCTTTTGGACTTCGTAACGGGGCGAAACCCCTTTGTAGCCAGCACGCGGTTCCCTCACCTCAACATCCACAAAGGGACCTGGCGGTCTCCTGATCAATCAACCGTCAACCAGATTGATCACATTGCGATCGACGTCAGACACTCCTCCAGCATTCTCGATGTCCGAACATTCCGAGAAGCCAACATCGACGACTTGTTGTAGCCAAGGTAAGAACACGGATATCGATAGGACAACGGAGTAGAGCAAGACCAAAACAGTTTGAAGTCGGAAAACTACAATCGCCGATCGAGTCTCCCTAAAGCTCTCAGAGAGTCCAACCCTGCCAGGCGAAACAATCGACCAACAATGGAACCGTTGTCGAAACGCCATCAGAGAAGCTGCATCTGATGTGCTGGGTTTTAAAACGCCACCCCAAAAAACCTCTGGTTTGACAACGAGTGCAGGCAGGCACACTCATCGAAGCAAGCAGCATTCAAGGTGACGCTGGACAGAAGGACGAGAGCGGTTCGTGAGCTCTACGAACTTAAAAGAAGGGAAGAGCACCGGCTTCTCAAAAAGAAAAAGAAAGAGCATGCATGCAAGCGTGCGATCGAGGACATGGAGAGGTCTTACGGCAGAAATGACGTCCGAAAGTTTAACCAACGGGTAAAACGACTATCGAATGGATACAAAATTCGGACAGAAACCTGTCGTGACGCAGAGGGACAACTCGTAGCAGATTCGCAGTCGAATCTTGAAGGATCATTTCTGTAGACTGTTAAACGGCGAGGAAGACTCCAATACCGCAGTCAGGCAGAATGTTCCACTTAACGCAATTGACGATGATCGACGAGAATTCCGTCCCCCCGACCTAGGCGAAGTCAAGATAGCGATATCGAGACTAAAGTCGAATAAAGCTGCTGGTGCAGACGGACTGTCTGCGGAACTGTTTAAGGTAGCTGGAGATGAGCTGGTAAGGTACATGCACCAACTCATCTGTAAGATATGGTCGATCCACAAGAAAGGGGACCCGTTTGACTGCACCAACTATAGAGGGATAAGTCTCCTTAACATCGCCTATAAGATCCTCCCTGCCGTTTTGTGTGAGCGCCTGAAACCATTCGTCAACAACCTGATAGGTCCTTATCAGTGCGGTTTCAGGCCGGGGAAGTCCACACTCGACCAAATGTTCACATTACGGCAGATCCTGGAAAAAAACCCAAGAAATGCAGATTGACACCCACCACCTATTCGTCGATTTCAAGGCCGCATATGACAGCGTGCATAGGGACGAGCTATACAACGCCATGTCTAGTTTTGACATTCCTGCCAAACTCGTCAGGTTGTGCAGGATGACGATGGAGAATTCGCGCTGCTCCTTCAAGGTCGTTCACGACCTCACCGAGACCTTCAATGTCAAAAAACGATTTAGACAAGGCGACGCGCTGTCATGTGATTTCTTTAACATCATCCTGGAAAAGATCGTGCAAGACTGACACGCCAACACTAGAGGCACGATCTTCCAGAAGTCCGTACAACAGCTAGCATACGCGGATGACATTGACGTGATTGGCAGAACACATCGAGCCGTCAATGAGGCGTTTGCTGGCATTGAGGCGGAAGCGGCTAAAATGGGTCTAGCGGTGAATGAGGGCAAAATGAAATGTATGCTGTCATCAAGAAAGAACACACAACTTCGACGGCTTGGACAGAGTGTACCAATGGGCAGCTATAACTTCGAGGTAGTCAAGGACTTCGTCTAACTCGGGTCCGCAGTAAACAGTACAAGCAACATCATTACCGAGATCAAACGCAGCTCTGGCCAACCGCTGTTTCTATGGGCTCAAGAGGCAAGTGAGTAGTAGAGCCATCTCTCGAAGGACCAAGCTGACTTTATACAAGACCTTGATCATCCCAGTCCTGCTGTACGGCGCGGAGGCATGGACAATCTCAAAAGCGGATGAGGAAGTCCTTGGTATTTTCGAGAGAAAAGCTCTGCGTGCGATCTTTGGTCCTGTTTGCGTTGACGGTTTCTGGAGGAGAAGATTCAACCACGAACTGTACGGGCTGTACAGCGACATCAGTCTAGTCAGGCGTCTTCGGATCCAACGCCTAAGATGGCTAGGCCATGTAGAGCGTATGGACAACTCAACTCCGGCCCGGAGAGTCTTCGACTCCGAACTCGTGGGACAACACAACAGCGGATGAGTTTTAAGGTGGCGCACCCAGGTGGAGAAGGACCTCAACCAACTTGGCGTGCGACACTGGAGACAGCTAGCCAGAGACCGTGCTAGCTGGAGAGGCTTGTTGGTTGAGGCCCAGGTCCACCCCGGACGGTAGCGCCAAATAAAGAAGAAGAAGATATAATGATATATAATGATATAATGTATTTAACATAATTTTTCCTTTTAATGTCAATTTGGTAGACGGCCTCTAGGCCAAGCCATATAGACTGTTCTGATAACGAAAATTGTAAGCAATCACTTTTTTGAAATAAAATAGTCTAATTAACTAACTAATTAACTAGATAAGATATTTAGTAAATGCAATGGAAATGATTATGCACTAAGACCAGGCTAAAATTATATAAATAGTATGTTAAAATAATGTTCAAATTCTATCTTTTTTCAAACCTATTTTGAGAAGTAAAATGTGCGTTTGAATAAAAATTCTAAATGGAACCATTTCCGAAAATAACTTCCAAAGTAAATTGCACGCAAAAAGAAAACTAAATAATACTTGTTAATGAATATGTAGTTTGAAGTGGCTGACTGCCGCGCATGCGAGCAGCAGACACACTTAGGCCAAACATAGGACTACTGTGTTACCACGCGGATCTTAGGCTACCTATTCCGCAAACCAATCTGTGCTTTTGATAAAGCGAAAAAGAGGGCTGATTTTGTTGCTGCTCAGTTCAGCCAGATTAATAAAGAGAAGGGCCCACAGAAGTCTGAATCTACGGGATGAGAGAGCACTGCAATTACATAGCAAGTGTTCGATGGTTTCTTCCTCATCCTCGTCCATGCAGCTTCTATAGAAATCATTATAAGGAAGCTCTAGTCTAAAGGCGTGAGTTCCGATGGCACAATGCCCTGATAAAACGCCAATAAGATATCTGAGGTTTGACCTGGTTAATCTATTCAAGCTAAGCTATCGATTGGGATCGATCGTAGGCCCGAGTTGCTTGGTAATGAGGCATCCTGTGCCAGATATCCATCTGCGGTTTGTTTGGACAAGCGTTGTAAGCTTTAGCAGATATTTAGTAGTAGCATGGAGGGTCGGTCTCCACCCGGAAAGAGCACGGAGTTTGTGCCCTTTCTAGCGAGCTCGTCCGCTTTCCAATTCTCTGAAATGTCATAGTCTCCCAGCACCCACATAAGTTGGATGCTAAAATAAAAAAAAAATGGCCATCTTGTTAAGAGGTAGGCGCAATTAAGGGAAGTCTTGGAATTAAAGGTTACTGAATCCAGAGATTTAATCGCTGCCTGGCTATCGGAACAGATGACGATATCTGTGCGTTATATTACATTGGTTTTCAGCCAGGCCAGGGCTCTCTTAATCGCTATAGTTTCAACCTGAGAGACGCTTCAGTAATTAGGTAGTCGGAAAGATAGCTGGAAATTCAGATCCTTGGAATAGCAGTCACACCTGCATCCATCTTCGAGCCATCTGTGAAGATTCGCGGTGGACCTTCCGACGTCTGGTGTTCAGACTCCCAGTAAGACCTGGGCGGTATGCTGGTTGAGAAATTCTTCTCGAAGAGGAGTCTAGGTAGAGTGAGGTCTGTGTCTATGGGTATAGAGGCATACTTGCCTAGGATCGTTGAATGTCTAGACTGCAATTCTCCCCAGCTACTCAGCGATCTTAGTATAATCGCCGTGCTAGCTCCTGTCTGCCTGTCCGGTTGAGGAGTATGTTTAATGCTTCGGCGGAGGTATTCCTTAGCGCCCCGCTAATGAATACGCATGCCATCCTCTGCACTCTAGCGATTGGGGTGATGTTGATTCTCTTATCGAGTGCAGTCCACTAATTTGCGACACCATAAAGCAGTATGGGTCTGACTACTGATATAAATAGTCAGTGAACCATGCGGGGTTGCAGTCCCCATTTGCACCCAATGACCCTTTTACAACAGTTGAGAGCCTTGATATTTAGCTTACAGCTTAACTTCGTGTCTAGTATAATCCCTAGGAATTTAGCGCTGTCGCTTAGGACCAAGGGGTAATATGGGAGGGTCAAGGTTAGGAATTTTATACTTCCTAGTAAAGAGGACTAGATCCGTTTTATGCGGATTGACACCTAGGCCGCATTCGCGAGTCCATTTCACTAGCGTGGATTGGGCAGATTGCATAATGTCCCCGATCGTGGATAAATATTTCCCAGATGCAGCTATGGCAATGCCATCTGCATTGGCAATGACCTTACACCCAGACCCTTTTAGTTTCACAAGTAATTCGTTGACCACTAGAGGGGAGAGTACACCACCCTGCGGTGCGCCTCTGTTCACAGACTTACGGATCGCGGTGTCACTAAGCTACGAGCTAATCACTCTTTATTTGAGAAGCCGGTGGATAAAAGTCACTATAGGCTTTTCGATCCCAAGTCTGTTGAGTGCTGAGGTGAGGTTCTGTGTTAATAAAAGCTCCCTCGATATCGACAAAGGCAGTGAGAGTAAATTCCTTGAAATCGAGGGATCTTTCTATAGTACCAACAAGTGCAGGGCTGTTTCCACAGATTTGCAATTATTGTAAGCATGCTGAGAGATCGAAAGTTTGTCTGTGACTAAGTGTCGGATCAATTTTTTCCAAGATCTTTAGAAGAAAGGAGGATAGGCTTATAGGCCGAAAATTCTTTGGGTTGACATGTGGGCATTTTCAAGTCTTTGATATGAAGACGACAGTGGTCGTTCTCCAAGTTGTGGGTACGTGGCCTAGATCTAAACATCCTTGAAAGATGTTGACCAGCCAGGTCGAGATAAGGTCTGCAACTTTTTGCAGTTCTGCCGGAAAAATGCCATCAAATCCTGCCATCTTGTAGGGCTCAAAGGAGGAGTCTTACTCTGTTACAGTCAGCTTCGTGAGCTTCTCTAGGTATTCCCATACAAGGATTCGATTATAAGGGAATTTACTGGCAAGAGCGCTTCACGACATTATTGCTTTGTCGTAGTTGGTATAGTTCCTATCAAGATTTTTCAGTGTTTCCCTTGCAACTTGAGTTTGAATGCGAATAATTCAAAATCTTATTGATGTACAGTTTATATTAAAGAACACCACATACATTTCTAACATTGAAATTTGATACAGTACTTTATTGTAAGTGTTGCCAATGTTTTTTTTTTTTTTCTTTCATTTTATCTCATTTTTACAAAAAATTACCCCTAATTGGCTAAAATAGGACTTTAAACAGCGCTAAATGGGGCGAGATGGACCAGCGCCCTTCCTCCACCCCAACGTACAAAATCCTAGTTTTTAACCCCTCTACAAAGTACCGTTATCATTTCTTGTCGCAAAAGCTATCGTACTCGCGCCTTACTAATAGCTCTGCCACAGGACTTTAATTCGAGCGTTAAAAATCATTGCCATTAGTTCAACCTCTTAAATATTCTCCTGGCTTTCTGATTGCCCACCTTGGCTGTCCTCGATCTGTACCCTAAATCAGGACTTGGAACATTCGATTATCATTATACGAGTCTTATATGCTTCCAGACTCATGCCAAGACAAACCTTAAAGAGAAACCCACAAGTCCACCACGGAGCAAAGACCATGCAACCTTGCATCGGAATGACTCCATTTGAAGCGCAATGAGACAACTACTTACCATTCATTGAGACAATCAATTCCATTCAGTGACACGTCTTGCACTTGACCTCAATTTCAGTTTGTCTCCTTGCTACTGCTTCCCTCGATGGCTTCGTCAAGCCAGGCGCATCAGCACATGGATTCCTGGCACGTCCTCGTTGCACTGAAACCTGCGACCGAAGCAGATTAATTTAAAGTGATTTACATTAAATCGAACATCAGATAGTACAAGTTCGTGCAACAGTGTCTGCCAGCACCACTATTGAATGCGGAATGCAATCTGGCGGGATCCCAGAGCGGGAACATAAATCTTAATTTTTTTGTTTCCTTTGGTTTGTTTGTTCCTTCGCTCTTTGGCCGCGGGGATAAAGGAGGGGTACACGTGTTTGATGCTCAAGCACAGGCAGGCAAACAGGCAGGAACAAGAGAACTTCATATCTCGGCGATGTATCTGAACAATGTTAACAGAAGTGTTACAACAGGACTCTCCCCCTTCGGTGATCGTGGTCTCCCGGTCTCTCTTTCTCATCCTGGAGTTTTCGAAATGCTACACCTTACGGAAGGATGGCTACATTGTAGTCACTTTTGGTCAGAAGTTCACTCGTGGAATAAATAATTTCATGGAGGGGATTTAAAGACAGAGTCGGAGATTTAGGTTCGCATGGGGAGTGATGGAGGGGCTGATTGGCAAAAACCCCAAATATGTCCCCAAGTGGTTTGCGACAACTGTTTCGTTCTGCATTTTGCAACATTGTCGGGGTATCACTTGGAGGCGAGCATCTAGTGCATCGAGGTGAGCAGAGGGGGAGCAGACAAGAGCCTGGGAATGAACTTGCCGCTTCTGAATTATTACATTGTCATCGTCGTTCTGTGGGTAATGCGCGGAATTGAATTGTTCCCAACTGAGCAGTTCTTTTTTTTGCTCTAGTGTAACACATTTCTACTGTAAAGCAGGGAGCGTGAGTTGGTAGAACAAGAAAATTTAAGTTTTTAGCCATCAAAGGTGGCGCCTCCGCGATTGGTTAATGTTTATTATATCGTACGGAGGAGCTCTAGAGAGTCATCAGGCTGAATTTGGCCGATGGCTTTGAGGGGGGCTGTGGTTTGGGGGTCATTCCCGTGTATGCGACTTCAGAAAACTCCAGAAGACAAGGTATAAGAGCCCTCGAACCGCTTCTGCAGAAATCCAAATGTGGGAAACGTATTGCCGTTCTGCTGAAACCTCGCGGCAAATTAAAATAAAAAAAAATATAATTGCTTTTTGTCGTACCGGGAATCGAACCTAGGTACTTAAGGTTCCAGTGTGTACGTAGTGGGAGTCAACAAGCAGAGATAAGCTAGTTTCATATTTAAGCTAAGCACTGGCTTAGCGCTGCGAATGGAGTTAGGTAAGGTTAAAGTTCATGACAGCCTCATGTAGCTACACTTAAGCCATTTGTGTTTACACACGGATAGTGTCGGAGTACATTTGCTTGGTTGGTTTTGAGAATGCGATGAAAATGCTTGACACTAATACTTTTTAGGTCTTCCTAACTATCCGAACACTTTGCGACTTCCCTGGTGAGACGCAACAAGTGCATAATGTCTTTCTTCTACGATCTGGAGAACAGAGCCTTGCTTAACCACTTCTATCTCCGCATGGGGATAAGTCAATGGCGATCTGAGAATCTATGATTCACCAGGTTCAGTGACGTTAACATGGCAAATCTTGCCGTCGCCAACGATGCAAATGACATCTTGATTTCTCATGAATATCTGCGGGGTATCTTTAACTCACTGAAGAAGAAAAAGTCTATGCTTCGACATCTTCCCCCCCAAGCGGTAAAAGTCTACTCAACATTGTTCAACAATGCGCTGAGGAATGCACATTACACAGCGCACTGGAAAACAGCTGTGGTTCAGCAGATCCCTAAACTCAACAAAGTCAAGTTCATTCCGACAAATCTTCGGTCGATCAGTCTTCTTCCTTGCATAAGCAAGGTTTTTGAAAAGATAGTCATTCGACTTCTAAAACAATGGGTTGATGAAAATAAAATCATACCGGACAACCAGTTCGGATTCAGGGTGGGGTATGAAACCATACATGCCGCGTCCAAACTAGTATCCGACATTCAGTGGAATAAGGGCAAACAACAATGCCCGGGTTCTGCCTGATTGACTTGGAGAAGGGGTTCGCCACCGGTTGGTTGGAGGGCTTCCACCTCAAGCTGGTCAGGCTTGGCATAAGTAAACCATTGCTATACATAATCCATGACATGATAACAGGTAGAAAGTTTATCGTGAAAAATAGCGACGTAACTTCTAGTACGGACTTTGACATTCAAAATGGTCTGCAACAGGGGGCGGTTGGTGCCCCCATCTTGTTTTCAATATTCACTGCAGATCTTGTAGGTTCCATGATGCACTTAATTGAGTACGCCGACGACCAAGTTGCGTACTGATCAGGACCGAAGATCGAGGTAATACGTATCTTACTGCAGCGTGACTTCGATAAAATTCAGCGATTTTGCGACGACTGGAAGTTTGTTATCAACCTCCAGAAGTGTGAAACGGCCAAGTTCAGGACCCCGTTGTACACGGCACCGTGGGATACGCGCCAAAACTGCCGCAAGCTCGGCATAGTTGATCCGCAGGGTCGGCCGTTAGCCGTGAAAAGTGTAGTTAGATATCTTGGCGTTTGGTTTTTTTGACAAAGATAGATATTGGTCTGACGAAAGCCAGAAAAGCCTTTGCCGCGGCAAGGATGTTGTTTTTCAGCAGCCAACTTGATACCAGGTTGAAGTACATGACCCTCGTACGGCCAATTATGGTGAACGGTTGCCCTTTGTGGTTCAACGTGAGTCCTTCTCAGATGGAAAAGATGAGGGTGTTCGAGAGGCAGTGTCTTAGGAGCTGTCTCCGTCTGTATCGAGCACCCGAGTCTGAGTACACGAAGTACTATCCTGTACAAGTAGGCAAGCTTGAACAGGATATATCATTTTATTATTCAGCTCATCTGAAGGCTCATTGTACGAGCTATGACTGGGGCGTACTACCCAAACACTATGTACCATAAAAGAGTGCGCCTCAGCGGCCTTATTCCACCTGAAGTATTCCTCTACCTCGATAAAATTGGCCTAATACAGGATACGGAGGAATGCCCGCTGATCTTCCATATCGTACACTAAACAGTGGACAGGCGACTCCAATACTAGCCGGATGTCGCTGGCAGCCACGAGGATATCCTCCGTTTCAGTAGAGTGATCTCTGCTCGGGACAAGAGAGAGTATGCCAAAGAACGGTCCTTGTATTGGTGGTTGCACCACAGCCGGTCTCCGCCGTCGTGGCTCTTCCAATCGGCGAGACAGTTGACCTTTGTGGCCAACTTATATAGAATTAAGTTATTTTAAGATAAAAATTATAAAAATTACAAAAAAAAAAGGTGCATCGCGGCGTATCGGATTTTCATTCAAATGCCTGTTTTTTAATGAACACCTTGGATGCAAGGCAACTTATTATGTATACGAATCATGAGACTTCCCTTAAAATGGCATTTATTTAACCGATAGTGCATATGTTTGCATATTTTACTATAAATTCAAATTTTGCATATTTTTGTGCAAATTTTCATAATACATTCCAAAATTTAACTCAATAGTAAAAATATATTCCTCTTATTTCGGTGTAAGCAAAACTTAAAACTATTATCTTTTTTTTTATTCATTTCACAATCTGGAATGATTTCCAACCCCACATTATAATGCGCTTTATAAACAAAGCTGCATGTACGAACTGCACTACACTGTGCCGGCAAAACATTGAAACGAAAAAGTAAAAAATAGGACTGTTTACTGAGACTGTATGAATAAAATCTAAACTTAAACGATGCCATTATTTAATGCTCGAATCGAACGGATAAATGATGGATTCTGGGGTGGGACAGGAGTCCTTGGACTCAACACAAGGATTTCCGTACCAATGGGGTCGAGTCCCACAGTGTTCCAAGCTGAAATCCACGCCATAGAGATCTTCGCCAGACATAACGCCACAAAGCCCTCAAGGGCGCAATAATTCAGATATTCTCAAACAGTCCAGCAGCACCAAAGGCACTTTCGTCCAATCTAATGGACTCCAAAACAGTCAAGTGCTGCTATAACGCCCTTCAATTCCTTGCCATAGACAACAAAGTGAAACTTGGCTGGGTCCCTGTAAATAAAAGGATTGAATGCAGCGCATCCGCAGATGAGCTCGCGAGAGCTGGCTCTGAATCAGTGTTCATCGGCCCAGAACCGTTCTGCAGTATCAATTAGACAGTGTAGTTGCTGTCTAATTGATACTGCAGAACTGATTTTACGAATGGTGATTAACGAATGGGAAAGCAAACTTCGCCTAGATAAGTTGACACATGGGCATGGTCTTAGGCAGTCCAAAGGAGTAATCAAGTCTTATACATATAAGGAAATACTCCATCTAAGGACAGCTTAAGAATGCTAACAACCTTTCTTACCGGCCACTACTACCTGCAATATCACGGGGTGTCGGCTTTACCTCGAAGAGGTTGAGACTTCCGAGTACATCACCCTTCTACACAATAGATCTACCCTGGTCGCGGTGTCGTTTCCTAAACGGCATGGGTTTTACAAGAGGAAAAAAAATTATTCATTGCTACCGAGAAACGCCCAAATAGCTTCCGACGGTACAAAGCTAAGCAAAATGAAAGTGTTTAATTCAAACTTCAGTTTCCTATAAGACACCATCGAAAAGTTAGAAGGCAGGTACACCTTTTAATGCTGCAAATATAAATGCGGTTGAGGACTAAGGGGGGCAGTCATTCAAAAAAAAACTTCAGTGCGTTCTGGCAAAAAAATTAAGGAAATTGCGATAACGCAAAATGTAAGTAACACTGCAAGAACGAAAATTACCCAAAAAACTTCGTCGTCGATGACATTTGTGCTTTTAAAAATTCCCCACTAACTTCAGTTGAAGGCAAGCGATCTTTTTCGTTGGATAATGCAATCTTAAGACCAAATTGACAACGTTTTCATTTCCAAAACTTCAAGTAAAATTGCATGGTCTTTCATAGAAGAGAAGAAAGAAGGAATTAAGAATTTATGTTTACATTAACTGTGTTTTTTGTTGTTTTCTTTTTGTATTAAATGCTAATTAAACAATATAAAATAAAAACTTACAACTGAGAAAAAAGATACAAATTTAATTTATTTTTAAAGACTGAAGAAAATGTATTTTTATATCGAACCGAAGTTAAGATAAATTAATTTTTAGTTCATACTTTAAATGCATATCTTGTATTTTTAGAGCATATTTATATGCATAAGATACATAACATATACACTCTGGTGCACACGTCTGTCTATTACGGAGATAACTAAAGTCGTTTTAAGATTGAGTTAGGTTAAGTTAATTTAAGGTTTATTTTAGATTAAGTTAATTTTAAGCTATTTTTTTCATAGGTTAGCTAGGTTGAACCAAGTTTTTCAAGTTTTCTAGGTAATTAAAATCAGTAAAAAAAAATTTAATCCGAACGGAACACATGTACACATAAATTAGAATAGCTTAAAGTACTCGCATAGAGTCAGTAAGTTAAAATTAAATAAAATAAGTTATTTAAGATATTTAAGCTAGTCTTAAGTAAATTTTGTCTAGCAAGTAAGTTAATTTAATTTCAATAAAAACAAAATTAAAATGAACAAAAAAAAAGTCTTTCTTCTCTGCCTCGTCTGTGTAGCTTCTGCATGAGCCTTTGTAGAGCTGATTTAATCTAAAGGCGTGAGTTCCAATGATGCACAGGGCAGTGTATCCGATTAGTCTGATCGGGGGATCGTTGAGAGCTGAAAGTAGGACATTGTACATCATCTATGGTTTGTGCAAACAAAGTGTTAACAGATGTCTAGTATCAGCGAGAGACATGGATGCCAGATAGCCAACCGGAAGTGCACTTCAATTTCGTATTTTTTGAAATGTCAATTTCGGGCAACTCATTGGCGTCAGTTTAGAAAAGTACATCGACTTTAGAAAGGTCTCGGGATCCAGAAACTTGATTGCTTCTGGTTATTAGACGATATGACGCTATCTGTCCTTGCATAAGCTCGTTAGCAAGGATATTATAATCAACGGATACATCTTACCCTCAGATCCTTAGTCCGTTCTCAGTCCTTCGCCCATGTTTGATCATGAAAATTCGCAGAGGATCATGTGTAGATAGAGATATTTGTAGTAAAGTTGATATCTTGGACACTAAGGACCCCAAGATCTGTCAATATGGCTAAAGAATTTCTTCCATAATTGTGTGCGTAAATTTAAGCTCTCTCTCTCTCTCAATCTTCGTATCACAACCAAGTTGCTCATTTTCACTCACCTTGAGTGTTAGATCCTAAGTAGCATGTACAGATACTGGTTGAATCGTTGCCTTTAATGGCAACCAGGCTTGCACTGGAGGGCTGGTATGTTCAATGTCCTCAACTTATTTCAGAGCCTTTCAATCAGATTAATTAATATCCTTTGTCACTCCACCATAATTTTATCATCCTCTACGGCTACCGCTTCATTTGGAATGGTGGCCACATTAAGTCGACTTGAGATAAAAAACGCATGCTCCACAAGGACCACGGTCTCTGAGAAAAAAAAAACTACTTACTGACTTATTATAACTCTTGATTGCAATGAACATTCTACGGCAACGATACTTTTGGCCCAAGGAATTAAAAACGATGTCAATTTGGTCAGATTTGAGGCCCGAGTTGACGAGAATAAGGTTCAGTGACATCGCCTTCATTTGTGATCATTTCCGTCCTGTCGTTTCCTCTCCGGAATCATGGTCATGGTCATGGTCATCATCAAGAGTTCAGTTCCTGGCCAATTACTACGAGTTGCCTACATCAGCTGCCTTAAGTCCAATGACATTTTTCAGTTCCACGTCCTCCTCCTTCACAGATAACAAAATCTTGGTCAAAAGACCGACTCTCCGTCGACCTACTCTCTCTCATTTGACACCACGATTTCCACTCCCTCACAGGCACCGGGACTGCATCCAGAATCGGTCATAGTGCATCCACGCCACCAATTGTCTTCACGAATTCGAATCACGGATCTATCTGTCAATCTGAACCGGAACCACAACCAGCAACAGTGATCTTTTTAGACCATGCCAAGTCCCAAGTCTCTAGCTATGGCTGAAAATTAAAATACCACTCGGAGCACCTCTCCAATCCGACGCAGGCCAAGAGTTCATTGCCTGTGTTAGCTCTAGAAAGTTAGACTCCTTATCGCCGACTAATTGCAACTGGGTCAAGAAGATGCTTCAATTCACGACGGCCAAGAAGATGCAACTAACCTCACCCACACGTCATGCTCCTCTTCGTCGCCACGAAACTAAATCCGGGGACTACCTGCAGAAGCAAGTCATCTCAATAAAGGCGCATTACCCGGCCGAATACAAAACGACACGACGACGAGTGCATCCAATTCAGGTGCAATATGGGCAGGAGCACCCATCCGATAGGAGGCATCATATACAATTATTATTATTACGGATATTCCACACCACTGGCACAATTCCGCTGGCTGGCTGGTCGCAGTGCCACCACAAGAGCAACGACGTCCTCGCTGGGGAGATGCACACTTCCGATAGGTTTGGGCATGGATTGGAGTGGCTGTGTGGAGCGCGGCGCTGCAGATTGGGATGTAATGCTGTTTCGCGACTGCTGCAGCACCAATCGAACACCGATCGAACCTGGGCCAAAGGCCAGAGGTGATTTATTCGTGAAAATGCCTTGAAACCAAAGACAACGACTACGACGACGACGACAACGACAACAAGCTGCATGGTGTATCTTTGCGCTGCCACCACACACTGTCCCCCCCTCTCTCTCTTTCGCGCCCAACGCTTGCCGAATTCCAGAAATGAGCTATGCCACGAGCAGCAAACGCTGGGAGAAGCATGCAAAGCATGACTTCATCCAGCAGCAGCACCTACCGAGTCCCAGCAAGTGAATTTGGGCGATTGCCCTTCCTTCCTCGCGCCCCCTGCCAACGACGTAAATATGAACATTACCGGATTCCACGCTCCGTAGAGAGCTCGCGCGCACACGCCTCGCCGGTGATGGTGTTGCCCATGATGCCACAGCTCGTATGTATCTTGGGCCGCATCTCTGGTGGATATGCTTTTGTGCGCCAAATTCAAGGAACCAGCCAGCGCGCTAGTGTGTTACAGATGAAGTCATAAAATATAGGACAAAGGTACGAGTCCGGGAAGACACTTGTGGGAATCTCATGGGTCCCACCGCAACGGCAGCACCAGCAGAAGCACGCCACCAGCACCCATGCGCCGCCGCGCCGTTCGGCGAGCGTTCTCAGGCAGAGGAGACAGTTCAATCATGGAATTCATAATGGAGACTTATGGTCGGGGTTGTTGCGTGTCGGCTTGGCGTGTGATTTATGAAGGCATACACACGATGAGAGGCGAGGAACATGAAAGAAGAATCGAAAAAATGTCCATTCAGGAAGCGGCAGCAGGATTGTGTGATGTGGCGTCAGGAGGACGCATGCTTGGGGCTTTCGAGGTTTGTCTGACGTTAAATGGGATTTTCGCTGACAGACGCTTGGCGGCAATAGAAGTGAGTTCCTTGCGACATGACGCGTGTCATGTAGTCGTCGACTGAACGTCCTCTCGTGACCCACATGTTTGGTGGCGACAGTGTTGTCGATTGACCACTGACAACACACATGTCCGGAGTTGGAATGTCGATGGGCTATGCCAGAGGGGGCCTACTTCTGGTTGGGTGTCGTTGAATCCTGGTTTAATAGGAAAATCGTTTGTATCTGCACAGCAACAGGCAGTGATGGCATGAGTAGATGCTAATGGTGTTACTGAGGTGCTTCGATTCGATGAGGTTCTTCCGAGTCGAGGTCGAACTTAATATTAATGGGAAAAGTGGCCTTTGGGCTTTAGGTACTAGGCGCGGTCTTTCAAGAAGTGTACAGGGTGAATGAGAGCTTTCGGCCGAACCACGACTTGGATAACCGCGTAATGGCTAGCAACTCTCCACTTCGAGAAGACATGCAGCAATGGCGATCTGAGAACACCGGCTCTGTCGTGTTCAATGATGATAACATGGCAGACAATAAAACGAAGAATTTCAAAGCGGGGCATGACACTATTCTTGCCGCGTCGAAACTGGTGTCGGATATCCAATGGAACAAGAGCCAGAAACAATGTACGGGTGCCTGCTTGATTGACCTGGAGAAGGCCTTTGACACCGTATCGTTAGGAGGTCCTTTCTACAAGATCGATCGGCTAGGCATTAGCAAACCACTGCTGTACCTACTGTATAACATGCTAAGCGGTAGACGGTTCGTTGTCAAGAATGGCAGCGTGACCTGTCTGAGGTAAAAAATGGTCTCCAACAGGGTGCGTTAATTCGCAGATCCTGGTCAACATTTACTTGAGCGATCTGAAAAGTTATCTTCATCATGTCATTGCGTATGCCGATGACTTGATAGTGTACAGATCAGGCAAAAAGATCGAGGAAATAACTACTCTCACGCAGGGTGAGTATCAACTTCCGGAAGTCGGAAACCATTCTGTTCAGGACGCCGTTGTATAAGGCCTCGGCGGATACGAAAAAGAATTCGCGAAAGTTCTCAATCGTTGGGCGACACGGGCAACCACTGGCACAAAGGACTGTAGTCAGATACCTGGGTATTTTTCTAGGTCAGTATCTATATTTTAATAAACATGTAGATGCTGCTCTGACCAGTGCCCGAGACGCTTTTGCCCTCACAAAGAGACTGTTTTACAAGCCAATTCGATGCGAGGGTGAATGTTATTTGCTACATGGCCCCCATTCGGTCAATGCTCACACCAGTTTTCGACGCAACATGAACAGTGTCGAACACGACAGAGCCGGTGTTCTCAGATCGCCATTGTTGCATGTCTTCTTTCACCCATGGCTGTTCCGTGTGGTTCAACGTAAGTGCAAGCTTGACAGAAAAGATTCGGTTGTTCGAGAGGGCTTGTCTTAGGGCTTGCCTTCGTCTTTATCGAACTCCAGAGTCCCAGTACATACAATTCTATCCCAATGAGGTCTTATACAACAGGGTAAACCTGCTAGGAGTGGACAATTTCCTGCTGTAGCTGATTCGAGGTCATACTGCTAGAGCGATGAACTCGGTCAACAATCTGATCTGAGGGGCTTACTTCACCAATCCTCAATACCACGAACGGGTACGTCACACCGGATTCATACCCCCAGAAGCTTTCCTCCATTTGGATAAAAACGGTCTGATCAAGATGTATACGCGGTACCGCTCATCTACCGTATCGCCCGATCAACTGTGGATGGGCGACTTAACCACGACCCTCGCACATCAAGCGTAGAAGGGTCTCCTCCGGTTCAGTACGGCGGTATCTAAGCGGCGTGTGCGGGATGTTGCAATGCAATATCTAAAATGCTGGTGCCTGGGGAGAGAGAGAACTCCAGCGTCGAACCCTTTAGACCCCGGTTAGAAAGAGTAGTTCAGTTCCCCTCATGGAGTGTAGTCGGTCCATGTCTTTCAGCGGATTTTATACAGATATATCAGCTTTAACCTATGGACGACTTACATATCTTAGGGTAGTTGCAAGGTAGTGAGAAAGCTAAGTATATGTATATATACGTACATTGGCTTAAGTTAGCTTGTAAGTTTTATTTTAAGGTAGAACGCAAGTAAGCTTGTAATTTCCTTAAAAAAAAATAAGTGTTTTAATTTTTTCTTAAAATATATTAGTCCTGTTAAAATTTTCTTTTTATACTATCGATGTTAGGTTAAGTCGAAAGACATAGGATAAAATAAGTTAAGAAGCATTTTTGTCTTGTTTATAAGTTTGTTATGAATTTTATAATAAAAATGAATTAAAATTAAAATTAATTATGGAACCAGTCTTTACTTGATGACTTAGCCTGGGTATTGGATCAACACCAAGGCTCTATGGCCTACGCTGAGCAAACAGAGACCATAATCATTGATCAGTTTAAGTCGCAAGAAAGTACATTTGCTAATATAGACACTATGCTGACATGTATGTATACAGCTTTTGCTGATGCTTCAGAGTCGAAATATAATCAGTCTATCATTTGCTCTCTGCGAATACCCACTCAAGCAAAGAAAAGAAGACAGTTCCTAGGAGTAATCGGTGTGGAACTAAAGACCCTCATATTGTTCACAAGTTAGGTTAGGTTAGAGTGGCTTTCTACCTAAAAGGTAGCCACACTTAGGCCCATTAATATTTTGATGATAAAGGGATGAGGAGCTGCTCATCTCACTTAGTTCTGTCACGTCGTAGAAAGATGGGGCGTCAAAGAGACTAGAACGAGATGAGAGGGCATAGCTGTAACAAAGAAGGATAGAAATGGTGTCTTCATCCTCGTCATCTATATGGTATCCCTAGTCTTCAGGTGTGAATTCCAATGGGACAGTGCCCGGTTATGACGCCGATGAGAGTTCTGAGATGTAGCCTCCTCCTTTAGGATGGTTATTTGGCCATAATTACTTTGTAATGAGGAACCCAGTGCCAGAGGATTATCTACATTTGGTATGAGTAAGCGTTTCAAGCTTTAGTAGCAATAGGCATGGACGGCATTTCTCCATCCGGAAAGAGTGTTGATGTGGTACCCTTTTCCAGCGAGTTCGTCCGCTTCGCAATTCTCCGGGATGTCACTGTATCTCGGCACTCACCTAAGTTGGATGCTGAAATACTTAGCTGTCGCCGGTAATTGAGGGACGTCTTGCAATTAAATGTGACTGAACTCAGAGATTTGATCGCTGCTTGCCTGTCCACACAGGTGGCACTATCTGTACCTAATATAACATTGTTTTTTGGCCAGGACAGAGCTACTTTAATCGCTATAGTCTCTGCCTGAATGACACTACCATGAGAGGGTAGTCTGAATATCGTCGAACCCATCATCGATCCATCAGTGAAAATTTGCACAGGACCGTCCAGAGTCAGGGGTTCAGACGTCCAGTAAGTTCTGAGTGGATATGTTGGTTTAGACACGTCGGTATTTCCAAATTTATCTAGTATGGTAGAGTGTCCGGAGCTGAGTTCCTTCCACAGACGCAGCGAGAACTCGGTCTATCGGCGAAAGGTTGGGGAGTGTGCTTGGAGCTGGGAAAGGGTTCTAAACACACTCCCCACATCTGCTCCGCTGACGCAGATAGATGCCATTCGCCGTACTCTTTAAAGCGGCTTTCATTTGGTGACTTTGTCTAACGTAGTCCACCACATCGCGACACCGTACAGTTGTATGGGTCTGACTACTGAAACGAATAGCCACTGAAAAACTCGCAGCTGTAGAACCCATTTGCACCCTATAGCTATCTTACAGCAGTATACAGACCCACAGGCTTTTTTTCTCGCTTCTCGTACAGAATAAGAGGACTCCCCTGATTTTAGGGGGTCGAAGACAGGCATTTTATATTTCCTAATAAAGAGGACTGAATCCTCTTTCACAAGTTAGTCTCTATGGTTTTAGGAATAACAGATCTCCCGGTAGAAAGAGACCCTATTAATGGCACAATGAATTTGACACATTGGTCTTAGTGAGGCATGACCACAAAGTCCTTCGGGGTAGCCTACCTACCTTTAAGTTTGCTTTAAGGTCCGTAGACTGCTGTTGTAACTTTTTCTTTTGATTGATTTTGTTGGAGGCAAGACCCCATTTTAACCTAAAATTAAGACTGACTCATATCTGGATTGGGATGGATTAAGAAAAAAAAAAAAAACTATGAATGACATCAATAAAGTCGTTCTCAAGGTAAGGTGTGACCAAGAGAAAAATGACTTAAACAAATTTCATACATGTACATATATTGTCCCTTCAGCAATCTTGTTCTATTGTATCTTGGAGCTTCCTGTTCAGGATTTCTGCGAATATGGTTTGTGGTCGCTTTGGTTAGGCTTTAGAACCTCCTTGATGTTCTTATCACATTCAAAGGAATGCTGCCACCTAAGTCGCCTAATATCTTCCACAGCACGCTTCGGTGGGATACCCCTTCCGGTTTGATAATTTCGGTTCTTAGTTAAGCCCTGTAGTGTTTAGCAGCAGATTGAAAATCGTCAAAATTTTAAAACGAGAATAGGTGGGGTCCCCTTAGATAAGGCGACGCACTCATTTGACACCTTCAACAACTCGTGGAGAAGATCGTGCGTTGCGACGGAAGCGGCTTAAATGTGTCTAGATGACAGACGTCGAAAGTGGCTAAGTCATGTAGACAGCATGAACAACTCTGCGGTACAACGCAACAGGCGCCTGTGTCTAAGTTGTCGCACCTAGTTGGATACCATCTTAGCGGGCGAAACTGAAGGGAGCTAGCCAACGATCGTGATGATTGGGTTGTTGTTGGAGGTACAGAACCACCCCGGATTGTAGGTTCGGTTTTTCGCGATCGTCGGTTCTTGGCGATATTTATTTCAGTTTTGGAAACCTCACAAGCCTGATTGCAACAAGAGCAATTGACGCATAATTACAGTGAATCAAAAGAAAGAAAGAAGAAAAGAAGGTTAAGAGAACAAAGTAGATATTAAGTATGATATTAAGAATTACTGCATCTTGCCACGCAGAAACATAGGAGAGGTCATGTGAACCAGGCAAAAGTTCGTCATTAAGTTGATTTAGTTTGATCAATGGTCATCGCTGAAAGGTCACTGTAAACCAATGTGGAACCATGCTGATAAGGAAGATGTAGGTGTTTGAAGGGGTCTAATGCCTATACAATATACTACCTTACATTTCACACATCAGGGCGAAGCTAATAAGTGCTAATAAGGTACCTTGCCTAAGGCTGTCATAAGGATGAACTCTGGAGTCTCGCGGCAGTCTACTTCCCGTGAACTCTTAGGCCCAGGCCTAGACATATAGAAATCTAAATGCAAAATCCATCGTTGCTGGTCGAGGTTGGCTGCGGAAACTTTGCCATTGCCTTCATGGTGTTCGCTAGGTGGTCGAATGCCTCCACCATCTATGTGGTACTCTAGAAAAATTAGCTCCGTCTTGCCAAATTCACATTTATTCAAGTTAATTGTGATACCTTTGCTTGCAAATGTCTTTTATGCTCTTCTGGAGATGAAGATTCGATGAGTATGTGGTCGATGTACGTAAAGACGGAACTTAAGCTTCCAAACACAGAGTTAACGAAGCGTTTGTTGTGTTTGCTCGGCATTCCGCAAGCCAAAAGCCATTCGCGTAAACTCAAATAACCCAAATGGAGTTATAATCGCCGTCCTTGGAATGTCGTCCGGTGCCATTGGGATTTGATGATAAGCCCGGGCCAGATCTTAATCCATCATCCTATGCAGGGGGTACCGATCGGGGAATATGACAATGTTGAGACGACGGTAGGTCCCGCACGGTCGGATGTCCCAGTTTTTCTTGACTACCAGAGGACTTTGCGATGACCGACAAATACCAGCATCCAACATTCGTTGAAATTGCAGCAAGCGGTAATGATTGAAAATATCTGCTCCCAAGATAGAATGTGGGACTGCTGCACGAACGAAAGTCCAACGAAATGCAAGTCAAAGACCCAGGTCGAGCTTACTTGTAGCTTGTAGCAACAATTATAATATAATAATAATATGGGTTGCGCTACAGCCCGTAGAGGGCCAGGGCCTAGCTTCTCAGCAACCACTCGTGTTGTGCGTGCTATTGTTCTTTCACGAGTGGAAGGGACCTACAGTTTAATGCCGACTCCTAACGTCGAAGTTGAGAAGCTTTTTCTAGACAGGAACACTCTTTTAAGCATTGTCAGTGACTCAAAAGAGGCGAAGCCGTGAAATATGAAAGGTGGTAAATTCGGGTATCGAACCTGGCACCCTCTGCGTAGGAGTCGACGCACTTACCTACTACACCACGGCGACCCATTGCAGCAACAATTGGTGACCAGTAATTTAATCCGAGATAAAGAGGAAAGAAGACTTACCAGTAACCATAGACGCCTCCTCTAATGCTGCTGGTTGGCATTTCCCTCTGAAAACGAACACGTTATTGAACACTTGAACGCCTGAGAGCCAAAGCGCTGATGACACCAGCGAATTCCGTTGATCTGTCCCTGCGACCTTGACTTATTGAACGCGATCGCCGGTGTTTTGTTGTCGATTCAATGCTGTATGCTGTAGGGCGGTCAATCTGCGATGGATGGACGACAAGATGTGATTGGTGGTGTTTAGTGTAAGCGTCTCTTTCAGAGCTTGGTAAGTCGCCTCTACTGTAGCCGTAGGATGGCAGTGACTTATTATCCTATTGGCGATTTGAGCTGAGATCGCCCGTAACCGCAGACAATACTGCACGAACGTGAGGTGGCAATCTCGACAGCGACAGTATTTGAAGCACTGCACTTTGAGGACTAGAACTGGAAAGATCCCCTATGCGGTGGAATAGTTGTGATGGTTGTGTGTCACCTAGATCGATCTTGATTTCTTCGCTCTCCTCGGAAACTTGAAGGAGTCTTGCTTTAACTGCTTCAAACTTCACCGAAGATGGTTGCGGTTCTAAGTTAGTAATAACGTACTGATACACAATATCGTCCGACGGTCTTGGGGGCCGAGTATGACCTTGACTTGAGCGAACCACAACGAGGGTTGGTCGCCCCAGAATTGCGGCAAACGTGCTGCTATGGAGAGTGTCCAAATATGTGGCGGCGCAACTTCTGGACAACAGCTGTGTTAGGAATTGATGAGATGTCATGTACAAAGATGAAATGTACAGAGATGTCATGTACAGAGGGGTGATGAACGCAGTTGGAGGTCCGTGTACGTGAATCACCACACTTCTAATGTCTTTCCCTCAAAATTGTATCGTTGCCATCGCCATCTCCAACCCTCCAAAGAACACCATTCAACCCAGACACGATACTTATCCAAATGTCGACTAAGCTACAATGTCACGAACCAGGCAGCTGCGAACCGCCTTATCACCAGCGTCCGGTCTGACTCCAAGAAATTAGAGCAGGCTATGACCTAGATAACCTCCTCGGCAATTGTTCCCAATCACTTCTTAATTGTTATCCCCAAGCAGCACTAAATTGTGTCCAAAGAAGCAGCAAAGGCGCTTTTCCCCGACACACTCGACCTCTGGAAGCTAATCCAACGCGCACATGCAATGAGACAAATTTCAAATGCCCCACCCTGTCGCACAACACTGCGACTGCCGCCGTCGCCGGTGCATTGCAGCCAAATCACTTACATTGCGATCGGCCGGGCGAAAGTTATGTTCATATCGGGCGGTGGACAGACAAATCTACGGAACGCTGCTGCCACAAGGCCATAAGTAGAGCTGCAAATCGGTCTCAATTGTGCATCCAATCGGTTGGCCCTGACACGGCCAACCTAAATAATTGCTGTGTTAACAAATGTTCGCTCGTTTTCGATCTGATCGCCTGCTTTATGAGAGGGAGACTCTGGTGCGGGATCGAGGAGGTGACTCAGTGCGGTGCATACGTGGGTTTCTGTTTCTCTGGATGTGTGCTGGAGCGTTGTCTGCGCCGAGTGCGCCGCTGGAAGGGTTCAGAGATCGAGATCTCTGTGAAAGTATCACATCGTTGTCGTCTCCGAATAGGTATCTGTGTGCTTTGGGTTTTTTTTTTCTTTATTCGGTTGAGTGCCTCTCGTGCCTTGCCAACGGATGTTTGCATTTGCAAATTGAATTCCTCGCCAAGAGCTGGAGCAGAGCTCATGATCGCTGCGCTCGGCTTGTCTTTGGGAATTAATTTTCCCAAATATACCATCTCAGGCCAGTGGGTGGAGCGGAGCGGGGGGTGTGAGAAAATGCCACAAAGGTCAGCTGGTGGTGTACAAGATGAAATTGGAGAGAAATTGCTTTGGAATTGGTCTGCAAACGATGTGGGAGTGCGAGGAACAGAAACGAGAAACGAGAATTGGATTGCAGTGAATGGGATTGCAGGAAATTTTCTTCTCAAAGGTGGTGTGTAGTTGTCAACCGACTGTGGCTTGTTTAATTGAGAAGTTTCTTGATGGTTGGGTGCATTTTCAGTACAGACACAGGGTACATGTGTTTACATATTTTAATGAAGGCAAGCAGTCAGTGCTGTTACAGAGTGAAGACCTGTGGGCCAGAAAGCTGACCGGAAATAGAAACAGGATTTAGCTTCTTCTGGTATTCCTAGTAGATATTTGGAACGAGCTCGATGTGGATGTATTTCCTCGTGAATTTTCAGGGAGATCCTCAATCAATAACCTTCACGATCTGGTACGCACGATCTCATGGTCTAGGCATGGAGGTGCTTGGGGTTCGTCAGAACTACTCTTCAAACGTGGTCGTCGGATATAGCTTTACCCACTCGTTGTAAGTCTAAATTTGTTGTCAAGTTGCCCATAGAGCCTAGCCACCTTATTCGTTGAATTCGCAGTTGCAGTACGGCCAGCGTTCCCTCTCGTGCTAAGATTGTACTTTCTGACTACATTTTTGCGGGCCACGCCACCGTTTTGTCATTCCTTTGCAAGTGTAACCGCTAACAGCTTTGTCCAATGTTTCTACACCACCCTTACATTTGTTGTAGTTTAGTATTATATCGGTCTTTTTATGCGGACGATTACTAACTTTTGAACCATGATGTAGAGTGATAAGTAGAAGCACAGCTTTATTTCTTTTAGGTATGTACGAAACGAGGGTAATTTCCTTGGTAAAAGCGAAGATTGATGAGCAAAGTGCTCCTCAATTTGGATTTACTAATTCTGCTGGTAGTTCCGGCTTGTTTTGTGTTTCTTCAATAATATTTTCGCCAATTGCTGGGACGTGAAAAAATTGTCAGTTCTGAGGTTATGTCTTTTTAGCCCTACAATCAAGTCAAGAAAAACACGCATGCCTTGATTTTTTTTCAGGATTTCTTCCAATTTCCTTGCCAATATAAGGCTGGATGTTCCAAGCATAGCTCGTTGCTGAATCACAAAGTTCCCAAAACTTGATACCATACTTTGCAGGCTTTGATGGCATGTACTGCCGGAATGGACACCTTGCTCTAAAAGCTACTAATTGTTCATCATTGGTCACGTTTTGGGATGGATTGTAGAGCTTTGGTAATATTTCAACCCATTGATTCCACAAATCACGTACAGGAGTAAATTTTTCCAGCGATCTTCGTTGACTTCGAGCTTCCCTTTTTGTCGAACCTTATAACTCTTGAAATTTTTCTGAAAGTCTTCAGAGGCATAGTTGTAGCGAATGTCTTCCTGCTTCAGAGTTCTAGCGACTCTCAGCGCTTTCGTTATTAGTTCAAAAATCGTCAAATAATTTTAGAAATCCAAAAAATACAAGGAGTTCAAGTAAGCGATTTGTGGAGAGCTCATAAATTGAAATTGCCTCAAGTGCCTTATTTGGCATCTCACCTCTTGCAGTTGCCATTCTGATAACAAAACTGTGCCCCCTGCCCATAGAAAATGATACCGAACCAATAACGTCCACTACAGCCAAAACAAGTTCTTCAGACCCGAAAAATAAACCTGCCGTTTTATTGGGAAGAATGAGTTTTAAGTCACTTCTTTGGATGTGCATATTAGCATTGACCATAGGCATTATATCTGGTCAACACATGAGCGAAAACTATAAAATTACAAGATTTGAAACAACTCCAGGAATATATTTTGAAGATATTGGACATGCAAATATGGTTGTTGGTTCGTGGAAAACCATAGTATTCTTCAATCTGACCAACTATTGGGCAGATGTCTATACGTATCGAAAATTCATAAAACATATGAGGGACATTTGCTTGAACACAAATTTGTCAGAGTCGAACACTTTGCTTTGTGATAACAGCCTACATTTATTTGATCGACAACTACAACAAATAGAATTAAGCAATGATGTATTGAGTCACGCGAACAATGAATCACCACAAAGAATGAAACGATCACCCTTCGATTTCATCGGAACAATTAGCAACAAATTGTTTGGTATTCTGGATCAAAACTTTGCTACTCAATACGAGCAGACAATAGCAGATATCACAGAAAATGACAACCATCTGCTTAATTTATTAAGGAATCAAACTAGCATAATAGATTCCACCATCAATCTCTTCAAGGAAGATCGTGCGGCAACTCAAAACCAGATGAGGATACTGTATAAAATTATTTCAAGGTTAGAAACTCAAACGGACAATGAACACGCCTTTCAGATGTTTATATCAACAGCTTTCCCTGCAATGTTAACTATGATAAACTTCTACAACACGCAAAATACCTTATTAGACATCTTGCTGGCAACTCACTATGGGCAAATTCATCCCTTAATATTGACGGTTAATCAACTGAAAACTGAACTTACTCGAATCCACAACAATATACCAAGAAGCATGATGATACCGGGAGAAGGGAATCACGAGTCAATAATTCAACTATACAAGACATTACAACCAAGAGCACGAGTAACGGGCAAAAACGTTATCATCGAAGTAACGCTGCCACTTTTGTATAATGAAGAGTTCAAGATGTACAAACTTCTGTCGGTACCAGCTTGGCGAGGAAAAAATTTTGCGTTCATTGTACCATCATCAGACTATTTGATAGTCAATATTGAAGGCGACCACTTCTACCTTCTGAACGAAATGTCATTTTCGATGTGTAAGCAGCGATCGACAGGCACATTCTGGTGTGACATGAAACATCCTCTGTATCTTACTGAGTCGACAACTAGTTCCTGTGAAATGGGGCTCTTAAGACATGCAAAAGAGATTCCACTATCCTGCGTCGTTCAAAACGTTAGTCCCCAATTATATTGGGTACAGATGCACCACACAAATACTTGGATATACAGTACACCAAGCACGGTCAATGTAGACATAGCATGTGGCCAATTATCTTCAACAGCTCAATTGATGACAGCTGGAATATTGCAGTTGCAACCAAACTGCAGGATTCTTCAATCCAGCATGATCATTTTTGGCTGGCAGTCAGTAACAACGAGGATAATGTCATCATATTTACCACTGCCAAACATATCTGATTTACCACCTAATCACTATTATCAAAAACGAACAACCACCTGTTGTAGGAACACAAATTTCACACAAGATCGCAAAATTACAACACGAGATCGCTCTCCAAAAAAGTCAAGAAGTATTATCTAACCAAATCCGAAGCCACAAGATTCAACAGTATTCATTAACCGGTGCAATAACACTTGTCATTGCAATCGCATTATGCTTTGCTGTACTGAAAAGGCTTAGGAACAGGAAGTCAGCCAACATCAAAATCTTGACCACCCCTAACCCAGCACCACGTAGGCGACGAAGTGAACCAGTCGCGCCCCAGCATGTTGTGATCACAACAGATGATATATGACGCCAACTCATATTTCACACAGCACTCAACACACGGCACACAACACACAGCACACAGCTCACAGCACACAACTGCACATATTCAACTCATATTTCCACTATTATTCTAGTGCACATTTTTCGTTCACCTGCACTCACCTCTTTCGCTGTTATTTCTTCCTATCAAAAAATTTACATATCTTGTAACATAAGAAAAAATGAAAATGTAGAATAAGCACATTTATACTATATAAGTAATGCTTTGCACAAATAAAGTTTAGTTCCATACAAAATCCTGTGTAGTAAGTTGACTTCCCCCCACCAGCGGTAAGGGGTCAATTAATTATTATTCAGATAACAAATTGGTGCTCTAAGCATTCACTGTTCGTTGGTGTTATTTGAATATTTGGCTTGAGGGAGTGTCTTAAGATTTAGGTATAAATTGGAAAAACCCTGTGAACAACGTTGCCAATGTGATACGATTCAGCTAAATTTAAAGATTGAATTTGAAAAATTCAAAATTTGAAAAAATTAACGTATTTACATAATCGTTTATTAAACAATAGCGTTATATAAGTTTTAATTAAATGTATATGTTCTTCCATTAATTTTCCTTAACTCCCTCGACTCTAGGGTATCATCTTTTGTACAGTAGTGTTTCCTCGAGCTTGGGCGGGTGGTTAAGATACGTGCCACGCGGCTTAATTTTGAAATTAAGATTGAAAAAGTTAGTAGAAGGTATGTTCACTGAGTAAAGCCCAGTCCACATTATGGCCAGATTTTTTCTTAGAAAGGCATCTCGCATACCACTCGTGTACGAAGTTTCGATGATGTATTCAGCGCCACGGTAGGTCAAAAACCCCTTTAAAATAAGAGTGAGTGAGTGAGTGAGTGATGTTTATTGTCTAAATTAATTTACAACTTTCAATTTGCAATACAATATAAGAATGCCTTCAAACGTCACCATGGAGTTATCTCTTCAATGCTGGATAAAACCTTGAAGCTGTAGAGGAGAGTCCATGTGGGACGTTAGTTGGCCTTATTACAGTATTTATAAAAATTAATTCTATGGTTACACAAGAGACAATAGAGAATCTGCGAAGCCTAGAGGCTTTTCGGCAGAAGATTATTCAAAATAAGTGATTTTACATTTAAAGCAGAGTAATTCTCATTATTTTGGGAACTTAGATTATTATACAGTTTATAAGTGAATATGATTCAATATTACATGTTTCTTTATTTCTTTTTTCCTGGTGTGCGCCGGCTGTATACTCAATAGGGAGCGTGGAAGTTGGTTGTATATTCTTGGCACCGCAAATTAAATTTGCTTTCTTCCATATGAGTTGTGTATTCTTGGTATTTTCAGTAGTCCATTTGCCCTTTTCCTTGTATTGACGCCGTGATCAATCGCTTGTTTAAAGCGTTTGTCGTTGTAGGTCTCGTTAATGAAATTAAAAAGAAAAAGTTTTTGGACGGTTAGTACATTTAGATCTTCACTAGGACAATACAAATTTTCTACATAGCGACTACCATACTTAGATCGTAAGAGAATCTTAAGAATCCGGTTTTGAGCCCTTTGGAGTTCCATAATTCTGTATTGCGCTGCATTACCCCACGCTGTTATTCCGTACTGAAGTACCGACTCCACCAGAGAGTAGTAAACTTGCATTAGTACTTCAAACGACGTGTGGTTGCTCAGATGGTAAAGAGCGTATTTCGACTGTCGAAGTCTCTTGCACGGATTCCTTATGTGATGATCCCACTTTAAGTTGCAGTCTACATCCACGCCGAGATATAGATAGACTTCCACTGTATCAATATACTCTGCGCAACCATCTGTCTCAGGTGTTTGATGCGACTTGTGCAGGCAATCAAAATTGTGGAACCGTATTCTTATTCGGTTTCAGCTTGACAAAGCGGTGTCCTCCTTATGGGAGCGTCGTCTATCCAGCCATTCTTCACCATATATTCGCTTTCCCTCAATATTGGTGTAGATCAATATCGTACGTATCAAAGGACGTGGGAAAAATAGTTCAAAGCTGGAAATTTCTTTTTCGGTAATTCTTGAGCAAGCGTAACGCATCAATCCTGTCACCAAACTGATAATATTTTCTCTCGAAGCTCTTCCAAACAAAGCACGTGTTTGTCACTGTAAGCTGTATAAAAGCAGACTGAATAAAACAATGCAACCGCGTAGCTAAAAATGTGCAGTTAGAAAATAAATTTATTTAAAAATAACGTCTGGACGATGATCGACGAGAATTCCTTTACTTATTACGTGATTGGCAGAACACAGCGAGCCGTCAATGAGGCGGAGACGGCTAAAATGGTTCTAGCGGTGAATGAGGGCAAAACGAAGTATATGCTGTCATCAAGAAAGGACACACAACATCGACGTCTTGGACAGAGCGTCACAATGGGCAGCTATAACTTCGAGGTAGTCAAGGACTTCGTCTACCTCGGCTCCGCAGTAAACAGTACAAACAACATCAGTACCCAGATCAAACGCAGAGTAATTCTTGCCAACCGCTGTTTGTATGGGCTCAAGAGGCAATTGAGCCACTCAGGCAAGTGCGCTGATCTCAATACAGATCTAAACTCCTTATTTATTTGGTCCCAAATGAATCATTTATACCTGAATCCTTCCAAAACTAAGGCTCTCCAAATAAGCAGAAGAAATCTGAGCAATGCCGTTGACCCAGTTTGTATTAACAACAGCACTATCGAATATGTCTCTAAAATAAAAAATCTTGGAATCATCTTTAACGAACATCTTAGCTGGAATGATCAAATAAATGGTATCGTTCGCAAAATCTATTGTGTGTTACGAGGTCTCAGTCCAACCAAACTTTTTTTTTTGCCCGTTGAAGTCAAACTAAAACTCATAAAGTCATTCGTAGTTCCTCTCATATTATACGGCTGTGAAATTTTTTCAAACATGGACTTTGAATGTTCTCACAAGTTAAACGTTGCTTTCAACAATTGTGCACGATATATTTTCAATCTAGATCGGTACGCCCACGTTTCAGATTTCGCTAAAAGAATTATTGGCTGCCCACTTAATGTATTTCTTAAATATCGTACAGTACTTGCTTTACATAAAATTATAAACCGCCAGGCACCAGAATATTCATACACAAAATTACAATTTGCGCGTTCTCAAAGAACATTGAATTTAATACCACCTAAACATAAGTTTTTGAACACCGAAAGACAATTTTTTGTTAGCGCAATTCATTTATGGAATGCACTCCCAGGAGTACAGGGAACTATTTTGGAAAAAAACTTTTTGAATTTTATAAAACGAATTAACCACTTACGAGTAAATAACAATGATTTCAGTATATGCTTTCTTTACTTTCTTAATTTCTCTATCTTCATCTTTCTCTTCTTATTAATTTTACTCCTTTCCCCCTCCATATTTCCTTTCCTAATCTTTCCTTAGAATTAAGTTAGGTTAAGATAAGTACAAATTTGTGATTTTAAGAAAAATCATTCCTGTACAAGCTTATAAGTTTATGCTTAATTAATTTAATTAAAATAATTCATTTCATGTATAGCTTGCGTGGCATTATTCCTTTTTTTATACAAAAACTTCAAAATATAGCGAATTTCTTCACTTTTTTCACTCATTTTTGAACAGCTGTAACTTTTTTTCAACTTCTCCAAATTTAATTTTTTTTTGGTTAAAGAAGAAGCTTAAAATGTCACCTTGTCACCATGACACAATGTTGTTTGGTAGCATTGGAGATAGACGACTCCAACGACATCTATTGACAAAATACGAAAATAATTTCTGTTAATAGAACGAAGAAACTCCTCAGACTCGACAGGAATTGACCGATCGACCTATACCTCTTGCGGATAATTTTGGTACCTTATATGCGTGATGGATTCTGAGCTGTCAGAACGAGGATAGGAATTTACGAACAAATGGTGAAATGTAGTGGGAAATTTAAAAAATTAGAAAAAATATTAAATAATTATATTTTATTCTAATAAATGTTTAAATGCCAAGTTAAAATGCAGAAGTTTTGATTTAAGCTGTTGTCAAGTGTCTATATGTGATAGTTTTTGAGGAATGCTGCTTTGAAAAGTGTAAACAAAGCACCAATTTGGCATGAAATTGTTGTTGTTTTATCATTTTTCAATTTTCGCTATAGTAAGTCAAGCAAATTAATTTAAATATATTCAGTGCAGTGTAATCTGCTGAAATTCACAATATTACATTTGCTTTGTGCAAAATGAAAGAATAATACACTATGTTGGTTGCGTTTATTGCTTCAATTAATTATAAGAAATTGTTTATATCATATAATTAACATTTTGCTTTACTCGGAAACCAATTTCTATGAACTCTTCACTTGCATTACAGAAAGAAAGGGCCTTGGAATTGTTGCTATATTAGTAGGATGTAATATGTAACAATGTATGTATTGTGCGAATTTCAGCTGTATTTCACTACTTCAGACATTGTTCTATTATAATACAATGAATATACAGTAAAACAACACTTAATATTATCCACTATTCAAGTTATGATAAAATGCACAATGAATAGTCACTGGCACTTAAGTGGTTTGTTTACATTTTTCATTATGCGATTCCAAGTAAACTATCCCTTCCAAGAACTTGACAAGCACTAATAACAAAACTGGCACACTTTTTCCCACTATTCCACCATTAATTTTATTCAAAATCAATTATTTTATATTAGTTTTACCAAATATAGATCTGCACTGAATTTTAAATTCCCATACAAATCGCTTCGCGCGAAAGAGCTGACGGAATTCGGGTTCGCAAATGAGGTAGTAAAGAATACCACCATGGGGTGCTGAAGTCAAATGACGATAGGTCAATCGGATTCGTATAACCACCGGCTTTCTTACTGGACACTGCCCAGTAAATAAACATCCCAAGCATGGGCTTAACACAAGATGATGACGTAATAAGGACGAAGAAACTGCAGAACACATACTGTGACGCTGCAACTGCCTAGTCAGGACACGCTACCGACACCTTGGTGGATACTATCTTGAAGCGGACAAAATAGCCGCTAAAAACATACTAAGTTTCATTATGAACTCAGGTTTTAAAATCTAAATAGGAGGTTATGATACCTAGGCTCATCAGAAGCCACAGTGACCAGGCGATATACCACCCTCCTCAACCATTCTTATTCTAAACAGGGCATCCCCAACCCTCACTACAAATAAAAAATAATGTTACTTACAGATGCATCCATACCGCCCATCGCTGGTGAATAGAACTAGACACTTGCAGGACTTAAAAATAAATCTGGCCCTCAATAGATCCAAAGGAAATCAGCAATGTTTTCACCCTTCATTGCTCATACGTAAGAAGAATGGGAATCCCCTGCAGGAGCTGTAGGAACGAAGAAGAACAAAGACACACCTTCACTATCTCGGAACTTGTCCAGCACAGACAGGCACACGCTAGGCAGCTATTCATTCGACAGCCTAGAAGAAATGTCAATGTAATCCAGCAAATGAGTGTATGAGTGTATGAGATTCTAGTTTAGCATATCAGGTGTTTAGCTAGTACTCTGAAGAGGAACCAGTGCATAAAATGCCGGCTGGTAATATCACAACGGATCCTATCAAGATCTAAGTGGTCCACGACTGTTCCAGGAGTAGCAGTAGATATAAGCTAACCTAACCTACTTAGACCTCTCCACCAGATTAAATGGGACTCCACTAAGATGAGTAGTTCATTGAACCAGTTTTTTGAAAATAACCATAAACTCGGACTTGTCGACGTCAACCTATGTACATCAAAACATCATCAATAGGAACTTAGGAGTGTAGGCTGGAGTTCTATCTGGGAGGATACCGAGTCACCTGCAATGAGAAGATGGACAATCAATCTCTAGTTACCGACAGTTCGCAAATTAGCCAGCTGGACCGTTCCGAATAGTGTCAAAAATCTGTCTGAAAATGGCTCTGCAGAGGGCCCTCCCCGCGTATGTATGTCAACTTGACGTGAACTATCACATGTTTCGTTTTTGATATCCATCCAGTGCGGCAGCACATAACATTTTTACCTCACAGCATCACAGGTGGCTAGCGATTTTCAAATATTCCATACAATAAATCCTTCTAAATGATGTCACAGAACAGCGTCTATTGCGCTACAAGTCCACAGTTCAGTAATTTTAACCGTCAGTAGACTTAAGCAATACGTGCTCTTGGTTTCCTCTACGCGGCCATCTACCTTCAGCATTACGTGGAAATGGAGAGAAGCCCACCTACAAGGATTATCTCGGCAGTTCAACTCCAAAGACGCAATGACTCCGTTCCAGTCGTTAGCTCTCCTCGAGGACAGCACAACCTTTGAAACGACATTTTCCTGCCATGGCCAAGTCTTTAACCGAGTAACCCATTTACCGAATCACCCACAGTCCCCGTCAGGTGGCCTCAAATTGATCACTCAAATTGCTGTCGCCTCCGTAAGTCCCTCCCAGACCCAGACTCATTTCTCCTAAGCTGCTCAAAGTGGCAGCGCAAGCCAATCTCTCAATGACCATCAAACTACATTGCGCCCGTTCAGAATTACCCCACGCCGCCGATAACTGCGAGAATAGTTCCCAAAATTGACTCTTTCAGCGGCAGTTAAAAACAATTGAAGCCCCAAAGAAGTCAATTCACCACCGGCTGACACGTCCAATTAGAATCCGAAACACCACCCAGTGCCGGCGGCCAGTGCGCGGTGCAATTGTTGCTCGCTGCAACTGTCGAAGCGGGAATAATGAATTCCAACATTTCGATAGCACCACCAGCCACCGGCTCTGGATGCTCATTACGGGGAGGGCCGACACCAGCATCTCTGGCCGACACCAAATCGAATGCAAATTCGAGAAATATTGTAGCAGCACAGCTGTAGCTGTGCGGAGCAACTCCTGCGCCCGGGTCACATTAACCATTCCGTCGTCGACGCTCGGTGCAATGGAACCATTAAAATTGATCGAAGCACCACCGACCGGAATCTCAAATCCGAATGAGGAACTGGAGGAGACAAGGAGATCTGTGCACTTGCGGGTATCAGTGTGTGTGTGTCTAATCAAATTGGACCGTTGTCATGGTGGCAGCGCAGAGTAGTGAAATACCCTCGTGAGGCCGGCCGCCGCTGTTCCCTTGTGTGCTACTTGTTGTGTCGTTTGTGTTTTCACGATGCGAGATTAATCGCGACTAGTTTGCATTCATTACAAGGATGAGGTATGGTACAAGCTCGCCACCCCCAATCAGGGAATCAAAGTGGAACTTACCGGTTTACGGAGCGACGGAGCGAACGTCGCGTCGATGGCTGCGGCTGCGGCGTGGAAGATGTGAAATAGTTTGCTCGGTGCACTCGCATTGTTGTGTCGTTTGGTTGTTGGCGGTGAATGGATGCACCCGGCGAACATGACTGACATGTCGTCCCGTATCGCGGCGGTCGCACTAACAAGCTCTGGGTTCTGGTGCTGAGAGCGAATGTGCTGGCTGCTGAGTGTTGACAAAGTGTTAGATGACTGTGCGAAGATTGCAGACGAGCGGCTGTCGATATTTAAAATTGGCCATTTGTGATGATGAGCGAGTGCAGCTCTGGAACGGTTGACTGCATCAAATGCAATCAATATTTGGACTTAGCCGTACAGTGAAGATTAGGTAAAAGCGATTGGAGTGGGATTGGATGAGTTTATGGATATTAGGGCAGCATTGGCGCCATTGTAGTTTTTTTTTTGCAGTACACGGATCTGAGAACAATCAATATTAACTCTGAATGGTTGTCACTCGAAAATGTGTCACTAAACTGTGACTCTAAACTGTGAACGCCCTCAAAATCCATTGTCGTCGGGCAGTTCAACGGTCACTTGTGCCTTTCGACAACTCTATGATTGTGAAGGTAAGTCTGCATGTTCATCTGTGGGGCTATCAAATTAAGCTCAATGATAATTCCAAAAGAGTCACATACGTTTCTCTGGGAAGTATCAGTATGATAGCAGAGATCAGGCGGGCACATGCAACGATACTGGGAGCATACAAAAACAGGAGCAGTTCATGTGCTCTGCTAACAGAGATGAAGGGAAGATACCCGGCTTGTCGGGAGGAAAAAGAAACGAGCGATCGAGGAGATGGAGAAGCAGGAATGATGTGCGAAACTAATCTACAATTGATAAAAAGATCAGACCGAAGTCTGCCAAAAGAACATTTCTGTAGACTTACAAACGGCGATGATCCAAGTACCGCTGTCAGGGAGAATTGTTGCGACGAGAATTCCGTCCCCTCGAAATAGCCAAGGTCAAGATAGCGATATCGAGACTAAATCCAAATAAAACTGCTGGTGCAGAGAGCCCTGCTGACCTCTTTACTGCAACGGGAGATGTGATGGTTGAGCGCATGCACCAACTCATCTGTAGGATATGGTCGCATAAAAGCATGCCTGACGAGTAGAATCTCAGTATCGTTTGCCCAATCCACAAAAAAGGAGACACCTTCAACTACAGCCGGATAAGTCTCCTATTCCCATACGTGAACAACCTGCCCAACATCCACCAAATATTCACACTGCGGCAGATGCTGGAAAAAAACCAAGAGACCCAGATCGACACCCACCACCCATTCGCTGGGTATGGCAACTTGAATAGAGACGAGCTATACAACCCCATGTCCAGTTTTAACAATCATGTCAAACTCGTCGGGTTGTGCAGGATGACGATGGAGAATTCTCGCTGCGCCATCAAGGTCGGTAACGAACTCACCGAGACCTTCAATGTTAAAAAAGGTTTTAGACAAGGCGACGCGCTGTCATGTGATTTCTTTAAAATATCCTGGAAAAGATCGTGCAAGACTCACACGCCAACACGATCTTCCAGAAGTCCATACAACTGCTAGCATACGCGGATGACACTGACGTGATTGGCAGAACACAGCGAGCCGTCAATGAGACGTTTACTCGTATTGAAGCGGAGGCGGCCAAAATGGGTTTAGCGGTGAACGAGGGCAAAACGAAATATATGCTGTCATCGAGAAAGGACCCACAACATCGACGACTTGGCCAAAACGTCACCATAGGCAGCTATAACTTCGAGGTAGAGAAGGACTTCGTCTACATCGGCTCGCAAGTGAACAGTACGAACAACACCAGTACCGAGATTAAACGCAGAATTACTCTTGCCAGTCGCTGTTTCTTTGGGCTCAAGAGGCAATTGAGTAGTAGAGTCCTCTCTCGAAGGACCAAGTTAACATTACATAACACCTTGATCATCCCTGTCCTGTTTTATGGTGCGGAGACATGGAAAATCACAAAATCGGATGAAGAAGCACTTGGTCTTTTCGAGAGAAAAGTTCTGCGTTCAATCTTTGGTCCTGCCTGCGTTCATGGTTATTGGAGGAGAAGATTCAACCGCGGCATGACTAGGCCTCTACGGATTCAACGTTCAAGATGGCTGGGCGCAGCCCGAAGAGTCTTCCACTCCGAATCAGTGGGATAACGCAATAGAGGACGCCCATGGAACCGATGGCGTACCCAGGTGGAGAAGGACCTCAATCAACTTGGTGTGCCCTAAAGAGTGGCTAAAGATCGTGCCGGCTGGAGACGAGGAGCTTACTGGTTGAGGCCCAGTAAGCCTCTCCAGCCCCACATTCATTTCAGACAACCGTTAAGAGAAAGGTTGTTGTTCGGAAGAAAGCAAGCTTTTCTTTTACGTGTAAGAAGATAGCTTGAGTCCTTGAAGCATTAATATTTATTTTCCAATTGCCACAATACACTAAAAGGTCATTTAATCCCAATGGAAGGTTCGTTTCAACATTGAAACCAATTGAATCTTTGGAATAAATGCATGTATCATCAGCAATTAGGGCAGCATTACAATTTCTCAAGTTGGGCAAATCAGAGGTATATATATATCAAATAAGACTGGAGTAATAACGGATCCTTGAGGAACTCCAGCTTTGATCTGTTGGCTGTTAGATATGCTTTGATTAATAGATACATTGAAGCTTCGGAGCTTAAGGAACGATTGTATAGTTTAGATTAGATATAAGGGAAATTTGAAATTTACTGACTTGTGTATCAGACCTTCATGCCAAACAGTATCGAATGCTTTTTCTAAGTCTAAAATTACCATTCCAGTGCTTTTGCCTATTGTGAAATCTTTTTTATATCTTTTGTAATACGATGGACTTGATATGTGGTGCTATGAAAAGCTCTAAATCCAAATGGTTGCGTTGGAAAGATACCATTATTATCAATAAAGGAGACAAGTCTCTTCTTAATAATCTTTTCAAAGCACTTGCTAAGACAACTTAGTAGGCTAATAGGGCTTTAGCTAGAGGGCAAATCAGGAGTCTTGCCAGGTTTAAGGTTAATTAATCTTGGCAACTTTCCATTCATTGGGGAAGTATCCCAGTCTAAGGCAGTTGTTGAAGATTTGCGCCAGTTTCTTTAAGGCAAAGTCGGACATTTTTGAAATATATGTTTCTTATCTTATCAGGTCCAGTTGATTTCCTTGATTCCAGACTGCAAATTATGTCCCTAAGCTTCAACCAAAGCCAAATCTGGTGAAGCGACGTTACACGGCTGCCTCACGCGATGCAAAAGTTGCGGTAAGTGCAACATCATCAGTAGAAGCAATAGCGACAACAGCTACGGAAGTAGTTACTGTTGCGTTCGCTGGTAGTGGCGGCGGGAGTTTCGCTTATGGTGTAAGTGAGAACTCTTAACGTGCTCTGACGTCATCCATGTCAGATAACGAGGAAGAAGACGAGCGGGAGGAGCTGATTAACAGCCAGAGGCAGAGGGAGCAGCTGGACGCTTATATCCTGTTCCTCAAAAAAACACTGAAGAGCAGAGAAGCAATCAAAGAAGCTGCAGAGCAGCAGCAGCAACAACAATACCAGCAGCAAGAACAGAAGCAGGAGCAACAGCAGCAAAAACTGCCAAACAGGGTGCATCCGCTAGTAAAAAGCAACAACAACAACCTCATCAGCAGCTGCAGCAATAGCAGAAGAAGCAGCAGCAGCAGAATCAGCAGCAGAACCAGCATCAGCAGCAACAAAAACAACAGCGGAAGCCACAACTTCAGCAACCAGTTTTAGCCAAGAAGGAGAGATTCCCTCCAATCAACGGCTTCGGATAGGAGACTAAGGATTTGGATAAGTTATGTTAGTTGGCCACCAAAAATACAACATATTACATTAAGTACAAAGGGCCCTTAAGGCTTTCTGTCCACTGTTCATCAGTGGCAGATTACCGTGCCGTAAAAGAAGAGCTAACGACGACCGGGGTCGAGTTCTTTTCATATACTCCAAAAGGGGAAAAACTTAAAACCGTGCTCCTAAAGAACGTGGATCCCGATACTGATCCCGAGGAGATTCTCGCTATGCTATGCCAAGCGCAGAGCGACGATGTCCAGGTTGTAGGGGTTAAGCCCTTCATCACTGCGGCATCGAGAAGAGTGTGCAGGAAGCTTCCGTTCTTGCTAGTCCAGGTCAGCCCAGATAGAAAAGTAGATAGCCTAAAGCGAATCTATCCTTTAGGCACTATTTATGTCAAATGCGCGACATTAGAAAAGACAAAGCACACACTCCAGTGTGCTCGCTGTCACAGGATCGGGCATGCCGCAGCGAACTGTAGTATGAAGTCTCGCTGCGTCAAATGCACAGGAACCCACATTAAAGGGGAGTGTCCATTTGGAACGGAAAAGATTGTCGAGAGGAGCATGCTGACATGCGTTTTCTACAAGACCAGCGGGCACCCTGCTAATTATCGGGGATGCCCTAAAGTCCAAGAGATGCGAAAAGGCATTCAGGCCTAGAGGAATACAAAAATGGTAGAAGCGAGGCCAACGCCCCGAGTTCAAGCTACCACTGTTATTCCAGCCATCTCTTCGTAGGCGGCCGATACAACAGACAGTGCCGAAGGTTGCCCCGGTCCCAGTGGCCAGGCAACCTGAAGCAAACTTGGATATGCAGACGGTCCTGCTCTCTATCCAGAGGCAGATCGCTCAGCTTCAAAATCAATTCCAAAACCAGTTCCAAGAGCAAGCAGCGCGAATAAACCTCATCTATTCGACTCTGATTGACGATTCAAACAAGGCATGGTGCCATCGACTGTCTGTTACGGACATATTTAAGGTAGTTTTAAGGTTTTGTTAGGTTATTTTAGATTAAGTCAGTTTTATTTAGTTATTTTTTCCATAGGTTAGCTAGGTTAATCCAAGTTTTTCAAGTTTTCTTGGTAATTCAAATTGATAAAATACTGTCTCTATAGACTAAAAAAACGTTGTTTAAGCCGAAAGGCACAAATATGTATAAATTAGAATATCTAAGAGTACTCGCATAGGGTCAGTAGGTTAGAATTAAATACAATACGTTATTTAAGATATTTAAGCTAGTTTTAAGTATATTTTGTCTAGCAAGTAAGTTTATTCCATTACAATAAAAACAAAATTACATGAAAAAAAGGTGCGTCGACTTCTACGCAGAGGGTGCCAGGTTCGATACCCAAATTTACCACCTCCACCATTACCATATTTCACAGCTTCACCTCATTCGAGTAACTGACAATGCTGAGAGAACAATAGTACACACAACACGAGTGGTTGCTGAGAAGCTAGGCCCTGGCCCTCTACGGGCTGTAGCGCCACCCATATTATATTCTATTATTACAGTTGCTAGCGCATATGCCTTTTCAGAGCAAGAAAGAAGTACAGAATTGCCTGTTATAAGTGAAGGAATAAATGCCTTCTTTTTCTTCATTACCTTAATAATATTCCAAAAAGGTTTGCTATTCTTATCTAGTCCTTGTAAACGTTCGTTCCAAGATTGATTCCTGAAGTTTGCAATAGCAATTTTAACAAGTGCATTCATTTTCTTAAATTCATCTAGGTAGAAATCATTTCTCGTCCCTCTCCATCTGGACCTACAGGTATTTCTCAAAGTCATCATATCGGGAATAAAAGGTGGGGGTATCTTGCATGAAGGCCAAACTACAGTTTTCACTTACCAAAATAGCATTAGTAAAGGAGTGAATGTTCTCATCGATATGAGATGGGCTTGTATTAGGAACCATGACATTTTCTAATTTTGTATTAGAAAGCCTTCGGAATAGTTTCCAGTTGGCATTCTTGAAACTATACACTTGATTAGAACATTTAGCTGGAGACAACATTACACTACACTTAACAGGCAGATGGTCGGAACTCAATTCGTTGTAAGTAATTGTCGGGGTAAAAAGCTCGGGAATACTGGTGAGGAATAAGTCTAATGTTGATACAATTATAAATTTAAAATTATGTTATGTTCAATAATGTTTGCAACTATTACTACTACTACCATCGTGTAAACAGTATTATTTAAAGGATGCGTTTTTCAGGACTAGCTCTCCTGTGGAAGACGAAGCAGATTACGTCTCCATTCAAGCTATCGAAAGCATTTTCGAAGTCTGTTAACAAGAAACGTAGTGGAGACCAGAGTCTATATGAACTCTTAACAATGTTATAAATGCGCTCAGCTTTACTTCTTACATTCGACTCGAACTTTTTACAGTCCATGATTTCACTGTATCTGATCACTCCACCTGCCCTTGTCGTCGGCGTCTACGAGGTATATGAAGTTTTTACATTCTGTCCCATGGGCTGGGACATCCTCTTCCGAAAAGGAATAAACACTAGTGGCCTACCTCACCCAGAACTTACAATAGTCCCAAGCTGCCTTGTTTAATGACAACCATTTGAGGCGTTAACAAATCGAATCGAATATCTCTGATGAATGTTAACAGCATCTTCGTTACGCACTCGTGTTCATTAAAACCTCCTCATTGGCCTTCCTCCAGCAAGCCCTTTTCTTCCATGTCAAGCTGAGTCCACCGTAGGTCATTTCACCCAATTAGATGCCGTGTCAATAAGGGCCGGGTGAGCTCCCCGCTCTGGCACGTTGATTGGGCAAACGACGGTGTTGTTACAAATAAATTCACCCGAACTTGGACATCGAGGGATACCTGCCTGCCAAGCGAGTCGCTGGCAGTCCAAATTAGAAGGCTTGTAACCGCGTTGACACTTTTAATTTCATCGCCACTTGGCCTCCCTACTTGGCATGCAAATACCCACAATTTCCCGGCAAACCCCCCGTGCCGCCGGAGACCTTCTAATTGCACGTTTCATCATAATGCCCACATTTGGACGTATTAAACTGTGTACCCGCAACCTTGTCCTTGCTCATTGGGCGCGCACGCGCGCGCTGCTGTTGCATAAGCAGCCACAGCCACACTCCGGCCGGTCGATACAAGGTAATTCCATTAGCAGCTAATTCCGGCCAGCATTCTGGGAGGTACTGGCTGCGTGCACTGCGCTTGGCCTTTGCGACAGAATTCTATGACTCCGCCAAATCACCTTGTTAATGATCAGCGGTCGCTGACGCCGCTGCTGTGGCCGCACTGCGACTGGAGGCGCGCGACTGGGTGGCTTAGATAATAGCATTAGCCGGGGCGGAATGTGTTCCCTGGTCGGCGAAACACCGAACGTGATCTAAGTGGGAGAATCTCTGGGTTTTTATCTGCGACTCTGCTTAATTGGACACACAGACAGCGCGCGAATCAGGAAAAACAATCCGCGGCCAGTGGGTGGCGCGGTGGCGGGTGACGGGCGGCGGATGATTAGAGGGCAAGCGAGCGTAGGCAAAACAGAGCTTAGGCCTCGTTGTTGCTGCTGATCAAATCGAAGGGACCCTGGGAAGCCAAACCACACGACTGTGCTCTGGTCAGTGCCCTGCGCCTGCGCGCATGCGCTTGTACCACCGACCCCCCGAGAACAGGAACATTACTGATTTAAATTTTAATCACACACTCAGATGACAAAAGAATCCTGTTCCTGCTTCGACTTCAGCATCTGGCTCCGTTCCAGTGCGCTCCTGCTCAGTGCCCTTTTGTACTTTATTGCTTTTGTAGGCGTCGACGACGCTGCAACAGAACATCGATGGTGCACGCCGCGCCGTTGTTCCCGTCGCCAGCGCCGTCGTCGTCGGTGTAGGCAAACTGATCCGGTGATCGTGATTGGATTTGAATCCGACGCGGAGCGGATGAGAAATGTTTTGTTTGTCGTGGGCATCGTCATCATCATCATCATCATCAGCAGCAGCAGGCGCAATGCTGCCGGTGTCCCAATTTTTCATTCGGCCCGCTGTTGAGCTGTCAAAACTTTTGTTCGGAATTCAGAAATCCCAGACAAGACTGACAGCTACAACCGATACCAGATGTTTCCAGTGATTACGGCCGCAGTCAATGGCGGGCACAATAATGGCGCTGAACGCTGCTGAAGGAGAACACCACAGAGGCTCGCTGTGCCGTGGTGGATCTTGGCCGCTGCAAGCGGGCCGCATTAGTTGTGGCTTATCTTGGCGTGGAATCCAATCCATGGTGAACTGTTGTTTCGGTGCCAAAGACATTCTGTGCACAAACTGTGCTGCCTTGAGGCTGGCAGGCTGGCAGCCTGGCTGGCTGGGAATCAAAATGGCACGACATAAACGGTAACTATTGTAATTCGGTTTCGTGGCATCGCGAGGTGCCGGGGTCTCGCTATTGTCTTTGCGCGGAATGCCTTCCTGATTGCGGCTTGTCCAACTAGCTGCTGCCTGTTAGATAAACAATGAAGTTGTGCGCAAGCGCATAAGTTGTCGCCGCCGCCGATTACGTTTTGAATCCAATGTTCGCCACGATGACAGGTATAACAGAAATGTCACCGAGGTGCCTGGAACATTGTTGTAAACGGTTCATGCGCTTCACACATCTGCTTGCGCTGCGCTGCGGATGCGGATGGTAGTTGCGTGTCGTCTGAGTATGTTGGCATATTAATGAGCTCCGGACCCGGTTCGACGCGATGGGATGCATGCTAAGCGAGTGTGCCCTATGGTTGGTACGACTTAGTTCACGTCTGGCGGCTGTCAGGGACTACTAGACAGGTTCATTGGGTTGAGACAAGTGTCTTCGCCGCAAAAATGAGATGAGTGCGTAAGTTCGCACGCAGTCTGTCTGGGAAGAGAAGTTCGTGGCGGTCCTTTACTGTTGAGTTGGTGGGGAGTATAAATAAGTGTGGGCCAGGCATCTTCTAGTTCATTGACCATTTGTCATGCTCTTAGGGCGGACGTTGGCGAAACTGAGCCGTCTTGAGCCGATTTCATTCCTTTGAGAAATCTCTGCAGGGATCGAAGCTAGTGTCGTATCTGGAGTCGTGCCACCAAGACTATCTCAAGTTACGTCTGACGAGTGCCATATCTGGTCGTGCCATCGAGACTATGCCAAGTTACGTCGGACGGGTCATTAACTGAATGAAAGACAGCACATCGCCGGTCAATTTGAACGGTTTTTTCTTAGTCGACATGGGAACAGGATTGCATGCCGGAATGAGAAGTGACAACTGGTAATCGAGATGTAGTCGATGCTGGGAAAAATAATTTGTGAAGACTATTGGACGACGACGAGGTCACAAATACCGATGTCAAGCGGAATGTTCTATTCACTCTAAGCGGTGTTCAGAGTGAAGCATGTCTGTTTGTCTCTGAACGATGTCAAGGTGAATATTGGTAGAGAAGGCAATCAAGGCTCCTGGTTCAGAAAAGCTGTATGCTGAATTTTTGATCATTAGATAGGGATTATCTGGTTGGGTGTATACACCACCTCACCACCACAACTAGAACCACCATTTGCCACCAAAAAAATTCGAGTTAGCAAGTAAAATACAAAGCTGGTATAAATATTTATTTATTTACGATTTAACACATAAAACGCAGAGGAGCAAAATTATTATATACGTGGCTGAAGAGCGAATTTCTTATTTTAGTTGCCGCTGTCATCGTTTTCATCGAACTGAGGTGATTCGAATTCACATCTAAATATCTCGACAATATCTTCATCTGTGAGTCCTAAGTATATAGGCATCCACCTGCAGAAAATCATCATACGTAACACCTTGTATATTTCTGGTATTTTTTTGAACTTCAAATTCCATCTCCATTTCAATTTCTCGCTCATTTCTTTCATTTGAACGTTCAGTTCTGAAAATCAAAGGAATTTCATCTTCATCCTTGCCTAGGATATTCACCAAAACCACGATTTTGTTTATATTAGGTCACAGGAACATGCAAACGCAGTGTCCCGAAGGCGATTCCTTATAAAACGAACTTGTAGAATACGCAAGATTTGGGAATTTCCCTAAAAAATTCAACTTATCGAAGGTGTCGCCAAATAATCTGTTCGAGTTATCAAGACATTCGAATAATCGAAGTTCGAGTTATCAAGACCAGGTTCTTCTTCTTCTTCTTCTGGTGGCGCTACAGTCCGGGGTGGACCTGGGCCTCAACCAGTCAGCCTCTCCAGCCGGCACAATCTTTAGCCACTCTGTAGGGCACACCAAGTTGATTGAGGTCCTTCTCCACCTGGGTACGCCATCGGTTCCGTGGGCGTCCTCTATTGCGTTGTACCACTGGTTCGGAGTCGAAGACTCTTCGGCCTGGAGCAGTGTTGTCCATGCGCCCATTCATCTTAGACGTTGAATACGTAGACGCCTGACTCAGACAAGACCAAAGATTGAACGCAGAACTTTTCTCTCGAAAAGACCAAGTGCTTCTTCATCCGATTTTGTGATTTTCCATGTCTCCGCACCATAAAGCAGGACAGGGATGATCAAGGTGTTATATAATGTTAGCTTGGTCCTTCGAGAGAGGAGTCTACTACTCAATTGCCTCTTGAGCCCAAAGAAACAGCGACTGGCAAGAGTAATTCTGCGTTTAATCTCGGTACTGGTGTTGTTCGTACTGTTCACTTGCGAGCCGATGTAGACGAAGTCCTTCTCTACCTCGAAGTTATAGCTGCCTATGGTGACGTTTTGGCCAAGTCGTCGATGTTGTGGGTCCTTTCTCGATGACAGCATATATTTCGTTTTGCCCTCGTTCACCGCTAAACCCATTTTGGCCGCCTCCGCTTCAATACCAGCAAACGCTTCATTGACGGCTCGCTGTGTTCTGCCAATCACGTCAGTGTCATCCGCGTATGCTAGCAGTTGTACGGACTTCTGAAAGATCGTGCCTCTAGTGTTGGCGTGTCAGTCTTGCACGATCTTTTCGAGGATGATGTTAAAGAAATCACATGACAGTGCGTCGCCTTGTCTAAAACCTTTTTTGACATTGAAGGTTTCTGTGAGTTCGTTACCGACCTTGATGGAGCAGCGAGAATTCTCCATCGTCATCCTGCACAACCTGACGAGTTTGGCAGGAATGTTAAAACTAGACATGGGGTTGTATAGCTCGTCCCTATGCACGCTGTCATACGCGGCGTTGAAATCGACGAATAGGTGGTGGGTGTCGATCTGCATTTTTTGGGTTTTTTCCAGGATCTGCCGTAATGGGAAAATTTGGTCGATGGTGGACTTCTCCGGCCTGAAACCGCACAGATAAGGACCTTGTTTGTTGTTGACGAATGGTTTCAGGCGCTCACACAAAACGCCAGAGAGTATTTAAACTAGGACCTTAATTTTCTTTAGAACCACTTTCGAGGTTTAGTAACTACATCTCTGTATACGCGATCTTCAGGCAGGATTCTGATGCTAATTGATGTGAGATAGCTTACTAGCTGCTTGGGCTCAGGTTGGATTTTTAGTGACATTGTTGCCAAAACAGACGCGCGAAGCTTCAATATTTTCAACATTAACTTATAATCAGACTCCTTTACGTCCAACTGTATCGGAAATCACTCCCGAATTAATCCTGCAGATGCAAATGCTAATTCGAGATTTGTTTAAGCGTAATGGATAAACAAAAAATGGGTTGCTCAAGTCTTTTAAATTATTGATATTTTTGAGGGTGTTGTTCCCCTTTTTCATTTTTTTTGCTTTCTTAAGAGTTCTCCTCACTTGCAGTTATATTCCGAGTTGTATTGAGGGTTATACGCTCCTGTTGCGAGAAGGTGGATGAGATTTAAAGTAGAGTATTGTCTCTAGGCCAGTTTCCTTTAGGAATCTGAAAGTGCGAACTGGTTCTAGTGACTTCAATTCTTCCTCTGATATTAGGTGCTTGCAAAGATATCTTGGTCTCTTGTAAGCTAGAGCCTCGTAAGATCCCAGTAGGTGTTGCAGTTCTGCAATTTCGTTAGATTCTCCACAGAATCCACAGTCACTTTCTCCTAATGCACCTAGTTTCTTTACGTGCTCCCTAAGTCTACAGTGTGCTGTTATGAAGCCGGGGGTTGTTCTTGCTCATTCTGGTGCATGCTTCAATCCTCTTTCGGTTATGTTGACCCAAGAGTTTCTTAGCCTGTTTCATTGTGCCAGGTTTCTGTCCGGTTTCTTTCTTCCATTCCCTGAACTCTTCCCTGACGACGTGATCTCCTACAGCGGGAATGGTTCGTGGCCTATAAAAGGTTCCGACGCCTTTTTTCCTAGCGGGTGAGTCGGTCATTTCATTGCGTTCCATCATAGTTTTACTCTGTTACTCCTGGTCAGTTTCTTAAGCTTCTGTAGACATTCTCACACAAGCTTAAATTTGATTAACTGGGAGTATACTGGCAGTAGAGCGGCACGACTTTCTGACATTATTGCTATGTCGTAGTTGGCATAGTTGGCATCTTTCTATGGCATAGACTTCTGCGTGAAAGATACTGGTCCGTTTGCCCATGGGTTTGTAGTACTTTGTCCGGAGTCCGAATAATCCTACCCCTGTTCCTTCACCAGTTCTTGTTCCATCAGTACACTATTTCACAGTATTTCTGCTCAATATACCATGTATTCATTGCTCCAGACCTTTTTGGTGCTGGGCTTAATGGTTAGCTCCTTTGGAAATTGAATTTCCGAATCACGTCTTCCTTCGGAATGGCCAAGAGTGGTAGCTTTTTGACTAGTAAATCGAATTGCCTCGATGTAATGCACCTGTCTTGTCCTATCTCTTCTTTTGCCATCACCATGATTGGCATTTATTTGCACATTCTGCAATCAGCAGATGCAATGGAGTCAGCTCCAGTAGCACCTCCTTGGCAGCAGATGGACACGTACAGTCAAGAGTCATGCCAACCTTTGAACTTTGTTGAGTGTCTCTATTGCGCTGATGAGATTTGTTCTTTTGGACCATGCTATTGCACCGTATGCGATTGTTGGTCTAACAATGGATGGTGTGAATAAAAACAGAGAATACACTCCGAGTAAGAACACATGAGTCGAGTACTTTCGTTAAAGGAAACAACCAATTTGGTGTGAGTAAGAAATTTCCTCAAAGTAGGTACCCTTCTTTCAGTTGACGTTTGAAAACTAGAGTTTTTGGCGTTTAAGGATGAGTGAAAAGACGGGTAAAGGTGGGTGCAAAATATATGCAATAATGTTTTTAAGCATAAAAACGCGAAAAACAAAAAAATGTCCTTTCGAGGACACAGGGGATAGATGTGAGTGCGTGTATAGATTCTAGCTTATTAACATGGCCTGGTCAAGTATTCATTTCCTTTCCGATATTCCTGAAGAAACCGGTATACCCTTGATTGTTTTTGGTCATTTAATGTAATGGGAAGATTGCTCGCCTCTTTCTTATCGCCTTTTGATTTGACGCGGGCCTTCACAGGGACGGGCTTTGGATGTGAAAAGTGTAGTAAGGTATCTTGGCATTTGGTTGGATCAATATCTGTATTTTGACGACATATAGATATTGATCTGACAAAAGCTAAAAAGGCCCTTGCTTTGGCAAGAGGGTTGTTTTACAGCGGCCAACTTGATACCAGGGTGAAGGTAATTTGCTACATGGCCCTCATCCGGCCAATTATGGCGTACGGCTGTCCCCTGTGGTTCAACGTGACTCCTTCCCAGATGGAAATGATGAGGTTGTTCGAGAGACGATGTCTTCGAACCTGTCTCCGGTTATATCGCACACCCGAGTCGGAGTACACGAAGTTCTATCCTAACGAGGTCCTGTACAACGAGGCAAACTTGAATAGGATTGATAATTTTATTATAAAGTTAATCAGAAGGCACATTGCACGAGCTATGACTTCTTCCAACAGTCTGATCTTTGGGGCTTATTACCCCAATAGTATGTATCATGAAAGAGTGCGCTTCAACGGCTTTGTTCCACCTGAAGCATTTCTATATTTGGACACAATTGGCCTCATACAGGATACTCAAGGATGTCCTGTCATCTTCCATGTCGTACGCCGAACAGTGGATAGGCGAATCCAATATGAACCGGATATCGCTCGCACCCAAGAGGATCTTCTTCGGTTCAGTAGAGTGATTTCCGCTCGAGATAGGAAAGAGTCTGCCAAAGAACGGCAATTTTACTGGTGGTTACACCAAAACCAGTCTCTGCCACCGCCAGCTTTTCTTAATGATCAGGTAGTTGACCATAGTGGCCAGCTTACATAGGTTTTTAAGGTAGATTTGAAGAAAAAAAAAATAAAGTATATATATACATATAAAACAAAAAATCCAAAAAAAAATATAAACAATTAAAACAAAAAAAAAAGGTGCACCACATAACATATACGCCCTGGTGCACGTGTCCGTACTGTCACAGACATAGTTAAGATAGTATTAAGTTGTATATTAGGGTAAGTTAGTATAAGGTAGTAGGTAGAAGTTCAGTCTGGCCAAGTTTTTCATAAGTTTTCTTATAATAACATGGGTGGCGCTACAGCCCGTAGAGGGCCAGGGCCTAGCTTCTCAGCAACCACTCTCGTTGTGCGTGCTATTGTTCCCTCACGCGTGGAAGGGACCTACAGTTTAATACCGACTCCGAACGGCGAAGTTGAGAAGATTTTTCTAGACAGGAAGTACTCTTTGAGCATTGTCAGTGACTCGAAAGAGGTGGAGCCGTGAAAATATGAAAGGTGGTAAATTCGGGTATCGAACCTGGCACCCTCTGCGTAGGAGTCGACGCACTAACCCACTACGCCACGGCGACCCATAAGTTTTCTTGGTAAACGAAAAAAAAAATAATAAAATTTGTCTTCAAAGCCTAAAAAAAAAAAATGAAGATTAAGCCGAAAGGCACAACTATACAAACATTTGAGTATCTTAGAGTACCCGCTTAGGGTCAGTAAGTTAGTATTAAGAGCAATTGTTAACTGTTAAGTTAGTTAAGCTAGTTGTAAGTACTTTTGTCTAGCAAGTAAGAAAAATAGATATGAATAAAACAAAATTACATTCCAGACATTCCCTGACGAATATGCGTTACCTTCGTCTTCAGTGCATTAAAATTTATTCCATGGTTTTCCTTTGAATTCTATTTGAAGTAAGCTTGCAGCTTGCAGCTTGAGTTACGTTCCTATGGCTAATTACAATCGCTGTATCGTCCGCGTATGCGTATCCTGTACTGTACTTCAGCAATGACATCAGAACATTGGCATAGATAATAAATATCAGAGGGCCCAGTTCTCATCTTCACTTAAGAATTCGCCGATCTTAACTTTAAATTTTCGGACTCTTAAGTAGCTTTCAAACCATGATAGTATACTGCCCCGAACCTCAATCTTTTCTAATTGCCTCAGTAATTGTTTGTGGCTTAATGTATCGAAGGCCTTTTTTAAAATCGATGAATAGAACCACTGTGCTGTGATTTTTATCCAGGCCTTGGTTTTTTTTTTTATTCACAAAATTTGCGATATCCATGTTGTTCTCTTTCTATAGCACTCATGTCCTTCTGTACATAGTTGGTGACAGTTGCTTTTAGAGATTCTGTTGTCTTCTCAGTTTGGGATTCCTCGTCTGCTGGTAGTTTGTCTTTCATTCTGCACGGTATACATTTCCAGTTTTTCTTCGCATTTGCAGACATTTTCCGGTACGAATTTTGGGATAGAGAACTACAATCGAAATGCAAATCTCCATTACAGTTGCAACAGCTTACGAATTCACCGTCAAGCGGTAGCGGCTCCTGACATCTACTGCATGTCCATCATGCCGTGTGAATGGAAATTGCTTTTGTTATAATTATCCACTCTTAAATAAAGCTAGACTATTTTGCTGTTTCTTTTTGATTGTAAGAATCAAGTTTCTGCTAAGATAGCATTAGGTCAAAACACTTGAAGACTTAACTGAATTTGCTCCAAACCCTCACAGATCACATTTTCCTTTATATTATGCAACCTAAGCCTCAACAGTAGCACCATGACAATCCGAAAAACCCCTCCCAACAGTCCAGACTTCTGGCCAAAAGCATGTCTTCAATTGGAATCACTAGAACATTATGACATGTCACTGCGTCCACTAGTCAGCACGTTTTCACTCCTCACTCCTTTGACTATACATCACGCGGTCTTCTATAAGTCTCCTTCAGAATGATGGAAGAGACACGATGACGGCAGTGACAAGTCCCGCCGATAGTGAATAGCCCTTGGCCATCCTCCGTCGTCGCTCCGTTTGCACGCGCGTCCAACGCAACAATGCAAACGGAATATCACATCTGGAGATCTCACGGTCTTGTACCGTCGCTAATCCTGCAGTCTGCGCCGCGACACGAAGCAGAACCAACAAGACCGACGGCTAACAACGTGCGAATCGTTTCCTTGTTTACGATTAGATAACGACCACCAGGCCGCTACTGTGGCTTTGATTTCGCGCGATCTGATCGTCCAGTGCGGACACGATTACATGAATTGTACGATAGGCGGTATTGTTAACGCGGCGATATCCGCTATCTCATCGCGCACCGCTCGGCGGGAAGATTAATTCTGAGCGGTGGCGTGGCTGGTGTCGGCTGGCGGCATGCTGTTTAGAAGATGATCTTCTTTAAGGATCAAGTGGTGTGCTAAATCGGTGATGATTAATTGAGTTCGGTTGCGAAAAGCGGTTTCTTGCCGTCAGCCACAATGCAGTGGAGTGCAATCCTTTCGGCGAGGCGCGGCGGGAGGCGGACCCATGGTGGCACTGGGTTAAGTGTGTCGGGAACTATGCCAATGATAGTCGTGGTTGTTGTGGATGAATGAAGGGAGTTGAACTGGGAGTTGATCAACTTCCAAGATTGTCTCAACTCGTTATTTAACCGGTGAGTTGAAAATTGATATGGTTCACTAAAATTGATATTGGTCACAGTCTGAAATTTAAAATCCAGAAGTTGTCAGTCTTTCAGTTTTTAAATTTACCCTGCGATATTTTTGACAATTCACACACACAAGGTTTTGCAACTTTGAATTGACTTTATCCAGAGATTCTTTCTTTAGTACCACACGGATGTCGAATGCATCTAACTCATTCCCATTTTCTCAACGTTCGTACTGTGTTGGACATTGAGAAAAAGTTATGTTGATCCTAAATAAAATAAAACTAAAGACGGATAGTGGTGATACACTCTTCGGCACATAGAACTTACATGCGTGAGCGTCAGCAATGCTTTGACAGATACATAAAATTCATGTGTTCGTATTGGAGGTGACACTTAGGTCAACGCTGACGTTCACTCGACGGATATAGTTACTCAACTTTTAACTTTTCTCTCTCCTTCAGCGTTGACAATCATCACATTGTGACATTTCAAGAGAATTCGAATTTTATGTTTAAGTTTGGGAGTTGGTTCTCGTTGAAGCAGCGTTTAAAACAGATGATTTTTTATATTAAAATACACATTTTAATTGTGCATAAATAAGCAAAACAACTTGCATTTTCAATTCAAACTCGAAACTTTCAAATGAAATCAGCTGTGAATTGAAGTATTCATTAGGTCTGTTCCCGTAATTTCTACACAAAATTGTGAAGACTGTACATTTTTAAGGAGTGGGGGAAAAATCTCTCAGAGAAGCAAAATCTCAAGAAAGTACGGGAACGAAGTTTTACCAAGTGTGTAAATTATGTTATTTATGAAGCGTCAAGTCTGAAATCTTACATGCATACATACATGAAATTATCACATACATAAGAAAACAAAACCAAATGCACAGCAAACTATATGAGTATTTGATACATCAATTCATTTGACATAAAACCAAAAAACTGGCCACAGAAATTTCTTGAGTGGGGAAATTTTTTACTTTCCGAGAGATCGTTCATTTGACATAAAACCCAAATTTTTGGAGAATGGGAACAGACTTTCGTAGATTTGTGTTGTTTTGTACTGTTTTGTGTTGTTTATTTTGGGTACGGGAACAGACCTATTGTGTCATTCCCTTGCGTCAGATACTTCAGCGTGTATGTACGCTCTGACGCTACGCAAGTAAAGTATTCTATATGCCGGAGCCTTTAACCATATAATGTTTAACCATTTGAGTACGTTTATCCAACGCATTGAGTACGCTGCCTTACCAAAAGGGAGGGAACGCTGACTATGGCAATGGAAGAAAAGAGATAGAGAGAGAGAGATAGAGAGAGAGAGAGAGAGAGAGAGAGAGAGATTGAAATAGAGAGAGTGTGTAAAATCCTCGATATCATCCCTAAACTTCTGCTACTTGTTGTAATTTGAGAGTTGAAACCATCAAATTTGAGTGAATGAAAGTAAATCCAAAAGTAAAGGAAAAGTTGAAGAATTTTAAACCGGCAAATGCCGAAGTTGAAGATAAAAATCACAAAGTTGAGTTTAACTTTTGGTGAACAAAATTACCCTTGCTCTACTCTTGAACTCTCTACAAACTTTTTTCAATCAACTTCAAACTCCTATAATCTCTTTCCATATACCTTCCCTAGTTCTGTAGATATTGACTTGTTAGCGTTCAACTATATTGAAGTCTTTCTTACACTTCAGAGTTTAAAGCCGGACTCCAGTTGTGGTGTGCATGGCATACCATCCAGTTGTTGTGTGTTGTTTCTTATTTGAAATCTGTTGTGTTGAGTAATTAGTCTGTTATGTGTATATTTTGAAGTTTGTATTTATTATGTTACTTTAAATGAAAATTAAACAAACAAAATCAGTGACTACCTCAAATTAAGGGAAAGGTAGTCGATTTTGCTTCCGATTTTTTTTTCTCCACAGCAACACTGATCCTAAGAGTTGACACTGGTAACAAATTAATTCAGAGCTAATTCAATGTAGCTCGGGTGTACCGCAAGGAAGTCACTTTGGGCCTTTAGTATTTGCAATATTTCCCTCGCAGTTAAATATAGTAGATGTTTGCTATATGCTGATGATATGACATTTAAAAGCATTCGAAATGTTAATGAGTGGTCCAACCATAATGCACGATGTTGATTGTGAGTCACAACTTAACGCCAAGTTTTCTTGCCCAACTTTATTTGATATTTCTTTGTTTCAGAGTCTTGCAAATTCAACCATGGAGAGGTACATAATTGAGCAGCGCGTTAAGGTTGTTGAAGCCTTTTACGAAAATGGGCGTTCAAATCACGTACACTTCGTGATTTTTTAGTCAGCATAATCGACCAAATGTGTCCACAATCGGTAGAATTATGCACAAATTTCAGCAAACCGGGTCTGTAGGAAATGTAAAAACACGTGTGCATGCGCGCCCAGTTCGTCCTGCGGAAAATATTGCTGTTGTTCGCAATAGTGTGGCAGAAGAGCTATCAACCTCGACTCGTCGTTGTGCCAACTCTTGAACATCTCAAGACCATCACTGATGCGAATTTTGAAAACAGATTTGAATTTACACGCTTTTCACGCCTTCAATTGACTCAAGAGCTGAGGCCTACCGACCATTTCAAGTCGTCAATACGCCGAACGGGTGGTTGAACAGACAGAAGAGACCTCAGTGGACTGTGTTGGACTTCTTTCTTTGGGGATATTTAAAAAAAAAGTGTACGTTAATAAACCAAGAACAATTCCAAAGTTAAAGAATGACATAATTCGGGAAATAAACGACATTAAACCCGAATTATGTTTCAGAGTCATTCAAATAATATGGACCATCGGATAGAGGTATGCCACTGATGCCGAGGTGAGCATTTCAACGATATTATTTCCCACATAATTCTTTATCATAATAAAAAATATTTAAATAATTCTCTGAAAACTTTTTGTTTTACTTATAATTAACATACTGCGTTTTCGTTGGACCACCCTTTATAAAGGGCTTCTTCGATTGGTGCATAAATAATGAACTTGTGCTTAATTTGTCCATATAACACTGGGTGTTCAGAAATATATTGCTGCTTGGTCTTGATGACTGGAAGCAGCGTGCGGCGAGGACAGTCAGCGATGGAAGGCAGCAGTTGCTCAGGCTCAAACCCTCCAGAAGTGGTATGCCTGATAAGTAAGTAAGAATCAACATCCGTGACAACAGCCTCTTGTTTTTCATCGACAAAAATTGAATCTAGAATTTTTGCGTGATATGAATTGTATTAGCCTGCCTAAAGTACATACCATTCATTGAGTCGATGTCTTCAAATTCGAAATTTTCGGTTACATTCAAAACATTTGGCGTCTTCAGAGAAAATCCATGTTAAATCGGAAAAATTAGATATAGTATAAGAATTCTCAGGTGGATGATAGACAATATTTTTGATATTAGATATATGAGCTTGATGGGTCGCCGCAAGTTGGAAATAAATCTGTAACTTTTGAACCCGTGAACCGATCTTAAATAAAATTTGAGAAATAGTACAAGTACTACGAGATCTTATGATGTTTCAAAAATGGTTGATGTATCTCATAAGCTAACGGAGTAATCTTAAGTTAAAAATATAAATATTTTTGTTTAAATACCTAAAATAATTATTTATTATTGTCTATGACTCGAAATTGGGACTTTAAGCAAATTTATAATTATATATATAAATTCAATTTTACAAGTTTTGGTAACGTACACTTTATTTGGAATTAAAGAAACTAAGCAATTCAGTAAAATAAGGCTTTCTCTTCAGTACTAGGTGGCAGCGAATCTTTTGTTTTTGGTTCAGGCCTTAAATACGCAATCCACATATCAGATAATACCAACATTTGATGAATAACATCTTCATTTGTTGCCGAACGAGAAAATTTTCTACTATTATTAATGCGATAGCACCTATAGTCTTTATTCCGACTTCCCTGAGCCTCCTCTGACAATGATCCGACGGGCAAGGCTGCTGATGATATTATTTCTGCTCCGTTGAACAGAATTTTCTGCACTGTTGCTGGCATATCATACCAGGGATATAAATTTGTAGCCATTGTAGCGGCTTCCGGCTCCAAACTTGTCGGGGTCGATCCAAAATTGCTGCATATTGTCTCCAGGATAACACTGAATCTTTTTATGAGTTGCACATCTATTTCCGTTATTTCTGCCGTTGATAATGGGTCGTCAAAAAATCTTCTAGATGTGTTCCCATCGTTGGTTGTGCCAAATCCTTGCTTTATTATATCTACTTTAATACCCACTTTTTGTATGAACTTCTGCTGAATTTGACTCTTCCTTGCCTGGTGTATGGGCTGTGTCGTTTTTGTTTTTCTCCAAGCTTTAAACTCCAAATTGTAGGCTACATGTAGCAAGTATTCCATAAAACAGATGCGAGCGTGCAAGGGTGAAATTCCTAATCTTAGAGCTTCCTGATTTCTTGGTTTTGCTCTAAGTAATTTCAAACCATTCATCTCTGATGGTTTCGCGCCACATATAACACATGACCTTGCAGAAGACGTGTTTGTCACAGCCTGTGCTACTTTGCCATCTATCATCGTAAAGTGCAATTCATGTCTTACTTTAATAACGGTAGATTTCACTTTTATAATTGATTCCCGCAAATTCTGAATTTAATTTTCAATTCTGGTTTTTTCTTCTCGTATTAGGTCCATACTTTCTTTTTTAAGTTGTAGCTTCACTGGCCTACAGTAACGTGTTGAGGAAGGTCGAGGATTTTTCCAAATTTCACTACTTTCATCCGATTCCGTCAACTGCAGCGGTACCAACGATGTCATGAACAAATATGAATCGGATGACACTGAATCCAAGTTTGAAAACGTTTGTTTTAATTCACTTTGTCCCGAAGATCTATCACAACCCCACTTAGTCGAAAGGGTTAGACTGAAATTTTGTTGTGATTCGAAAACGCCACAATGTACAGCCTTAAGGATTCTGGTTGCTGTATGGTCAAGTAATTGCTGAAGTGGGATTCGGGCATCAGTTTTCAGCACTGTATTTAGACTTCAGGACCTGCTTATGTGTCGATTAAAGCCAAGACTTCATCAGGACTGAAAACTGATCTGTTGGAACACACACGCAATTAGTTTCATAATTATAACATTTTTATGACTCAAAGAATTCTAATTCACAATAATAAAAAAATCCTCGGCATCTCGCATAGCGTTTGCACAATACATGCATTGCAAGGGAAATCGTTTGAAAATGCCGAAAAATGCACGACATTGCTCCTCTTAAATACCTCGTACCCCCAAAGTGATCAAAAGTGGTCTCTAGTTTTTTCAGCATCGATAGACAATACTTTTAGCTTTCAGAAAAAGTTGGTCTTCCGTTGGAGACTCTTGGAGCAGTTTTGTTATAGTCCATCAAACATTGAAATGCCCCTCTCAAAATGTGCCTTTGCTTAAAAGCCTGGTTTAAAAAATTGGTAAGCAATATGAAAAAACTGAAAATGCAGTTTGAAAGCAAGATGTATGACCTTTTTAAAAAAAACTTACCTTAGTTTCCAATGTACATAATTTCAGGAAATATGGCACATCAAATTTGCTTAAAAAATACGTCAATTTTTGTAATTTTCAAAGTCCCAACTTTGAGCTAACGGTACAGCCAAACGAATGACCCAAAGTCAACAAAATTTTGGCTTTCTAGGCCCTCATATTTGTAGAATCGAAAAACATAAACCATTTGGCCGGGAAAAAACATGTCACTTCGGGTATTTATTGCCACTGCGGGGTGGGGTGGGTAAGTGCGTCGACTCCTACGCAGAGGGTGCCAGGTTCGATACCCGAATTTACCACCTTTGATAATTCACTGCTCCACCTGTTTTGAGTCACTGACAATGCTCAAAGAGTACTCCTGTCTAGAAAAAGCTTCTCAACTTCGCCGTTCGGAGTCGGCATTAAACTGTAGGTCCCCTCCACTCGTGAAAGAACAATAGCATGGACAACCACCCATATTCATACCCATATTCTCTTTAAAAGTACGTCTTTAACATTGTCATCGCCAAGCATGCGGCGAATTATTCATTTTAACTAGAACTCAAAGCACGAACGAAACGATCGCAAAATATAACTAAATTCCTTATTGTTTAAAAAATCATAAAACTGAGTTCACTTTCTAGTGCTTGCAATAGTAGACTGACAGGTTGTAGCATGTTTGAATGAAGATAGAAGAAGCCACTTTGGTAGGGTAACAATCTCGAGCATGGCAGGCGCAACATCAAGGCGGCATGTCCTTGCTCTTTATTCGCATCCTTATAACACAGTTTTTTAGTCAAGGCTAAACAAATCGATAGCCACAGCTCATTGCTTATTGACCTCCTCATTGGGCTTCGGTTCAAGGAATGGCACTTCTTAAACAGTGCCGTGTAACTGATTTGAATTTCATGAAGCATGTCACTGGTACAATGGAGCGGGTTGTTCTCTTGACTTTAACTGCGGTCACATCGTGCACAGGTGGCGGCTGTTGTCCCCTTCACAAGCCAGGGGCGGCCAGTGTCCCAGGGCGAGTGAAAGGGCCACCAATCAAGTTCGGTTTCAGTTAATCGCAAATAATAGCCGCCACGACATCAGAAGCACATTGTCCCGTTTGTAATTGCCGCCGCACAAAGCCACGAGCTGTCGTCGGACATTTATGAAGCAATTACCAAGACCAGGTCCACTTGGCAGCTCAAGTGGAATTCGCTGGCTTTGGGGGCCACCTCCCGCGAACAATTGCGAAATTAAAACGAAGGCTCAACGCTCTCCCTCACATTAATCATCGCGGACTCATCGCCAGCCCAGGATTCCATTAGTTACTGACAAAACCCTTTCGACAGAGCACAAATCAATTACCCCGGCGGTTGGGAACAGGGAACAGCTCGAGGGCGTCATTCAATCGCAGCCATAAATTTCCTCATAATCCGTTTCAGAATACTTCCTACACCATGTGACCTGTGCCTCTAATGCGGCGGACCAGTCCTCCATCAGCACCGGCTCACCTGCACCAGACGCCCCGCCGCCGCGGCCGCTGTCGTGGCTCTCACATTGTCTAACGTTACCCCGGAGTCGGTGAAATTTGTTAGCCATTAGTCTAACTGGGCTGTGGAATTCCATTTCGTTTGGTCCTCCACCCCACAACACCGCCGCCCAGGCATTCGGAGTTCAGAATCCTTGGGCCCCGGACGGTGATTATGACGACTCGGTGGGCGTGCAAATGTGTGTTTATGCTTATGACACAACACCATAACGACATGGACAACACGGTGGACACAAATGTGGGACATCTCGCACGGGTCGGCCGCCTATCCGATTACGAGCCGCGTTCGGGACTGGCGACGGCGATGGCAATGGATGCACTCCCCGGGGGCTATCCTTTATCGGGAATTAGGTGAGCGTGGCACTCGCACCGAAGGGATTGATGGCGATACACCGCCAGGGTCAATGACGCTGATTGGCAGGCATCCCGGCCAGCCGGCCGAGGAATTAGTCGATTTGACCATTTGATCCTGCCGCCTACGGACCGCTCGTGTACCGTGTAATCTCCGCGCCGTTTGCTGCGACACATAAATTTGGAGTCGCCTAACGAGTCGCATTACTGTGGAAACTGTTTCACGGAGAGATGGCATTTGTCGGTCGCGCGGAATGCGAGTGTCAGCCGGCCAGCACTTTGTTTGTTTTGCGCATAGCCCGGTGTCAGGCACTCTGATGCGTGTCCGCCTCTAATCGTGCGGCGGTGATTTTCGAATTTATTCGACCGATATTTGAGATCGCCTACACGGTGTCTTGAATGGGTCGCGTTTGTGGGGCTCTTGCGGCACGACAGTCGCAGAAATGGGACATGATCGCAACGAATTGGCAATTGCTTGTGACGGGTGATGTCTTGTTTTCTATTTTTTATCACGTGGTATGGCTGGGGTGAGGGTTTGGAAGGATGTGACAAGGAAATTGGAGCAATATTTATCATCATCGGTGGTGGTTGGGTGGTCATAGTCTTGAGAGGGAACAAGTGGATTGGAGGAGCAGAGTGATGGCATGTGAATGCGTGGAAGTGGCGCCAAGTCATGGCGGTCAATTGATACTTCAGTGAACATGGCAGATAAGTTGCACGCAGTTATAGACTTGGGTTGTATTTCGTTTTTGGATTTTGTTTTGTGAGTAGGTGGGTTAAGGATTTGTTTGGATTCTTGGATGTTTTTGGGATCACAAGGCCTGGGATCGATTTGGCAACCACATGAGTGAATTGTGATCTGGAATGGTTGAAAAGTTCGTCCAACGTGACACCTAGCTACAGTCAAACCAATTATCCACACTCCAACCATACTCCTACTATTTTTATGTCAAACCTATTCAAGTCTTCTAGCTGTAAAAAGATGTGTTTAACAAGAAACTACTTTCGCTTGCCACTTAAGCTGCCCATATATAAGTTAACACAAATAGTATTTCAATAGGAACACGCCCATCCGAATCCAACACACGTCGCGTCGAGTCAGCAAATCTACAACGGTTATCAAGGCGTTCCCACGATCGATGGATGGATAGATCGAGGTCACGAATTGCAGTGGCAACAGAAAATATGTATTTAAGGTAGAGTTAAGTACACATTTGTAATTCAGTCGTTTAGAAGGCAGAATCGCTGCCAGTAATAAAGATTTTTTTATAAGAAAAAATGTACGATAGTTTAATTGGCGCCCGAGCAGGGACCAGGCATCGCGTGTGATAAAGAAACCCTTAAGTAGTGTTAAATTCATACGCGAAAGTAAAATCGATTAAGCCCTAAAGTAGTGCGAAGAAATCGAATATTGCCTGTGTCCCAGAATCCTTCACGAATGCGAATTGACTGCCCTCAAGAAGTGCAGAAACACATTCAGTGTCGCGAAAAGAAAATACCCTCAAGTAGTGTCACCAAAAGGTGTAGTAATAAAACAATAAGGGCGTGGAAAAATCAAGGGCCCCTGAGTAGCGCAATAGCAAACGGGAAGCAGAAGCTAGCTAGCCGCCATCACCCAAAGGATGAAGATCATCATATTATTGTAAGAATTAAGAAAATATTGCAAATACCATTTATGTCAATTGAACTTATGATATAATTTAAGATTGGTTTATATTTTTGCTAAACGTGATTTTATTGAAGAAAGTAAGCAAGCACTTCAAATTTCTCTTGATTATCTTGTTCTGCAGTGAACATGAATAACGAACCAATTGTAAGACCTTCCATGCTTGATCAGGCTTTCGCTCAGGCTGCTCAAGCGGATCAAACAGCTACACCTTCTAATAGAAGAACCAACGATAATCCTGTTATGAATCCCCCACTCGAGTCTCTCATTAGTACTATGATACGCGAAGCTCTAAGTACTGAGGGCCGTGCTCTCATTTATTCCATGTTAAATCCACACGTGGATCAATTCTCTGGAATTGATCAGATAATTTCTCCGAATGAAAACATTAATGATCTTGACAAAATACCGGACGTAGTGCGTGGCCTGCGAAATTTCCACCTTGGTAGTACGCCAGAAGAAGACGAGATCAACCAATATGAGTATATGCGAGCCAATATGGACAATTCCAACGAACACAGCCAAACTCTTCAGGCATACACCGAGATGACACAACCGGAAAATACTAGCTCAGACAATGTTATGGAACTAAGCGACATCCATTTTTTTAGATTAAATGACTCTTCGCTGCCATGCTTCGAATGTGCAACGAAGAGTGGAAACATTCTTAAAATATTGATAGACACTGGCTCTAACAAAAATTAAAATTATCGGTAGTAACTTACAGGTTACTCACCACACCACCACCTAACGAAAGTTAGTCTATTCGGTCTTCAAAACATCAAAATAAACTTCTTCCTTATGCCAAAATTAAAATCTTTCCACGCTATACTCGGAAACGATAGCTTAAAGAGTCTGTCAGCCGTCATCCATACGAAAGACAATTACATGCTTATTAACAATCAATTGAAAGTGCGTATGAAACAAATGACTTCCCAACAAGTAAATGCTATCAATATTCGAACAAGTCACATGGCCCCAGAACAAAAGTTATCCATTGATAAAATTATAGACGATTTTCTCTCTCTACTTTTCGATGAACCTGAGGAAAACTTATCAGAGATCAGAACAACATCTGACTCACCTGTATACACCAAATTTTACTCTTACCCTATATCTCTTAAAAGCGAGGTCGAAAAACAAATAAAACAACTTCTCATTGATGGAATAATTGGGCCCTCACGATCCCCATACAACTCACCCGTATGGGTAGTGCCTAAAAAAGCCGATGCTTCTGGCGAGAAAAAATATAGGCGTGTGATAGATTATCGGAAACTGAATAGCATAACCGTTCCGGATCGGTATCCGATCCCTCAAATTAACGAAGTTCTTGCACAACTCGGCCAGAATAAGTATTTTTTCCGTTTTAGATTTGAAAAGTGGGTTTCATCAGATCCAAGCATCTGATATTGAAAAAACAGCATTTTCCGTTAACAAAGGGAAATATGAATTCACAAGACTTCCATTTGGTCTCAAGAATGCTCTCTCAATATTCCAGAGACCACTTGACGACAATCGCCGTGAACACATTGGCGTAATATGCTATGTGTTCATTGATGATATCGTTATTTTTAGCAAAGACGAAGCTACACACGAGTCAAATATTCGGAAAGTATTCCAAACCTTACATGCTGCTAATATGAAAGTAAAATTGGATAAATGTGAATTCTACAAGCAAGAAGTAGAATTCCTAGGTTTTCTCATTCCGCCTGACGGCATTAAAACCAGTCTAGAAAAAACACGAGCATTCCAAGACTTCTCCAAGTACCTGAAGGAACTTCGCTCTTTCCTTGGTCTGTCAGGGTATTATCGCCGCTTTATTAGGGACTACGCCAAGCTGGCTAAACCCCTAACATTTCTCTTAAGGGCGGAGGAGTTAACGCAAAACATTATAGTATTTCAACAGGAACACGCGCAGGCGAATCCAACACACGCCGCGTAGAGTCAGCAAGTCTACAACGGTTATCAAGGCGCAACGTCAGCAGCGTGGATGGATGGATCGAGGTCACGAATTGCAGTGGCAACAGAAAATATGTATTTAAGGTAGAGTTAAGTACACATTTGTAATTCAGGCGTTTAGAAGGCAGAATCGCTGCCAGTAATAAAGATTTTTTTATAAGAAAAAATTTACGATCGTTTAATTTATATCACATTTGTGCTTGCACTTGTTTCGGTGTGCTGAAGACTGTCCTGTGAATTGGCCAGTCCGCGCCCTGATTTTTGGCAAGTGGAATGTAAATGTTTTGATTTTTAGTGCCACTGTTCCGCGGAGAATGATATGAGCGCTAAATGGTGTGACTTGTGTGGCGGAAAGCGATACCGATTTACACACAAAGGTGTACCTCCAAGTGTACTGTGTATGGGCATCTTTTCAGTTGTACAACCGCAGAGAAGATGTCGAACAGATTCTAATTTTTCTTTATCTGTACTACTGTCTACCTTTGTCAGTGTGAGTAGGGATTCCAACTACCATGTGTACTTTCTTGCAACTGAATCTGATTATTGAGATGAATCCTCCTTTACGGAAGGCAGAGTGGGGCTAAAAGTAACAGGGGTAAGAAGTAACAACCAATAAAAACAGTGTTACCCTCTGAGAACAGAAAAATTACCTTCTCTCTTGTGCTGTCTGCTTCAATTGCTTATTGGAAGTCAAGAAGGAAAAAGAAGTCTTGTATGTTTTTTATTTGTTTGTATTTTTGTTCTCCCTCCCCACACGAAAGAAATACGTTGTTGCTTGTTGTTTCTTATCATGCTTTTGCGTTTTGGTTTTAATTGTGCTTAAATGTAATTTTGAGTAATTTTGACCTCGACTTAGACGAGGTCAAGATAGCAATATCAAGACTGAAGTCTAACAAAGCTGCCGGTGCGGACGGACGGACTGTCCGCTGAAATCTTTAAGGCAGCTGGAGATGATCTGGTTGGGCGTATGCACCAGATCATCTGTAAGATACGATCGGAGGAAAGCATGCCCGACGAGTGGAATCTCAGCATCGTTTGCCCGATCCACAAGAAAGGAGACCCCTTTGACTGCGCCAACTTTAGAGGGATAAGTCTCCTGAACATCGCTTACAAGATCTTCTCTGACGTTTTGTGTACTCGCCTGAAGCCGTTTATAAATAACCTGACAGGTCCTTATCAGTGTGGCTTCAGGCCAGGGAAGTCCACCATCGACCAGATTTTCACACTACGGCAGATCCTGGAAAAGACCCAAGAAATGCAAATAGACACCCACCACCTTTTTGTCAATTTCAAGGCCCTATATGACAGCGTGCATAGGGACGAGCTATACAACGCCATGTCTAGTTTTGACATTCCTGCCAAACTCGTCAGGTTGTGCAGGATGACGATGGAGAATTCGCGCTGCTCCTTCAAGGTCGGTAACGAACTCACCGAGACCTTCAATGTCGAGAAAGGTTTTAGACAAGGCGACGCGCTGTCATGTGATTTCTTTAACATCATCCTGGAGAAGATCGTGCAAGACTCACACGCCAACACTAGAGGCACGATCTTCCAGAAGTCCGTACAACTGCTAGCATACGCGGATGACATTGATGTAATTGGCAGAATTGGCGGCTATATATGCTGTCATCAAGAAAGGACACACAACATCGACGTCTTGGACAGAGCGTCACAATGGGCAGCTATAACTTCGAGGTTGTCAAGGACTTCGTCTACCTCGGCTTCGCAGTAAATAGTACGAAAAACATCGTTACCGAGATCAAACGCAGAGTAACTCTTGCCAACCGCTGTTTCAATGGGCTCAATAGGCAATTGAGTAGTAGAGCCATCTCTCGAAGGACCAAGCTGACCCTATACAAGACCTTGATCATCCCAGTCCTGCTGTACGGCGCGGAGGCATGGACAATCTCAAAAGCGGATGAGGAAGTCCTTGGTCTCTTCGAGAGAAAAGCTCTGCGTGCGATCTTTGGTCCTGTTTGCGTTGAGGGTTTCTGGAGGAGAAGATTCAACCACGAACTGTACGGGATGTACAGCGACATGAGTCAGCAGTCAGGCAGTCAGGCGTCTTCGGATCCAACGCCTAAGATGGCTAGGCCATGTAGAGCGTATGGACAACTCACCTCCGGGCCGAAGATTCTTCGACTCCGAACTCGTGGGACAACACAACAGAGGACGAGTTTAAGGTGGCGCACCCAGGTGGAGAAGGACCTCAACCAACTTGGCGTGCGACACTGGAGACAGCTAGCCAGAGACCGTGCTAGCTGGAGAGGCTTGTTGGTTGAGGCCCAGGTCCACCCCGGACTGTAGCGCCAAATGAAGAAGAAGAAGGGTTCTTGTAAATTTTGGTTTCTTTAAAATAAATAATAAAATTCCATGCCGGGGTAAGTTGAAACGTTTTCGCAGGGTAAGACGTAGCTTTGGTTTTTTAATCGATTGCACTGAGCATTAGCACCGCTTAAAGCTACAATAAGCTTCAAGGGACGAATGCCTTATCCAGAGACGGGATAAAGAAAGCACAGCAGAGCTATATCTACCCTTAATCTATCTACCCTACCAAAAATTTCAGTTACGTAACCACTTACCTGAGGTCTTGAAGACCTCTCACAGAATGTGAAAATTGATTTGGGATTTCCGGTATTGACCTAATACAAAAATTAACAGAATTGTAGTTAATACTCCTAAGCCTCGACAGCATCTTCTTCTGATCCGCATGATGCGCGGAACCAGGCGAGTTTATGGACTTGGTCCAACCATCTCATCCTGGGTCTACCCGCCTTGGAAGTCGTGATGGTGGGCACATTAGTGCTACGTGACCAAACCAACGCAGCATAGCACTTTCCGTTCGAAGAAGCAGCTGCACAACATCGAGTTCCTCGCGCACTGTCGTGTTTCTCACCCTATCCCGGCGAGTAATTCCCACAACAGCTCGAAGAAATCTCATCACAGCAGCTTGTATTCGCGATCTTATTCTATTGGTCATTACCCAAATTTCATGACCATACTGATGTATGTGACCACCCGAGAGGATGAAATGAAACGGCACGTTCACTGTTCGGCTTAAGACCAACTCTTTATTTCTTAATTCTAATACAATAACCTATTTGCTTAGCGTAATCTACGTTCTCTTATACTGCTCTCAGTAACAGTGTGGTGGGCAAGTGCGAAGTGAGTTCAAAACTGCTAATTTGGCTTTCACACTATGCTCGGTCTTCCTGATTGAAGATCTCACTAGCTGTGTCAAAACTGACCCAGCTTGACCAATCCTACAGGAAAGTTCAGCATTACTCCTCCTAACACTCGTGAAGAAAACTCCGAGATACTTAAACTTCTCCACTTTATTCAATCGTACTCCACTAACATGTAGATCACATATAACAGGCGATCTGGAAATTACCATAATCTCTGATCTGTCCGCTTTAACCTTCACAGCAGAATCAGCACATATGCCCAAAAGCCTATCGATTGCGCTCTGGAGTCTGGGAAGATGTGAGGATAACTAAGTGATCCGCAAAAAGAAGATGACTTACCCTCAACTCTCCCAATATGAAACATTCCTAGCCTCGGCTGCGCTGCACCATCTATCCCATAGCTTTGTCCAGTCCAACGCATACGGCGGAAGGTCTTTGTTGAGTTTGGTTATAGCGACTGAATGACCCTCAAAAGAGGATCCTAAATCCCATACCCCTGTTGAACACTCCAGAGTTTACTTCGAGGAACTCGGCCATATGCCTTTTCGAAATACAAAACAGCTGAAGATGGGTTTGGCATACTCTCAAGCCTTCTCAAGTACCATTCTTAGTGTGAAAAGCTGATCGGTTGGACTTCTGCCGGGACGAAAGTCGCACTGTTCATCCCCCATTCTTGACTCTAGAACGCGACCATAGCTCTAGCACGCACTTCCAAAACCTTAGCGCAGACTTTCCCGGGGTGACTTAAGAGGAATATGCCCCTGTAGTTAAAGCAGTCTCTTTTGTCCCCCTTCCGAAAAAAGGGACAATCATCCCAGTTGCCAATCGCCGAGTGTCTTACCGCGTTCCGAGGCCAGCTTAAAAACATGAGAGAGCCATAAGACCCCCTCTTTACCCATTGCCTTAAGCATTACTGGCCGGCTTTCATCTACACCGGCGGACTTGCCAACTTTTAGCTATTCAATCGCCTAAAAGACTTATTGAAACGCAATTGAAAAAAGCAACATCCACTATGGATTTTCTCTACTACGTCTTTATATATGTATATAAGTTTGAAAAAAGTGTAAAACAATTGTAAATGAAGTTCATCTATTTAGTTGTTCTTAAGTTAATAGTTTAAGTCTTAATTAAAACGTAAAAAGGAAATTAAAAGTGAAAATGAGTTCATTTACCGCTAGTAGCTGATATCAAACTGTTTTGTGACATAATTTCAATGAAATATTTTTATTGATTGACTTACCTGTAAGTGGACTATATTTTCTTCTTCTTCTGGTGGCCCGGACAGTGGTGGACCCGGGCTTCAACCAGTAAGCCTCTCCAGCCGGCACGATCTTTAGCCAGCTGTCTCCAACTGCGCACACCAAGTCGATTGAGGTGCTTCTCCACTTGGGTGCGCCATCTGTTCCGTGGTCGTCTTCTATTGTGTTGTCCCACTAGTTCGGAGTCGAAGACTCTTCGGGCTGGAGCAGTGTTGTCCATGCGCTCTACATGGCCCAGCCATCTTAGACGTTGAATCCATAGACGCCTGACTAGGCTCATGCCGGTGTACAGCCCGTACAGTTCGTGGTTGAATCTTCTCCTCCAGAAACCGTCAACGCAAACAGGACCAAAGATCGCACGCAGAGCTTTTCTCTCGAAAATACCAAGTGCTTCTTCATCCGCTTTTGAGATTGTCCATGCCTCCCCGCCGTACAGCAGGACTTGGATGATCAAGGTCTTGTAAAAAGTCAGCATGGTCCTTCGAGAGACGGCTCTACTACTCAACTGCCTCTTGAGCCCAAAGAAACAGCGATTGGCAAGAGTTATTCTGCGTTTAATTTCGGTACTGGACTGTATTTTAGAATTTTATAAATAAAAAACATCAAATCAAGAAATGACTCCTTTTTATTTAACTTTGCGTTCACGAGAGGAGGAACAACATGGAGGATACAAAACGCAAGAGAGAAGTTCAAAGAGAATAAGAATATAGCAAAATGAACATAGCAGATTGACAGCATAAATCCAGCACAGGTATTGTTTCGATTTTTTGGGGCAATTTTCGCCTCACTGTGAGACGTGGAGAATGATAATTCTTCTAAATGAACACATTTCCTCTGAATCTCCGATCAACAGACTGCTACGACGTCATAGCACTGAAGAGATTTGTGGGGATGCTTCTGGAGTGTTAGAACACCTTAAACTCTGAATTATATACATGGCGGCTAGTGTTTATAGGCTATTGGAAAGTGAATAGGGGCTAGGTGCCAGTGGCTAGTGGCTTGTGGCGAGTGGCTAGTGGCTTCTGGCTATAGGCTTGTGGCTAGAGGCTACCGGCTAGTGTTTATAGGCTATTATAAAGTGACTAGGGGCTAGGTGCTAGGTGCTAGGTGCTAGTGGCTAGTGGCTTGTGGCTAGGGGCTTGTGGCTAGTGGCTTCTGGCTATAGGCTTGTGGCTAGAGACTACCGGCTAGTGTTTATAGGCTATTGGAATGTGACTAGGGGCTAGGTGCTAGTGGCTTGTGGCTAGGAACTTGTGGATAGTAACTTCTGACTATAGGCTACTGTCTAATGACTACTGTCTAGTAGCTACTGACTACTGTCTAGTAGCTACTGGCTAGTGACTAGTGACTAGTGACTAGTGGATTGTGGCTACTGGCTAGTGGTTTGTTGCTGGTAATTAGAGGCTAGTTGCTTCTGGATAATGGCTAGCGGCTGATGGCTTGTATCTAGTGGTTTGTGGCTACTGGCTAGTGGTTTGTTGCTGGTGGTTAGATGCTAGTGGCTTCTGGCTAGTGGCGAGTGGCGAGTGGCTTCTGGCTATAGGCTTGTGGCTAGAGGCTACCGGCTAGTGTTTATAGGCTATTATAAAGTGACTAGGGGCTAGGTGCTAGGTGCTAGGTGCTAGTGGCTAGTGGCTTGTGGCTATAGGCTACTGTCTAATGACTACTGTCTAGTAGTTACTGGCTAGTGACTAGTGACTAGTGGTTTGTTGCTGGTGGTTAGAGGCTAGTGGCTTATGGATAATGGCTAGCGGCTGATGGCTAGTGTCTACTGGCTAGTGGTAGAATGTCGATAGAAGCCCATGTATTCGTCGGCAAATTGTCACATAATATGACTTATACATGCGATTCGGGGCAAGTGAACACGTAAGAGTTCCGGTTTTCGATATATATCCGAAGAACGCAACAAAAACATCCCCAGCCAAAATCTGTATCAATTTGTGTGAAAAACTTGGAACTGCAGAGATATGCGATTTTGATTTTACTTGTGAGGGATTTGTATACTTATTTCCGCCATAAAATTTCTATTGACACGAAAACTCCCGCGATGACGTTGTTTAAGGACGTTATAAACAACATAACAAATTATACATTAATTTATAACAAATAAATGATTATAAAGAAATGTAACTGCGTTACCGACATCAAAATCAATAAATGTCAAAGAAAAAGCGTAAACAATCATTTTGAAATATACATTCTGAATAACCCTTGGTTGGCGATTAGATGTGTTAAAATCGAATCAAATAAAATTTATATTTCGCAATGTGCTACTAGTGCGTTTTATTCATCCATATAAATTTAGCCCATTTGGAATAAAAACTCAGTTCTTATAATCCTTGCTTTGTACCAATATTTTTCAATAAACTTCAGACGTCATACATCGCTTCAATAGAACTCTCCAGCACACATTGTAAAAGCGGGCAAGAGTTATTGACGGTAACGGTAAAATTCTAACCGTAGTCTTTGAATTGTTTCCGCAGTACCCTTATAATTTTTTGCAATTTTTTTCCCTTATATTCACCTTAACCCCAATTATGCTGACTTCCAATTCGTAACTTTGGTGTAGTTTTTGAAAAGCCATCGATGACAGAAGTAGATTTTTGTGTAACCATCATTGAAAGTGTCATTCTTTTGTACCAAATGGAGATCACTCTGTTTAACCGAATGAGTACCCTATTGTTGCAGTTTTTTGAAACGCTGAGACCTGAGAACTGATTGCTAACATTGCTCAACTGAATAGATAGTAACGAAGGAACATTTGGGTCTAGGAATTTCACAAGTCAGGATGGCCGAGTGGTCTAAGGCGCTGCGTTCAGGTCGCAGTCTACTCTGTAGGCGTGGGTTCGAATCCCACTTCTGACAACTACTTTCTTTGATGATGGATGCACATTTTATAGCAGTTGAATTTCCGAATTGCATGATGTACATGTTGATAGCAGATTTTGAGAGTTTCTCTATTTTATTTTTTGATTGTATTATTGGATTGGAGCATTTTGGTAGACAGCAGTCACACTTAAGGCCCAACTATAACTCGCATGAAGAGACATGAGCTAGTGTCACATTTTAACGAAATGCTTCGTCATGTTTGGAAAAACACATGAGTAGCGATAATAAGCTCATGATTAACGAATTTCTTTGTAGTTTGTGCACACAATATCCCATCTGCCAAATTCACACATGGTTGACGAAATTTTCACAATCCTTCGTCGACGACTCATAGGGGTAGGTGTATTCGGTCACTCACCCATGCGCATTTGACACTAGCTACCTTTTTCCTCGGGGGTACAATAGCTCCTTCCACCTCCTCGCCTCTGCAGCTTCTGCAAAAGTCGGAAGTGTAGGGAAGAAAAACTGTTCGACTTCACTATCACGAACATTTATACTAACGTCTCCAAGTCGGAGAAAGGCACAGGCTCCGGTATATACGCCAGCTCGTCTGAGGTAGCAATAGCCATGCGGCTCCCGAACCATCCAGGCAGAGCCAGCTACAATTAATTCTATTGAAAGACGACACAATCAAAACCCAATGTAGATGCACGGAATTGGACACCAGTAGGACATCAAAAACGATGTGGCTTCCACTAGATCTATCAGGAACTAAAGTCCTCCTAGAGTTCGACAGGAGGAATGTCAGTAAAGCAGTAGGCTTAATCACTGGCCATTTCCTAATTGGCAACCAGGCGAGCACCCTACAATGACTTCTGTAGAAACAGCAGGGCTGAAGAAAATTAGGAACCTGCTCAGCCTTGCAGAGACAAGAAAAAACACATAGGCTGCTATTTCCTCAACAGCCTTGAGGACGCAGCGTGCCCAAAAGATAAAGGACACCCTTAAATTCCCATGAACCACCAATAGAGGGTAAGGGCAAATCAAGTTCTTAATTAGGTCAACGAAGTGCCGGGGAAAAGGCCGCTGAAGTGACACTTCTTCTTCTTCTTTCTTTGGCGGTACAGTCCGGGGTGGACCTGGGCCTCAGCCAACAAGCCTCTCCAGCTGGCACGATCTCTAGCCAGCTGTCTCCAACTGCGCACACCAAGTCCATTGAGGTCCTTCTCCACCTGGGTGCGCCATCGGTTCCGTGGGCATCCTCTATTGCGTTGTCCCACTGGTTCGGAGTCGAAGACTCTTCGGCCTGGAGCAGTGTTGTCCATGCGCTCTACATGGCCTAGCCATCTTAGGCGTTGGATCCGAAGACGCCTGACTAGGCTCATGTTGCTGTACAGCCCGTACAGTTCGTGGTTGAATCTTCTCCTCCAGAAACCGTCAACGCAAACAGGACCAACGATCGCACGCAGAGCTTTTCTCTCGAAGAGACCAAGGACTTCCTCACCCGCTTTTGAGATTGTCCATGCCACCGCGCCGTACAGCAGTATTGGGATGATCAAGGTCTTGTATAAAGTCAGCTTGGTCCTTCGAGAGATGGCTTTACTACTCAATTGCGTCTTGAGCCCATACAAACAGCGGTTGGCAAGAGTTACTCTGCGTTTGATCTCGGTACTGATGTTCTTTGTACTTTTTATTGCGGAGCCGAGGTAGACGAAGTCCTTGACTACCTTGAAGTTATAGCTGCCCATTGTGACGCTCTATCCAAGACGTCGATGTTGTGTGTCCTTTCTTGATGACAGCATATACTTCGTTTTGCCCTCATTCACCGCTAGACCCATTTTAGCCGCCTCCGCCTCAATGCCAGCAAACGCCTCATTGACGGCTCGCTGTGTTCTGCCATCACGTCAATGTCATCCGCGTATGCTAGCAGTTGTACGGACTTCTGAAAGATCGTGCCTCTAGTGTTGGCATGTGAGTCTTGTACGATCTGCTCCAGGATGATGTTAAGGCCGTCACATGACAGCGCGTCGCCTTGTCTAAAACCTTTTTTGACATTGAAGGTCTCGGAGAGTTCGTTACCGACCTTGATGGAGCAGCGAGAATTCTCCATCGTCATCCTGCACAACCTGACGAGTTTGGCAGGAACGTCCAAACTAGACATGGCGTTGTATAGCTCGTCCCTATGCACGCTGTCATATGCGGCGGACAATTGACAAAAATGTGGTGGGTGTCAATCTGCATCTCTTGGGTCTTTTCCAGGATCTGCCATAGTGTGAAAATCTGGTCGATGGTGGACTTCCCTGGCCTGAAGCCACACTGACATGGACCTATCAGGAGATTTATAAACGGCTTCAGGCGAGTACACAAAAAGGCAGAGAAGATCTTGTAGGCGATGTTCAGGAGACTTATCCCTCTAAAGTTGGCGCAGTCAAAGGGGTCTCCTTTCTTGTGGATCGGGCAAACGATACTGAGATTCCACTCGGTGGGCATGCTTTCCTCCGACCGTATCTTTCATATGAGCTGGTGCATGCGCTCAACCAAATCATCTCCAGCTGCCTTGAAAATTTCAGCGGGCGATCCGTCCGCACCGGCAGCTTTGTTAGACTTCAGTCTTGAGATCGCTATCTTGACCTCGTCTAAGTCGTGGGGACGGAATTCTCGTCGATCATCGCTGCCTGACAGCGGTATTGGTGTCATCATCGCCGTTTAGCAGTCTGCAGAAATGGTTCTTCCAAATTCTCAGTATCGACTGCGACTCTACTACTCGGCAAGCCGAACCTTATATCCACTGGATAACTGTTTTGCCCTCTGGTAAAACTTTCAGACATCGTTCGTACCGTGGCACCTCTCCATCTCCTCGATCGCGCGGTTCTCGTGTTCTTTCTTCTTTCTCCTGAGAAGCCGGGTCTCGTCCCTTAGTCTCTATTGGCCATAGAGCCCACGAACAGCTCTCGCGTTCGTCGCAGCGTTGCTTTGTAGGTTTCCAGCTTCTCTGCATGTGCCAGCCTACACTCGTTGTCAAACCATGGGTTTTTTCTATGTGATGCCGTAAAACCCAGCACATCAGTGGCAGCTTCTTTGATCGCTTTTTGACAGCGCCTCCAACCTTCTTCGATTGTTTGCACAGGTGGCGACGAACTCAGAGAGAGATTCCGGGAGACTCGATCGGCAAAGATCCCAGCAGTCCGTTGCGATTGTAGCTTTCCGAAGTGAAACCGTGGTGTCCTTTCTCGACTTTTTGTTGATCTCTTGATATCCGAGTTCTTACCTTGGCTACAACAAGGAAATGGTCCGAGTCGATGTTTGCCCTCGGAACGTTCGGACATCAAGAATGCTGGGGGAGTGTCTGACGTCGATCGTAACATGATCAATCTGGTTGACGGTATATTGATCAGGGGACCGCCAGGTCCCTTTGTGGATGTTGAGTTGTGGGAACCGAGTACTGGCTACAAAGATGTTTCGGTCCGTTATGAAGTCAACAGCTTGAGTCCGTTCTCGGACGTGTTGTCGTGCAGGCTGTGTTTCCCGATGATTCTAGCAAAGATGTCTTCCTTACCCAGCTTTGCATTAAAATCCACTAGAACGATCTTGGTGTCGTAGCTGGGGCACTGATCGTAAGTCCTTTCTAGGAGATCATAGAAGTCATCCTTGCTGTTGTCATCTTTGTCCTCTGTCGGGGCGTGGGCGCAAATCAGGCTGATGTTCCCGAATTTAGCCTCGATGCGGATTGTTATGAGGCGTTCGCTTTTACAGACAAAGCTTAAGATTTTTTCCTAAGTCTGCCTCGAACAACAAATCCACATCCGAATAAGCGCCTCTACCTGTTGCAATCACCGTAGTAGATGTCGCAGTTTCTCATCCTCTTTTTACCCGGCACATTCCACCGCACTTCCTGGATTGCGGTAATGTCTGCTTTGTAGCAGTCTAGGGCCTCCGCGAGTCCTTCGGCTTCACGTGGTCTGTTAAGGGACCTAACATTCCATCTGCAAAACCGAAAATCGTAGTCCTTGTATCGTTTGCTGGGGTCGTCAACATTAGCCCGTATCCGAGACAGTTGGTTGTTTCTGACAGCACACGAGGGACATAAACTGACAGGGGGTGAGCCAATTTCCGGGAGGAAGTTATCAGTCACATGTACCAAACACCCCGGCCTCGATTTTGTTTAGTCGATCGATTATTATGATTTCTCTCCACTTCTTCTTCTGCGAAATGCAAAAAGTATGCTGCATTTCCAATTTTTTATCTTCGAACACTCAAAGTCATAAGTCTTTCTCGTCTCTAGAACCAACAACAGATCCCCATTCACATGTTCAAAGAATACGGAAACATCCTTGCATTTCCCTCCGTCGTCATACATCAACCTTGACACCACCGGCATTCCCTTAAATTTGCAAATTCCTCTCATAAATCCCACTGCTGTCACAACCGCATCCGTTTGCTTTCATCTATCGCCTTGCAAGTTGCAACACACAAACCGAATTCCACGGGTTTTCAATTTAATTTCACCGCCTTCTTCACGGCCCAAGGGTCTTGGCATGAATTCCGCGAATGCGGCACGAGAGAGTAATGTCTGTGAGAAAATCAATGAAAGCGAATCTAAGATGCTTGCACCATGAGTTATGTGGAAATGCTTGTTCAATGCGTCATGGACTGGTGGTGGACACTGTGGCCATCGATATCCGGGCCATTGCAACGCTGGAAGGCACTTTAATTACATCATTTTGACTTGTTGGCGAAAGTGGGTTTTCTTGTCCATGAGATCGATGATGAACATGACACTGCCCACTAGTGGGAGACCATCAAGCCGGCGCAGGACTGAACTGGAGTCCATGTGGAGACCTTTTTCACGAATTTCATATCATCTCCATCAATTTATGGTAGTCTCATTCGTGCCAGGCCGTCTCTCGCACAGAAACGGCTTGTAAAAGTGCCAACGACCTCCCATTAAGTTGATCCAGCTTCATTCTCCACGCCACGTCGTTCACAGAATCTTAATCACCGAGTCCTTCGGCCGTCCTCCGTCGAATAAGGAGTCGCGCATTACACGACCACGACGAGAAGCTGCAAAAACAAAAAAGTTATGAACATCCCCATTCCCAGTTGCGAACGTCATCCAACTTACGGCTGACATTTCCGCGTTCGACATCGGCGCGGTTCTTATCCGCACCTTCGCGGCAGAACCAGCCAGCCGGCTGCATCCATTGTTGTCGCCACAGAATGTCATATCACCTGCGAACTGATGAGCAAATTATATCACGATTCCCTCGGCCAGGCAGCCAGGCCCGTCCGCGATGGAAATTTTTATGATTTCACTCAAACCATAAACACAACACGCGCGCTGACATCTTGACAGATTGGAGTCCCTGCTGACGCAAAAACAAAGCGCTTCCGTTTCATCGTGATGCTCATGGTGGCTGGACCTGGATCGTTTAACGCTCCGGCTGACAGGCGTGCATTCGCCTGATTGGCTGATTTGGAATTTATTGCTTCTTACGCATTTGGATTGCTTTAACGGACGTGACGTGGGCTTTGAGCGCGTGTGGTGTACTGGCTTCTGGCAGAAAATGTGCTGCTCTCAATCATACTCTTGACACAGCCACGCCATGCCTTACATCCGGTATAGCACGACGTTATCGCGTACATGTCTTCCATCCATTAAGGCACTCTAAGCCGGGCGTGTTTAATTAGACAACACCTCGTAACAATCCATTGCAGCGTGCTACACGATCAATAAACCAAACCGCAGTCGTGGCCTGAGCAGCTCACGCGAGCTCTAATTGTTAACGATCAGAGTACGCAAATAACTAGCAGTTGTTGCCTGGAAGGAACCGCTCGGACAAGACATGGACATCCTCTGCCAGCCCCTCTGGCACCATGTCAGTCGCGCCGAGTGTTTATTAAGCTTCTCGCAGCGATGTGACCTTGTTCAACGGAAAAATGAAAACATTTACGATTCGCAATAAATTTAATTCCCAATTCACAGTTCGGCCGTTCGGCCATTTGGACAACTTTATGAGGTAATACCTTGTCGCTGCAGTTGCGGCCATAAGGTCGAAAGGAGCGTGCACCGCGCCGACTCCAACTGCAAGTAACGACGCGCTGTCGGCTATCTCGAAAGATCTCCAAATGAGCTCAACTGAGATACGATCTAAGCAAATCCACGCGAGCAGGAATTAGTCTGAGAACGTGCTTAATAATCCACAACAACAACAGAGGCATCCCCTGTGCCGACAACGACGACGACGACGACCATGACCATGCGTTGTGCCATGGTCAGCGACCGACGATATGAGGAAGAGATTTGGGTCAGTAGACGAAATGTTCCGCAAACGAATCTTAATCGAAGCGGGTAATGTTGTGAGACCCATCAAAACGACCGCAGCGAGGATCCGTATCGCTACATTAAGTTCAATCATTCTGACCGACCGCGACGATGCGGGATCCGAATGCCCGTTTGCATAGTCCCCGCTCTCTCGCGGGGAATGCCGCACTTAGTCAGGCCGGCTTATGGCTCCGTGGTTGGTTGTGCGCACTTAATTGCAATTATTGCTGCCCGCTAATGGCGGTGTATGGTAACAACGGTTATTTGTGGTGTTAAATACCGCCCGAGTGCAGTGGGCCAGTGAGTGTGCGTGTGTGGCATTTGGGCCGGTTGATTGCGAAGGGGAAAGTGTAATCAGCCTAGTCTTGGCTAAATGATGCTTGACTAGGGTCTGTGCCTATGGTGGATGGGATTATGATAGGCGACAATGGTGGCAGAATGAAACTGAGTTCTGTTTGAGAGGATGACGAATCGGACGGTCAAGCGGAAGTTAAGGGTGCGCCGCTACCGTCGGCTTAAAGAGTTTGGCTGGGTTAATCGGCTTATCAGCGGAAGATACGTGTAAACAGAGGCTTTCAGCGGTAATCCCTGTGTTCTCACGCGGAAGGGGAAACTAGAACAGCGATATGTCTTTACGTGCATGGAATCTGTTGTCTGTTGGGTGACATTTGTGCATGGATTTATGGCAAAGAGTTACCGATCGATTGTGCCGATATCCGGCGGAAGAGACTTTGACAGTTTCTTCGTCATTTATTAGCTGTTTTATTGGTGTAATCCCTGAGCGCTGCAACTTCTGTTGGACCCGAACTGAGCGCTGAGGGCTTATGCAAATGATTTCGAATGAAAACGCATGAATGGAGACGAATTTGGGAGTTAGGTCGAGGCATATGGGAATCATCATGTGGCCTCTTGAAAAGCCACCGAGGTTGTGCGTAGCCATTGCACCGGGCTATCCATCATCACAGCGACTGTGGGGTAGAGGTGTAGCAATCGTGACTGATTCGTTCATTTTGACCCTTTCACTCAAAAGTATTGGTGATTGGAATCACACAACTACAAACCAATGGATCATAAAGTCAATACTTTCAGAGATTCGTTCGGAGCTAATATGAACCAACGAAACGATATGAGCTAAATGAATGACCGAAACGATGTAAATAAACGAAACCATTCAATATTTTTGTTCCGTTTTTTGTTCGTTGTATTCATTTCGGTTGATCATTTTTTTCGTTCGTTCATATTGATGCTAGCGAAATGAGCGTGATGATTTCCTTTCGTCGTCATTTTTTTTTAGTTGTATATGGGTGGCGCGACAGTCCGAGGTGGACCTGGGCCTAGCTTTCTCAGCAACCACGTGTGTTGTGCGTGCTATTGTTCTCTCACGCGTGGAAGGGACCTACAGTTTAATGCCGACTCCGAACGACGAATTTGAGAAGCTTTTTCTACTCTTTGAGCATTGTCAGTGACTCGAAAGAGGCGGAGCCGTGAATTATCAAAGGTGGTTAATTCGGGTATCGAACCTGGCACCCTCTGAGTAGGAGTCGACGCACTTACCCACTACGCCACGGCGACCACTATGCGGTTCAAAATTCAGCTGTAGAAGTTCGCCACCAAATTTGAACATCACAGAAATTTCCTGGTTGCTATGGATATCTTTAAAGTAATTTCTACTCCCCAGGTTGTGGTTGAGCCATGCGATGTATTGATGCCACCGCTTTTTCTAAGAACTGTATTCTTGCCTTCTCGTCGGCCTGCTTTATTAATTGGCATAGTGAGTTACCTAAATTACTACCATCTGCGTTCAGTACTACTCCAGAACCAGCTAAAAAAAAAAGCTAGTCATCTGCAGACAAGCCATTCAGGCTTTGCAGATAAACAATGTAAAAATTGCAAAATGAATTTATACAAATAAAATTGAAAATTGAATTGAATTGAAAAAAAAAATCTGCGTTCTGCGAACTATTTATAATGCATCCCACGATTGTTTTTTACAAATAAAGAATTCCCATTATTCTGAAAAAAACAAAATATAATGGTAAACATTTAACAAAAATTCGGATTGACATGAGAGTTTCCTTAATATTGTGCGAATAATTTATCGCCTATTGCCACAACTCTTATTTAACAATGCTTACCACGCTCACCGTAATAACATACACATTTTTTCTACACTATGGTCCATTGACGGCTTTTCATTCGTGTCAAAATGTGGTTGCGTTAATTTTGCTGAAATTATTAACGAGTTTTATTAAAATCCTTTCCAAGAAGTTGTGCAATTTCATTTGCTTTTATTTGCAGCAGTGGCTCTGTGATGGGCACATTATTGCTCCTCTGAGTTTTAAACCATTTGAGAAGCGTCATCAATATAAACATTTTTCGAAGAACGAATATTTATTACTTCTATTGATTTCGATTCAAAACTTTTCTGAACAGGTTGTTTCTTTTTCCACATTCCGACCCAAAAATCGAATGAGATATACTCCAGATATGTAACTGTGTCCTGTCTAGACAGTAAACACAGGGATAAGGCAAAAGTAACGACAATTCACCCTTTTTGTTCTTTTTTTGGCCGTTTCATCGAGATTTCGTGACAAAAAACCACGACGAAAAGGTCGTTACAACCGAAATGGTTCTTGTTTCCGAAGTCGTTGCAACCGAAAGGCGTTATTCGGAAACCAAAATTCAGCTTTTAACTTCGCCGTTCTAACCGAAATGTCGTTACAATCTAGGTCACTATAAGTGAATTCCACTGTATTCACTTTTTTATTTCATAATGAGTCAATCGCTCAAATTTACGCTTCTAAGTTGTTCTTTCGATTTGGTCCAGTCGGACCTAACTAAGACATCCTTAACTTTTACTTATTTCAAAGTGAAGGGACCTAACCTTGGCTCATTCCCCTTCACCTTCAGTTCTTCCGATTTCCATGCGCTAGTTGATAACAAGCTCTTGCATCAGTCCCACACACTCCAAGTGATTGTAAGGACCTGAAAATTCCGCCCATGAAGCCGCTTTCCCACGTAAAGTCACTCCAATCGCCCTAGCAGTCAATTGCAAATGCCAGGACCAAGAAAATTCTTGAATCAAAGCCAGTCACGAAGCGAATGAATGCGACTGACTTTGGAGCATTGTTTAAATAGCCCGACGCCGTCGTAATGAACTGACAAATGCCTGTGACGAATCTTTCAAAAGAATCTCCCTGGAGTCGCCAGCACAGCATCCGCCCTACATTCGGCGGCAGTCCTGCATTCCACACCGCAGTCAACCGGCGAGAAGAAGAAACCGGAATACTCCAGTCCAGGACAACTGATTTTCAGTGCCTACGAGCTCAGCGATGTCATACAACACCGAGCTCCACATGTCTCATGTCACACGAAAATCACACTAAAATGTGGGTCACCATCAGCAGTCGTCCAGAGGCCAGACCAGACCACGTTTGCTGTTACACTTACCGACGACGACGGCGACGGCGTTGACATTTCGTGTATTGGATCTCTGCTTCCGTATTTGATGGAACGTAATGAATCGCTTAGCTGAGCCGAACGAACCCACAGTCGGCGCTGAGAGAGCACCTCACGATCTGAGCTGAGAGCAGCACAAAACGACAAACACCCAAACCGACCCAAAAAGAGCTCAATGGCAACGTTTTGTCGTCCGCATATTTAATTATTTCCAAGCCACCCACTTTAACTCCCTCGACTTGTATCGGTGAAATCAAAAACACGATTTACACCGGAATTCCACAGCGGCCACCCCGCCATCACGCCACCGCATGGATGGCAGCACAGTCGCCGCCACTGCGCGCCGGTTCGTCTAGGAATCCAAGCACCGCACCGAGGAGGCCACATTGCCAGATACTTTCGAAGGAGTCCCACCACCAGTTCGCCAGCTCACCAGCCGCGCAGATAAAGTTTCTCACGTTTTTCGATTTTGTCGCCGGGCCGGTGCCATGCCGTCACCGTCGCGCCGCGTGCAGCATCCGCTCGGGGTCCTTTGCTTCGCTCCGCTCGATGTGTAATGGAACAGTAATGAAATGTGTCAATAATTAATTGAATTTAATTAAAACAAAATAGCGACGACGATGAAGACGACCACGACGATCGGGCGGATGCTCGAGTGGAGGCAGACGAGATCAGGGATCCACGAAGTCGCCATTAAATTCGAGAATCTCTCCCCGAATGCTGCGCTTAATTAAGATGGATCCGTGTCAGTATCTGGAATTAGTATAAGGTCATCCCGAGGATGGCTGGCGCGGATTTCTCTCTTAACCCGCCGTGAACCCGGGCTCGACGCACGTAGCGCTTGCATCCCAGCAGTGCCCGGAGAGTGCACGATGGAGACGGTGTTAGTTTTCGGAACGCGTATGTTTGCTGCAATTAGCTCGATTCCCATGCTGGGCAACAGTAGCACATGCCCATTGGCCGGGGTTATCAGCGTGACAGTCGCCAGTCGGCCAAACGAAAGTGGCGGTCAGTGCTGTTGTGCTGTGAATGATTCGAATCGCTTGTTTGCTTAGCCGGGCGGAGTGCAGGCAAGCTATGGGAACTACCTCAATTCGATGGGAAATTGATTCAATTATGGCAAACTGCACGGATGGCTGGACGAAAGGGATCGAAAATGGTCATGTGGGTCTTGCGCCTTTGGTCAAGGTTTCTAACTGACCTCAGATGGACTGCGGCAACAATGTTGCATGCGTGGTTGATTGTTCTCCCACAGTGTGGGTCACGTGTGGAGGAGGATGTGGTGTAACATGGAGAAGCAAGGTAAATGCTTTGGTATGAGAAGCCGTGAGTTGGTGACGGTCCAAGAGGTGACAGCATCAGCTCATCTGCCCAAATCTTTGGAGATCCTTTGGCAAACAACCTGCAAAGTCCTATATGGCAGTGTTCGTCTCCTTGGCAACAAAGGCGATACATCTGGAGTTAGTCTAGATCTAACAACCCGAGCATGTTCCCGCAAATAAACAAATTCTTTTGAAGGAAATATAGCGATCTTCCGTGTCTTAAGCTCCCCAGAACGACGGACAACGAACAAATACTGACTACAGCAGGTATTGATCCAGATAACGCTGTACTCGACGATAACTTCTTTGCGGTCGAAGATCCGCAAGAAAAAATGGAGGTACTAGGCGCGGTCTTCCAAGAAGTGTATAAGGTGAATGAGCAACTCTCAACTTCGAGAAGACATGCAGCAATGGCGATCTGAGAACACTGGCTTTGTCGTATTCAATGATGATAACATGGCAGACAATGCCATCGCCGTCGAAGGGGTTCATCCCCCGTTCATATCGAAGACAGAACTCCAAGCGGTCTTCGAATCATTAAAGAAGAAAAAGTCTGTTGGAATCGACGGGATCTCCAACATTGTGCTAAGACACCTCCCCCTGGAAGTGGTTAATATGTACACAATCCTATTTAACAATGCTCTGAATAATGCACATTATCCGGCGCATTGGAAAACGGCTATTGTGCAACCCATATCCAAGAGAGGAAAAGATTCTTCGAATCCATGCAACCTCCGGTCAATAAGTCTCCTGCCGAATATCAGCAAGGTATTCGAGAAAGTGATAAATAGAGTTCTGATCAACTGGACTAAGGACAAAAATATAATTCCGGATAACCAATTCGGTTTCAAAGCGGAAACTGGTGTCGGATATCCAATGGAACAAGAGCCAGAAACAATGTACGGGTGCCTGCTTGATTGACCTGGAGAAGGCCTTCGACACCGTATGGTTAGAAGGTCTTTTCTACAAGCTCAATCGGCTAGGCATTAGCAAACCACTGCTGTACCTACTGTGTAACATGCTTACCGGTAGACGGTTCGTAGTCAAGAATGGAAACGTGACCTCGACAGGTGTATTCCAAGTTAAAAATGGTCTCCAACAGGGTGCCGTTAATTCGCCGATCTTGTTCAACATTTACTTGAGCGATCTTTTAAGTTCTCTTCCTCATGCAATTGCGTTTGCCGATGACTTGATAGTGTACAGATCAGGCAAAAAGATCGAGTAAATCACTACTCTCACGCAGGGTGACTTCGATTCATTCATGAGAAATTGCGATGACTGGAAGTTGAGTATCAACTTCTTCGGCGGATACGAAAAAGAATTGGCGTAAGTTCTCAATCGTTGGAAGACACGGGGAACCACTGGCGCAAAAGACTGTAGTCAGATACCTGGGGATCTGGCTAGATCAGTATCTATATTTTAACAAACATGTAGATGCTGCTCTGGCCAGAGCCCGAGGCGCCAATGCTCACCTATGGCTGTCCCGTGTGATTCAACGTGAGTGCAAGCTTGATGGAAAAGATTTGGTTGTTTGAGAGGGCTTGTCTTAGGGCTTACCTTCGCCTTTATCGAACTCCAGAGTCCCAGTACATAAAATTCTATTCCAATGAGGTCTTATACAATAGGGCAAACCTGATAAGAGTGGACAATTTCCTGGTGAAGTTGATTCGAGGTCACACTGCTAGAGCGATGAACTCGGTCAATAACTTGATCTCGGGGGCTTACTACCCCAATCCATTATACCACGAAAGGGTACGTCACAACGGCTTCGTCCCCCCAGAAGCATTTCTCCATCTAGATAAGCACAGTCTGATACAAGATGTAAATGCGGTGCCGCTCATCTACCACGTCGCCAGATCAACCGTGGATGGGCGACTCAACCACGACCGTTCCGTCGCACAACGAGCTGAGGAGGGTCTCCTCCGGTTCAGTACGGCGGTATCCAGGCGGGACATTCGAGAAGTTGCAATGCAGCACCAAAAGTTCTGGTGGCTGGGAAGCGAGGGAACTCCCTCCTCGAATTCTTTAGACCCCGGTTAGAATGGTTTTAGTTCAGAGCCCCGCATGGGGAGCAGTCGGTTTCATGTCTTGCAGTGTATTGAATGTAAATATTCATATTTATTAGCTGCAACCTATGGCCGACGTACTTAGAATAGGGTAGAATATTTTAAGGTAGAGTAAGGTGTAAATTAAAAATTAAAAAAGGGAATTGTAAAGAAAACAAAACCGCCACGATCACCTCATCTTGGAGGCTTATGGGAGGCCGCCGTCAAATCAGCTAAACACCATATGAAATGCGTATTTGGTGGTGCATCCCTAACCCAAGAGGAACTTCCCACAGCTCGAGCACAAATTGAAGCCATTCTCAATTCTCGTCCACTGACGCCCATGTCAACAGATCCGAATGACATGGAAGTGCTCACACCCGGGCATTTTTAATTGGTGCTCCTTTGACTGCAATTGCAGATATAGAGTTGTTATTTCCTTGACTCTATGGCGAACGTCATTCATTTTCATTTTAATTCATTTTTATTATGTACTTCATGACAACTTAAATACTAGACAAAAATGCTTAAATCTAGTTGGTCGAACAGTGTTAGTTACTTATTCTAACTCACTGACCCTAAGCGGGTACTTTAAGCTTCACTTAAACTTATTGTATGTCTTTCGACTTAATCTAACATTATTTTGTAAAAAGAAAATTTAAACATGACTAATAAATAATAAGAAAAAAATTAAGAACTTAATGACCGAACATATTTTTTTTAGTGAACGTTTGTTTTGTTTTTAATTTATTTTATTTGTTCAAATCTTATATCTAACTTAATCCTAAGCAAAATGTTTAATTCTAGCTTAACTCTAACACTTCATTTGAACTTATAACGAACTTACTGACTCTATGCGGGTACTCTAAGCTAATCTAGTCGGCCTATACTATCGTACTTTTTTGCTCCGTCCTATACGTATAAAATTAGTAATTTTTTTTGCCAAGAAAGCTTGAAAACTTGGCTCTTCTAAGACTATAATACTTAAATTACCTAACCTACCCTAAACCTTTCTAAACCCTAATAAAACTTAAGGTATCTTAACTATGTCCGCATCTTACGGACGTGCGTGCTTCAGGCTATGTGACCCCTTTTTCAAAAATTTTTGTAGTCTATACATATATATATACTTTTTGTTATTTTTTTATACATATCTAGTTTTTTTTACATTTTTTTACATTTTTTTGTTTAACCTACCATAAACCTATGTAAATACGCTGTTAGTTCACAACACGGAAGGCATTAAACAAAGAAAAAAGAGCTACACTAACCGTCTGAAGACTATTGAAGAGCTGACGTCGTCGGTGGCTGGTTTTGATGCAGCCACCAAAAGAAACACCGCTCCTTATCAGATTCCTCTCTATCTCGAGCGGGGATCGCTCTACTGAACCGTAGAAGCTCCTCGTGTTCTCGAACGATGTCAGGTTCGTATAAGAGTCGCCGTTCTACTGTTCGGCGTGCCACGTGGAAGATTATAGGACATGCTTCCACATCATGTATCAGGCCGGTTTTGTCGAAGTAGAGGAATGCCTCAGGTGGGACGAGGTCATTCCGTCGCACCCTTTCATGATACATATCGTTGGGGTAGTGAGCCCCGAAGATCAGACTGTTGGTAGAAGTCATATCTCGTGCCACATGCCTTCTTATCAGCTTAATGATCAAATTATCTACTCTATTCACGTTTGCCTAGTTATACAAGACCTCGTTGGAGTAATACTTCTTGTAGTCAGACTCGGGTGTGCGATACAACTTGAGACAGGCCCTGAGGCACTGTCTCTCGAACACCCTCATCGTTTCCATCTGGACTCTCACATCGAACTACAGGGGGCAACCCTACACCATGACTGGTCTTATGAGGGCCATGTAGCAGATTACCTTCACACTGGCATCAAGTTGGATGCTATGAAATAACCTCCTCGCCACAGCAAGGGCTTTTCTGGCTTTGGTCAGAGGAATCTCTATATGTTTGTCGAAATACAGGTACTGGTCCAACCATATGCCTACATCTCATATCCCCGATCAACTATGCCGAACTTACGCCAGTTTAAGCATGTGTCCCGCGAAGCCCTGTATAACGGGGTACGGAACAAAATAGTTTCGCACTTCTTAGAGTTAACAAGCAGCTTCCAGTCGTCGCAAAATCGCTGAATTTTATCGAAGTCACGTTGCGAGAAGATGCTTATGATTTCCACCTTCGGTCCTGATCTGTACACTACAAGGTCATCGGCATACGCAATAAGGTGCGGCATGGAACCTATTAGATCCGCAGTGAATATCGCGAATAAGATCGGAGAGCCAACAGCTCCTTGTTGCAAACCATTTTTTATGTCAAAAATCGTTGTGGAAGTTACGCCGCAACATTTCACGTCGAATTTTATACCCGTTATCTTGTCATAGATTATATATAGCAGTGATTTACTTATGCCCAGTCTGACCAGCTTGAGGAAGAGGCCCTCCAACCAAACAGTGTCAAACGCCTTCTCAAGGTCTATCAAACAGGCACCTGTGCACTGATTCTTATTTTTATTCCATTTTATGTCGGATACCAGATTTGACGCGGCATGTATGGTATCATGCCCCGCCCGGAATCTAAACTGGTTGTCCGGAATTATCTTTCTGTCCTCAACCCACAGTTTCAGGACTCGAATGACTTTTTAGCGAACGTTCACACATAGAAGTGTGGGATTTTTACTCACTAAAACCACCTTCCTGAATTTATTAAGACTACAACTAGGTGAAGCACTCAACCAATAGTTTGTATTTCATGATTTAGGTACTGATCGGCAGGTTACTCTCCAATGAAAGTTCCTGCTAACACCGCAACCATGCGCGGGTGTAGACTATCGCACGAAATCAAGGGGTCTAGTCCTTTGTAGTCGGCGCAAGACATTAGTTTCCTCATGGATCGGGTAAACTGCAGAGTTTATGTACTCTTCTAGGCGGCGCTTATGTTTATAAGCAAAGTTCTTAACTTCATCTTGGAGTGGTAATATTCAAAGATCTCTGTTGATATCATCGTTTCTGATATACCCTGGTGCATTGACGATAGTTCTAAGCACCTTATTTTGAAAAGTCTGTGTTATGCTCAAATTACTTGCTTTGGTACAACCCAAAGATTTACACCATACGTCCAAACAGGTCTTAGGATTTGCTATACAAGCAGTTTGTTGTCAATTCTTAGATTGGAATGTTTACCAGAACTTTTTATATTTCATGTCAAGTTCTGCACGTTTCTTCTTAACATGCTTCTTCCACTTGAGTTTTACGTCATCCCTTGTGCTTCCTACTGGCGATGGATCACTAGTGTCCGATTGAATCATGCTGTTTTCAACATTATGGTGAGGAAAGGAAAATCTGTACCTTTATAGACACCTAAACACCTTTCAATTATGTTCCTTGCTTTGGCGTGGATTTCATTAAAACGAGTTTCTGGGATGTCATTGCAAGTCCGATAAGGTGTAAGTAACCAAGGCTCCAACGGGTATCCACTATCACCTAAGAAAGAATTGTCCAAGTAACTCAATTTTGATAAGATAAATATTAATTTTATTGTCTTAATACCCAGTAGCCAGTAGGTATGATCCCTCTCATTGTAAGCCCTTTCCAAAAACGCTCTTTCGTTTGAGTGCTTCCAAACAAGAGAGTCACTAGCAGAACCGGCATACTTTGGATTTATTGCCATTTTCCTCATTGTATTGTCACATATCTGAAAAATGGAGTTCTTGTCAATTGTTCAGCGCAATGATAATTCGGTAGTACTCACAATCATCGCATTTATGATGTGTTTTCCCTTTCTACTAAAATATGCTTCTTCATTTTCTCAAGGTCTTTGTAAGTACAAGTACGTACCATCTATGCATCCTACAACTGAATTTTGACAGAATTTTTCATAGTACCTCCGGGTATTGCAAATTTTAGATAAAACCATTCATTGGCTTCCGATTCTCGGCTCTCAGTCATCTCCCATTTTATCCATAATGGACATAATTTGTCTTTGAGGATGGCTGTGGTATGACTGATTATCGATGAAAGTGTCCTTTGACCGATGGAGACACCAAAATCATTCCCTGTTAGCCACTGATAGCCATCTACCACTCATGTCAAAGTTGGCCATCGTGTTTTTTTGAAGTTCTTGGGTTTGGGAATATATTAGAGTTTTCCTCGCGGTCTGCCTACTTTCTTCTAATTGACTAAGCTTAACCAAGCCTACAGGAAAGCTGAGCATTGCTTCTCCCATCACTTCAATGGAAATCTACAAAACTGAGTCCTAGAGCGGAAATCTGATCGTCTGTTCTATCGAGATGAAAGCTGCACTGTTCACCCTCCATCTTGGACTCGGACATAGCTCTAGACCTTTCTAGACTTTCCCGGGAAGACTTAAAAGAGATATGACCCTACAGTTGCAGCAGTTTCTTTTGCCCCCCTTCTTGAAAAGAGGGATGATCACCTCAGTTTGCCAATCGGCAGGCATCTCACCGCGTTCTCAGGCTACCCTCGTGTCCTTAGGGTGGCCTGTGAATCACTTCTCAGTCAACCCTCTTACCCATTGCTTTAAGCATATCCAGCCGGATTTCATCCTTACTGGCGGATTTGCCAACTTTGATTCGTCAAAGTGACTTTCTCTAGTGACTCCCGCCAAGAATGATTATGAGTCTTCCATCCTTAGAGCCCAGAGGGAAAGTCACCCTATTTGTTCTTTCACTTCCCTCTCTAAGCAGGAAGCTTAAATGTGGCAGCTCTTTAAACCAGAGCAACTTTGTTCAAGAACTCGGTGTGTCCCAGCCAACATAGTCGACCGAGAAATTATCTGGCTTTTAAGACCTCCTCATGGCCGTCATTTCATTTTAGAATTAAATGCAGTCATAGCTGTTGCAGACTTATAAGGCAAAAGTGGGAAACGCCTCGTCTTAAAATCATGTGAACAACGCGCCCTTGCAACATTGCTCTGCCTAGCCACTGATGAATGATAAAAGTTCTTCGTCTTGACAGAAATCCCCCCAAGCCCCAAGAGAGAGTCACAGGAGGTGTTGAATTAAAAGAGAATTGATGATTCAACCTTTACTTCATTCCGTGACTACATGCACGCCGACCCCACATTGTAGACCCGAAAGCTTCAAGACCGGAAAGAGATTCTTCTTCATTTCAGAGATGCTTGTAAAATTAAATGCATCATATCGAATCCTTCTCAGATCTCATAATTTCACCGTCTCCCCAACGCGAAGCCATCCACCTTCACGTGACGAATTACCTGCGCACTACGTCCGGGTGCTGATACCGAAACAAAAATGCGCCTCTAAAGAGAGAGATGTATCTTCGGTGCGGCAATTGCTTATAATTATCACATGCTCAAGGAAGGCGTGTCATCATAGAAACCCCCCAGTCGGCCGCTCATCATCGATTAATCTTAAAAATCCAGTCGCACACCATCCGAACCAGAAGTCCGATGGCCAATTATCTCATTAAAAATTTTGTCCATAAAAAAATTCCAAACACACATTCACACATACTGACGTGCCGGTTAGCGCGGCGAAATCACTCACCAACTGTCAGTCGGTCACGAAGGCCGACACTGGAGGAAATTCTCCACACCGCCGCGCCGCACAGTGATCCCGCAGTGGAAATAAATACCCGAAGTGACATATTTTTCCCGGCCAGATAGCTTATGTTTTTCAATTCTACAAATATGAGAGCCTAGAAAGCCAAAATTTTGTTGACTTTGGGTCATTCGTTTGGCTGTACCGTTAACTCAAAGTTCGGACTTTGAAAATTACAAAAATTGACGTTATTAAGCTTTGATGTGCCATATTTCCTAAAATTATGTACATTGGAACCTAAAGTAATTTTTCTTTAAAAAGGTCATACATCTTGCTTTCAAACTGCGTTTTCAGTTTTTTCATATTGCTTACCAATTTTTTAAACCAGGCTTTTAAGCAAAGGCACATTTTGTGACAAACATTTTGTTTTTGGACTATAACAAAAATGCTCCAAGAGTCTCCAACGGAAGACCAACTTTTTCTGAAAGCTAAGAGTATTGTCTATCGATGCTGATAAAACTAGAGACCACTTTTGACCACTTTGGGAGCACGAGGCATTTAAGAGGAGCAATGTCGTGCATTTTTCGGCATTTTCAAACGATTTTCCTTACAATGCATGTATTGTGCAAACGCTATGCGAGATGCCGACGTTGTTTTTATTATTGTGAATTAGAATTCTTTGAGTCATAAAATTGTTATAATTATGAAAATTGTTATTATATTGCTTTTATCTTGTTTTGTTTGCGGTGTCATAAATGCATGTCGCAATGGGGCAAAAAAGGGGGGTAATTAGAGCGTTATTGGCGAATATCTATTTCTGACCTTGAGGCATCGGGAATTAGTTTATGATTCCGAAAATATTGAAGATTTCAATTAGGAAGATGACATTTTTCTTTATATAGATATAGATAAAGGCGCGCCGTGGCGTAGTGGGCTACGCAGAGGGTGACAGGTTCGATACCCGATTTTACCACCTTTGGTAATTCACGGCTCCACCTCTTTCGAGTCACTGACAATGCTCAAAGAGTATTCCTGTCTAGAAAAAGCAACTTCGCCGTTCGGAGTCGGCGTGAGAGAACAATAGCACGCACAACGAGAGTGGTCGCTGAGAAGCTAGGCCCTGGCCCTCTACGGGCTGTAGCGCCACCCATATTATTATTATATCAATTATTCATAATGCTTACTTTTTTGTTGGAAGGGATAATGTATCAGATGCATCTCTTAGTCTTCGTCACGTTTATTCGTGACATAATTAATTATCGTATAAATTCACCCGAATTGTTTTTGCTCATAAATGTATACACTTGTGCACATACAATTAAGCCACTTTGAAGGCTGTAGATAATATGATTAAAATATCACTTTTGTAATTAAGGAAAACATAAAAGTAGGTATGCAGTACTTATTATTAAACTTTATTGAAACTTAACTAATGTTTAATTCATAATTCTTCTTCTTCTTTTTCAGGTGGCGCTACAGTCCGGGGTGGACCTGGGCGGACTGGTTGATGTCAGCCTCTCCAGTCGGCACGATCTTTTGCCAGCTGTCTCCAACTGCGCACACCAAATTGTTTGAGGTCCTTCTCCACCTGGGTGCGCCATCGGTTCCGTAACCGTCCTCTATTGCGTTCTCCCACTGGGTCGGAGTCGAAGACTCTTCGGGCTGGAGCAGTGTTGTCCATGCGCTCTACATGGCCCAGCCATCTTAGGCGTTGAATCCGTAGACGCCTGACTAGACTTATGTTGCTGTACAGCCCGTACAGTTCGTGGTTGAATCTTCTCCCCCAGAAGCCGTCAACGCAAACAATACCAAAGATCGCACGCAGACTTTTCTCTCGAAGAGACCAAGGACTTCCTCATCCGCTTTTGAGATTATCCATGCCTCCGCACCGCACAGCAAGACTGGCATGATCAAGGTCTTGTATAAAGTCAGCTTGGTCCTTCGAGAGATGGCTCTACTACTCAATTGCCTCTTGAGCCCATAGAAACAGCGGTTGGCAAGAGTTACTCTGCGTTTGATCTCGGTACTGATGTTGTTTGTACTGTTTACTGCGGAGCCGAGGTAGACGAAGTCCTTGACTACCTCGAAGTTATAGCTGCCCATTGTGACGCTCTGTCCAAGACGTCGATGTTGCGCGTCTTTTCTCGATGACAGCATATTTTGCCCTCATTCACCGCTTGACCCATTTTAGCCGCCTCTGCTTCAATACCATCAAACGCTTCATTGACGGCTCGCTGTGTTCTGCCAATCACGTAAGCGTCATCCGCGTATGCTAGCAGTTGTACGGACTTCTGGAAGATCGTGCCTCTAGTGTTGGCGTGTCAGTCTTGCACGATCTTTTCCAGGATGATGTTAAAGAAATCACATGACAGCGCGTCGCCTTGTCTCAAACCTTTTTCGACATTGAAGGTCTCGGTGAGTTCGTTACCGACCTTGATGGAGCAGCGAGAGTTCTCCATCGTCATCCTGCACAACCTGAGGGAGGAACCTTTGGGAGGAATGTCAAAACTAGATATGGCGTTTCTGAATTTCTTGGGTTTTTTTTCCAGGATCTGTCGTAGTGTGAAGATTTGGTCGAGGGTCGGCTTCCCCGGAATGAAACCGCACTGATAAGGACCTATCAGGTTGTTGACGAATGGTATCAGGCGCTCATACAAAACGGCAGAGAGGATCTTATAGGCGATGTTGAGGAGACTTATCCCTCGGTAGTTGACGCAGTTTAAGGGGTCTTCTTGTGGATCGGGAAAACGATACTGAGATTCCACTCGTGGGGCATGCTTTCCTCCGACCATATCTTACAGATGAGTTGGTGCATCTACCTTACCAGCTCATCTCCAGCTGCCTTAAACAGTTCCGCAGACTCTGCACCAGCAGCTTTATTCGACTTTAGCCTCGATAGCGCTATCTTGACTGCGTCTAGGTTTGCGCAACCAAGGTTTCAAAGTCATTACCAGAAAACTTTATCATTAGAGGCGATGAAGACCTAACAATCATTAGAAAAATAATTCTAGACTTAAAGGCTCAAGAAACACTTCCCGGACAACTCACCCATCATGATATATACCAGTATTCAATATTGTGTCTATCGCTGTCAACGCTACTGATACTTGCACTGTTTATAATTATTCTGGAGATGTAAACAGCCCAAACCTCAGCCATCTACTGAAGAAGAGTTTCAGTTCCATGAGCTCAAGGTCGGGGAGGATGTTTAAAATCAGACCAATAAAGCTTTATGTATGTAATATAGATATCTATGGAACCATATTCCCAACTGCCCCATACATTCCCACTTCATCATTTCTCATCATTTATTCCCACAATCCTTTCTGCACACTCATCACCTTTGCACAGTGCGTTCCCTCGCCGCCGTATCAATTCCTCCAGCCAAAAACTGGACTCGTATTTCGGCGGAGAATTTTGGCGAGGAAAACTGATATGCGGCAATGGATCTGTCTGTTCCCCACATTTTCTTGAACCGCATACATTTTTGAATAAAGTCACTTGTTAACTATCATTCTGTGTCAAGTCATTGCAGATCAAAACAGATCTGTTCGGGCGGTACTCTTCCCTTCTTTTAAGTTCGTAGAGCTCACGAACCGCTCTCGTCCTTCTGTCCAGCGTCGCCTTGTATGCGGCTTGCTTCGCTGAATATGCCTGCCTGCACTCGTTTGGTCGACTTTTATTATGTGGGGGGATATTAGTTAGGCATCCACACAGCCTCTAAAATGGTCAGGGTAGCAGTAGGCTCTCTTGTCAGGGGCATACATAAGTTCAGCTCCCAATGGTTGAAGTTGAGGCTATTCAAGGGACTTCGGAGACAACTTGACCTTAACAGGAATCGCTGCAGGTATCCCTGTAGGTTTGGAACAATCGATGATTCCCCCAAGGTCTACACACACATTCCCCCAATGCCTCAACAGCGGCTGCAAATTCCACCTCCCTTTCGCATCGAAGGGTGCTTCCTAACCCACCTCAACCCTATCAACTCACGATATTTGACGTTGAAGCTCTTCCCAATCGTACATCGAAAACGGATGCTGTACCACCTCCCAGAAGCCCAGATTCCGATCGAGTCCTTCCTCATTTGTTCTTTACCTGTCCATGCTAATGCACACGCTCGCATGTGGCCCCACACATCATGCGGCCGTCCTCACAGTCGAATTCCTTCGAAATTAATTTCTCGTTGAAACGTGATCCGTGAGCCGACAAACCTCCAGTCGAATAATTCATTGCATTTGCATTCCATTACGCCATCGACAAGCCTAAATGAATTCGAAGACCTGCCGATATCGGAGCCATCTTCCCCTCGTGCTGTTAAAACCATAACGGGCTCTCCGGCCGCACAAAACTCACACAAAGCGAACGAAGAACACACAAAAAAACGTTCAATTTATTTCGCTTTCGTGTCGCTTTTATTTTGCGATATCCCTGTGCTATCGCCTCCGAGCTACAAATGGCATCCAGCCATACGACGTCCAGCGCTGAGCAGTGCAGTGCAGTGCAGCCTCCCGGCAAGACCGTCCTCCTAGTCGACATTCAATTGCCAATTATTATGAAATAAGCAAATATTTACGTCGATAAGTATCGCAGTCCGACAACAGCGTGTACAGAACAATACCTTGCGTGCCAGCTGACCGCCAGTTACAAACCTATAATCATCATCTTTTGTTGTGGCCCATCCTCGAGCGTCCCGAGGAGGATCTGGGGAGGATCATAAAGAGCACAAGGACCACCACCGCTGCCTGCCAAGCGGGCTGCTCTCCGCCCCGCACTTCCCAACACTCTCACACGTCATCCCGAGGATGGAGCCGCCATTAGCACCGTTTCCCGGTGGTGTGCATGGGTTCGCGCTACGCAAATGGGCCCCGAATCAGAGGCGCATCGAATCCGGAGGAGGGCAACCTTGGCCAATGAGGAAATCATTTAGGCTCAGCCGCATTCTGATAGCCCATATCCATCCGTCCATCCACCCGTCCGCGCTGCGGTACAGTTCCTGGTGGCGTGCCAACCGAGAGCGACGCGCCACTCGCTCGCCGTCCGTCCGTCATCGCCACCGCTGACATGTTCCAAATGGGTTTCTGCATCTATTTGGAGCTGCGAAGCAGTGCACAGTGCTCTGTGGTGCGCAGCTACCGTGTTCTATGGGGTTTCATTAGGGAGCATATTTGCATTACGTTCTCGTTCTCGTTCTCGGCAGCGTAGCGTTCTGGTCAAGGGACCGGAGCAATTGGCGGTTTCGGTTGCACTCCGGCTGGACTTGATTTGACAGCGGAATTCCATTATGAAGTTTCGATTACTTCTGTGCTGACTGCCTACACCAGCAGCCATCACCACCGCCGGTGACCGCAAGAGGAATTTAGATTTCCTCTGCGAGTGGTGCAAGTCATGGACCTTGACCATGGCTCGACGGATGACTGCGAGGAAATGACTTTCTTTTGGCAGTTTAATTGGATTTGTGGGTAAGTCCTACAATGTGTTCGGTTTTTGAACTGAACTCAACCCACGGTTGATGTGCTGCAGTGATTTAGGTAAAACCTTGAACGAGCGACTGTGAGAAGTTGTGAGCTGCTCTGAAACATTTTATGGAAATCGCTTTTGCTTGAGATAATCACTGAGAGACAACTGAAGTGCTCAGAAATCCGAAGGAAGTCGACCGAGAAGGTCCACAATCACAAACAGTGGATGTCACAGGAAACAAGGGAAGTGGCTCTCAGTGGCTATCCAAAAAGAATATCCCAAGAATACCAGAATTCCATTAAGTCAAATCTTCCATTGACTTGGAAGCAACGCACATAGAGGGCAGACCGACGACCAGAGGCGATGGTCATCGATGATGTGGACGTTCGGCTGGGGAACTTGGGACACGATGTGGAGACTTCTCGCTGAGGTGAGTAGAGAGACACAGTTCCAGTAGATAAAACCGGTCTCCCAACTCCAAGTAAAGGTCTCAAAATGCTCAAATGCACCAAAATCACTGACTAGCGTCTAGAGCACTACTCGTAGCACGAGGAGGGTATTAGAGGGATCATGAGTTGGAGCAACCTAGTGACGGCAACGACGTTAAGCTACGAAGAATGATACCGTCCTTCGACATGTGGAAGTTCAAAAAAATCAAGTCGGCGAAAGAGCCTCAAAGGAAATATTTCTATCCTCCAAGGATAGATAGGTAGGTCGGTGTGCGGGTGACCTTACGGGCTTGCGGCCGAGGCTCATTTAGACCAACAAAATGGGTCCTTTGTCTCTTAATAAGAGCTTGCGTCCAGCCATTAATTAGCATTAGTGCGTGGCTTAGACGTTCGCTGGGCGTTGAAGGAACGAGGAGGGTCACATCGTCCGCGTAAGTAAATGCTGTAAACCTTCCGTTGTCCAACGTCTTCATGATTTCGTTAACCACTAGGATCCATAGGAAAGGTTAGAGGACTCCACCTTGCGATGTCCCTCTGTTCACGTTCCTTCTGCAACGAAAAAGCCTCAAAGGAAATATTTCTATCCTCCAAGGATAGATAGGTAGGTAGGTGTGCGGGTTAGACCAACAAGATGGTTCCATGGTCCCTTAATAAGTAGTGTTCTATTACTAACATGAGACCTTCTTTTCTGTTTACTAAAACTATCCTGCTTTCTTTGAAAACCACAGGAGTCTTTTCAGTTATGCACCGCACAAGACTTCCAGCTCTGAAAACGAATACTGTTTTCTTTTCTTTTCTTTTCAGAAGTTAGATATATTGTATTTCTTCCTCATCTCTGCAGCTCCGATGCGACGCATGCGTGTCTATAGCACAGTGTCCGGTATGGACTCCAATTATGTTGGGTTAGGTAATGGGGCTGCTAGCACATTCACCAGTACACTTAGACCATATTGGTCCATTGTGATACCAATAGTCAGACTACTACCACTGACTGACTACTCCAGTGATAGAGCCGTTGATTTGATCCCATCGACAAATGGACCAGCTTTGAAAACCAAATAAAATCGTATTAACTTTGCTTTCACTGGGATTCGAACTGAAAACCTTGCTAACCAGGGGCAGGCACTCTACCAACTGCGCCATCCAGTCGTATATAAAATAATCTAGTTTTTACTCTATTCAGAGCTTCGTCTTTCAGTTTTCTTCGTTCTTCGTAGCTAAGTAGGCTGAAAACTGAAATGTTGAAATGTCATGTCTTCAATTTCATTCTGGAGGTTTTTCGTGTAAACGATAGGTTAGGTTAGGTTTGGTTGATTGCCACCACTGTAGCAGATGTGGCCCACTTAGATCCTGGTTGGATAAAGCTAATTCCATCCATCTCCGATTAGCGGAGTCGAAGGCATCTGTAAGTAACATGGTATTTATTACTTGGAGTGAGGGATATGGGGCGTGATTATTTGCCAATCCTGCTAACTCGTCGGCCCTTTCGTTGGCTGGAAAACCACTACGCACAGGTGCCCAGCATAGGGTTAGGTTCAATATAACCACCATCTTCCTAAGAAATAGACGGTAAAGTTTAATCATCTTCGATTTATTTGATGGTGTATCCAGAGCAGTCGATACTGAGATTTTGGAAAACAGCGATGATAACATACCGCTGTCAGGCAGAAGATCCCACTCAATATGGACGATGATCGACGAGAATTCCGTCCCCCCGACTTAGACGAGGTCAGGATAGCAATATCAAGACTGAAGTCTAACAAAGCTGCTGGTGCAGAGTCTGCGGAACTGCTTAAGGCAGCTGGAGATGATCTGGTTGAGCGCATGCACCAGCTCATCTACAAGATATTGTCGGAGGAAAGCATGTCCGACGAGTGGAATCTCAGTATTGTTTGCCCGATCCACAAGAAAGGAGACCCCTTTGACTGCGCCAACTTTAGAGGGATAAGTCTCCTGAACATCGCTTACAAGATCTTCTCTGCCTTTTTGTGTACTCGCCTGAAGCCGTTTATAAATCTCCTGATAGGTCCATGTCAGTGTGGCTTCAGGCCAGGGAAGTCCACCATCGACCAGATTTTCACACTATGGCAGATCCTGGAAAAGACCCAAGAGATGCAGATTGACTCCCACCACATTTTTGTCAATTGTCCGCCGCATATGACAGCGTGCATAGGGACGAGCTATACAACGCCATGTCTAGTTTGGACGTTCCTGCCAAACTCGTCAGGTGGTGCAGGATGACGATGGAGAACTCTTGCTGCTCCATCAAGATAGGTAACGAACTCATCGAGACCTTCAATGTCAAAAAAGGATTTAGACAAGGCGACGCGCTGTCATGTGACTTCTTTAACATCATGCTGCAGAAGATCGTGCAAGACTCACACGCCAACACTAGAGGCACGATCTTACAGAAGTCCGTACAACTGTCATCAAGAAAGGACACACAACATCGACGTCTTGGACAGAGCGTCACAATGTGCAGCTATAACTTCGACGTAGTCAAGGACTTCGTCTACCTCGGCTCCGCAGTAAACAGTACAAAGAACATCAGTACCGAGATCAAACGCATGGTAGCTCTTGCCAACCGCTGTTTCTATGGGATCAAGAGGCAAGTGAGTAGTAGAGCCATCCCTCGAAGGACCAAGCTGACTTTATACAAGACCTTGATCATCCCAGTCCTGCTGTACGGCGCGGAGGCATGGATAATCTCAAAAGCGGATGAGGAAGTCCTTGGTCTCTTCGGGAGAAAAGCTCTGCGTGCGATCTTTGGTCCTGTTTGCGTTGAGGGTTTCTGGAGGAGAAGATTCAACCACGAACTGTACGGGATGTACAGCGACATGAGTCAGCAGTCAGGCAGTCAGGCGTCTTCGGATCCAACGCCTAAGATGGCTAGGCCATGTAGAGCGTATGGACAACTCACCTCCGGGCCGAAGATTCTTCGACTCCGAACTCGTGGGACAACACAACAGAGGACGAGTTTAAGGTGGCGCACCCAGGTGGAGAAGGACCTCAACCAACTTGGCGTGCGACATTGAAGACAGTTAACCGGAGACCGTGCTAGCTGAAGAGGCTTGGTGGTTGAGGCCCAGGTCCACCCCGTACTGTAGCGCCAAATAAAGAAGAAGAAGGACACTACTTGAAGTGCGGTTCCCACCAACCTACCTTTCATGTAGGCATGCTACGATTTAGTGAAGAGGCTATTGCCCAGCGGATAGAGGAATCTATTTTACGTAAGGTTAGGTATGGAGGTTGCTAGTGCATTCACCAGCCCACTTAGACCATGTTAGTCCATTGCGATACCCACAGTCAGGCTACTATCACTTTGGACACAATCCAGTTATACTGCCCTTCATTTGATCCCAACGGCAAATGGTGACTGGAACAGGTTTAAAAACCAAATAAAAGCGTATTATCTTTGGTTTCACTGGGATTCGAATCGGGGACCCCGCTAACCAGGAGCAGGCACTCAACCAACTGCTCCATCGAGAGAAGGATCTAACTGACCATCCTATCACGCCATTCCTGACTTGTTCATTTACCTTTTCTTGTTCCATGCCTGTACCTTCCTTAGCAGCTGATGCTTCCATGCATGAAAAGTGCGTACTAACAAGGTTGTCTAATGAGAGTTGGTCCAGCTTCTTTAGTTTTTTCTTTTTTTTTTTTTGTTGTGGATAGGTGGAAACCTTGCATAGGCACCAATGGTCCGACGTCCATTGGTAGTGTCAGATTTTTACTGACTAAAACCACCTCCTGTGGAAACTTTCCGTTTATTCCCTCGTGGAACTAGCGGAAGATATTACTTCACGAGGGACGGATTCGAGCTTTTTGCTTCGTCACGTGTCGTTTAGCGAATCCCCTTTTCGTTGCCGTTCAAAATGCCTTAGATCGGACAACAAATGCGTCCCGCAATACAACTCGTTCGTTTGCATACCAAACACATTCGAAGAAAACTTGTCTCACGTTCTCTACCGCGTTTAAGCAGTGAGGACAGGACGGACTCGAGTCACGGTTTCGCTTGAATATATATTCCCGGAAACCACCGTAACCAGTCAAGAACTGTGTAAGATAATAGTTCAGTTCTCCGTGTTTTCGATTTTGCCAACTTTCAATCCGTGGGATTAGCCGGTACGTCCATCTCCCTTTTTGGGACTCGTTCCATTGTTGTTGCCACGCTTTAATACTGCGGCTTCTTACGAATTTCTTCGCATGATCGCATGAACCGTCTAGCTTCTAAAGCTAGGATATCGATTGGTACCATAGAGGATAGTACCAATATCGCGTCGTGGGATACCGTTCGGAATGCACTGCTAACTCGCAATGCACAGAGTCTGTACACAGATTTGTTTCCTTCATGCATGTCTTTATGTTCGCAACGTCAGACCATATTTGTGCCCCATACAGTTGTATGGAAGCCACAAGTCTCGCAAGCATTAATCGTTTGCCTTGCTTCGGGCCGCCGATATTCGACATGAGTCTTGAAAGAGCGCCTATCGCTTTCGACGATTTCTCCCAAGCGTATGCGAGGTGATGCTTGAATATCGCGTAGGTAGTTATTTATAAGTGCGTTGCTATACAACTCGAGTTGGTCCAGTTACCATCAGATGTCTGTATAGAAGTTTGGTATCACGGCGTTGTTGCCAAGATCTTCCTCAATTTGGACGTTTCCTTGACTGAATTCATGGATTTGCAGAAATTACTGCAAGAGTTCTTTTTTGCGAGCCTGATGTCTTTCTTCAGGACCTTGACGCTATCCTTGTATGTAGACCATTCTATGATACCGTCTTTAGTGAGATTCCATTTTGTCCCTTGAGTCGCATCTGAGTGTCGATATTTTTACATTCCACCATGGTGGGAGTTTTTTATCACTCACTCTTCGTATCGGGCATGAGGTTTCGAAAGACCGGCTTAGCAAATTAGGAGTGTCTCTACTGCATCGTCTACGGCTTCGCCAGAGGTCAGGCATTCCAGAGGGCATTTCGCACGTCGAATTTCTGATCGCTCTACCAAACGATGCCCAGTTTGCTGCACGCGGGCAACGAAAGGTCCTATTTAAGGGAATTGTAAGATTGATGTCGAAGAGTGTCCAACAGTGAACAGATTTGGCAATTCTTTATCTCGCACGATGCTGGTTGATCACATCCCACAATTGTGAACTTCATACGTACTTAGCTGTTAGTTTCTAACAAGTACGACTTATTAATCCTCCTAGGATGCCGACTCATGTGTCCCCAAAGCGATATGTTAGAGGCTCCAAGCTGTGCCATGACCATCCAGGAGTCCTTCTTGACGAGAAGGCGCTGACGTAGACGTCTTGATGAGGGACTGAACATATATGGGAACGCTGTACGACGATATGACAGGGTCGATAGCGAATTCAAGGCCCTTGTCACAGAAGACAAGTTCTTCGATTCCTACCCCGAGGGACGATGCTATAGAGGAGGCCTTCGCCTCCAGTGGATTATCACTCAGCTGAACTGGGCTTTGATATCAAACTGGAAGCGCCCGGCAAAATACCGTGTATTTGGAGAGGCATTTTGACTGAAGCCCAGTCCACAATAGGAGACCGGAAAGTAGCGTCACCCGAAAAAGGAGATGTTGACCATGGTCTGGTATCAACAAACTGACCAAGATTTCATGTATCTACACTTGTCGCTCGAGAATCTCAGTCCAGTCTCCTAGACCTCCTTGACCAAGGACACGAGCGGCAATCTCTCTCAACCATGATTTAGCAGAGCGTGTACACTCTCTCATGTGCATCCTGTGCAGTCCAGATGTGCACTCTGTCTACTCACACACCCACAGTGATACACACATGCTAACACACGATAAATTAGATATTCTTGATCAGATAGTAAATCATTAGATGCAAAATGGCATGTGCATGCTTAAGATGCCGAAAGCAGTGCGCGCACACTAAACTCTCTCATTTAAGTTGGTTATTTGCAGAACGTGAACGTTGAGCGAGCACACCACCATCGCCGCCGCTGCTCAGAAAGATCAGAGCGCACAGCCCAGCACAGTGCCATGGAAGGCACTGATCTAAGAGACGATTTTTTATATGTTTTCCGGCAGCGATATTCGATCTCGGAGAGGAGCAGCCGCATTAACAGCCGCTACCAGCACTGGCACCAGCAAACAGCCACAGTCGTAGCACCAGCATCACATCTCGGTGCGCAGACCCATTTGCACTTCACCGGAGGAACGCGCTCGCTTTCCGTGGGCTGTCGCGCTTTGGCACTTCTCTGCGTCGTCGTTGTCTTCGGCAGCAGCGACGGCGGCGGCGGCGGCGGCGTCGGCCTGCGCCTGCTTGGTCGGCAAAACAATTCCCGGACTCATTTCTGCTCCAAACTGCAAACAGATGAAGATTGTGATTTTATTCGCTTGCTCTTCTTTAGCTTTTGTGTTCTGGATTTCTGGCTGCAGTTCCACAGCGCCTCTCCCTCTTGGTAGGTGTTTCCCGCTTTTCATGGGGAAAGACCATGCAAATGGCATTTTTTGCAAACTAGCTCGCGGAATATATTTGAATTTTCAATGGACTTCCTTAATACTCGAGATGAGAGATAGTGGATAGTGGAACGTAGCCGCTGGTCCCACCATCAGCGACTGGGGGGCTTCCAAAAACGACACGGTCTGCGGCGGCGCAGCGGCGGTGCCGGCCGGTGCGCTGGGTGTATGCATCTCTATCCGGCTGCCGTTGGTGGCACCACCTTCGCAAAGTGTCTGGAGGAAGGTGAGCCGGAATCGTCCACCACCGCCATCCGGCGCGCGGTGCTCTTGTTTCGATGCTTGCCTGGCTGCCTGCTTGGCCGCTCGAAGTTCAGTGGTGTTCACGGGCGCAATTAGACGGGGCATTATACAATAGGTGCTTGTAATACCGTTGCACTACGGTATTTGGACATTTAGCCGTGGCTCTGGGTTTGGTGATGGAATTAATGTCAGTTCGGTTGGGGATTTTCACTTGGATGATGTTTCCTGTTTCAAGGAAACATTCTCGCCTCGCATTCCTCCAGTTGAGGCGGGAATGTCTTGGGCGCGAGATTGATGATCGCCGAGTGATAAGAGGATGAATTTCTAGGTGTAGTTCATTAAGGCGGTTGTGGGGATTTGTGTTTCGCCTAGCTGGCCGGTAACGGCTCTTGTATGAGGCCAGGCTGAAGGATGCCAAGAATGAGTGGCCGTTGACTCTCATGCATGTGACGATGGTGGGAAGGATGTGCACATTCCGAACAGTCATGCCATGCTCGGGCATTGCTGGTTAAGGCGTCGACGACAAGAGGATTTAACTGCAGTTCATTGATAGTCATCCGGGGACTTCGTGGCTGGTGCTGGTGCTGCAGAGATTTAATTAGCTCCAGACGGGTTCTCCAGCTTTGGCCATGCTTTGCTTCAGGAATTTCAACAAATGCCCGGATTTGGTCTGGCTAGCAGCGAGATCACGCCAAGTGACGACACCCGGCCATTGTCGGTATCTAAATTTCACCAACTTCTAGAAATAATTTTTTAAATTGCTACATCTTTCTGGTTATCATATTAAAAATAGTAAAAATATATTTTTCCACGTCAAATCGTCTTAATCTTTAATTTGTTCGACGTCAGCTGCTAGACTTGTCTTGCTCGTCTGCAGAGACGAGCTTAATACAGTGAACTTTAAATGTCATCGCACTAGGGACAAAGGAGGTTTAAAAAAACGAAGGTTTGTACTATGTGTACATTTAATTAATTCTTCCTAGAGTAAAAAAGGATTTAATAAAAATTTCACGAAACAAATCTGATTTTTTTCATTTTAAGTTAGTGTGCAAACAAGCTCGATACTGAGATTCCACTCATCAGGCATGCTTTCCTCCGACCATATCTTACAGATGAACTGGTGCATGCGCCCAACCAAATCATCTCCAGCTGCCTTGAAAATTTCAGCGGGCGGTCCGTCAGCACCGGGAGCTTTGTTAGACTTCAGTCTTGATATTGTTATCTTGACCTCGTCTAAGTCGTGGGGACGGAATCAGTCTTGATATTGTTATCTTGACCTCGTCTAAGTCGTGGGGACGGAATTCTCGTCGATCATCGCTGCCTGACAGCGGTATTGGTGTCATCATCGCCGTTTAGCAGTCTGCAGAAATGGTTCTTCTAAATTCTCAGTATCGACTGCGACTCTACTACTCATAATTGTTTCACCCTTTGGTAAAACTTTCGGACATGGTTCCTACTGTAGCACCTCTCCATCTCCTCGATCGCACGCTTCTCGTGCTCTTTCTTCTTTCTCCTGAGAAGCCGGGTCTCGTCCCTTCGTCTCTGTTCGTAGAGCTCACGAACAGCTCTTTTCGTTCGTTGCAACGTTGCTTTGTAGGCTTCCAGCTCCGCTGCATGTGCCAGCCTGCACTCGTTGTCAAACCATGGGGTTTTTCTAGGTGGTGCCATAAAACCCAGCACATCAGTTGCAGCATCTTTGATGACTTCTTGACAACGCCTCCAATCTTCTTCGATTGTTTGCGCAGGTGGCGACTAACTTAGAGAGAGATTCCGGGAGACTCGATCGGCAAAGATCCTAGCAGTCCGTTGCGATTGTAGCTTTCCGACATCAAACCGTGGTGTCCTTTCTCGACTCCGTTGATCTCTTGATATCCAAGTTCTTACCTTGGCTACAACAAGGAAATGGTCCGAGTTGATGTTGGCTCCTCGGAACGTTCGGACATCAAGAATGCTGGAGGAGTGCCTGATGTCGATCGCATTGTCATCAACCTCGTTGACGGTTGATTGATCAGGGGACCGCCAGGTCCCTTTATGGATGTTGAGGTGTGGGAACCGAGTACTGGCTACAAAGAGGTTTCGGTCCGTTATGAAGTCAACAGCTTGAGTCCGTTCTCGGACGTGTTGTCGTGCAGGCTGTGTTTCCCGATGATTTTAGCAAAGATGTCTTCCTTGCCCAGCTGTGCGTTGAAATCTCCTAGAACGATCTTGGTGTCGACGCTGGGGCACTGATCGTAAGTCCTTTCTAGGAGATCATAGAAGTCATCCTTGCTGTTGTCATCTTTGTCCTCTGTCGGGGCGTGAGCGCAAATCAGGCTGATGTTCCCGAATTTAGCCTTGATGCGGATTGTTATGAGGCGTTCGCTTTTACAGACAAAGCTTAAGATTTTTTCCTAAGTCTGCCTCGAACAACAAATCCACATCCGAATAAGCGCCTCTCTTTTGCAATCACCGTAGTAGATGTCGAAGTTTCTCATCCTCTTCTCGCCCGGCCCATTCCACCGGACTTCCTGGATTGCGGTAATGTCTGCTTTGTAGCAGTCCAGGCCCTCCGCGAGTTCTTCGGCTGCACGTGGTCTGTTAAGGGACCTAACATTCCACGTGCAGAACCGAAAATCGTTGTCCTTGTAACGTTTGGTGGGGTCGTCAACATTAATTCCGTCCGTATCCGAGGCGGTTGGTTGTCTCTGAACCATTATATTTTTACGTGGTGAGGGAGTTAACCTCTCGCACAACCCCCAACTGGGAGGCCAGGCCCTATTCTTTAACCCTCGGGCGGAGGGTCCGGGTTTATCCGGTGTAGGTAATCTCGCTGAGGCTGTGAGCGCCGCCGTTGTCCTTAAAGCTATAGGGATCTTCCGCCGCCATCTCAATTCCAAGGCCCCGACTTGGCCTTGAAAGAACCTTCTAGACCTGTGCTCCGAAAATGTCGAAGTAGCTCTAGAAGGACTGCGCACCAGGTAACTCCTTCTGACTGGAGTTTCGGATGCCGCCGTTGGCCAGGCACGTTCCAGCTCCTCCGCCGCCATCCATAAAGAGAGATGAGCCCTGGTACAGGCACACTCTCCCCCCTCTCTCGTCTGCAGCCGCCAACAACGTCCCACGGGTGTTGGTTACGCCATCTTCAATCGAAGGGGGGCCCGGCTCCCAGATTTCACCACGTGGGGTTGAGAGTAGGAGTTCGCTGATAGAGGCTAAGTGCAGACGCTTGTGCCTACATGAGACGCCATATCAACGCTTTGAAGACAGAATGGTGCTATTGACAGAGATTTAAGAATTATGGAGGTTCAAATTATCGAGAGTTCACTGTAGTTACTAAGACCGTACCGGTCAACGATGGGTTCAAAAAGGCGGAATTGTTGCCATGACATGACGGCGTCCGACTCACAGACTTTTCGGCAGCACGTAATATGGTCAGAAGCAGCACGAGGTTCCCTCCCAAAACTGGCGATCTCCGGACGGTCAAACCGCCAACCAAGTTGAAACCAATGAGCACATGCCATTGATGCAGGGCATGCGTCAAATATCCTGGATGTGCGAACATTCAGGGGAGCAGACGTCGACTCTGACCATTTCCTCGTAGCAGCGTGATTCAGAGCACGACTGTCCAATGTCAGAAAGCTGCACCAGCCAATAAATAGGACATTAGACGCCTGAGCACACCCGAGATTGCCAGAGCCTATGAAGGGCAACTAAGAGGGAGTCTTTCCGGTATGCCAACTCCAACGCAATGTGGCTGCATTGCCGCTCAGCCATCAAGGAGGTGGCTGAAACCACTTTAGGCTACCTACCACCTCTATCAAGAAACCCGTGCTATGATGGGGAGTGTGAGCAAAAGAAGCGCGCAATCGACGAGGCATCCCAAAAGGCTCTGCAACGGAAACCGAGAGCAGCGCAGGATAAGAAACTTCTACGCCTGTCTCTCACAGCCTCCCAGCTCAAGGACATCAAAGAGTCTAGGGAATAAGCAGGAAAATACGGGCCTTCTGCAAAGAAGCCAAAAGGCACCCAAGCTCTTCGAAACTATGAGGGTAACCTAGTTGCTGAGCCGCAGGGAATAGTGGGTGTGTTTAAGCAACACTTCCATCAGCTGCTTAATGGGCCTGACCAGGAGAGAGTGATAGGGAATCAAGAAATCCCAACTCTAGTCAATGAAGTAGTCCTCCCACCTAGCCTTGAAGAATTCGGCACAGTCATCAAAAGGCTGAAGAACAACAAAGCCGCAGGCTCAGATGGCCTACCATGGTCTTAGTAAGGAGCATGCACCAGATCATCTGTAGAATTTGAGAGGACGAAAGCATGCCCGCCGACTGGAATATCAGCTCCATATGCCCCATCCACAAAAAGGCGATCCTACCTCTTGAAACAACTATACAGGTATATCCCTGTTCAACGTCGCCAACAAGATCCTGTCCAGGGTACTGTGTGAGAGTCAAAAGCCGTTTTGCACCGCATTAATCGGTACGTACCCGTTGCGGCTTCCGGCCCGGCAAATCGACAATAGGCCAAATCTTCACACTAAGGCAAGCACACTGGAAAAGACCAGCGAGTTTCAAATCGATACGCAACACCTTTTTATCGATTTTAAAGCCGCATATGACAGCATTCATCGCAAGGAGTTATTTGGTGCGATGGCCGAATTCGGGATCCCGGGAAAACTGATCCGGTTGTGTCGCACTGCGCTAACAAACACGCGATGCACCGTGCAGTTCGGCTCAAGGACCACCGAGCCGTTTGAAACGTGCACTGGATTTCGGCAAGGAGATGCGCTGTCGTGTGATTTCTTCAATTTGACACTGGAGAAGATAGTGAGGCGGGCAGCTGTACACATGGACAGCATTATCTTCTACAAGTCAGTCCAACTGTTGGGATATGCAGACGACATCGACATCGTCGTGCCACAGTGGAAGCATTTACGGCAATTGAAGAATAGACGAGAGATGGTCTTAAGGTCAATGAGGATAAAACAATGTACATGCTGTCGACCAAAAAACGATCCGTCACGCACCACCTAGGACAAAATATCACAATCAACAGCAACAATTTCGAGGTAGGTTTGTCTACCTCGGGGCAAAAGTAAACTCCACAAACGACACCACTGGAGATCCAACGTAGAACTGTCTTTGGCAACCGGTGTTACTTCGGTTTGTTAAAACAACTGGTGTCAAAACTCTTGACTCACGGAAGGGTCATGCTCTACAAAATCCTTATTTTGCCAGTCCTGCTATATGGAGCCGAAAGCTGGACGATAAGCAAAATTGAGGAGCTGATTCTTGGTGCCTTCGAAAGAAAAATTCTACGTCGGATATATGGTCCCATCCTCGAGGGGAAGATACAACAGCGAACTCTACGAGCTGTACCAGGAAACCAGGAAATGCAAAGATCCATCGACTGCACTGGCTCGGCCATATCGAGCGCATGGACAACAATGCTTCAGCTAAGAGGGTCTTCGAATCCAAGCCTCCTGGTTCGAGAAGGAGAGGAAGACCGAATCTCCGGTATAAAGACCAAGTAATCGCAGATGCAAGAAGGCTCGTTCTTGATGACGGAAAGCAGCGGCGTGCCCAGGACCGTCAACAATGGGAAGCAGCAAGTGCTAAGGCTCGGACCCTGCATGGGTCTCCAGCCTGATGAGTATGTAAGTCATGATATTTGGGCTGCTTCTGAAGAAAGCCGAACAAGCACCATGTTTATGTGTGCAATACCGATAAATTGTATACAGATGGATCAAAAACCGATGAAGGAATATGAGTGGGGTTTTTTGAACTCCAGATACATTACAAGGAACCCATGGGCAAACGCAGCAGCAACTTTCAAGCAGAAGTCTATGTCGTAGACAGATACACTCAAATAAATCTTGACCGGAACTATGCCAACTACGACATAGCAATAATGTTGGACAGGCGTGTTGCTATCTTGGCATTAGACTTCTAGTTTATCAAATCCAAGCTTCTGTGAAAGTGCCTACAGAAGCTTAAGAAGCTGACCAGGAGAAATCGAGTAAGACTCTGCTGGATATCTGCCATAAAGGGATGGAAGGCAATGGAATGGCTGACTCGCTAGCTAGGAAAGGAGCATCTGAACCTTTGATAGGTATTGAATCTGGTCCAGCGACCATTTGCCGTTGGGATCAAATTAACGGCACTATCACTGGAGTAGTCAATCAGTGGTAGTAGTCTGACTATGGATATCACAATGGACCAATATGGTCTAAGTGTGCTGGTGAATGCTAGCAGCCCACCTACCTCACCTAATCTAACCTAGCTGGATCTACACATGTCGGTCAAAGTTACAAGGTGACCTCTGGGACAAGGGTTTGTTAAGTTAAACTAAAAATACTAGCTACTATCAAATTTTCCAGCTTCAGTTATATCTGTCAAAGAAGAACAAACCTCATAAGATTGTGCACAAACTTGTCCCATTCCTCTTCGGACTTCATCTCTGCTTTCAGTTCAATTACGATTCACCACGAATATCATCGATTTCAAACCACACTTAAAACCCTCTCAGCAGTCAGTTGTTGCCTTAAACAACAAAACGAAACCACATCCATCACACAGAAGCAACTTTCATCTGCGCCCTCGGTTCCGAATCAATAAAAGATCACCCACGGGAATCTATTCACCGCTCGCAACATAAATCACCCCTAAAGATAAACCTTCTCCTCGGCAGCGGCAGTGGCGTGACGTCCACTTGCAATTTTATTGAGATTCCGCAAGTGTAGAAAGTGCTCTCCCAACATTCCAGTCCAAAAGCGTCACCCAATGCCCCAGATCGTCGGATCAAATCAAAATCGCAACAAACAACTTCCGATAGAGTGACAGCGAGGCGAAGATAAGCACCAGACACACTGTAACTTTCGATTAGCCGCAGCCGCTTCATCATCCAATCCGCCACCAATCATCGCGTCAATCTCCGCAGCCACCTATTAGCACCATTGTCAGCAGCACCTCAGAGTACACAAATACCCTCCCCCCTTCTCCACCCACCACCATGCATCAGAATTCCGATGTTTGAGAGTGAAAAGATAAATGTCCGCGGAAGATTCATAAACCACCGCGCAATCACTTCGCCATCCCCGGCACGTAGCGCGCATTCAATGGACGCGTCCGCTCGGCGAATATCTCCTCGTAAAGATCGCGAGCGCCCACACTCGCCGTGAGCGCACACCGCCACCGCCGAATATCGATGGCAATTCGTCACTTGCTCTCATCTCAGACCGCAGCTCCTGGCCGGGGGTACTTTCTCTCGCTCCAGACCGCCCTTAGTGTGTCACATGACCGAGCTGCCGCCGCCACACAATACCGCCTCCATCCGGCATCCACGATGCTGGATCTCCATTCATCTCCGACGCGAAATTCCGATCCACGAGCACGGCGATTGAGCCAGATTCAGGACAAAAGATAGTCGCCCCGCTGCAGGTACGCTAATAGTGCGCGAGGTATCGCGGCATAAATTTCGATTGCAATCGATTCTGTTACGTGGTTGGAGCCGGAGGCGGGGCGGGGTTGGCATGAGCTACGCGCTGCTGGTGCATTATTCATCCGAGGCAATTGGCCGCAACAAGTGGTTTGACGGTCGCGCGATTGCGTGGGCCCCAGGCAACGGAACGCGTTAAGTGGAGCGCAGCTATGACAGATGATGGGCGTTCGTTCCGTGGGCTGGGAGGTGGCAAGGTGCTGAGTTTGTCGTGCAGGACGACTCCCTTGGGTGTGAGCACGATTGACGGCTGATATGCTGGGTGATGGCAGGTGGATGAGAAGCACTGCTTGCTGACAGATGGAGGGCAGGCATCCTGGAGCTGAACGCACGGAACTGTGTTAACGGCGGGATGGCGACGTGAATCTCACCAGAACTGAATAAGGAAGCCACAGTCTGTGATCGTCGCCCTTACGTCGAGATAATGTGGCAAATGAGTCACCGATGGAATTTAAATCAAAATGCATGCAAATAGCGTCGATAAAAATTAAATATTCATCGACTTGCCGGGCGTATTTGGAAGAAATGGGCGAAGGTGCGAAAATACATGCATGATATTGCGGATAATTTGAATTTAACGATTCGATGCGAGTATTCGAAATGAAGAAAACGAAAGTGGGAAAGAGGCAAAAATGATGGCGACTTTAAGTGGGCCAAATACATTTGATTAGAGGACGGCGTCAACGAGTCTGTTCGCTGATGGAACAGTCGTTAACAAGACGAGGCTAAGTTCATTCGGCAGAATGAATGTTTGGGGTCATCACCCTGCAAAGTTTTTATGAAAGCTTCTAGCCGGATATAGTAACCAGTAGGGTTAGGTTGTCCATGTTTAGTTTACATTTTAAGTAAGCCTTAGTGCACGGGAATTTGTTATTTCTATGAGAGGCAAATTCGAATTTGAAAGTTAGCCAGCTACATAAACTTGTTCCTTAAAATAAAATTAACATACGTTTATTCATGTGAATAGTGTTTGAATAATTCGCATTCAAACTCAAATTCTTGATAAAAAACGATAAAAAAGGTTTAAATAAATTTTTTAAAAAGTGTGAAATTATGTGAACTATGTTCTAAAGGAAAAACCACATGGCTTTATGTTATCTTGTTTTTGAGAAAATTTAAATATAGCCCATCATTTCGCAGTACTGAAAAATGTTGCCCTAAATCTTTTTATGAACAATTTGAGTTTGAATGCGAATTATTCAAACACTATTCACATGAATAATCTTATGTTGATTTTATTTTAAGGAACAAATTAAGCTATTTAGCTGGCTTACTTTCAAATTCGAAATAATACTTCATTAAGTAAGTGTTGCCGTTGTTTTTTTATATTTTTTCTCCATTTTAAGCGTTTTTTTTTTTTTTTAAAGTTGGTCCTAAGTTCTAAACGGGGTGAAATGAACCCCCGCCCCCTCCCAAAGTAAAAATGCTATTTTTTGACCCCTCTACAAAGTACTCTGCCCATCTATGGAATTTCTCAAATTATTTGGAAGTTGTACATGGAAAGCATGTTACAATCAAAAAAAAAATACCATTGGGTCTCATACTACTTATAATAATCATGGTCGGACCCGCACGATCCACTAAAGATATCGCGTGGGTAAAGCACGCACGAGAGATCCCAGGCGGCTCGATCCTCCACCATCGACTTTAACTCATCCGGGGTTCTGCCCAAGGCGTAACCACGCAAGCTTATGGCCTTGATCCAACCACCTCATCCTGGGTCTGCCAAGGGGTCGCCTTCTGATGGAATTGCATTCAAAACCCGCCTCCGAAATCGTGCTTCATAACCAAACCATCAAGGCATAGCTATTTCCGTTCGAAGAGGCAGCTGCTCAACATTGAGCTCCTCGTACACTGCCGTGTTTCTCACCCTATCTCGGCGAGTAATTCCCCCAACAGCACGACGAAATCTAATCTCAGCAGCTTTTATTGGCAATCTTATTCTTTTCATCAGTACAAAAATTCTATGACCATTGGTAAGAGTTGGAACAAATACTGAGTTGAAACTTGGCTTTCACACCAAGCTCGGCTTTCCTGGTTTCAAATCCCCCAAGCTGACCCAGCTTGATCAACCCTACAAGAAAACTCAGCACTACAACGATACAATTATAAAATTATCATAGCATTGTGGTGATGGCGGTTGTAAGCTCAGATTATGAATTTATCATGGCAGATGCCGGTCTAAACGGTGGAATATTAGATGCCGGGTGGGGAGGAGGCGGGGGGGGGGGGGTCTTAGGTCAAACGGTATTCATATTCCAGGAGTTTATAGACCAAACAGTGAAGAATATGACAGTTTTTTTTTATTGGAGATGCCGCTTTCGCTCTGGAAGATCATTTTATGAAACCATATGGTCAAACAGGGTTAAGTGTGAAATTTTTCATTATCGACTAAGCCGTAGGCCTTGTGGTTTCAGGAGTTATAACTATACACAATCAATGACTTTTGCAGAAGCTACATGGATGAAGAGTAGGCAGATAACATTAACCACCTCTTCTACTCAAGAAGTGTTCTGACAAGTCGTAGGTACTTAAGGGCGCGTACTATTTCAATAATCTCATAGAGCTAATCAGCATCCGTATTAGACAGCTAAACGGCACCAACTGGTTCAAGAATTTGAAGAAGCCTATCCGTGTGGTATCATAATGGGCGTGCTTTGACCTGAGTGTGAATGCCTTCTACAGCTAGCTACTGTTAACTAAGCCAACCTAGACTCTGGTCCGCCTCGGAACGTAGCCTTATTCGTATTATATTATCTTGCAGATTTTAATAAAATATTGGTTGAGGATTTTTTAGTTGAATCCCACGAGTGGGAAGGTGGTGGCTGAAGCTCCAGAAGTTTGCGTTCGAGACAGTGTGTCAACCAGGAAGGAAGGCAGACTATGTGGACGCACTCAGTCGTCACCCGGTGGAGGAGGAGAAGAACGTGGAGGAGGCGTCCTTGTTGGCACTGAAACTGCACATCAGGTATGACGATCGGTTGGCGAAGATGCAGTGGCAGGATCCGGAAGTTACGGGGCATCATAAGGGAGAATAAATCGACCGAATAAACGACAAAGAAAAGACAGCTGCAGAAGGAGTTCCAAGTCAGCCACTCAAGGTGGCGAATCTTGAAGCTCTGCCATGACGATATGGGCCACTCAGCGGAGGAAAAGATGCTGATCCGAGTACGAGAAACGTTCTGGTTCCCAAGGATGCGAATACACAAGGGTTGTGTGGACTGCGCTTTTGCGAAAAGGAAGGGTGGAATGGCCGAAGGGGAGATTGACAGTGTGGATCGACTTCCTTTACAGTTTAATACGGTGCATCTCGATCCCCTCGGACCATTTACTCGAGGGAAAGGCGGGACGAGGTACGTACTAGCGATGGTGGACAGCTTCACGAAATCCGTGGTACTGCGATCGGTAAAAACGGCTAACTCGAGGGGAGTTCTAAAATTGCTGAACGAGGTATCGGGGTACTTTGGCGTCCCAAGACGTATCGTCACTGATCGTGGGAAAGCGAAGGCATTTGCGGTGCAGCACATCAAGACCGCAGTGAGGACTCCCAGAGCAAATGGCCAGGTGGAACGGTGCAACCGCACAATTCTGGCGGCCTTGAAGTGTGCACAATCAGCGAAGAAGGACTGGGCGGGTCATCTGCGGACTATTAAGTGGGCGATAAACACAGCACGGAACTCCACTACAAAAGCGAATCCACATGAGTTGCTTTTTTTATATACACCGAGGGACATCGAAGGAAACAAGTTGCTGTTGGAGCTAGGTAGGTCTGAAGCAGTTGAGCCAGAAGAGATGATTGAAAAAGAGCATCAGTCTTGCAGAACATCGTGAGGAGGCAAGGGGATCAGAAACGACGGTATGATCTGCGACATGTAAGCCATCCAAGTTCGAGGTAGATGACCTCGTATTGGTGAAGCCGCAGCAACAGGTAAGTCCCGCAAGTTGGAGCCGCTCTTTCGAGGGCCGTACATTATAGGTCAGGTGCTGTCGAACAACCGGTAAAACATAGTCGAAGACGTGCCAGGTGTGCAGCAAAACCAGAGAAGAAGGGCTAGTGAGCGCAAAAAGACGATGCGTCGACATCGGGCACTGACGATGAAGATGACGTTGATCCTGCTGATGAAGAAGACGAAGATGGTGCCGGCGTAAGGGCAGACCCAGATCGTGGGGGCACGATAGTTTAAGGATGGCCGAATGTGAAGTAATGAGAGCGGCGTACGCTGACGAAGAGGCGATGGTGAGCACCGCCGAACCGCCGAAGCAATCGCATCTCGTGTACAGGCATATTGAATTGAATAAGAATGAATAAAGTGCTAACGTGAATTAACGTGTAATAACAATTATAACGGCCAACATGGAGATTCATGATGTTTATCGGGCCCTTTATAGCAAAGGTCTGTGAAATGAAAAATTCGAAATTGCTACTAAAATATGATTTACATACCAAGTTCCCTCGCACCTTGTTCGAGTGTCTAGGCCCTCTGAAGACTACTTCCTAAAGAAGTTCGAGTCAAATCGTAAAGTTCTTTCGACACTCCCATCATGGACATTCCATGCTTATACCAATTTTTCATCATTTTCTATTTCAAATTCATCGCATTAGTCATTCGAAACTCTCGATAGCCTTGACCCACTACGACAACACGTTTCTCACATTTTCGCTCCCAAGAGCGCGGCCACATCCGTGATCGGATGAACGATCTGCGTTCGTTTCGCGAACAACTGAAACTGGTGCAGAATAACATTCCAAGGCCCCCTTCAAATGTGTATTCCCAGCGCACATCCACGCTTGACATCAATCGATGCGCACTTTCATTCAACAAACCAATGAGCGATGAGCCCACAAAAAATCCATGCCACCACCGACGCCGCAACGAGTCAAAATAATAACAACGACACCGACGAAGACAACGATCATCATCAGCGTTGATCGTTGATGATGATGATGGCATCCCGTCCAAATTCAAGCCCGATGCGCGGCCATAACCGTTTTCGCTCATATTGGTCAAATTCGTGACTGGAAACCAAATGTCAGCCGCCAGAGACCTTGAAAAATCACCATCGACTCCAGCGACTCCAACGAATATGGTAATATCCGCGCAGCGTACTGCCAGCACACTACCGGGGTCTAATCGGTGCCAAAAACCGTATAAAACGCTTTTCACTTAGCCACTGTCACTGGGCGAGCGGGATTCCGCGGCGGCCGACAGTCCGCATCCAATCGCAGAACCCGCTAGATATGGGACCAGGCACGCACACATTCTGTTCGATTGACATTATAAATAATTCATCAGACACAAGACCGATGGTAGCAGGGTCACATCGCTTACCATTTGCGTACGGCCGGAGAGTGGGCCTGGAAGGAAAGTGAAGCTGGCCATCCCGGCGGAGGCAACTTTCTTCGCTTCTGCACCACCATCGACAGCGGCACAGCGGCAAGGCAATGCAAGCGCAAGGCAAGGCAGCGGCAAGGCAAGAGTGTCTCAATTATCCCTAATCCATAGAATAAGCCGAATGATCATTGGTTCGCTTTCATGGTTCGATGAGTGCGCTCTTCGCTCACGACGACTACGACGACGTCGACGGAGGTATGCGCCGTGGTGCCAGTGGTGGATCTGTTTATCTCAACCTGAGAACCGGACCGAATAATTATTATTGCTGGCAGAGTGCACCTCGCTCTTGACATAGGAAGATTCGCCTTCCCAGAGAGTTTATGACCCACTTTCGATTGCAGTTCGTCGCTGGGATCTCCGAATTGTAGCAGCAACCGGCATCGGCATCGGCAGCAGCTGCTGCAGCCTGTCGACGGTCGGTCGGTCGGTGGTTGGCAATCTGGTGGACGCTGTGGGAGAAGCAGTCCCCATCCACAGCGTCGTCGTCGACGTTGTCCTCGTCGTTGGTATCGCGATTTAGGTTTCTAACAGGTATTCATTGCAGCGCCTTCAGCTGTCGTCCCGTTGCGGTGCTCCCTGCCTCCCGGTAATGATTATTGGCATTTGGCTTCGTGGCGCAGCGTCTCCTCGGAGGCATCTCTCTCTCCTTGGTGGCGGATGCTCGCACCGTGCTCGACTGGGTCATTTAATTCACGATTATCGCGAGCGCGCGGATGCGATGGATTTTTGTGGGCATTCAACCATCCAGGCATCTTCAGCGCCCGATATTGGCTTTGATAATGATAATGGGGGACACGATCCTATTCGGTTGTTGTTGGTGCGCAACGCGGCTCGTCTTGAATTTGAATTTAGATTTACTTTAATTTAGCTGTGACTTGTTTGCATGCGGGGCACTGATAGTGGAACCGAACGTGAGAACCACCAGACGGAGGGGAGGTGGGCGACGACAACAACCGCCGCCGCAAGACATGACCGTTGTCGGATGACAAGCAATTACGAGAACTTCCTGATATCAGTGCCCGATATTTAATGCGGCCATGTCGAATGCGTGACAAGCTATGCCGCGGCTGCAATGCCGACTTGAATGACGGAAGTTGGTCGCGGGTTCAGTGGGAAAATGTGCAAGATGAGGGTTGCTTGCGATGAAGAGGCACGTTTTTGTGAGAAATTCAATCTGAGATTGTATTTGATTGCGAAAATGACCGAGGATCGTTCGGGGGATGTCAGGAGCTGTTACTCCTTGAAGAGAGCGAAGAATGTGCCTGACTCGATTTCGTATTGAAGTAAGGTGGACAGCGATCACGAAAGACTCAACTGACTTTCTAGAATTCAGAGATAGATCTGAATTGACCCAGTCCTGCTGCGAGAGACAAGGACAACTTCAAAAGCGGATGAAGAGGCTGTGAGAGGCTAGTGTTGTCATCAATTTCTGGAAAATGTTCAGCCACCAGCTGGACGGGCTGTTCAGAGACATACTGCTTGTCACATCAAATCCAACGTCAAGGGTTGGATACGACAAGTGCAAGGAAAGATAATTATTCTCGTCACTAACTAATCAAACCGAGCTCGATGTGGTCTCCCACCTGAGTAATTGAGACAATGCCACAAGCGGCGTCCGTGTTAAAGGTACAACTGAACACTGGACTGGACACAACTGGACAAGGACTGCAACCATCATTGACTGTTCAATTTGAAACTTCTAGTGGGGGATCGTGAGAACTCAGAGGCGTAATGGACTTTCCCTACCAACGGTAACGCTGTGTTCCCACAAACGAAATCACGAGGTATCATAACATTTCACCAAACTTCGGAGTTTTCGCCGCACATTTATAGGGTTTCGAAGCCTGGTGATCGTCCCGAAATTTAGTTGAAATCCCCTTGAGTTCATTCGTCCATAAGAAGTCGTCGACCGAACTTCAGTTTATTTTGTTGCTCATTTTCTACTTCTTTTCTTTCCCTTTTACGGTTTTTTCAACACTCTTGTTTCTTGTCAATAAACAACTCCCTCCTGTCGTCCAAAATTAAGGGCCAATGTCATTTGGAATCATGGCCAATGCCAGTGGAATGCAGTCAGTTCGGTGGGAATATGACATAAGGGGCACACTCTTTTTACTCCTTGGCATTAATTGGTCCTTCGAGCCGCATATGAACCAGTCACGTATGTCTTCACTTTGATCATGATTGTGCCACCGCAACATGAATCGCTTCAGGGCCCACCTGTCTACAAGCAGAAATCCAAGTCGAGTCCTCCAGCCTTATAGATCATGGACAGATGTACTGTCGAAGCTATTCAGGTCAACGAAGAAGTGAGCTTCAACGAGCATGCGTCTAGGGCTTCTTAATCCGTGTAGTTACACAGAGTGAAGGTTATCAAGAAGGTTTCCTCAGAATTCTTTGTTGAATTCACTGAGTCTTCTCGATTGGTCTTCTATTAAACGATCTTTAGAGATGACGCCAACTATTGACGCGCAACAGAGTTTGAGCAGAGCAGAGATGTTTTTTAGGGACGCTTGGGATTCTGCCCTAATAATTTCGAACTAGAGTTTAATTAGAGTTCGCTTTGCCTTGTATTACATTAACTTTCCTCTCTGACGGAACCCTATAGTCGAATGTCTGGGATCAACGGTTTGCTTATCGATTTATCTACAAAAACTGGTTAGCAATATATGGTGTTTGATAACTCGCTGAAAGAAAAGAAGCTAAACACAAATGCACAGAGTTATTTTATTTTATTATATTTTATTTTCGCACATGTGACCTGTACTGCTCGCTGCTAACCTAAGAAGTGATGTGAAACGACTGTTCGTTTGCGTTTCCTGTTGCCCTTTCTCCGTTGTCTCGCCCATTTCCTTTGTTCGACGAACTGCAGCTATCTGCATACACGAAAATTGGCGGCGGCATCGGACAATGGAACCGTTTTTGTGACGATCTCTGCCCTCTGCGCGTTGGTGTGAACAGTCTACGGAAAAGGTTATGCGGCGGTTCGGAACATGTGGATTACGACCAATTCTTCCTCCTCCTCGTCTAAGACGTTGGAGAATAATCCTAGTCTCTTTGCGTAAAGTAGGCAGCGTCCAGTGATAATTTGCACTGTGGTGCTAATTTTAGATCTCTTCAGAGATAACAGGCCATTCGGGTCAAGATGTGGCCAGATCAGTTCTCAGATCTGACAAGTGATGCCTGTCAACCATGTTCCGCTAAACACAATTGACGATGATCGACCAGAAAGGTAGGGGCAGATCCTGGAAAAAAACCCAAGAAATTCAGATCGACACCACCACCTATTCGTCGATTTCAAGACCGCATATGACAGCGTGCATAGGGACGAGCTATACAAGGCCATGTCTAGTTTTGACATTCCTGCCAAACTCGTTAGGCTGTGCAGGATGACGATGGAGAATTCTCGCTGCTCCATCAAGGTCGGTAACGAACTCACTGAGACCTTCAATGTCCCAAACGGTCTTAGACAAGACGACGCGCTGTCATGTAACTTCTTTAACATCATGCTGGAGAAGATCGTGCAAGACTCACACGCCAACACTAGAGGCACGATCTTCCAGAAGTCCGTACAACTGCTGCCATACGCGGATGACACTGACGTGATTGGCTGAACACAGCGAGCCGTCAATGAAGCGATTGCTGGTATTGAAGCGGAGGCGGCCAAAATGGGTTGCAAATGGGTGAACACCAGTACCGAGATTAAACGCAGAATTACTGTTGCCAGTCGCTGTTTCTTTGGGCTCAAGAGGCAATGGAGTAGTAAAGCCGTCTCTCGAAGGATCAAGCTGACTTCATACAAGACCTTGATCGTCCCAGTCTTGCTGTGCGGTGCGGAGGCATGGACAATCTCAAAAGTGGATGAAGAAGCCCTTGGTCTTGTCGAGAGAAAAGTTCTGCGTTCAATCGTTGATCTTGTCTGCGTTGACGGTTTTTGGAGGAAGAAATTCAACCACGAACAGTACGAGCTGTTCAGAGACATGAGTCTAGTCACGAGCCTTGGGACGATACGCCTAAGATGGCTAGGTCATGTGGAGCGTATGGTCACCTCAGCTCCGGCCCGAAGAGACTCCGACTCGGAACCAGTGGGACAACGTAACAGAGGACGCCCACGGAACCGATGGCGCACCCAGGTGGAGTTGGATCTCAATCAACTTAGTGTGCGCAGTTGGAGACAGCTGGCTAAAGATCGTGCGGGTTGGAGAGGCTTTCTGGTTGAGGCCCAGGTTCAAACAGGACTGTTGCACCTCCAAAAGAAGAAGAAGCTTGTCAACCATCTGTCATTGTAGATGCAAAATAGCAACGCTACCTTTTTTATTTTTTTTTTCAGTTTCCTGCCAGTTTTTTAAGGAATTTTTAAAGTAAGTTTAAACCTTGTACGACCTCAGAAAATGGAAAGCCTTAAAATTATCCATTTTTTTTTTTTAATTGTAACTTTGCGCAGAGTTTTCAAAATATACCCATTCCATCTTAAAATCCATCCATTATGAGGTGTTATTTTATACGTCTTTCGGATGTATAAAATAACTTCCACAATTAGTAAGATATTTTTGAACTGCCCCACCCCCTCCTTCCCAAGCCATATTTTTGTATTTATTTTTTTGTGAGTTAACATCGCTCAGTTAACAACTATTATTTATCTATGTTTCAATACAACTTCGCCGCTCTAAAGAAGGCTACACACTGTCAGAGTTTTTGATGACAATTCCGGAATATCATTTCATGCCACTTGACACCAGGCCATTTTGCCGTCATTTTCAAGACTGGATACATTTGAGAATTGATAGTGCTCAGATGAGGATGAATTGCTATCTGTTATCTACAACGCTGCAGTCTTCATACCAAATATGTTGAATTTTAGTGCAGCTTAAGGGTGGCTGTCACCCATAATATATCCCCAATATTTTTGTTCAATAAAGTTTGAAGTGAAAAAATAAAATCGCCTACTTTATTTAAACTCAGACAATTTAATGTAATGAAATCAGATTAGTGTATGGGAAAGGTTTACAATGGAAAGTTTCGGTATTTCGGACACCAAAAAAAGTGCTAAAGAGATATGTGAGCTTTATGAGTTTCAAGGTACATACAATTGTCCGAGGAAGCAAGTATATAACAGGTTGTTGATATCATCAGATCCATATCTTTCTACTCGTAGCACAGCGCTCCGTACAAAAAGGAATCATTCAAGAATGTATTGCCTTGTATTTCCACCCATTAGCAGTGCTGATGAAGACGATGATGAGACCGTCTAATTCCAAAACAAAACGTCAAAAGAAAAAATTTATATTAGATAAGTCAAAAAATAAATAAATATGATAATTTGACGATTTCTTATTTAAGTTTGACTTACAAATGACGAATGTGATGATCGACGTATTATGTATTTCGTCAAAATAGCTTGGGTTTATGGAAGAAAAATTAATCTTCTACTATATTTCGGGCCAGTGGCCTTTCAGTTAGAGGCATTGGTATCCATGAGATTTATGGAGGATGGATGGAGTGGGCTATACGCTCCCTCTCAGTGATCACATAAGGCGAATGGTTTAAAAAACATGTTTTCTTTTATTCTGTCAAGAAAACCCATAGCTTAGCTATATAAAGTGCAACAGGAATTAAGTTTCGCTGGATGTTGAAAATAATACACTCCGTGCTGGTCGCATTCTGCAGGGAGGAGTTTAACGTTTTCAGTACGCAGCACTGGATCACTCTAAGCAGGGTCAGCAGTCATTGGAACATGACCGAAAATGAAGCAGCGGATGAACTTGCTGGCGAGAGGGCGAAACCGACCTTTTCCGGGCAATCATCCTATGGATCAAGAAAAAATGAACAGAAGGTAGAACTCTCTAACCACCTACGAAACTAATCAGAAACTCAGTGCAAGGTAGTAGGAGCACTAGGTTAGGTTGAGGTGGCTGACTGCCGCGCATACGGACAGCAGACACACTTAAGCCAAACATAGGCCCATTGTGTTACCACGCGGATCTTAGGCTACCTATTCCGCAAGCCAAAAGCACAAGCTTTTAACACTGGTGCTGCTTATTTCAGCCAGATTAACAAAGAAATGGGCCCCCAAAAGTCTGAATCTACGGGATGAGAGAGCACTGTAGCTACATAGCAAGTGTTCGATGGTTTCTTCCTCATCTTCTTCCATGCAACTTCTACAGAAATGATTATAGGGAAGGCATAGTCTAGAGACGTGAGTTCCCATGGCAGCATGGCGTTCTAACAGCCAATAAGAGATCTGAGGTTTGGCCAGCTTAATCTGATCAAGCTAAGCGATCGTTGGGATCGATCATAGACCCTCCGCGTTGCAATTATCTGGAATGCCACAGTGTCCCGGCAACCACATGAGTTGGATGCCAAAATACTTGGCCATCTCGTTAAGACATAGGCGGCAATTAAGTGAATTTCGTGACTGAATCCAGAGATTTGATCGCTGCCTGGCTATCGGAACAGATGACGATATCTGTGCACGATATTAGTGGGAGCACTAACTGGTCATAATTGTCTGGTGAACCACGGCATGAATATGAGAGTATCCAAAATTTAGTCCGCAGAAGCTGCGATGACGAAGAGGAAAATGGGACTGCCGTACTCTATGCCAGTTGAGACATACAACACGGGGAGAATATTTCTTTCAAGGCTAGAAAGATGCCTGGTACAGAAATGGTGTTTAGAGGACACTATTCCCCAACGGGGGATTAGGTCCAGCAGGACCTCTGTCTGACGTGGCACACCCTTCTACCCATCATTCGACCTAACCTGAAAAGCCCCTTCTGTCAGGAGTGTTGAGAGACTGTTTTGCATATCATTACCCCTCTGCTTCTCCTTCTACACCCGAATGTGCAGAAAGCCGTGACCTCCTGAAATTCATTTGACACCTGTCTCTACACCAACCATTGTTCTGCAGGACCTGCCAATTCAATCAGTGCCATCCTCAAGCGACCCCACAAATATTCAATTCGACAAGATGCTGCCATCACCATCAAGGTGCTCTCCTCTTTCCGTCAGTCATCCATAAGATTTTTAACATAATTTTCCTTTAACAAGCTGTTAACGCTCATCACACGATTAAGACCAAAATAATTGCACACACATCAGCTCCAGCGCCACAACTGCTTTTTTATTCTGGGAAAGTAGTTAGACTCCTAACTGCAAAAAAAAACGGTTGGCCCCGAGTAAACAAACGACTTGCCACCGCGAACCAAGTCTCAATGACTTCCGCAAATAAAACGAAAAAAAAAACTGGCCACAACTCGCGACGGGAACACTTTCCCAAGCCAGGCACACACACACGCACACATTAAACATTGTCAAGTATCATTTGTCTTCACTCAATTAACCTGCCGTCTCCGGTGGCAACAATCAAACGAACAACGAACACGCAATTGCAACCTGATCAGGTTCATTGGCATCAGGTTCGCTGTTCAACTCTTTCGTTTCAGCAAGCCATCAATAACCAGACACATCCGTGTTCAGACAGCACACGGAAGCTGCGAACCAGCGCATCGCCCAGCGACAGTTCTTAAAATATCATTCACTTCCAGATATTCACATCGCATCGCAACCCACTCGTATCTGTTGGCATTCGCGATGGGCGACTGGCGACTAGTGGTAGGTGGTTGCTGGCTGGGGGTAGCCAAGGCTTGTCCAGGAATCTCCTCGGATCCAGTGTACGAGTGATTTTTCGTTCCCAGAAGATAGCAAAAGACATATCTCTTAATTGGAAAATAGCTGGGCGTGTCGCTACAAGAGCGCAGGCAAGATGGTACCGAGTACACGGCCCAGCACTTCCTGGTCATTAACTCAAGGTCATTGCGAAGACAGATTGCATGCGAAAAACCGATTACAACTTCATAATCGACAGCGACGAGGCTGGCGACGCGAACGAGAGGTGCAACGCGAAAAAGACTCTCAGCTGCGCCACTTGGCAATCTGGAAAAACCTGACAATCGATGTCAACACACCCTCCAGCGTGCGGCCGAACGCGATATATCGGTCAATCAACAGCGCCAACGAAGAAGAATGACTGACTGAGTGGTCATGACACATCCTCATCCAACAGCGCTGCTGCCGCGTCTCCTCCTTGCGCACAGCAATTAACTTCTGCTGCGATGATGTATCTCTCGAATGGCATGCAGCATGCCCACTACACCATCTCTCTCTCTGTCTTTCGCTGAGATTACGTCGATCGAGGATAGCATTACTCAATCCCAGCCGACACGTTATCTTATCTGAAACACTACCCTAAAGCTAAATGGACACTTGATAGCCGCGCACGGTGCGACTGCCTGGCGTGGCGCAGCATTAGTATGCTCAGCTGCAGCGGCTCAGCTGAATGGTCGGCGGTATTGAGTGGTCTTCAGCGAGCCACTGGATTGCGAAACAATTTCGCAGAGCAGAGATTATAATTAAAATATACCGCTGCACGCGAGTAACTGGCTATCAGCTCCTGGTCAATGCCGAATCCAAGGCGGGGATACGCGAACGCGAACGCGAACTTGGCGTGGTATTCAAATCAATCGACATGCAGCGGTAATCCACTTCAAATTGGCGGCAAGTGCGCGTGTGTGCGCCACCAGCAATCAGTCATGCCCCAACAGCAGACACTCCCGGGATCCGACGACCACACCTGACCGGGCCGACAACGTCGACGACGACGACCGACGACGGACAGCGACGGCAACGATGACGATGAAGTGGTGGTGAGTGTGGTGAATGACCGAATGTGCTCTTGATAGCTGGGCTTCACACTTCGAGCAACAGATGCGATGTTGGGACGGTAGGCAGAGTGTGTGCGCCGCGCCGACACTTCGAAGCACTTTTGCTGGCGCGCAAAAAGGAATTCTCATTCGATTCGCACCGCGGAATGCGAGTGGGGACCGAGATAGATTGATGTTTGAGTACGTTGTAGTTGTTGTGGCTCGGTGATCGGCGGTCTAATGGATTGAGAGCATTACGTCTGCCAATTGAGAGTCAATTTCGTTCATTGACGTTGAGTGGCTTTAACACGAATTGAGGAAGTCAATGCGAGGGTTAATGTGACGCATTAGACTTAATAGCGTGCATCCTCTGTTTAAATGGCAAATTGGAGGGAACAATGTTGGTCTTTGTGGTGGCGCGGCGAGGCACAAAGTCAGTGTAGAAGGGCCTACAGTGTGAACCAGTTTGAAGGGGTTGAACGAAACAATGTCGAGTTCTGAAGTGTTGATCTGGGGAAGCTGCGAGAAATGGAGAAGGGATCTGTGGGCTATCAAGAGGTGGAAGGACTGGGTTTTGGACGAGGTGGGCAGTAAATAAGTTTAGGAGAGTGTATGTTGTTGCTCGTAAGACTAAGAAGCGTGGTAACAATTCAGTTATGGTTGTTGTATTAATGAACTCTGTGAAGGAAGAAATTTGGACGAAGCTGTCTTGTTTCACAAAGCCCTCTTGAGACAGATTTCTCAAAAGCGATGGACATGGACAGGAATAGGTGGGATCACTTGGTGCTAAGACTATAAGGTGAATGCATAATGGCCTCAAAACCAAGGTCCTGGAGCCTCTGGCTAGTCGCCATAGATGTTTTTCATAACTTTAAACTGTCATCCTTTTGTGACGTACGTTGTGGTATTCCTCAATGTTCCATTCTCGGTCCGTTATTATTTTCAATGTTTATCAATGAACTTGCACTAGTTTTATCCTATTGTAAATTCCACATCTATGCTGACGATGTCCAAATCTACTTAAGGTTCCCTCTTGTTATGGTTGAAGACTCTGTTGCTAAAATAAACGAGGACTTGGGCTTAATTGCCAATTTCGACACAACAAAATCAATCCTAACAAAACCAAAGCCATCCCGTTCTCGAAACAACCGCCTTTCTTGTAAAATTTCCCGCTAATAGAACTTAACTCTCTAAGTTCGTCGCCACCTGCGCAAACAATCGAAGAAGATTGGAGGCGTTGTCAAAAAGCCATCAAAGATGCTGCCACTGATGTTTTGATGTGTTTGGGTTTTACGGTACCACCTAGAAAAAACCCATGGTTTGACAACGAGTGTTGGCTGGCACATGCAGCGAAGGTGGAAGCCTACAAAGCAACGCTGCAACGAACGACGAGAGCTGTTGTGAGCTCTACGAACAGAGACGAAGGGACGAGATCCGGCTTCTCAGGAGAAAGAAGAAAGAGCACGAGAAGCGCGCAATCAGGGAGATGGAGAGGTGCTACGGTAGGAAAGATGTCCGAAAGTTTTACCAGAGGGTGAAACAGTTATCCAGTGGATATAAGGTTCGGACAGAAGCCTGCCGGGACGAGAATGGACAACTAGTAGTAGAGTCGCTGTCGATACTGAGAATTTGCAAGAACCATTTCTACAGATTGTTAAATGGCGATGAACAAATAGCGCTGTCAGGCAGAATCTTCCACTCAATATGGACGATGATTGACGAGAATTCCGTCCCCCCCGACTTAGACGAGGACGAGCGGTGCGGACGGACTGTCCGCTGAAATCTTTAAGGCAGTTGGAGATTATCTGGTTGGGCGCATGCACCAGCTCATCTGTAAGATATAGAAGGAGGAAAGCATGTCCGACAAGTGGAATCTCAGTATCGTTTTACTGATCCACAAGAAAAAGAGATCCTTTCATCTGCGCCAACTACCGGGGGATAAATGCCGTTTTGTGTGAGCGCCTGAAACCATTCGTCAATAACCTAATAGATGTTTATCAGTGCGGTTTCAAGCCGGGGAAGTGTACCATCGACCAAATCTTCACATTACGGCAGATCGTGGAAAAAAGCCCAGACATGCAAATTGACACCCGCCACCTATTCGTTGTTTTCAAGGCCGCATGTGACAGCGTGCATATGGGCGAGCTATACAACGCCATGCCTAATTTCAACATTGCTGCCAAGCTCGTCAGGTTGTGCAGGATAACGATGGAGAATTCTTGGTGCTCCATCCAGGTCGGAGGTACACTCACCGAGGCCTACAATGTTAAAAAAGGTCTTAGACAAGAAGACGCACTGTCATGTGACTTCTTTAACTGGAGAAGATCGTGCAAGACTCACACGCTAACACTAGAGGCAAGATCTTCCAGAAGTCCGTAAAACTGCTAGCATACGCGGGTGACATTGACGTGATTGGCAGGACACAGCGAGCCGTCAATAAGACGTTCGCTGGCATTGAGACGGAAGTGGCTAAAATGCGTCTTGCGGTGAATGAGGGCAACACGATGTATATGCTGTCATCAAGAAAGGACAGAGCGTCACAATGGGCAGCTATAACTTCGATGTAGTGAAGGACTTCGTCTACCTCGCCTAGCAAGGAAACAGTACAAACAACATCAGTACGGAGATCAAACGCAGAGTATCTCTTGCCAACCACTGTTTCTATGGGCTCAAGAGGCAATTGAATATTAGAGCCATCTCTCGAAAAACCAAGCTGACTTTATACAAGACCTTGATCATGCCAGTCCTGCTGTTCGGTGCGGAGGCATGGACAATCTCAAAAGCGCATGAGGAAGTCCTTGGTCTCTTCGAGAGAAAAGCTCTGCGTGCGATCTCTAGTCCTGTTTGCGTTGACGGTTTCTGGAGGAGAAGATTCAACCATGAACTGTACGGGCTGTACAGCGACATAAGTCTAGTCAGGCGTCTTCGGATGAAACGCCTTAGATGGCTAGGCCATGTAGAGCGTATGGAAAAGTCAGCTCCATTACGTTATTCGACTCCGAACCCGTGGGTTAACGTAACAGAGGACGCTAACGGAACCGATGGCGCACCCAGGTGGAGAAGGACCTCAACCAACTTGGCGTGCGACACTGGAGGCAGCAGAGACCGTGCTAGCTGGAGAGGCTTGTTGGTTGAGGCCGAAGTCCACTCCGTAGCGCCAAATAAAGTAGAAGAAGAAGTGGGGACGAAGGAGAAATTGAGGACACTCCCCACTTCTTTTGTCAATGCACCAGTCCCTGCCTATTGAGACATAGAAGCCTCAGAGAATTATTCTTCCAGAATCATCAGAAATCCCATTAACCTCTCTTTTCGGATGGCTGGACTAGGCAGCTACAATAACGTTTTAAGAACACGAGGAGGAACTGGGAGGAACATCCCCGTGGGCATCACAATGGGACCAGCTGGACCAAAATTAGACTTCTAACCACCAATAACAACCAACCATAGTCCTCTTTTCGTAACCATCCGCTTCAAAAATGGGTCCAAGTTGTTGCCGCTCCGGTTGAGGGTTGAGGTTGTTGCGGTCTATGAGGTTCTTTGATGTTAAGTCGTGTGGCTTTGTTTAAATGGTTCCAGAAGGTTGTTTAAGCACTGTTTAGCTCAAGGGCAAGACTCGACGAACTCGACAACTTATTTATCCCATGGTCTTCATTTACTCTTAACGAAATCCATACGAAATCCATAAACCTGGATAATAAGGATCTCAGTTGCCCCTTGTGCCCAAAGAACCAGCCATTGTAGTGAATGTGATATCATTTCTCCTCTTACAAGCCATCACAAGATATATTAAACTTTTCATAAATTAACTGCCACTCGATGTCGAAGAAGAACATGAAGTCCCCCTTCACCCAGCATTCTCTTCGTCACTTCCCTTGCAGAACATTTTTAAAATTTGTCGCGATTTCTAACTCTTCCAAAGATTTGAAAGGTGAACCATGAAATGAAAGGAAACTTGCCAAAACAAAACCCTCCCCTCCCCCCACCCGTCACTCCAGAAGAAAAAAAATTACAAGAACTGAAGTTCACACAACTTAGATGCCCCAGTTTACGGGGCTTACTTGTGGCTCCCAAGAGTTTTCCTTTCATTTGACACTAAAATAAAATTTATGAAAGTAAGAACTATCTTGCTAGTGGCCGCTCTCCCCACCAACAACCTCCCAAACTAGTCTCACTGTTTTAATTGCAAATTTGTATGATTTTGGGTCAACTTTTCATATCGTTGACAATGACAAAGCGAATATCTGGTGTCAAACGTCTGTTTCTTCCGCGAAACAATCCATTTTTTTTTTGTTTCACTTTTCATTTTATATGCCCCTTGGCGGGCCGCTAGGTTTGCTTCACACAAACGTTTTTAATGATCGAGTAGCTTAATAGTGTCGTTTTGGATTTCTTAGAATTGTGAGTAAGTGCGCTCCGGAAAGTTGCTAACTGGTTGCGGTTGGGCCTGCCTTGGGTAGGTCTGTGCGAATGCATTGCGAGTCGGAGTGGAAGGGACATCAATTCGCACACGCATGCGTTTGAATGACTAAACGAAATTGTTTCGCAGGTGGTCTTGACTAGAGTTGCTTTTTTGCATGACAGGCCAATATTGGTCTGCCCTTTTTTTATTTGTCTGGTGACGCTTCACTTATGATAAATTAAAGCACTATTAAAGGCAGTAAACTTAGTGAAAGGTGGTCACATCGGGTTAACACAATTCATGAGGCCATGTCAAGACACGTCCTGCGACCAGTTTGTTGTAAAGACATTCTGAGCCAGCACAGTGGACACGACACATTTTTCTTACCTTTTTGGAACGCAGTAATTGCCAGATATTCCACTCAGCTTGCAATAACCCATCTTCAAATAAAACCTTAAAAACTCTGTCGACTTTCAGGGAGGCGCCTGGCTGTAATCCTCCTTCTTGGGTCACTACGGAATATGGGGTACGTGCGAGGTTCTATTCCACTTTACCAAAGTGTACTTCTTCTTTTTCTTCTTTATTTGACGCTAAAGTCCGGGGTGGACTTGGACCTCAACCAACAAGCTTCCCTACTAGCACGGTCTCTGGTTAGCAGTCTCCAATGTAGCACGTCAAGTTGGTTGCATGGTTGCCAAGTTGGGATCATCTGTTAGGTTGTCCTACAGGTTCGAAGTCTCTTCGAGCAGGAACTGAGTTGTTCATACGCTCTACATGGTTTAGGCATCTTAGGCTTTGGATCCGATGACGCCTGACTAGACACATGTCGCGGTACAGCTCATTACAGTTCGTGGTTGAATCTTCTCCTCCAAAGACCGTCAACGCAAACAGGACCTCAGATCACACGCAGAGCTTTTCTCTCGAAGATACTAATGACTTCCTCATCCAGGCGAAGTGCTTGACTACCTCGAAGTTATCGCTGCCAATTGTGACGCTCTGTCCAAGACGTCAGTGTTGTGTGTCCTTTCTTGATGACAGCATATACTTCATTTTGGTGGACTTACTTTTCATTTAATGGGAATTAAGACCCTCAGTGGACTTAGATTGATTGATTCCCTGTACCAGGATGTGAATGTAGTGGGGAAGGCAAAAGTCCGTCGACTACAATGACTGGGCCACATTGAGAGCATGGATAACAGTGCAAGAGCTGTAAGGAGGGTCTTCTAATCCGAGCCTCCTGATTCGAGAAGGAGAGGAAGACCGATCCTTTGGTATAAAGACCAAGTAGCTTGGTATTGATGACTGGAAGCAGCATGCCCAGGACCGTCAGCGGTAGAAGGCAGCAATAGCTCAGACTGAGACCTTACATGGGTCGTATGACTGATAAGTAAGTAAGTTTTGCCCGCAAACGAGAAATCAGTTTTACCTTTGTTCACTCGTTCTACCATTAGACATGATCACTATTATAAAAAAAAAAAACTGCACTACTTCTCTTTTCTTATGTCTCACCTCCCATCCACGAAGTCAGAATGCGACTGAAGTGGATAGGCTCAGCTGTCCTCTGCATCTGTTGTACTTTTGAGAGTTGTGGGTCTCCACAACATCATTCCATCTGCAGAGCTGCTGATTTTCAATTTACCACTTGAGCCAATTCATGGCACACCATAATTGGACCAACTTGGAATAATCGAAAAAAGAGAATACGCACTACCCCACGGGATTCGAACCTGAGCCCCAAGATGGGACCTAGCGTTATAACCACCGAGCTTAACACCATTTCCTTTCACTGTGACCTAAGCATAAATAGCCTGATCGCTAACCAGGGGAAAACCTATACATCCCTTTGGTCGAACAGATAACGGATAAATGTCCGACTTTAGGTCCAAAACGACACCCGGTATACTTTAAAAGAACTTAGGCTCATAGGTAGCTATGTATACTGCTGTAGACATAAGATTTCTTAACACGTTGGCTGCCACTTGGGCCACCGGAACTACACAAATATTTTTCGAAAAGAATAGTTTTGGTCCTTCGAGCCGGAATTCAGAGATAATTTTCAGTTCTTTTTGATATATCAGGAATAATCGGCATACGGTATTCAGCTGAATACGAAGTCATGTAAAAATCGAATAACTCATCACTATCACAAAAATTTATTGGTAGTGAATTCCTTGACGTTAGGCAATAAGGTCTTAAGTCAAGAAACTGAATTTGGGTTTCGATTGGTAAAAAATCAATTTTCTCTCTCAAAAAATGAATACGAGTACAAACGCTTTCCATAGTTATAATTTAGGCCTTTGTATAAGTCAGAAGAATGCATTTGTGGTTTGTTATTAATGCCTTAAGTTTCTGTCTTTCAGTTTCTGACTTAAAATATTTTTCAAAGAATTGTAAAGAATGTTAAAAAATTGTGTACTATTTGTTGATAGCCTTCTTCGAAAAACAGCCGGAAAATAGAGAATTAGGCTTGGTTCCTTTTTTTCGTTTTCTGACCACAACTCTTGCAAGGATAGGTTCCATATGAGGAGCTTGATACATTGTTGCATTGACCCCAGTAGGTGTCGCTCTCTGTCTTTTTGTGTGCTCTCTTCAAGCCGTGTAGTCCACAACGGCGGGCTTTAAAAAAGACCCAACATGTGGAAGTCAACACTCATCTCCTAACCTCGATTTCAAGGCCGCCTATGTAAGCGTGCATGGAGATCAGCGATACACTGACATGTCTTGTTTTAACATTTCTAACAGACTCGACAGGTTTTGCAGGATGAAGGTCGCCGGTCCGTCAAGCTCGGAAATATAACCACTGAGACCTCGAGATTCACAGATACACATTCACATTCTTCAATATCCTTCTTGGGAACATCGAGTACTCACACGCTAGAGGCACAATCCTCCAGAAACACTTTCAGCTGTAAGCATTCAGGCATCAGGCAGTGATGCGTTTGCTACAATTGAGATGAAAGTGGCGAAAATTAGCCTCTCGAAAACGAGAGGTGCTGTCCTTGGAAAGACTGTTACAGTTGTCAGCTATCAACCCGAGGTATTGCTGGACGCCGCCTTAAAAAACAATAACATGTCCAGTACAGAGACGAAAGCTGAGGAACTCTTGCCAAACCCTGTGGCTTTGAACTCAAGAAGCAGTTGTTAATAGACTGCTCTCGACAGGGACAAGGCTTTACATAGGACACTGATCATTCAAGTCCACGTGTTCTGCACTGAGGTATGTGTAGCATCCAAAACATGGGTACAACTAAGCCCTTAGTCTTTACGAGGGAAAGGTCTTCCGGGGACAATCTTTTTGCCTTGGTTGCACTTAGAGGAAAATATTCAGGAAGTTACTATATTTTGACATGAGCCTGGGCTTAACTTTAGGGGAGACAATTTAGGAGCCAAGGAAAACTTGGCGCCCAACGCTAGGTCAAGGTCCGTTTATCAAAGTGTAGCAAACAAGTGACGTAACCTCGTCACGCCATCAATATACGAAGCTACTATGATATGATGAGAAGTTCTTAATCGGTATTTAAGCAACGTAGTGAGAATTTTCCCCATACTTCTAGGCAAGGGACCTTTTGAAACCGCCCATATAACAATGAACATCGCGCACCACGAAAAGGAAGCATGTGCATAGCCAGTCTTACCATAGTAAGAAGCCCTTAATAAAAACTATTCGAACATCCGAGTGCCCATTGATGCTTGTGCAGGAAAATACAGAGAGGAAAGATATTTGGAGAAAGCTGGGGCACATTGTCACGCCCAAAGTGCGGTGGCATACTTCTCCCACACAAGGCGATTCAGCTCATAATCGGCCGCAACAGATCTATCCCCAGATGTACTCCACCTCGTCTTGACATCCACACCGGCATCTCTCCTTTCGCCTCGTTGCCTTAGTTTACGCCAACTCTTGGGTCCAATGTTAGCCCAGTTACCTGAATATCAAATTCCTTATCTCCCCACGAGCAGCCGTCATCTGGCGACACGTTCCCCCTTTCATATTCGAATTAATGAGTCCAAATGGGTCACCCCAGTTCAAAGAGTGCGCAGAAACACCGCCGATAGCATCACACAGAGCGAGTACCTGTCATCGCATTGCCGTGTTCATAACCAAATTCGTTGCACCACCAGCACCAAATGTGTGCGCATTGACCTCGCATTCGCGCTCCCTAATGCCGTGTTCCTGTCACCATAATCATTATGAGCCGCACGCCAGGCTACCGCCGCCGCCGCTGCAACCGCCACCGTGAATCGTAATAAATTCCAGCAACTCCCGAACAAATGGAACACATTTCGGACATATCTCACCCGCTGCTGGACTGCGCACACACAAGGAGGTCATCCCGTTCGGCTGGGCGGCAATAATAACAATAATTCCCCGCAGCACTTGGTCGCGCAGCCATCATGATATACGAGCAATGATGCCCCAAAATGGCGCGCAAACACGGACCCGACCACTTGTGCTGGCACACGCTGGACTGCGACCAAAAATCAACAAACTATTAGCGGAACAAGATTGCATCCAATCTATGCTAACAATGCGTCCGAAATGTGTTCCCCAAAAGTGGACGCATTTGCAACACCAGCAGCAGCCGCAGCCGTCCCGTGCGGCTGGCGAACGGAACGGTCCGAACGGAACGTGTCCCCTCCTTGGTGGGGGCCTGCTGGTTACTTCACTTCCAGATCAGAGATTGCGCATGGAAAATGCTTTGCGGAGACTTGTCCGGCTGCAGTGAGAGAGAGAGAATGGCCATGAACTCTTCCGTGTTCATGCGAACAGATGTGTAGTCGATGGCCAGGGCTGGCGAAGAGACGCGTGCTGGAAGCATGTGCGGCATTGAATCCAAGGTGAAGCGATGCTATGCTAGGACTGGGGACAGGAACGCCGCTTGTGACTCCTCGAGAGAGGGGTTTAGCTGGGGTGTGGAAGCCATGGATAAGGTAAGAGACAATTGATTATGTTTCTCGAAGTACATCCGGATTCGCAATCGTGAGGGTCAGGTGACGGTAGGGGAAATGGGAAAACTGGTCTTGGTTGAGATTTGCAGAAGCCCCTTGGTGCGTGAGGAAGTTCTCAGACCTTCCCGTCAATGGGAATACCATGTGAGCTTTGTCGCTGACTTGAAAGTGGTGGAGAGGTGCATTTTGAGACTCCCTTATCCATAAAGTCTTTGTCCTTCGCGAAGTACTTTCTGGACAACCTTGTCCATAAGGTCGCTTGGTCTTTCGGAGAAGTACTTTCTGGACAACGTTCTCCATAAAGTCCTAGAACAGCAATCTAATGAAGTTTCCAATTTGAGAAATCTTGTTGCCTTCAAACATGCGTCGCCTTGCTAAACCGCCGACGTTCACATCACTCAGATCAATTCCAAGTCAAAGATCCGGGTCCCAAGACCAACGACCTTTTCTCCGAACATCTCTGAGCCCAGCTTGTGTGGTCGCCACACCGCCGACAAGAGGGCGTTCGTTAGCTCTCTACAAAAAATCACCGTGCACCTGCCGGCCCTTTCCGACTTATCTCTTCAATTGTCCATCTAAAAACGATTGCGAGTCTCATTAGCCACTTAGTGCCCGGGTGAAAATGAAAGTCACTTAACAGACAATGAGCCCCTCATTAAGTGGGGCGACTTAATTAGCCCTTCACCGCGAAGGCGCATCAGTAAAAGTGAAAATTTTCACACATTTACGCGCCAGAATGCCCACAATCGGGTGACAAATCAAATCAATTGGACCCCGGATGCCGGCGAACCGAATTCTCCCCCGAATGTCTATTTGACCAGTCAGCGGTGCGTCTAATTACCAGTGCCAGTGGCGGACTGAAGGCACCACGCACGACCAGCCGCCGGCTGAGCTTAATTAATTGGGAGTCAGTGTCTGCATCTGCATCTGCATCGGCCGGCGTAGTCGAGCACACCACCGCTTCGCCGATGGTCGCACTCATTAAATGCAGACATCGACCATGCCAGTGTACTGTGACATGTCCCAGATAGCCAGAGCCAGAGTGGGTCTTGTCCAGCCTGCGTGGTCAGACAAACGGAGAGCCGGGCACCAACGGCAGTCGTCGCTGGGATGACAATTGACAGCCGCCGCGCTGCTGTGGGGTTGACCGAGACGAGGTTTTGTTGTCAATTCATTAGAACACTACTCTCTCGTGGATGACCCACTGAACTGGAGATGACGCCAAGCCAGCAGCGGTGTGGTGTTGGTGGGATCTCGTGACCACACGACATTCACGATGCGCTGCCGACGAACGTGTGCACTGGCACGTTAGGAAGCAGTTCCTCTGGACAATTTCATTCGCGCTGACCAGACCGGTGTGCTCGGCACTGTGCTGTACTGCGGCGGCGGCGCGGCGTGTTGTGGTGTGTTCTGATTTGCATATGCTTCGGATGGGATCTGAGTGGAACGTGCCGCCACCACCAACGTCACAGCGGCCGCCGCGGCCGCGCCGTCGTCTGTTGAACCGCAAAAGCCATTTGGCTGCGGGACACACAAAAGCCCACAACACCGAGAGACAGTGTTCGGGTTTACAGCTAATTTACTCGTTCGCCAAATGCAATCCGAGCGCCAGATACATTCCGGAAAATTTTTAATTTACTTTGGTGGCTCGGGCGCAGGCTCAGACTCAGACTCGGGCTCAGGTCTGGCGTCTCTCGTAGGTCTGTGCTCCACTCTCAGCACTTTTCATCATCATCATTAGAAGCGGCAGCAGATACAGCAGCGGTTGTGGATGTGCCGGGGATCACAACTACCGTAGCCGGTCAGGCTTAGGCCGTGTGTCTTCCTGGGTCGCTGCGCACAGCGCTCAGAACGATCCACACCGGGGAGGTTGGAGAGGCGGGCCTGCCATTGTTGCCCCGTCTGTTGTGCCATACGAGCGCAGAACCGTAAATAACTCGGCTAACCGCGACTTTGTCAGTCATTGGCCTGCGCGGATAAATCACAGAGGGAAATTGTTATTCCTTCGAATTTGCATTTGCATTCGCACCGCTTAGATGCTAATTCTGCTGTTCAGATACATTTCTGTAATTTGCCATCGCTACAATGTTTGCTCAGCGAGATTGGTTTTGAGAGTTGCACGAGCTGCCGACTTGCCGGGCAGGCTGCGAACGAGGAAGTCTGCAGAACCGGAAGACTTCGGACGATGATGAGAATTTGTAAGTGCCTACATGTGAATATGAAGGGAGATTCTTCGGAGGCAACCTGAGACAGTTAATTGGCAGTGGTCAGTGGCCGGTGAGATTGGAGAACTTTCAGAGTGAATGACAGTGATTGCGTAAGGCTGTAAGGAAGAGGTGGTCTGCGGCTGAAGAGTGGGGAGGAGTCGGAGGATCTGCATTGGTCTGCTCAAAAAAACAAGATTTTACAGTTGAGTTATCTCAAGCAAGTCAAGTAGCTCCAAATTCAAGCTCAGACTTTGTTAGGAAGTTTGTGGACAACAATGCAGGGGTAAGAAGTAAAGGCCAACAAAAGGTTTGAGTGCTCCGCGTGGAATTAATATAATTATATATTTAACTTCCTTAGGTTAGGTTAGGTTGAGGTGGCTGACTGCCGCGCATACGAACAGCAGACAAAACATAGGCCCATTGTGTTACCACGCGGATCTTAGGCTACCTATTCCGCAAACTAAAAGCACAAGCTTTTGATGCTGATGCTGCTTAGTTCAGCCAGATTAACAAAGAAATGGCAACCAGAAGTCTGAATCTACGGAATGAGGGAGCACTGTAATTACATAGCAAGTGTTCGATGGTTTCCTCCTCATCCTCGTCCAAGCATCTTCTGGAGAAATCATTATAGGGAAGGCCTAGTCTAGAGGCGTGGGTTCCGATGGCGCAATGCCCTGTTAAAACACCAATAAGTGATCTGAGGCTTGGCCTGCTTAATCTGATCAAGCTAAGCGATCGTTTGGGATCGATCATAGGCCAGAGTTGTTTGCTAATGCGGCATCCTGTGCTAGATATCCATCTGCGGTTTGTTTGAGCAAGCGTTTCAAGCTTTAGCAGATGTTTTATAGTAGCGATAGGAATGGACGGTGGGTCTTGTGCCCTTTCTAGCGAGTTCGTCCGCTTCGCAATTCTCTGGAATGTCACAGTGTCCCGGCACCTACACAAGTTGGATGCTAAAGTACTTGGCCATCTCGTTAAGAGATAGGCGGCAATTAAGGGAAGTCTTAGAATTAAAGGTGACTGCGTCCAGAGATTTGATCGCTGCCTGGCTATCGGAACAGATGACTGTATCTGTGCGCGATATTACATTGTTTTCCAGCCAGGACAAGGCTTCCTTAATCGCCATAGTTTCAGCCTGAAAGACGCTACAGTGATTAGGTAGTCGAATAGATAGCTGGAAATTTAGATCCTTGGAATAGACACCAGCACCCACACCTGCATCCATCTGTGAAGATTCGCAGTGGACCTTCCAGCGTCTGGTGTTCAGACTCCCTGTAAGATGTGGGCGGTATGTTGGTTGAGAAATTCTTCTCAAAAAGGAGTTTAGGTACAGTGAGGTCTGTATCTATGGGATTGAGGCGTACCTGTGTAGGATCTATTAATGTCCAGACTGCAGTTCTTTCTAGCTCAGCGATCTAGCTACTGTCTGTCTGCAAATTAGTTCTATCGGTTGCAGGTTGAGGAGTATGTTTAATGCTTCGTCTGAGGTAGGTTCTTAGCGGCTTGCTAATCCATACGCATCCTCTGCACACTAGCGAGTGGGGTGATGTTGACTCTCTTATCGAATGGGGTCCACCAAATTGCGACACCTTTCAGCAATATGGATCTGACTACTGATATAAATAGCCAGCAAACCATTCGGGGTTGCAGTCCCCATTTGCACCCAATGGTCCTTTTACAGCAGTAAAGAGCCGTTGAGGCCTTCTTGACACGTTCCTGGATATTTGGCTTCCGGCTTAACTTCGTGTCTAGTATAAGCCCTAGGAATTTAGCGCTGTCACTTAGCACTAAGGTGGTCCCGTATAGTGTGGGAGTGTGAAAGTTATGGATTTTATACTTCCTAGTTAAAGGACTGTATCCGTTTTTGCGGATTGACGCCTAGGCCGCATTCGCTAGTCCATTTCACTAGCTTGGATAGGGCAGATTGCATAATATCCCTGATCGTGGATATATATTTCCCAGATACAGCTATGGCAATGTCAGCTGTGTTTTTTTTGCAAACGTATATACGCTTAATTTATAAGTGCACATAAAAACGATCATCGGCGCTTAATGATTCATCATAAAATCTTTGCAGCACCGACGACATTTATGACATTTGCTAAGCAGTCAGGGGTGTACTCGTGGAAGGTGATGGTTGATCTTTGCGAGACCATCACTTTAAAAGCAAAAACACTTAATAATTATAAAATTAAAAAAATGTTCATCAAATGAAAAGAATCGTTTACGAAACCTAAACGGAATGTATAGCACAGACACTCTGGGTATACGAAAAATTGCATACTTATGGATGCCAAAATAATTAAAAATGATCTTATACATCAACCGCACTTGCAAATGTAAGCCACATACAGCAACCTAAGCAATGAATGAATGAATTCAGGAATGAACACACAGAAATTAATGATTGGAAGCACTGTTTTTATCTGCGCTCATTTCTTAAGCGGCGATAGATATGATAAGTAACTTAAGCGGATATAGGACTTATTGTTAATGTATTTTACATGCAAATTGAAAATTAAGCGTATGTACGCTTCCAAAAAAACACAGCTATCATCAGCATAGGCAATGACCTTACACCCAGTTCCATCTAGTTTCACAAGTAGTAAGTTCGTTGACCACTACGTGCCACAGTAGAATGATTCCATTTACGGAAGATCAACTTTAATTCAGATTCAGAATCATGCCGGAGAGTAACATCATCGGAGGAAACCGCTAACCAATCTCCAGTGAAGGTAAAATGGCAACGATTATCGGGTTCAGAATTCTGGCGGTCTGCAATTCTGCAATTTTTTCGTTATCTGAAGAAATCGTGTCATAGTCGTTAACACTCAGAATTTTATAGTTTCTATAAGACAAACCCGATAGTTGGCAGGATTCTTCCCTTCACTCTGAGAGCATGATGGAAGTCCCCTTTCAACTAGAAATGCCAAAACCTGCTCAACCAGAACCAAATAGTCTCCAAATCTACTCGCCCCTTTAATTGCAATCTCAGACGATGTTTACTGATGACACACAAGAATACGTTGCCATTCTTCACATATTGCAGTCATTCCTCCTCAAGGGGGCCGAGGGACAATCTACAAACTCCACCCAACTGGTGGTGTGATCTCGAAGCAAATTCACTCCTAAGTTCACCTTAATCCCTCCTCTCCATCTGATCATAGTTCATTATCCACGATTGGCTGACGTGTTGATTGTTCACTCTAAATGCACAACCACCGTAGCCCGCACTTAGCGAACATAAAGATACCCACACAGCGTTTCCCCAAGTCAATAGGTACCCCCTTAGCCGGTAATCAATAATTTAATAGCCGACCGCATTGCATGCCATTCGCATACCGTTCGAGCATCATCATCCGCGGAAGAAAGTCCGCCGCCGTCCATCGATAGCGCGCCGAAGCCCAAAACGGTCCGCAACAATCACGTTCGACACATTAACTAATTCTCGCCAGAGAGTCTGCCTCATTTTCTTCTCATAATTTCGCTCGGAAATTGGTTGCACTTCGGATGGCGATGCTTTTACTTTCTACCGCGTCTAGTTCAGCTGCGATGATGAACACACGTCGGCGCGGATGCCGCTGTACGGAATCTCATGGGCACTGCTTTCGAGCGGTATTTATGAACTTTTACCAGCGTCTGTCGTGAGTTATGACTCTTTAATGGTCTGCGCTGCTCTCATATCCGAGTGCAGTTACTTGGAATCGTTCCTCGCCGAAATCCGATTTGAATCAATCCAAGGGGCCGGTGTAATGACAACGGCACCGATTACTTGAGAAAATATTTACCCAGCCGCTGTGGTCGTGGGCCTTTTTGCCGTCATGAGCGTGTCGCTTAACGACGGAAGCACTTATGTAAGCATGAAGTGAAATTTGAACTGGCTCGTTGGGAATTGGAATTATTAACCTTGTTTGTGCCGATAAATGGAGCTCCGTTCGAATGGCTGATGAGTGGCAATTGATGCGGTCGAAACACGAGGAAATCTGAAGCCGTTCGAAGGGCCTGCTGTTATCAGGAACTCAAATCGATGCCGAGCTGATTTGGAGTGTCTGCGAGGGCAAAGTGAAAGAGAGCTGCCAACTCCGAGCCTACCCAGAGCGTGGCAGAGATTACCGTGCGATTGGGTCGTGCGTGGCTTCATTTTATTAGCAGTCAACTGCAGCCGAAGCAATTAAGATCAAATTTTGAAAGGAAATCTGGGACAGACTCGATGTGGGAAGGCTGCGAGGGGGGTACAACATCTGGACCTGGATCGCTAAGCACACAAATAATCCGCAACCCGTCGTCGTTGTTCGGATTTAATTCGTCTTCTTATGGATTTTTTGCGCATTCCGTCACTGTAGACTGCGAAACACGGGTGAAACACGAAGCCAGCGCTGTTACCTGAACAAAAAGTAATGGACCAACGTGACTGCCTTGTGGGACCCCGTAAAAAGAGTTTATTATATCGAATGTTAAGAATACTGCTCGTCGCCTATATCCATTGTAATTTAAAGCAAGAGATGACGATGAAAGGCAATACGGGAATATATAGGTTAGGTTAGGTTAGACTGGTTTCAAGTAAAAAGTAAGCCGGTTGTGTAAACACAAAGATCTAATAGATCCTACATGGTCGGTGGCCATCTGGTGCATTTAATAAAGCGATGAAGTTGAGTAAAAAAAAGTTTGTCAAGTCGCTGTATTATGGGGCATGGCAATTGCAGAGCAAGTGTGAAATGATTTCTTATTCCTCTTTATCCCTGTAACTTCTGCAGAAGTCGTTATGGGGGAGACCTAGTCTTGAGGCGTAAGTTCCAATGGCACAATTCCCGTTTATGACACCAATTAGAGTTCTAAGATTCGGCTTACTCATTCTATTCGGCTTACTCATCAGCTCGACGGAGCGTCTTAGATAGATAGAAGGCCATAATTGCTTTCCGCACTCATGGAGGAGGAGATGGATGAGGAGACTGAACGACAAACTGTACGGGCTTTACAGGGACATCGATCTGGTCAAATGAGTATGAGTCGCTCGTCTCAAATGGCTGGGTCATGTGGAGCGAATGAAAACTAGTCTTCAACTCCAATCCCGAGGGACAACGCGTTAAAGGAAGACCACACCTCCGGTGGCGCATGCAGCTGGAAAAAGACCTCAATCAGCTGAACGTGCATATCTGGCAGCAACTAGTACAAGGCCGTGCTAGATGGAGAGGCATATTGGCTCAGGCCACAAATAAGAAGAAAGATGAGGCACCCAGAGCCAGAAGTACATTTATAAAAGTAAGACTAAGTGCTACGTTTTATAGTAGAGATAAGTATGGTAGTGTAGTAGGGATAAGTATGGACGGCAGTTCCTTGTCTGGATAGAATGTTGAGGTGGTGCCCCTTCTAGCAAGTTCGTGCGATTCGTAATTCTCTGGGATGTCACTGTGTCCCGGCACTTACATAAGTTGAAATACTTGTCCATCTCGTTAAGAGATAGACGGCAGTTGAGGGATGTCTTGGAGTTAAATGTTTGATTAATGAAATTGATTTTGAAAATGAATGAAATTCAGGCAGCTAGACTGTCCGCACAGATGACATGACATTGTGGATGTTTTTTATTGATGACATTATTTTTTAGCCAGGGCAGAGATTCATTAATCGCTATAGTCTCTGCCTGAAAGACGCTACAGCGGGAATGTAGTTGGAATGACAGTTGAAAATTCAGATCCTTTGTTAAAATTCACAGAGGACCTTCCAGCCTCTGGTGTTCAGACGTCCAGTAAGATCTGGGGGGTAGACTAGTTGAGAAATTTTGCTTGTAGATGAGCTTAGGTATCGTAGTGTCCGGATCTGAGTTCCTTCCACATACGGAGCGATATAAATCTAATCACCTCCCTGGCAGCTACCAGCCTTGCGAAGAGAACTATCGGCGGATGGTTGAGGAGTGCATTTAAGGCTAGGGTAGGAGTAGCTCGCATTTCTCCACTGATGCAAGTCCAGGCCATCCGCTGCACCCTTTCGAGCGGTTTGGAGTTAGTGACTTTGTCTACAGCGGTTCACCAGATCGCGAACCCCGAGCCGTACAGTAGTATATCGCCATTTGCACCCTACAGCATTTTTACAGCAATACACAGCCGTGTAGGCTTTTTTGACGCGATCCTGGACGTTGGGGCCATAAGTCTAAGAAAGAAGAAAATTATGATAGGTATCGGTTGTTATTCCAAAAACTTAGGAGGCTTAATGCAGTTTCGATTGTCATGGATATTGACTGCCTCATGCCTTTGACACTTTATGAATAAACAAGCTATTTCAAATACTTCCAGTAATCCGGACAAATGCGAATTTTAGTTTCAATAATTTTCACACCAAGATCTGAGATTTCTGACTTTTTGAGTTTACCGTGGAGTAACCTGTAATGAAACCCCTTTTCCGTCAGGTGCTGTCTGAGCCAGCTGCATTTAGCTTGTTTTTGACAGCAAGTGAAAGCAATGCTTCTTCTTCTACTTGCTACTCCGGAGTGGACCGGGGCCAACAAGGCGCATCTTTCGCCAGTTGCCTCCAATTTCGAGCGCCAAGTGGGGTAAGGTCCTTCTCCATTTGTGGCCGTCCTTCGGTCTGGAGTAGTTGTATTCATATTCTCTACATGGCCAAGCTATCTTTGTCGTTGTATCCGTAGAAGCATGTCAGGACTCAGGTCGCTATACAGTCCATACAATTAGTGGTTGAATCGATTCCAAAAATTGAACGCAGAAATTTTCTCTTGATGGTGATCTAGTGATGATTGTCCATGCTTCCGGCCCATAGACCAGGACGGGTATGATCAAATTGTTATTGGTTCGATTGATAAGAGTTATTCTGCTTTTAATCACGGTTATGGTGGTATTCATATTGTTAACTTGAGAGCCGAGGTTGATGAAGCTCTTATGTACCTTGAAAGTACAGAGATGCAGGAAATCCAACGTCGACTTAAATAATCATCCCCTCCACCACCACCATGATCACCTGTTCGCCGACTTTCAAGAAATGAGTTTTCCTAGCTGTTGGTTCCTCACAGACCTTAGAGATCACTTAACACAATGATCGAACGCAATTCTTCATGTTCACTTCATAATATATCGATCTCCGAATAGGCCACTGACCCTGCTTCAAATGAAGTGAACTACAATTTCATTGCATTCAATGACCTCACATCGTGCAATGACCTTCGTCGTTACGTAAATTGCTCCAACTCCACTTAGGCTGAACAAATGACGTCAAAAACCGTGTGCAGCCCTCTAGCAGGTTCGAGTAAATCAATCATGAAATCATTAGATCACTGCATCCTGCGGCTGTTCTAGATATTTAATTTCTCATCACTCACCCGTGACCCCTGTCATAACCCTGGAGTCATGGTTATTCAACACGGGCGCCTAGCAGCATCTGCCCTGGACTACACCATTGCGAATTCAACTCTCACTAGCCATCAGAAGTCCGATGTGCCGCTAAACGATTCGGATTATCAAAACACCTGTGTGCGCAGTCATCAATCTCGCGCAGCCCTCGAGGCGCCAATCCTCACATATTTGACTATCGCTGCGCAATCAATCACCGGAAAATCCTCCAGTTCCCATCCCCGCCCCTAAGAGGTGCTGACTAATGAGCGACCTCCACCACGGGCTGGCCACGCACGTGGAGCAAGGCCGAGACCAGCTACAAGTTCACGGATGAGGCGCGGCACGGCGCGGCTTTACGACTGGAAATTGCATTTTCATTTGACACACTTGACCGATCAAAAGCGAGTCATTAATGTCACCCGGAAGAACCAGACCAGACTCGAAGTCGAAGCCCCCGACGATTGAATGGGAGAAAGTTGTGACAACAATTAAACGACGAAAAGGCCTCAAATCTCGTCTAATCACTTTTCGAAGGCTTAGGAACACATTACACTCGATTTCTTGATTCGGTCGACACTGACACAGAACCTGTCAAAAGTGCAGAAGTCGGCTCGCTGGCGAATTCGCCTCATTCCGCCCGTCGACGCTTAGTCGTTGTGTGCTGTCGCCTGGTCACTTGGACAGTCGTGTGGACAGCCGACCAAAAAGAAAGTTGTTCTGCGACAGTGTTCTCGTCTCTAATCCGAGGGGACACAATGGAACCGTTTTTGCGACACAGCTATCCAACTAAACTGTGCGTCGTTGCTTCTTCTGCCTCCTCTTGGACTGCTTCATTGGCTTCGTCTTCGACATTCCAAACACCGAATAACAAAACTCACTTCGGAAGCAGTAGACGAATAAAAAAAAAACAGAAGCCATTCAGTTTGTGGTCACTTAGGGAGCGGGGCGGCGACGCGACGGGGAGAGAACCACAAAGTCAGTCGTAACACGGTTAATGCGATGGTCACGTCCAATTTACCTCGATTGCGCGAGCTCACCAAATACACACACAGGCGTACGAAGAGCGTACGCGACAGGTAGATGTGCCAAAGCAAAGCTGTCACTTCGAGCAGCCGCATTGACAGTTCACATGGCGACATTAAGCCGAATTCCCTGGAACTGGCAAACGCCTCCACTCGCCCCAGCCGACTGTGACTCTGACACTGGCCACGAACGGCGAGGAGGCGCGGCGGCGGCACCACCACTGGATGGAGCGAGCGAGCGCTACTGGTGCACCCGTCGGTCGTCGTCGTCGACAATGATGATGATGATGATGTTGGCGTTGGTGGTGGCTCTTGTCGTGGGTATGTTCACAAGACATTTATGGTAATCGACTGACACAATTCACATAATGAACTACTTTGTTTTGATTTTGGCTTCCCGATGCGCACGCCCCAGCTATTGACCAGCAGGTGCTGGCTCTGCGCATTGATTTGACACCTCCCCGTGGTCGTTGGCTTTCTTCGGAGTCGCGCTGCGAGGCATATCAATTTCGAAGAGGAGAAAAAAAAAAGCGAATGATGGATTAGTCAACGATTTGGCGCGCAACCCACAATTAAAAGAGTTCGCTCCCGAACCGTGGGACAGTTGCGGGGAAATTTTTATGCAAATACCGGGCGATGGATGCGGCCGATAGCGTCCGTCGCCGCAAGTACACTGAGAGAGTGGGGCGCTGCAAATCAGAAACGGTTTGTAATTGTTAGGTAACGAATCGCGCGAAGGTGCGTGCCCCGGCCGAGGCCACACCGCGTGAGAACTTTTAATTAGTGTTTATGTAAAGGTTTGGACCGGTGCGCTTTTCGAGTGCCGTTCCACGGCGCTCTGGCGGCGGATTGTGTGTGTGCGATCTGGCCGTGTGAAGGCAGAGATCGGTTTGTGTCAGTGAACCCTGGAGGATGGCCTCGTCAAGAGGTCTTGGGCTTTAGACGGCGCGGTGGTAGAACAAAACGCTTCTCATTTTGGTGAGTTCTCGGCAATTAGAGCATCAAATTGGCAATCACATGAGTGCTGCGGCGGCTTCGTTGCGAGGAACCGTAAGAGAGTCGTTTTCCATTTGTTCAACTAATGGCCGAGTGATGTGCGGCTGGAAATTCATTTGCATTTCAATTTAATGGGGTCGAGGGGGCTGATGGTGTGGGAGGATGTGCATGTGCATGATCTGAAGGTGAGTCTTCACGCGTTATGTGTGCTGAGGGGTGTCAGGCACGTGAGGAGATCCTCACACATTCTGTGAGCTGCAGGGAAGAGCCATGAAATTGTCTTAGAGCGCTTTTGAGAAGTGGTCTCTGAAGAATTATCCACGTCATGTAGCGTAATCTAAATGGCATTATGTGTGGAATATGACATCGCTCCATTGGCGTCCCCTAGAAATGGGGGTCAGATTCTGGATGATCTTAGGCTGAGTGATATTCACAGTTTCTGTTGACTTTGAGGGCATTGGTTGATTGAGGATTATGGGAGCAGACCTGTGACTTGAAACCTCACAGGAAAACGTCACGCAAAGGCTGATCACACGAACTCGCCAACGCATTATGAGACCATGGCTTCAATTCTCTGTGACTTATACCCGTTCTCCTGCTTCACAACCATGTCATCCGATTTGGGCCAAAAGAATTAAGTTACCGATCGGCAGGAGTCTCCGTTCCGATGATGCCACCGGCCTATAATCGATATCAAGCAGTGACATTCTATAAATGTATTGGAACTTGCCACGAACATTGTCTGAAAAAGCATCGTCCCAAGTTTTAAGATGACGTTAACTCTGGACTTCTATAAAGACACCCGCTACCAGAGGCCTATAGCAGGTGCACATTTCTCGAGGTAGTATTTGCAAAAATCTCAAAAACTCTCAAGCTTTGCCGTTCGGAGTCGGCATCAATCTGTCCCCATCACATACTAGACCCTGATCTACCGCGGATGGTAGTGCCTAATAATAATGGGGAACCATACTTTGACGTCCATCAACCCGTTCATCAAAAACAGGGACTCGTGCCAGGAGATGATTGCTTTTACTGAAATATGCTGCAATTTCCAACTCTTGCAGATCCCACTCAACAATCGCATGACGGTGCTTGTGGTCGGATCAATTGGCTTTAGCAAGTCGATGTGATGTTGTAAGTCGATTGGCTTTTGTTCATGAAGTTGATGTCTGTGAAATGCAGATTTCGTATCGGGTTCGCCCACCTCGGGTTCTGCTGGGAAGCGTCGAATTTTTCGGCAGATAGACCTTGTGTCTCGCTGGCATTGTATTGGCTGCCTGTTCACGTAGCTCGTCGTCTCGCATTTGGTAAAGGTTGAGTCGGATCGACTGATAAAGAAGATCATGTAAACCGGATATCCCATTACTTTGAGCATATCAGCCGACATTTTGATAACGATGTAGTAGACGCACGTGTTGCTAAACGCAGCCACAATGCAGTGACCTGATTTTAATGGAAGCTAAGTTACAGGGCCTGAGTAAACAGTTAATTGCTCAAAACCTGGGAGCATCCGAGCACAAGATAGTTTGTTGTGAGGTGAACCAATGTACGTAGCAAGAGAGCCCATATTCATGGTGGCTGTTTCTCAGGCTTCACAAATCACAGATGACTTGAAGAATGTCCATTCTTGTGACTTTCCTCTGATCACTGACTGCTACGACGTCAATCACTGAAGAGATTCCTGAGCATGCTTTTCGAGTTTTAGAACACCCTCAACTCGAAAATGTATATATGGTGGCTAGTGGCCAATGGTTAGTGGCAATGGTTAGTGGCTAGTGGCTTTTGATAGTGGCTAGTGCCTATTGTCTAGTAGCTAGTGGCTAGCGGTTTGTGGCTACTGGCTGGTAGTAATGGCTGGTCGTGTCTTCTGGATAGTGGCTGGAGGCTAGTGGCAAGTGGCTAGTGGTTTGTGGCTACTGGCTAGTGGTTAATGGCTGGTGGCTTCTGGATAATGGCTGGTGGCTAGGGACGAGTGGCTAGGGGTCTGTGGGTACTGGCTAGTGGTAATGGCTGGTTATGTCTTCTGGATTGTGGCTGGTGGCTAGTGGCAAGTGGCTAGTGGTTTGTGGCTACTGGCTAGTGGTTAATGGCTGGTGGCTAGTGGCAAGTGGCTAGTGGTTTGTGGCTACTGGCTATTGGTTAATGGCTGGTGGTTAGATGTTAGTGGCTTCTGGATAGTGGCTGGAGGCTAGTGGCAAGTGGCTAGTGGTTTGTGGCTACTGGCTATTGGTTAACGGCTGTTGGTTAGATGTTAGTGGCTTCTGGATAGTGGATGGTGGCTAGTGGCAAGTGGATAGTGGTTTGTGGCTACTGTCTAATGGTTAATGGCTGGTGGTTAGATGTTAGTGGCTTCTGGGTAGTGGCTGGTGGCTAGTGCCAAGTGGCTAGTGGTCTGTGGCTGGTGGCTGGAGACTAGTGGCTTCTCGATAATGGCTGGTGGCTAGTGACTAGTGGCTAGGGGTTTTTGGGTACTGGCTAGTGGTAATGGCTGGTAATGGCTTCTGGATAGTGGCTGGAGGGTAGTGGCAAGTGTCTAGTGGTTTGTGGCTACTGGCTAGTGGTTAATGGCTGGTGGCTATAGGCTAGTGGCTTCTGGATAATGGCTAGTGGCTGGTGGGTGGTGGGTGGTGGGTAGTGGCAAGTGGCTTGTTGATAGTGGCTAGTGTCTATTGTCTAGTAGCTAGTGGTTAATGGCTGGTTGCTTCTGGATAATGGCTAGTGGCTGGTGGCTAGTGAAATGTGGCTAGTGCTTTGTGGCTACTGGCTAGTGGTTAATGGCTGGTGGCTTCTGGATAATGCCTAGTGGCTGGTGGCTAGTGCTTAGTGGATAGTGATTTCTGGCTACTGGCTAGTGGTTAATAGCTGGTTGTTAGGGGCTAGTGGCTTCTGTATAATGGCTAGTGGCTAGTGGCTGGTGGCTAGTAGCTAATGGCTTGTGACAAGTGGATAGTGGCTAGTGGTAGAATCTCTACAGAAGCCCATGCCTTCTTCGGCCCATTGTCTCATAATATGACTTATATAGGCCATTCAGGGCAAGTGAACACATAAAAGTTCCGGTTTTGGACACAAACTCAAAGAACGCAACAGGAACATTCAAAGCCAAAATCGGTTTAAATTTACGTGTAAAACTTGGTAATGCGGAGGTATGCCAAGTATATCAAAATGTATTCTTTCAGTATCTTATCAACAGTCAAAATTTTGTTTTCTCCATGTCGCACTTCTGCTCCCGAGTATAGTCAAGCAGCCCGTACTAAATCAAATCTCCTGTCGCAAGTGACCATTTAACAATGAAAGACGTCTGCCGAGAGCATATTAAGTGCTCTCCGTCGGTGTCACATAAAACGCCTAGAAGGGCCATTCGGAGCACACAAACGTCGCAATAAACTTTACACCAACCTTGACACCGAATGCCTTAATCGACAATCAGCCACTAAGCACCCATCCGCCTTTGACTAAGCTGTACGCGCATTTCTCCGAAGGTCGTTAATTCGAGTGCGGTTTCCGATACGTCAGAGCGAACGAATACCAAATCCGTTTCGAATCACGTACGCGTGAGTCGTAACTCTGCCCGGTCTTCCTCGGAGCGATGACTAAGCGCCGCTCGAATCTCCATTCAAACGTTCATTTATTTATGAGCCCATCACAACAGCTCTTCAATTACGAAAATGACCTCATCATCCAGTTCGAAATTTTCGCTTTCAAGCTCAACGGGAGGCAGTTCCGCCTCCCAGCGAGCACGGCAAACAATCCAGTGCCCGCGCTGCGGATCGAGATAACCAGATCCAGCTCAAAACGAAGTCAAATCGTTCCTCTAAATCAATTTCATTAGTAGTCACACCATGAGTCGCCTCATTCACGCACCATTTCACTTTTCCGCCGCACGGCACGGCGCGGTGCGGCGTGGCCCAGCACGATCGCGGCAAAAATGAGAGTTTGGGGATACGAGCAGCAAATCGCATCCAATTTTCCGCAAGATCTTCCCATAATCGCTCGGTTCGCCGGCCCGGCCGCCCACCACAAGTGGACCCTGCGACCGCGAACCAGAAGAGCACGGCTTTGCGTGGCGCACGACCAGTTGCGAATTGATAATGCGGATGAAAGTTGGGCCTCACTGGGCCGAGATCAGCGGGTTCGATCAGTCGTGCACCTCGGGTGGTGGGACGATTATCCGCGCTCGGGGTTTCGTGGCTCGATAAAATTGGCTAAATAACAATTGTTGCCGTGCCCACTGAACGCCCCCGAAGCTTTTCGGATTCGGATTTTCTCCAGCTGCAGCCGCGCCACGGCCGTCGGCAGGAAATGTTTAACAAATTGATGGCGAAAATCAATCGCACGGCGCAGCGTCAGTTCAAGACGCCATTAGGTCCACCTAGATCGAGAGCATTGTGCCACCCAGCTCTGTGAATGGATATCGATCTTCATCGCCGATCAGAACGAGATCAGCAGGTGAGCAGCAGCGTGTCGACACCTGTCGAGAGTTGGGTGATAAATTGATTGATGGGTGGCAATGCTGGTGCGAACAATTTCATTTCCGACAATAAATGCCGTCCAATGGCCGATACTCGATGGGAGAGGTGCGCGGAGAGATCAGAGATTAATGATCATTGGTGTACGGAGGTATGCCTGCGGAGCACCAGCGAAGCGAGAGAGTGTTTCGTGGGGCTTCTAATGAGCCATCATCATCATTGGCATTCATTGTCGTTTTGCAAATCGGTTGGCCGATTCCGAGGGGAACCTCTGCAACCCTGGCGGCAATCAGCGGCTGACAGAAGATCTTGCGGACGCATGTGTCTTTGTGTCGTTGCGCCTTTTGGGGAAATTACAGGCTGTGCTGACCCATGGGTCTAATTGGAACGAAGCGGTGTCAGGAAGAACAAAAAGCCAGCACCGGATGTGGGTGATGAAAGCCTCTCACCGGATCGCCGCTTTTCAATGCAATGTGGGGCACGATTGTAGTCACCGTACACGTTTGACGGTAAGACTGATGGTGCCTGCTATACATTTTGCGATATTAAATGATATGAGATGATGCTTTTTCCTTCTTGTGTCGCGTCTTCTTTGTTGTTTTTCTTTTTTCTGGTTTTTGTTCTTCCATCTGCCGTGTGTGTGTGTGTGTGTGTGGAGATAGAGAGGAGAGTTAACGTTAAATTTATGGACTGCGATTTCCTAACTTAATTTGACTCAAATTTACTTTTCCGCTATGAATGAAATGTTGTTTTAGTGAACCTCGGGGCGGGGAAGCATTTGCAGCGGCATGAGTCATGAGCTCATGTTGATGGTGGATGTCAACGAATTGTTGGGAATTTTTCCGATGACTGCTGATGGGTTGAGTTGGATGGGTGATGGGAGGAAATGGTGAATGAATTACATTTGTGATTGAAATCGACTTGGTGTAACGATGTGCATACTTGACCGTGTTGTGGAATGCAACATGAGGTAGGTTTTTACTGATTTTCAATAGATTTTGATTATTGGACAGTTTGGCAGAGATGTTTACTGTCGTTTTGTGTGTCTTACACAAAAATAATATTAAGTACTTTTTGCCACATCAATGCCAAAAAAAGCAGATCGCTTAAAGGCTTGTCAGTCAGTTAATATATTTTCCTTATGGGGACCCCCACCACCCATTCACGATTTCAAATTTTCACAATTTTCAATCTGCTGGTATATGAACATAAATTATTTTTAGGCTTGTGTTTGGACTTAAAAAAGAAGAAAATTGATTGAGGAACACGATTTTCGCCGGTTTGATGTGCCGAGCGGCCTACATAAACATGACAAAAGCTGTTTTAATATTTTGACAGATTAATATGATTTTGTGGCCCAGAAATGTGCTTAGCCTTTTAGCAGCAATGGCAGACAACGGCGGTGGTGGTGACGGCGGTGGTGGTGACGGCGGCGACAGAGAGTGATTTATGGCCGACTGCAGGAGCTTTGGACAAATTAAATTGCGAAATTATGTGGGACAGCATGGACAAGGACTGTGACAGGTGAATCGCCTTGGAATTTTGTATCAGATCTTCGAAGAACTGAGAAAAACTGGGTTATTGGGGAACAGTGTAGAGTCCAGGAGGACTGTGACAAATCAGACTTCTATTTGTGGACAGATCTCGTTTGCGACCGAATTAAGAGGAGGCGATTGAATTGGTTCAAGGAGCTTTCTGGGAAGCCGGGCCGGGCTTCCGTTGGATTGTGTTGAACCTTCTAGGAAACAATTCGAAAAGGCACTGTAATTCAAGCCTGATTAATTCGATTCTAATGACCACAGGGTGGAGTGTTAAAAATAGAGATTCCAGTTTCTCTGTTGGTAACACGGTTGTGGGACTGGAGTGATGGGCCCTCTGGACCTGGGTGTTGCAATGGTAAGAGATCTCAAGCTCGTAAGGAACATAGTTAAAGGGAATCAAGTGGTATCCCATCGGCGGCGCACAGCGGTCGATTTAGTGCATCGTAGCTGGACATAAGTCAGAAACATTTTTTTTCCGTTAGTAATACCGCTAGGTTAGATTTGACTTCAAATCACAAGAAACAAAAAAGAAAAAAATGTTAATTCTCCTACTTTAGCAATGGGAAGCTTTCCAATTCAATGTATAAATCTTTTCCTACTTTCGAGTTTGCCTTTCGCGTATAAGGAGTTTTTTCTTAAAGTGGTACAGTGAAATAAAAGAATAGTCTATTGGTAAGTACTTTTAAATTGGGTGTATTTTAATTAATATAGTAGGGCCGATGTAGTCGCTATGAACTAAATGCGGTGGAACTTTTTATTTACAAAAGACAATCTAATTTTTTCTTATTTTTTGCTCCATAAAAACAGTACGACTGAGTACAACCTCAAAACTTTGCTAATTTAAAGATTGTATTATTTCCAAGTGGGTCGCCGTGGCGTAGTGGGTTAGTGCGTCGACTCCTACGCAGAGGGTGCCAGGTTCGATACCCGAATTTACCACCTTTCATATTTCACGGCTCCACCTCTTTCGAGTCACTGACAATGCTCAAAGAGTATTCCTGTCTAGAAAAAGCTTCTCAACTACGCCGTTCGGAGTTGGCATTAAACTGTAGGTCCCTTCCACGCGTGAGAGAACAATAGCACGCACAACACGAGTGGTTGCTGAGAAGCTAGGCCTTGGCCCTCTATGGGCTGTAACGCCACCCATAATATTATATTATTATTTCCTTTAAATAATGTAAAACTTAAGTGCCGACACTCAGCTCAACATACTTTATTCTTCTCTTACAGTTACAAATACGTCCTTTTCAGGGCGACAATATCCTCTACTGGAAGACATTTGTTCATTTATTCGGATTGAAAATCTTTTCAAGGCATCAGTAAGGGTTTGTGCAACAGTTTTTTTACAGTACGTGATGTCAGAAAATTGAATATCTCTTCCTGATGAAGCTGATCATAAAAAATACTCCGAGTATAGCAAAATGTTTGTATCACGCCTTTACAAAAAGTACGAAGGGAAGAAAATATTACTAGAACGATTTTTAAAAGCAGAATAATTCCAAATTTCATTGCCTGAAGTAAATAAACCAACAACTTCTAGACAAGGAAGACCTGAAAAAGAATTCCAGGAATGTGGAAGCAGAGCCAAAAAAACGAAAAATTCAAAACCCAATTCTGTTGCACGGTGCAGACGTCATTGAAAGTTTTCCAATCCCCATCGGTCAGCTTTCGGAAGATATCTTCGAAGGCCTTCAAAAGGATTACAAAATTTTTCGAAGCGAGTTTTTAAGAAAGATGTCCCGAATTGCAACAAATACTGATGTGATTCACAACATTTGGATATCTTCAGATCATAAACTAAGCGATTTGAGACATCTACCAACCCGGCATCACAAGGTACCACCCCCTGAAGTTATGGAATTGATTTTAAATAGATTTTAAACGAGCTAAACAAAACAAAAGTCAAATCCGATTATAGTCCACCTAATGACCCTCGATGAATCGACCCCTGTGCTGCGCCTGTGATTACCGCTTAATGGAACATCTGAAACCAAAAATTGTAAATGGATTAGAAATAGTACGTGTTTGGCTCTGGTATGAACTAGATTTATTAATTTCGCACAAAAATTAACAAAATGGCGGACCTTTGAACTTGTTTTCAGCCACAATTCAAGTTAAAAAGTAAAGAAGATCTTCACCGATTTAGCTTTATAGGCATAGAATAACGTATTAAAATTCGGAACCGATTGGATTAATAGTTTTTGACTAACCTCATGCGGCACTCAAAAAACGCGTTAAAAGTGTTCATCATCACATCATCATCTTCTGACCCGCATGATCCACTTAAGGAGTCGCGGGGGTAAAGCACGCACGAGAGATCTCCATGCAACTCGATCCTCCGCCATCGACTCTAACTCATCAGGGCTTATGGCCAGGCATAACCAGGCCAGCTTATGGACTTTGGTCCAACCACCTCATCCTGGGTCCGCCAAGAGGTCGCCTACCTGATAAAATTGCATTCAAGACCCGCCTCAGAAGTAGTCATGGTGGGGACATTCGTGCTACGTGACCAAATGAACGAAGCACAGCCCCTTCCGTTCGAAGAAGCAGCTGCTCAAGGTTGAGTTCCTAGCGCACTGCCGTGTTTCTCACCCTATTCCCACAGCAGCACGAAGTAATCTCCAGCAGCTTGTACTCGCGATCTTATTCTTTCGGTCATGACCCAAGGGTTGGAACAAATACTGAGTTGAATACTGCTAACTTGGCTTTCGCACTTAGCTCGGCCTTCGTGATTACAGATCTCCCAAGCTGTGTCAAAAAGTTTTTAGAGTACATAACCTACCTAGATTCAGTCAAATTGAAATTCTCACTTGAAATTTTAGAGGAACATTCTTGAATAGTCACAGGTTCAAATTAAAAAATAAAAATCCGAGAATTGTAGGGATCCCCTTATCAATGTAAAATTAAAACTTGCCCGAGCACTCATGTTCCCATGCTCATCCTTAATCAACCCGACGCACAGTGTGACGAATCGCTGATTTAGCGGGATTAAATTAAGAGCGCTCACAAACAAATGTTTTTGTTCATGGTTGTTGGTTTTTTTTTTATTGAAACTGCTCACAGAATAAAATGCAATAAATTATTTGAACATATGAGCACAAATTTCGACACAAAATAGCACGCAATTTTCAGCTTTCTTGGTCTTTTGATATAACCAAACGTTGCAAGACTCCCATTTTTTTCTTTTGGGAAGGCATCTTAAACTTACTAAAAATGGATCAGAGGTCAAAAGCAATCTGCTTAGAACGTCAGTGTACGTTTACGCGAAATTTTTCTGTTAAATAGTTCAGTAAACTTCCTACTTTCCTTGTTTCTTGCTTCTTGAGCTTCTTCTATAGGAATTATAGTTTTGTAATACGATGGTAGTAAATTGGGAACGGTGCTGTTAATTTTTTGACGTAATATTTCGTACTGATTAGTGGAAAGCTGCATGTCCGTGATCAATGCTAACGCATCATCTGCAGATATTGGTAAAAACCCAGAAGTATGTATATAATAATAAATAATTAGATAATAATAAAAATTTTAACAAAAAAAAAAATTATTAAAAAAAGTAAAAAAAAAAACTATAATACCTCGGTTTGGAGAACTTATTGATAATTCTTTCACTGCGATAGCAGTATTTCTTTTTCCGTCTTTTCTAAGTTTTATTTCATGACCCATTGCAATTTCTTCAGTGATATAAGAATCTTAAATGGGTTGTACTTTTCTTTTCTTGTTTTTTTCACAGCACTCATCAAAGCTTTTTCTCGGTCTTCCTACTCTAGTAGAATTAGATAAAGAAGGTATTTCATCTAAAACATGTTGTGGTAGTATCAGGGTTTCATTTAGCCATGCGCAATTTGTATTTTCGAAGCGCTCTCTATGGCGACTAATTTTGAGCAATCTTTCGTCAAATCTCATGCATAAAGTTTTGAAGGTTGGTTTAATTGACTTCATTGCTACCTCGGCAAATTATATATTACCAAAAACACCCATAATAAAAGAAAAAACAGCATCTACGCGCTTGATTTTGACCTTAGAAATCCATACATTAAAAACTTGTTTTTTCGTAATTTTGGGTTGCATCCTAAAAAATTAAAAATTTAGTATGGGTGTCGCACCTGTGCGCAAAAAGTGTGCGCAGTCTTATTGCTAACAATCACAGCTTTACAACAAATATAACCTCCAATTTGAACAACAGTGAACAATTCTACTTTTCGTCCAATGAACACAAAAAACACATATTTTATCTCTAATTTCACATTTCATCGCCCCCTAATATGGACAAAGAACACTTTATATATTGAAACAACATATTTTAATATTCAGTAAGAATCTACTTAAAGAATTCAAGAATCGGTACACGAACCACTGAGATAACGAAATAAAGACGTGCTCCTCAAATTGATGTTCTTATCAAAGACAATTTGGACTTTGCGATTTTTTTTTGTTGCCGCACTAGCTGTACCAAAAAAAAAAAATGCACATTACTTGGGAGGCTTAAGCTGTGAAAAAAAGTGGGGTTTGTTTACTTTTGAGCATGTTATTTTTTTTTAATTAAATCCCGCTAAATCAGCGATTCGCCACACTGTGCGACGCTGTATATTTTTAAGCCACAGATTTGCTCATGTCTAGGAACAACGAAACATTCTTCTAGGATGCGAATAGGAAGCATTTTTGGACTAAAGAACGTGCGTATTCCGTTTCAAAATGATTCACAAGAAACAGTCAAATTATCTTTATGAACAGATCACCTTCTGTCGATCGGTTCGTAGATTTACCTTGAAACCCTTCCTTCACACATGTTTAATACCACGCAGGCACTTCTTCATTTGAAAATCCTTTCATCTCTTAGATACGGTTTTCACATTTCACTCTTTTCCAATGCTCTGGATTAAGGGCGTTATTCAGAGCATTGTTAACCAGGATTGTGTACATCAGGGATGTTGCGGATGTGGATTTTTTGACATCCGCGGACGCGGATGTTAAGAGGCTCACATCCGCGGATGCGGATGTAAGATTTGGTACATATAAACATTAATTATAACTATTTTAATCCTTTTTATTAAAATGAAAAGAAGCTTTTAATACGTAAACTTAAGCATAATATTGAATAAACAGCAACTTGGCTGCCTTTTCTGGGTCTAGGAGACTTCGCAAAGGATCGTAAATTAGTCCCGCACCACTAAACAATTGTTCTTCGTGCTATGGCAGATAACATATTAAGCTCTTTATTTTCTTTCCACCAGATAAGAGGACTTTCCGACAAATTTGTACTTTTTTTGTTGTTGTATGACGTTAACTCCTTTTTAAGGTCTGCTCCGGGGCAGTCTGACCGTCATCTTTAATTGACGATATTGAATCTAATATCGCTTCCAGATCACTTTTCAAAGAGGTTTTTCTAGCGGTACCGGACGTGCTAGGTTGTTCTGAAGAAAGGTCAATCAATTGCACCAAATCCAACGAATCTCCCATTTTCATTCTTTTAGATTGCTTGTAGTTTGGATGTGGAGAACATGTGCTGGCATGATCATGAAGACGATTTTTTTTTGTAGTCTCAAGATATCTTCTTTTATCTTTTTTTTTTAAAGTGGTGACTGCCAGCCTTATTGGATCAGAGTCCTGTGATTTAGTTAAATGATCATCTAGTTTTTTCATAAGCATTTGAGTTATTGGAATAACAGATGATATTAGTGTCCCAGAGCTGCTGAATTCTCGTGTTGCTTCTTCAAAAGGCTTCAGCAACTGCATTCGATTATTTTCCAGTCTTCTGGCATAATTGGGTCCATTTCGCTGTCATTCATGTAGAGACTTAATGCATCTTTACCTTCAGAAACCGCTCGAACATATAAAAAGTACTATTCCATCTGGTTACGTGCTCTTGGAATACTTTAAGATGCAGTTGATTAAGTATATCCTGAATCTTGTGAAGCGGTTTTTGAGCAATTGTTGATTTTCTTACATTTTCGCTTTACTTCTTTTATATTTTCTTGGGACTCTAACCCCTGTCTTATAGTTAGCTGCATTTTATGAATGGTACAATCTTAATCATTCAATGCTGCTATTCGCATGGCTCTTTTCATATTAGAACCGTCTCAAATCATGAAGTGCACTTCTTCCTTTCTAATATTCCATTCAGTGAGCATTGTGTCAAATTTTTTCGCCAATTATATCGCCAGTATGACGATCATCAAATGTTTCACATTTCAACACAATAGCCGATCGAACAAAGTTTTCCTCTATTCCATGGCAAGTCAGACTTCGTAAAGAAGCATTAGAACTTGGATCTGTCCAAATATCAGTAGTAAACGACATCTAATCAAATTCTCGAAGAAATTCCCTGACTTGTTTAGCAACCTTTTCGTACAATTCCACGTAAACATAATCAGTAAACAAAATTGCGCCCTCTTAAATTATACTTTGGCGCAACTTCTTGCATAAGTCTGCGAAATCCTATTCCTTCTATAAAATTAAATGGTAAATTTTGAAGTGCAATCATCTCGCCGATGAGTTTGTCAAGTTTTTTTGAATTGGGATTGTTCGCGTCCATCCGTTTTTCTCTCTGAAAACTTCTTCTAAAGAAAGCTGTTTCTTAGCTGCTTGCAAAGGTGTAACACTTTTATCTAAAACAAAATAGAAAAAACATCTTTAGATGAAACTGGTTATATGTAAATATACATATACTATAACAATAATAACACGTTATAAATATCAAATTGTAAAATTAAGAAACTCACACTACGCGCTGATTACTATACATCATAAAAAGCAATGATTAACTAACTAAACTACCTATAACAAACTATCAACTGTTGTGCATGCAGGGACTTCTGCATCTGCACTCTTAAATTAGAAAAGTAAAAATATCAAAATTAAAACTTACTTGATTCGTCTTTTCTTTCTTGCAATTTGTTTTCAACTTCACTGCTAAGCAAGTAGTAATTTTCCGGGTGCATGGATTTAAGGTGATTTTTTAATGAACTAGTTGTACGTCCCTTCCGAGAATATGTTTTACGACATAATGTACATTGAGCTTTTCCATGATCATGTTCATCTGGTTTAAAATAAGTCCAAATCGCACTTTGAGGGACCCCACAGCAATGGAGAGAATCTGCCTTTTTGAACGGAGGATCTTAAGGGTGTGCACCGGTCTCCACAGAGACCATTCGACACTGAAGTTCATCCCGACCAGAAGGATCTACGAAGAAGCAAAGAGCTTGCCAATAGACAAATACGTGATTCAACTATCAAGAAACCTACTAAATAATATTTGCAGTCATCCAAATGAAGACATACAAGAGCTGCAACGACTGCCACTCGATCGCAGTCACCGCTACCTTCACGCAATCACACACCCTGGATTTGATGATCTATTCAATGACGACTCCACGGAGTTCTACAAAAAGAACAACACAGGACACTACAGAGGGTAGTCCCCTCTGAAAGTATCTTTTCATCTATCCTTTCTTCCTCTTACCCCCTTTTTTTTCTTAACCAAACTCCCAAATGTCGTGGTGTAGTGGGTTAGTGCGTCGACTCCTACGCAGAGGGTGCCAGGTTCGATACCCGAATTTACCACCAATCATAATTCACGGCTCTACCTCTTTCGAGTCACTGACAATGCTCAAAGAGTATTCCTGTCTAGAAAAAGCCTCTCAACTTCGCCGTTCGGAGTCGGCATTAAACTGTAGGTCCCTTCCACGCGTGAGAGAACAATAGCACGCACAACACGAGTGGTTGCTGAGAAGCTAGGCCCTGGCCCTCTACTGGCTGTAGCGCAACCCATATTATTATTATTATTATAAACTCCCAAATGAAATTATCCCGAATTACAAAGACAAGATTTAGCATGCCAGAAAATATTGTAAGATGATACAATTTTAAAAAAAAATGTCAAACGAAATACGTCTGGCCCCTATTGTTGAGCCGACATTACTATGATAGTTATAAGTCCAGTTGTAAGTCATTTGTGGACTGGACTTAAAATAAAGCTAATAATCTAATCTAAAATCTTTGATTCGGCGGTGCCATTGTTTTTTTTTCTTTTTTTTTTGCTCACGACACGAAACACTAACAACAAAAATGCAAATTCACAAGTCTATTTATAAATGTAGGAGATTTTTAGATTCCTTACTGGACACAAAGGAATTATAATAATAAATGAGATGGAAATACACTGCCTGCTGGATTGCGAGTAACTCAAATTCATCTTGCACATCCAAATTCAAATTCAAATTCAAATTTATTTGAACAAAAACTGTACACTTGGTCTTACTTGCTAAAAGCTTAAACTATAAGGAGATGTTGGCTCAACAATAGGGGTCCAACGGATGTTCAATGGTTACAGAGTATAAAGTGTTGACATGGTTTTACAATTATTGTTTTAAATTATATTAATTCTAATCTATGATCTTAACATCGGGGTGTTCAGGTCCGTGTGTTCGTTGGTGGTCCTCTCGGCATGGGGTGGTGGTGGTGTGGCGGCCTGACTGTTATCACTGCTTTGATAGAAGCGATACAGTCCGTTGGTTGATGTTCGTGGGAATGTCTGCTCGTTCAGCAGATTCAATGCGTTGAGGTATCGTTGTCCGGGAGTCGTGCTTCTATCTTGCACATCCTTTTATAAGTATTTCCCTATCCCTTTTCAGAACCTGTTTTTGTTATCGTCAATGTCGTCGCGTAGTGGGTCAGATCTCGTGTGTGTTTTGACACAGGTTCGTGGCCGTTATGATGTGTGCGATCGGCATAAATCCCTTATCCTTTCTTCGTCGTTGCATACCATCCCCGATCGCGATTACACATGTCCCTTTTTGCCGTTGTTGGTTTGTCAACGACGTAAAGCTTCCGTTGCAATTGGCTCGTCCACTGTTCATTATCCCAAATGTCCTTTTCATCATGTTTGTTAGTTTCATGTATGTTTGTCAGTCGTATGTTATCTACTGTACGAAATGTTACTCTGTCCTTTGGAAGGAATCCTACATAAATTCCAGTCTTTTTTTACACGCTTCACCATTCAATCGCATTATTTACAAGATACAATACTAACATCAAAAACAAAGCAGACTCGCTTCGTATCGCCGGCTGCTTAACCTAAAATTCCAGTTCTCATCGATTCCACTGGACATTTTCTTCTTTAGTGACTCGAAGACCGCTTTGAGCTCTGTCTTCGATATGAACGGGGGATGAACCCCTTTGTCGGCGATGACATTATCTGCCATGTTATCATCATTGAACACGACAGAGTCTATGTTTTCAGATGGCTATTGTTGCATGTCTTCTTGAAGTTGAGTGTTTCTGGCCAGTGTGTTTTCTCGAACACTCTCGTTCACCTTATACAATTCCTGAAAGATCGCACCTAGTACCTTCATTTTTTCTCGCAAGTCTTGCACCATACAAAAGTTATCGTCAAGTACGGCGATATCTGGATTGATACCCGCTGTGGTCAGTATTCGTTCGCTGTCCGTCGTTCTAGGAAGCTTAAGACAAGGAAGATCGCTTTGCTTGTTAATACGGCAAAATGTATTTATTTGCAAGAACACACTCTGGTTGTTGGATCCATCTGCCCGAATCTTGTTGTTCCGTCGCAAGTTTACCGAAGTTCTATAATTTTGAGCAATCAAGGTTTGCACGTTCTTTTCTCACAGGAAACGCCTAAATACCTCGAATACCGGACAAAAATGAATGAGATCCATTCACCACGGCACCTGATCTCCCAGTGAATTTGAATAAACCGAGAAACTACCTCATCACGGAATAATACCCGGAAATTATTGTTGAAATACAACACCGCGCCGCCGGGGAAACAAATGCCCTCGTGAAAGACAGTTTCACTTTCAACAAGCAATCAACGAGAGGAGCACTCCAATTCCAGCAGACTGCCTTAAGAAGATTATCAATCGATGTTTTCTCTCGGCTGAGACAAATCAATTAAAGGCATTTGTCCGCATGAGCTGTTGTCTCACAAGCGCCGACACACGACGCCAGTGCGTCTTCCCCCAGATGTCCGAACTGCCGCACCCATTCCGAGTGTCATGCCAGCAATCATTCATTCCCTTCGGCACTGCTTCTGATCTCTGGTCGCCCCTTGAATGCCAAGTAAACCATTCAAATCCAAATCGATGGGATGCCACATAGCGGGCTAGTGGCAGAACTGTTTACTCTAAGACGCTCTAATTGCTGCGTTACTCATCAAAATAAGTTCCTAATCCTCGATGGCTTGCTGTCTCTTTACCGTTCGGCCAAAAACCCCATTCACATGCAAATCCAGCGACACACTCGAGATCTCATCGTCGTCGTCCAGTGTATCGATCTGTTGACTGCTGCTTCCGGTGCTAAGCCAACAATAAATAATCAACATCAACCCGCCGCGCCTCGCCGTCTCAAGAACGACGAGAGCAGCTCGCTTTGTCTCTGCTCCATTCACCGGGCTGCATTACAATGCGAAAATGCTTTCAATTTCGTTGGCCAAGACAAAAGAAGAGATCCCAAGAACACATACCACAGCGGCGGCGCGGCAGTACTTTCTCCCAATCAGCAATTGTCCCAATTCGGTACGAAAAAATCAATCGAATACGTTCTGAGATACCTTTCTCAGATAAATTGCGCATAAATTAACGCGCGGCTCAGCAGCCCACGAGAGTGGCGATTAGGGGAGACGAGCGCGTCGCGTCGGTGCGCCACCTAAGTACCGAATGCCTTCGGCCGCGACGGGACCTAGCCCTGCTGCCGCCGCGCCATCCCCCTAATTAGTGTGGGAAATATTAATTGATTTATGCCAGCGGGGCATTCCCTGGCCTCGTCGATCGCCTGCCTCGTTTGGCGAATTTCTCGCGGCCAGCATAATGGGGCGTAATTGCAGCGCCCCGACGCGCTGGATTTCACAGCCGATAAGTGGGCTTAATTGGCGAAATTGGCGCTTGTTTCGCCCAAAACTCCTCGAATTTTTGGTCAAAATCATGTTGTTTTGTCGTGTTGTGTCCGCCGGGCAATCGATCTCACGGAAGGCTGTCTGGGACATGCGACCACAGACGTGGCTCGCAGTTCAATTCGATTCCGCGCGCACATTGATCATAAATACCATTTCGGTGTAAGTTCGGCGTTGCGACTACTGTGTGTACTTAGACTTTGTAATTGAGAGCGATTTACATGAGCTGCTTTGATGAATGAATTGAATGAATTTTTCAAACAGAGTCGCAGTGAAAGGAAAAGGAAGCGCGAATGGAAAGGAGTTTCGAATTGATGATGATGTTGTTGTCCCCAATAGCGAACGCACGGCATTCGGGTGACAATTCACGGGGCGAGCGAAAGAATCTCGAGCTCGGGGTGATGTGCGCTGTGGTTTCTCTTGGCGGTTGGGTGTCGTCAATTTGAATGTGAAATGACTTTCGTTGATGCAAACAAAATTCGCGTGCTTTGTTTGCGTTGTGTTTTCGTGTTTCGATCGGTTTCGAAAGAAAGTGCAAAAATTGATTGAGTCGTTATTTCTGAAATCCTTTTGAACTTCTGTTCGTCTATTAACTTGAGGCAAATGAGAGAATGTTTTATGGTGCAGAGCGTATTTTATGTTTTTGTAGACAAGCAGCGCAGTCGGGCGAAGGAGCGCATGACGTCGTTTGGGGTCTTGTGTCACTTTTGCTTTGATGGTGATTGAAGGAGAAGATTCATTTGTGGGATGAGTGGGTTTAGTGACATGGATCCGAAAGGGGAATTATGGTCTAGAGCATACAAGAGTCATCAGACATGAGTGTCAAGATGCGTTAGATTGGCTATCATTAAAGCGTCTGGGTCTGATGGTAAACGAGGGAACACGAAGTACTCGTCGTCCCAAAGAAAGCTCTAAAACACATGGACAGACAATCATCTTGGGCAGCAAACAACAACCCAGCAGAAAACAGCTTAGGCAGTAGTAGTTCCGTATACAATGGTAGTACGCAACATATTGCGATAGAAAAACGATTTGTGTTCTGTCACCTTCTGTTTGACGACTTAATGGACTCAAACGTGCACATGACTTTGATCTAACTAATCTGAATATGCATATCAGCTTTTAACCTCTGGAGTACCTCAGGGATCGCTTCTAGCACCGTTGCTATACTTAACGTATGTCGCAGACTTACCCAGAAATTCGGAACTGTGTAGTATATAGTAATGTTCGCTGACGGCAAAGCTATCTACAGCTGAAATTATAGCGGCTATAAAATCGGAAACGATCTACAATATGCTATAAACAAAATTACGGAAAATCAAGCCCAACGCTGACAAAACACAGATTTTCAGTTTCATTGGGAAAGATTGCCTTTTGCCACTTAGCCAGCTAAAGATAAATAATTGTGATATCTTCTTCTTCTTCATTTGGCGCTACAGTCCGGGGTGGACCTGGGCCTCAACCAACAAGCCTCTCCAGCTAGCACGGTCTCTGGCTAGCTGTCTCCAGTGTCTCCAGTGTCTCCACCTGGGTGCGCCACCTTAAACGCGGGCGTCCTCTGTTGCGTTGTCCCTCGGGTTCGGAGTCGAAGACTCTCCGGGCCGGAGCTGAGTTGTCCATACGCTCTACATGGCCTAGCCATTGTTACGGGCATGCCGTCACGTGAACTTTATCATTACTTCACTGCTTACGTAAAATGTACAAATATATATATATATATATATACGTTATAAGGCCAGAAAAATACGAAAAAGGCAGCTGGTGCACCCGAATAGGGTCTACGGCTCGATCCAAAAAGAAAGACAACGAGGGCACTTGTCATGTCAATTGCCACTGACTTTGACATAAGTCCGGAGTGTGGTGAATTTATGCAACCCACGGGCGTGTTCGTCGATTTTGTTTGTTGCGGGTCACTGCACCATCTTTGGCTTTAGATCCGACGACGCCTGACTAGACTCATGTCGCTGTACAGTTCGTGGTTGAATCTTCTCCTCCAGAAACCGTCAACGGAAACAGGACCAAAGATCGCACGCAGAGCTTTTCTCTCGAAGATACCAAGGACTTCCTCATCCGCTTTTGAGATTGTCCATGCCTCCGCGCGGAACAGCAGGACTGGGATGTTCAAGGTCTTGGTCCTTCGAGAGATGGCTCTACGACTCATTTGCCTCTTGAGCCCATAGAAACAGCGGTTGGCAAGAGTTACTCAGCGTTTGATCTCGGTACTGATGTTGTTCGTACTGTTTACTTGCGAGCCAAGGTAGACGGAGTCCTTGACTACCTCGAAGTTAAACTGCCCATTGTGACGTTCTGCTAAAGTCGTCGATGTTGTGTGTCATTTATTGATGACAGCATATACTTCGTTTTGCCCTTATTCACCGCTAGACCCATTTTAGCCGCTTCTTTCTCAATGCCAGCAAACGCCTCATTGGTGGCTTGCTGTGTTCCGCCAATCACGTCAATGTCATCCGCGTATGCTAGCAGTTGTACGCACTTCTGGAAGATCGTTCCTCTTGTGTTGTCGTGTGAGTCTTGCACGATCTTCTCCAGGATGATGTTAAAGAAATCACATGACAGCGCGTCGCCTTGTCCAAATCCTTTTTTGACATTGAAGGTCTCGGTGAGTTCGTTACCGAGCTTGATGGAGCAGTGAGAATTCTCCATCGTCATCCTGCTCAAGCTAACGAATTTGGCAGGAATGTCAAAACTAGACATGGCGCTGTATAGCTCGTCCCTATGCACGTTGTAATACGCGGCCTCGAAATCGACAAAAAGGTGGTGGATGTCGATTTGCATTTCTTGGGTCTTTTCCAGGATCTGCCGTAGTGTGAAAATCTGGTCGATGGTGGACTCCCCTGGCCTGAAGCCACACTGATATGGACCTATCAGGCTGTTTATAAACGGCTTCAGGCGAGTACACAAAACGGCAGAGAAGATCTTGTAAGCGATGTTCAGGAGACTTATCCCTCTATAGTTGGCGCAGTCAAAGGGGTCTCCTTTCTTATGGATCGGGCAAACGATACTGAGATTCCACTCATCGGACATGCTCTCCTCCGACCATATCTTATGTGCATGCCCAACCAGATCATCTCCAGCTGCCTTAAGGATTTCAGCGGGCAGTCCGTCAGCACCGTGAGCTTTGTTAGACTTCAGTCTTGATATTGCTATTTTGACCTCGTCTAAGTCCGGGGGACGGAATTCTCGTCGATCATCGTCCATATTGAGTGGGACATTCTGCCTGACAGCTGTTAGCAGTCTGCAGAAATGGTTCTTCCAAATTCTCGGTATCGAGTGCGACTCTACTACTAGTTATCCATTCTCGTCCCGGAATGCTTCTGTCAAAACCTTATATCCGCTGGATAACTTTTGTACCCACGGGTAATACCTTTTGTCATCGTTCCTGCCGGGCAGGAATAATCCTGAAAATAAATCAATAAAATTTAAACATTCGCCACATTTGTCAAGCGCATTCACAAACTGCTTCATTATGCCGAGTTTTATCTGAGGTAGTGGAAGTATGATGCAGTTTTGGCTATCATGTACCAAATTATAACTCTTTTCGCACTGGCCAGACTTTTTTGTGACCATTGGTATTGCTTGTCACGACTGTCCATGAGACACATGAAACAAGGTAACTTTGTGTACCCATTTATGGTCTTGATACTTAAACTTACAAACATTTGCGTATTCTTCCTCCAAAGTAGTGGAATGTGCAATAGTTATAGATCCGGACGTGTTACCGTTATGGAGCAAAACACACTTGAAACTCCTTTTGCTGCTGTCTACGAAAAGACGCCAATCACTAGGTTGGAGCTATTTTAATCCCATCCGTTGCAAAATGCCACCAACATTGTTACAAAAAACTAAATCATTAATCCCAATTGTTGTGAATTAAACTGATTTTATTTAAACTAATAAGACTTAACATTAGACGCCAAGAATTTATCTAAACTTCTCAGGAAATCGAAACTGCGACAATCGCCAGAAAATGTCAACTTCAACTGACATCTTTAAAGGATACCAAACCAAGCCGCGGTTGCAATTAAAGATGATCGTGGCAAGCGCCGCACTCTGAGGAGAAAGACAGTACAGGTATAAAGGACAGTAGTACAATTTTAAGAGAAGATAGAAAAATGAAAATAATGAATAGATAAATACAGGGAAATGGTAATGCAATCAAATGACACGATAACAGAGGCTAGTTAGCTATAACTCAAAAACTAGATCTGTTAGAGAAAAACTGTGCCCTTTTTAAAAAATACTCGTCAATCAAAAATCAATCAAAAAATTCTATCTCAAAAATGAGAGCAAACAGACTTTTTCTATTTTTTTGTCACCAGTGTAATCTATACATTTTCCAGTTGTAAGATATAATGAAAGCCTCAATTCTCTGTGCAAGCTGTGTATTTTATCAAGCAAAACAAATGTATCTAAACATCATATCAACTGATTAACGCATCGACTTACACCAGTTGACAGCTTCAATAGTCTTGCCACTAGAATAAGCTGTTGCCGGTGGTCCCCTGCGCGCTTGTTGCCGTCAAACCAGTTGGTTGTTTCATAGAAAAGCAATTTTCCTATCAGATCAGATATCATCGAGCAAAAAAAAAATGGAATAGTAAATAGAAGCAAATCAGATTGAAGCCTCGCGGTTACATCACGCGTCTCATAACGCCGTGACTGACCTGCTGCCCTGTGGTGCAGGGGTTGATGTAAATGAAGGCCATCTCCCGGCTATAAATACCATCCTCACCGATCATTCCCACAGTAGTATCTTTCCAGTCGTCGCCATCATGAAGTACCTCGTAATCATGGTCATTGCCTTCGCTGCCTATGTAAGTAGAATTGAAATACATTCGCACTTAATTTCACATCAAGTTCCCGATGCAGGCTGCAGCCGATGGGGACTGGAAGCCGGTGGGTGATAAGGCGACCTTCGTTAAATATCACGAAGATTGCAGAAAGGAGAGTGGAGCAACTGAGGAACAGGCCCAGAAGATTCTCCGAGGTGAATATCCCGATGAGAAGGAGGTGCACGACTACATTTACTGTGCTGACAAGAAAATTGGCATTTTCACGGACGACAAGGGGTACGACCTCGATCGAACAGCAAAGCAGGTGGAAGCCATATTAGGAAACACTGAGAAACTGGGAGAAACCCTCGCAAATTGCTTCGACAGCAACAAACAAGGGAGCTCACCCGCCGAATGGGCTTACCGTGGAAAGGTGTGCGTCATGAAGACCAAAATTGGCGAAATGATTAAGAAGAGCGGTAAAACTCACCTTTCGTAGACGGTGGATTTGTTAACAATAAAATTAGAAGCATTAAGTAGGAATGCATTTTGCACAGATTTCTGTTTAATTAAACCAAGTGCGTTTCTCATTGTCGAAAAACACGGGGTAGGCCAAACTGATATTTTGAGACCTGTTCATCGTCAGAACTGTATCCGATGTAGAATGCCTTGACTGCGGCTTTAGCTCGGGGGACTTGGAGCGTTAGCAAGCAGTACACCCATAGTGTATGCTCTACTAAGGGCAATATGTTATATGAGAGCGAATTATATGCAAAGCCATAGATGATAGAAGAGCCTACTACTACGTCGACGCGATTAAAGTTGTAATAGACAAAGCCCAATCGTAGTAAAATTTGCGTGCTCCAAAGCTCAGTGTTAGGTTTTTCACTGTGGAACGTAATGTATGACGCCCTTATTATAATTATTGTTGAGCGTAAGTTCCATCGCCTATTGTGCCCTCTATTCATACCTTTCAGAGTTGTATTGAGAGTTAGGTTAGGTTAGGTAGGCGGACTGATAGCATTCACTGGCACACTTAGACCATATTGGTCCATTGTGATACCCATAGTCAGACTACTACCACTGATTGACTACTCCAGTGATAGTGCCGATAATTTCATCCCAAAGGCAAAGGGTGACTGGACCAGATTTGAAAACCAGATAAAAGCGTATTAACTTTGCTTTCACTGGGATTCGAACCGGGGACCCCGCTGCTAACCACGGGCAGGCACTCTACCAACTGCGCCATCCAGTCGTTTGTATTGAGGGTTACATGCACTTATTGCGCGAAGGTGGACGAAATTTATCCAAGTATTCTCTCTAAGCCAGTTTCCTTTAGGAATCTGAGAAAACGAGCTGGTTCATGTGACTTCAGTTCTTCCTCTAATATTAGGTGCTTGCCCAGACTTATAAAAAACTTGTCTAAACTAAACTACTAAACTAAAAGATTTTAGACAAGGCGACGAGCTGTCATGTGATTTCTTTGACACCATGCTGCAGAAGACCGTGCTAGACTCACACGTCAACACAAGAGGCACGATCATCCTAGAAGTGCCTACCTACTGCTAGCATACGCGCATGACATTGACGTGATTGGTGGAACACAGCAAGCCACCAATGAGGCGTTTGCTGGCATCGAGAAAGAAGCGGCTAAAATGGGTTTAGCGGTAAACGAGGGCAAAACTAAGTATATGCTGTCATCGAGAAAGGACGCACAACATCGACAACTTGGCCAAAACGTCACCATAGGCAGCTATAACTTCGAGGTAGTGAAGGACTTCATCTACCTCGGCTCGGAAGTGAACAGTGCGAACAACACCAGTACCGAGGTTAAACGCAGAATTAATCTTGCCAATCGCTGTTTCTTTGGGCTCAAGAGGCAATTGAGTAGTAGAGTCCTCTCTCGAAGGACCGAGCTTACATTATATAACATCTTGATCATCGCTGCCCTGCTCTATGGTGCCGAGGCATGGACAATCTCAAAAGCGGATGAAGAAGCACTTGGTCTTTTCTGCATTCAATCTTTGGTCCTGTCTGCGTGGTTTCTGGAGGAGAAGATTCAACCACGAACTGTACGGGCTGTACAGCGGCATCAGCTAAGTCAGGCGTCTACGGATTCAGCGCCTAAAATGACTGGGCCATGTCGAACGCATGAACAACTCTGCTCCAGCCCCAAGAGTCTTCGACTCCGAACCCGTGAGACAACGCAATAGAGGACGCCCACGGAACCGATGGCTCAACCAGTTGGAGAAGGACCTCGATCAACTTGGAGTGCGCAGTTGGAGACAGCTGGCTAAAGATCGTGCCGGCTGGAGAGGCTTACTGGTTGAGGCCCAGATCCACCCCGGACTGTAGAGCGCCACCAGAAGAAGAAGAAGAAACTAAACTACATAAACTACCTTATTTTTTGTTTTTGTTTTATATCAGCCGTATTAATAAACACGAGATAGCGACGAATTAGCTAACTCGCAATTCCTATTAATAAACGCGTATTAGCATTTACTGACATATTTAAACGAGCGGATAACATAACTCACCGAATTCAAGGAGGAGAAACAGGCCAATCAAATGTTAATTGGAAAGGATACTACTCCATTAATACGCAGGTCGTTTGCGATTACCGTCTTAAAATAATTGATATTCTTGCGCACTGGCGTGGAAGCACTCATGATTCTAGGATATTCAATGAAAGCAGAATAAAAGAAGCAGGTGAATTTCCAGGACGTTTTTTTAGGTGACGGTGGCTATAAATGCACCAACCACCTTTACACACATGTCCTAAATCCATCTTCGTCGGGCGAAGCAAATTATAACTCTGCACATATTTCAACTCGAAATGCTATTAAGAGAATATTTGGCACTTGGAAATCCCGATTTTTACTCACGGGACTCAGAGGGTCACTAGTCACTACATTAGCGGTGCTACATAATTTACCCATTGATTACGATCAACAATTGGGTAATATAATAATAATAATATGGGTGGCGCTACAGCCCGTAGAGGGTCAGAGCCTAGCTTCTCAGCAACCACTCGTGTTGTGCGTGCTATTGTTCTCGCACATGTGGAAGGGACCTACAGTTTAATGCCGACTCCGAACGGCGAATTTGAGAAGCTTTTTCTAGTCAGATGGAGCCGTGAAATATGAAAGGCGGTAAGTTCGGGTATCGAACCTGGCACCCTCTGCGTAGGAGTCGACGCACTAACCCACTACGCCACGGCGAATTGGGTAAGCCTTCTGTATATTCTTTCAACAGCAACCCATTTGCAATATATTCAAAATGCAGATGATGATGACTCAATTGAAAACAACGAAGTAACCAATCCAGAAAGCGAGGAGAACGTTTATAATAACAAACGTTCTCTCCTTAGACAAAACGTTTAAAATACAAAATAACAATAACATTTATTTGACAATTCTTTTAACTTCATGTGTAGTTTTTGAATTTTCTTGAGATGGCATTCTTTTTCAAGAAGAAGATTCTGCTTGCGCGGATCGTGCTCTTCATTCAATTGCTGATGATCTTCCTTCACGCGCCTTTGTTAGCTTGAATATTTCCATCTTCATTTCGTCGTTCTCTAAATTTTAAAAAAAGTATGAAATGCATCGGAAAATGTTTCATCATAACTAACTAACATTGCTCACATTTTTCTTAACATCTCGGACTACCTTCCTTCTTGGCGTAGAACGAGCTGCGTTAACACTTGCTGTAGGCGGCCCATCCGCTAAAGCTGCAGAGTTCTCACAATTGTTGATGTGTTGCTCACGGTCATATAGTTTTTATGAAAATTTGATATTAGTGATTTTGTATAAAAGATTACTAGTCACTACCTTACCCAGTCCAATATTAGCAACTTCTTCCGATTCTATGAAAATTTGCTGAGAGCTCTACAAAGAAACATCAATTAGTTTTCATTGTAAGGTCACGTGAATACCTGTTGTACATCGTTATCAAATGGGTTGCAATCAATTTGGAACTCAATCGGAATGAGTTCCATCAGGTCTGTGCTTTCATTGTCTGGAGGTTATGGGGCTGGCCCACCCCCAGTAGCATTCACTGCTTTCCGATATTCCAATTCTTGCCTTTTAGCTTTCAGTTTCATGCCCCGCCATTGAAACTGCAACTGGGAAACTTGGCGAGACACATTGCTAGCTGCGTTAAATCTGCACAATGAGATACTAATACATTGTTAGGTGTTGCTACTTACAAAGTTAATATGGACTCCCAGCATTATTTTTTGGACTCATTAATGTTGCTGTCGAAGCGTTTGTTCTTAATGCACCCGACATTTTCCGCAACCAGATCCCTCAATAGCGTCTTTAATTATGAAAGAATAATAAAAAGTTACACAGATCTTTATCTGCACATATTCACAATTCCATTAGTACTTAACTTATCAGCCGAGATGCAATTTTCTGTCTGTGTTTTCTTCTCTTGCGTTGGACCTTCCATTTCTATAAGAATGTGCACAAATTTCAATAAGTAACATAAACAAATTTCGCGCACGTCAGTGTCAGCTGGTGGAATATGACAGATGTACTGTTTCGTACAATATGGTGAAGTGTTGCCGTGCAGATAGCTATAAAGAGTAGACAGCTACTAATAAGGACATAAAATATGTTTATTAATAACAGAAGCTATCAAACGAATAAGTTCTCTATCCGTGTGCTAGCTAAAACATATTTTAAAGAGCGGATAGCGTGTTTTTATCAATAGGGCTGTATACATACAGTGGTCGCCGTGGCATAGTGGGTTAGTGCGTCGACTCAGGCACATAGTGCCGTCGCCAATGATGGGAATCACATCTTGATTTCTCAAGAAGATCTCCAGGGTATCTTCCACTCGCTGAAGAAGAAAAAGTCAGTGGGAATCGATGGAATACCGAACATTGTGCTTCGCCATCTTCCCCCCGAAGCGGTCCAAATTTACACAACCTTGTTCAACAATGCGCTGAGTAATGCACATTACCCCACGCACTGGAAAACAGCTGTTGTACAACCCCTAAACGGGACAAAGATAAGTCCATTCCGACAAATCTTCGGTCGATCAGCCTACTTCCCTGCATAAGCAAGGTTTTTGAAAAGATAGTCATTCGAGTTCTGAAGCAATAGGCTGATGAAAAGAAAATCATACCGGCCAACCAGTTCGGATTCCGAGCGGGGCATGATACCATTAATGCCGCGTCAAAACTGGTGTCCGACATACAATGGAATAAAAACAAAAATCAGTGCACGGGTGCCTGCCTGATTGACTTGGAGAAGGCGTTCGACACCGTTTGGTTAGAGGGCCTCTTCCTCAAGCTGGTCAGGCTTGGCATAAGTAAACCATTGCTATACATGGTCTATGACATGATAACAGGTAGAAAGTTCGTTGTGAAAAATGGTGACGTAACTTCCACTACGGTCTTTAACATTAAAAACGGTCTGCAACAGGGGGCCATTGGTTCCCCGATCCTGTTTTCCATATTCACTGCAGATCTTATAGGTTCCATGCCGCACTTAATTGCGTACGCCCACGTCCTGTCTAGAAAAAGCTTCTCAAATTCGCCGTTCGGAGTCGGCATTAAACTGTAGGTCCCTTCCACATGTGCGAGAACAATAGCACACACAACACGAGTGGTTGCTGAGAAGCTAGGCCCTGGCCCTCTACGGGCTGTAACGCTACCAATATTATATTATAGTATACATACAGTACCGAGCAAAAAAATGCAAACGGGTACAACATCAGAAATAATTCTGCGTAGCTTCCTGTACCGATATCCAATCTGGTTCTTCTTTTGAGATGTTTCTTTCCTTTGTGAAAATATTTGATTTTGAGTATCAGTTTGTGATTGGTCTCGTACAGATGTTAAAATCATTTAAATAAGTGGTATAAGACGAAATTTTGGAATACAAATGCTTAAAAAAATACAAAAATCACCAATTTATTAATTTTTTTGAACATAATAAATAAGTAGAATAATATTTAAGGCTTAATATTTCGTTGCAATTTTAGGGCATTGAGTCTACCAGGGAAATCAGTGGGTCCGGTAAGATCTTTTCCCATTCGGACCTTATTCTTTCCCATAACTCATTTCTATTGGATGTCCTCCTCTTCCTTATCTCTCGATCTACAAGGTTCCATCAATTTTCTATGGGTTTGAGATCAGGAGATTGCGGCGGCCATGCTAGAACATCAACATTTTCTCTGTCCAAAAACCCTCGGACTAACCGGCTGGTGTATTTTGGATCATTGTCATGTTGAAATAAACAGCCTTCAGGCATGTTTGACCTTCAATGTGGAAGCATGTGATTTTCTAATATTCCCCGCTACATTTCGGCACTCATTATTTCAACCAACTCCTTGACGAGAGAATAAACCTTAAATAAAGTTTTACTAGAAATCTAACTTGAAGAACCTTTCAGATTGCTTGCTCCACACCATTACAGATCCTCCACCATGTTTGGTGGTTGGAACTTGATGTCTGGGACAATATCTTTGCCCCGGAGGTCTACGAACATAGCGAATACCGTCTGACGAGAAGATATTAAACTTGCTCTCGTCACTCCATAAAACTTTAGCCCATTGCTGGTTCGTCCAATGCATTTGGCGTTTTTGCAAAATCAAGCCGTTTCTTTCTATTTATTGCACTGATGAATGGTTTCTTTGCTGGGCTTCTTGCAAACAGTTCCGACTTCCTCGATCGTCGCCTAACAGTGTGTATGCCTACACTAAGGTCAAGATGTTCATTGACGTAGTCAGTAACTTCAACGGCAGTCTTAAGGGGATCGACTTTGACTTGCTTGACTATTTCACAATCTTGTCGGGGAGTTGTTTTGCGAGGAAGCCCACTACCAACATTTGACATCGCCATCTTCACGCAATCGGGATACAATTCGTGAAAGGGTTGAAGTTGCAACACCAAACTCGAGAGCAATATCCTTCATGAGCCTCCCATGGTTAAAAGCTGCAAAGCTTCTTTGTGTCAAGTAGACAGTTGTTTCTCATTATTATATAGTACAAGTATTTATTATAAGAATAACCTATTTGATAGACCTACCTTAGTAGACATATTTTCTATTTGCATTTTTTGTGCTCGTCCAAAATTTTCGTCTTATACCACTTATTTAAATGATTTTCACATCTGTACGAGACCAGTCACAAACTGATACTCAAAATCAAATTTTTTCACAAAGGAAGGAAGCATTTCAAAAGAAGAACCAGATTGGATACCGGTACAGGAAGCTACGCAGAATTATTTCTGATGTTGTACCCGTTTGTAATTTTTTTGCTCGCTACTGTATGTACATTTTTTTTTTTGATTTTACGAATCAGCTCTTCACACGTATTCATGCACACGGAACTACAAGTCGTATAAAAACGCTGTCCGATGAAATCAAGTGGCAAGGTAGGTACAAGTTGAAAATTCCCTTGCCAATTAATTTCTGCGATCAACCCACTCCGTGGATGATCTGTCGCCACCGTTCCTCCACTTCCTGCTCAGAGTCAATCGAAGTAACCGCCCAGTGTCGACAACTTGATGGGAATTCCATTCGAAAACCTGCTCCTGTGTCCATTTGCCGACTTCAAATCCTCTGCGGAATGCGTTCCCTCCCTCATTACCGAGTGATATAGTGCAGCCATTTCAGTCTCTGATCTCCGGCTGTGAGTGGCTGTAGCTGCAACGTCTAAAAACATCTTTTCTGACCCATTTCCATCGGAAAACTCGCACCAACAGGCATTCCTTAGCCCAACACTGTCCGAACTCACACCGCCGCGCCGCTTACCACACGCTGTCACTCTTCGGCGGCAGCGGCGCGGCGTCGGCGGCCAGCACTTTATATCTGTGCAGAATTATTGTGCACTTAATTAAACTACAACCGATTCGCCCAGCTCGATTCGTAGCCGGCCCAAGGAAAGGCCGCAAATCAGTGCTCCTCCTGCGAAGAGGTTTCCATTGTCTATTGCCTCGCGTTACAAGTCTTCATTAAATTAATACCCGGCGCATGGTACCATCGCCGCTTGCCGAGTCCAAGGGAGTCATGAGAATCGATTTGATGGAATTAGTATCAGAAATTATTGGATTGCCTTGATCTGGTCGTAAATTTGTTGGCCGATCATGTAATGGGCAGAGGAGTTGTATCCACCATCAGCAGCGGCAGCAACAGCAGGAGTTCCGGACGAACAATACTGTCTTGTCTTGTTCCTGGTGGGAGCTGAGAGCTAAGAGCTGAGAGCTGCGACCTGGGAGCTGCAATTTAATGCAATGAACCACTGATGGCGATGTTCCCCGACAGTGGAGTGTTTGCTCAGGCTTGGCGGTTATGCGCGGGATTATAGACAAGCTGTTGGCGGACAAAACAAACTATCGATGATGGGAGGGAGGAGGGGGATTGATGTAATGACTGCAAAGAGGCGCCTACCTTTTCTCAAACAATTTTCAGTAGAAATTGATATTTCTTATAAAATTTTATATCATTATTAGCCTTCGGGCTGGAGGGTGGTGCTCAGGAACCTATATGGGCCTGGATGCGGAACAAGATCGACAAAATCGCAAGTGCTTATCGCAGACAGTGCGGCGTGGCAGCGGGCGGATCTGGGACTAATTGTGAGGATCTCATGCGAAAGCAGTATCATCTGGGGATAAATGCTGATCAGGTGCAGTGGTCCACTTGCCGGAGTGGTTATAATTTGAAAGGTAAATACGCTGAAACAGTTACGCCTTGATGTGGAATGAGTGAGCTAATCCACTTGCCTTGGCCTCGAGACGAAATTTGATCCGCTGGGCGGAACACCATCCGAGCAATGAGGGGCTTGTGCGTATGAGAGATGAACGCCCTGAGTTAATGGAGCGGTAAAGTAAATAATTTCGGCTGAATTTTGTGCAGTCTACTGCCATGCAAGTGAATGGCATAATGGGCCAGCCATCAAACGTTAATCATCCCGGATGTGCACTCCGATACAGGAGCATGCACGTGGTTAATAGAGTGGATGAGGAAGTCCTTTGGATGGTCCAAGAGAAAGGCACTGACATGGATTCTCAATCCAATTTGATTTGATGAACAAGGAAGTTAAATATATAAAGCGCTTAAGACGCTGTTGTCGTAGACGGGATCAAGCTGCCTCCTATTTCTAGCAGATTGTGAAAGAATGAGGCATTTCAACCACGATTGTAGGACTAGTCCTGGACACCCTCGCCATGTAAACCGACGTTACATCATCGATCCAAAGAGTCTTCGATTCGACAGCAGATGGGGTGAAACGAAGATATAGTTTCATCCAAAAATTATTTGTGACCGTGACGTCTACAACTTGGAGTGCACAATGATTGCTCCAGAAGGGCGGTGCCTGCGTCGGTCGGACAGCATCAACAGGTATTTTGGATGTATGTCATCATGGTCAGACACTTTTGAACGAAACCCTCATGCATATATCTTCTGGCATAAAAAACCCCACTTCCAATTGCCCGTGCGAAGGCGAGGCTACCACGGGAGAAATTCGTTGGCAGTAACACACAAGAAAGTGAGTATGTACGCGGAAAGAAGGAGGAGCGGCGGAGGAGCTTATTCATTGCCTATCCAACGGTGGCAGCTCCAGTAAGCAGGAGGCACGCCAAAAAAGGATCCCTCAAAATGTATCTGACATATTCAAAGTTCAGCTCTATAAGGAATTTAATCGCAACTGCGGCGGGTGAGTCCATTTTCTTGGATGTGACTTTGTTGTTCGAGGCAGACTAAGGACTGAGAGACTAATACCACGTTTCCAGCGAACCGAAACCGCGAGGTGCAGATGAACTTTTACTGAAACCGCCGAGTTCGCAGTGGTTTCGCTCTCAATATTCAAGTTATTCGCTCTCAATGTATAATTGCCCGCCAAGACAAATGTCATTCGCAGTCAATTTTTAAATGGCCGCCAGAACCGTTGTCTGTTGGCAGGAAATAATAGTGTGAGAACACCAGCAGATAGAATGAGAAAATGATCACCAAAATAAACTTAAGTTCACTCTGTAGGACTCTCATGGACGCATGAATTCCACGAGGCTGCAACGAGGCTTGCAGACCCTAAAATGTATGGCGGAAGCTGGTAGTTTCGGAGAAAATTAATGAAACATCACGGTTTCGTTTGGTGGAAACGTGGTATAAGATTCTTCACAATCTGCGTCAAGGCTGAATTCACATAGATTTCCGATCATGCTCCCAAAAAGAAAAAGATTATCAAATAATTGCCAAAGGATGTACAATTATTGCCCCAACTTCGGGAGAACCCGGTTCCTTAACCAATGATTAACCAAATCTAGCACACTACGATGAACGTTAGACGCTCCTCAAGGACTCTTGATGTCCAAACCATCCCAGCGACCAATATTATTGTTGTAGTCGTGACAAAAACTGTTTCCGGAGGATTCTATTTGCAATGAACATGTAATTTTGCAATCAAATTTTTAGTAAAAAATACACGATATGGCAGCGATGTATAAGCATTAGCCCGAAAGAGAAGAGCGACAACAAACCACTAGGTACCTTTGGCGAATAATTTCAGTAAGATTTGTGATATGGTGGTACGAAGCTCGAAGGGCATGATTAATAGGCAAGGAAAAAGATCTCAAGCATATTTACACAGAGATGATATTATATAACCGTAATTATTGCCATAAGATTCGATTTTGCGATGGCACATGTAATTTTCTTCGAATGCGATGAATGGTTACGATTAGAACGAAACCAAAGGATCGTTCTGAAAATGAGAAATTTCACATTTTTCGGAACCACATACTCAAAAAAGGATCGGGATAATAAAGTAGGTCTTTCCGGCAGGCTTTGTGCCCATGCGTATATATTGTTGCATATAGGCAAACGACTGAACATGCAACTGAAGGGCGCCGCAGCGAAAAACTAGAGCAGCGCAGAAGGAGTACCGGTCTAGAAGAAGGGAGGAGAAAAAGTTTTTACGCCGGAAGAAAAGGTTTCTCGCAGCCTCCCAGCTCAAGGATATGGAAGAGTCTAGGGACAAGCACTAAATACGGGCCTTCTACAAAAAAGCCAAAAGCCTTTCCGCTGGCTTTAGGAAAGGCACCCAGGCTCTTCGAAATTGTAAGGGTAACCTGCTTATTGACCTGCAGGGAATAGTGGATGTGTTTAAGCAGCACTTCCAACAGCTGCTAAACGGGCCTGACCCGGAGAGAGTGATAGGGAATCAAGAAATCCCAACTCCAGTCGATGAGGTAGACCTCCCACCTAGCTTTGAAGAACTCGGCACAGCCATCAAAAGGCTGAATACAAACAAAGCCAAACAAACATAAGATAATGTATTTTGACACATGTTTGACTTCGAGGCTTATTTGACTCTCACTAAATCCACTCCTAAGATTAAAAAGGAATATAATAAGGAACGTAGTGCGCATTATCACCGGCCACTGCCTTCTCGGCATTCATGCCAGAAGAGTGGAAGTCCCCCACAACGACTACTGCGGAAGCTGTAGAGACGAGGAAGAGGAAGAAAATACGCTTCATCTCCTCGATACTTGTCCAGCCCTTGCAAAACCAGAAAAGATATACTAGGCAACCACTTTTTCAGTAACCTGGAGGAAATTTCGCACAAGACATAGCTAAGCTTATCAGTAAAAATAATTGGCTGTTAATCAGCACGGGAGTGGATTTGTCAAAGTAGGCAACTAGAATACCATTAAGCAGTCTCCAGGCTTACTTTCTTTTCTTTAGTGTAGTCCCTTTGAATTAAAGAGGATCCGGTGTAAGGCACAGGGAGGTGATTTTTGACAAAGGGTCCAACCTGAATCTAAGTGGGCCACACTTGCCTAACCTAACCTAACCTAACCTAACCTAACCTATCATAAGATAATCTGGTTTGTCACAATCATAACCTTACCCCTATGATCTAGTCAGCGACGAGTAGAATTTAAGCATCGTTCGCCCGATCCATAAAAGTGGAGGCTCATTTGACTCCGCGAGGGATGAGTCTCCTTAACAAAACGTCGCAGGGCCCTCGTTCTCAACGTACGTAGTAGGATAGGATAAATGCTCCTCTATCCTCACTAGCGGCCTCGGTAACGACAATACTACGAGGATTGGAAAAGATTCTCTAAATTGAATTATTGTCTGCCCACAACCCATCATAATTGCACTCACTAAACTTTCGGCAGTCGCATTACGTCCATATCGTCCGCATAAACTAGTAATTTATGGACTTTCGCAATATCAAGTCTCTTTCGTTAACTTGCGCGATTTCCAGTCCACTTCACTGCGAACCCAGTTTAACAGTAGCAACAAACGTTGAGACCCTCCTCGAATTAATTGCCCGATTATGGCGCTTTTGCATTATTAGCACAACCATTTGACGAACATAAACCTTCTCAGGCTTCCATGCAAAAATCTGCTTAATTTTCTGACACGTTGTGCGCTTAAATCATCTCCAGTACACATTATCGATTGTATCGTGCCGCGAACCGTGCCAGTATGCATCACGAACCGAGATGTTGGGATATCTTTATTGGCCATTTCTGTTAGCAGGTCTCGATAACGCTGTTCCACGTCTGGCAATCTTGCCGATGCCAAAGTCTTTGGAAGTGTCTCTCAGCTCTGGAATGTACCAAATAGACACACAAGTGGCCACTTAACTGCTTTCTTATCGGAGAAATGTGATATCTGGTTGGAAGACATTAAGACAAATATCAGCGATTTTATGACTTTCTTCGGGTAAGAGTGTTTGCTTATCGAAATGGTTTGGACGATTAAGATGTAGTAATGCATAATTTATCAAATTGATTGGTCTGGGTTGTGCTTTGTTATAAGGCTTCCTTCGGAGCGGTCTTCGCAAGGTACCTTGCTACTGTCGGGAACAGATGACAGCAAGGTTGTTCGCTTATAGCAGATGTTTGTGTTAATTTATTCGCAATAACACTTAGTGACGTTCTCAAAACCGTGAGAACAGGCGACCAAATTTAAGCTCTTTTGAAACTAAGGTCACTAAAGGCCTTCGCTAATTTTCTCCTAAAAACCATCTATGAGTTGATTGAGATGAGGATTTTTTTGAAGAAAAGCTTAACTCTTCGATGGTAGCTTCAAGCGATGACGCTATGGTCGCACCATCTGCTCCTTTGTACGGAACTACAGTCCAATTCGAACCTCAGCTTCAACTAACAAGACTGTCATCAAGAAAGGACACTTCTTGGACAGAGCGTCACAATGGGCAGCTGTAACTTCGAGGAAGTCAAGGACTTCGTCTACCTCGGCTCCGCAGTAAATAGTACGAACAACATCAGTACCGAGATCAAACGCAGAGTAACTCTTGCCAACCGCTGTTTCTATGGGCTTAAGAGGCAATTGATTAGTAGAGCCATCTCTCGAAGGACCAAGACCTTGATCATCCCAGTCCTGCTGTACGGCGCGGAGGCATGGACAATCTCAAAAGCGGATGAGGAAGTTCTTGGTATCTTCGAGAGAAAAGCTCTGCGTGCGATCTTTGGTCCCGTTGACGGTTTCTGGAGGAGAAGATTTAACCACGAGCTGTACGGGCTGTACAGCGACATGAGTCTAGTCAGGCGTCTTCGGATCCAACGCCTAAGATGGCTAGGCCATGTAGAGGGTATGGACAACTCAGTTTGGCCCGAAGAGTCTTCGACCCGTGGGACAACGCAACAGAGGACGCGTTGTCCCACGGGTTGAGGTCCTTCTCCACCCCGCGTTTAAGGTGGCGCACCCAGGTGGAGAAGGACTTCAACCAACTTGGCGTGCGACACTGGAAACAGTTAGCCAGAGACCGTGCTAGCTGGAGAGGCTTGTTGGTTGATGCCCAGTTCCACCGCGGACTGTAGCGGCAAATAAAGAAGAAGAAAGAGTAGTATTTTGTGAATAACAGTCAAAAAGTCACTCAAATTCATCGACAGGCAAGGGTTGTTGTTGGCCATCTTTATGAGCCATCTTTTGGAGTACTACTCCATTTCTGCATGGAAGATGTCTAGAGGAGTTATGATGTCGGTAACAGTTCTCTCCTGCTGTTACATTGTATGTGAATGTTGGTATGTACAGCCGAACTTCGATAACTCAAATATTTGATAACTCGAATGATACTGGTTGGCAATAGCGCTAGGCAATAGCGCAAGACGAAAATTTGCATCTAATTTGACTTCAATAACTCGAACAGATTATTTAGCGTCACCTTCGACAAGTCCAATTCTGAAGAGAACTTTAAAAATTCAAGTTCATTTTAAAAGGAATCGCTTTCGAGGCACAACATTTGTATGTTCCTTTGACTTGATATAGACAAAATCGTGGTTTGGGTGAATATTAGGAGCAGGAGAAGAGGATGACGCGACGCGGCTTTGGCGAATTGATTCTAATCGGTGGAAGAGGATGAAATTCATTTGATTTTCAGAACTGAAATGAGGAAGAAATTCATTCAACTGCAGATGAAATTTGAAGCTTGAAAAATTACCAGCAAGGTTGTGGTATGATCATTTTCTGCAGGTGGAAGACGATACTGTTACTTAGGAATTTCCCACAAATGAAGAAACTTTTAAGACTATATACAGTACCTCACAAAATTGAGCATACACTCACAGCTTAAGCATATTTTTATCTTTTTCGCCTTACAAAAAGGAGTTAATTAATAAAACTTAAATGCAGTTCGAATTGCCATATTTCAATTGATAAAATCCATAAACAAAAATATGAAAATTAAAAAAAAAACTTGGAATTTCTAAGCAAAATAAAAAAGGCACTTCATTTTAACACATAAAACTGAGCATACACTTAAAGTAAATTCGAGTTATGACTAAAACGCAAAACAAGAACAGTTACAAATAAAATTTCACCTCCTTCAGCATCTATGACAGCTTGTAACCGCCGTGGCATGGATTATACCAGTTTTTCAGTAAAAGATGGCTGAATCCCTTCTCAAGCTGCCTGAAATTTAGCTTTTAGCTCCTGCTTATTGGAGCAGGTGCTTTCTTTAACCCGCACTTTTATTTCGTGCCATAGATGTTTAGTAGGGTTAAGATCCGGCGGGGGTGTGGGGTGTTTTTAGCTGCTTTGGAGCGTTATAATGCAACCATTCGCGTACTAAATAAGATAGTGTGCTTCGGCTCATTATCTTGTTGGAAGTACAAAATCGAATGTAATCCTAATTTTACTGCGGAATTTCGTAAATTTCGTTTTAAAATATTCAAATACCAAATTTTGTCCATAGTATTTTCTATAAATTCGAACCTTCCACAGCCATTTGAAGCCATACAACCCCACAACAGCATAGAGCCCCCCCCCCCCCCCCGTGTTTTTTGGTTGACCTTATATTTTAAGCTTTGAGAGCTGTATTTGGTTCCCTCCAAACAATTTGTTTGCCATCAGACCCAAATAAATTTATTTTTGTTTCATCATTTACATATTGTCTAGCAAACTCCAATCTTTTCTTCTTATTAACTAGGGAAATGCACGGCTTTCTTCGGGGGATCCTACCATTTAAATTATTCTTTCTCAAGACTCTGCGAACGGTTTCCACTGAAAGAGGCTTATTAATTACGGATGACACCTCAGCCGTCAACTTTGGAACGCTAGATTTTGGATTGGACTTGGGGAAGGGTATCAGCTGTTCTACAGCTGTTCTCAAGAGCTCACAAGTATTCACAGACAGGGGACAAAAAGCGTATAAAAAACGCTGTCAGATGAAATCAAGGGGCAAGGAAGGGAGAAGTTGGATGTCTCTATTATAGGTTATCTCTGCTGGCAACCTTCCCATCTAAGGTGTGGTACCACCACCGGTTTCTTCAGGAATATCGGAAAAGAAATGACTACTTAACCATTCCATGTTATCAACCTCGAATCTATACCCGTTCTTGAAATTATTTCTTGTGTCCCCGAAAGGACATGTTCGGCTTGTGAACAAAAGAATTTCTTCAACATAGGAAAACTTACTGTTTGTATAAATTCGACCGCACTAAATAAAAAACACTGTTTTTAACCAACGTTATAAAAAGAAGTAATTTATTTTATTCACTGCAATCGCATTTATGCTGTTTGCTTTACATTTGTTGTGTTTATATTGATTGATGACAGTTTGAGACATTTGTGGGGCGTTGTTGTGGGTGGGTAAGTTACATCTGATGCCTTGAGGGATCGCTGACGCAACAGGACATGAGTTATAATTCTTTGTTTTTCGCGTTGGTATGTTTAAAAATGTAATAATGCATATATACCCACCTTTACCTGACTTTGCACTCACCCTTAAACGTCAAGAACCCTAGTTTACAAACGTCAACTGAAGGGAGAGCCACTACTTTGAGGCAATTTTTTATTCACACCAAACTCAGTATTTCCTCGAACATACTCGACTCATATGTTCTTACTTGGAGTGTTTTCTCACTTTTTATTCACACCACCCAATGTCAGATTGAATACAGACAACGCTTACCAAACAAATCTGGTCCAGTCTCGACCCTATAAGAACTGATCATTTTTTTGCAGAAGCTGTCTAGATGAAGAGAAGGAAGGAGAGGAAAAAAAGTAACACCTACTTTACCACTGCCCTGAACTCGCCTAAGCTAGGAAACTCCAACGACTCTAGGCTCTAACCTCTTTGATAACCTATGCGATCTGAGAGAAACACTTATCAAATCGCTACTGTATTTCACTGACAAATCTGGCTGGCTGTCCTACTAATCACGTCGCCCCAAGCACTCCCTAGTTAAAGCTCATGTGGGAGTACAACGGGCCTGCTTAAGCCTAAGTGCACCAAAGCCACTTAGTACCTACCTAGGGCAAGGAAAGGTGTCAACCAGCTCAATATTTGCATGTCGTACGTTTTCGGATCCAATTTGGACATTGTTGGAAATGTAGTCAAATTAACAACACCTTGCTCGATATCCCCTAACTCGAACCAAAGCTAGGAATAATATAAGACCAAGTATACTCCCTTGGGGAACTCAGGATTCATCATTCATGACCATCACCGTGATCTCTGTCTGAAACGCTTTAATAGCAAAGGATATACCCAACCCTCTTCAAGTCATATCTGAAGGGAAAGCTGGTTGAGAATTCTTCTCGATGATCGATGGACGCATTAAGGGTTCGGTGTGTCTAAATTTTTAATTAGACTCCTCGTTCATCTTCTTCTTTATTTGCCGCTACAGTCCGGGTGGACCTTGTCCTCAAGAAGCAACCCTCTTCCACTGAACGATCTCTAGTTACATATCTCCAGTGCCGCACGACGAATCTGTTCGGGTCTTTTCCCACCCGGGTTCTTATATAATGTCAAGTCAGCTTGGTCCTCCTGGAGATGAGTCTATTAAAAAAACTCTGTCTCTGTCTCTGCGTTTGATCTTGGTACAGATGTTGTGCGTACTAATTAGTGCGGAGCCGAGGTAGATGAACTACCGGCGTTATATAACTCGTATCTATGCACACTGTATAGCTATTTCTTCCCGATGGAAAACTGAGAACAGAGCTATGGGCTGAGAGAAGGACAAGATCAGTGGTAATCCGAACTAGCCCCAGATCGTGCTCTAAAACCATGGTCAGAGCGATGTCGATGTGAATCAGAGTCAGACCAAAAGCTGACCAGAGCCTGTCTAGACCCAGGTCAGAGACAACCTTAAAGACAGTGTAGAATCAGCCCCAAGACTACATCAAAACCTCATATTCTGCCAAATATGCGACATAGTGAAGACTAACTTCTTCTTTTTCCTCAGAGTTAGAATCAGACTCAACCACCATAATTCCCTAGTTCAAAGCCAGGATCAGCCCCAATCCAAGACCTATCTAGTGTCAGCCCAGATAGAGTCCACAGAGCCTGGCAGGTTCAAGTTAAAGTATAAGCCAGGCTCAAGTCAAGACCTTCTTCGGCAAGGTTGTATATACGGCTTATGAGCAAGGACAGAGACATCTCAGAAACACGACAGAGCCTGCCAGGTTCGAGTTCAAGTATAAGCCAGACTTAAGTCAAAACTAGCCCTAAGCCGCCAGCCTAAAATATACCAAGAGTCAGATCATAAAACAAAATCAGGCCTCGAAGTGGAGTTAAGGCTGAAGCCCGCCTCAGAAAGTAATGCTTAACTCCTCATCGGAACTGGATCTCAACCAACAAGTTTCCCACTCTAACTCCAAGCTAACATAAGAGATAGTCTACAGCCAAGCCAAAGGCAGTCTGCGGCAGAGCCAAACTAAACCAGTCCAGTGACATTTTAGAACCAGCTCAGTACCAAGCCAGAGCCTAACCAAAGCGATTCCAGTCCAAAGCTAAAGCGAGTGGTTACCAACCATATACCACCCAGAACCAATCCAGTATCAGCACAGAGCAAGCCATGAGCCAAGCCAAAGCGTGGTTTTTAACAATCCCTATCAAGCGGCTCAACAAAGCCAAACCCAAAATCAGGTCGCGAACTGGAGTCAAAGACGTAGCTCAGCTGATGTTTTGAGGTGATCCTTACTCTTTGTTGTGCTTGATCTGGGCCTCAGACTTCCTTGACCTAGAGCCAGACTGCTTGGCTTCAGGTAGGCATACAAAGCAACAGAAAATGTCCTCCTTTACTTACGATGTTAAGGAGGCTTATTCATAATCGCATTTAATAACTATTACTCGAGGTAATACTTTCAATATTCTTCTTGGATCAGCATAGCGCCTTGAATCCTTTCCAAACTCGCTTTTGGCTTGCCTTACGAGATCCAGAAAATTTCGATTAAGCGTAAGCGACAACGTTGTCCCGCATAATCGGCTTAGCAGGACCCCTAAAATGTCCCTTTCTTCCTCTTTGATGGCTAATCGAGCAATGCCAACACACATCGCTCGCATGTATGCTCGACGGATGCACACCGGCTCTAACAAATTCGGGTGTGCTCAGACGTTCAATGTCCTAGCTCCTGTTAGTTGGCTGGTGCATTTGATCATTTGATATTTGCCGAATGTAGTGGGTCACCAAAGACTGGTTGATCTCGTTGGCGGTTCAATCATCTGGAGAACTGGGTCTACTTCCTGCCTGTTGTGTGTGGTTCTGCCAGAATGCTCTCTAGGAAGCCTCTCGAAATTCTTGACCACGGTTTCGACTCCAAGCGACTCCAAGAGAGAGTTCAGCCGCACTCTGTCCAACTACATACTTCGGTGTTTGTGTAAATCGATAGCCAATTTGGGTAAAACCCGGCATCCTGTGGCGAATGAAAGTCGCGAATTTTGTTAAAAAAAATTGGAAACATTTTTTCATTAAAAAAAATGAGTTATCACCTCACTTAGTCAAAAGATAGTGGATAAAGTGTCCGTGCAGCACTCTCCAACGATTTATGATCCCCCATCCATCACGTAAAGTAACCCGCGCACAATTAAGGTCACAGGGAGGCGCCAATTCGAAAGGAACCCAAGGATAAGTGCTCCCTGGCCTCCGTTCGCACGCACACACACGACAATCCATCATATCTCGGTCAATTAACCCGAATTCCTTGATGGTCCCTTCCACCGAAAATCACTCAGAGCAGCAAGTCCATCAGTCCAAAGTCGCCCCTAATTAACGTAATCTCATCCTCCTCGACAGCGCAAGTGGGTCATCGACCGCGCCGTCTTGTCGGGACAAGGGACAATTCATCTTGCGTCCTCGCTCATGTTCATCCATCTGGGTCATCATCCTTCGCACACGATCCACGACCGCGACACACTCACTCACTCGCACTCGCTACACGCCAAGTCCATTAAAAAAGGTGAAAGGACTCAGCGGCCGGCTCGTGTATCCGCCCTGTGAAAAAGTGTGTTAACGACTCGAAATATTCGGCAGACACCATGTGGCCATAAGTGATTTTGATTTCCGTTTCCCCCCGCGCGCCGGGCACCGAATCAGGTTGCATTAAGCGTTCAATCCCCGGTTTGTGGGTCACGGTGAAAAGCGATCTCCATCAATGGCCTCGGCTTAAGTTCGGCTGTTTTTTCGCGTTTTGTTTGGTTTGCGCGCAGCCAGCCCGCGGACCGATTCAGGGATTTCGCTACAGATTCCATTGTGCGGCAGCATGGCGACACACAGACTCGCGAGGCTTGGCGCATGCCATTGGCGCTGTCATTGTCCGCGGCAAGACTCAAAGCCGCCCATTATTAGTTCAACACATTCTTACGGGTAATTCAGCGATGATAATTGAAATGTTCTACCTCCAGGCTTCCCGGTAACCGTTGGCAAGAGGAAAGAGGCAGGTGGAGGTCTGGGTGGAGAAAAAGTGATTTCGTATGGGGATTAGTTGGTGTTGCGACGGCCATTCTCGGATTGTCGGTGTGGAATGTAGGTTTGTGTTATCTTCTCGTAATGACAATGGAAATGACTTCAATTGAAGGCATTTCCCGGCTATCGAGTGCACATCCTCTGTTTGGATTGAGGTTGAGCTCTCAGTCTTAACATGACACGTCGAGTGTGTTGGTTGCTGGCTGGAGTGCATAGAAAGGGCTTCTTCTTCGTCGTCTTTGTCGTCGCTTCAAGATGACGAGACCCTTTGGAATGCTTCCAGATGTTTTCACTTTTTCAAGTGCTTGTGTGTCGTCGGTTTGTCGGATTGTGCGGTGAACGACAGATACAACAGGTTGCAGAGAGACGCTCTGCCACTTCAGGTTGTAATAAGTATTGTTTTTCGGGAGGGCGACTTTGATTGACCCGATGGGAGATGATTCTTGTTTGGCCGACACTCGAGATGTAATTTAGAATAATTACAGACTCCCGATGGGAGCGAGATTGGTCGAGTGAGGGTTTGTGGGTCAAGAAGTCTGTCATTGTCATTCTTTGGCAATGAAAGTGAATTTCTGAATGAAAGGCTTTTGCCGACTGAGTGGGAGGGGGTTCCTGAATCTCTTCTAATGAAGCCATCATTCACCAAATGACGGAGGTGATAAGGACAAGTGTGTGTTTTTCGGGGCAGGGGATATTCGTGGGAATCTGGAGGAAAAAGAAAGTGTAATAGGACGTGGGAGACCTACAAGCTGAGTTGGGGGAGGGATTTTGACGAGAACATCTCTAAGAAAGCGACGCAGGAGTCACTTGTTGGCTCTGATGATGGATGTGGGCACGATACGATTTGAAAATGGGCCATAAATTCATTACGCCCACAATTAAAAGCATACCATTCGCCATATGGCGTGATACAACCCTAAGCTAGTCTAGCAACGCTTACATTCTTAAACCCAAGGTTAAGTTAGGTAAGGAGCGATGGCTCACCCTCAGGTAAACCTATTGGCTTCATATGACTGCAGCGCTTGAGGACATCCTCTCCCTCCCTTCTCTAGACTAGTTCTGCAGTACCGGTGTAGCGTCCTCGGCCATGAGCCACAGGCAGGCGAGACATTTGTAGGAGAAAACATACGGGCACGCAGAACATAGCATAAACCTTCCACTAACCTTGGCTCCGAAAATAAGGTTTCCACAAACGACTTCCGGACCGGGAATAATAGAATATGGAAGGAGTGACGACAGCAGAGGGGGAAATCGCCCTAAACACCGATGCCAGGGGCAGGAATCTTATGTGACCTCTTCTCTGACACTAAGGGGCGACTGAAGAGTCTTTCAAGCTGAGGATGCTGCCCTAAATGAAGCGGCCCTCGCGCTGAAAAACCAAGATGTTACCGGCGGATCGATCACCATATTTTTTGATAGCCAAGCGACAATAAAAGCCATAGCAGCAGACATTCTGACATCGAAGGTGGTTGGACCCTACAAATAAAGCGTCAAAGAGGTATTCCTTGGAGAATTCGGTGACCCTCTGTTGGGTGCCGGAACCTACTGGAATCCAAGGTTACGAAAGGGCGGACAGTTCCACGAAGAAGGGCTCGGAGCTGGGAGGATCTCTGACACTCCTTTACGCGTATACGCCACTCAGCTCCATAAATTAAAAGCAAGTATACGAGGCTGCGGATAGAGCCAGTACTCCCTGGCACAACCTGAACGCTGCATCCACAGGAAGGACCGTATGGCCGCAGCTGAATAAGAAGAGATCAACATCATTGATCGGCTTTATTTGCAGGGAGGAGGATACCATACCGGGCACAGTACCATAGGTACACTGTGTGGTGTAAAGTGTCGTCTACGTCGGCAGACAAATGCATCGCTTGCATTTTTACGCCGTGTGCACATCGGGTTGCGCACTGACTGTGTGATAAGTGAATTCCGTCGCCTGTGCTACGAGGCGACGCTTTGAGGCACCTCTCCCCGTTTTCGAGAGTGATTAACGTTTTGACTGTCAACGAAGTAGTTTGATAAACCCACACAACACATGCGATACGACTGAACATACCACATACGACGACTTTTGCAGAAGACCATGTCACGACTTTTACAGAAGCTCCACAAGACACGAGGAAGAAATACAATCTTTCTAACATCTGCTCTGAGAATGCCCAGCTCTAGCAATGAAATGAAGGAATTTTATAGGAGAACACTTCTTCAAGGAACTAGAAGTTCTCCAACGTAAGACAATGTCAATTATATCCAAGGGCGAATAGAGATATTGGAGAAAAACTTCAAGGCTACGATGAAATCAAGGAAAATTATCTCGAATACCGTACTGAACTACTGGACGGCCTAGATAAGGTGACTCAAACGGGAGCTTCGGTAAGTTCAGTGCATGTTAAAAGTAATGCCCAAGAGTTACGTCTACCAAAAATTAATATTCCAACTTTTGCTGGAAATTATGAGGAATGGAAGTCATTCAGTGATCTTTTTGAATCATTAATTCATAGAAATAATTCACTGTCAGAGATTCAAAAATTGCATTATTTAAAATCGAGTGTCCAGGGCGAAGCTGAACGACTTCTTCAGCATCGTAAAGTAGGCGAAGGGAATTATGATCAAGCATGGAATCTTTTGACATCTCGCTACGACCACAAGCGAATACTGGTCAACACGCAATTCAAAATTTTCTTTGGTCAACCTGTTTTAAGCCAAGAAACTTCAAGTGGATTAAAGAGCTTATTGGATACGTCCACGGAATGTCGTCATTCGCTATCTAATTTGGATCTTCCTGTCCAACATTGGGATGCAATATTCGTTTACTGCATTCTCCAGAAACTTCCGCCAATGACACAACAATTGTGGGAGGAAAAATTAGGAGTTCGAAAGGATTTACCAACTTTCAAGGAATTATCTGAATTCTTAGAAGCGCGTTTTCGTACTTTGGAAGTTGTCGATCAACAGCCAAAGATAATTAACAAAAAAATAGTAAAATCGAACAGTTTTCACATAAACTCACAAGACACAAATAGATACGTTTTGTTTAAAGGATCCCATTCACTTCGTGCATGCAAGAAGTTCCTAAAAATGGATGTCGTGGCACGGAAAAATATAATAGGCAAGATAGGTGTGTGCGAAAATTGTTTGGTATACAGCCATTTAACCCAACAAAGCCCCAGCCATTCGCGCTGCTATTTTTGTCAGCGGACACACCATTCTCTCATGCACTGGAACCCCCGTACTTCACACGCAAATCAATTTTCATATACAGGTACTAACACTAATTCTCCAACTGCTCAACGCACAATAACCCTACACGACACAACCCAAAATACTCACACACAATTTAACCCCTCACAATCTTCAACAACACCCAACACACAACACAGAAATGAATCGACACACGCATACCAATCAACCACAGTAAACCCAGATGCTTTAGCTTTCCACCCACGCTCTAATCAATCAGGAAATCACTTAAATTCATTTTACACTCATCACAATACAAATACACAAGTTTTGTTAGCTACAGCTGTGGTACGAGTAAAAGCAGCTTCAGGTGAGAAGTTTGATCTAAGGGCGCTGATTGATCTTGGGTCAGAAGCTTCTTTCATTACCGGTTCAGCGGTTCAGTTGCGAAAGCTTAAGAGTAAGCGCACAGATTCACATACAAATCTGGCTTGTTTTAGAATTACAGTAAGTCTCACGGTAGCTTAATTCTCCTAAGCGTGGGCACAATTGACCCAACACGTTGTTCTAAGAGAGCAGGCCAACACGTCTTCCTCTTCTTCTGGTAGCGCTACAATCCGGAGTGGACCTGGGACTCAACCAACAAGCCTCTCCAGCTGACACGATCTTTAGCCAGCTGTCTCCAACTGCGTACGCCAAGTTGATTGAGGTCCTTCTTCAACTGTGTGCGCTATTGGTTCCGAAAGAGTCCTCTATTGCGTTGTCCCACTGGTTTGGAGTCGAAGACTCTTCCGGCTGGAGCAGTGTTGTCCATGCGCTCTAGATGGCCTAGTCATCGTAGACGTTGAATCCGTAGACTCCCGGCTAGGTTCATGATGCTGTACAGCCCGTATAATGCGTCAACGCAACAAACATTGAACGCAGAACATTCTTCTCGAAAAGACCAAGGGATTCTTTATCCGCTCTTGAGATTGTCCATGCCTCCTCACCATAGAACAGGACATAGATGATCAAGATGTTGTATAATGTTAGCTTGGTTCTTTGAGAGAGGGCTCTTCTACTCAATTGCCTCTTGAGCCCATAGAAACAGCGGTTGCCAAGAGTTACTCTGCGTTTGATCTCGGTACTGATGTTGTTCGTACTATTTACTTGCGAGCCGAGGTAGACGAAGTCCTTCACTACCTCGAAGTTGGAGCTGCCCAGTGTGACGCTTTGTCCACGACGTCGGTGTTGTGCGTCCCCTCTCGATGACAGCATATACTTCTTTTTGCCCTCATTCACCGCAAGACCCATTTTAGCCGCTTCCGTCTAAATGCCAGCAAACGCCTCATTGATGGCTCGCTGTGTTCTGCCAATCACGTCAATGTCATCCGCATATGCTTACAGTTGTAAGGACTTCTGTAAGATCGTGCCCCTAATGTTGGCGTGTGAGTTTAGCACGATCTTCTCCAGGATTATGTTTAAGAAATCACATGACAGCGCGTTGCCTTGTCTAAGACATTTTAGACATTGGAGGTCTCGGTGAGTTCGTTACCGACCTTGATGGAGCAGTGAGACTTCTCCAACGTCATCCTGCATAACTTGACAAGTTTGGCAGGAATGTCAAAACTAGACAAGGCTTTGTATAGCTCGTCCCTATGCACGGTCTTGACAAAAAGTGGTGGGTGTCGATCTGCATTTCTTGTGTCTTTTCCAGGATCTGTGGTAGTGTGAAAATCTGATCGATGGTGGACTCCCCTGGCCTGAAGCCACACTGATATGGACCTATCAGGCTTTGTATAAATGGCTTCAGGCGAGTACACAAAACGGCAGAGAAGATCTTGTATGCGATGTTCAGGAGACTTATCTCTCTATAGTTGGCGCAGTCAAAGGGGTCTCCTTTCTTGTGGATCGATACTGAGTTCCACCCGTCGGGCATAATTTCCTCCGACCATATCTTGCAGATGAGCTGGTGCATGTACCTTACCAGCTCATCTCCAGCTGCCTTAAAGAGTTTTGCAGACAGTCGGGACCAGCTGCTTTCTTCGATACCAGCTTCATCTCAATATCGCTTTATTGACTTCATCTACGTCGGGGGACGGAATTATCTTCTATTATCGTCCATTGTGTGAAGTGGAACATATGCCGTCAGAGCCAATTCACCTACCTACCTACCTGTGCCAAACCTTAGCTAGTTTGTCAGCTGCTTCCCTAGATTCCCATGTGTCCCACTAAAAAGCCTGCCTTGTTACTACAGACATCCTCAGACTGTCGTTTGCAGTACCGTCGACTTTAAGCCTTACCTGACTTTGTGAATAGATATTAATGCGAGCGATACATTTCAGGATCTCCGCTGCTTTGTGAATGGCCACCAGCTTCCCGTGAAAGATGCTGCTTCTTTCGTTTTGTCTGTAGAAGCTCATGATATCTTGCGATGCATCGTATACCCGAGAAAAGGCCCCGGAATGCTGTTTTGAGCCGTCTGTGTATTCTTTACTGTCGGAATTATTATAGTAAATTTACGGTCGAAGGAGGTAATCGCCGGTATTAATAGTGCGCAATATTTAATTTATAAATTTAGACCCCTTTAGTCGTAGTACCGATTTGGCCGCAACGTCTTAAGCTAAGCCTTAGGCTAATGGGAAGTAGGTATAAAATCATGTTCAGTGATGTTTAGTAGAATATTAGAGGCGAACTTCTTCCACGAGTAGACCAACAAACATACCCTTTCGCGTTCCAAAGACGATTGTCAACTGATGTCCTCTCTGGTTCACTCGGTCTTTGACCACCCTCTCTTTCAGTCAAGATGGTAGTTTTTGTTGCTGGTTGAGTCGATTGAGAAAAGGGATCATTTTTATTCCTCGTGCAATATCGATGGTATTCAACAAGACATTGTTTTTAGTACTACCTTTCAAGCTTTGCCTCTGTTCCTCATACACACTTTCCGCTGTTTTCAAGTTGTTTTCTAGCACAGACAATCTACCAGACAAATAATTTGCCGTTCTAGTACTTGATCCTCTTTTGCTGAAATTGGATATATCTTTCTCCAACTGGCCAAGTATTCTGCACAATCTCTTCGCAGCCTTGGACATCTTGGGTACGTATGTATATATATATATATCTCTACCACACACAACTAACTACAGTGCACTTACTTTACAGATGATGGCTAGTCCTCGAGAAGAACACACTCGTTGATGAAAGTAGCACACTTGATGTCCAGATGATTCTCAGCTTCGTGATGAACGGCAGTGGTTAATCAGCACAATCGGTTATAAATTTAATATAGGTTTAATATTATCTTCATCATTGTCTCTCACACATGTAAGCTATGTTATTTTCTTTGTTGTAAGTTTAGGTACATGTACGTATATGTATATCCGGCTCGAAGGACCAAATGTTCGGGATGTAAACAAAGGAATCTTTTCTAAAGCTTAAACAAAGAATAAAAGAAACTGAAAAATAAAATACACTGTTTCTTCAAACGTTACAACCGAAGTAGTGTTTTTATTTTTATTCACTGCTATCTCCTTTATATTGGTAGTTTTAAAAAATGTTAAAAAATGTTTGTTTACATTTTTCTTGTTGACATTTGTTGTTTTTTGTTCTTGTGGAGCATTGTTGCGTGTAGTACATGTTTGATTTATTCATCGTCGAACAGCCTCAGTGAACATATTTTTGAGTTTAAGTCTCATCCTCTTATGAAGATCAAGGCCCCGGAAGTTCTCTATCCACATGAGATTGTTTTCCCTTGTGAATCAGTCTCTATCCCAAGACAACCCCCACTTCAGTGTGATCATTATCTTTCAAGGAGCAGGTAGTTATTGCGTCTTGCCATCTTATTATACATTCATCATAGATGATGCATCATTTTTCATTTCACTTGTACGCGTGACTTATGTTTTGTTTCGAAGCGGGGACGAGGGAAACCCAATTAAGTGCTGCGGTACCAAGGAACTTGTCGTTCTGTGATCAATTGCAGTGAAAATGAATATTCCCACCGTGGGAGGTCAATCCACTTTCTAGACCCGATCGCATCGCCTACCTCAATGCCCAATGCATTGCTGGATGGATGGGAAAATTAACGCCTTGCAACTGAGCTCCGACTAATGACAGAATGAATGGAGGCATCCAATGCAGGTGAGATAAGTGTTTCTTGGAAGCAGAGGAGCTAATGAGCTTTTCCACGAAGTAGATAGGTTAGGCTGGAGTAGCTTAAGAATGCACTTAGATCGGATTGGGACCATTGTGGTGGCAGACCAATTGATTTGGAAGTTAAGCCAGCTACCATCTTGAGCGGTCGATTTCGCAAAGGTTACAATCGTGTGCTGTCGTTCAGGGTGCCGAGGTTTCGTACCGGTAGAAATTCCGGCAAAAGAGGGCTCTGAAACTTGGGAATCTGAAGCCATACTTTGCGCATTTACACCACTAAACTTCTTACAGGAAAAAATAGAGGGATGAAGCCATTGACCAAGAATCTAATTTGCAACTGAATCTAGAAACCTGTGCAACGGCGAGTGCCCTACGGCCGATGGTAAGAGTATTGACTTCTTACTTCTCAATCCAAAGGGTCTGAGTCCAAGCAATCGCTGTTTTCCGTTGTTGTGGGTCCCGGGAACTCTGCATCTAGGTATTATGGCAAGGCTGTCTTACGCCCGCCATGACTGCCTCTTCGCACCAAATATTTGGTCTTACTCTCTTCTTGGAAACAGGAAGATTTGATTAGAAAGAAACACAAAACTTTCCTTTCGATGTTTTTAAATATGGTCTTTATTCAATGATCTCCACTACAAGACTGACTTCCAAAAATAATATGCAAAGTTTCTCTTAGCATTCTAATCAAAAATAACAGAACTTAATTTTACACAGCACAAAGCCAAATCAAGCCAAGTCAAGCGAAAGAAAGAGATGGAGATAGATATTGACACAGATCACATGATTACAATCTTTGCTTTTGTTGCGTTAAAATTTGGTAGACTGTACCTGCAGTAAACATCACGTGTTTTGTTTTCCTTGTTGCTAGATGGTATTGTGTTTCTTAGGAGGGAGGCAGGGGAGTGGGGATGTAAGTGCAAAGCAGTGTGTTGCACGTCACTATTGATGTTCATGCGCACCATGTGAGAGAGTCGGTATTCTCCTCGGAGTATGTACACCCAAATCAACCTTCACCATCCCCGCAGACAGGAGCATATAGCCGATGGAAAAATTGTCTTTCGAAGTGTTGTGTAAAATACTATTTTAGTCGTCCGGGTTAGCTGTTTTTGCTTCGAACAGCCGAAGTAACATAGGATGTCACGGCCGGCGTCGACTCTGGTTCAGATTTCTAACTAAGATGTCATTTGTTGACTTCACGTGTGCCCCGAAGTCGATAAACCTCTGAACTATCTTGAAATTGTCGATCGAGGCTTTATGCCAGCGAGTGACGGACCAATTTTTGCTTGATAACATACCTATGCTTCGCCATTTCCGCATCTGCTGAAATCCAACGCTTGAACTGACTCCTTAAAAATGCAGTTCCGAGTTTATAGCTCCTAAAAAAATTGCGTGAAAGCACACCTCCATCACGAAAATTTGTGCGAGTTCAACTCCTTGAACCGAAATTCACGGTGTGTTTATCCAACTCAACCGGATCACTTTTTCCGAAATGCCGAATTTAGTCGAATCGAATAGTTTCTTCCTTGATGTTGCATTGGCTTGAAAATATATAAGAATATAGAATTAATGCCCTGCTTCAATCTGGATGCACGCTCTCTACTGGCAGCCTTTACTGGGCACTGTGCCATTTGTACTCACGCACAATACCTCGCCATCAATCACTGCGACTCTTGCATGATAAATAGGTACGTCAACAAACAGAATTATCGAATTTGGGACAGTAACAATCAGCATAAGATCCAAGAGCGGCCAATCTCTCAAGTCACTGTTTGGTTCGAATTTCGGGCTGTCGGTGTCATCGGTTCACATCTCTTTACCGGGCCATCACCGTCACCGGCGAGAGCTACTGGGCAACTTGTTTTTTGCTGGAATTAAATGATTTTGAACAATGCGATGGTGTACAACGCAATGTGGTCTCAACAGGCCGGCGTATCGTGACACAAAGCTCACGAAAAAAAAGGATCTTTCGAAGATAGGTCTGGCTGCGTGTAAAAATGCTAATCTGACGGATGGATTATGCTCTAGTTTAGCCGGGACTGTACTTTCCGATTTAACACAATTGCAAACTGAAACACGTGGCAAGGATCAGGGAGTCACTTAGAGACAGAAAACGCCAGTGTCTACCCTACCCCTTCTTCTTTTCTCTAGCAATCAGCACAGATAAACAACCAGCCATTGCTATGTGGTCACGTTATAGAGTTTGCGTTATGCGATTAGAGCAGAGATGTTCTTGTTCGGAAAATATCTGTCTTCGGTGTAAGCAAAATGTTTGGTGAGAAAGACTGGTTTCTTAAGGATCACTTTACACTCACAAGAATTTAAAAGGCTGACATTGAGTATTTTTTCCAGCAAAGCAGGTACGTGAATTCGGGCTTCTAAAACAGATGCAAATTTGTTCGATTCCAATGCAGAATGGTGGGCGTGGGGATACCAATCAGAACGTCATAGCTTAAGAACCAAGAATCTTGACAGATTCGATGAATGTCCTCGACCTCGTGGAAAGGGATGAGCACATGTCGCAAGTTTAATCTTCTACCACTTCGTTATTGCAGATTTTCATGTATTTGAGACCGAAATTCAGTCAGCATTTCTCAAAAGTGCCAGTTTAACACAAATTCCAATGGCGCTTCTTAACTGCCGGATTAGTATATTTTGGAGGATTCTGGGTGAGGAAGTGACCTAGGCACTTTCTGATAAGAAATTTTTTTCAGTCAGCGTTTTCCTATGGTCCATGCTGATAAGGAAATTACCTCTCTGACCCGTGATCACTGTTTTGGAATTGATGTACTAATTTGAGACTCATTAGGTTGATAAGAGAATTTCTTCAGTCATAGTTTTTTTATGGAGCATGCTGATAAGAAACTACCGTCCTGATCTAAGAATTGTCTTAGGATTGACTTTGAAGTTGATGAATTAATCTGGTCTGTTAACCAAAGCTGATATATCTGATCTGTGCCCTATTGCACCAACCACTTATGACTACTCACTCAGCAACTTATCATACATTTTGATTAATTTCTGTTGCACCGAAAATAAATTTGAAAATAATCAACTTGAGTATTGAAAAGAGAATACTGCTCAGATCTCATCTCAAGATGAGTGAGTTGAAAAGGGATAACTTTAGCAAGTTAGACCCTATTTTTTCAATTTCTGTTGCACAAATTACTGTGCATATCCATATCGATAGTTTAACCGAAATTAAGCTAAAAGAAAAATTCTCATTGCAAATAGATTTTCAAATTCGCCGGTCGTCTTTTTTGGTGAAGAAATAAAAAAAAATATTACATTTCGTGCGGTTATTTGAAGAAAATTCTGAAGAACCAGATAATGAATGGTGAGAAGGCATGTAATAAATGCTCGTATTTATTTCAACTTAAATTTTGAGTCAGTTATCGAAAACTTTCGCTTATCGCGTACACAACTTGAGTATGGCCTTTTGAAAATTACAAAATTGTATAGAGACTATAGAGAATACACCGCCCTGCAAAGAATACAGTCTAGCAGCTTTCCTCGATATTGACAGAGATATGTAGGTGCAACAACGATTAATGAAGAATGTTGTTTCAAACGCCATTGGAAACTTGCAGATAATTAATGTAAACATGGCCTGTGGTCCCGATCGATTTGTGCAGTAAACGCTAACTGGCCAGGGAGTGTTCATGATTCTAGAATACTTCGAGAACTCTAGAATGTTTGCGAATTTTGAAAACGGGACATCGACCACTTTCTAGTGCAATTATTATCGGGGATACACTAACCCTATGCACAAACCGTGACTTGCGGAGAAATTCGGATGATCCAACGGAGCAAAGATTCAACCGCCTGCAAAAGTGTAATTTTAATTGCTTAAAATTGAATAAGCTCATTTTTGTATTTCATTTTGTTGCTTAGCGACGACAATACTACAAAGTCGTTTTTTGCTTTTGAGAAACAAGGTAGGTGATGCACATAAGGCCCAGAACCCAATAAGACCCACTGTGCACAAAGTGGCATAACCGACAAGCAACCAGCATTATCTTAGAAATGTGGTCGTGGCCACCTAAGTTTCCATTAAAATCGACGGGAATTTCTATATGGCGCAGTCGTGTTTGTTTTGTAACGGTCGACACAAGTTAGGTTTTTTATAAGAAAGTGGTTTTTGTTGTATCGCAAATAATAATTCGGATAAATCTACTTCTTACACTAAATATAATATTGCTCTAGGGAAAGGTTGTTCATGTTCCTAAAAGGGCCCAACGATAAGATAAACGGGCCTCATTATAATAATAATAATATGGGTGGCGCGACAGTCCGACGTGGACCTGGGCCTAGCTTCTCAGCAACCACTTGTGTTGTGCGTGCTATTGTTCTTTCACGAGTGGAAGGGACCTACAGTTTAATGCCGACTCCGAACGGCGAAAATGGAAGCGGGCCTCATGAAGAATATGAAAATTTAGTTTTAGACAACATGTGAAATTAGGGAACAGAAAGCGGGCAAAACGGTGGCCAGATGATATGGAAAGGTCCTTGAAATCTAAGTGTCAGAATGGTGGTGTTGATACCATGCACTTTGAGTCGGACAAATGGAAGATGACGAAGTATTCGATTGGTCTGGTGGACAGAAAAAAAATTGACTTTAACCCAAACATAATTCTTAGTAATAACCTCCTTATTGTAAATTAATTTATTAAATTCAACTTTATTAATTTTTTCCATTTCCAGCCGAGAAGGCTGTGGATTTTCTGTTTTCTATTAATAAACTTACTGATTTATTAGGCTGACGACCCAAGCAGAGCCTGAGCGATAGCTGGGGTAACAGCACGTAACTTGAAACAATCGAGCATTGTTCATCGCCATTCAACTCGAAGCAAACATTTTCTGGCAGCATGTAACCTGAAACGAGTTTCATTGTGAGTTCTACTTAAGAATGTCATTGTGAACTATAAAGTGAAATGTCAAATTTGTTATTTTCAAAATAAACTTCGTTCATTAAAGTAAAATTGTATTTAGAATTTTATGATTCTGAAAGCGAAAATGAAGAAGTACTTAATGCCAAAATCAAAAGAACATACCTTAGGGATAATAGCAATCCATTAGAATTGTGTGAAAATGAGTAAGTTTTCGTATATTTATACAAAGAAAACGAATACCATCGAAAACAAAACCATTTGTTGTTTAGTTTTGTACAGCAATTTAGAGTTAATAAGGAATGTATCGTGATGATACTAAGCTACTTAAATCCCCAAGACAGCGTTAGAAGCACCAGGCCAGTGGGGGGGGGGGGGCTTTAGCATGCCTGTACCTTTTAAGTGGACCGTATTCTTGCTGAGTTTGGTATTTCAGGTCACTCCAAGTCTAAAAATGCACGTACAATATAATAATTCAAACATACATACATTTGCCAGTCTTTGAAGTCTTTCTGTGGAGGACCCTCTGTGTTAAGAGAACCCATAAGTTTTTTCCCAGAGAACCCTGCTAATTTGTCTGCCTTGAGCACTTTTTAATATGCCTTTGGCCAAGTCTTGATGACCACTCATATAATCGGTCAAAATTTGAATTTCTTTTTTTGTTGATGGACATATTTTGCTTCGCTTCCATAATGACAACTTTTTATTAATTGATGACGATACATTTTTTCTATCGACTAAAAAATGCTGTTTCAAAAGTCATATTCGAATCTCTCTCGTCTCTTTCCGAGCAGATGGAAAAGAGCATTTGTCCAGCCAGTCCCTAAAAAGGGCGAATCTTCGTCACCCACCTCGTACCGACCCTGGAAACGCTGATAAATCGTCAGCTTATGAAATATCTTGAATCTCGGAAGCTTTGACATTTGACAGAGTTTGGCATCAAGCTCTCTTGTCGAAAATGCGTGCCTATGGTATCGATGAATCTCTTCTTCTATGGATTAGAAATTACCTTTCGAACCGTTTAATTCAAGTTGTTTTGGATGGGTTCAAGTCTGATATTCACCAAATTAATGCTGGTGTTCCCCAAGGCTCAGTTCTGTCTCCGACACTCTTTCTCATTTTTATAAATGATCTCTTGTCTGCTACTTCTAATCCAATCCATTCCTTCGCTGATGACAGCACCCTCAGCTTTTCATATTCGTTCCAAGACTCATGACGCCGCCCTTCATGGCCGTAGAATTGGAACGGCAGCGTATGTTAAGCACATTGAATTCAGATCTTGACAGCATAATTAAATGGGGAAAAAACAATAGAGTGGAATTCAATGATTCAAAAACTCAATGCTGTCTGCTGTCACTCAAGCGAACCCTTGATAATCAGCCATTATCCATGAATGGCGCTTGTGTCGATGAAACCGGAAAACTTTCCATCCTTGGTATGTGTGCGATCACATATTTGAGGTTGCCAAAAATGCTGCGAAATGTGTAGGTTTTCTTAATCGATGCAAGAAATATTTCACCCCTTCTGATTTGGCTTTAATTATAAATTAAGGCGTACATCCGCCCCAAGCTTGAGTATAACGCTCATATCTGGTCTGGTGCCCCTAAGACCACACTGCACCTACTTGATAGAATCCAAAAGCGAGCGATAAAACTTATAGGAGACAACAATATCGCAGAGTCATTAGACTCGCTTGAACATCGACGTACCGTCTCTTCTTTGTCCGTGTTTTATAGTTATTTCAACAAACGATGCTCAAGTGAGCTAGCCAACTGCATTCCTCCTCTCCATGAATTCACCCGCAATACTCGTCTCGCCAGGAATGCTCATCAGTATACCCTTAAGCCTACTTTCGGACGCACAGTTAAATTCAGAGACTCGTTCTTCAGCCGCACTGCACGAATATGGAATGCTCTTCCCAAACTTATATTTCCCACAGACTACAACCCGCAGATATTTAAAACCAATGTGGACAGGTACCTCCTCTCCCTTTCTCCCTCCATACCTTCGGCCCGTGCTGTGTCTTGACCCCGGACACATTAGGGTATTAGCAATCCCTTGAGCACGCGCAAATTATAAAAAAAAAAAAAATATTCGAATTTGTATTATGATTATTTGCTTAGTGATAAGTGGTGCAATAGGGACCTCATCTAATCAGTAATCACCTCTCCTTACGGCAGATCTTCATAAACAAAACATGAATATATCCGTGTATCCGTGTATTCGTGTATATCGTGTATCAGCTACTTGTTTGCATCAATAGATCTTTTCCTTCTTATTTATATTGTTTAGATAGATAGATATGTCTTTATTTCGTATTAAAAATACAATGTGGTTGTCACACAATTTACATACAGAGATTCTATATTTAAATTTTATATCTTTCAACTGAATTATTGTCTTTTAGGTTTTTAAAGTATACAAATGTAAAGAAAAGTGATTTTGAAGAAAATTACAAGAAAAACTTCAATACAAAGAAAAAAGAGAAAAGAAAAAAAGAAGAATGGATAGATTGATGAATCTATTATATTAATAAATAAGAACATTTAAAAAATGAATAATCGAACAGAATAAGTAATAAATAAACTAAATGATTAACTAAACAAATAATAAATAATAAATAAATAAATGTCCGAAATATAAATAAATAAATAAATAAATAAAAACAAAACTAAATAAATAATTTAATAAATGAAATACGTACATATATATATATAAATAAGTCAAATATAAATTAGTATTATGACATATATTTGAAAATAAACAAATAATTATTAGATATTTAATTGGTTTATGAAAAAACCTTGTTTTGTCGAAATTTATCCGTTAATTTAATTATTCTGTCGGAGATCAATTCAACATCCGATCCGAAGTTGAATGGTATCGGGAGAAATTAAGCATCATTTTCAGCAGTTTGTTTTGTGTAACTTGCAGCTTCTTAATATGGCTATTGGCACATCTTCCCCATACTTGGCATCCATAAAGTAGTATTGACTGTAATCTCATCTTATGGATTATGATTTTGTTGGACCTGCTAAGCTTTGATTTCCTGTTTATGAAAGAGTAAAGCATCTTTCTACCAATGTTTACCTTATTGACAGTGCTTGCTATGTGCTCTTTGAACGTCAACTTGGCATCCAAATGAATACCCAGGTATTTTACACTAGACTTCCAGTTAACTCTTTCTCCACAAACGTCAAGTGGATTGTTGGGCAGTAGGCAACTTTTTCTTTTTCGGCTGAAAATGTTAGGTTGTACTTTTTCAAAATTAATTTTTATCTTCCACGTATTGAGATAATTGGCAAATATTCGTATCCCACGTTCCAGATTTGTTTCAATATTGAGACTAAACTCGTGAGAGGAGAATATGCCTGTATCATCAGCGTAAATTGCTATTTCACATTCCGGGAGCCTAGGGAAGTCAGAGGTAAATATGTTGTACAGCACAGGTGCCAGGACGGAACCCTGTGGCAGTCCTGCGTCTAAGTGTTGAAGATCCGATGCTTTACCGTTAACATAAACTGTGAATCGTCTGTTGGCAAGAAAACTTTGTATGATTTTGACTAGATACAGGGGGAAACCAAGTCCAATCATTTTGTAAACGACGCCATCATGCCAGACGGAATTAAATGCCTTCTCGATATCTAACAGAACTAATCCAGTGGATTTGCCCAGATCAAAGTTCTTTTTGACGTGTTCACATATTCTGAGCACTTGATGGGACGTGCTGTGCTTACTTCTAAACCCAAATTGCTCATCTGGGAAGATATGTTTGTCGTCAATAAAGTGCATAAGTTTAATTTTAATAAGTTTTTCGAAAACTTTGCTGAGACAACTGAGAAGACTAATTGGTCTATAACTGTCTGGACTTTGATCTTGCTTTCCAGGTTTCAGTATAGGCACTACTTTTGCTATTTTCCAGGAATTGGGAAAGTATTGAAGTTTTAAGCAGGCGTTCACAATGAAGGTTAAGAGTGTTATGCCAGATTTATGCAATTGAGGTATAAATTTTTAATACCATCAAGACCATCCGATTTCCTTAGTTGTAGGATTTCCAACCCTTGCAATACATCAATCTGAGTAACATACTCTTCTGGAGTAAGCAAATTGTTCTGCAATACAAGCCGATCAGATGTTTCCTTGACTGAAATGGTTTATATTGTTTTATAGTAGTAAATCCCGTCGTACGACAGGAATAATGTCATACGCATTTATGTTATAAATTTTACTACATAATATTAATTTTATAAATTATAATTTGCATTACGTTCACTGCAAATAGAATACTTCGGAAAACAGAATATGAATTGCTTATTAGAAATAAAAAAAAGAGTGGTATTGCCCATGAAACGTGAAAAAAACATGAACAGCTCACCAACCCTTTCGAGTCACTGACAATGCTCAAAGAGTTCTCAACTTCGCCGTCCAGAGTCGGCCTTAAACTTCCACTCATGAAAGAACAATAGCACGCACAACACGAGTGGTTGCTGAGAAGCTAGGCCCAGGCCTGCCTTCGACTGCCGCGCCACCGATATTATTATACAACCACCAACCCACTCCACCACATTCGATTTAGCTGTGACGTACATACTTACTTACATCCTTGCATACATAGCGCTTCATTATTAGTAGATAGTAATGTATCCATCTCTTTCATGAATTTCAAATGATCATTTATCTGTCTTCATTTTTTTGACAAATCTTGTAAAGAAAACCTTACAGTATCCAATCTCATATGTTCTTATTTCATTCCTCTTCACCGCAAAGGGCAAAAGGAATAAACGTCAGCAGTGTACTTAACCAATTGCCCCCAAAAGTAATATCACATGAAAACAAAATGCATCTCTAAAGATTCATCATGAAAAATAAGAAATATTCAAATTAATAAATACGAAAATCTACCACAAGGTCAGGTCAATGCTAAGACAATTCACGGATCAGCGCGTCAGTTTCTTATCAATTTGTCCAATACAAATGACTGAAGAAATTCTCTTATCAACCTAATGAGTCTCAAATTAGTACGTCAATCCCAAAACAGTGATCGCGGGTCAGAGAGGTAATTTTCTTATCAGCATGGACCATAGAAAAACGCCGACTGAAGAATTTCTCTTATCAGCAAATGCCTACGTCACTTCCTGGTCCGGAATCCCCCAAAGTATACTACATGCCCAAATCCTTACTCACAATGAACATCTCAAACTCTTCCTCAAAAAAGTCTGGTGATTCATTGCAAGAGTTCCCATGGATCGTCCACCGAACTGTGTCACTGAAACGTCTTAATTGACGGCACAATAAATTGTCTCTATCAAAATTCAGATAACCATCGCAGGCGAATGCCGAGTGCAAATGGTTTTCTAAAATTCTTCAGGGTAACAGATAATTACACTTTCGCTGGCAACTTTGGATTCATGTCCTCCAGCGTGCTGCGACGACGTTGATTGTTCTCGGTTGTCTTCAATTTCGATTTCTCATGATGACATGCAACACTGGTCAGCAATGGTCAGCAATCTGTATGCAAAACAGTTTACCATTTGAATTCCATTTAATCGGTTAAGAATTTGTGAGTTCACGTCGTTTTTCTTCTCTTCTGACGGGAGTAGAAGGTGTAGAAGGTGTAGAAGGTGGTCGGTGGTAAGGGAATTTGCCAAAATTTTGGAGTCGCTCGATTTGGAATTTGATTTGCATAGAAATAGTTGGCGCAAAGCAGGCAAATGATATTCAGTGTGAAGTGAATGAGCAACATTCTTTGGTTGCGCGTTTGAATATATTTTTTTTTGTGAATCTTTGCTGGAGATTGTGGATTTGTTCGAAGGGGGGCGAGTGACAGAAGTGAATGGTGTCCACTTGAGTTAGCACTGTTGGAGGTGACTATTGAGATGCATCCAGTGTTCTGCTTGTCCTATCGCTTGCGCATAATCCACGACACACTCGCTGGGAACCCCTGGGGCTGAGGATGAAGCGGTATAAGTTTGCAGTACACATTCTGTTGTACTTGCGTGCCATCAGTGTATTGGCAGCTCTTGTGTTGTCTAAGGATGGGCGGGCAGCACGTTTCTTGAAACAATCTATGATTGGTGATCGTCGATTCAACTCGAAACAAATATTTTATGCATATAAACAAATACTATATTTTTTGTGTAACTCAATCGACTGAGAATCAAATCATTGTGAACTAATAGCGTAGATATTACGAATATTTATACGAATGACCGTTGAGGACACCAAATTGCTGTGTTGCTCTCTCTGTAGTGGAACGGGATGTCAACAGCTCAGTTTGAAATTTGAGTTTTACATTGCAAATGCAACCCGAACTGGAATCATAAGCACATATTTTGCTTGGAATAAAAACGTCTTCGCCTTTGTATTTCCCTTTCAAAATTGTTTTAAGATTCATTAAATTCGGCACGCGAACTCTCAAACGATATGACTGTCAATGTAGCAGACATTTGTCTGCCGCGGCGGAGTCTTTCACGAGTTGAAGGGACCTACAGTTTTGTGCCGACTCCGAACAGAGAAGTTGAGAAGCTTTTTCTAGACAGGAGTACTCTTTGATCATTGTCAGTAACTCGAAAGAGGTGGAGCGGTGAATAATCAAAGGCGGTAAATTCGGGTATCGAACCTGGCACCCTCCGCGTAGGAGTCGACGCACTTACCCACAACGCCACGACGACGACCCCAGACATTTGTCAATGCTTCCGCTAAATTCACTTTCATCAAAATTTCATATTGTAGGTGAAGGAGTGATACTGATGTGTTGATGGTTATTAGAGACCATTTATAAAAGCAACCTCAACATTTAGACTTTCGGACACAGCACAATTTGAGGGAATCACGGAATTCCAGTCCAAAACTTCTGCAACCATCTCTATTCAACCATGAAGCTCATCAATCGACAGTCGACAGCCTATTTTTCGAGATCAAGAATTCTTCTGACAACAACATCATAATCAATGATCTATATTCTATTGAGTAAAATACTTAATGAAAGCAGTAGAGGAGCTGTGTTAAAGCTTATCAAGCGCAAGGTTAAGACAAAGATCAACCATGCAAGACAACTTGTCATCTGATGAGTTTGACCACTACTGGGAGGGATGTACTATTTAATGTCTGAATACAATATCCTAAATCCCTGAGGTGGCCGTGGCGCGTGCGTTGACTCCTATGCAGAGGGTGCCAGGTTCGATACCCGAATTTACCACCAACCACAATTCACGGCTCCATCTCTTTCGAGTCACTGACAATACTCCTGTCTAGAAAAAGCTTCTCAACTTCTCCGATCGGAGTCGGCACAAAACTGTAGGTCCCTTCCACTCGTGAAAGAGCAATAACACGCACAACACGAGTGGTTGCTGAGAAGCTAGGCCCAGGTCCACCTCGGACTGTCGCCCCACCCATATTATTATTATTATTAAATCCCTATTTAAAAAAAAAAACAAAATTCATTTACATGCTAATTATGTAAAACTCAGCAATTGCTTTGCAGAAGATCGCTCGGGTTCTCCTTTCACTTTGAGCTGTACATAAATAACTCCTATTTGCGCACTATCATCGGAAACTACATCTTCGCGGGATTCTACGTTGTGCTAGATTTTCGGAGATCTATTTAGACATGTCATCGCTACCCATTTATTAATATCAGATCTTTCTGACAAAATTTGATACTGAATTAAAACCAAAAGTCTTCTTCTCAATTATCAGGTGTTCTGATAACTCATTTCCAACGTTTAGCGCTGGTAGTCACTTTTAACACTTTCCTTGAAAAAACGAGCGACGAGTAGTATTTTGTGATTTCTTTAACATCATCCTGGAGAAGATCGTGCAAGACTCACACGCCAACACAAGACGCACGATCTTCCAGTAGTCCGTACAACTGTTGGCATACGCGGGTGACATTGACGTGATTGGCAGAACACAGCGAGCCGTCAATGAGGCGTTTGCTGGCATTGAGGCGGAGGCGTCTAAAATGGGCAAGACCAAGTATATGCTGTCATCAAGAATGGACACAAAACATCGACGCTTGGACAGATCGTCACAATGGGCAGCTATAACTTCGAGGTAGTCAAGGACTTCGTCTACCTCGGCTCCGCAGTAAACAGTACAAGCAACATCAGTAACGAGAAAAAAAAACGCAGAGTTACTCTTGCCAAATGCTGTTTCTTTGGGCTCAAAAGGCAATTGTGTAGTAGAGCCATCTCTCGAAGGACCAAGACCTTGATCATCCCAGTCCTGCTGTACGGTGCGGAGGCATGTACAATCTCAAAAGCGGATGAGGAAGTCCTTGGTCTCTTCGAGAGAAAAGCTCTGCGTGCGATCTTTGGTCCTGTTTGCGTTGACGGTTTCTGGAGGAGAAGATTTAACCACGAACTGTACGCGCTGTACAGCGACATGAGTCTAGGCAGCCGTCTTCGGATCCAACGCCTAAGATGGCTAGGCCATGTAGAGCGTATGGACAACTCAGCTCCGGCCCGGAGAGTCTTCGACTCCGAACCCGTGGGACAACGCAACTGAGGACGCCCGCGTTTAAGGTGGGGCACCCAGATGAAGAAGGACCTCAACCAACTTGGCGGGCGACATTGGAGACAGTTAGCCAGAGACCGTGCTAGCTGGCGAGGCTTGTTGGTTGAGGCCCAGGTCCACCGCGGACTGTAGCGCCAAATAAAGAAGAAGAAAGAGTAGTATTTTGTGAATAACAGTCAAAAAGTCACTCAAATTCATCGACAGGCAAGGGCTATTGTTGGCCATCTATATAGTACTCCATTTCTGCATGGAAGATGTCTAGAGGAGTTATGATGTCGGTAACAGTTCTCTCCTGCTGTTACATTGTATGTGAATGTTGGTATGTACAGCCGAACTTCGATAACTCAAATATTTGATAACTCGAATGATACTGGTTGGCAATAGCGCTAGGCAATAGCGCAAGACGAAAATTTGCATCTAATTTGACTTCAATAACTCGAACAGATTATTTAGCGTCACCTTCGACAAGTCCAATTCTGATGAGAACTTCAAAAATTCAAGTTCATTTTAAAAGGAATCGCTTTCGAGGCACAACATTATGTTCCTTTGACTTGATATAGACAAAATCGTGGTTTTGGTGAATATTGGGAGCGGGAGAAGAGGATGACGCGACGCGGCCTTGGCGAATTGATTCTAATCGGTGGAAGAGGATGAAATTCCTTTGATTTTCCGAACCGAAATGAGGAAGAAATTCAACTGCAGATGGAATTTGAAGCTTGAAAAACTACCAGCAAGGTTGTGGTGGAAGACGATACTGTTACTTAGGAGTTCCCCACAAATGAGGAAACTTTTGGGATATTTATATGTGACTCCGAATCTTCTTAGCTTGACAATAACGTTGACAGCGGCAGTGATCTAACAGGGAATGACCTTGCGATAATTGGGAATGATTTGATCAGAAATGACGCATTACAGAGATGCCCGACTTCTACCTCTCTTGCCCCCTTAAAATGTTTGACAACGGTTTTTTCTAACATGTTCAAAAACCAAATTGACCAATCGGAGGACGGCATTTACGTTATTTCGTGAATAACCGTCAAAAATGTATGAATATCCGTCAAAAAGGCACTCAAATTCGGCGATGGACTAGGGGGCAGTAATACTTCTGTAATACATCATTTCTGGATTTGATACAACCAACTTCAAATCAGTTCTTTTCAGCAGAAGGATCAAGAGTTATGCAGACAAAACTCCAGCAAGTGGTGTCATGATAGTGGCCTTCGATCGAATGAGACGGCGCGGCTCAGTGCACCGCATTCTAAAAAAAACCCTTGTGAATAAAGACATAAAATTCAACTCGTCGACACTTCCAATTGCCTTGGCGTCATTATCGACTGGCCTCTTTTTCTGGTAGCTGCGTACCAATGCGTTACATAGTAAACTGAGATGGTCAGTACTCAGTAGTCGCTTGTCTCCAATACATATCCTCACATGGTCAAGACTCAAGAGTATATACAGCCTGGGTTAAAGCAGCACAAAAAAAAGCATCAAGAGTCTGCAAGGAGATCAAGGCAGCTCTGTCGCGATGAAGAACTTCGAGGGTGGATGTGCATAATCTAAGAGATGCCCACAACCCTAGAGTACTACGAAGACACAATCCATCGCGCACAAATAGCTCTCATCCACCTTTATGCCTTCGGTAGCATTTTTATTCAACTGACTTGTTACAGGGCATTGTTCCTTGATCTTGTGTTCAACGACCTCTTCATTAGAATCCAAGAAAAAAAAATACGTCTGCTCGCCATATGCCACCCGACTGATGATGTACTGGCAGAATCTCGCATCACATGTCCCCTCCAGGCGGCTCATTAGAAGGAAATCTTTATCCCAGCACATGTATTCAGTCATTAGTCGCCGATCAGTTGCAGAGGCGTAAATTTTCCCATCCACCCAGCAATGCGTTGAGCATTGAGGCAGGCGATGCGATCGTGCCTAGAAAGTGGATTGACCTCCCACTGTGGGAAGATTCATTTTCATTTAATTGCTCGCTGCAATTGATCACTGAACGACAAGTTCCCCGCCAATGCCGGCCGTACTTAATCTACATAATTCCCGGCACCGGGTTTCCCCCTTCACAAAACAAAGCATAAGTCACGCGTTCAAATGAAATGACAAATGATGCATGATTCGTGATAAATGTGAGACGCCAAGACGCCATAAGTACCTGCTGCTCGACCGATAATGATCACTCAATGGATTTGGTGGGGGGAGGGGGAGGCGTTTGTCTTAGAACCCAAAATAGACACACAAGTGAAAACAATCTCAATTCAGCGTTCAAGCGGCGCATATGAGTAATGATCTCGAAAAGAACTTATTACACAACGTTTATGTTTTCCAAAATTTACCCAGGAAACAATACAATTCATCATCCTTCATCATCCATTCATCAAAAAATAAATCACTTATCCATACAAAATGCCTCAAATCAATTAACCTTCAAAAACCATTTCACTTTTAAGATCCACCGAGCCCCACCGCCACCACACAGCAAACCCGTGTGCGCTCAAGTGAACTCAAGTGTCTGTCGCTCTCGCGCTGGGTCTCGGATGGCGCGAGGAAAAGAAAATAAACTTTCATTGCAACAATTCATCTTATCCCCCCAACTGCCTGACATCTGAACCAAATTGCATCTAAATTACTACAAAATCAATGCGCGTCGTCTTGCTCACATGTGATCACTCTGCCCTCCCCCCCACATCCCATCTCCCTCACTCATCGTTAAGTGTTGACCCAATCTTAGCACCGAGACGCTATGATTTCTTTTCTCAAAGAATAACACTTCTTTTCGGAGTCAAAATTCAATAATCATTCCTTCATTGTAAACCAATTATCAGTTAAAACCGTCAACAAACAACCGCAGTCTCTTCCCACAGGCAATACAATTAAAAATTAACACACAACCAACCAACGCATGGCGACGTTGACAGACAAAAAGACACGAAGACACATATCCCCAAAACAGTGAGTGAGTAGAAAGTACACAATGCACGCGCAGAACGACGACAATTGACGCGGGTATGCCCCCAACGAGCTGTTAGCCTGGCAATGAGCCAAGCCATCAACCTGCTCCAAATCCAGTCGATCATTCAATAATCAAATAAAAATCTTGTCAAAACAAATCCCCCGTGAGACGACGTCGCGCCGTCGGAGACCCGTTGACTGATGAAATGAAAACAAGAAGCACACAGTCAGTCGCTGAGATGACAAAATGTGTAATATTTCATCAACCTCAGCCGGAGATACCTGTTAACATCGAGATGAACAGGTGTTCTATTTGGCGGCAACGACTGCTGCGGCCAAAGAAAGCTTTGCCCAGCAATTTCCACTCAAAACCGAAAAAAAGTTGTGAATGAAAAACTTACTGAAAAGAAAGAACACCGAAAGAATTCTCACCAACACTCAATTGTTCAGCTGTGCGGCGTTGGTGAGATCTGCTGAAGAAGACTGAAAAACAACACACAAGAAAGACCAGCAGTGAAATGCTTTCACACATGTTTGCTGCTGTTTAACTTCTTCGCAAGAACGCACGCTACGGTGTGTGCTTTGTGCTTGTGCTTGTGCCTGTTGCTGCTCAAACAACCCACCAGCCGATCACACGGGATCATGTGTACGAGAGGCTGCTCTCACTCGCTAAAATAAAAGAAGAAAACTCTGCACCAGTGTGTACGGAAGAGGAAGAGGAAAAAAAAATTCACTCATTCACACGATGTCTATGCACCTCAGCCGGAGTAGGGATCTCTTCAAACAAACAAGAACACAAAAAGAAAATAACTTCACTTGTAGTTGTGATAAGAATAAAACACTCCTCTCTGCAAACTCTTCTTCCTCTTCCTCATCTTCTTAAAAGCACACATAATAAAAGCACTCAATTCCACTACTGTAAGATAGATGCCACCAACAATACCATCATCGGGCATCTCTGGTCGGCTTAGGCTTTTATGGTAGTCATGAGTGGAAAGCAAAAAAAAAAAAGCACCAACAACTCCGCACACACAACAGCAGTCAACACAGAAAATGAATGAAAGAAAAGAAAAACTATATCGCAGCACTGCACAAGCACTACCATCGCGGCTTGGCGGCGGCGCGGCAGTGGCGGCGGCGACAGCTCATAGCGCGGAAATCTTCTTCGGCTTATTCTTCTTCTTCTTCACTCGTTTTGATTTCAACGACGATGGTGCGATTTGGGTAAAAGAAAAGCCTTCGAACTTATATAACTACTTATTAGCTTGGAGTATGCTTTAGTTATTCGGTCACCTTCCAACGGTCAAGTTCGCTTTCCTTCCTTTTTTTCCAAATACGAAGGAAATAAATACTTTTCTTTTGGAAAACAAAAAATAAATAAAACAACTAAAATTCGAATTCCCCGGACCGTCAAGGAGAGCTGAAGCATATATTTTGTTTGGCCGCAACGACTGAATTTAAAGGATATTTGAAACACCATTCCAACCGAGCCGATCCACAGTGTTGGATTGTGCGATTTTGTGTGTGATACGGATTATTGTGTTTACGTAGTGCTGAAGAGAGAAGACTGAAGATTATTTTTGTGAATTTAACTGAGATCCTGATCGATATCCTTTGAGTCATTGTAAGTGATTTTTTTAAGAAAAAAAAAAAATTAAATTTAAGTGACAATATTCGAAAGAGTTGGTGTGCGAACTTCTGTGAGGAGATTGAATTTAACGGTTTTTTTTTTCGTAAGAATTTGTGGGAAATTTTTAAACATCCTCGATCGATGTAAGTGGGTGTGGGGCGAGTCTCCAAAAATGCTGGTCATACGATGAGAGCATTTGTGGGAGAAGAATGCGTTTCGTTGGGCTTTGTGGCTGACGAGGATGAAGTGAATTGAATTTAACGGTTTTTTTTTGTGAAATTTGAGAGATATTCGGTGATGGAATAAGATAGTGATGGATGGAGTGGAAATTGGCCAGGGATTGCGGAGTCCTTGGCGATGTCAGAAAAGAATGCGTTTACTTGATCATTGAGTCTGCTGAGAAAGAAGCGCCAGAAAGATGAGATTGAATTTAACGGTATTTTTATGAGAAATTTGAGAGATATTCGTTGATGGCCGTAGTGGAAGTTGGCCAAGATTCAAGGTCGAAGTCCTTCTTTGAGACTCCATGTCATCGAGTTAGGAAAGGAAGAAACGTGATCAAGTTCACATTGAATTTAAGGGTTTTTTTTGGCAAACATTTTGAAAGATATTCGGTGATGAAGTGAAGAGTGATGGAATGGAAGATAGCCAAGATTCAAAATCGCAGTCCTTGGCTGAGAAAATTTGTGGAAGTGGTCGTGGAGTCTGGTTAGGAAGAAGCGTGATCAAGTTCACACTGAATTTTGAACGGTTTTTTTAGAGATATTCGGTGATTCATTGAAAGATGGGCACGATTTAAATATGTAGTCTTTGGCAGAAAAGAGACTTGGGAGTCTTCATTGAGTCGGACGAGAAAGAAGCGCCAGAAAGATGAGATTGAATTTAATTGTTTTTATGAGAAATTTGAGAGATATTCGTTGATGGATGGAGTTGAAGTTGGCCAAGATTCAAAGTCGAAGCCCTTGAGGGGTGATCAAGTGCACATTGAATTTAACGGTTTTTTTTGACAGATATTCGGTGACTTTTTGAAAGACTGGACAATGGGCACGGTTTAAAAATGTAGTCCTTGGAGGAAATGAGACTGGGATTCTTCATTGAGTCGGGAGAGAAAGAAGCGTGACAAAGTTTAGACTGAATTTAACGGTTTTATGAGAGATATTAGGAGATGCATTGAAAGAGTGATTGAGGCAGTGGATAATAGGCATGTTTTCAAAATGTAGTCCTTGGCTGAGAGGTGTTTTAGGAGCCGTCATTGAGTCGGACGAGGTAGAATCGCGAGGAAGTTGAATTTGAATTAAATTTTTTCTTTTGAGAATTTCGAAAAATATTCCGCGAAGAATTGAGTGAGTGTTCGATCGACAAATTTCAACGTCGCAGTTCTTGGAAGATTGACACTCGTTGGATATTAATTCTGAGGCCGTTAATGCTAAAAATAAAATAAAATATTTGGTATCCCCCGAAAAATCAGAATTTGTGTCGTCCATTAGAATATTCTCAAAAATCTAGTCCTTGGATGCGGGGAATTTGTTTAGTTAGTTGAGTCAACGAGGTTCGCAGGACGTAAAGCATGGCAAAAACAGAATATTTTCGGAGATTCTCCAAAGTGTGGTCCTTGGCTGCCAGTACTTCGTTTAATTGATCACTTGAGTTCTCACGAAACACCAGAAATTCCAACATTTATTTGGAAATTCTCAAAAATGTTATCTTTGGCCTGCAGTAATTCCTTTAATTGATTACTTGAGTTAATTGAGTCAACGGCGATGGCACGCCAAAGCAAAATATTTTCGGAATCCCTTGAAACACTAGAAATTCCAACGTCCGTTTGGAAATTCTAAAAATGTGATCCTGGCTGTGAGTAATTCGTTTCAAAACTTAATTGAGTCGACGATGATGGAATGGCAAATATTTTCGAAGATTGTCAATAATGTGATCCTTGGCTGCGAGTATTCGTTCAATTAGTCGCTAGATTTAATTGAGTCAACGGCGATGGCATGCCAAGGCAAAATATTTTCGGAATCTCCCGAAACACTAGAAATTCCAACGTAATTCTGAAAAATGTGATCCTTGTCTCCAAGTAATTCCTTTAATTGATCACTTGACTTAATTAAGTCGACTACGATGGAATGGCAAAAACATAATATTTTCGAAGATTCTCAAAATGTGATCCTTAGCTGCGAGGAATTCATTTAATTCGACAACAATGGCACGACCATGGCAAGGTTCACAAACAAGATCGCCCGGTTTTTTTTTTTTTTCAAAAGTGTGGTCCTTTGCTGAAAGGTGGCCTCTTGTTAAATACCAGAATTCCAGCTTAAATACCATCTCCCGTTTTTGCTCAGTCAATGAACCACAAGTCATCGCTTGAATGACTACCTGATTGATGATCTCTCAACACACAACAAATCACTTAAGATAATCACACTCCAGCCACTCATGGTTCTCATATTAATTATAAGTAAGACTAACCTATTCTCGTTTTACCAAAAACCGTTGCCAACAAATTCTTTCTCTAAATGTGCTCCTATTAACCATCCATCAAACAAGGCCGCAGACAGACACACAAATTTGGGAATGCACACAAAAAAGCGATTAATTAAAATGGAATAAAAACGACCATGAAGTGGTTCATAAAATAATTTCTCACTTTCATTTGAAAATTTCATCGGTTTTTTGACACTTTTTTGTCGTCGTTGTTGTTGTTGTTTTTCATTAATTTCCCTGACATTGATGAAGTTTATGAGAAGAGATGTGACGAGGGGCGTGGGCATCTTTAGTCAATGACCACAGCAACAAGCGCTGGCCCACAACACAACTTCCGAAAAAAAAAATGGAAAGTGTTATAAATCGCAATTGCCAAGACGAATGAACGAGTGAAAATCACACGCACAATTATTTCTCTTCAGAAAAGACACACACACACAGACGGCCATTTCGTAACAAAAAATCAAGTCAAAGTTCCAAATCTCGAGAGGAGATGGTGGCGTGAGTTTCCATTCGATGTGCAAATTTACGCAACCACACTCGTCTGCACAATGCGATGAAAAATTCGAGAGATTCAATGAACCTCGCCATGTACAAGAAAAAAACACGAAAGATGCGTATGCAATTATCGTCGAGAGTCTGTCTGTCAGCCAGTCCATCCTATTGAGACATCAATCGCTTTGCCAAACAATCATTTCAATGGATGGCTATATAAACATCCCTGTGCACAACGAATGGACAAACTGCAAATAATTTCGATTATTATACAACTTCTCGAAACTGTTAGAATGTCAGGTCGATCGATGGTGATGGACTCAGTGATGGTCAGTGATGGAGTCGAGTGGCGGTGGTGTGCAATTGTGTGCAACTGGTTTCAGTCAAAGATGGACACACTAATTTCTATTTTACCATGGAATGCCATGAAATTTGCATTCATGATCGACCAGGTGGCTTGTGTGTGGATCAAGAATTTTTCTGCAATTATTTTCCACTTCAGACCACACCAAGTGCACACACGCAGGGGATGGCCAGCGGAGCACTTTGCCCGTCAAGTTGGGTAATAATTTGAGTTTTATTGAGAAGCTAATCATTGTTGATGTCCCTCGGACCATCGCCAACCGAGCGTGTAAAATGTCTCCCACTGTGCATCGGGCAACAACAAGTTATTTGGTCAATCAATTAGTGATGGAGTCGTAACGTCGCATTAACACTTGTCAGCTCATATTCCACCACCCAATGGAAAGTGATCTGGCGAGAGGATCTCGGCTGAAATGCGGTTGAAATGCGTACGAATGCACGCGTCTGTGCATTTAATTATCCACGGCCAGTTTGGATGGGAACAAGTTATGCATTCAAAGAACGTTGCTTCGATTAGGCATTTGGGGAAAATGGGTCAGTCATTGTGTGCTGTACGCCGCGTTGTGTGCTGCGAATGGCATGTTCACAGTCTGGTTTGTTTTTGGTTTTGATTCTTTGTCTTGACCTGGCACATGGAACGGTTTGCTTTATGGCACTGACGGCGCGACGCGGCGCGGCGTTGCATGCCAATTTTGTGTGGGCTTTGAATGCTTACGGTTTGCATATAATTGCGCGAAATTGTTTGATATGGATAAGCGGGTTGCTGGTTTATTGATTAATTAAGGAGAAAAATGCAGTTGCTGAGAGGTCTGGTCTGGTGGTTTGATGTCAGGCAGCTTGTTCGGATGGACTTGGCATTGATTTGAGTTGCAATTGCATTAAGGTGTTTGTGGCGATGGGTGCGAGATTGCGTTCACATTCGGTGGATGAATGGAGCTGGACATGGTGTCCATTGGCTGGGTGCGTTACTTGTTCAGACTAATGAGGCTGACGATGATTTGAAGCCACTTGGTGAGCGCGCCGTGGATGGACTTGAACTTGTTCGTGTCGATGGGACATTTCACTTCTGACGTCCATGATCACATGCATTGGGTGCTTAAGTCGGAAATTCTGTGGCGTTGGATACTGGTGAAATGAATGGCTAGTAGTTAGGCCATATCTGAACCGATTTAGGTTGCAATTGTTTCTTGGTCTCAGTGTTCACATTGTTTGAATGACTGAATCAGAAATCGTGTCCTATGGACATTGGCCTCTTGAAAGTTTGGCGCATAACTTGATCTATTGAGGCAGCACCATATTTCAAGCCCCTTGCTCCTCGGTGGATGTCGTTTGTACCGACCTAACGTCTTGTAGTAGTCTGTAGTCTCATTGTTCAAATGAATCAATCGAAAATCGTGCCCCTAAAGGCTCTTGAGAAGTTCGAAGATGAAGCATAAGTTGAGCTATGATGACAGCGACAGATTTGCTCATAGGTGAGCTAGCCTTGAATGGACTTGATTTGAGCTGCAAGTTTGTGCCAATGTAACGTCGGCGTTATGTTGTCTAAGATCACATTCGTTGGGTGACTAAGTCGTCAAGATTGTGACGATGGACATTGTTTTTCGTGAGTTGCTCGCAGATAGTGTTTAAGTGTTTAAGTTGAACAACTAGGACTGCAACCGATTTCAAGCCGTTTGATTTGAAAAGCAAATTTTGTCCATGTTTATAAAAACAAATGATACCCTCCCAAGTGCATTGTAGAACTCCTTCTTTTAGAAATCATACTGATTATCTTATACTTGCGAGAATATCCTTGAAGCACAAGTAGAAGGTAGACTCGTCAGAATGCTGAATGACATGCTAGATGCTGGAGTATCTTCTCCCTCTTCTACCTTCTCCCTTCTCTTCGATCATTTCTGTACATATGCCTCTTCAACATGTTCGAATTCAGGATCGCCTAAAGTCTTAGCGATATTGTGGAGAACGACAAAGGCTACTCTTATTTTTGGTATTTTTTTTCCAATTTCACCCGACAAACGTATTGGCAGATAGGAAACCGACGTTTCTGTTGTCCAAAACATCGTTCGATTAATATATACTACTTCTATTTTCTACAGCTTATTATACAGTCGACTCCCCAGTCGAAATATCATGGAATATTATAATTTGATCGAGTAAGAGAGGGTTTGACTTAAGGAGAGGCATTTGTTTTTTGACTTTGGCGGCGAGGATTAATGACGAGATTTTGAAGAGGGCTTACAAACCAGAATTTTTTTCTCCGTCCTTCTCCTCCCTTTTAGAAGATAGGGGAAATTAAAAAAAAATATCTTAAAATGGAAAAAAAATTATGAAAAGCTACGGCAACACTTACAATGTAGTACTACACCGAATTTGAAAGCCAGAAATTTTGAATGTAAGAAAATACGTACGTCATATTATTTGTTTGAATAGTTTTTGAATAATTCGCATGCAAACTCAAATTTTTGAAAAAAAATGAGAAAAAAATCTTAGATCAAATTTGTCTCAAAATTGTGACATGATATGCTAAACTGACTTTTTTTTAATCAATGCTTATCTCAATTCCAAATCGACCCCACTAGGACTTATGGCTTTTTGAGAAAATGAACTACTAAAACTTTAGTTTTGTTTTTGACATTTACGCAGTCTTCGTTTGAAGTAAATACCGATGTCAATACTTGGTTATCGTACTCATACCCTCTTCCACACCAAAAGTAGAATTTTCAAATGGAGTCTTTAGGCATTGTTCTATACCATGTCCGCTGTCACCAATGAGAACTACATGATTTCTTAATTTTCCTTATTGCCGTGTCCTTGTCTAAAGTTACCATTCAGAGAAGACTTACCTACTCGTTTTCATAGATTTTTAATTTCAGTGGGTGGTGATTGTGGCGCTGTGGGTATGTGCGTGGACCCCTATGCAACTGAACATCGCTGCCTAATTTCGATTCTCCTGCCGGTACGAAAAAAATACCTTTCACGGCCTTACCTCTTTCGAGTCACTGACAATGCTCAAAGAGTACCAAAAGTCTAGAGAAAGGCTTCTCCACCTTTGTCGTTCGGAGTTGGTATAAGACTGTAGGTCCCGTCCACTCGTGAGAGAACAATAGCACGCACAACACGAGTGGTTGCTGAGTAGCCCGGCATAGCTATCCCTACGTGGGTACAATTCATTACACCAAAAGCTGTCAGAAACATCAACTTGTTTTTCCGTACACTTTGCTTCACTATTCGTAGTTGGAGACTTGATCAAATCAGTCCTTGAGCCACTTTAAATTTTTCTCTTCCAAACTGTATAAATCTTTAAGATCACGAACAAGTTTATATAAGCGGGACTTGTAATACTTAACATTCCTCACATGCAGAACATCGCGCTGAAAACCGGATAACACAACCATTCATTACCGAGATGAGTCTGTTAATGACTTTTTGAAGGATTTGCTATATATTTGAAGTAAAACGTCAAGTTTATGTGAATAAAAGGGTATGCTTTTACTCAAACAGCATAAGTTTCTGCTCGAAATTATTATTAATACAGTCTTGCATTTCATTTGTTGCTACATTCTTTAAATGACAGAACATATGGCAAGACACATGCTCCTTGGTGGATTGTATGTTGCTTGTACCCACCTAACGTCTGGATGTAGAAGTCTGTTATCCGATTATTCAAATGACTTACACGAAAATCCTGTCCCAAAGGTCTCTTGAGACGTTCGTAGGTTTGCTCATTCGCTAGCCTAGACTTAATTTGTAGCTGCAAATAGATTGAGATGACTGTGTCAACGTAACGTCCACATTCTTCGAATTATTGAAACAGAAATGGAATCTCGAAAGACATAGTCTTCCTAAGAAGTTCCTTGTTTAGTGCTTAACTATACCAATTGAGTCGCTAATCCTCCGCCTCCAAGCCACTTGCTCCATGGTGACCTGGCCCTGAATGGACTTAACTTGGGCTTGATTTTGATCTGGGAATAGATTCACATGCTTGTGTCGATCTAACGTCTGGACTTAGAGGTCTGTGTCCACCCTCCTCGAATGCCTGAATAAGAGATGGTGTCTGGAAAGAACATTGGCCTCCGGAGAAGTGCTTAGTTAGTGTCAAACTTAATCGTTCCGTCTTAAAGCCAATTGCTCATTGATGACCAGGCCGTGGATGGACTTGATTTGAGCTGCAATTCGAGTCACAAATTTGTCTCGACTTGGCTTGGCTTACATTCATTGAATGACTGAATCGGCAATGGTATCCAAATGGAACGACTGAAGCTGCAAGCCACTGCCGAGTTTCATCATCATCGAGTCGACTTAACGTCTGACAAATATGAGGCCAGACCAAAGTCTACATCATGCCTGTGGGCATAGGCCATGAGTGGATCACTTGGTTGCTCAATTTGATCGGTTTCTCTGCACTACTCTCTACTAAGGGCTTTCTCGGCAATGTGATCACGTTCAGATCTTCGAGCGATCTTCCACCCGAGATGTGAGACCTTATTACATTCGGTTCAAGTCTCCATCATGTTCTTCAGCTTCTTGTGTGTGTCTTGAGACGTGTTTGAGGTGAAACCGTTTATCTGCCGGAAAATTAAGTGTGTTGACTGAATAATTTGTTTAATTTTCATCGAAGAGTTCAGGCTTTGACTTCAATTTGGTCCACTGGATCAGCCATAAATAATCCGGTGACTGACAGCACACGTTCATTCATTTTTAAGATCGTGTCGACAGATCTTTATTGGATTGAATTGGAGTCAATTATCCAATGATGGCTTGAATGGCTTTTTATTACTTCAGGGGCCTATAGCCTCACAGAGATCTTGTGTGGCTTATTGGCTCACAGCTCAGTGCCTCACAGGCTCATAGACTTCCAGCCTAAAGGCATTACAGCTTCACTAGTACACAGGATCGTTGACTGACATCGTTCTTGGCTCACAGGCTTCCTGGCTCAAAGTCTCTTAGAGTCACTGACCATCTGGCGCAGTGGCTAACATCGCACAGGCCCACAGGATCCCTTGATCATATGCCCAATGGATGTGGAACTGTCTCACTGGCTCAAAGGCTGGTCGCTCACAGCATCACATGCTAACAGCTTCAGATGCTCACCGGCTCACGATAGCAGGGGCTTATGGCTGCACTGGCTCATGGTGGCTTACAAACTCACAGACCTTGAGCCTTACTATCTCCTTAATGGTTAACTGACTCACTCGTTCCCAAGCCCACATGCTCACAAGCTCAGTGGCTCATCGGCTCAAATAATAGTATGGTCTTAGTCCCATTGGATTACACGCTCATTGAATCACTGGCCCGCAGGCTCACTGGCTCACAGGCTCAAAGCATCATAGCTTGTATATATCATAGCTTATATGCTCCTTTGACTGGCTCACAGCCTCACTATCTCAGCGACTCTCAAGCTCAAGGACACATATACTGAAAGCATCACAGCTAAGTTAGTCACGGGCTCACAAACAGTCTCACCGACATAGAGACTTACAGATTCCTCGGCTCACTGAACCACTGACTCACAAACTCATTGGGGCTGACAAATCAGTTGCTCATGGGCTCACAAGCCTATTGGCTCTCTATCTTACAGGCTAATTGGCCACAACATCTCAGGCACAGCCGAGGCTCATTGGCTCACATCAGCGCAGACTTACAGCCTCACTGTCTCCTTGGCTTACTGGTTGACTGGCTCACATGCTCACAAGCACAGTGACTCACTGGCTCACAGCTCAGGGCCTGACTGGTTCACTGACTTTCTGGCTCACGGGATTAAAGCTCCAGATGCTCACCTGCTCATTGGTTCACAACCTCACAGGCTCACCAACTAAGAGCCTCACAGCCTTCTTGGCTTATTGGACCACTATCCATGGTCTGATGACACTTCAATAGTTCACGGACTCACAGGCTAATGGACACACAACATCACAGGCTCAAATCTTCAGATCCACACCAGCTCATTGGCTCAAAGACTTAGAGCCTCACAACCTTCTTGGCTTATTGGATCGCTAGCCATGGTCTATGTTGTGGCTAATCGGCCACAACATCACAGGCTCCAAGCCACAGATGCTCACTGGCTCACTGACTCACTGGCTCAGGCGCTCACTGTCTCATGACCGCACTGGCTCACAGCCACACCAGTTCATTGCCTCAAAGCCTCACTGTCTTCTTGACATAGTGGTTCTCTGGCTCACAGCATCATTCGGTCCCAAGCCCAAATGCTCACAGACTCACGAGCTTAGTGTCTCCTTGCCTCAAAGGCTCACTGGCTCACAGGCTGGTCGCTTTAAGCATCACCCGCTCAAAGCTTCAGACCGGCTCATTGGCTCAACCTCACGGACTCACCAGTTAATTAGTTCACAGGCACACAAACTAAGAGCCTCTCTGTCGCTTACTGGTTGACTGGCTCACATACTCACAAACACTGTTACTCACCGGCTCATGGGCTCACAACCTCACTGTGTCCCTGGCATTCAGGTTCACTAGCTTACAGCATCACTCGTTCCCGAGCCCATGTGCAGGCTCACAGGTCCCCATTCGCTTAAGAGTTCTCGACTCTCATTTCATTTCGCATGAGTCCCTCAAGGAAGTTCCTCTAACCAAAAAAATTCAATTACATTCCACTTCCCCGCAGCCAGTCCGAGTCACATCTCCAAAGACTCAATTTTTCATCTCTCTCCGTAGTCAACCACGTCACACAAAAAGAAACACCCCGCTTCACCTTAATCATCTCGCAACAAATCAGCTTGAGTTTGATTGAATTTCCATTCACCGGCGGATGGCTCACCTCATCTCCGTCCAAGTCAAGTGCTTCCCAGGCCATCTTCAAATGGCTGCGACGCGACGTCGTCGGTCGTGTTACAAGGCAATATCATTTCTGTGTCAACTCAAATGAAGAAAAATCAACAGTCAATTCGTCATCTGTCAGTCAAAGTCAAATGCCAAAATGATTGAGCACATCCGCCGACCGACTATTGCCGCCGCCGCTGACTTTTCCTTCTTCGCGCACCACAACTGCACCGCACTGAACTGCACCTTGCCGAACAGTATCAATCAGGAATAATATTTGTGTCGTCCAGAGTGACACACACTCACTCACTGAATTGGTTATCAAATAGGAGCCGCTTCGATGATGATTGTCCATCGCCGATGACTGCCACAAACATGACACAGTACATGTGTAGCATAACAGGAATCTGTCCTTTAGCCGCAGTCAGTCCACTCTTCAGAATTAGGGTCATGCTGGGGAACCAGTTTGCTCGTTCCAAAACGGACACACTCCGGCCGACTCTAGTCCCTCCGTTCCGTTTCGATTTCGTTTTCCTCTCTTGTGTCATCATACCGGATTACAATTAATTTATACTCATCCAGCTCATTGAGGTCATTCTGCCAAAGACAACAAGAGGCATTAATTTTCATGTTGCAAATACCGAATGTCATCATACCAGCCGTGCAGACTGGCAGCCTGGCAGCCTGGCAGCCTCTCAGCCACACAGCCTCCCAGCCACATCTGCATGCCCGGCGAGGAGCCTGCACTTGGCATGGTCATGAATGGGGAGGCGAGTCTCTCGGTGGCTCAGTGTCTGCAAGACTCACTGCACCGGGTTTTGGGTGAAAAGGAGTTTACTTTACCACACAATGGTGGCGGTATGTTAGTTTTATTTTTCCTCGATTTTCCACTCCTCCAACACACACACACACACCTGCCAAATGTGGGACATGGCGGCGACGATGACTCGGTCGGGATCGATATCATGTGCTAACTGTATACCACTCTTCCGTGCGCCTTGGGCAGCTCAATAAATTAACGAATTATTCAGATTCCCGGCAGCCAAACCTCTATCGCGGCGAGGAATTTCATTTCATTTTGTCGGCATTGTTTTTTCTGCTGGAACTTTCGCTGTCGCTTTCTATCTTTCCGATGAAATCCTTCTGCCGCTGCTGAAAATCACACCAAAGTTCAGCGGATGGTGGCCAGTCGTTTGGTTGTGCATCAAGGAGACAATGAAACACATAACATAACTTTCCCCTCGATCGGCGTAGGAACATCTGTACACTGGCCAAATGACATTTTACGTCGTCTTGTCTTCCTCCTTTTGCTTTTCGTTCTTCCTATTCCTTTTCGGACAAACTGGCATCATCTCTAAGTCATGGTGGTGGCTTGCGCTGTGTGTTAAGTTCCTTCATCCAGCCGTATGTACACACGGTGAATTAAATATGGAACGTCAGAGAAACTATGTCACCGAAACGGATAGTCTGCGCGCATTTTTTCCCCTCCGCGTCTATGATAGACATGGTCTCTCTCCCTGTCTGTGTGTGTGTGTGTGTGAGTGGATAACAGGAAAATTCTTGAGATTTTCAGTGGGAAGTGGGAAATAACCAACAATTTCTACGAGTGACTACGCGGGAAATGGGTGAAAATTAACCTTAATTGATGGCTGAGTCGAAAATATTCCGAACAGACCGATCATTGCGTCGGGTTCCTCGAAATTCATTTGGTTTCGGACACAAAACATTGCCTAATGGCATATAATTGCCGCATGATTATGATCCATTTTAACTGTTCGTTGTTCCTTCCCTTCTTTCTCGCTCTCTCTCTCTCTGTCTCACTTGGTGACCCAGTGCAGAGGTAAATCGAAGTAATTTCCTCCGATGTGGGTTATCATTAAGACCTATCAGCTGTGTAAACTTCAATGCGCTTTAAAACAATCACCGATTGATGGTGGACGTGATGCAAGACGTCACTGCTTTTAAGGTTCGCTAGCCAACTCTTTTGTTATGGTGACGCTATGGCATGGCGCCACTTGGGAACTGGTTGCATTGTCTCTCTGAAATTCTGCATGAAATAGAAAGTGTACTACATCGGTCATCAATCGTTGATCGTGGTCAGTGCCTACGCAACGCTAGAAAACTCAAACGAATTGGGTTATCAACAAGTTTCCATCGCGTGTGTGTTTACAGTGTACACCGAAAATGTTTTGTCTTCTTCAACTTTCAACGAAAAATTTCTTCACTTACCGCGACGTTTGAGTCGCGTCTCTTGGATCGTGCCAGCGACGCAGTGAAAAAGACCAAACCATTTTGCTTTGATTTTTCACGTGTGGTATTGACCCTGACGTCATCGCAAAGATCAACGATTCTTGTAAATCATACGCCATCTGTATGGACGGTTATTGATCGTTGCTGGCCATTAATGCAGGCGATCGTGACATGATGTCCGCGTGCGGAGTCTGGGAAGATCTTTTACCGATCAATTTGTTGCATTTTATGAGCGCTGACTGTACCTCCCTATCCACACGCGCCCGCACCAGGGGTCATCAGTGGAATCTGGCTTGTAGAAAGCGTTCAGAAGAAGGCCATTTAATTGTGTATCGTTTGAGATCGTCAATCGTCGTCTCGACACCAATCGACAGCTCGGTGGCACGATTAAGGTTATGCGCCGCCGAAGATGAATTGTCACACTTTCGCTACTTGTCGCGACAAAAGGATGAATTTATATTCTTCTTGTCGTCGCCCCCCTCCCCGACAGTTGGTGATTATGCGCCGATCAACTCGAAGAAATGGATGAGACAGAATAGGAATGAGTTTAGTATGGCACCCACAAGAAGCCCCCTCTGACTCAGTGACTTTCAATCGATATGTGTGTCCACGGCTCTCCTCCGTTTTTTGCGCATTTTTTTGTTCCTCCTCTTCGGATATCATGCCAAACGGTGCGGGGTCTCTGGAGCGAAAGTTTTCACCTACGATCGAATTGCTTCTATTTCCTCCCACCCAGCACACACCATCATGACTGTTTATTTATGCATTCGATGCAAAGAATTTGCAAGCACTGTGGATCTCGTGGATATCGGATGTGAATTTTCTCCTCCGGTCTTCTGGTTCTGGTAGAAAGTAAATCGCTCGTTAAAATGCCCGGTTTATGGTACTTAAGATGCCACTGATACTCTAAAGTTTCGGTTTTATGTCCGCTCTTGATGGCCTCGCATCTGTTGTGTGTGCGGCGTGCGTGTGCGGGATCCGATGCGATATGACAAATGATGTTGTTTTTATTAGGGCTCTTCAACAAAATTGTTTTGCATAAAATTTGTGTACGGACGTGAGTTATTGTCAGCTCGAAGAGAGAGAGAGAATTTAGAGAAAAGTTGTGACGTTGACCTTCGGTGTGGAATACATTTTCGTTGACTCGGTGGTTTGAATCAATAAATCATGCGACATACCGTTCTAAATTTCTTTTCATTCTTTTGCCCGATCGTGGCATCGATGTGGGACTGGGTGCATGGTAAATGGAAAGCGATGATACAGAGTGTTGATTTAGGAAACGATAAATTCGCTTATCTATTGATTAGTAAGTGATTTGTTATGGAAATGGTAATGATGTGAGTTTTTCTTCTGCTCCTACTGTTTGTGGGGACATGAGATATTCCCGCGTTTTTAAAGAGGAAAAGAAATCTGCGGTGTGAGACACTCGGTTGACCTCGATAGCGACCAGAGTTAGAGAAAGATCCATTTCCGGAAAATTCACAAAATTCAACTAATGGTTGCGGTTTCACATGTGGTGCATGCATTGTACCATCCATCCGACCGTCGGAAGCAACTTTGATTCAAATGGCCGGTGCTTCTTTTTGCGAGAAAGAAGCCAATCTTGACTTTGACACGGCTGGGGGATAAGACAGTTTTTTGTCAAGAATATTTGAACAAATTTAACATGTTGTTAGCTTCGACTTATGTGTTGGTAGCGTTCAAAAATGTCTTTGAATTCAGAATCTTAATGTTTTATTTGTGAATTGCTATTTGAATGGACTCATGTGTCGTTGAAGACACGAATCATGGACAGAACGAAAGGCCACGTAAATAACGAGTCGCAACTGAGCGATTAATCGACAATCTACTAATGATTCAGAGTAATAGCTGACCATTTGCTAAGCGCAATACTTTGACAGAAAACGCTATTTTAAGACGAGAGGCACAGAAACTGAAGCTGAATGGTATCCCTCCCTTGCCTGGCATGACATCTATCATCGCAATCATTACATTTCACGTGTCTTCTCTTTTTTTTTTGCGTCACCCTTTTTTTCTCTCACTCAGTGATCTAAGCCTCAGTAGTCAATAAGATCAGCACCATCATCTTCTGACCAGCATGATCCACTAAAGGGGTCGCGGGGTTAAAGCACGCAGGAGACATGTCCAAGCAGCTCGTTCCTCCGCCTTAGACGATAACTCATCAGGAGATACATATTATACCCAAGCACAACCAGTAGAATTTTTGGTCAAACTTGATCTAACTACCTCGTGCTGAATCTGCCATGATTCATGAGAAAGACACCAGTCTTCATTCTGAGCTATATCGTTGATAGATCAATTCTCTAGATAGGGTGGTTAATCTAGACTCTTAACTTGCCCAAACTGATCACACTTGTTTTTTTTTTAATTTCATTTTGATTTAATTCCCAGGACAACTTATACTAGACGAAAATGACATAAAAATTTAGCTTAATATCTTACAATTCATGTCCTTAATTCTATCTTACTGACTCTTCGCGGTTATAATATATAATATGGGTGGCGCGACAGTCCGAGGTGGCCTAGCTTCTCAGCAACCACCAGTATGTGCTATTGTTCTTTCACGCGTGGATGGGACCTACAGTTTAATGCCGACTCCGAACGGCGAATTTGAGAAGGTTTTTCTAGACAGGGATACTCTTTGAGCATTGTCAGTGACTCGAAAGAGGTGGAGCCGTGAATTTTGATATAGGTGGTAAATTGGCGGTTCGAACCTGGCACCCTTTGCCTAGGAGTCGACGCAGTTACCCACTACGCCAAGGCGACTCTTCGCGGGTACTCTAAAATAATCTAATCTAACTTACTATTTGCTTTTCGGCATCTTTTTTTTAGTCCTTAGGGCAGACTTTATTCATTTAGACTTACTGGCCAGGAAAACTAAGAAAAAACTTGGCGCTCTAGACATTCTTTTTATTACCAAATCTAAAATTAAAGCTAAGCCCTATTACCTATTTGTTCACACTTGCATTCACTGTTCCATTGACTCTCCCTCTAATCTCACCCACAAAGCCAAATGTACAACCCGGAATGCCATTAAACATTTCGGTAGAATATCATTATTTTCGAAGGTTTTTTTTGGTCCTTCGAGCCAGATTAATTAATACCTTTTACTTATCCGATCCCTTCGATAGAAAATTCGGTCCTTGCTCCGGAAAGTTGTATACGAGATTTAATTTGTAGATCCGTTCCAACTAAAAATGTGGGTGATGTTAAGCTAGACTCTTGTCTTCCCAGACTCCTCAAATTGATTTTCACTGTTCCATTGACTCTTCTTCCAATCTCACCCACAAGGTCTAATCTATAATCCAGAATGCCATAGAGAATTAGCTACGGTCAAACAGCTTATAGTCGAATCAGTCTTAAGATCGTTGTTTTCAAAGGTTGATGGCTTTGTGCTACATTTTTTTTGGTCCTTCGAGCCAGATAAATAAGTACCGTCAGATCTGAGTCCCTTCGATAGCAAAGTCGGTCCTTGATCCAAAAAGTTGCTTTGTATATGAGACTTGCTTTCTAGATCCCTTGCATATGTGGCTGACAGTACACGCCATAGTGGGCTTGGATGTAAGAGCTGCGCTAGCCAACTTGGTTTTACATGCAACTTCAACAATGAAGCGCAGATGGTGTGTATGCATCTACTTGCTCTTCACTCGATTTGATTTAATGGTTGACTTAAAAATAAGCAAAATGTAAGAAATATTCTAGTTCAAGCTCGATAAGCATAAGCCCTGGTGACAAAAAGTGCCTTAAAAATCGTCTACAGTGATTACAGATCCTTGTCTCGCATATTTACTCGCCTGTCTAACGATGGAAGTACCAGAAGAACAATCTAAGCAAATGACTCGAACTCGAAATATTATATGACTATGGCTTAAGCTTAATGCCTGAAACACAATAGTGCGTTGCGCCAGCCGACTTCATGTTACGGAGAGAGTGCGATGACGCACTGCGTAGAAATAAATACTCAATTTATCAGCTGTTCTCTCTCTCTCTCATCTACGAGATGAAAAATATTGCCGCCTTTCTGCATACACTCATTTAAAATGACTTCTGTCGTTAAATTATTTTTAACCAGCAGTTTTCATTTCTCAAATGACAGTTGACACAAAATACTCTCAATTTGGAAGAAAACTCTCAATCTGGGAGAAAATCTCTCTCACAGCGCACCCCTCTGTCAAAAAATATCCAACATGTTGAATAATGACGTGCGATGGACTACGTCTTACGTTTTATTAAGGCGATGCTGTATTTTGTGCTTGGCCATTGAATTGTGTGAAAGCCAACGCCAGCGCAAACGCACTATTGTGTTTCAGGTATAATTCTGGTCTCAAGGGACAAAAGCAAAATGGTAAAAATTGCACAGCAGTTACTTCCATATTAAAAGGTAAATTATATTTGCGACTAATTCGCTGACTGCATTCAAGTCCGAGAGCTTCAAGTCGAGTAGAACGTAACTTTTCTGCGGCAGCCTGGGTGCCTTATTTGCCTCACGACCTACAAGTTGATGTCGACTGAAAATGGGATGAGCTCAAGATTTATTTTCTTTTCTTGAAACCCTCTCAGGTCTTCCAATAGAAGATGTGGTATCGGAAAGGACGTGTGTTTACCCTAATCGAGTCAGGAATCATTCCAAACAGTCTTGGAGAAACTCTGTAAATCGAATCCACCCCGAAGACGAAGAAGATAGAGGTCATTGCCATGCCACGGACCCTCTACATGGCCCAGACACCATAGACATTGGATCTATAGACGGCTGGCTGGCTCATGTCGCTGTACAGCTCGTATAGCTCGGTTAGGTTGAATATTCTGCTCCACATGACCTCTACACAAACTGAACTACATGACAGCAGAATGGACTTCTGGAAGATTGGCGTGTGAGTTTTGCACGATCTTCTCCAGAACGTTGAGGTTGCTGTGTTGAGGAAATCATACAGCACCGCCCGTCACCATGTCCGAATCCTCTTTTCGGACATTGAAGGCCTCCATCCAGTGACTCATATTCAGAAACACATTTTACTGATTCTTGTATCGTCCGCCATCATCTCCTTTCATCTCAGAACTCTCTTTTCTCAGTGACTCAACTCAGACTTAGAAAGAATCAGAAATGTCATGATGTCATAAAAATTGGGGAAACACTAAGCTTTCTATTTTTTAATTTTGTCATAGAAGATAACGTTCGACGCCTTATATCAATCAATGCCTTCCACATCATTTGAACTGGTCCTCAAAGCAATAGGAACGACACTCAACAAAGTCTATGCAGTCAGAGAAACCAATTTCAGACCAATTTCGCACCTCTGCGCTTTTTGACAGACGTGTGTGCCCGAATGACACACTCTGTGACCATATCTCTTGACAGCAAGAACATTTAGGCCGCAATGCCCACGCAACTGATCAACCACCAAATCTCTCTCCAATGACCGTCGCAACTGAATTGAGCCTCCGACTTGTTTCATATGAAATAGATGAGATTTATGACGACGGCGTGTGGGACATCGGCTACGTCATTAAATGCACCCAATAAAGCACGAGAAAGTTGACCAATCTCCGTTTCTTTTCTTTCAGATCTCCCTTCAATCACGTGGACCAGACCCCCAGAGCAAAAGCAGAAAAGTAAGTACGATTCAAAGCCACATTCAACCCCAATAACTTCCAGTTTCTGGTGCGGAAAACGTCCTCCAAAATCAATTCCCATCAATCTCGCTCGTGAGCCATCGACCGAAACAGGTGAACGGCAACGAATTCCAATCCAACCCATAGAGCACTCGCTCAGCGGCGGCGACAATTTCCAGATCATTGACCATCGAGCATCGACCAGCTTCCACCCGTCTCTGGGTTATATAACAAAATAATGACAGCACTGATGATGGAGGCTTTTTGAAGCTGCTCCAGCTGAACGACGACGGGTGCACGCTGGTCAACTGAATGCCGTTGTACGGCGGCGCTCTTGTTCACCAATCATCCTCGTCCGTCGGTGTGCTGTATGCAGCAGACGTTTTGTCACGCAACTGCTGCGCCAACTGATTCGCTCGGGGTACCATCGGAATGCGATGGAGCACACCAACTGAACTGAACTGAGCCATAATGATAGTGATGATTCGTGAAAAGTGGATCACGAAGTTACGGCTACACTCGCGGTACCGGTTACCGGGCAACGCGTCGTGGTAGCTGTTCGAGTTCCAGATGTTATCCACTATAATGGAGCATATCGGACGATAATTACTCGGCTATATGCACCGGCTGCGCGGGTAATGCGCACCTCTGCTCGAGGCGTATCACCGTTCGCTAATTACAACGATTACGCCCTCCAGTCGGAAAATAATAACAATTTTGTAATACAAGTGCATCGAGGAATGCCCGCCGCCGGCGAGTGGAGCAGATTGCATAAAAAGGCGAGCATCGCCTTGAATTGTGGGCGAAGCATTCGTTACGTCCTCACGTGAGTGCGACGATGACTGGTTTGTTTTTTGCAGAGAATGTGGCCGGAGTTGCAATGAAGATTGTGTGACAAGATTTTTCGCTCATAATGATGCCTATCAAATGGGCGGGCGTGGTGGTCGTTTAACCCAATTTGAGTGGGACATGCCGGTGGACGTTTTGGCCAGAGAGGGTGTCATTTGAGAGATGGGCCTGGCTAAGGCCTTTGTTGTGGCGATGATGAACTGGAAATATCTTTGTTTCTCCAGGCGAAGGGGTAAGAGATCAGGCTCAGGCCCACAGACTCCAACGAACGCAAAGAGGAACGAACACGCTTTGAGACGCATCAAGTACTCTGTGGTGCTGCCCTCGGTTGAGAAACGACTCGTGGTAATGAGACAGAGTTGGGGGACTATCATAGTTGACTCCTCTGTGTTCCTAAACGAGCCCCCTTTCTCCTTCTTTAATAACCTGGTGTCGAGTATAGGAGGCTGACAATGGCAGGAAGCTCTGCCTCTTTTACGAAGAAGGTGTGCAACAAAAGCAAGGAGAAGCCATTTCTCTGAACCCCATGCGGTCCTGTGAAGAAGGAAAGCATTAAAGGCTTAGAAAGTCTGCAACAAAAGCAAGGAGGAACCATTTCTCTGATCCCCATGCGGTCTTGTGAAGAAGGAAAGCATTGAAGGCTTATCTATTTGTCCTCTTATAAGGACTAGTTGGAGTCTTCGCCTCATAACTTTCTCTTGAGGCTTGTGTCATGCTGAGGATGAGATGAGAGGCATTCCATCCAGTAGAATCGATCAGGAGATCACTCTGCAAAGATGACTGTTCACAATGTAGACTTGTGATGCTATGGAGTCGTCTTGTCTTTAGGGTGCCGTCTGTAAGGTCGCTAGTGGTACCCCTTCATTGGTGGCTGTTGATAAGGCCATCCTTATGGTCGTCAACACATTTGTGCTTTTACGAAAACCTTCAAAGATGCAATAAGACAGTGTTGACCTGTCCGATAAACAAGTCAGTCCACAGAAAACAAGTGAATCAGATTTAAACGATTCACGACCTTCCGTCTGTCTTCATCCGAGTTCACTTTCAATGGTTCTTAAAATCTTGTTTTAATCCACTTAAGTACGTGCCAAATAAGACTGTGGGGCTAACTTTGACATTTAATTCGTGCTCAAGGGACAAAATTACTGTTTCGATGAACTCGGCTATCGACAGAGCTTAACACTGCGCAGAGGTTAGTCCTTAGCTTAGCGACATTTTGTTGACGATGAGTGTTATCAATTTTCATCCTCTCACACTCATGTTCGTTGTCTTGTATTGAATGTGGAGTCAACCAGGAACTAGAAGCCCTTAACGAATTAGAGGCTAGCCATCCAAGGCTAACTACTCTAACGCTATTGGGTCTACATTCATCACCTCTTTCGAGTCACTCACCGACAACATAGCATTTTGAATTTATTGTTTCGTAGATTTAGATGAAGCTTACACATTTAGATTTATTACTGGCTGGAAACTCAGCTCCTGGTCAAGCCCCACACACTCGTTCGCTCCTTTTCCGGTCAGCCTCCAATGTTTGCTTGTCATTGTCTTATGGTCGGTGCTGACAGCTGTCTAGGCCAATTTTTTTATTTTCGTGTACAGACTCATCAAGTGTGTGCTGCACAGATTTTGTTCTCATATATGAAGACAGCATCATGGGGAGGGGTCCCCATGCCACCCACCCACCCCCACCCTCCGCCACCAGATTAGCTTTAAATTGTCTAAAAATGCCTTGAAGTGCATCCAGGAGAAGGTTGCGGAAATTTAGAATTGTGATTTAATCCCCGCGACCCCTTTAGATGATGATGATGATGCTTTAATCCAAAGCTTGCCTTGTCGGGCGGGCCACCGACAAGCTTCGTCCTCCGAGCCGAACCATTCAGACGAGCCCGTGAACTGAGATGCCTTTGCATCAATCCCTTTTACCATGTTGTGGTAAGGTTCCGATGTACGTACTTTTTAAATGAGTATCCAGCATGCACCACCAGGCCGAGTATTGTTCGAATGCATAAAACTATCTGAGCTCCGCTTTATCTTTCACGCAGCAGCTCTTCTTCCGACAGTTATACCTTGATACCACGTGCTTGGCATGGATCTTAAAGGAAGGAAGCCTATTTTCTAGCACCTGTTGCCGACCTGATTTGAATATCGTGCTTGACTTATTGTGTGGCCAGCCCTTGATTTATGGTCATGCCGCATAATTCAGCGCTTCCGTAGGGGCTCCTGCACCAGTAGTGGTTCACCTGAACTCGATACACATTTGCCATTTTTTTGTTCCACAACTCTAAAGTAAATGGGTCCAATAAGACCTCAGTGTGGCGCGTCCCCACCGCGTCAACTCACGAACCTAACTCAACCTAAATGGGGGGAACATCTGGCTTTACTTGTTTCAGTATCACAGATTAAGACAGCGCTTACGTTTTCCTCAATCCAAAGTTTCAATTATTGTCCTTTATGCTTTTCTTGCGTTTCCAATCCAAGCTGGACCTGGATCGAGGTGTCAAAGAAATCTCCAGCAGTCATCTTCTTTATCATTGAATGGCGTTGCATTCTTCAATGCATCCTGTGTTAGTGAAAAAGGTCTCTCCAAATAGGACGATCTTTTACTAGGTGCATCCAGTTCCTCACGTCCATCTCACTGAGGTCCCTTTCCAGTTGGGGGATGTCTCCCTTTACTGCGTCGTCGCTTGAGACAGTTGCAAGTTGAAAACAGCTGGACAGCTCATAAACAACTCAATCAGAAGCCAACCAATCCGCGACTACCTTAAAATCCATTGAAATGGATTTCCCTCAGCCACTCCGACAGCCTCCTAGGCTTCCCTTGAAGCAGTCCAAAAAAGACATGCTTTAAGCAATGCAAATCGATTAAGTAACCCTCCACAGCTGTGCGGTATCCTCACCAGAGTCGATGCACTCAACCGCCAAAGTCCCATTCAAACAGAGCACAAACATTTAAAAACACCTAACAACACAGCAACAGCCAATTTGCCAATGTGAAAGCATTGCCAAGCCGTGAAACCACACACAAAAGCTGTCCGCTCAACGAAATCTATTACGTGCCCCTTAATGAGTGTCCAATACCTTTCTCCTCGTCGTCCATTGAACGCCATTCAAAAGGCGAGCGTCAACAATTTGACTCAAATCCCATCACAAATCACCGATCCACAGGTGTGCCAATACAAAAGAACAACGAGCCACCTCGCACACATGAAGTAACACGCCGACGATGGACATCGATACATCAGCACACAAATCCGACAAGTGCCTGTCCGAAGGCACAAAACTCTGCCGCCACTGAGTTTCAAGAGTGAGAGTTGCGCTTGAAATCGGACGCGCTCGAGTGGCCCTACAGAGCAGTCGAGTTGGGCCACACTCGATTGGCCACATAATCCGGTGTGCCCTGTTGGCCCAATTTCAGAGTCCATGCGTATGTTTGACTCCGCTGACCTTGAGAAAGGTCGACCCAGAAGGATTTCATCATCGAGACTTTCACGATATTTAAATACAATTAAGACTGCCAGTCGGTCATGCCACACACCGTGCCCCAGTCGCCATCGCCATCGACGACGACGACGACGACAACAACGACGACGAGAAGAGAAAACAATGACCGAACGACAGCATATCACTAACCTAACCCATGGAGCCATGGAGTGCAATTTAGATCCGCGTCCATGCGGTGTGCGTTACACTGACCGCGTTCGCATTTGAGCGTTTGACGTTCGACCGGTGTCTCTCCGGTTGGATGTGTAGTTAATTTTGTGCAAGAATCCACTAGAAACGTTGCGGTTCCAGTGAACGATACGCGCTTAGAACATAAATTAAATCAGGATAAGGCATTAATTGTTTGCAGAGAGTGACCATCAGAGAGTGAGAGAGACTCGCAACTAATTGAAACTGCTGGCAACAAAATTTAATTGCTGCACACCGGTGCATCGGTGCGCTGGGTGCTGGTGAGACGTTCGCGGTACACGTTCGCTTTTTATTGCCGCAGGTGTAGCAAGGATTAGCTTTCGCGGTCGGTCGGCAGCAGAAGCGGCAGTAGCAGCAGCAATTTGTGAGGGAATTCTCGCACTCACTCGCCATCTGGCTGGCATTACATATGCGATGCATAATTGCCTTCATTGTGACGGGGAGGTGCGAAAGTGCGTCGAAGACTTTCTAGTAGTCAGCAGTGATTATCCGCCGAAGACGACGGCGCAGGAAGTTGCTAATGAGAAGCTGGTTAAGACTGGTCGATGCTGTTCTACTTGATGGTTGCATTTCGTGTTGAAAATGTGGCCGAATGGGGGACGGGCGCTTGATGTAGAGGGATGGTGGTTTATGGTTTTTCAGCAACTGCTGGGCTTTCCAGCGAGACCTTCTCCTTAGACGGGCCACGGGGTGCTGAAGTTGATCTCTGGAGTAAAAAAGCCCCCTCTGAAGTCGATAGTCTATTTCTGAGATATTGACCGACGTGAAGTCTGTTTCTGTTGAGAAGGATGGTTGGACACTATCAACAAGGGAGATGGTGAAGGCAATGACTGAATTCCTCGTGTGGGCCATTCACACAATCTGACTATGATGTGGGGATAGTCTCAACGAATGAAGAGCTAATGACGCAGACCTTCATCCGCAGTTGACACCCTATAGTCGCCACCAATGTGCTTAAGTTAAGGTCTTGTTGAGAGCATTGTCAAGCACTCCAGGCACTCCACCGTGATCCTTTGAGACAACCTAATTCTGTCACTTTCACACAACGCTACAGTCCGATTGAATTGTGAAATGCTGAAGAAGAAAACTCTCACTGTTGTCCTCGTTCAGGTCGACTAGTTCCAAAAGTGAGAAGTTTGGTTATTTGCTCCATTTTAAAAAGCAGCAGTGAGCTCCTGCATATCTCAACCTCTATAAGAGATCTTCTCCAAAGCATCAGCTTCAAGCCGACGTTTCCTTAGTCTGCAGTCAAATATGAAGTTTTACAGAGATTGAACCGACTTCACAGCTGATTGCCCCCTAGTCCATCGACGAATTTGAGTGCCTTTTTGACAGATTCATGAATTTTTGACGGTTATTCACGAAATAATGTAAATGCCGTCCTCTGATTGGTCAATTGGGTTTATGAACACGTTAGAAAAACAGTTGTAAAAAATCTTAAGGGCAAGAGAGGTAGAAGTCTGGCATGTCTAGTAGTTCATTTCTAGTCTGCAGTAAGTCTTCAATCACTCAAGACTCCCCCATTTTAAAGTTGCAACTTAAGCGATACACAATCAGCTGGGATAAGCTTCTTCGGTTCTGCTTGTCAGTTCCGTTCCTTTAAGGTTCACTACTAATATGGTGATCTCTGCCAAGCTGACACTCTTCCCTTGGCTTACATGTTCATTGTGTAACTCCTCAGCGAATTTTGAGTCTAAGTTCTTCAGAAACCAATCCTAATCTATGTGATGCCCTTCTCATGTGTGGGAAGAGTACCTTCGACGTTATATCGAGTAGGATCTTCATAGCCTTACGTAGCAGAAATATAAAATGATTTTTACCACGATTTGATCCCTTCATCGACTCCTGTGGGACATCGCAATATAGGACGCCCGCATCGAAGGTGCCGACTGACCATAACCAACTTAGATTCTGAAACTGGAGACAGCTATCTAGAGAACACGTTAGTAGTTGAGGTTTGCCGGTTGATACTCAGGTCCACTCGGGCTCTAGCGCCAAAAAAGAATTGAGTTTGATCCCGAGAGTCGAGGCACTGGTCATCAGACTACGACTGCCATGTGTACTAACGAATTTCGAACAATTTTATCAATGCTTTGAATAAGGTGTCAGAAGGAAGACGTCTCAGAGAAATCATCGGCAAAGCCATCCAATGCCCCTGTCGCCTGGTACCAGAATTCGTGGCACTCAGTTTAAATAGGTGTCATCTACAGGCGAGCATATTCCATTAATGAACTAATTTTTGCAACCCTAAGCCTTGAACGAATAGCTTTCCTCGACGAACAAACATTTTGTCACCGTGTGTCATTGACAGTCCAAGAGAGTCCAGGGTACAACCCTAAGCCTTGAACGAATAGCTTTCCTCGACGAACAAACATTTTGTCACCGTGTGTCACTGACTGTCCAAGAGAGTCCAGGGTATGAACATAGTTTGGACCTAACTTTACTCAGTTCGCTGTTAGCCTCCGGGAATTTCTGACACTAACTTCTTTCTGCTACCGAATTCATAGTCTCAATTTATGCTAACCTTTATTTCTCACATTTTTCATTTCTCATCAAAATCCCGGGGTCTAATCACGTACGACGACAATCGTCTGGCGTTATCGCTTGGACGATAGTTTCGCTTCATGTGAGCATGAAAAAAAAAAAAACAAATACCGTCTCAAGGATATTATTTTCCCGGCTTCAAATTAAATGCAGGCTGTCAGTTGCTATCGTTACAGGTGTGGATGTAAATGTAAAAAATGAGGAAGTAGTTTTTTATTGTTAAGAACTATTTATTAAATTTTGAGTATTTTCGAGGGTAAACAACGGGAATTTAAATTTTATGTGACAGATATTAGCGCTCAATCTGTATGCAAAATAAGCGATAGACGAGTCAATAATGGCACGTGAAGTAAGTCAGCGTCGATGATTGTCGTCTATAACTGAAGTGAATCGACAGGACAGCTCTGAGGACTCCATCCAGAGCCCAGGCTTGATGCCCAAGCTGTATGCGTCTTTAGCAAATGAAGTCGCCTGTTGAGACTCAGACTCTCCCTGGATAGCAGGAGTAACAAATATCATGTCCTGACGGGATATTGCATACCACCATGGTATTTTTCCAATGGCAGCTTGCAGTGTTTACCTTCACATAACCTACCGCCAGTACATTGTTAATTTTTCAAGAGCCTCCAGTTTTGTTATTCAATCTGATGACATTCACAAATTCACAAATTGACTCAAGGCTTCCATTCTAGGCCATCGAAGTGTAATGTTAATGTTCCACACATTGTATTCCCAACCGATTCCATCTTGCGTTGTATACGTCACTAAAAGGCTTGGAAAAAAATGTGTCTTCGTTCTAAAGCGACTTCTGAACACGCTCCAACAAAACTGCCAATACTGGAGTCAGTCTTATTTGAGCACATGCCAAAGACGGGCGCCATATTCTACAGCTGTTCTCCCATAAAGGCGAAAACCCAAGACGGACGTCTTAAAATGTTAACAGTGCTTAGGTCCTGAGACTATAACTGTCAATCTAACTGCCGGCTCTTCTTCTCCCTGATTGTGTCGCCGTAAAGTCTGAGTCTGTTGGATTTAGATCTCAACCAACAACCCTTTCCAGGTTCTTCTCTTGTTGTGAGTGCCAACTTAGACATGAGCGAGCTCTGTTGCATTGTTCCAAAGGTTCGGAGTCTAAGACTCTTCTTTAAGCGACTGGATGGCGCAGTTGGTAGAGTGCCTGCCCCTGGTGAACGGGGTCCCCGGTTCGAATCCCAGTGAAAGCAAAGTTAATACGCTTTTATCTGGTTTTCAAATGTGGTCCAGTCACCATTTGCCGTTGGGATCAAATTAACGACACTATTATTGAAGAAGTCAATCAGTGGTAGTAGTCTGATTATGGGTACCACAATGGACCAATATGGTCTAAGTGTGCTGGTGAATGCACTAGCAGCCCACCTACCTACCTAACCTAAGACTCTTCTGACCAGAGCTAAGATGAGAACTAGATGGCCCAGCCACTTTGAGCGATGAATCCGTGGACGCATGTCGCTGAACAACTTGAATAGTTCGTGGTTGCTTCTTCTAGAGAGGTTCCAGGGATCCCGAAGAGACCAAGGATTTCTTCATCCGCTTTTGACATTTTCCATGTCATAGTGCCCACTATACAGAAGGACGGGGACGATCCGGGTCCTATACAAAGTCACTTAGATCCTTCAGCTTCTCAGCAACCACTCGTGTTGTACGTGCTATTGTTCTTTCGCGAGTGGAAGGGACCTACAGTTTTTTGCCGAATCTGGACCGCGAAGTTGAGAAGCTTTTTCTAGACAGGAATACTCGTTGAGCATTGTCAGTGACTAGAAAGAGGTGGATCCGTGAATTATCAGAGGTGGTAAATTCGGGTTTCCTCTGCGTGGGAGTTGACGCACTTACCCATTACCCCACGGCGACGCACAAAAGACGCCCTTCAATAGATGGTCCATTGTGCTGCTATCCAGTGTGCCACTCTGGCCAAGAAGTTTCGACGACTCTGCGCTTACCACAAAAATTCTCTTCGACCCCAGAAGACTGTGTGCTGGTAAGCTGGCTAATGGCTGCCGAATGGCTCGAAATGTGCGCATTTGGCACATTTCGAGCCATTCGGCAGCCATATATAGAGAGAGAGTCCGGACCTTTAAACAGTAACGAACATCATCTTTCCGGTAATTTCGATATCTCAAGTGCAATAGTCTATGGCAGACCACTTCTAGAAATCATAAAAACCACCTAGTCTGACAAGTCAACGTCAAGTGGGAGCAATGAAACTGGTGAATGTCTGACCATCGAAGTGCCCATTTAACCTGAATCCGAATAGTCCTTGATTGGCAATAAAATGCCCAAACTACCTAATTTCACTTCAGTTTCCAACGATAAATCCACCAAATCACCGATTAAATGCAGTGTATCCCGATCGATCCCATGCATCCCACACAGATTAACAGCAATTTGAAAAGAGAGCGAGAATTGTTGGTCATGTCAAAAACCAATTTCCCAGCTCCATTAAATGCGATCAGTATCAAGGCCATGCCACCGTATGGCCATTAAGTGTGCATGTGTCTCTTCCGGTAACTGGCGACTGCGTCAATTCACATTCCACATTCTTGTGAAAAGACCGACTAATTGCCGGTACTTCGGTTTCATTTGAAGGAGAAATTCATTTCTATTATCTCAAAACCACTATATATCGGCTTACACACGATGGTTCTAGCTCGGTTCTAGCAGATGCTACTAATATCCAGTGAGCATAAAAACCCGCGCGCCCACAGTAACCACATTTAGCTTTCGGATAGCCTCTCTCATGTGCCGGCCATCAAAATCCATAATTCGAACAGTGAACAGTGGAACAGCATCGGCGGAGCCCAAGGTGACCATTACTAAGCGTTTACCACAGAAATTAGCTTGGACCGACGAAGAGCGGCTAAAGGCTGCCAAACCGCGCCGTCCGATCGCAGGAAGAGAGAGCGTGTGGACCCTTAATCGGTAACGAACAGCATGTTTCGAACTGTTGTACACACAAGCGGTGCTCTTCCTCCTTTCAGGCGGCCAGTAATGTCCTCGTAAAATGGGAAACTTACAAGAGTTTCGTGATCGCGGCGGCGCGGCAATGATGATCATGTGATCATGGTGAAACGGGTGAAATGCACGCGCTCCCTCGCTTTCTTACGGCATCTAATCGCTGTTGCACCACATTTTTGATATGGTTCAGATGGAAAGTGCAGCAATGCAGTGGAGGAGGTTGATCTTCAAAAAAAAAAAAATCATCATCATCTCCGTCGTTTTCGTCTCCGTTTCGGTTTTGGACGATCAAAAGAGATTAGAGAACATCTTCACTGACAGATAATGCGAGCTCATGAAAACCAACATGGGCCGCTAATGCAGGCGCGCATCAGTTGCCGTTGGTCCAATAAAAAAGCGCTCCGAACAAATAATAGGAATGAAAATAATCCACGATTGGAGGGGGAGCATCAATGGATGGTCTGTGGTGTACTGCAGATACAGTGACCCATTTTCCGTGGAGTCTGGGAGTAATTTGTTGAGCGCTCACATTGAGGCCGGTTGGCCTAATTTTATCGAACACGATTCTCTTCTAATGGTGTGATGGAGCTGGTGCGGTTGAGACAGCAGTTGATTGTTAAGTCAAACAGGCGGCCAAACAACTTGTCGTTGTTGTGGGCCACTCTGGCTGGCCGGGAGTGTGTGATTTATGGTTTGTGTTAATTGCACAAAACGATGGATGATTGGTGGCATGTGAGTTCGTCGTGGATGGTTGTTAGCAAATACTTAGCTGAAAATTATACAGACTTGTGCGTGAAATTGCAGCGAATTAACAGATGGTTATGGGCTTAAGGTCGGAAACTGGGTAGCGGTGGATTTTATTTTATTTAATTACGGATTTACTGGGTAAGCCTCTCATTTTTATGACCTAGCGTTGTTTCTGTTTTAAATCACAACAAGAAACGGTTAATTTGTTAGCACATTTTTTGTGTGTTCTTCTTGCCATCAGCGAGCATCTTCAGATCTTCTTCTCGTGCATGTTGTTTTAATTAGGCGACGTGGTTGGAGAGTGTGTCATACATTCAACTTCTTTTAACGTGAACACCGTCATGTGTCCATCTGTGGTACATTTTTTCCTACCTCGACTTTGAAGACGATGAACCGGATGTTCGATCCAATTTCGAGAGGGAATATATAGTTGTATTACTTTCAAAAAAATGTATCTTTACTAATATTTCAAAGCTGAAGAGATTGTTTGGTTGAACGCGCTAATCTCAAGAACCACTGGATTGAATTGAACAATTTTTTTTGTGTTGGATAGTTCATTTTTAGAGGAAGGTCTTAGGTTTCATAACCCACGCCAGGACACAACAACCCTGTGGTCACTTTCTCAAGCTCTCCACACCCTCCCTCAAGCTCTACATGGAGTTTGCACTATATACCTCTTTCTGCGCCATATCTCCTTCCTAAATTCATACACTTTCCGCAATGTTCCCCAAGGCCAAGGGTCAATTATTCCGATCTGTTACAGGCCCCATCATACAAAAGAGTTGGTGTGCGAACACTTCGACAAACATGTCTACCGGTGAAAGCTTACCAACCGTTAGTGGAATCCCTAACTGAGCAACGATTTAATGACTTTGAAATATGCATTTCCGAGGTTAATTTAATTGAACCATTTGTTTGGGCAATTTGATGCGGTTCTTTGCCACTCGTTGCGGACACTCCGACTCCACGCCACGCGTTCATTAACGAACCCCAACATGTGGTCAGCACGAGGAATGCAAATCATAATGCACAAAAGGAAAGTTCAATTTTTCATAATCTTCCCACAACACACACACACACACACACACCCCATCACAAATGCATCAAAACGAAGATGAGTTGAATTGAAAGCAAATGAATCGTGTACTTCCCATCATTTGTTATGCCTTGCAATTCAGTTTAGTCCAAACAGAAAAACGCATCGTTAGAGTGTGGTTATGAATCTCATTGTCTTTCATTTTCCATCGTCAATCAATATGAGTGAGTCTGAGCAATTTGTTTCGTATGTGGACTTTCAATTTCGGAACAAATCGATTCGATATGGAAGTTTCACTTTCCGACGCTCCCATGCTCTTGTGTCTGGCCTTTTCCACCTCCAACACGCTGTGGGTGTGTGGGTGTGTGTCGCTGTGTGATGGGAAAGTAGGAAGGATACTTCTTGCAGTCCCCTAGATTGACATCAATTACCTCGACCGGCAGCAGCTAAGCTTGGCTTCACTCTGAGGCAGAAAGAAAAACAGAAATTGCCGGCATAAAATATGCAGCAATCATGTCACCCAAATCCATGGGGTATCCAGCACGAATCCCACAATGCCTAAGTAGTTCATAAGTTGCACACACAGTCGCGGGCATTCTGCAGTAAAAGTTGAAACGGTTTGGCGGGCTCTCTTCTCATGCCGGCACAGTGTGACCTTCTTCCCCATAACACTGATACCGCCGCTGCTGCTGCTCGTTTCGTCTCATCTCATCTCACCATGGGAGCCAAGAGATGGTACCCTTTTTCCATCTCGTGAAGCAGCGTTTAGAAGAAGAGGAAGATTTCAATAAATTATGCCTACAACGCGGCTGAATGTGGAGTAGGAAGCGAAGAGCTCGTAACTTCACGTCAGAGCGGCCGACACACAAGCCCGTGAAGGTGACAACTTGCCGGCGAGGGCTATCTCCGCCGCTTACCAAAAGAGGTTATTAGAGCTTGTGACACGAAAAGATGAAAGCAAACTCTGACTGTGTCCACCATCGAGTGCAGAAGGTGTTAGAGGGTACATCATTTCGAAGTATTTATGCACTAAGTTGCGCACACAGGCGGTGCATTGTTCTGGTGGATGTGCTGCAGGTGAAGGAGTTCGTGTGCGAATGCCGCAGATACTGGTTAGCCCACACCTTGCATGCGATTCTCTTGTTCAGCAGGAAGTGATAAACCAAATTCCTGATGTTAGATTTGCGTGCGGTCGTCGGTTTTGTTTGAGCAGCTTATTCGGAAACTGGTTCGAAGGCGAAGACCAAAGTGCCGCTGCTGGTGCCGCATGTACAATGTTCACGGGATTTTATTGCACAAATGGAGTTGCTTTTGGTTGCCTCGATATTTGAGAGTGATGGAAAAGTGGTGGCAAGGCGATGGCAAAGCGTTGCCAATGCGGTGGCAAAGCGATAACAAAGCAGTGGTAAAGCGATGGTAAAGCGATGCCAAATCAATGGTAAAGCGATGGCAAAGTGGTGGCAAAGCGATGGCAAAGCGTTGTCAAAGTGGTGGCAAAGTGATGTCAAAGCGATGACTAAGCGATGGCAAAGCGTTGTCAAAGTGGTGGCAAAGTGGTGACAAAGCGATGGCAAAGCGTTGGCAAGGCGATGTCAAAGCGATGTCAAAGCGATGGCAAGGCGTTGCCAAGGCGGTGGAAAAGCGATGACAAAGCAATGGCAAAGCGATGGTAAGGCGATGGCGAAGCGTCGTCGAAGTGGTGGCAAGGCGAAGCAAAGTGATGATGAAACGAAGCAAAGCGATAGAGAAGCTATGGCAATGCGTTGGCAAAGCGACAAGACGGCAAAGAGATGGCTCTGGTATTTGTCTTTTTCTAAAGTCTCTAGAGGCAACCATTTCGCTTGCGCTCTCTATCAACTGCTTCATCTGGTTTAAAATCCAATTTTCCCATCAAACGCCGATGTCAACACTCGTGCGCCGTGATTGATTAACCACAAGTGTGTTCACAATCGCTTCCAGCGGTCTCTCCAGACTGCCTTTGGTTCAATTATGTCCTCAGCCCCATGTGCGGTCCCGTTGCATGAATCCAAACATGGATCCAATCGCAAGAACCAGTCTCATCGATAAATCATCTGGTTCTCTGAGTGCTCCGCACCAGTTAATCTGCAGAAGTCCAAAAATGTTGCTCTCGATACAGCATGATGCAACATCGAAGAGCCACTGATCTTATCCCAGCCGTCATCACACGTGTGTATCGAAACACCCAAGCAAATAGTAACGGCCATCTGTTCTCTGGCAGAGCCTTTACGGTATCATCGTAACTACCAATTTGTGAAGCCGTTTATCTCAACAATTTATCAAGTGTATGCAAATTACACTCCCAAGGAGTGAGTGTGCGTGGGGCATAGTGTCCTTTCCGGCAGGATCGTATCCCCGTGGGGCATCTGTTGCAGTCCAGCATCATCCTCCCATGGGACCAATTAAAATTTTCTAATTAACCACACCGACACCACGTGCGGCTGTCTGTTATCAGGAGAAGCGCCGCTGATCTTGGGGCGAAGTTTGAATAATTGAACGGGAATTAGAAGTCGCAACATTTTACAGCTAGACCGTGGAGGCCATGCGGTCTTCAAAGTGGTCAGCTGGAGGCGCCCGAAACACTGCATCTCGGTCCACTATTTGTTGCAAATCCCGATACAATCCAACGGATGGCGGTGTATTTGTTTGATGAATTCCCCACGTTGAGGGTGACTTCCCTTCATCCTTCTCATACGACAATCAAATCACGTTCTTGGGCCTCTGCCTCCATTCCCCCAGTCTTCTTCTCCATCAAATTGCCGTTCGTTTCCCATCACCAAGTTTCCGAGGCGGCGGCGGCGTCATAAAAAAAATAACAAGGCATCAGCACAAAATTGGCCATCTCCAAGCAGACACCTTCGGCAGCAGCGTGTTGTGTTATTTTCCGGTTCCTGGTGCTGGCCAACTAATTAGATTGGGAAACTCTTTATGTAACACAATTATGTCATCGTTCGCGCGTCATGTGGACGACGGCGGCAGTGGTGGCGGCGCCGAGAGCACCTCGCCGTCGAGCAGCGGTGGTCATTGACGTGCAGTTGCATCCGTTTGATGGAGCAGTGCGGGACGATTTAATTGCAGGTGAAGGGATAGTTACAGTTATCCGGCGAGAGAAGAACAACACACTGGGAAATGAAGAGATTTCTGTTCTTTTTCATTTGCGGTCGAATCAATTTAATTGGGTTAAGGGCTTTAGCCAAGGCGATGTGGGACTGTTTGGGGCGACGATTCGAATGCAAGACAATTGAGGTATGCGGTGCTCATTTCCTTGAATTACACATGCCATAAGTTGGTGGTGAACTTTCGAAATCGTTTAATCTCAAGTTGGGCTTTGCGGTTTGATGGTCGAATGGTTGCATTTGATTGAATTGGAAATGCTCTTGGCGGTGATCTCAGCAGTCTCTGCTGCAATGCAGTGCTTCAATGACTTGCGCACCTCAGACCTTCGGGTCAAATTTAGTGAAGTCCAGCGGTTCCGTGAAAATGGAATCCAGCAAGCGAAGGCTCCATAGATGCTGTACCTCGGTTGCACATTCCCTTGCGCTAATCATTTGTATGCATTCCGACTTATCGCGAGGTCTAGTCAGTCTTCAGTGAGCAAGTAAATCCCGCGGGGCCATTCAATTCGGTTGCATTGTGTTCCCGCAAGAGATTAATAATAACTCAATTCTGCGGCGCACGCCTACTGCGTCTGGACTCTTTGAGTACTCTCTGATGTGATGACCGCGGACTTAGACTCAATCATGTTTATGTTCAAGAATGCTTAGATACACTCTAATATGAATCCAATCCAACATGCATCCCTTCGAGGTAAATCTCACTTTTAGAGTCCACTTGTCAAAGGCAGCAGTGTTTATGGACACAAGATTGCTAACGACTGACTTTAACTGATATCTCACTTTTTGAGTCCACTTGTCCAAGGGAGCAGTGTTTATGGGCACAAGATTGCTCACAACTGACTTCAGCTGATCCAAAGAGCGTGACAAAAGTCTGCAACATGCATAGTGTTCATATGGAAGTTACAATTTCGTCAGCCTTTGAGACACGTGTCAGGTGGTGTCCAAGTAGATAACATATTACCAACGGGTGGGCTCGGCCTTTTTTACCCTTTGATCATCACAATAGCTCCTCTAGAACTTGAGCTAAGCGTGGCTTTTTCTCGTCTGCCCTCAAAGCCCACACACCTCAGAAGCCTTACCTCAGAAGTACAAGCAATCAGCCTAGCTCCTGCCTGTTACCGTCGATCTTCTGCAAGGAAACTTGTTATCTAAAGATCATTAGCGTTGCAGCTGTTATGAAGCAAATGACTGCTGCCGCACTCTGCGACGTCACAAGTTGAGGCTGTTAAACGGATGAAGATGACTTAAGACACTCACTTAGACTCCCTCTGACAGCGATGCTCAAGCCCTCCTACATCAGCACATTTAGCAGTTTCAGAGAGTGGACTGCTACAATGACGCAGAGGACCCTCCAGTATCACGTACCTCGCCGGAAAACTGGTGCGCTGCCTCTAATGGCCCAGCTCAAGCCCTCCAGTGTCCTCATTTTGGCCATTTCGAGAATGAGCACGGGCTTAGCACTGCAGCATCTCAGATTTTCAAATCTTACCACCCTTAGCCCTCGTTTTCTGCGACTTGTCCAGAATTTGACCAAACTTTCATGAGTGCTGCACATGACTTACCTTTTCTGAAAACAGCCTTTCACTCATCTGCTGATGTGCTGTCCTTAACTACCTCAAATCAGTCAGTTAGTCCATTTTCTGACAGGATACTCACCAAAGTATGCTCATACCGTTTCAATTGAAGATCTCTGGATTGCTTACCTGGTCCCTTACATTCCTTACAAATGAGCCTCTGCTTCTTTTCCGTTTAGAGCTAGAGGTCGGCTTGAACTGGAGATTTAAACAACAAGGCGTTGCACAGGTCACATCATTCGCACTCCAAGCTGGTTTCAATCCTTCTCCATTTGTTGGCGCAACCTTAAAGGCGGGCGTCTTCTGTTGTCCTACATGGCCGGCATATTCTTCTGACCAGGGTCCCATCGCGTCCCTCTTCATGTGACAGACACATTTCGCTCTTCAACCTCTGCAAGTCGTTCTTCAATTTTCTCCTCAAGCTTCGGAGTATCTTTTCCCTCAGAGGCTCATAGTTGAAGACTATTTGTCACTTTTTACTCTCAAGCGTTTCTACAGTCCGCGGTTGAAGCACTTGCCAGCATTAGTCTCCTTGCATGATTAAAAGGCCGGCGACCCATTGAGCAATATTAGTCACGCAGCTTCCAATCATCAAGACCATTTCATCCACAGTCTACACAATCCTTGTCGGCACCATTTAACACACTTTTCTTCAGTTCTGTCATCGTTTGATACATACGCGCATTGACTCACATGCATTTACAAGCTCATTCCCACATTCCTCTTCATGTGGTGATACATTCCAGTCTTGAGTTGAGCTACAGCCGGTGTTCTTCTCCAGCCTCCCTTATATTTGCCGGACGTGTCAATCGTGTTACTGGCTCGGAGTTGAAGACTATCTTGAGTCCTGACGTAGAACTGTCATCCCAGAAGAAGTTGAGCCTCACTCAGTATTCAGGATGTCACATTCCTTGCCTGTTGTGTCAAGCGACAACAGCAACGCCAGAGTTCTCTTGTCGTCTTTTAGGCACGATCTCATCGAACGCTTTGACTCGCCTCTGAGGACTCTGATTTAAATTGTCGCTGAAATCCGGAGTTGATGTATGCCTCACCCAGTATTCTTCTGCAGCCATCAGTTGTGTGAAGGCTCAAGACCCTTCTTGAGGTCTTCAAACCCTTTCGCAAACTTCTGAGGCCTCCCGTTCACCTTAATTTGTTGCTGTAATCGGGGTTTGACGTAGGCTTCAGCCAGTCTTCAAGGCCCTTGCCATCTGGCACAATTTCTTCGTTTCCCAGTTTGTCTCCCTCTACTTCAACACGTCACTGTATCCTTGGTCGTTCCACGTGCGTTATCCCTAAACGATGACTTCGAAGATTGGGGACTGACTGAGGATTCATCCTCCGGTTCTCTAATCAAATAATTTGTTCAAGGTTTTTTTTTTAAATGGCTCTTAAATCTTGGGACTTCTCCGTTTCATAGGCTGCTACAGTCTGGGTAAAGTAAGTCTTGCGTTTCCTAGCATTGTCCAACGCAACACTTCCAGATGATTCCAACCCATCTGCATCTCAGACCATCTGAACGTTTAAGCTGTCATTCTGGGTGGGACCATGTCTTTACCAGTTGTGGCCATGTCCTTCCGCCTAGAATTCGAAGACTCCTCCCTCCATAGCTCTGTTGTCCATCGCTTCGTGCTTTAGCCATTGGATCGACTGACAAAACATAACCATTCGACAGACCTTCAACAAACCCCACCACCTTAAGCCAGTGCTTTCTAAGAACCCTCTGCGCCTTTCTAAGCCTCCTCAGCTCCCATTGAAAAGTCTCTTTTAGTGAAAACATTTTCCCCCAACCAGAGGAAGCCCATCCATATCCGAGAACCATCTCCACACCATCTGCGCACTTGTTAAGAACTTCAATTAAACGCCTATCAGTCGGCGCAGCTAATTGTATGCGAGTTCTCACTTATCACGTCTCTTTCTGAAGCGACACGTTGTCAGCGATCTCGGCGCAGAGAGATCCTCACCTGCCTCAACGCGGTCACTCCAGCAGTCCACTTTAATTAGCACCTCAAGATGCCCTCGACTCGATTAGATCGAATCGTCGTTCAATTCACACTCAATCTTTGTAATTAGCTTTCGACTGAACTCCACTTCGCTCGAACAGTCGACGAACGGTCAGAGATTGATTTCCCGCCTGATTGCCCCGATATGAGTGTCAACAGGCACACACAGCCAGATGCGAGTACTTCACCGGCGCTACATGTGTCCCTCGACCATCGGTCATCCTGCTTGCCCCGACGCGGTCGACGGACAGGTCTCGAGTTGCGTGTGCGAATTCCTCAGTTGATGATCTAATCTGGCGTCGTCGTCAAGCAAATATGGTCACAGACACGCGGACCCGACTTCAATCGGAGGACTCGATCTGGTTTATGCCGTTGATGTGGATCGACAAGAGGCAGGCCAGCGACAAGATCTCTTCTGTTGTCGGCTCTGTGCCACTTTGGCCGCCGCGGCGTTGTTGAGTGAAACTCTCTTCGACGCCCGTAAGCGTGTTGTTTTGTTCTCCAAAACCCATCTCTCGCCCATATTGACCGCATCGGCGACGACCGACGTCAAGCAACCGGTGCAGCCTGGTTTAATTGCCCCAAATCTATGCGCACACCGGCCACCACTTGTTAAGCTCACTTGACCGAGTTCCATTTCATGGTCAATCTTGAAGTTATTTACCGGAAAAAATCCACTTAGCCGAGAATATTCAACACACAAAGTGTGCGCTCTTGTCGGGCAAATCCATCCATCATAGGCCATTTGTTTTATGGGCTAGCGAATTCCGTAGCTCGTGTTGTGGTCCGCTTGCTAATTAATTTGATTCTCCATGCAAACCTGCAAACCTGCAAACCTCTCTGGCCAGCAACTAGTTTTGTCAAAAAAAAAAAGAAAGAAAAAACTAACACAACACAACAGCGCAACATCAGCAAGCGAACTGTATCTAATTGGGTCTTCAGATACTTCATTCATCTTCGTCTGATTAACAAGCCAGCGTCGTGTTCCTGATGTTGTTGTGACGAGAAGATCTAATCGCTTACCTCACAGACTGCAGACCGTAATTATGGGAATGAGAGCGAACCCCACACTTGGTCTGATTGCTTAGAGATACTTAATTAATTATGCAACCACCTCGACTGAGTCGAGTTGCATGGCATACCCTCTTGCAGCTTGTGTCACAGACAATACTAATGATGTTCATTTTTCATCTCTCCCTCTCTTTGCAGACGTTAACAATGTTTTTACGTAAGCAGGCAGTGATCTTGATGCTGGTGCTGATCATGAGTTCGGCGTCAGCGGCGAAGAAGACCCGCCGGCCGGTGAAGCCAGCCAAGACGTTTCCACGGACAAATGTAACACCTTCGCCAGCTCCGGTTGCTGCGCCTGCTCCAGTTCCAGTCACAGATAACATTGCCGAGGAATCGTTTCAACCGTTGTCTGTGGTGGCACCAAGTGGAGCGGCGATTGATGGGGAATTGCCAAAGCCGCTGCTGACTGCACAGAATGCCGATGCTGAGACGAAGACCGAGAAGCCAACCATCAGTCCCATGGGAACCATCGAGGAGGAGTGCGATCCTGATATGATTGGATTTGAAATTATCACTGGGTAAGTTTGATGTCCAAGGAGAGGGTTCGGGTTTGTGATGGAGGGTGGGTGTCTCTGCTTTGGAGATGGCGCCACTTGTAAGTGAGATCTATTTGAGTTAGGGCAACTTTTTTTTTTCAAAGGAAAAGGGTCGTCAAAATAGTTGAATTTGGCCGCATTTGTCTAAATTGTTAGTTGCTTTCAGGCATCCGCTAGCCTAATAATGAATCTATGAAAATTTAAGGATTAGGAGAAGGAAGAGCTTATTCATCGTTGTACACGTTTTAGATCTGATCACAAGGCTCAGCTCTTCAGCTTGTTGTAAGTTGTGCTCCTGCTGAACTAGAGCCAGTGGCGGAATTTGCTCCACGTCTCTCTACGTCATGAGGTAGAGAAATTATGATGTTACCGTTGATGAAGCCTTGTATCCGAACTCGTGATTCCTTAATTTCCATAGAAGAGTATGAAAAGATACTCCGCTCGAAGTAAGCGCCTCGGCCGCCGGTTGGTCATTACCTACTCACACCGTATGCATTTCGAGCTCGGTTAATACAATTTACATTTACATGTACTTTAGGTTTTGTGAGACTTTGACAGAAGTCATATTAAATTTTTGAAGACTTCAGTCGCCGTCAATGGCAAGCGTCTACCGCACAATAATCTACAAATGGTGATGCGTATTCTTATGGAATCGTTCAGGAATTGAGTTCCTACATAACTTCATCATTTTCAAACTGGCAAAACTGGCGCCCGACACTTGACTCGTCCCATTTCTGTTGTGTATTACGAGGAAATTTTATTTCAATCTTGACATGACCTCAAGATCACTTCTTGATGCTGCCAACTAAGAAAACCCTCAAGTTGCCACTGTGGACTGAGGAAGACGAAGTTTAGACTACCGTAAATGGGGTACAGATCTGTTGTGATTATTGACTCGATAGAGGCGACGTCGAGGAACGATAAGTTGATGTCATTGAGTTTATTCAGAGCCGAAACTTATTCTAGGTTCTTCAGTTCGTAAATCCTCAGCGCAAGGGAGTGGGATATAAACCACACCACTGTGTCCTTCAATTTTATTCAGTCTATTTTTACATGATCTTAAATTCAACAACCATGACTCCCTCTGAGCTTGTCATTTAATCAGTCGCTTCGAATCAAGTCGAAAACTGGCTAGTGGAGCTGGGGCCACTTTCTTGGTCAATGGCTTCTTCTTCGATCTTGGCCTCTTAGACCATTGTGAACAGTTACTCAAAACAACCATATTCAAGTTTAATGCAAATAATCGGCGGCTTTGTAAAATAAAACTCAGCTAATGGATCGCCGTAGCGTAGTGGGTAAGTGCGTCGACTCCTACGCAGAGGATGCCAGGTTCGATACTCGAATTACCCACCTGTCATACTTTCACGGCTTCACCTCTTTGGAGTCACTGACAATGCTCAAAGAGTATTTCCTGTCTAGAAAAAGCGTCTCAACTACGCCGTTCGGAGAGAAACTGTAGGTCCCTTCCACTCGTGAGAGAACAATAGCACGCACAACACGAGCGGTTGCTGAGAAGTTAGGTCCTGGCCCTCTACGGGCTGTAGCGCCACCCATATTATTATTATATAATTGATCAGCCTGTCGCAAGGTGAAAGGGAATGTGCCTGTTGGGACATACATACGATGTGCCTTGACTCTGGTCTTAACGCCCATCATGTCCTTCATCACCATGCAACTAGCTACTAGATCCTCTTCATCTTGTGGTTCATTCGGTGGTCGAATGAGATTCACACATCTTCTCACTGGCGCCAGAAACAACTACATTCTGCATCAGTGTTCGTTTCCCCATCCCAGAGAATGCTCCATTTTCCAGTTGAACGCTCACACATGGAAGAAGCTACCGCTTAAGATGTTAGCTCATAACTCCTCACACTCATTTATTCGCTCCAATGAGCGGAAATTCCATGTTGCACTGATGTCTTGTTCGTCTATAGTTCCGGTTTCATAAGCTTCTCCTGGTTGTACTACTAGGAACTGGGAAACCCTTGATAGTAGCCATCTATTATGAACCAGATGCCCTGAGGTGGATTCACACTTCTCGGAAGGATGTCATGCACGAGGTTACGCGGGAGAGCACAGGGGACATGTGAAGTGATGGGGTCTCTGGGTGTTGAATGAAATGTCAATTAGTCTTCAAGGGGTCTGGTCAGTCAGAAGCCCTTATGTGATAGCTGATATGTTTTACACAAATGCGTGTACGTGACCCTAATAACCTTTTGCGACTACATTAAAAGAAAAAACACACCAGAACATTACAGGATGAGGCCCAGTTGCACCCAAAACTGTAGCTTCAAAAAGAGTGTACACTGAACGTCCACTAATTTATCTCCAAATCCTGGCCACTCCCCAAACTTTACTGCACACTTTATTCACCACTGTTGCTGCTTTGAATGAAGCGCCCTTGCATGTAGACTTCATTTATAAATCACTCTTGCCTTTAGGCGATCTCTATGAACGCGTTTACTGACCAGTCCCAACGATTTTACGAAACCGCCTTGCTTCGGCTAAAGCGATATTTATATTTACATCCTTCCCCAATTCGGTTCTAGAACACATTGCCTTCACACATTGCCTGGCTGTGAAATTGTCACTAATTTTTTGTACCGCCCTTTCCATACCCTTATGGGATTTGCCTTGATGGTGGTAGCGAAGGTTGGTTGATCTGTTCGGTGGCGACATTGAGTGCATTTGGATTTTTAGCACAATCCTCTTGTTGTTCACCTCACGACATGCTGTGTCTTCCCTGTTCCAAGGCCGTTCGTTTAAAACCAAGCTGGAAAAGGACACCAAGGTCAACGATCAGTTGTTCGGTTGATGACTGATTCCCCCGGACGATGTGAACATGTAAGCTCGATGAGATAGAGATTTTACTGAACCAAGAAGACAGAGAACCCTCTTGTTGCTGTTGGAAGAACATGGTAATGAACTCGTAGAACTTACAGCTTTTAGAGAAAAAGGCATGTTACCCTAGGGTCCGTTACCCTAGGGTCCGTTACCCTAGAGTCCGCCCTGGACTGTACGAATGACCATGATAGGTTAGGTTGAGGTGGCTGACTGCCGCGCATACGAACAGCGGACACACTTAGGCAAAACACATGCCCATTGTGTTACCACGCGGATCTTAGGCTACCTATTCCACAAACCAATCTGTGTTTTTGAGCGAAGCGAAGAAGTGAGAAGAAGATAGAGCGAAGAAGAGGGCTGTTTCTGATGCTGCTCAGGCCAGCCAGATTAACAAAGAAATGGGCCCCCAGAAGTCTGTGCTCTCTACGTGATGAGAGAGCACTGCAATTACATAGCAAGTGTTCGATGGTTTCCTCCTCATCCTCGTCCAAGCTTCTACACTAACCATTTTAGGGAAGGCCTAGTCTAAAGGCGTGAGTTCCGATGGAACAATGCCCTGTTAGAACACCAATAAGAGATCGGAGACTTGGCCTGCTTAATCTGATCAAGCTAAAGTGACCATGATGATGATCGTGAGTTTTTTCCCTTAAAGCAGTGATTTCTACGAGTTTAGTAAGAAGCAGGTCAGGCTCGACACTAGCCTCAACCTACTTGCATCTTCTTTTACCTCGTTCCTTAGCTTCGAAGTTAACCAGCACTGTCACAACCAATATGATGCCCGCTGATGCACTGACAACTGACAGAATTCACTGTCCCCCTGCCAGTGCCCACGCATGTATCATCACTCAGTCCACTCAAGTCAACAACCTCGGGAATTCCCAAACCCAATCTCAGATAAACGCCTTTTTCTCTTTCACTCAAGTCAACCACTCCCTCCTTCATGCCCACCCACCAACTTCGTGCACTTTCGCACATCACCACCCTCGCCAGATCTAGACTCTCCATCAAAGAAAGCGCGTTACGTCTCAATGATCGCCATTAGCCATCTAAAGAGCACTAAAGTCAAGACAAGGCACCGCATGTAAACGAGATCGCCTTCAAACAACTTCACGTTTCCCATAAAACCTAAAGACCCGCCCGACCGATGGTTATCAAATCAGGGGCAGTGCTCCGACGAGGTCTTAATTAATCCACGATACTCATCACTCAACATCACGCGACGAGCGAGTATTTTATCGTCGAACCTTTGTCTGCGACGCCGCTCCGGTGACCCTGCTGCACCGAGAGGCGGCTAGAATGAACCATGAAAAGGGAGGTGTTCTTCCTGACTTCGCGATCAAAAGTGAAACCAAACGGCCGTCATTAACATTCGCCGACAGTTCTGACCTCAAAAGTAATTGACGTTCACAGGCCTCCTCGTTCGGTTTACTTTCGGTTTTCGTTTGCATAAATTTAAGCCTGGCCACCCGAAAAAAAAAAACACACAAAAACGGAACCGAAAGAGAATTAGAATTTAAACGAGTTCATTGGAGCCGCTTAATGGCTTTCTCCTCGCGGGCCCCACGTGCTGCACGGAGGACAAGATTCTGGGTGAAAGTGTTTAACATGCGCGTTCTCGTTTCAGGTATGTGCTCTCGGCACCATCGAAGCTCCTTGACACCATGCCAGGAACCCTGATGCTCACCGACTGCCTGGAGGCTTGCCAGATCAACGAATCATGCAGCGCTGTCAACTACGAGACCGGCCTGTGCGTCTTGTTTAAGTCGAACGCCGACAAATTGCCAGGTAATTGCCGCGAGCATATCAGTTTACGCAATGCGTAGTGCCTATAACGACAACAACGAAACAAACGTGTTTTCCAGGTTCCCTGTCCCGCTCGCAGTTCCCCGTGTTCACGATCTACGCACAAAAGTCCTGCCTCGGCGTGCGACCATGCTCGAAGGCGTGGTGCATCGACAGAGTGCAGAGCCACCGCTTGGTTGATCACATTAAGGCCAGTCACACAGTCTACTCGCGCCGCGACTGTCTGGAGCTGTGTTTGGGCGAAACCGAATTCACTTGCAGGTTAGTTGGCCGCCGGGTGGGCAAACCACTTTCACCGCCATCGTGCTGTGCTAACGGGTGCGTGTGTGCGTTCTTTCAGGTCTGCCAACTACTACCACCACTCGGGACTGTGCGAGCTGTCCGAGATGGACCGCATCACGCTCTCGGGATCATCGCACTTCGAACCCTACGAGGGATCCGACTACCTGGAGAACAACTGCGCCGAGGAGCCCAGCAAGCTGTGCGAATTCAAGAGGATTTCCGGCAAGATCTTGAAGACTGTCGACTCCGTGTACCAGGACATTAACAGCATCGAGGAATGCCGCGACTTGTGCTTGAACTCTCCCTACAGGTTTGTACACTCTCCACCCTCCCACCCTAGGCCGTTCTCTTACGTCTACCCCACAGATGCCACTCGTACGACTTCAACGACACCGGAGACATGGTCTGCCGCCTGAGTCATCACAGCCGCGCCACCCTTACCGACGTCCTTGACCCCTACCTAGACGTGCCAGAGGCAGCCACATACGAGCTCTCGTCCTGCTACAACGTCTCCATTGAGTGCCGAGCCGGAGAGATGATCACCAAGATCCGCACCTCGAAGCTCTTCGACGGCAAGGTCTACGCCAAGGGCTCGCCCAAGTCGTGCTCCGTCAACGTGAACAGCTCCCTCGAATTCGACTTCCGCATGGGCTACAACGATCTTGAGTGCAACGTCCGCCAGAGTGCCTATGGCCGCTACATGAACGACATCGTCATCCAGCACCACGACATGATCGTCACCTCGTCCGATCTTGGGCTTGCCGTCTCCTGCCAGTACGACCTGACCAACAAGACCGTCTCGAATGACGTCGATCTCGGCGTCACCGGCGAAATCGAGTCCTCACTCAGCGAGGAGATCATCATCGAGTCCCCGAACGTGATCATGAAGATCACCTCCCGCGACGGCAGCGATATGAAAAGGATTGCCGAAGTTGGTGACCCTCTTGCGCTCCGTTTCGAGATCGTCGAACAGAACAGCCCCTATGAGATATTCGTTCGCGAGCTGGTCGCCATGGATGGGACCGACAATGCCGAGATCACCCTAATCGACGCCAACGGCTGCCCCACCGACCACTACATCATGGGCGCCATTCAAAAACACTCCGGCAACCGTAAGGTTCTGCTCTCGCAATTCGACGCGTTCAAGTTCCCCTCGTCCGAGGTGGTGCAGTTCCGTGCCCTGGTTACCCCGTGCATCCCAAGGTGTGAGCCGGTTATTTGCGATAATGAGGACATTGCAAGCGGCGAACTGAAGTCGCTCGTATCGTTCGGACGCAGAAGGAGGTCTGTCAATGCCACCGGTAAGTTCGTCGGCCGGACTTGATCCGCTCCGCTTCATTTTGATGGTGTGGTTGAATTATCTCATGCGGTCTCCGCTTTGTGTGTGTCTTCCCAATTCTTGTGCTTTCAGAATTTACCACTCGTTCGAAGCGTGATGTCAGCCATAAGCCCGCCGACGATAACATCCTGCTCGTGCAATCAATTCAAATTACGGACAAATTTGGATTCAATCAAGACGACAACACATTCGGCGATGCCGACGCCAAGGAGAAGATCTACGCCGCCGTGGCTGGCGATGAGGTGTTCGGCTGCCTGAATGGATACGGTGAGTTTTTGTTCCTCTTCATCTTGGGAGGGATGCTGCTGAGCTTGGAGAGTGGGTCGATCGGTCAGCTGGTGTGTGTGTGTGACTGTGTGGTGATTTGTGGTTTGGGTTCACGACTTCTGGGCAATTTTGACAGGAGACTGGTTTCGGTCGATACCTCCACCATCGACGGTGATTGAAACCGCTGATGAGGTTAACCGTGTGGACGATCAATTCGATGTGCACTGGTCTGGACGAGTGCTCGTAATGAATCAATTTGATTTGGAATGTCTTCGGCAATGGCACTGGCACCTGGAGAGAGAAAGAGATTGCCGATGGCTGCGGATTGAGGTGCAGCTCCTAGGGTGCCGCTTGAGTGCTCCTTAAGTGCTGCGGGTGCACCGCGGTCTTGAAGGGCATTTGTGGTGCATTTTGCAAATTTCAAGGTGATAATTGATTTCGTGGGTGATTGGTGATCACGGGGAAATGATGGTCGGAGAGAAGTTTGAAGCCTTGATTGATATCGAACGGGACAACGGAAGACTTTGTCGTCCTCTCGTGGTATGGCCTGCACAAGACGAGGAGTGCCTGCTTGAAGGTAGGCCCAAAGCCATCTTGGACAGTAGCGACACTCAAAGGATGAAGAGAAGTTTCCATTCGAGCAAGCCAGTCACTGATCCTTGTCCAAGGACAACAAACCTTTGTAACCAGGAATTCTTATAAATTTCAACAAAAGTACGGCGTAATCTGGAATGTGCTCAGTTGCCTCACGATTTGGGAAGTTACCTTGTTTCAGGTCTTAGCAGGTCTCTAAAGACGTCTAAGGAGGTCTAAGGAGGTCCGAAGAGGCCTTCCGCTTCATGGTTAAGGTCCGAAGAAGTCATCTGCTTCAAGACTTAGGTGATCTCTGAGGAGGTCTCCTATTTCCGGTCTTTGATGGTCTCTGAGGAGGTGTGAGTAGGAGGTCCTCTGCTACACGGCTTAGGCGTCTTTTACTCTGGGTCTGGACTGGTCTTTGCCGAGGTCCGAGCAGGTCCTCTGGTTCATGATTTAGGAGCTCTCTGAAAAGGTAATCGGCTTCCGGTCTTAGCTGGTCTCTAAGGATGTCTGAGGAGGTCCCATGCTTCATGACTTAGAAGGTCTCTGAATATGTCTTCTGCCCTCGGTCTGTGCTGGTTTCGGAGGTATTCCCCTGCTTCATGAATTAGGACGTCTATAAGGAGGTCCTCTGCTTCCGGTCTTTGTTGGTTTTTGCTGGTCCTTGACGAGGTCCGAGTAGGTCCCCTGCTTCATGACTTAGGAGGTCTCTGAGGAGGTCCACTGATTCCGGTCTTAGCTGGTCTCTAAGGATGTATGAGGAGGTTCCATGCTTCATAACTTAGGAGGTCCCTGAGGGTGTCTTCTGCCCCCGGTCTGTGCTGGTTTCCGAAGAGGTCCCCTGCTTCATGAATTGGGACGTCTCTAAGGATGTCCTCTGCTTCCGGTCTTTGCTGGTCTCTGACGATATCCGAGGAGGTCCCCTGCTTCATGGCTTAGAGGATCTCTGAGGAAGTCTTCTGATTCCGGTCTGTGCTGGTCTTTGAGGAGGTCCCAAGAGGTTCTCTGCTTCATGGCTTAGGAGGTCTCTGAGAAGGTCTTCTGCTTCCGCTCTTTGCTGGTCTTTGAAAATGTCTGAGGATGTCTTCTCTAGTCTCCAGAGAGATTTACTCCGTCTACTTCTAAAAACTAAAGTCAAGAAATCACTTTAAAGCACCTACAAGAATCAAAGCCGTCTTGCAAGTGTTTTGCACTTCCCAAGCTCCTCGAGAATGAACTCACTTTAATCCAGTTTCCCCGGTCCAAGTGGATGTCATCAATCTCCGACATCGCTCACTTCCTCCGGATCAACATTCCACTCTCAAACAACACCAAAGTCATTCCGTGTCAACAAAATCCTCACAATCGATGCATGTTTTCCTCACCAGCACGGCACGGCACTCCACTTTCCCCCCGAAATCAATTAACTTCCGTGACACTTATCCTCACCTGCCAGCAATTAAAAGCCCGCTCCGTTGAGTGCTACACGCTACCGCGGCGTTACACTGCAATCGTTAAGTCACTTCAAAATGAGGTTCCAGCCGCACTTACGTGCATGTCAACCTGTTGAAACGGTCGCACTTAACCTCTTCTCCGTCCACACGGGGAGCACAGCAGCACATGAGGAACGTGTCGTTATTTTCATTACCAGTCATAAACCATTCACATGACCTCCGCTAGCAACTTTCGGTTCAAGGGCGTCCCACTTTTCTGCTTTCACCAAAAACAAATTCAAAAATTTAATGCGTCTGCTTTTTGCTTTCCATTTTACAGGACTCATCATTGCGTCGGCACTGTTCCTGTTGGCCCAGCTGACCGTCATCGCCATCTGGAAGAAGGTGCAGAAGCGAAACAAGAAGGAGCGCTACCTCTACAACCAGGAACAAGCAGCCCCACAGCCGAACTACGCCCCCAGCATGGTCTACGGCCAGCCCTGCGCCAGTCCCAGCGACACACTGGGCAAGCTCTACGAGAGCGGCATGTCCGGCCGGTACGGCCAGCAGTTTTAAGTCAATCGCTGCCGACGCCGCCGCCGCCGCGCACTGAAACCTTCATCAGGTGGGACAAACTAGACGTAAAGCTAATATGCGACAACAAGACAAACTGAAAAACGACAAACGCAACAAACACCGGCGGCTTGCTTGCCGGACAACTTAGCCTCTAACGGAAAGCAACTTAAGACTTTTAACATTTTTTTTTCTACTTAAAATAATTCCTTCCTTTAGTTTAATTTATTTAAAAGAAAAACAAGCTATTTATTTAATTCCTCTTGATTTTAATTTATTCCTCTGCGAACGAAGTGCAATTCAAACGCCTGCGGTGCCCGATTTTAATAAAAACAATCAATTAACCCCCCTCTTCCCCCAAAATAGAGGCGACGAGCCGAAGTAACTTAAAAAAAAAATAAATCGATAAAAGTTTTAGATTTTACATCATACCTCAAGAAGAACACAAGAAGAAAAACCGAAAAAAAAATCCAAGAATTTCTAAAACTTTCATCCGCACAAAACAATAGTTGAACGCATCTCAACCGTCGCATCGCGTGTCGAGTGAAATTTGATTATTTTTTTGTAATAAATGAGAAAATTTGTTAAGATCGGGCATTGACACAAACAAACAAACAAACACTAACACACATACTCCTTAGCTGTTAAGAAGCACACTACGAATATATATGTATCCTGTATCACATAAGCGTAACGATGCTTTACTTATCCTGTATATAAGTAGTGTCCAACATTTTTTTTTATTTCTCTTTAGTATATAAGACAGTCCTTTATATTTGTCCTCTTTTTTTTTTTACACAACACCGCTATTTTATGATTAATTTGAACTATTTTGGATTTGGAGACGCTTCTTTGACGCGGAATAGTTTTGTATCAAAATGTTCTGGGAACTTGTCAAGGGACACATGGGAAACAAAAGCAATTATTAATATTTTCAATAAAATTTTATATTTATTTTTCATTTTTTTATATATATATATATAAATTATATATTTATTTATTTGGTACGAATTTTCTGTTTTTAAGGTTAAACAAATAATTGTGACCAGTGTAGGTGCTAACCTAATTTAATTGATTAATTACTTTCTTTTTTATACGAAATGATTTTTTTTTAAAATAACTTAACGATGAAGAATAAAAATAAAATGTACTGACTTAGTGAATAAATGTGATTTTGTTTTATTTTCGATTACTTCTCCGATGCGGGGTGGGGGTGTTTTGAAATGGATTTCTTTTGTGTTTGATCTGTTCCGGCAGCCAACAGTCAGTGGTTTGCCTTCGTTGAACAGCTCGGGTTGAATCATTCACCACGAACAGGAGATTTAGTGAGAGACGATGTGAGGAAGTTAGGACACTGAAATCGCTAATTAAGAACAGAACAGAGATAATAGACTCGCTGTTAATTCGTACTGGAACGATAAGATTCGGGCTGTGAGATCTAACAACCTGAGTATGTTTCCTCAAATAAATAAATTCTTCAGAAGTAACAAGCAAAGCGATCTTCTGTGTCTTAAGCTTCCCAGAACGACGGTCAATGAACAAATACTGACTACAGCAGGTATTGATTCAAATAACGCCGTACTCGAATATTACTTCTTTTTGGTCGAAGATCCGCAACAAAAAGTGGAGGTACTTGGCGCGCCCTTTCAGGAAATGTGAATGAGAGTATTCGCCCGAATAACGACCTGGAGATCCTCGTACTGGCTAACAACACTCTTCTTCGTGAGAATATGCAACAATCTCGATCTGAGAACACTGGCTTTGTCGTGTTCAATGATGATAACATGGCAGTTAATGCCATCGCCGACGAAGGAGTTCATCCCCTGTCTTCATATCGAAGACAGAACTCCAAGCGGTCTTCCAATCAATAAAAAAAAGTGAGTGGCAGTCGACGGGATCTCGACATTGTGTTAAGACACCTCCTCCTAGAAGTGGTTAATATGTACACGATCCTATTTAACAATGCTGCGAATAATGCAAATTGTCCAGAGCTTTGGAAAACTTATTTCGTTATTTCAATTCCTCATCTGTGAGCGAGCTACAACATTAATCAAATTTTACAAATTGGAAATGTTTCAGTCCGAAGACAAATTTGAGGTTCCAAAATCACTCTAACCGTTCAAGGATCCTCAAGGAGGGTATTCTCAGAGTAGGAGGGAGACTGCAGAACGTTGAACTTACATTCGAGCAACAACATCCAGTCATCCTCCGAGAAACTACTGATAGTCAACGCACATCTCAGAACATTACATCAGCATTACAAGCCATCCATATCGAACTAGAGAGCGAGCCACCTTAAGAAGGTTCAGGATTGAGCAGTAATTTATTAAGCGACACCTTTACCAACTTCGTGGGTACCAAAAGCGTGTTAAAAAGGTTACTGGACACAGCCAATTTTAAGTGGTCGGAAATTTCCAAGGCGCAGTCTACCAAGGCATTAATTGGCATTTTATTCCATCTGCGTCTCCACACTTTGGCCGACTTTGGGAGGCTGGAGTCAAATCCATAAAATTCATCAATTCCATAAAGTCCACATTCGAAAAACTCACTTCATTACCTTCACCAGATCTAGGCCTGCCTCAACTGCAGGCCTTTATGCCCCCTGGCCGAGAACCCACAGGACTTCATAACAATTACCCCCGGTCACTTCCTTGTTGGAAGACCTCTGAACGCTGTACCTCAAAGCGATTTTCCAACATAAAGATAGAACGACTACAACGATGGCAGCGGATCCAAGAATTGCACCTTAGGGGGCAAGGACATTGTGTTGTGTTATGGCTATATGCCAAACAATTTTGGCACACACCGATTCTTCTTCTATTCACTACGTTTTTGCTCGCAAGAGTATCCATACTCTGGAATTAACGACATTTAGGCAGTGAATGCACGCCTTTAGTACAAACTTGGCAACAAAACTGACTTTTCTTACTTTGCTTAACGTGATAAGATTGAGTTTTCAGAGGAACTACTTTAGCTGTATTATTCAATTTGGGTTCCTGTTGCTGCCCTACCGATGGAACCAGTTTCGGTTGTATATGCTCGAGGTACAATTCCACAATTCTTTGCAAAGTTTTTGTTTGCATCTATCAGTTCAGCCAGCCGCTTTATTTGTTTTCGACTCAATTTTAATGCTTAAGATATAAATAAATACAAAACACATTTTTACACCATTCCAGTTAAAATTCAAAGAAAACTCACGTTTTTTCATATTAAAATCGCCTTTTTGTGTCGTTTTGCTTGGCGTGTTAGTATAGAAAATCGACTTTCAGAATACCGACAAAGAACAACAGTCACATAAAATATACTTTCCACATGAGCTCATCTCCAGATGTCAGTTTTATGACGTAAAACGACAACTTTATCCACAATCGTAATATTGACATGCCAGAGGCGTTTCGACGCTGTGCTGTAATTGATTCTGATTGATCTCGTGACACACTTTTTATCTGCTTCCTCTGGGTAGGTAGGATGTAGTTGAAGGTTAGCTGGTTGAAACTGCGGTGGCTCTACTTTTCTTATTTAAAGTGTCGCCACAGACAGGGACCAACCGTCTCCAGCTTAGCACGCATAGTTCCTCGAGCTACTGCGCCATCCCTCTAGGTTGAATTCGAAGATTTTCCTAGCCGGAACATTGGTTTCCATCCAATCTACATGACCTAGCCATATCAATCGTTGGTCGCTGAACAGCTCATACAGTTCGTCGTTATATCACTGACGATCTAGAATTTTCCTCTTAAAACAACAAATCGTACCTTAGTCCGCTTTTGACAAAGTCCTCACAAGGATCAAATTGTTATGCGACTCGTACCATGGATTGGCCGGGCTGGAGGCCCCGTCTAATAAATAATCCAGTCGCGACCGTGACCACATATATATATCTGGCATCCTCCAAATTAATATGCCTTACCTGTATATACGGAGGTCTGAACAGGCCAACCTCTTCGATATTCGTGGGTTCAAAATTTCTTCTCAATCAAATTTAAATAAAACAAAAACAAACACAAACAACAATAAAAACGAACTAGAGTAAATGGCTACCAAATCCTCCCCAGCACCTAGTATGACAACCAGAGACCCCAAACCGTCTACCGTCATACAAGAAGCCGGAGGAGCGGTTTCCAGTAATCTGACCAAATTGGACCACATTAGGCCTTTGATGCAATCAACCAATGTAGCAGTCAAGTCCGTGGCAACCTAACCTGGAACAAGACTTCAAATACATAGGAAAGGTACATCAACCTCGTACACGGACAAACGTCGGGGAGGTGATGTAAACAAGGCCGCATATACGTGCGGAGGTAAAGGCGAAGCCCTAGAACCTGCTTCAACAAGTAGTGTTAAGGAGGTAGTCCGAAAACTTACTACAAGGGACATCGCCACAGCAAAACCTATCTAACTCGGATCAAGGTCCCAGAGGCATGTTCAAACAACTTCGTGCCGCACAAAACTTGCTTCATAAACTGAGCCAGATACCCTCCAACAACTGGCCTCAAAAACAGAAAACCTCGTTCGAGTGGACCACCAGGGTCATGAACCGAGACACAGCGACAAATTTGACGTCCAAATCTGTAAAAAGAAACAGATCACTGGAAGTAACGTCCACCCCTGCCCCTAAATAAGCCAAAAACACCTCTAATTCGGCCGTGGCATCCACTTCGTGGCAAGCGAGCAGAATAATGAAGTTCTCAAAGGCCAGATCAACGCCGCAATCGTGGACAGGTTGCACCCGGATGGTAGCATTCCGATGGATAAATGCAGAGAATTCGAAGCTAGACTTGCCAGTACTCTAGATGGCCTTCTGAATGACTATCCCGACAAGAAGACGCTGGCTGGCACATGAGGCACGTCAAGCCACTTGCCTGCGCAGATCAATGGTCTCTAGACCCGTTGAAAATACCGATCCCAAGAATCGGAAAACTATGGCCAGGGGCACGCCTGGAAGTACTGTCAGTGGACCAGATCTCTAACAGACCAGGGCAAGGATCCGCCTTCCGATAGAAGCAGAGGATCCGAATGATATATTAAAGCTAATTAGAGCTTGCGTTAGACCCAAAAATGGTAACTAAAGATCTGAAAATTGGAAGACTGGAAGAGCCCAGGGAATCTTACAGAATCGCAATTCTTGTGATAAATGAAGAATCACTGGGACCTCTGGAAAAGCCGTTTTCAAATTCAGTTACGGTTTTGCCAAGGTGCCTCTAAAAATCTACAAAAGATCTGTTAGTTTGACATCCTTAAAAACACCTAGAGTCAGCACAGCAGTGGGAATAATCACCGGACAGTGCCTTTTGGGGCTACACGCGAATAGTGACTTCTGGACAAGTTGGCGAGACGAGGAAGAAGAAGAAAGTGTACAACACCTTCTCTGCAACTGCCCATCACTTGATTCAGCTAAGAAAGCCACTCTAGGCTGCCACTTCTTAGATAATCTAAGCGATCTGAGAGAAACATCAATCAAATCGCTATTAGACTTTATTGACAGATCTGGATGGCTGTCGTAATAACCACGCCGGCCCTACTCCTCTCTTTTTAGGCAAACCCACGTGGCAGTACAACTAGCCTAAGTGCATCTAAATCACTTACTACCTACAGTGGGTGTCATTAATATTCGGTTTTTTACTCGAATGTGTGAAAAATTGCAGTTACAGGTTGAAACCAAATGGTTTTTAACTCAATCTTTTCCTGCTTAATTTTCTTTGAGATTAGCAATTTTTTGAGAAAAAAAATCTTACCATTACCACAAGATAATGAATTTACACGAAAAACTATACAAAAAAGGACCTTAATTAATATTCGGTTTTTTAACTATTATATTTAGTTTTCATAAGAGAAATTAAAATAATCATAAAAAAAGAAAATTATTAATATTTTGTAGCGTATCCTTTATTCTGCAAAACTTGGGATAATAACTTTGGCATATTTGCTATAATTTTTTTTATATATACCGGACTTATTTTAGTCCGTTTTCGGAAAAAACAGGGTTTCTCGCACTCGCTGATCCAATTCGGCCCAGGAATATTAGATGGGGTTGAGTTCAGATGGGGTTGAGCAAGTGTTGCTATAACTTTTGGACGGTTGTATAGCAGCCACTCGCGGACAATATGGGCTCTATGTTTAGGATCATTATCCTTATAAAATTTGAGAGACCTGGAAATTGCCATTCTTTCAGTTCATTCTTTCAAATTTTCTGTCAGAGTCCTCAAATAATGCTCCTTATTCATGATCCCATCTATAAAGACCAGACACCCCCAAATTACATGGCCTCCCCCATGCTTCAACGTTGCCTTCAAATGATTGCTTTTTAGCTCTTCATTCTTCTTGCGCCACACCCTAACCCCTCCATCAGACCAAAAAAGGTTGAACTTGCTCTCATCTGTGAAAATTACATCTTCCCACCATACTGGTTCTTTTTCTTTGCAGTCTTTGGCAAATTTTTGGCGAATATTACGGTTGCGCAAGTTGATAAAGGGCTTTTTCCTAGCTACTCGACCATTGAACCCTTCTGATCTGATAGTTCTGCGAACCGTAGACTCGGAAACACACTTTCCGCATTCAACCAACAGCTGACTTACTATTTTAGGTGCACTCAGACGACTGTTATATTTATTAATATTATTTTATTATTATGCCTTCTTCGCACTTTGTTAATTACTGGGGCTGCCCGTTTTGCTTCTTGAATTCGATAAGGCCTTAGTGCCTGAAGCGTCTTAAGATGTCACCGACTGTATTAGGCTTCATTTTCAAATATTCCGCAATTTTATTGTAAGTTTCACCTTTTAAATGGTGACTTAACACCGTCTCGCGTTTTTCCAGCGAAGGCCCATCCTATTTATTTTTGAACTTGTGGACGATTTTACACAGGCTATTACCAAATAATGTTGTAGAAATGACAATTTCAAACAGACACACAAATCTGAGCATAGCGTTCTTAGTAAACTGTAAAGAGAGATGCAAGTTAAAAAACCGAATATTAATGAAGGTACTTTTTTCATAGTTTTTCGTGTAAATTCATTATCTTGTGGTAATGGTAAGAGTGTTTTACTCGAAAAATTGCTAATCTCAAAGAAGATTAAGGAACTTATCGAGCAGGAAAAGATTGGGTTAAAAACCAATTGGTTTCAACCTGTAACTGCAATTTTTCACACATTCGAGTAAAAACCGAATATTAATGACACCCACTGCACCTTCCCATCCATGCAAGCAGAAATTAATTCCGTGCCTAAGGACATTTTTTTGATAAAACTGAGGATCCTCCTTCAACTTTTATAAGGCCCACTCACCAAAATTAGACGCAGTCGCGGACGCCTAAGTATGATGAAGACGAAATACTAACTGAGACGGTTTGACACAAGTCAACAGTCTTGTGTCAACTCTAACCCAAGAGCATGGGAAAGAAATATAACTTGGGATCCGGTTAAAATTGATCCGATTTCATCGCACCATTGACTTCTGAGACGTTTGGAACCTGCAACGGATTTCGAGAATGCGATGCGCTTGTGTGTGATTACTTTAGTCTGGTACTTGAGAAGATAGTGCGGCAGGCAGCTATTTACAAGGAAGGCATTGGCTTGTAGAAGTAACACTGACTTCGCTCTGACTTAGCTTATTAGGGAACATGCGAAACGAGTGAGCTCCGTCTGCGAGAAAGTGAATTGAGGACTGTACCAAGATGTGCATCTGGTCCGGAAGGTTGGCGACTTGAAGACTGGCTTGTTTAAAAAATGCTGCAGCAAAGAGCATCTTCGAATCCGAGCCGAGAAGGAGATTCTCGCACCAGAAGGCTCGGATTCGAAGATGCTCTTTGCTGATGACGAAAGACCGAACGTCCGGTCGACCAACCTATGGCAGACGTAAGATAGGTTGGTTATCTGACCCTCCATGTGTTGCAGTTGGTTTCTCCTACAATCCTCGTCGTACATCCCTCGGTTGCGAAAAATATGTTATATACGAAGAAAGATCCTGGGGACCCCAGATTACAGCTGCATTAAAACGGTCAGTAAAATAATTCATGAGCTGTTATAATTATAGCCAATTCTTTTTCTCCCAAATATTCATCACTCAGTGACCTTTATTCGTCTTATTTCCTGCTATTTTATCCAAGAGATCAGATCAAAAACTGTTGAACAAAATGCTGATCATGCCAGTGGATCCTAACCTAAATAAAAACCTCACAATAAAGTCTCCAGTTCCCTGCAATCAACGGTCTTATAACATCCCAGTAGTAAAGGCACCTGTTCTGTCTGTTCTCATGGCCTCCCATCCACACCAATCTGTAACGAAACGTCCAATCATTCATTCATTTTCAAATCGATCGACGAACTAATTGATGATCACTTATTGACACCACTTAAGGCCACTCAATCGATACGAGCCGCGGCAATAAAATCTTTACACAGGTGAAGGTGGTCAATTTAACAATAACAGACCTCCGTCCTATTCCCCTTCTCAAACACATCCCCACGAACCAATTGGCATTCCTTTCGAAACAATTCTTTTTTGCATTCGGACCTTTCACATAATCCGGTACCTCACCGGTGCACGCCGCCGCTGTTGCCTAATGCGAATCGAGATGGTGCACAATGCAATTAGCTGCTATTTAAACCTATGCATGTCCAACCAATTGTTCGAGTAGCCTCTTACCAGGTATTAGTTCCGTTCGAAGGAGAATCCGCTAATCGTACATAAATCGTGAACCTGCAGCAGTCTGTGCGGAATTTTTGTGCATTTTTTGTGGCTGCGGAATGCGGAATGCAGTACGTGCCTAAATTATGGCAAAGCTGCTGTTTGGTAAATACATCACCGCCGCCTCCGAGACGGTGGCGCGGCGGCTTTAGGTCTGGATTCTGATGGGCAGACCTCAAAGGCGGAGGCCTGTGATTGAATAACGATGGTTGAACGGTTGTCGGTATTCTCAAGGTAACTGTTTTCACACTGAGGTATGCAGAACTGTTACGCAACGATGTTTTTGGTTGCTTGAGGAATGATGATGAGTTGAGTTGGGGTGCGAAGTTTGAGATGTTCGACCATGTGTACGACTGGGTGTTGCGGTCTGAGCTGCTCTTCTTCTGGCATCACTGTTGCGTGAGTGCTATGGTCTTTACACACAGATGGACTTAGTTACACTTTAAATTTAGTAAATTGTTTGGTGAAACAAAACTATAACTAGGTTCACTAATTGAGATTATTCCTCAAAAGTCGGAAAAGAATTATTCTATGTCTGTTTTTCTCCGTCTTCTTTTGGCTTCTTCTTCTGGTGGCGCTACAGTCCGGGGTGGACCTGGGCCTCAACCAATAAGCCTCTCCAGCCCGCACGATCTTTAGCCAGCTGTCTCCAACTGCTCACACCAAGTTGATTGAGGTCCTTCTCCACCTGGGTGCGAAATCGGTTCCGTGGGCGTCCTCTATTGCTATTATTGTCATTATTGTTAAAGCCGTGCAATTACACAAACATTGAGTCAGCTAAAAAGTGGAATAGCATAGCAAAAGCATTTGAAGATACGGGAGCCGGTCGAAAATTGGCATTACTCCAACAATTTGTATCACTAAAACAAAAAGAATGCTCCTCAATGGAGGACTATGTTAATAAAATCAGTGCATTGTGGTCGAAAGTAAAAACGCATTTTAAAATCGACGAAGCAGTGGCAGGCTTTTTGATGTTAGTTGGTTTAACGCCCTAATATAAACCAATGATTTTATCTGAAGTGCTATTAACTTTCGGGCTGAAACGTTCACTTACCGATCAATGCGTTTATTTCATTGTCAATGGCGCTCGAATATTCATCATTGCTATTTATGTGGATGATATATTGATTTTTTCCAATGACAAGAAAATGGAAACAAAACTCATCAAGGTATTGTTCACGAAATTCAAGATGAAAGACATTGGAGGGATTTCATCGGTACTTGGAGTTGAATGTGACACGCAACAGGAACACAGGTACTATATCTTCGGATCAATCACAATATATTAAAGGTATTTTGTCTCTTTATAACATGAGTGTAATGTAAGCGAGGCAGCCGGAATTAAAAATGTACCATATCGCAAGTTAGTTGTGTTCAGGTTACACGGTCGGACATTTGCTACGCAGTGAATGTGTTAAGTCGATACAATGAAAAGCCAGGCAAAGCACATTGGGTTGCCGCAAAACGTGTTCTGCGGTATCTTAAGGGTACTATCAACAAGAGCATCACATACAAAAATCCACCAACCCAAATCGAAGGATATTGTGACTCAGATTGGGCGAGCGACGAGGACGAACGAAAATCGACCACAGGTTATGTGTTTCAGGTTACACGGTTACCATGCAAAATGCAGCAATTTCGTCGTCAATCAACAATTACGAATCAATTTGGTTAAAGAAAATCGAAGCTGAGATTTTCCTTAGCACGCCGAAAATACTAAATTTGTATTGCGACAATCAAGGAGCCATCAACTTTGCCAATAACAACACATATTCAGCGCGAACAAAACATATTGACGTGAAGGCCAAATTTGTTCATCAAGAAGTCAAAGTGAAAACATTAAGTTGACTTATTTGGCTACAGACGAAATGCCAGCATACATCTTTACAAAACCACTATCGGGTCGTAAACTAGAAAGATTTTCTAAGATTGGATTTGATTAAATATTTTTCATTGTTTCTATCAAATTGATTTTTTATTGTGGACTTAAGCCAATTAATTTTTCTTTTTCTTAAATATAAATGAATAAAAAAGGTAGCAATTTAGGGAGAGTATTGGCAACCTAAGTCCAATATAAACTCTATGTTAATATGAAACATATGAAACGCATGAAACAGAACAGACGAAAGCTCTTGAAATTTCTAAATAAACTTCCTTCCCTTTTATACTGTCATCGAGACAAGACACGTTGTTTTTCTTATCTCTACTGATACGGCAAATTCTCTGCGAATCTTATAATCTCTAACAAGCATAGGCAGAATTTACCTTATTAATTCGATTCTTGCTTGCTGGGTAGTAAATAATAATAGCAAAAATTTCCATTGACCTTAAAGCATGTTCAAAAACAAAACAACAACAAATTCACACCCACTTAAACAAACAAAAAACGTATTTACTAAATTTTCTATATAAAATTATCAAAATTTCACAAAATTGGCAGACAAAACCTGAATTTGATGCGTCTGTATAACAGTTCTTGCAGGAAAGTGTGTTTGAGGTGGAAACACGGAGCACAAGAATCACGTCCTATATTTTTTAGGAAATCATCACTTATAACTTCATGAAAATATTGCTCTTCCATCAACGATATGTCCGTAGATCCGTGTCAACTACTGAGAGACATTTTTGAATAATCCATTTAATTTCAAATAAAAACTCACTCACAACTCAACTTGAAGAAGGAAAATAAATAAAAAGAAAATTCCTTAGTCGTCATCTCGTCTTTGAGTAGAAATGTTCTGATTTTATTACAATCCTTATTTTACGTCTACCCTTTACCTTTGAATTCTCCAAAAAATATGAAAAAAAAAATCATGAAAAAACACACTAAGATCCCACATCGGTAGAAACACAATTGAGGACGAGGTGAGGGTTGAGCAGTGTAAATAAATAATAATAATAATAAGGGTGGCGCTACAGTCCGAGGCGGACCTCGGCCTAGCTTTTCAGCAACCACTCGTGTTGTGCGGGATATTGTTCTTTCACGAGTGGAAGGGACCTACAGTTTAAAGCCGACTCCGAACGGCGAATTTGAGAAACTTTTTCTGGACTGGAACACTCTTTGATCACTGTCAGTGACTCGAAAGAGGTGGAAGCCGTGAATTATCAAAGGTGGTAAATTCGGGTATTGAACCTGGCACCCTCTGCGTACGAGTCGACGCACTTACCCACTACGCCACGGCGACCCACAGTGTAAATAAATATAAGAAATAAATTTAGTAATATGTAAATACATAGTTAGCTTTAATAATTGTAATTTCTACACGAAAAGTATTTAACTAAATATTACATTTCGTTTAGTTATCGGTTTTTTACAGTCGAGCATTGTATTGAACCGTATTACTCCAATGGCACTGCCGTACTTCAGATCATCTTCAAACGACACTTTTTGTTCATGTAGATCAACCCATATATGAGCCATTATCTCCATTATGATTTAATAAGGCCGTACAGAGCAAAGACCTTAAGAGAAACAGAGCACAGTCTTCTCACAACGCCTCAAATGAATTGCATGCCGGATCACACAAGAGAGACATGTTGTGCGATCGTGCACTCTCTCGGAGGTACTATGTAAACATCATCAACTTCATCAAATGACCACCAAATGTATCCCTGTACCCGGTAAGTTACCTTTTCCCTTTGATCTGCATTCGCATCCGCCCCTCCCTGATGCAGTAATAAGTGCACGTGGAAATGAGTATCCAATTTCTGTTGCCATACCCAGAGGGGCACATACGAGTATCATGACTTAATCCCATCCAGTCACAGAATAAGTGTTTCTGACTCCTTAATTAAGTTCAACTATTAAATATTTGCCGCATCCTTTAGAAAATCCACAGTCATTCCATGGGCACGCCTTGCGGTGGTGCATTAACTGCAATTCTTCCCTGAATGTGTATCATCTCACCTCAACACGACTCCTGTGTTCCCTCGATGGAAAGTTAAAAGTGAGAAGAAAAACAAATGCAGCGGGGTTGGGTTTGTCGTATTTTTTTTGTTTTGTTCCTTCAGAAAATAATGCTTGGGGCGCAATTGGTGCTGAGACGATCGTGAAACGTTAATTATAGATTCAACGCAAGTGCGCAAAACACATAAACTCGAAAAATCGACTTGTAATTAGTCGGGAGAGTATGAAATTATTACCAACTAACTGGATCAATTGAACACCTGCACTCATCATTCATCTCATATCATTAGCATGCATTTAGCGTCCCTTCGCCGAAAGGGTTCTTTCATGTGGTTGATTTAATTTTAATGTATTCCTTCTTGATCTGTCGGGGTTTTTTATGATAGCAAGGCTTCAAAGTCGCAATGGCGGGGATTATGGACGACATGAGAGTGAAATTGACAACTGTGCTTTTTATTCAATTCAATTCAAATTCAATTCAATTTTATTGTATAAATTCATTTTGCAATTTTTACATTGTTTATCTGCAAAGCCTGAATGGCTTGTCTGCAGATGACTATTCACAAAAATGTTGCAAATATATACGTTGAAATTCAAGTAAAACAGTTTTGAATACATTACAATTAACAATTAAGAGTTGTTTCAATTTACAGATATTACGCAAGAATATAATAGATGACGATTTTTGGATTTACAATGACATTTTACATTTTAGTTTTAAGAGTTTAAATATATTTCTTTTGCTTTTTTAACCATGTCTCTTTTTTGTAGGTTGCGAATTTCCCTTGGGTGTTCGTTAAGGATGGTTGGAGTTGTGACCTTAAAAGTCCTTCGACCATACTCATTCCAGTACCTCGGAACTTCACATAGCTGCTGCTGTCGTCGTCTGGTGTTCACCATTTGCTGCGTCTGGGTCCTGTACGTGTTGTCGTCACCGAAGTTTACCAAGATTTCCAGATTGTATATATGGCTGATGTTGAGCTGACGTGTTGGTTGAACATCTCTGGGGCTTCCTGCTTCTAGCACAAGTTTCTGGAGTCTTCTGTGCACTTTCTGCAGAGATTGCATTTGAGACGCTCTTCCCCACGCCAGAATGCCGTACCTTATGTGAGATTCCGCCATATAGCACTGCCTCAGTACTCTTGGTGTGCAGAGTTTGCGCAGGTGTAAATGGTAGTTCCATTTAAAATTGTAGTCAATCGTCAGCCCTAGATATTTATATTTTGACACATAACTTATGTATTCGGCGCAGTCATCGTTGTCCTCTGTTATTCCATTACAGCCACGTCTGTGCAAACAATATACGCTGTGCATTTTTATCATAAGTTTTATTCTGGGAATATGCGATGGGCGAATGTGCATTACCTTTGCCTTAAGTGCCTTGATAATTAGTCCATGGTCGTGACACCAAGCTACGATTCTGTTAAAATCTAATTGCATAAGTTTCGCAGCTTCGTCAACGCTCCTATGGCTAACTACGATCGCTGTGTTGTCCGCATACGCATACCCCGTACTGTACTTCAGCACAGACAGTAGATCATTGACGTATATAATAAAGAGGAGCGGGCCTAGTTTTGAGCCCTGTGGAACACCATACTCGACCTTTTCTTCACTGCTTGTGTGGTCACCAATTTTAACTTGGAACAATCTATTGCTTAAGTAGCTCTCAAACCACTTCAAGATGTGACCGCGTACACCAATCGTTTCTAGCTGAGTCAAGATTTGTCTGTGACTCAAGGTATCAAAGGCTTTCTTAAAGTCAATAAACAGAACTACTGAGCTATTGTTTTTGTCCAAACTTTGGTACATTTTGTCAGCGAACTCTCCAAGTAGACTGTTTATGTTTTTTCCTTTCCGAAATCCAAATTGATTGTGGTTGAGTATATTATATTTTTCTATGAAAGCATATAACCTTCTGGCCAGCACTTCTTCCAGAACCTTATCGACCACTGAAAGGAGTGAGACCGGTCTGTAGTTCATTATCTCATTTTTCTTGCCACTTTAGTGAATCGGTCGCACTATCGATGTTTTAAGATTTTTTGGGACAGATGGTTGATCTAAGCTCATGTTGATCAGTTTTGTGAGTATTGGAGACAGAGTTTGAGCGTTGTTCTTCAGATCTTTTGGTCGTATTCCATCTACTCCCGCCGATTTGTCGCTTTTTAATGCACTTAGTATGTTGCATACTTCCTCAACGGATACATCTTTAACGAACATTGAATTTTGTACGCAGCTTGTGTTGTAGTGGAGTGTTTGGTTGCTACATTCGTGAACAATAGACCGTACCTCTGACGTTAAGGTTTTCGCGAATTTGTTGGTCAGGTCCTTGATGCTTCCTTCATTCGAGAAATTCTTTTGTAGAACATCGTCCAGATTGCATTTCTTTTTTCCCAAAATCGAATTTACGAGCTTCCAAGTCGCTCTTGGGTCACTTCTGCAAAGCTCAAATTTCTGTTTGTAAAAGTTCGCTTTTGTCCTCGCTATCTTCTTGTTCAAATCGTTTCGATATCTTTTGTATTCTCTGTGATAATCTTCGTCGTGTCTGTTGTTCATGTGTCGTCTGTATAGTCTATCGCGTTCTTTGCACTCGTTTTTCAACTCAGCGGTTATCCAACTATGCTCAGTGACCCTCTTCTTTCTGCTTACTGTTGATGATGTGGTGAGAGTATTCATTGCTTTGCTAAAGTTCTCATAAAGGTCATTTATATCCGTATATATTTTCAGCTCATTCCAGTTGAATTCCTGTACCTTTTGAGCTACAAGATGACTTAGAATCTGCGATTAATTTTTGGATTTATCTTGACTATTGCTGTTTTTTTTTACTCCACAGTACAGCGCATAATGATCTGAGATGCATAGCTCAATTACCGCTGAGTTAATTTCGGCGTTGCTCAATCTTATCAGGATATGGTCTATTAATGTTTTTGTATCTCTGATTGGGTCGACACGAGTGTGCGAATATATGCAATTATGCAGACCTTTTGAAGCTATCATCGACAGATAATCACATACATCTAAATTGGTCTTGTCTTTTACATTTATGTTGATGTCTCCCATTATAATAAGGTTATCATTCATTCCAATTTGATCAATATGCTCACTGAGTTCACGAACAAAACATTTAACATTCGTCTTTGGTGGTCTGTATACAGAGATTATTGACGCTACAAAATTCCCACGTTTGACATTGATACAAACGTTTTCATACTCCTGTATGTACTCTTTCCACTCTTTCATACAAAATATCATTTTTAATGTATATACATATACCACCACCTCCTCCTGAGTTGTTTCGATTAAAGAACTCACTGCTGTATCCTTCAATCTGATATAGGTTATTTTCTTCTTTTTTAATATTTATTTCACATAACGTAATGACATCCAAATAAGACAAACAATCATAAATATATACTTTTAACGCATTCCAGTTTTTCCTCAATGATCGTACATTTAGTGACAAGGACGAAATTTCACTTATATTATTTTTGACATATACACACGCCTCTTCTTGAGATTTAATATTTTTGAAATTGGTTTTTATAATTTCATTATTTTCTATTTCCATAGTGGGTGATTTTTTTTTGCACACCAGTGTTGGAACGCATTTGACATTTGTTGTGATTGTTTATGTCATTCTGACAAGGTCGTTTGTGGATCGTATTTCGATTGTAAGTGCTCCTTCTGTTTTTCTAGCCAGAACCTTGTTGTTCCTAAACCAAACAAATTTCCAGTTTGTAGTTTTCGCTTTGTTTTTAGCCAGCCAAACAATCTTTCTGAAGTGTGACGTGAGGTGTTCGTTTATATATATGTTTTAGTTTGCGTACGCCGGGTTGTTTTCTTTGCGTAGTTTGGTGCAAATCTGACCGTTCTTCAGATTCCGGCTTTGTTTTGCTCGGTCCAGGAACGTGGCTTCGTGTGAAGCTCACTACAATATTTTTCATTTGTTGCTTTTTATTCGATTTCTTTTCTGCAATCCTTGGTCAAGACTTCAGTCCAGAGGTGGAAAACACAGACAAGTAATTTCCTAAAACCAATACGGCTTCTTCATCCTCTCTTGATATTTTACATGCCTCAGCGCCAAAGGGCAGGACAGTACGTTATTTCCATGTCCTTTTTTGCTGGTCAGGAAACACCTCATTGACGGCTCGCTATGTTTTGCTCAGAAATGAAGTATTATTGAGATAGTTGACTCACAGCTGATTGCCCCCTAGTCCATCGACGAATTTAAGAGCGTTTTTGACAGATATTCATGAACTTTTGACGGATATTCACGAAATAACGTAGATGCCGTCCTCTGATTGGTCAATTTGTTTTATGAACACGTTGTAAAACACAATTCTTAAAATTCTTAAAAGGAAAGAGTGGTAGAAATCAAAATTCTTAAGGGGAAGAGTAGTAGAAATCCGTCATCTCTGCAATACTTCATTTCTGTGTTTTGCCAATCTCGTGAATGTCATCTGCAGAGCCCAGTGTTAGTGCGAAATTCGGAAAGTTCGTGCCTCTTGTTAGAATGCGAATTCAAAATTTCAACGATCTTCTCAAGAACCATGTTGCAGCCAACTTTTGGACACTAAAGGTCTCGGTGAATTCATTACCGACCTTGTTCGAATCGCAATCACTGAGCGATTCGACAATGAACAAATCAAACATGTCCTACACGCAACAATGCCCCAGAAGAACAAAAACAACAAATGTAAACTACCAATATAAAGGAGATTGCAGTGAATAAAGAAAAACACTACTTCGGTTGTAACGTTTGAAGAACCAGTGTATTTTATTTTCGGTTGCCTTTTTTCTTTGTTTAAGCCTTAGAAAAGATTCCTTTGTTCACATCCCTAACATTTGGTCCTTCGAGCCGGATAAACATATACGTACATATAACTAAACTTACAAGAAAGAAAAGAAAATAACTTACGTGTGTGAGAGACAATAAATGATAAAGATAATATAATATAATATATAATATGGGTGGCGCTACAGCCCGTAGAGGGCCAGGGCCTAGCTTCTCAGCAACCACTCGTGTTGTGCGTGCTATTGTTCTCTCACGCGTGGAAGGGACCTACAGTTTAATGCCGACTCCGAACGGCGTAGTTGAGAAGCTTTTTCTAGACAGGAAATACTCTTTGAGCATTGTCAGTGACTCGAAAGAGGTGGAGCCTTGAAAATATGAAAGGTGGTCAATTCGGGTATCGAACCTGGTACCTTCTGCGTAGGAGTCGACGCACTAACCCACTACGCCACGGCGACCCACTCAAAGACCCACCCAAAGATAATATTAAACCTAAATTAAATTTATAACCGATTGTGCTCATTAACCACTGCCGTTCATCACGAAGCTGATAATCATCCGGACATCAAGTGTGCTACTTTCATCAACGAGTGTGTTCTTCTCGAGGACTAGCCATCATCTGTAAAGTAAGTGGACTGTATCAATGGAATAAAAATAAAAAACACTGTACGGGTGCCTGTCTGATCGACTTAGAGAAGGCGTTCGACACCGTTTGGTTAGAGGGCTCGTCAGACTTGATTTACATAAAACATTGCTATACATGATATATGATATGATAACAGGTAGAAAGTTCGTCGTAAAAAGTGGCGGCGTTACTTCTACTACAGTCTTTAATATCAATAATGGTCTACAACAGGGGGCTGTTGGCTCCCCAATATTGTTTGCTATATTCACTGCAGATCTCCTAAGGTCTATGCCGCACCTAATCGCTACGCCGATGACTTAGTGGCGTACAGATTAGGTCCTAAGGTAGAAGTTATTAATACCTTGTTGCAACGTGACTTTGACAACACTTTGATATATTGCGATGACTGGAAGCTGCTTATCAACTTCCAGAAGTGTGAAACTGTTCTTTTCCGCACCCCGCTGGCCATGGCCTCAAGGGATACGCGCGTAAACTGGAAGAAGTTCGGAATAGTTGACCCCCGGGGTCAGCCGTTAGCCGTGAAAACTGTAGTAAGATATCTTGGCATTTGGTTGGATCATTTTCTGTATTTCGACAAACATATAGAGAAAGCTCTGACCAATGCTAGAAAAGCCTTTGCTGTGGCAAGTAAGCTGTTTTACAGCAGCCAACTTGATACCAGGGTGAAGGTAATCTGCTATATGGCCCTCATAAGGCCAGTCATGGTGTATGGTTGTCCTCTGTGGTTCAACGTGAGTCCTTCCCAGATGGAAAAGATGAGGGTGTTCGAGAGACGGTGTCTTAGGACTTGTCTCCGGTTGTATCGAACACCCGAGTCTGAGTACAAGAAGTACTATCCTAACGAGGTCCTGTACAACGGGGCAAACGTGAAAAGGATAGACAATTTTATCATCAAATTAATAAGAAGTCACATTGCAAGAAGTATGACATCTACCAACAGTCTGATCTTCGGGGCTTACTATCCCAATTATATGTACCATGAGAGGGTGCGCCACAACGGCTTTGTTCCACCTGAAGCGTTCCTCTATTTGGATTCGATCGGCTTGATACAGGACACGGAAGGATGTCCTGTAATCTACCACGCGATGCGCCGAACAGTTGACAGGCGACTCCTCTACGAACCGGATGTCGTCCGCGAACACGAAGATCTTCTCCGGTTCAGTAGAGCGATCCCTGCTCGAGATAGGAGAGAGAGTCATAAGGAGCGGCACTTCTTTTGGTGGTTACACCAGAATCAGTCTCCGCCTTCGCCGGCTCCTGCCTATATACAAATCGTTTAGTTGGTATAACGGCCCACTTATCTAGTTATAAGGTAGCTTAGTAAAAAAAAAAAAAAATAATAAAAAAAAGGTGAACAAGGGCTTGTGGATTATATATGTTCCGCATATACATAACATACATACAAGCCCTTGTGTACACGTCCGTAATGTTACGGACATAGATTAAGTTAGATTTAGTTCTCTTAGGCTTTTTAATAGGTAATAGGGTTTAGGTTTAGATTTAGGTTAGGTAAAATAATAGTGTATAGAGCGCCAAGTTTTTTCTTAGTTTTCTTGGCCAGTAAGTATTAAACAATAAAGTATGTCCTAAGGACAAAAAAAAACAATAAATAACTTAATAATTTAGACGCCGAAAGGCAAATAGTCAGTTAGATTAGAATATTTTAGAGCACCCGCGAAGGGTCAGTAGGATAGAATTAAGAACATGAATTGTTAGATATTAAGATAGATTTTTATGTCATTTTTGTCTAGTAGTAAGTTGTCCCGAAATGAAATAAAAATGAAATAAAAAAAAAAAAAAGTGGACTGAAGTTAGTTGTGTGTAATAGATTTATATATATATATATACATACGTACCCAAGATGTCCAAAGTTGCGAAGAGATTGTGCAGAATACTTGCCCAGTTGAAGAAAGATTTAACCAATTTCAGCAAAAGAGGATCAAGTACCAGAACGGCAAATTATTCGCTGGTAGATTGTCTGTGCTAGAAAACAACTTGAATACAGCGGAAAGTGTGTATGAGGAACATATGAGTGGGCTTGCAGACGGTGATGAGGATAAATGTTCGGAAGTGGGTGATGCATTCGACCAAGTTCGTGAACTGTATTTTGAGTACAGAGCAGATCTGCTCGACTCGATGGATATGGTGAAGGCAACAAGCACCATGAGCGACTCCTCTGAATGTCAATCAAAGGCCAACGTAACATCTCATACTGCCGAAATCCCACTGAAAAATATCCCTATTCCAGTGTTTTCGGGGATTATGAGTCGTGGCGAAGTTTTCCCTTGTTCATAACAACATGTCGCTATCCGATATTGAACGTTTACATTACCTCAAAACGAGTGTGTCGGGTGAAGCCGAACGAATTTTATCGCATTTACCCATAGGTAATAGGAATTATAGTAAGGCGTGGGCTATTTTAAATGAGCGATATGATCCTCAGAGGTTCCTCGTAAATACACAGTTTAAAGGTCTGTTCAATCATCAATCTCACAGGAACGTTCTGATGCGATCAAAGAACTCTTAGACAGAACAAGAGAAATAGTCCACAGCCTTAAAAGTTTAGATGTTCCTGTTGAACATTGAGACGCCGTGTTAGTGTTTGCCGTCGAAATCTCAACAGCTTTGGGAGGAGAATCTAGGCTGCAAGGGAAACAGCAAAGAATTACCTACATTTGCAGAATTCACTCACTTTCTGGAAATGAGGTTCCACACTCGGGAGGCAGTTACTTCTCAGTACGTTAAAAACCAACAACAGAAGTGTCAAGAAAAGGACAGCAGCGAAGCTCATTCCTGGCTCAACTGAGCAGTGCGAAATTTGTCAGCAAGATTTGCATCAAAGGGCAACATGCTGTAAGGAAATGTAGTAAGTTCCTGCGAATGAGCATTCCAGAAAAAATCAATTTTATGAATAAATGAATTATCTGTATCAACTGTCTAGCGTATAGTCATTCAACACAAAATTGTCCTAGTGCACGTAGATGTTATTACTGTCAACAAGCACAGCATTCTTTATTACACAATAGCTCAAGCAACAATCCACAAATAAATAATTCATGCAAAAACCCTGATCATAGTTTCATTCATTCCACCACATCATAGCCAAATTTCACAGCCACACTCACACAACACAAACAATCCCAGCAAAACAACAACACAACACCATCAAGCAACATTCCGATCATCCGAAGAACCTTCAACCAGCTCTGGAGTGAGAAGCCATCACACCACACACGACACTAGTACACAGGTCTTGCTCGCCGCAGCAGTAGTCAGGTGAAAACTTCATCAGGGGACACGGTTCTACTCAGATCATTGCTAGACTCAGGTTCCGAGGCCTCATTCATCACTGAGGCTTCACTTCAGCTTCTTCGTCTGAAACCCCAATTCACCAATGTTGAAGTGTCCGGGATAGGCTCGGTCAGCAGCGGCAAGTGCAAGAAAGTGGTGGATATCACTATTGAATCCTGCTACACCAATTTCCACACGACAATACCAGCCCTTGTATTCAAGTTGGCACGCAGCCTTGCAGTTGATGATTGGACGCATCTCATTGGACTACGTTCAGCAGACCCGTGTTTCCACAAGCCGGTGAAAATCGACCTATTGCTGGGCAGCAACGTGTTGGCCGACAAAATCCTACCAGAGCTGGTACGACACAGAGAACACACCTTATAGAGAGAACTATCCATGGTCGTCCAGCAAAATCGGACTAGTTTGGCAGGAATGTCGAATATATATTCGTATAGATCCTCTACATTCACACTGCCATATGCGGGCTTGAAATCGACGAATTTGTGTTGAGTTTCGATGTGGATTGTTCAGCAAACAAATTTTTAAACTATGCCAGATTCCGTTGGCCTGGAGCCACAGTGTTGAAGACCTGTCTGTGAGTACAGTAGCAAAATGTATGTATTCGTTCTTGAGTAACGAATATTCAAAGAAGCACCATATAAAGAGAAGTTACTCCACAATTTTTTTTTTACTTTATTTCATGTAAAATCTTAAAGCTAACATTCATTTTTCTTATCAAAATAAATTCAAATTCCGATAAAGCCTTAAAATTTTAGTGAAATAGTTAGCATCATTCTACTGTCAAAGAGATCATTTGAACCTTTAAGACTTAAAACATTTTTAAATAAATATTGATGGGGGCAATATGTGAAGCTGAAGAAAATATGAATGAAATATTGATGGGGGCAATATGTGAAGCTGAAGATAGTTAACAATTTCAGTTTAATTTGTGCAATAATTTAAATTTTAAATTATTTATTATTATATTTTAAATTATTATAAATTAAACAATTTTTATATATATATTATCAAATTATTCATTAATAATAAATCCATTACTTCATTCAAGAAAAATAAGAATGATTTCAATTTATTCAGAAAAATGGATTTATGTCTCTCGCATCTCAGAGCAACCGCTTACCGTGGCCCAGTGACCTTGTAGAAGTGTGAAAAGTGTGATTTCCTTTTGACGGGTACATGCACTAAATACTGGTTATTGGCACATAAATTATGGGACTCATACAGTCTTGAGGATTAGTACTTTCAAAAAAGATTTCAAAACTTAAGAAAAATGTAAATGTCTTAGAAGAAGAACTGAAAGGTGCCTGAATAATTCAAAACTGTGGGTTCTGCGATTAACTATGATACGTATGGCATGCTTTTGTTTAGTAATCAGTGGATACATTCTAGTATGAGTACCACCCGAACCCGAAAAATCAGTGTACTTTGTGAAATTTCTTAAGAAACTGGAAACTTTGGCTAAGAATGTAAGTGATTATCTTTAATATTTAGTTACCTAATTAAGGCGTAATGTAACAACAATAATGTACGTTTTATTATTTTAAAAGCAAAAGTAAGAAAATATATTTATTTATTAAAATATGTTGGGGGCTCGTTACTGGGACAAAAAAATGCGGAAATCCAGTAAGGCACCGGCGGGGGCTCTTTATTGGGATAAGAATAAATAATCAAGTTCCAGTAACGAGCCCGGCCAATTTTCAACCACAAATTAAAATACGGCATTTTATGTAGATAGACTTTTTACTAATTGCATTTCTTATTAAGGTTTATTTAAGTATATTATTTCCAAGCTTTGTTATAAAAGTAGCTGTCCGGGGTGGACTTGGGCCTCAAGCAACCAGCCTCTAGAGCTAGCACGGTCTTTGGCTAGCTGTCTCCAGTGCCGCAAACCAAGTTGGTTGAGGTCCTTCTCCACCTGGGTGTGCCATCGGTTCCATGGGCGTAATCTATTGCGTTGTCCCACTAGTTCGGAGTTCTTCGGTCTGGAGCAGTGTTGTCCATGCGCCCTACATGGCCTAGCCATTTTAGGCGTTGAATCCATGGACGCCTGACTAGGCTCATGTTGCTGTACAGTTCGTGGTTGAATCTTCTTCTCCAATAGCCATCAACGCAAACAGGACCAAAGATCGCAGAGCATTTCTCTCGAAGAGAAGAAAGACTAGCTCATCCGCTTTTGATATTTTCCATGCCTCAGCGCCGTTCAGCAGGACTGGGATGATCAAGGTCTTGGTCCTTCGAGAGATGGCTCTACTACTCAATTGCCTCTTGAGCCCATAGAAACAGAGGTTGGCAAGAGTTACTCTGCGTTTGATCTCGGTACTGATGTTGTTTGTACTATTTACTGCGGAGCCGAGGTAGACGAAGTCCTTGACTACCTCGAAATTATAGCTGCCCATTGTGACGCCCTGCCCAAGACGTCGATGTTGTGTGTCATTTCTTGATGACAGCATATACTTCGTTTTGCCCTCATTCACCGCTAGAACCATTTTAGCCGCTTCCGCCTCAATGCCAGCAAATAACTCATTGAGGGCTCGCTGTGTTCTGTCAATCACCTCTAGTGTTGGCGTGTGAGTCCTGCACGATCATCTCCAGTTAAAGAAGTCACATGGCAGTGCGTCGCCTTGTATAAAACCTTTTTTGTCATTGAAGGTCTCGGTGAGTTCGTTACCGACCTTGAAGGAGCAGCGAGAATTCTCCATCGTCATCCTGCACAACCTGACGAGTTTAGCACGGATGTCAAAACTAGACATGGCGTTGTATATCTCGTCCCTATGCTCGGTGTCATATGCGGCTTCGAAATCGACAAAAAGGTGGTGGGTGTCGATTTGCATGCCTTGGGTCTTTTCCAGGATCTGCTGTAGTGTGAAAATCTGGTCGATGGTGGACTTCCCTGGCCTGAAGCCACACTGATATGGACCTATCAGGTTATTTATAAACGGCTTCAGGCGAATACACAAAAGGGCAGTGAAGATCTTGTAAGCGATGTTCAGGAGACTTATCCCTCGGTAGTTGGCGCAGTCAAAGGGGTCTCCTTTCTTGTGGAAAGGAGACAAGTTGTTACATACAGAAATAATGTCATTTGAACTGTAAAAGCCTGATGAGGTATGTTTTCACAACCAAGACAATGCAATTTTTGTCCGACCGTCTTAGATTGATCCTCTTAGATGCAAGATCAGATTAAATATTTATAAAAACCCGACATGGACACGCAAACATTTGATGTTTACCTATGAAGACCCTTATTTTTCTGAATTTTTATTGTCCTATTTGATGCTGTTTCGTACAGAATCATAAAGAACAAGGATACTTTATAATTATGTTTTATGTTAAACTCTTTTTTACGTGTAAATATATATATTTTTATAGTTAACATTTGAAAGAAAAATTATGTTTTGGAGCTAAGAACTTTTCACTCCATCCGTTGATTATTCATTCAAAACCAATTGATCTATCAACAAGAAAATAATGGACGCAAAAAGAATATACAACGTTATTTATTTTTGTTCTTTTTTATGTGTTTGTCTTCTTTTCTTAATTATGTTTTCCTTTTTACGTTTTAAATAAATTAATTATAAAATAACTATGATTTCATTTGTATGTTAAGATTTATATGGGAAAATTTATACTGAAACGCTAAGCACTCGAATTAGGAACAGGGAGGGTCGGTAGTGGCTTAGTTCTCATCTTGTAGTTTATTTAAATTTATTAAAAAAATGTTATTATTTATTTCAAACAGTAATCAAGGTTTCCTGAACTCATAAAATTGTTTTCATATACAGTGAACTCTCCCTAAGTCGAAACTCTCTCTAACTCGAAATTTTTCGCCATATTTTAGCATTCCCCTCAATTTTTCATACAAAAACACTCTCCCCCAGTCGAAACTTCCTCTAACTCGTACACATTCTCTCGATTCTAGGTCTCTTTTTTCAAACCTTAAGTCGAATTTTTTGCATAAAACAAAAAAAAGAAAAAATTCCATCTCACAATTTGTATCTGATTATACATCAAAATATGTATCCCGTATATGTATGTACATTCATAATGGCATCATCATCGGAAGTCCGTGGTGTTTCTACCTATCCATATCCAAAACATAAGAGATCCAATTTGTACAAATAATGCAGCGCAAACAAAAGCAATGTTATCCTTTTCCTTGTGTTGTTCCTTGGATATGAAACGACTTCTATTTCAAAGCAACATTTATTTATCATCGATAACTGCAATCGATCTACATGTAGAGAAAATGATAGCCGTGTTTTTTTGCAAGCGTATATACGCTTAATTTTGAAGTGCATAAAAAACCGATCATCGGCGCTTAATGATTCATCATAAAATGATGGCAGCACCGACAGCAATCAATTGTCATAAATAATTGAAGCAGTCAGCTGTTAATAATTCGAAAAAATTAAATAGGCATTGAAAATAATTTAAATGGAAAAATCAGCAAGGAATCAGGTAAGGAATTATATTCTAATTTAAGTTCCGTAGCAGAATATATGTATTGTTTAAGATAGTCAATTTGCTGCGGGGTGAATCCAGCAGGCGTCGTGAAAAAGATGAAGCTGAAATACAAGAGGTCTTTAACATGATAAGTGCCGGTAGTTCAAGTTCCAGTTCTGAGGAATCGGAAGATGGACACGAGCAGCATATTAAATGTATGCATTTCGTGGAGACAATCGACGCGTACAGCGATGGTGATTTCAAGTCACACATGAGGTTACAGAGGCCAACAGTGGAGCACCTTATAAGTATGTATTTGTGTATATATTTACGCATGTATGTACATTGTATTCATACAAAAATTAAAATTGTCCATTTTTTGTTCTCAGCAACCTTTTCCCATTCAAACTTTTCGCCGGACTCATCGCATGGAAGAAGAGCAAGGATTGGCCCAAGGAAGATGATTTTCATGTACATTTGGTATATAAGTAATACCGTGACATTTCGGCAGCTGGGTAATTTGCTTGGAGTCGCAAAATCGTCTGCATGGATAGCTGTTCGACGAGTGAGCACTTGGCTAATCTCTGTTGGCCATGAATATGTGAAATGGCCACAAGAAGCTGCTGCTGATGAAACTCCAAACAAATTGAGGAGAAGAAACGCATTATTGGGGCTATAGATTGTACCCACATCAGGATTAAAGCCCCAACTGTTAGCAAGGAATGTTACTGCAACAGGAAGCAACATTACAGTCTAATTCTGCAAGCTGTTGTAGACGCTAACAAGATGTTTACGGATATTACCTGTGGTGAGCCCGGTTCCCTCCACGACAGCAGAGTTCTACGAAGATCGGATTTGTAGAGTTTTTTGTAGTTTGAAGAGTCGAAACAAATTATGGAGATTTGTTTCCCAACGATACATTTATACTGGGTGATTCTGCCTATCCAGCAACTAGCTGGTTAGTGCCACCATTTAAAGACAATGGGAATCTAACCGATTTGCAAAGGACGTTCAACTATGCACATTCAGCAACAAGAATGATAGTGGAAAAAGCCTTTGGCTTGCTCAAGGTTAGATTCCGGAGGTTACTGAAGTTTACGGAGCAAACAAATTTAACTGCAGTGAGTGCATGTGTTTTACACAACATATGTATAATAAATGACGACCTATACGAAAGTGTGCCTGAGCAACCAGACGCCAGTATCCCTGAAAATGAGAGTGCAGAAAGTATATTAGATTACTTAGTCGATCGACGACGGCTTTTATTGGCTTATCTAGATGAGAATAACCTAATTTAAAATAAAAAAAAATCGTATCTTATATATTGCATATATTTGGTTTTTATTTGTCTAACAGAGATTGCAGCAAATCCAGTTTTTTTTAACTCGATCTCATTGTCCCTCCTCCACTTATTTTCTAGAGATTGATGAAGTGTCCTTCTGTGCCAGCTTGGCTTCACCCAATTCCCTCTTCAACTGAAGACGTTCCGTTAACAAAACTTCACGCCTTGTTTTCCTTTTGCTGATACTACAGTTTGGCGAATACGTTTCAGAGGAAGATGGTTTTTGTGATGTTGAAGGTGATCTTGAAGGTGATGCTGAAGGTGATGTTGAAGGTGTTGATGATAATGGTGAAGGTATGGAACATGATGATGAGCGTCGTATTGCTGGTATTGGTATTGGCGGTGTTGAAGGGATTAGCAGGCCAGGCGGTCTCCCCAAACGGACTGTGTGTATGTTTGAGATAATAGGTTTGTCTCCAAAGATCTCATCCATCTCCACCATGTATGGGCGAATACATGGGCTGGCACCTGTTTGCCTAGCGTTGTCTTTTGCTGTTTTATACGCCCTCAACAGCGTCCGCATTTTCCCTTCCAAGGCAGAGGTAGTTGTATTTGAATCCTGAAATATTTGCGTATGTGTGTGTGTAAATCAATACGTATTGTATGTATATGGATTTAAAATTATCCCTTACTGTCATGCCCTGATGCACCATGTCTTCCAAAATGTTAGCATACGCGATTTTGCGCGATTTTTTTTTCGGCAGTGCGTAAATTCGTCCTTCCGTACCAAGTAGCACTTCAACAGCCCCAGCGTCTCCTCTCGTGTCCACTTCTTGCTTTTGCTAAATAAAATAATTAGTATTTATTCAATTAGTAATTTGTGTTACTCACGATGTATCTCCCTCAGCCATTTTCAACGCCTTTGTAATTTCAAAATTTTTTTTATGTGTCAAATGAATGAATTCGAGAATGAATTTTATGACGTTTCAGATAATGCTTGGAAGCATTGTTTCTATCCGCGCTTGTTTCTTAAGCGGTGATAGATATGATGAGTAACTTAAGCGGATATAGGACTTGTTGTTAGTGTATTTTACATGCAAATTGAAAATTAAGCGTATATACGCTTGCAAGAAAACACGGCTGATCTTGTTTTAGTGAAATTCCAGTTGGAATTCGAAAATCAACAACAATATATTAAACTTTTAAGGGATTAAATAATCAGATTGGAAGATAGGTGTTTCTATTCTATGAGTGAGGAAGCAGATATCTTATTACAAATGAATATTTACAAACATTTACAGAGAAGTTATGGCAAAAAGGAAAACGAAAAAATTAGATCACTAAGATTCGTCAAATTGAAGAAATTGAGAAGGGACATAAAAACAAAACCAAAATTGCTGAGGTTTCGATAATCCGCGTAGTACACTTTCATCGATATGGGGTGCAAGAGAAGAGCTGCGGTATGGTTGTGCTAATACAAGTGGTCAAATTAAGCGAAACAATGTCTGTGAGTATGAGAGTGTTGCCAAAGTCGTTTTCAAGTGGTTTGAGAGTATGCGTGAGAATAAGTGGTCCAATCATAAAAAGACAAGCTCTGAAATTTGCAAGCAGCTTAGGTTTTCGTGATTTCAAGGCAAGTGAAGCTTGGCTGAACAAATTTAAAACCAGGCACAGCATTCGTGGTAAATTTTTACCAGGTGTTGACAAAACAAAAGCAGTTGAATGGAATCAACAGTTATGAGAGGTTGTCAGACGATTCAAAACGGAAGACATTTTTAATGTCGATGAAACGGGCATTTTTTTTCAAATGTTTACCGACACGTACCTTAGCTTTTAAGGGCGAAAAGTGTTTTGGAGGCAAACACAACAAGGAAAGAGTCACATGTCTTGTAGGATCCAACATGACAGGATCAGAAAGAATAAAACTCTTAATTATTGGCAAGAACAAAAATCAACGTTGATTTCAAAAAATAAAATCTTTGCCGGTGGATTATGTAGCCAACCAACGGTCTTGTATGACGGCAGATCTTTTTACGAGCTGGATTTTGAAGCTTATTTGCAAGATCAAAGCGAAAGGTCTTAATTATCATCGATAACTGCCCAGCTCACCCTAAAAAAGTAAAGAAAAATTTAAGTTTATAAAGCTTGAGTACTTCCCACCCAATATGACATCAATTGTTCAACCAATGGACATGGGTATAGTACAAGACTTAAGAGTACACTACAAGCGCCGTATACTTACAAAGACTTTAAGGATTTGGGAATACAAAAAAGAAGAGTACAAAATATCGCTTCAAGACTGTTTACGGGAAATTTCAAGAGAGTGGATAGAAGATCTCACACCATTAACTATTGAAAATTGTTTTAAAAGGCCGGTTTTAAAGACGATACATGGGATGAAGCAGATGACATTCCGCTCAATTTTCTAAGATCTGAGAACGAGGGTGCCCATGGAATCGAGCAAATGTGGAACAGGTTAGCAGAAGCGAGTTATAATGTTACAGATGTTACTTGGAAGGACTTTATGGAAGTCGATGACGATATCGTGGTACTTCGGTAGTACCTGAAAATTAGTCTATTTTGGAAGAAGTAATAAACGCTGAAAATAACGCAAACGATAGTGATGATGATGAAGAACCCGAGTGAATTAATATTGAAATGTCAGACAAAAATGAAATTAAGAACGCTTTTGAAATTCTGCAATCCGCAATAGAATTGACCGATAAAGTACCGGATGAAGTTCAAAACTGTCTTTTCAAACTAGTGTATTTTTTTTAAAAAACAATCACTCCACCTCTGATGAGCCAATCAAAAATAACAATTTTTTTTAAGCAAAGTTATTTACACACCTATTTTGACGATATAACAATGAATGTACGTGCCTTATTTTACTTTTAATTTAGCAAGAAATGCTTTTTATTTAATTTACTTTATTATTTTCTTATAGTGATGAGCTACAGTGTCCTTATTTAATCTTAACCAAGCGAGAAGCTGTTATTTATTTACTTTTTGTTAACTTTTTAATCTATGTTGAAGTTAACATTGAATAAACAATTTAAACCCAAAAAAAAAAAAATAATCTCTCTCTAACTCGAACAAATCTAGGTTTCCCGTGAAAATTCGACTAAGGGGAAATTGACTTTATCTAAGTAATTCATTTTGAAAGAGTAACGAAGTCAAAACTTTCCTTAAGGGGGCTACTGGGTAGTTTACGCTGTCATTCGCCGATTTATATCATTTCCGTCAATAACATCCATCTGCTTACGAAAATCAGGTTCATGATCATCCTTCCATCCTTCTAGACCCCACTTATCAAACCCTACACTACTTCATTGCCAATCTTTGGTAACTTTTATTTCTAATTCGCCTCCGATAATGCTATGCTGCAATTCCAAATTCCTCCAAAACGAGACCTAATTTCCCCTAAGTCTTATTCCCCCTATTCTTATTCCCCCAACCACTTGCTCGTGATCATTCCTGAACGTCCTTGTCGCAGGTTTACTTTTCTTTTGATCGTTTCAAGTTCAATGACACAGCCATCAACTTGCCAATCAGCAGTCATTAGTGCTCGAAATGATTGACCGATCCCAGTGTCTGCCTCGCGATATATCAATCTTCCACGGTACCGCGGATTAACTCGGACAACAATGAGGCGCCACATATCAGTCACCTAAACCGCTCATTGTCCACGACGCGCTCCGCACCAGAAAGCACACCGCTTGCGTAACCGAGGCTAATGGCCATTTTTCAAACATACAGCTCCATTCAGACGGGCATCCGCCACGGCCCGCCATTCAATCACTTTCAATTAGCGAACCTATTAACAACTCAATCGCTTCGCACTCACGTTCAATTACCTTACGCACTCGAGACCGCGCCGCAAAGTGCCTCATAATCGCTGCAATTAATCGCGCATTTAATTGCCGCCTCGGGCCCGTAGCGGGATGTAATTAAATGACGCGCTCGCGAATATTCACATCAAGTTGTCACCAGCGACGACAGCCGACGGCCGCCACAACGCGACGCGGGACCAAGAGTCCTCCGGTCTCGGTGCGCAACACTTGCACTTTCGGTGTCACTCCGTTTGCATGGCATACAGTGACTCGCACACAGCCGGTTGGGCTATCGAATGACATCTCTGCGGCTGCGCGGCGCGGCTGAAGTGGTCCCCGATGGGCGGGCTGGCAGGGACATTATGCTCGCTTGACTCATTTCTGCCGGGCGAGTGATGAGGGGCGCCAAGTCGTTTCGGTTCCTCATTCACGCATGCGCGGTGAAGCGGATAAATGACTGCGCATCGCGACGACAGCCACGGGCCTCAAGTGCGTTCGTGAGTGCATGCTGCTGCGCTGATATCGATCGTTCGACGATGGCGATAAATCAGATTTTCACCGACAGCCACGATGCGTCGTCTAGCGGTGCTCGAGCAGAGTGTGGAGGGAAACCGGAGAACCAGGATATTCCCGATGCCGCCGCCGGTCGGAGTGATTTAGTATTCGAACTCTGTCCTGGATTCTGGGCGCTTTTTGGCCAACGGTGGAGCGCCAGCGAGACGTATGCATCTTGTAGCACGTGCGATTGAAGTGAGTGGTGCTGAGTGAGGCATTTCGCGTGTTCTGACACTCACGAGGATCGGTCACGTTCGCGATGGAAGGGAGAATGTCTCGATGGAAGTGTTGAGCCATTTCTGACACCTGATTTGAACCGCAGCAAAGAGGCGTCTGCTCTCGAGGACCGACGACGACCGCAGATCGAGAACCGAGTCCTCCCCAGATGGTGTTGATTTAGAAAGGAGATTGCATCAAATACGCTGTTTTGCATACGAGACGTTTCCTCATGCGAGATGCTTATCTCATCCGAGGACGCGGAGACTTGCTAGGGAAATATGTTAGCACACGGGTACGGCGCGACATGAACACGTAATGTGGCATGTTGCGCAGAATGTGTGCGAAGTTATCTAACAGATCGGCGGAAGATTGAAACTCCGACGAATGACAACTCTGTTGCACTTTGTATGCAGATATGGCACTGCCATGGGATGTGGTGTTTTGACAAAGGCAATATCTATCTGAGGTTGGCTAATGTTGGGATAAGGATGGGTAGTGGAGTTGGGACGTAGAGAGTTCAGACTTGTTCTGTCTGAATTCAGTCGTGGACTTTGGGAAGCCAGGCATTAGACGCACCATATCCTGCGTCGTGGGTCTGAACTGTTCCTCCTGAATCTGCCTAGGTCTGCATCATTTTCGAGGCAGGATGCGCAAATGTTTCGTCTTGATAGCTTGAACCCCTCATTAGGCGAAGGTCTTTCCTTTGACTGAAAGTTCCACCCTTCACACGTTCCTCCCTTAGTCTTGAGTTCAGTTGGGACTTGAAGTCCCTTCCCTCTACAGACTCTGAAGAATCGGCACAATATCTACAAACCTCCAAGAACCCTGGTTTTATGGTATTCCACGTCTGCACTCGGTTCACAATGCATCTCTAAAATTTCTCAGGCATTCAAATGTACCCAATTTCGTCACCCTTCCGATTTCCTCATTGAGACCTCTCCCCAATCCACAATCGTACCGCATCACAGTCCCAATCGCGCTTGCTAATCAATTTTTTTCGGCACACTCCGACGTGACAGTGAATAACTTGAGATTGGCGTCCACAGGCGAGACTAACTTGGTTACACAGCCCATCTAAGTGCTGGAATACAAATATCCTCAACTAAGTGGTCTACTTTCTACATCAGCTTTGCCGCTGAAAATGACGAGGTATTTTTGTAAGTTGTTGCTGAATATGTGTCCAATCCATGTCTTGGACATGATACTTAACCTCATTTGATCTCTTGAACGCGAGTTCATGTCCGAGAGTGGAGTCGTTGGAAAGTGAACAAAAATTTCTTGGACATTTGGCTTTTGATGTGGCTTGCCATTTTGGACTGTTGGTTGGCAGTGAAATATTTAACACTGGGAAATCTCTTTTATTCTATGTTTGGAGATTAACAAGGGTTGAAGCAGGATATCTGCCCATTCTTTCAATAATGCATTCAAGTCACTGTCTTCTACAAGTCAGTCAAACTCTGGGATTAAGTACATTATCGACATAGTCGGGCTCCCAACGTACCACAGTGGAACCATTAACGGCGAATGATGATCGGGCGAAACGACCAAGAAACGTTTTGTTGTACACCACATGACTATCGTCAGCTTCAACTTTGAGGTCGAAGAGTGTGCTTAACGTGAATACCCGGCCAATTATTGGCAAACTTCACGGTGGGCCTACCCACAATAACGGAGTCAAATTAAGCGTTGACCACCGCCCTGAGGAGGTATTCACCACCCCAGTAACAATTTAGTGACGCTTAAGGGCGACCACAAACCTTGCTAAGGGCGAGGCCTATTTAACACCTCTAGCATCCACAGATCCTGGATGTTATAAGATCATAGGATGCTATATGCGCCCGCGATTTTGGGCAACCACAGCCACCATGATACTCCCACTAGGGGGCCTACCTCTTGATACCACGGAAAAGAAATATCCTTTCCGGGGCCTGCTATCTCCCATGGTACCAGAATATAGCCTCTGGTCAGGCTTTGAGGTCACTTCTAGATAAGTGCCTTAACACTCAAGGCCTAGCAACCTTTTAGATGACGCACTTCGAATCAGTTAGTCGAGGCAGTGACCAATGATCGAAATGCATCATCTACACAAAAATACAACACAAGACAACACAATTCTGCCCGGAAATCCCAGCAAGGTTAGACCGAGGCATACACTAACCAAATCGTTCCATACCACTACCGAAAAATCCCATTGCAGGAGAGTGCAGGTACGTAACACATGCACTCATCTCTACCGAAAATCCCCAGAAAGCGAAGGCAAACTGGCATATCTAAAAACGAGGACAACAAAACTACTACTACTCGAAGAACCGGTTAGTTCACGCATAGAACCACTTCAACTTTGAGGTAGTCAAAAAAAAAAGCTTGTCTACTTCGGGGCAAAATTTATCTCTACAAATGACTTTCAAGTCGAGAGCCGCCGTTACTTCGTTTTATGGCCACAACTGGGCTTAAGACTCCTGACTCTAAGAGCCATATATTATGATACGGAGGCAATGAGAAGTATGTATGAGTTAGTGGTGTGCCAACTCGAAAGTTTTACAAACCGAGTTAACCCGGGTTAAACTAGAAATAGACCGAGTTGCAACCCGGGTTGAGGAACTCGGACTGATGATGAACCGAAAGCAAAAAGAATGGATTATGGATATTATATTCTATTTTGTTTCGGTGTTTTATATGTATCCTTAGATGATTGTGTTGCGATAGACGCACGGGGTAGCCATTGCAATACCGGCTGTGTGTGTGTGTAAATTGTTTCAATTTGTCTCTCTTCGTATTTCTTTTACTCTCACATCGCAACACAACTACTTTGCTCTTTTTTGTGCGACGTGTCAAAGCACAAAAAAGAGAGAATATTATGTATACATACAAAAGATTGTGGTGACAACCCGAACCTATATGGAATGAGGCAAATCGATTTGTATTGTCTAATGCGATTTGAGGTTGCTTTCGGTTGGGCATATGCTCATATGCTCACACAGGATTGTACCTTCCACATATTTTTTATGTATTCGGCTCGATCCATCGGTTTGTCGAATCGGTTTGAAATAAATGTTACTCGGTTTGAGTCGGTTTAGGTGTAACCCGAGTTAACTCGGTTTTTTTTAACCCGGTTTGACACACCACTATACATGACTTTACTGCAATTGCAATAGATCCACTGCAATTTTTTTTCCTGAAATGAATTTACTGCCTTAAAATAAGATCTACTGCTCTTTTGGTCTTACGAAAAAAACCATTCAACACGTAAATGTGATCTAAACACAACAAAATTATTAATGTTTCAAATACTCGATGGCTGTCGATGGAGTGTTGTTGATCGACTAATAGAGCAATGGAGTCCATTACATTTATTTTTACTTAAGCCTCATAAATTTTGAAAATCCTAATTCTTTTACTCCGATTACAATTTATTTAACTGATTCAACAAATAAACTCTATTTTCTTTTGCTTTCCTATGTATTAAACCTAATGAATCAAAAAAATTAAATATTTCAAGCCGAATATACACTCATTCACCAACTTAACCAAACAATAATAGATCTTTATCTTATTACTTATCTTATATAATTTGTGAAATAAAAAAATAATTGGTCCAATTTTATGTAGAAGTTTGTGCTCAAATTAAAAAAATCAATTATTCATTCAAGTTTGTGCTCAAATTAATGACACAAAATTAACACTTCTTAAGTACTTGGATGCCAAGGTAGTGGTGCAGGACACAATGACCTCAATTTTGCCCATTGTAACAGCTTTTCCATTTTATTCAGAAAATCTTGAAGACCTCAATATTGTTTGGAGGTCTTTGTTGGGAAACCAATACCTTTTAACCAAATACTATGATGCTGTTAACATAACAGCCTTTTGGGTCAAACTAAAAAACGAAGAAAATGCTTTTGGAGATAAAGCATTTAATAATTTATGTACATGTGTCCATGTTAACTTGGTGTTCTCTGCCATATAATAGTGCCGCAGCAGAACGAACATTTTCAACAGTGAGTTTCTTCTTCTTCTTTATTTGGCGCTACAGTCCGGGGTGGACCTGGGCCTCAACCAACAAGCCTCTCCTGCTAGAACGGTCTCTGGCTAGCTGTCTTCAGTGTCGCACGCCAAGTTGGTTGAAGTCCTTCTCCACCTGGGTGCGGCACCTTAAACGCTGGCGTCCTCTGTTGCGGTGTCCCACGGGTTCGGAGTCGAAGACTCTTCGGGCCGGAGCTGAATTGTCCATACGCTCAACATGGCCTAGCCATCTTAGGCGTTGGATCCGAAGATGCCTGACTAGACTCATGTCGCTGTACAGGCCGTACAGTTCGTGGTTGAATCTTCTCCTACAGAAACCGTCAACGCAAACAGGACCAAAGACCGAACGCAGAGCTTTTCTCTCGAAGAGACCAAGGACTTCCTCATTCGCTTTTGAGATTGTCCATGCCTTCGCGCAGTACAGCAGGACTGGGATGATCAAGGTCTTGTATAAAGTCAGCTTGGTCCTTCGAGAGATGGCTCTACTACTCAATTGCCTCTTGAGCCCATAGAAACAGCGGTAGGCAAGAGTTACTCTGCGTTTGATCTCGGTACTGATTTTGTTTGTACTAATCAACGCGGAGCCGAGGTAGACGAAGTCCTTGACTACCGCGAAGTTAAAGCTGCCCATTGTGACGCCTTGTCCAAGCCGTCGATGTTGTGTGTCCTTTCTTGATGACAGCACATACTTCGTTTTGCCCTCATTCACCGCAAGACCCATTTTAGCCGCTTCCAATTCAATGCCAGCAAACGCCTCATTGAGGGCTCGCTGTGTTCTGTCAATGATGCAATGTCATCCACGTATGCTAACAGTTATACGGACTTCTGGAAGATCGTGCATCTAGTGTTGGCGTGTGAGTCTTGCACGATCTTCTCCAGTTAAAGAAGTCACATGGCAGTACGTCGCCTTGTATAAAACCTTTTTTGACATTGAAGGTCTCGGTGAGTTCTTCACCGAGCTTGATGGAGCAGCGAGAATTCTCCATCGTTGTGCAGGAACAACCTGACGAGTTTAGCACGGATGTCAAAACTAGACATGGCGTTGTATATCTCGTCCCTATGCTCGGTGTCATATGCTGCCTTGAAATCGACAAATAGGTGGTGGGTGTCGATTTGTATTTCTTGGGTCTTTTCCAGGATCTGCCGTAGTGTGAAAATCTGGTCGATGTTGGACTACCCTGGCCTTAAGCCACACTCATATGGACTCACATGGATGGGTCATATGGATCAGGTTATTTATAAGCGGCTTCAGGCGAGTACACAAAAACGCAGAGAAGATCTTGTAAGCGATGTTCAGGAGACTTTTCCCTCGGTAGTTGGCGCAGTCAAAGGGGTCTCCTTTCTTGTACGTCGGGCAAACGATACTGAGATTCCACTCGCCTGGCATGCTTTCCTCCAACCATATCTTACAGATGAGCTGGTGCATGCGCCCAACCAGATCATCTCCAGCTGCCTTAAAGATTTCAGTGGACAGTCCGTCTGAACCGGCAGCTTTGTTAGACCTCAGTCTTGATATTGCTATCTTGACCTCGTCTAAGTCGGGGGGACGGAATTCTCGTCGATCATCGTCCATATTGAGTGGAATGTGAATAAATCGCAAAATAAAACCAACTTCCTTTATGACTTATGGATTTTATGATTTTCCTTCGAGCTTAACCCAATTCGTGAACAGAACCTGGCCTACAACCCGACTGACCTCCATTCAGCACCGCAGAGCGAAGGTCAAACATATAAAACGCATATTAATTTCTTCAAATAATTGCCGGCAAAGGGAAATCGTCAAAATTCATCAAAAAGGAGCGCACGGGATCAAGGGAAAACCCACAGCAGCCAGCAGTCTGCAGCGAAGCCATCAAAAGCCTCGATCTCGCCGCTGAATGACTACCACCCAGTAGCGCCGCAATCAAAACCATCCTTCACCTTGTAAGGTCGCTCACGAATTCGTGAGCCAGCTCCGCGCAGCTCGCGAATCGGACGCGTTCGCCCACACCTTACGAGAACCATTATTTCGCGAAGTGAAACCCCACCACCCCTGTGCCACTTTCACAAGTTGCACACGCAGTCGTCGCGGCCCTCTCGACCACCATCCCAACAGCGAGCACTGGCCACGAGTTAATTACCATCGCGGCTTCTCGCGCCATTTGTCTTCGCGGGAACAGCTTGTGCCGCGCGGTCCACTCACTCATCAGCGGGCAATTCAAACTGATTAACGTCAGACGAATGCCCCACGGGGCGCTGAAATGTGCCTTAATAACTAATTAGAACCTCAAACAGTCGGCTAAGCGTTGTCCGCGTGTCTGCACGGGCTCCATACGTGCATGCCGGAGCCCAGCCGCCGAATGAATTGGTCTCACACATTGTTCGGGAAAGCGCATTCCCATTCGGACTCAATCGTGATGCACCTCCATGAGTGAACTATGGACGATGCCTCGTAGAATTCGCCTCTCATGTGTTAATTATGCCATAAGGTGCCTTCGGATAAACGAAGACAAACCACAGCACTGCGACCCAATATGGCAAGTCCCCAAGTGCACGGAGCACGGTGCACGGTGCATCGGTGGGAAGCTAGTCGAGCACGGCACTTCACGTTGCACACTGCATGCCGCCCGGGCCGGAGCGAAGCGCACCTGCAGAGGAGGCAGCGGGAACGTAATCGATACTGGCAACAGGATTAGCTAATGTTCACGATCACGCGTTTACCTTTTAGGGTCTGCCAGCCAGTCAGCCATTCAGCCAGGCAAGCAGGCAGGGGAGCATGCAGCAAAACGGGAAAAAAGCCCAACATCTTCATCCCACCGGATCGTTAATAAATTTTACATTTTTTCTTCTTCATCGGGTTTGTTGACTTTTTTTTTTCCTCGTTCTTCCGTCTAATGAAGGCACTGCACTGCCTAACTGTACGTCGAGGACTGGGGGTGTGGGTTGGGAATTCTTGGCGAGAAAACGAATAAATTAAACCAGAATGGCCGCCAAAGTCGGATGGAGGTGGCGGTGGCGGTGTGCGCAAAAGATGCTCTTATCGCGCCTAGGCCTGAAGAGCCTCGGACATGGTTTTGCATCAGTTAAGGCCCGTTATTTGGCTAATTGAAGTCAAGGTATGCCACAACAAGCCTGGTCTCGCAATAACTCAATCCCAAGCGCCGCCACCATCGCCATCGCCACCGCCGCTGCTGCGAATATGAATAAATTAACATTAATGTCCGGGGAAGGAATGCGCCAGACAATGGGTCAGTGGACTGGTGAGGGACGCTTCCCTGGCGGTTTCCGACTGAATTTGGGTTAGTCGGGGTCGAATGGTGAGGGTGGTGGCTACGTTCTTCTGCGAACCGTTGCTTTTTATGTAGTCTAAGCAAAGGTTCACTGGGTTTTTGGAATGACTACGGAATAGGCCCTGTGGATGCCAAGTCCCATAAAAGAGAAGATCATTAAACTGGAGTGCACTGGGAACGGAGAAATACAGTTCTCCGGCAAAGAGCATTCGAAAGGCGGCCTTTTTGTTAAATTTCCACGTCACTTGATTGCATATGAATGGATTTGGAAGCTGAGACGATGTGTACTAAATCAGGCATCAAGCACACAAAACTGACAGTTATTGTGCTACGAAACGGTGTTGGAGAGGCAAAAATCATGGAATAATGGATCTGAGGCGGAAGGTGGTCAAAAGTCTGCTACTGCTGCTCTTCTACACATGAGATGTACACATTCCAACATCTAATTGTAGTCAAAATCGTTGGTGTCATCTTAAGCTTTAAGCCTGAAACTTTTTACTTCCTTAGCAACACTTACAGTCCGAAGTGGACCATTGCCCAGCGGTAAGATGACATAAAACTTGGGACGCTCTTAGGAATATTGTGTCATTTTGACAGCAGATGAAATAGAAGAAATTCGGCAAATAACCAGGTCACTAAAATTTCTTTTACAGATTTCATTCAAATTACTGAAAGACATCCGTCCATCCTGGGGCGCACATGCACACATTCCAGGAAATGGATTAGAGTAAACCTCTCGTCCTTACTGTAGTAGCTGTAGGAAACCGCGTTAGGAGACCTACATAGAGGTAGTAGTGCTTGTGCTATTTATCGATTTTAACAAAGCAGTCAATACCCTGACACAGGTGGAGGATGAGGTGGAGGATGAGGTGGAGAATGAGGTGGAGGATGAGGTGAAGGATGAGGTGGACGATGAGGTGGACGATGAGGTGGAGGATGAGGCGGAGGATGAGGTGGAGGATGAGGTGAAGGATGAGGTGGAGGATGAGGTGGAGGATGAGGTGGAGGATGAGGTGGAGGATGCGGTGGAGGATGAGGTGGAGGATGAGGTGAAGGATGAGGTGGAGGATGAGGCGGAGGATGAGGTGGAGGATGAGGTGGAGTATGTGGTGGAGGATTTGGTGGAGGATGAGGTGGAGGATGAAGTGGAGGATGAGGTGGAAGATGAGGTTTAGGATGAGGTGGATTATGAGGTGGAGGATGAGGTGGAGGATGAGGTGGAAGATGAGGTGAAGGATGAGGTGGATTATGAGGTGGAGGATGAGGTGGAGGAAGAGGTGGAGGATGTGATGGAGGATGAGTTGAAGGATGAGGTGAAGGATGAGGTGGAGGATGAGGTGGTGGAGGAGGTGGAGGATGAGGTGGAGTATGTGGTGGAGGATTTGGTGGAGGATGAGGTGGAGGATGAAGTGGAGGATGAGGTGGAAGATGAGGTTTAGGATGAGGTGGAGGATGAGTTTGAGGATGAGCTGTAGGATGAGGTGGAGGATGAGGTGGAAGATGAGGTGAAGGATGAAGTGGAGCCGTCTTGTAGGAATGCCAGCCGTCTTGTAGGAACCACAGTACGGGTACAGAGACTTAGCCGTGGTTTGGCTACAGAGAGCTGATAAACATCGCTCTATACTGTCTAGTGACCATTGTTGACTCCAGAATACACCTCTTCTGAGAAGATGATGTTTTGGACAAAATCCGGGCAACATTTTCGTCGAAAACTCGACCTTAATTGCCTACCGATGAATGTACACAGGCATTCGACAGCTTGATGTCATTGTTGACTTTGACTACTGCTGAAACATAGCTATAAGGACGCTATCATTGGTATTTAATTTTTGGGTTCATTTGTTTCGTAAATCCACGATATTGCCTTCCATTCCACAGCTTGCGTTGGATCAGGTCCGAACTCAAGCTGTCAAGTTCATTAGCTATTTGATTATATTTCCTGGTGTGATTCTTATTCCACAAAAATAGTTCATAGCTTATTACGACGGTAATTCTTTAGTCTTTAACGAACTGCGACAATCTAGTGGCACGTATCTCCATTGCTTTGCATGCCATTCTTCGAATAGCACACTCAAACCTCACTCAGCCGCCACTATAATCGACCAGAAAGCGATTAAAACCTATTTGCATCCTATCGTAAATCGTCATCCAAATCACTTCAGCCTGCGACAGGTTACAGATTCAATCTCCCGTCAAACAAAATCCCCGGCCATAAGGTGCACCGCGCAGTCATTCCAGTTATCCTTCGAATTTCGAACAAAACCAGATACAGACTGAATGGCGAATGCATCCACTCAACACAATCATAAAATAGACTTATCTGCGCAGCCACACTCGAGTGAACGTTGCACCGCACTTCGTCGAATCGATGGATTCCCTCGAGCGCCATTTCCTTAGCTCAGCCACCAAACTGAACTGAACTGCACTGGACACAAGTGAGGCGATAGGAAATGACTGCATGGCATGTGGTACCGTATAGCATAACTGTCGGCGTGATGTTGTGCTGTTAAGACGAAATTCCACCTGCCAACAACAAAAATTTTAATTTGCGCAAAAATCTTAACCAGTTCTTTATGGGAAATTTCACGTCAGTGCGTTGACCGTTAAGCCGGCTTCAGCTCCGTCCGGCTGCGAGTGATCAAATGACGATGCCAACAACGGTATTGATACTTTATTTTGGACAAAATTTACGATCGGTCTGCCCACAAGACGCAAGGCACGCTTTAATGTCCGCCTGCCCCAGCCGCTGCAAACAAGAGTGAATAAATTTTGCATACAATATCCTTGCACTCCGACCAGCCGAGCCGAGGCGGTATATCTCTCGCAGATCTGCCCAATTCAATAAGAGCGAATTCCGAGGCGATAAAATATCCATTATCAGGCAATATTTCACTGGGCAGGTGGCTGGACTGGAATCCGATGCCAGGGCGAGCTGAGGATCAGGACGAGAGCGGGCGCATTCTTCTCACCTCGCGGGTGTGCTGTTGTAAATCTCTTTTATGGGAGGAGCGCTACATGTGTGTATACGGAGCCGACTCGACCGTCAGTTGTCCATCCGAAGACTTCTTCTTGCTTTGCTCTGTTTTATTATCGTCGTCGGCGTGGTGATGTAATGATGGTTTAACTAGCGCGGCCAGGATGTGGTGGGAGTGGGTCTGAATTGAGTTGAGTTTTTGTTTTTTTTTTTATTGACCATCCGGTGGCATTACGGCACACGGCTATAACAACTGGGTTAAAAGTTGATACCGATCAATGACATCGGGAGTTCGGATTCGTTAGTCTCCCTGTGGGCACTGAATTGGAGAATTAACGGTTGATTGGAAAATAAATGGAGAAGCAATAAATTCTTGAACACATTCCTGATGTCGGTTTGATTGGAAAGGGAAGGAATGCAGACCGCGACTAGCTGCAACAGGCCAAGCGGAAGTTTTTCAAACGGAGGGTTATGTCGGTTGATACGCCCCTTTAATCATATACTAAGCACCGATTTGAGTTGATTGGGAAATTCCTTAGCAGGCTATGTGTGCTTTAGGGAATATTTAGCGATTGAGGGAATATTGGAGCGTCACTGTGAGGTCGCAGCGACTTTATTGCGTTCTTCTAAATGGACTCTAGACGAATGAAGCCAATAAAACGGAGGCATTCCATAATTAGGGTGACATTTATATGTGAAAGGAGTAGTAGTAGCTAACTTGGTGAACATCATCGAAAAGCAACCAGGCTATTTTCCGAAGGCACTGACACGTTCAACGCTAAATAGAGTGAGACTTGGGACGTCTCGTGAAATTAATTACGTTGTTCTAAAGCCTTCAATCTGTTTTCAACATGCAATCAAACATTAATTGGCCTTAAACAGGGATATTGTAGAATGCTACGCTTTGCTCTGTTGTGGAATTTTATACAAATTAAACACTTCTCATCTCAAACTGTCAATAATTTGAATTTAAATAGGGAAATACCCACTTTTAAATTACCATAAACATTTTGACAAACGTCATTCATTCGTGTTCCAGCAGTCGGTGTGTAATCGTTTTTTTGGTCCGGAAAATTTACAAAATGTTCTTTGTGCAGAAAGATGATTGCATATATTTATTATTGATAATTTCATGCATTACAATACACGTTCAATTTAAATCAGTAAAATGAAAGTTAAATTAAAATGTTACACGACTTTGGCAAAAAATTAGGCAAAATCTTCCGTTTACAATGCGACCACATGATGAAACTTCAACTTGCAAGCATCTGAGGAACTAACCAAGGTTTAGGTTTAGGTTTGAGTGAATGCCACCACTGTAGTAGTTGTGGCCCACTTAGATCCTGGTGGGATCCTTTGTGCTATCACTACCCGGTGTTTTTCACCGACTCTTTTTTAAAAGGGACTACACTAACGAAAATGAATAAATAAACCTAGAGACTACCTAATGGTATTCTAGTGGCCTACTTTGACAAGTTCACTCCTGTGCTGATTATAGTATACAGCCAATTAGTTTTCCTGAAAAACTTTGCTGCCTTGTATCTTTAAGTGTGACATTTTCCTCTAGGTTTCTGGAAAAGTTGATGCCTAGTATATCTTCTCCAGTTTTTGAAAGGGCTGGACTAGTGAGATGAAGCGTATTTTCTTCCTCCTCCTCGTCACTACAGCTTCTGCAGTAGTCGTTGTGGGGGGCTCCCATTCATCTGGCGTGAATACCGAGAAGGCAGTGGCCGGTGATAATGCCCACTACGTTCCTTATTAAATTACTGTTTAGTTTAAGGAGTCTGTTTTTTTGTTTGGTTTAGGAAGGACCAAATGAGCCTCGAAGTCCTACATGCATCTAATGCCATCCATCTCCGATTAGCGGAGTCTAAGGCATCTGTAAGTAACATGGTGTTTATTACTTGGAGTGAGGGATATGGGGTTTTTTTGCCACTTTTTGCTAACTCATCGGCCCTTTCCTTGCCTGGAAAAACACTATGCCCAGGTGCCCAGCATAGGGTTAGGTTGCATCGAACCACTATCTCCCTGAGAGAGAGACCGCAAAGTTTTACCATCTTCGATTTAATTGATGGTGTACCCAGAGCCTTTATGGCCGACTGACTATATATGTAAATGGCAATCGATAGCACGTCTATCGGGTAAGCGAAAAGCCTCCTGGATAGCTCTAACTTCTGTTTGCAATACACTACAATGGTTGCGCAGTCGAAGAGACAGGAAAAAGGATATGTCCAGCGATGACGCAAATGCTCCTCGTCCCGTACCCTCGTCTGTTTCTGAGCCACCTGTGTAGATTTCCTGGTAGCCTGGTTTTGCTACCAAATCTTTTTTCCCAATCTTCTCTGTGTGGCATAAGTGTTTTGAACCCAAACTTGAAGTCTGAAGCGGGTGTTGTATAATGTGTATGCTTTGGTAGTCTTGTATTTCCGATTATCTCTGTATGACCCAAGCTGTGTGAATTGGTCCAGCGGTTGCACACCCGTACCAGCTTCCCATAGATGTCCATGGGAAGAAGCTCCATGGACGGCTGTGGGAATGGATCGCAATGCCCCTGTGATCAAGATACACGCTGATCTTTGAATACTGCTTATCAATTTAAGATTGGATTTGTCATACAGTGCTGGCCACCAAACAAGGATACCGTACGTTAAGATGGGCCTAACAACAGTTGTATAGATTCTTGGTTTAATGCCCCATGTGGGGCCAAGGATCCTCTTACATTAAACAGCTGTTGCGGTCTTCTTAATACGTTTCTTAATGTTTGGTTTCCAACTTAGCTTGCTGCCTAAGATTTTTCCTAAGTACTTGGTCTAGGGGCCTCTATCGGAGGTATGATACGTCTTCTTGTGAAAAGTACGAACTCTAATTTGCTAGGCTTTTTCCTGTCCACTTCTCTATTTTGTTTAGTGAGACGTTCATATCAATAACGGTGTGAAGAAATGTTCCCTTTACAACTAGGGCTATGTCGTCTGCATAGGCTATTGCAGTCTGTACGACCTAGTTCCTTGAGCATTTCGTCCACTGCCAATATCCAGAGAAGGGGGAGAGTACACCATTTCCCTCTCGCAGGTTATCATCGCCAGACATTGACAGTGATTTCACGATCAACGTCAGCCGACAAACTTAATGCATGCAAAATGTCATTCATTTTATTGAAATGTGTCAAACCACTTAAATTTATTATTGTGGCAATTCTAGGAACAATGTACAAAATATCGCTTGTAGTAATTCTAAGAACAATGTACAGAAATCAAAAGAGAGAAGAAATGCTGCCAGTAAAAGAGTAGATAGATTCATTGTAAAGTAGGAAGTCAAACGGAGTGCACCTAATTTGGAAAGAAATAAATTATAATTTAAAATGAAGGGAGTTGTTTTGTTTTAATAACGTAGCTTACATTATGAACGAATTTCAGAACGGAAGATCTGGAGAAGGAAGATTCCCAATGACACATTCTCAAATTGACAAAAATATTCAGATTCAAGATTGGATAAGCACACATTGAAGATATAAAAATCAGTTTATTCTGTTACTGAGCAAGATGATTTATTACCCAACGGAATTTATAAATCCACTGGAATTGTCCGGGTTACCAACTCAAAATGTCCAATTCAAACTACGAGATCGGTAATAATTATGATAGCTGTGAAGAAATTAGTGAAAAACTTTATAGAAGCCATAGTTTTGAAATTGAAGTACAAAGACGAAGATGTTTTGATTTCATATATCCCTATGATTCTGAACTACATACCATTCAGCTTTACGTGGTTACAATCTCCAGTATGGCTTGCATAAATAAGAGAACAATGAACCTCCTAAGAACCCACCTAAGCACACGTCAAAACACATACTTTTAATAATTAATACGTACTTTTGAATAATTATTTTCAATCTTGACAGTATCACGTTATGTTTAAATTTTTGAAATACATACGAACTGAATGAAAAAACGAACGATTAACGAAAAAATTAAGCGAAACTTGTCCTGACATTAATGAACACAAATCAAAAGGAATTATCCAATTTGGTGCAGTCGTTCCCGAGTTATCGAGCTACATACAATTCGGCGATTCATTTATATATAGATATTATAGATTAGATAGGATTTTATTCTTTGTCCAAAATAATCTTTCAACAATGAATATAACAAAATCGTCTGGCGGATTGACATAGTACTAATAATACATAATAAATAATTAGTCTCAAGATAAATACAAAATTTAAAAGATCCCTGTTAGAATATTCTTCGGAATTTTTATGTATTTGTATAACTTGGGTATTTTCATTACGCTGAGTAGAGCATTTCTTGCTAGGTAGTCTTTAACAAGGATATATCTCCTAGTTTCTCTTAGGATTGGACATATGCCTAGGAAACGCATGATATCTTCTCTTTCATATAAATTTCACATGCTGCATAGTATAGGGAGATCAGTTCTATGGGGGTTATAATTTAGCCCTAGAAGTTCTCCACGGAGTTTAAACATTACTGAAATTTCCTGGGTTCTATAGATGCCTTTAAAATAATTTTTGTCCTCCAGGTGATGAAAATGGCAAATCGAACTCAGTCATCCGACTGATTATAAATTGCAAACATAGCTTAGGTTATGCTACTTAGGAGGGCTGATAGTGACAGCCCACTTCGACCATTGATCCATTCTGATACACACAGTCCGACTATAACCACTGATTGACCACTCCAGTGATAGTGTCGTTAATTTTTATATATTAATTTTAATGATATTAACTTTTCTTTCACTGGGATTCGAGCCGAGCACCCCACTAACCAAGGGCAGCCATGAGGTACAAATTGTACCTCATTTTTATATTCCAAATTGTTCACTTGGAAAGTCCTATCTTAGTAAAACTAAACAAGCAGTTGCTTCCCAAGATGGACAACGGCAACAGCTGTTATGGACCAAGAAACGAACTTCTCATACAAAAAGGCGCCAGTTCAAGCCTTTCCTGATAAATTAATTGCTCTCTCTCTCAAGCAAGATGCTGACCCAGAACATCGCACACGAAACAGCCCACGCACTCAATCATTGTCTCCGGGCGACCTTCTCCGATCAGATGGTCTGATAAAACCTTGCCTTATCCAAATTGTCTTCGCATTACATGAACCACCATTTTTGGCTCATCTGCTGTCGCGCAAGATCCTTAATTACGATTTATCTCCTCGAACTTCGATGCGGAATCCAAGGAATTCCTCATGCACTCACCGCAGCTGAACTTGTTTCCACAACAAAGCGTTTTCCCTCGCAGCCATCGAGCTGCCATGCGTGGAACGGTGCAGCCGAATTGCCCACAACCACATTCTGGCCTCTGCACATCCTCCCATCCAGTCAACTAATCCAAATGCTTGACCCAGGCAGAGATTCATCCCAAGCTTGCGCGCCGAACTGATAACATCGACGCTTTCACAATGCGAAGTCCTCGCGCACTGCTGCCGGCCGTCGCGCTAGCATCCACCAGCAGTTGCTCGACGCCAGAATGCACTGGCAGCACTTCATTATGCCCAACAAGACAGGCCGCGAATGCATTTTGGTTGTAACATCAACATCATCGCCGGACCTGATTACGCCGTGCTAGCTGCACCACCGAATCCACCGAAAGGTGGTCCGCGCGAGAGAGAGATCCAGAGGCTGTCGAGCTGGAACAACAGCAACAGCACCAGCACCAGCCACTGGCACTGGCCGACCGGGAAAAGGTGCCGGCGCGCATGGTATTCGTCTCCCATTCAGCGCCGGCCTCCGCTCCCCACAAGCAGTCGATACTGTTAGAGCTCTAATGACCCACATTATCACAATGAAATATATGTGCGCGGATGCAGCGAGTGCCTGCCTCCTGGTATTCATATTCAAATTCAATTCGGGAGACCGATCTGGGGCAGGGGAGTGCAAAGGTTTCGCTGCCTTGCTTCTCCTGTGCCACCGTGCGCAGTGAGCGCAGAATGGTGATTCGGCGATACGGCGATACGGCGACGATGCAGACAATGAGCATCTCCGTTGACCAGGTCCGCGCACGGATGGACAGAGCATTGTGCGCAATGCCTCATTACCTGGCAGTCGTAATGTTTCAGCAGGCAGCGGCCATTGTGGAGGCAAAAAGGACCCCAGTCGGCTCTGGTTGCCGAACGAAAGCTGAATGGGCATAGCAGGAATCAATTTTGTGACCCAGCTCATGTGTGATGAGCATGAGGTCAGTTGGATGCCGCGCCGGAGTGTCTGTCTCTGTGTGTGTGTGTATGTGATGCAGTATCCATGTCAGTGGAGGGGACATAAATCATGAGAGTCGCTGCAATATTTGTGTCGTGAGGGACAAGGACAGTGTTCCTTCGGGGAAGTCATGGCTCGTAAATTTTGGGGAGGAAATTCATTCTGCCATCGATGATATGTGTGACTGTCAGTGCAGGCCTTTCTCGTAGGACCACAATGCTCGTATATTTTTGACTGACGCCAGTGAAATTTTCATCCATTTTCCATTTGGCGATTGATGTTGAACGACCTTAGAGGTCCGTCCACCTTCGGTTGTTCGAGCTCGGAAAGTGATAGAACACTAGGCGGCTTGTCGACTTTCTAAAAGGACACTTTGACGTGCAGACGATTTAGAGGGCGATTGGATCATTTGAATTCCATGGACTTTCTCTGCGGAGCTCTGGCTTTGGATGGGATCTCGATGGGGATGAGTGCAACATCATGAATCATCGGTTGGTTGGATGGGTTAAAGGTGATTTTCAGGTTGTGGGAGGATTTTTTCTTTTGTTTCTGAATTTCATCTTGGGAATGTGTTGAACTCATTGCCAGAAGTAGTTCCAGTTGATCCAAATGGAAGGACAGGCCTTTTTGACATTTTGTACTGCACGATGTTGACTTGATCCACTTTAGTGATCCTTTCCTTGTCCTTCGTCGTTCAATAGGTGCTGCTGTTCTGCGACCTGAATAGACAATGACAGCCATTGTCAGACATTAGCTTGGATGCATGTACGAGCTTTTAAACTTAACGTGTAGGCCTCTCATTTCGCCTAGGTTAGGTAGGCGGGCTGCTAGTGCATTCACCAGCACACTTAAACCATATTGGTTCATTGTGATATCCATAGTCAGGCTACTACCACTGATTGACTATTCCAGTGACAGTGCGTTTAAATTGATTCCATCGGCAAATGGTGACTGGACCAGATTTGAAAACCACATAAACGAGTATTGACTTTTCTTTCACTGGGATTCGAACCCCGATAACCAGGGGCAGGTGCTCTACCAACTGCGCCATCTAGTCGTCACATCCAGTCTCATTTCGTCTAAAACGTACGACAGGTCCAAGTCTCCAAAGACGAATTTCGCCAAATTTGTATCTTTTGTCAGTAAAGCCTTAGAGAGCTCTAAGGATGTAGATGTCTTCTTTACAGAGACTAGTAAGGTATTTGAACAAAATTTCCCATAAATGTATACTCCGCAATTTATCCAACCACGGCTTTGAACCACTGTTGATCACTTGAAGTTTTTATTCTCATCTCGAAAACCGGTGTTTCAGTGTCCGTCCAGTTGTTAATTTTTAAGAGTAACTGGGATCCCCCAAGGCTGTCAAATATATCCTCTTCTTTTTATCCCCCCTAAAACTAAGCCCTTCAAGATTATTTCCTCGGCACATGACTGCACTCTCATTCAGTTAGGCCTTGACAGTTCTCAGTCTGGTGTCAGAAAATTTTGCTGGAGTTCAGTATCCCCAAATGTCTTTTAACAACTTTTCGCATAAGCGCAATGTCTTGCGAATAATCAACCAAAGCCCATCTGGAATTTTATTCGCAATCACGTCTTAACTTGTAATAATGAACTTACCTCCCACATAGGCGAAGTAGTTCTAAAATCTAATTCAAGATTTGGCCAATACCGATGCTCCAAGGTATCTTATAATCCTTCTGTAACCAATTCGGTCTTGGAATCGAATATTAATTAATACATATTTGAATTAATTCAAGGCTTACAGCCAACTTGTCAGTACACTGAAGTGAATGTTTGGTTGTCAATGACTGAAGTACTGACTCTGTAATCAAATATTGGGTGATTTTTGATTTTGGTGTTCAAGGTGAGTCGCCGTGGCGTAGTGGGTTAGTGCGTCGACTCCTACGCAGAGGGTGCCAGGTTAGAATCCCCAATTTACCAACTTTCATAATTCATGGCTTCCACCTCTTTCGAGTCACTGACAATGCTCAAAGAGTATTCCTGTCTACAAAAAGCTTCTCAACTTTGGCCTTGGGAGTCGGCATAAAACTGTAGGTCTCTTCCACTCGTGAAAGAACAATATCACGTACAACACGAGTGAGAAGCTAGGCTCAGGTCCGCCTCGGACTGTCGCGCCACCAATATTATTATTATTATTTAAGGTGTTCTCGAAATAATATGCAGAGCTTCAATGTCCATGCGGACTGTAGGGCCAGTCAAGGAGGGGTAATCGGCTGTGGAGTAGAGTAATATTGATACATGAAACATGAAATGCAACGTTGTAGCATGGCATTTTTACTATCTGGCCCATCCTGGAGCACAGGTCGTGCAGAGGTTTGTTTGGACCAACATGAAGAGGGATGTTTCAACGTTCGTAAGGCAGTGTATAACGTGTCAGCGATGCAAAAGGCAACGGCATAACCGCACGCCCTTAAGTCATTAAAGTCACGCAGTTGATAGGTTTGAACATGTCAATACATACATTGAAGGATCATTGCCATCATCAGAAGGCTATCGTTACATCTTGACCTGCATCGATCGATTCACCAGATGGCCAGAGGCTATCCATATTGCAGACGTTACGGCTGAAACTGTCATTCGCTCTTTTGTTAGCGGATAGGTATCACGATATGGTGTACCTGCGAAGGTCACAACTGACGTGGGGCTACAGTTCACGTCCAGCGCCTTCAGGGAATGAGCCCAGACCTTCGGCTTCAAGCACATGACTACAACACTTAGTTCACCCGAGATCTTCGAAAAGGCCTTAAAAACGGCAATAAAGTGCCGACAGACAATATATTGGTATGACAGTTTGCCTATCACGATAGATGGATAGATGGATAGATGGCAATGTCCATCATTTCCAGTCCGAAAAAGGTCACCACAATATTACCAGGAAGATATTCAGGGGAACCCCACAAGGTGGAGGGGGGTTGGATATTGGCACCCTCTGCGTAGAGGTTCAAATCCTCAATCCATCAACTTTCATAATTCATGGCTTCCACCTCTTTCGAGTCAGAACCCTCTGCGAACGTATTAAGAAGGAAACGACAGCTGTTTACACATGTAAGAGAATCCTTGACCCCACATGGGGAATTAATTCAAGTTAGACCCATCATACAGTATTCTTCTTTGGTGGGCAGAATAACAAATTCAATCTTAAATTGATAAGCAGTATTCAAAGACCAGGGTGTATATGCATCACAGGAGCATTGTGATCCACTCCCACAGCCGCCATGGAAACATTGCTAGAGCTTCTTCCCATGGATATCTTTGAGAAGCTGGTAGCCACCACTGGAAGCCACCGCTTTAACAGTTCAGATAGCTTAAGTCATTCAGAGATAATCAGAAATGCGAGACTTCCAACGCATACAAATTATAAAACACCCGCTATGGACTTTGAATTTCCGTTCAAAACACTCATCCCAGACAGATAAGACTTGGAAAAAGATCTGGTTAGAAAACCAGTCTACCTGGAAATCTACACAGATGGCTCAAAAACAGACACGGGCACGGGACTAGGAGTATTTGCGTCATCGCTGGACATATCCTTTTTAGTGTCTCTTCGACTGCCCAACCATTGTAGTGTATTGCAAACAGAAGTTAGAGCTATCCAAGAGGCTTCCCACTTACTGTCAATGAACCCAATAGACGAGCTATCGATTGCCATTTACATATATAGTCAGTCGGCCATAAAGGCTCTGGATACACCATCAATTAAATCGAAGATGGTAGAGATAGTGGAGAGACAGTTAGATGCAACCTAACCGTATGCTGGGCACCTGGGCATACTGTTTTTCCAGGCAAGGAAAGGGCCGATGAGTTAGCAAAAAGAGGGGTGGGGCTGCAACTGGCAAATAATCAGAACACTCCATATCCCTCACTCCAAGTAATAAACACCATGTTACTTACAGATGCCTTAGACTCCCCTAATCGGAGATGGATGGAATTAGATGCATGTAGGACTTCGAGGCTCATTTGGCCCTTCCTAAACCAAACAAACAGACTCCTTAAACTAAACAGTAATTTAATAAGGAACGTAGTGGGCATTATCACCGGCCACTGCCTTCTCGGTATCCATGCCAGAAGAATGGGAGCCCCCCACAACGACTACTGTAGAAGCTGTAGTGACGAGGAGGAGGAAGGAAATACGCTTCATCTCACTAGTCCAGCCCTTTCAAGAACTAGAGAAGAAATTCTAGGCATCAACTTTTCCAGAAACCTAGAGGAAAATGTCACACTTAAAGATACAAGACAGCTAAGTTTTTCAGGAAAACTAATTGGCTGTATACTATAATCAGCACAGGAGTGAACTTGTCAAAGTAGGCCACTAGAATACCATTAGGTAGTCTCTAGGTTTATTTATTCATTTTCGTTAGTGTAGTCCCTTTTAAAAAAGAGTCGGTGAAAAACACCGGGTAGTGATAGCACAAAGGATCCCACCAGGATCTAAGTGGGCCACAACTACTACAGTGGTGGCATTCACTCAAACCTAAACCTAAACCTTGGTTAGTTCCTCAGATGCTTGCAAGTTGAATTTTCATCATGTGGTCGCATTGTAAACGGAAGATTTTGCCTAATTTTTTGCCAAAGTCGTGTAACATTTTAATTTAACTTTCATTTTGACTGAATTAAATTGAACGTAAACGTTTGTCAAAATGTTTATCGTAATTTAAAAGTGGGTATTTCCCTATTTAAATTCAAATGATTGAAAGTTTGAGATGAGAATTGTGTAATTTGTAAATAATTCCACAACAGAGCAAAGAGCAGCCGCCACGGAGCTTCTTCCCATGGACATCTATGGGAAGCTCCTAGCTACCAAGGCAGCGGTAAGGCTACGGGAGTACAACCGCTGGAGCAGTCCACACAGCTTGGGTCATACAGAGATAATCAGAAATACGACACTACCAACGCATACAGATTACACAACACGAGCTTTAGACTTCGAGTTTGGGTTCAAAAGTCCGTCATAGAGACGAAATATGAATACGAATATTGATTTTCAAGTTCAAGATTTTCAAGAAGTTTTTGAAAATCATTACATAAGTTTCTATGTCAGGGGAGTATTTCACATATCATACATCACATACATTTCATACAACATACAAAACTCATCATCATACTCTCTCTCATACACTCATCATCATCGTCATTCATCATACACATCATACAACTATTCTCATAAACTATTTCTCAGATTGTGTATGATGTGTATTATTTTGAATGACAAATAAAAAACACCATATAAGAGGATCACAAACAAACAGAAAACTAAATAATGGAGTTCCTCAATAATGAAGAAACATATGATTTCGAAATTATGATGATTAATTCAGCTATGGATAACCGTGCGATCTTACAACGTTTTTTAATTCGCATACGACGGCGGTATCACTGTCACTCTAACTATCATAATGCTATTCCTTGTTTTGTCCATGTCAAATGAAGCACTGGTGAAATTCAATGCCGATTTGGACACCAAACTGCGCGCCAGTGTTTATAATAATAATATATAATATGGGTGGAGCTACAGCCCGTAGAGGGCTAGGGCCTAGCTTCTCAGCAACCACTCGCGTTGTGCGTGCTATTGTTCTCTCACGCGTGGAAGGGACCAGTGTTTAGCTTTTACCAAAAATGTGAAAGATATTCATTTATTTTTCAAATCTAGTGCAAAATTCATTTTAATTCCTCTTCCTTATGATATTTAGTGTTGTTTCTTGTTTCCTAACTCCCTCCCATAACACAATTTCCAGGGAAAATCTCGGGACACTTTGAAAATTAATCTCAAACCTCTCAAACACTATAAATTTGCAGTCAACACATGCCTGTTGATTTCTACTCAGTATATTGTCAAGAGAGAAAGAACACCAAGCAAAGAAGTGGTCAAGCAAATGGTTCACAGTGAACTACTGTATCTTTGCAGATGATTCGCTGACTTATGCCAGTTCGACGTCACCACAGACAGCTGCGGGAAGGGTCGAAATTAAAATAGCGAACAAATATTACAACTGTACCAAATGGGTATATTCGTATCAATGCTGGGAAATTGGGAAAAATACTCATGTGCTTTAGGAGACCATCCCAAGGGGGAGGCAAATCAGCAGTCAAATGTTGCAGCATAAAGAACGTGCTCCTTAACGGTACTGAGATATCAACGGATCAAAAGGTTAAGTATCTTGGCGCTAACTTCACGGAAAAGTTGAAGTTCAACAGCAATTCGAAACTGACCAAGGCTTTCATCGCATCTATCCCTTGATGCGCAGGCAAAACGGATTAAGCCAGAGGACTAAGCTGCTTCTCACAAGCAACTAATACGGACGTTCCTAACGTAGGGCAATATGGCACACCATCTCTGAGGTCAGAAAGAAGAAGCTCCAAATTTTTGAAAGGAAAGTTCTGCGAATATATACCGGACTCACCTGCGACACAAAAGCAACAATAAGTTTTAAGACCTAGCACGCATCATCCCAGTGCATGGTGACACCGTTCTGTTGAAAATTGGAGTAACATATTGGCAACACTGTTCACACAAATCCAACTAAAATTTCTGAAAACGTCAAGCAGCTGTCAAATTGGTCACTTGTTCTTTAGCCAGCGATCAGAGCAGTAGTAGAAAGCAGCTACTAGACATCAATATCCATTCTAATGAGGAAATCATGAACTTGAGAAGCGCAATCCCCGGACAACGCTACCTCAATGCGCTAAATCTACTAAGCGAGCAGAACTTTACAACGAGCTGCATGGATTCTACCAGAGCAGCGATAGCAGCCACCATCGAGGCCAAATCGACTACCACGCCGCTAAAAGGGCCATCAATTGAAAAAATAGTGCTTTAGTTCAACAAAAATGTTTAAATTGCCGCTTTAAATCGTTCATTTCTACTCAGTGTACATATTTCCTTAGTTCCTTAGGAGTAGTTTAGAAAATATTTATTAAAATTGTTCCTATTCTACCGAGTACGACCATCACCTCGACTTACGAATTAACATTCCTTTTCTTAAAACTATCCTATCCTATTGGTGATATTGCTTCGATGATCTCATTCGAGTGGCGGTTGTGTTGTTGAAGTCTGAGTGCGTCCATTTCCTAATGTCCAATCAGCGCCTTTGCTGAGTGTGCTTACACCCAATGCGTGAATCGAGATTTCAGGGCGATTCTTCGTATTTATAAGTGCTGATCGTCGAAATTAACTTATTATCAGTGGTTCAAGAAAGAAAGAAAAAAATGGCAAAGGGAATGGTTTGCGCCTAAGCTAGGATAGCAACCATGGTCAAAGCTTAGTTTGCCTAGATTCAACATTGGTGTCGCTAGTTGTTCAATTATTGTAGTGGTCCCTTACTATTCCATTTACAAATAATCTTATTCTAAAATGACTCTACTGCACTTAGGTTATGAGGAACTATTTGTTAAGCTGGATTGTCTTTTTTAAAAATGTGACTAACCGAATGACGTCGACGTGCGGGTCATTTGCATCGAGTAGATTTTTGAGAGAAAACATTGGAAAATGGTTGAATTACTCAGCATTGCTCGATAGTTGAAAGCTGAAAATAAACGTCGCACAAATACGAAAAAAATGTTGTTGCGTTGAATGAACATCACGGATCGTTCAAGATTTTGGGACTTTAATTCTTGTGAATTTTCTATCATAAAACATAAGTAGGCATACGTACTTACTTATCAGGCTGGCATTCCATGTAGTGTGCGAGCCTGAGCGATAGCAGCTTTCCATTGTTGACGGTCCTGGGCACGCTGCTTCCAGTCATCAAGACCAAGCTGTCCTGCATCCGCGATTACTTGGTCTTTATACCGGAGATTCGGTATTTCTATCCTTCTCTAACCAAGAGGCTCGGATTCGAAGACCCTCTTAGCTGGAGCATTGTCGGCGGATCTTTGCCTTCCGGACTACATCCACATCCTGGAACAGCTCGTAGAGTTAGCAGTTGAGTCTTCTACTCCATTAGCCGACGTAGAATTTTTCTTTCGAAGGCACCAAGAATCAGCTCCGCAGTTTTGCTTATCGTTCAGCTTTCGGCTCATTATACCAAGACTGGCAACATAAAGGTTTTGTAGAGCATGACCTTAGTGCTTCGAGACAGGAGTTTTGACAAACCGAAGGCATAGGTACAAAATCTAAAATTCAACGAAGGAGCAGTGTTGTCACTTTCCCGCTAAACCACTTTTTTGTTGTATTTTCACAATCTACTACTTCTACCACGGACGTCAAAAGTTCTACCACTACTAGCTATCTTGACAAAAAATAAATTTAACAATGTATTTTTTACAAAAATTCCTATAATCTCTTTACATTTTATTGATCATCATCATCTTCTTCTTCTTCTGAGCTGCATGATCCACTAAAGGGGTCGCTGGGGTAAGCCACTCACGAGAGATCTAAAGGCAACTCGATCCTCTGTCATCGGCTCTAACTCATCAGGGTTATGCCCAAGCGTAACCAGGCGAGCTTATGGGCTGGTCCAACTGCCTCCTCCTAGATCTGCCAAGTGTTCGCTTACCTCATGGAATCACATTCAAGGCCCGTCTCGGAAGTTGTGATGGTGAGGACACTCATGCTACGCAACTAAACAAACGAAGCATAGCACTTTCCGTTCGAAGAAGCAGATGCTCAACGTTGAGTTCCTCGCACACTGCCGTGATTCTCACTTTATCCCGGGGAGTAATTCCCACAACGTCTCAGCAGCGATCTTATTCTTTTGGTACACAAATTTAATGATAGGAGAGAGTTGGAACAAATACTGAATCGAAAGCTGCTAACTTGGCTTTAACACTAAGCTCGGCCTTCCTGATTAGTTGTGTCAAAACTGACCCAGCTTGACCAATCCTACGGAAAAGTTCAGAATTACGCTTGTAACTTTTCATACATTTATTTGAAGACTTACAATAGAAGTGGGTCGCCGTGGATAAGTGAAAAGCTTCTCAGCTTCGCCGTTCGCAGTCGGCATTAAACTGTAGGACCCTTCTTGGACGCACAACACGTGTGGTTGTTGAGAAGCTAGGCCCAGGTCCGCCTCGGACTGTTGCGCCGCCTATATTATTATTATTAATCATTTTTTTTGTTGTTGTTTTTTTGTGATCAAACAAAAGCCCGCTCACTGGAACATCGAAAACCAAGAATTCCAACCGGATTAGAAAGAGTACACGTTCGGCTCTGGTATGAACTAGGATCATTAATTTCCCACAAAAATTAACAAAATGGCGGGCATTTGAAATTTTTTTTTTTGAAAATCGCCTTTTTTCAGCCTAGAATCAAGTTAAAAAGTAAAGAAGATCTTCACCGATTTGATTTATCCTAGTGCATACCGTAGCTATATATGTATAGAATAACGTATTAAAATTTGGAACCGGTTAGATTAATAGTTCTTGCGTAACCTCATGCGCCAGTCGTAAAAACACTGTTTTTTGCAAATTCTTGGGTATAAAACCTACCTGCGTTCAATCATAAATCGGCTATATCTTCAAGAGTTTTTCACATTTTCACTTGAAATTTTAAAGGAATATTCTTGAATGTTTGAAACCAAGAAGCGAGGAGGGGGTGTGGCCCCCCTGTGTTATGCATGTACTGAAATAAATAAATGAATTGCGACTTTTTATGATATATTGTTGAAGGTTGTTTTTATGTTTCTGTGTTTGTGTTTTGCACTATTTTTATTACTAATTACTTAGTTTAGAGTTAATAATTTCCTTTTTCTTGTCCCATTACACTTGATTAAATTCTACCACGCAAAATCTGGATCTACCGTCGCGGGAAGACACCACACTGCGAAGGAGGTGAAAAAAGTAATGTACTTAATGCCGAGTGATAGCTGACTGACTTCTGATGCAGTGGAAACTGGAAAATTCTCTGGCACGGTCAATTTATGAATGATACATCAAATACAAGCAACACAAACACCTCCAAGTGCAATGCGCGTACGAAAAAATTAACTGCTCAACAATGCACCCCATTGTATGCCGGTAGCATCAACGCCATCAGATATCAATTCAATTTCAATTTTATTTGTATAAATTCATTTTGCAATTTTTACATTGTTTATCTGCAAAGCCTGAATGGCTTGTCTGCAGATGACTATTCACAAAAATGTTGCAAATATATACGTTGAAATTCAAGTAAAACAGTTTTGAATACATTACAATTAACAATTAAGAGTTGTTTCAATTTACAGATATTACGCAAGAATAGAATAGATGACGGTTTTTGGATTTACAATGACATTTTACATTTTAGTTTTAAGAGTTTAAATATATTTCTTTTGCTTTTTTAACCATGTCTCTTTTTTGTAGGTTGCGAATTTCCCTTGGGAGTTCGTTAAGGATTGTTGGAGTTGTGACCTTAAAAGTCCTTCGACCATACTCATTCCAGTACCTCGGAACTTCACATAGCTGCTGCTGTCGTCGTCTGGCGTTCACCATTTGCTGCGTCTGGGTCCTGTACGTGTTGTCGTCACCGAAGTTGGCCAAGATTTCCAGATTGTATATATGGCTGATGTTTAGCAGACGTGTTGGTTGAACATCTCTGGGGCTTCCTGCCTCTAGCACAAGTTTCTGGAGTCTTCTGTGCACTTTCTGCAGAGATTGCATTTGAGACGCTCTTCCCCACGCCAGAATGCCGTACCTTATGTGAGATTCCACCAAGCCCTGCCTCAGTACACTTGGTGTGCAGAGTTTGCGCAGGTGGAAAAGGGCGTACGCAGATTGGCACAGCTTATTCTTCAACAGCTCTAAATGGTAGTTCCATTTAAAATTGTAGTCAATTGTCAGCCCTAGATATTTATATTTTGACACATAATTTATGTATTCGGTGCAGTCATCGTTGTCCTCTGTTATTCCATCACAGCCACGTCTGTGCAAACAATCTGCATTTTTATCTTTAGTTTTGTTCTGGGAATATGCGGCGGGCGAATGTGCATTACCTCTGTCTTAAGTGCGTTGATAATTAGTCCATGGTCGTGACACCAAGCTACGATTCTGTTAAAATCTAATTGCATAAGTTTCGCAGCTTCGTCAACGCTCCTATGGCTAACTACGATCGCTGTGTCGTCCGCATACGCATACCCCGTACTGTACTTCAGCACAGACAGTAGATCATTGACGTATATAATAAAGAGGAGCGGGCCTAGTTTTGAGCCCTGTGGAACACCATACTCGACCTTTTCTTCACTGCTTGTGTGGTCACCAATTTTAACTTGGAATAATCTATTGCTTAAGTAGCTCTCAAACCACTTCAAGATGTGACCGCGTACACCAATCGTTTCTAGCTGAGTCAAGATTTGTCTGTGACTCAAGGTATCAAAGGCTTTCTTAAAGTCAATAAACAGAACTACTGAGCTATTGTTTTTGTCCAAACTCCTAAAATGGCTAGGCCATGTAGTGCCTATGGACAACTCAGCCCTGAAGAGTCTTCGACTCCGAACCCGTGAGTCAACGTAACCGAGGACGCCCGCGTTTAAAATGGTGCACCCAGGTGGAGAAGCATCTTAACCAACTTGGCCTGCGACACTGGAGGCAGCTAGTTGGCGAAGCTTGTTGGTTGAGGCCCAGGTCCACCCCGGACTGTAGCGCCAAGTAAAGAAAAAGAAGAAGCGCCAACGCCCTACTTGAATTATCTCACATATATCCGCCGCACACGCTTCTAAAATTGGTCGTTCGCTGTCGGCATAAAACTGCAGATCCCTTCCACTCGAAAAGGAACAATAGTGTTGTGCACAAGTGTGGATGCCTTGAAGTAAGGCCCTGGCCATTTACCACCGATATTTTCACTTCCAAGTTTTCTTAGGCCTTCTTATTTTCATGGTTCTTTAGAGGTTCCATTCCAAGGCTTGACGGCAGATGCTGTGGCTTGGTCTTCCTACACACGCAAACATCCTTTTCTTCATTCGCTCATCTCAATAGAGAGAGAGTATCACAATTGACCAACATGGTCTAGTGTGCTGGTGAATACACTAGCAGCCGCCCTACCTAATCTAACCTTTTATTTGGGGCCAATTCCTGCCAAATTTCTGACATTTATTTATAAGCAAACCGTGTACTGGTCACACAGATAGTGTACTTAGTGGCGCTATGCCGTATAAAAGGCGGTAGTGACCGAAGTTTGTGGCTGCCAACGTGACATGGATCATGTTAACTTAAAAGGCTCCGATTACTTGTGCCTTATCGGGTCCTTGATCCGACGTTAAAACACTGAGCGCTTAGTCTGATCACAACCAATTTTACAGCTGAAGCTTGTGAAGAAGCCGATCATAGTGATCAACGAGAACATTTTTCCACTCCGAGTACATTTAAATGGCGAAATAAACTGCTCGTCTTATCTAACTTACTTACTTATCAGGCTGACGTCCCATGCAGGGTTCGAGCCTGAGCGATAGCTGCTTCCCATTCCTGATGGTCCAGGGCACGCTGCTGCCAGTCATCAAGCCCAAGCTGTCTTTCATCCGCGATTACTTGGTCTTTATACCGGAGATTCGGTCTTCCTCTCCTTATCTAAACCATCACCAAAATCTGCTCGCTGGTGTAGTCGACGCACGAGTCATGTGTTACCAGCCAACCCACAACATAAGCACTTTGACACCTTCACTCAAAGAAGCAAATTCGTTGCATGTGCCATCGTCACCAGATCGCACAGCACAACTCTTCCGTCACGTGCATCGCACCAGTGAATCTAGCAAATTGTTCTGACAGCAACGTGTGTCCAAGGGCTTTGAGAATAATAATTTCCAGCGAATGGAAAGTAATAAATTCGCCTCCCTTCAAGCGCCCCAACTGCCGTGGAAGCAAACCCCCATCCGTGCGAGTGTAGGCGAATGCCAGTTGCATGGCAAGTGTTCACTCATCTCGCAGTACACACCGTGTGGACCGATCTCACGGAGAAACCTCACAAGGACAACGATAAGAGGAGCAAGAGCAGCCTTGTAGACATCCTCGTGGAATGGAAATTAATTATCTCACCACCACCGGGCCCAGGCGAGCATTCCCTTCTCCTCCTAATTAAAAATACTTTCGCCTTCGCACAAAACACTTGCAAACAAGGCAGCTGCTGCCCGGGGGCGACATTTGCGTCCCTCATTAGAGGTCACAACTAGCCTGGACGAAATCCATTAGGAGCGTGTTCGGCCGACCGGGCGGGGTGCAACATGACCACCGCATGATCACATGATCACATGATCACATGAGTCCCTTCCACTTGTAAATTCTGTAGATCTAATTATTTTTATGCACGCGCCTGCGCCGGTCTCGAACAAGGATCGTTAGCATCACTTTGCAGCGATGTGTGTGTGTGGACACATGGTCATCAACAGGAAGTGGTATTGCACCACTGCGAACAGACGTGATTTCAAATGGTCCGATGTTGCGCAGATTCGGGATGTTTGGGGCTTTCGGTTGGATGTTCGCTTGTTCATTCGAGTCTAACACGTTTCATCCTTTCCTTTGTGCGGTGCGATGGCCTGGGTTTCGTACGAAATGCTCCAGATGCACGTTTCCCGATAGTGCGAGTTCCTCTGGTCCTCCTCGTCTGGCTGGGCTGCTCCTTTTTGACACCGAAATTAACTCATTTGCTTCCACCGCTGACGCTCGCCACAGTGGCGGCGACTGTTGCTGTGGCGGTGGCGGTGGCGGCTAGAACTCCATCTGTTGTGGTGGTGGTTTCCCCGCTAATCTGAATGCAGACAGTGCGCTTTCATCTTCATTACAAATGCTCAGCACCAGCGGCTGCGGCTGAGGACTTATGTCACCGGCCTAAGGGCCGCCCAAGTACGGCCACCTCCGCCGCAGTTGTGTCTGTTCGTGCTGCGACTGCGCGACTCTGACTGCCTGCAAGTGCGACTAAGCCAGTGCCAGCAGTGGCGATGGCGGTGGCGGTGACGGCAACCCACAGTCGCCTGCACTTCGTCCAGGAAATGAAATAAAAATCTACATGGAAAAATATAAATTATCTCCCTTGCCCTTTTACAGGATGCCCGGACAAGCGAATTTACGTACGTTCGAGCGGCGTGCCTAGGCATGACTTGAAGAAGCGAGCCCCGACGACCATAGATTTGTCTGACTCGATAAGCGCACAAACAAAAGGTCTTAACTTCACGCAAAGGACAATAATTTCTCATTATAGGAACACAACAACATCCGAATGTTGGTGCTGCTGCCCCGGGCCGGGCATGGCCGGTTGCACGGCCCTAAGGACTTTCGAAACTTCCTCATTGACGGCGGTGGTGGTGGCGAAAGGCGAAAGCGGAAGAGATTACCTGCCGTCGCACCACAAGAGAGAGAGACAGCGACATCGAATTCCAATTTGTGTGGTGGCTGAAAGGAATCGCTCTGCACACAGCCACACGCGCACCGCTCACAGATAGTCGCGCCGCGCACATTGCAACAAGGTGCGATGGAAAACGACAAAGCGATAGGAGGTGCACAATTAGAGAGTTAGGTCCTTTCCGGGCGCAAGAAGTGGACTGCGGTCAGTTATGGTACGGTTGCATGCAATGAACTGTCGACCAGGTGCTAAGATTCGTTTTGTTCTGTGGTCGATTTACCAAACATGGCATCCGAAGGCGGCCGTTGGCAGCGCGCCAAAGAGTTCCATTTAAGTGGTGCAAGGTATGGAATTCTGCGTGTTCACTGTCAAGGTTGGGGCAAGGAATGCCGCGAGGAGGAGTGAGTAAGTCACCGAATCGCCATCGATGGGTGGTAGTTCAATTGGAACTGCTTCAGATCTGATTGTGGAATGTGCCTTTAATGCAGTTCACTGTGGAGGTACACACTGATGGGTCTATGGAGTCGGGCGATCTCCTGCCGTGTGTGTTCATGAAGGATGTGTCAGCATGAGTGATATGACGGCTTACAAAACTATCGCGATGTGGCGGTGAGGTTATGGATAAAAGGGGGCATCTGAACTATTCCCAGACTCCTTTTGTGACTTGTGGTTGCCTTGAACTCTATAAAAACGGAATCAGAGCAATTGCAGGAAGTGAGAAGTGAGAACAAATCATCTTTACAAGTAGAAAGGAATGAAATGTCCACTCTCAAGAAGTAAGTAGGGGCTATTGGTAAGCTGCTGATTTGGACTTCCTTGTCGCGTTTCAGACGTAAGATGCAAGACACTTATGAAATTCTGCACATCAACATCTTGAGTAGACTTCGCTTGAATTCTTTCATCAGTGGTCCTCTCGCCTGGGATCGGATGACGCCCTGGCGTAGTGGATTGTTGCGTGGACTACTCCGCTGAGGGCACTGGACTCAATCACCGCATCGACCTATTTCAAAGCAACGACAAGTGGATCACGAACGATAACTTTTTGAGAAAAGGGTCCTGATCCCGGAAATTGAGTCGGCGCAAATGGTGGTCAAGCCTGGATTGACCAATTGGTCAGGAAGGTCTCGCAGTATATGCTTGGGATTGGTAGGAAATCTACAATGAGCCGATCTTCTACGAAAGGCTCTTAATTCGGACCTGTATTGGCAAGACTTGGGCTGCCTGAGGGGGCACTCTCTCAGAAGCTTTGGCCAGAGGAGAGAAATTGTTTTACATCAGCACCACCACATCGTAACTCGCGCAAAGCTCAGGGAGCTTGATTTGGAGATGGAGATTCTTATGCATTAAGTGATCACTTAGTGCCAGGTCCGGAATATATGGGACCTTTGCTAGTCAAAAGTTCGCCTCAAGAGAAGCTTGTGAATCAAGACAAGAAGACCATCAAAATTGCAACAAATAATCCAACGAACCGCCGCAAATTTTACTTAAATCGGACTTTTACTATGGTTACTGGATTTCTGAAATCAGTAGATTAGATCGTGCATCTAGCATTTGTTTCAAAATGGATTCATAAGATATTCATCGTTTGATTTGATTTCTCATATTGATATTTTAATTTGAGCACTACAAAATTGCACATGTTTCATCCAAAATTAGCAAAACGAATTAAGAATCCGCCACATGCGGTTAGGTAGTGGGACTGCTAGTGAATTCACCAGCACACTTAGACCATATTGGTTCATTGTGATACCCATAGTCAGTCTACTGTCACTGATTGAGCACTCCAGTGATAGTGGCGTTCATTTGTTTCCAACGGCAAAGGGTCACTGGGACAGATTTGAAAACCAGATAAAAGCGTATTGACTTTGCTTTCACTGGGATTCGAGCCGGGGACCCCGCTAACCAGAGGCACTCTACCAACTGTGCCATCCAGTCGTATATGAGAAAGTTAGACCGACATCCGAGAATGAAGATATAGTCAGATGTGTACGCTTTTCCTGTTGTGAGATATTGTGGGGTCCGTATAACATGCATGGGTCATAGTTGCAGCCTTTACTCAAATCGTAGATATTTACTAGAAAAGACGTTGATAGCTAAATCAGTACCGACCATGCTCGAACTCTATTTAGGTTCAAATGGTTATCTGCAGAGTGCTGCCTCTTGAATTGTATAGCCTCTGCACCTCTTCGCCTCTCAGACATACCGCCTCTAATTTTTTGTTCAACTATTCAGATCGAACATGAAGTCTTATTCTTAATCTAATTCTTCTCCAAGCTCTGTCTGATTCATTATTAAAGTAAAACTGCAATAGAACATAATATACAGTCTAACTTCGATAAGTCGAACTCTGATAACTCGAATAAAAATGGTTGACAATAGCGCCAAGACTGAAATTTACATATGAGTTGACGATTTACTCTAATGTCTAGACAACTCGAACAGATTGTTTGGGGTCACCATCGATAAGTGGAATACTGACGAGAAATTCTAAAATTCTGAGTATTCTACAATTTCGTTTTATAAGGAATCGCTTTCGGAGCACTATTTCCTTTGACCTAGTATGAACGAAATCGTGGTTTTTGTTGAATACTCTAAGCGGGGGGAAGAGGATAACATTCTTTTGAATTCCAGAATGGAACGCCCAAACGAAAGAAATGAGTTTGAAATTTAACTGCAGATGGAATTCGAAGTTTGAAAAAAATACAGGAAACATAAAAGGTGTTACGTATGATGATTTTCTGCAGATGGATGGCGGTATTGTTACTATAGAGTTTCCCGCAGATGAATTTATTGTCGAGATAGTATGACGTCAATCCGAATCTTCTCGGTTCGACAATAGCGATGACAGTCGCAGTGATGTTGTAGGGAAAGAATTGGCGATAATTGAGGATGATTTTAATTGGTTGTAAATTCATTATTCATTTTGCGCTTAACAACAGTTTTTGGTTCACTTTTTTGGTTTTTGGGAATTTGTTTGTGCCAGTTTTGTGGACTCACACCAGCTGAGTAGACCGGTAGGGCGGTCTTTTGCGACCACCAGTCGTGCGGCACGCGACAAAAACCATTCTGTTTACCTACTGTGATTTCTATTGAAGCAATTTTTTCTTTAACCAAAATAGAAAATACGCTCTTCAGTCATGTTTAACAGACTATTTTGAATAATAATTATTCACCTCATTTTTTTATTTGTTGTACATTGTATTTTTCTTGATAACTCGATATTTTTGTGGCGAGTGGTGGTTCGAGTTATCAAAGTGACCGTTTTTAATGCTCTACGAAAAATATCAATAATTGAATTAAAATAAGGTGTTCTAAGTTCAACTAACAGCCAAACCACTGTCTCTGGCCGATTTGAGCTGGTCTATCATAGAACGGTATTTGTGTCAGTAACAGCTCTAACTTTTTATGTGAAGTTGGGAAAGCCAGTTTTTTTAATTAATCAATTTTATCTCTACAATTACGCCCGTAGTGGATGGGCTGTAGCGGCACCCATATTATTCTTACAAGCTTCTAACACGGTTCCTGTCTTTACTTCCTCTAAATATGACCGGCATAATAAGGCACTGAATATTATTATTAGAAGAATTCAGTATTGAAATTGAATTAAGTGTGAGTGCGATCATACTCACGTAATAAACTAATAACCTGTGTCTTTCCATAAAGTGTGATTTTTTTTTTTGCCTTAATGAAGTGCATCTAAACCCTACGCTTTATGTGACTACAGGGGTCACATATAGGGGAAAGCTCTGACCAGTCCTGGAGGTGACTGGTTCGATCCCCGAATTTACCAACTTTCGTAATTCACGGCTCAAAATTAGCCGTTCGAAGTCGCCATAAAGTTATAAGTACCTTACACTCATGAGAGAACATTAGCATGGACAACAAGTGTGTTTACTGTAGAAACTAGATGCGGGTACACCTTGGACAGTTGCGTGTGTCGAAGATTTTCAATAATAATTTGTATCTACTATAATAAAGCCCTATGTATGTTAGTATGTCATAGCTATACCGAATGTGGTCGAAGAAAAAATCCTATAATACCAAGAGGGCGCTACAAAGGTTCCAAAGGATTGAACCAAAAGTATTTCAAAACTTCAAAACACTGCTAATACATCAATAGTTCAATAAGAATTGCAGCAAGTACACGAACCAGGTCTAAGGGTTGCCATTTTTTTTTTTGATCGCATTACGACATATGAAGTTGAGATTTCTTCTTAAAATTAAGCTTGCACTGTGAAATCAGGCTTTTCTACGCGTATAGCTGAGTGTAGGATCGAACATAAACTTCCCTCAAGAAGATTTCGTTTAGGTAAGCCATAGATTGACTGGCATTGCGATCTATTGAATCCAAGGTTTGTTTTGTATGAATAAAGATTTCATATTCTGGTTTCCTAATGTATTCTATTTGCAATGAAAAATAATGAAAATTATACTTAATATAAGTAAATATTATGTGATATAATTGAAAATTACATAAATTCTTATGACATTGCTCCTGTCGTACGACAGGTTTTTCTAGTAGTTGTAAATACATTTCCTTTGTACACGCTTTGAAAAGCCCACATAACGTCTGGGGAATGCAAGGTATCCTCATTACATCAGCAGACCTACGCCACATAAACCTGGTAAATTGACGATTGTATCACACATCGCACGCAAGTTTTTAAATTGAGACTAGTTTCTTACGAACAAAGTTAAGACGCAGGCATTCTCGCAAGCGAATCCCATTTATTATATATATATATATATATCTATGTATATATTGTTCTTTATAATTTCAACTCATATTATCTAATTATCTAACATTATTTAACTTAAAGTGTGTGTTCCGTGATTTATTCCCCATTTTAAACACAGTTATAATTAAACGTTCACAATATATGTAATTTTTGTTGCTTATTGTTTCACTGGGTGGATGGCCGTGGCGTGGTGGGTAAGTGCGTCGACTCCTACGCAGAGGGTGCCAGGTTCGATACCCGAATTTACCACCTTTGATAATTCACGGCTCCACCTCTTTCGAGTCAGTGACAATGCTTCAAGAGTATTCCTGTTTAGAAAAACCTTCTCAACTTCGCCGTTCGGAGTCGGCATCAAACGTAGGTCCCCTCCACTCGTGAAAGAACAATAGCACGCACAACACTAGTGGTTGCTGAGAAGCTAGGCCCAGGTCCGCCTCGGACTGTAGCGCCACCCATATTATTATTATTATTATTATTTTACTTGTAAATTTGCCGGGATGCAATCACAGAAGGCACTTTAGTTCTACTGATCTGTTTGAAAAAAGTTACACATAAGAGTAATTGTTAAATCTGGCCTGTTAATGATTTTTGGGTTTAACTGCACCAAAACTTGCATACATTGTTGCTAGTTGCATTCATAGTCTTCATATACCCAAATTGACGATAACATAACACATTGTAATCAAGCTGGCAAAATAGATCCATCTGGCAAGGATCATGTGTTAAATATGGCCTACTAGGCACATGTGGAGGTCTATATAAGACACAATGTTAATTCTTACTAATTTTCAATTTAAATACGCTCCATATTTTTTTTTAATTTTTGACTGAAAATTCAAGCACTGCGTTCAATGTGTTTTAGCCCTAAAAAGTTATTATGAAATCAATGAAGATTCACTGTGAAATAACTTATCAGAATATACCACAAAAATTACAATGAAAACGTAAGAACGCAATTATACTCCTATATTGCACATCTCTCGCTCGCAGGCCAACTCCGATAGGCTCAGGCAAGACCGATTCTAATACGTTTGTAGTGAAATTAAGTTTAACTTTGTGAGTTTCCCCTTTTAGAAGATATTAGGTTGGGCTATATTGACCCACGTGGGTCATATTTGCCACACTTAGCATACAGTAAAAACTTAGGTGCAGCTCTCATAGGCATGGGCCTGTGCATACAGGGTAAAGTTGTTGACTGCTCTCAACTTGGCAAGATGCCAGCAACGATCCCTGTTAAATGCGCAGGTCAAGTTGACACACAGCCTCCTCGCGGCGCCCTCTGGATAGTCTTTAAGAGGTGAACTTAGGGGTGAACTAATGTATGCAGCGGCCCCTTATCCAGGGGTTTAAACCAGGACCAGGTCCTCCAGGTTCGAGGGCTGTGCGTTAACTTCCCCACCGTGTAAAAAACTACTAGTTCCGAAACGACGAGAAGCCTCGGATACGGATGACCCTACAGCTGACGACCATGGACAACGAAATAAGGACAACGATTTTCGGTTCTGCACGTGGAATGTGAGGTCCCTGAACAGACCACGCGCAACCGATGAACTTGCGGAAGCCCTCGAAGCTTGGAAGCCAGAGCCAGTGTAGAGCCAGAAAAAGACGATGAAAAACTGCGATATATACTTCGGCGATTGCTACAAAGAGCGAAGGCAGCGCTCATTTGGATGCGGTTTGTTGGTCGAGGCAGGCTTAGGCGCCTCATAACAATCTCTATCAAGGCTACATTCGGCAACATCAGCCTGATCTGCGTCCACGCCCCAACGGAGGATAAAGATGACGACAGCAAAGATGACATTTACGATCAATGCCCCAGCTACGACACCAAGATCGTTCTAGGAGATTTCAACGCAAAGCTGGGCAAGTAAGACATCTTTGCTAGAGTCATCGGGAAACACAGCCTGCACGACAACACGTCCGAGAACGGAATCAGGCTGTTGGACTTCGTAAGGGGGCGAAACCTCTTTGTAGCCAGTACGCGGTTCCCTCACCTTAACATCCACAAAGGGACCTGGCGGTCTCCTGATCAATCAACCGTCAACCAGATTGATCGCATTGCGATCGACGTCAGACACTCTTCCAGTATTCTCGATGTCCGAACATTCCAAGGAGCCAACATCGACTCGGATCATTTCCTTGTTGTGGCCAAGGTAAGAACACGAATATACGCGAATAGGACAACGGAGAAGAGCAAGCCCAAGACAGTTTGACGTCGGAAAGCTACAATCACAATTGACCGCTAGTAACTTTGCCGATCGAGTCTCCCTAAAGCTCTCAGAGAGTCCAACGCTTCAAGGCGAAACAATCGACGAACAATGGAACCGTTGTCAAAACGCCATCAGAGAAGCTGCATCTGATGTGCTGGGTCTTAAAACGCCTCCAAAAAAACCCCTGGTTTGACAACGAGTGCAAGCAGGGACATTCAGCAGCATACAAGGCGACGCTGGACAGAAGGACGAGAGCGGTTCGTGAGCTCTACGAACTTAGAAGAAGGGAAGAGCACCGGCTTCTCAAAAAGAAAAAGAAAGAGCACGAGAAGCTCGCGATCGATGAAATGAAGAGGTGTTACGGCAGAAATGATGTCCGAAAGTTCTACCAACGGGTAAAACAACTACCCAATGGATACAAAATTCGGACAGAAGCATGTCGTGACTCAGACGGACAACTCGTAGTAGATTCGCAGTCGATACTGAGAATGTGGACTGTTAAACGGCGAGGAAGACTCCAATACCGCTGTCAGGCAGAATATTCCACTCAACGATAAACCCCTTGAGCACACAAATTCTCACTACCGTGGATTGGAAATTGAAGTACGTTAATTTTAGTTTATTTGCAATTAACTTGAACTGCATACGGATATTGTATTTACAGTAATTCCCATGGACGGACAACTCCCTTGGCCGAACAAAAGTGATGCGACGTATGGGAGCTTTCAATGTAAAAATATTAGTTATAATTGAAGAGGAGTTTTTTGGAGGAAAGACGTTTGTCATTCATAAACGGTACGCATCTCATGTCTCACCAAAGCGTGGGTGAAAAATCTGTAACAATAAACGAGGTGTCGTTTCCCACTTTATTTTTCGATCAATACTACAATATTTTAACAGATTATCACATGTTTCCTAGTGATTACTACCTCTTCATACTTCCATCACTGCTTATGCACTATGTACCTCATCTTCAAATTCATCATAAACTTCGTCCTCAATACTGTCACGAGAGGTTTTTTGCTATTATTTTTCAAATATTTTTCACGAATTATTTGAAAACGAAAACATAAATTGTGCTTGTGTTATAATGGATAGTCGAAAAAGGCTTTTCGTATTTTGTCAATAGATGTCGTTGAAGTCCTTGAAGTCGTCTATCTCCAGTGCTACCAATCACATTGTGTCATACCATATGGTGTTGGAAGGGTGACATTTTAAGCTTCATTTAATTCGGAAAAGTTGAAAAAAAGTTACATCTGTTCAAAAATGAGTGAAATTAGTGAAGAAATTCGCTATATTTTGAAATTTTTGTATAACAAAGGGACGAATGCCACGCAAGCCACCAATGAAATTTGTGAAGTTTACGGAGACGATGCTGTGTGAGTTCGTGTAGCACAACAATGGTTCGCTCGCTTCCGTTTTGGAAATTTCGATGTGAAAGATGCACCTCGCTCTGGTCGAAGTCGATGAAATTATGGAAAATATTGACCAGGACCGTCACATAAGCAGCCATGACATCGCCAAGGAACTAAACATTCATCATCAAACGGTTTTGAACCATTTAAAAAAGGCTGGCTACAAAAACAAGCTTGATGTTTGGGTACCACATGAATTCTCTGTGAAAAAAGTTCGATTAGAAATACGAAAAGACATTTTCGACTACCCATTATATCGGCTATTTGATGTATCAATCGTTTTTTTCCTGTCCATTTATATTGTTTTACAACAGGAAGAATGGCATACGAATTTATGTAATACATCTTACTGCATATTATTTATTTTATAAATTATAATTTACATTACATTCATTGCAAATAGACATCCCTTCCAGTAGTGGTCAAATTCATCAGATGACAAGTTTTCATGCGTGGTTGATCTTGGTCTTCACCCTGCGCTTGATAAACTTAAACACATAAATATAAATATGAATTGCTTGTTAAAAACAAAAAAAAGGGAGTGTTATTGCCCATGAAAAAAATATAATCGTGCCAAATTTGAACACAGAACGTGAAAAAAACATGAGCAACCCACCACCACTGACAATGCTGAAAGAGTATTCCTGTCTAGAAAAAGCTTCTCAACTTCGCCGCCCAGAGTCTGCCTTAAACTTTCAATTGTGAAAGAACAATAGCACGCACAACACGAGTGGTTGCTGAGAACCTAGGCCCAGGTATATAACCCAACAACCCACTCCGCCTCATTCCGTTTAGCGTGCCTATGGTATCGATTAATCTCTTCTTCTATGGATTAGAAATTACCTTTCGAACCGTTCAATTCAAGTTGTTTTGGATGGGTTCAAGTCTGATATCCACCAAATAAATGCTGGTGTTCCCCAAGGCTCAGTTCTGTCTGCGACAGTCTTTCTCATTTTTATAAATGATCTCTTGTCTGCTACTTCTAATCCAATCCATTCCTTCGCTGATGACAGCACCCTTAGCTTTTCATATTCGTTCCAAGACTCACGACCCCGCCCTTCGGCCGTAGAATTGGAACGGCAGCGTATGTTAATCACGTTGAATTCCGATCTTGACAGCATAATTAACTGGGGAAAAAACAATAGAGTGGAATTCAATGCTTCAAAAACTCAATGCTGTCTGCTGTCACTCAAGCGAACCCTTGATAATCAGCCATTACCATTGGAGCGATCACATATTTGAGGTCGCCAAAAATGCTGCGAAATGTTTAGGTTTTCTTAATCGCTGCAAGAAATATTTCACCCCTTCTGATTTGGCTTTAATTTATAAGGCGTACATCCCCTCCAGCTTGAGTATAACGCTCATATCTGGTCTGGTGCCCCCAAGACCACACTGCACCTACTTGATAGAATCCAAAAGCGAGCGATAAAACTAATAGGAGACAACAATATCGCAGAGTCATTAGACTCGCTTGAACATCGACGTACCGTCTCTTCTTTGTCCGTGTTTTATCGTTATTTCAACAAACGATGCTCAAGTGCGCTAGCCAACTGCATTCCTCCTCTCCATGAATTCACCCGCAATGCTCGTCTCGCCAGGAATGCCCATCAGTATACCCTTAAGCCTACTTTCGGACGCACAGTTAAATTCAGAGACTCGTTCTTCAGCCGCACTGCACGAATATGAAATGCTCTACAGACTACAACCCGCAGATATTTAAAACCAATGTGCACAGGTACCTCCTCTCCCTTTCTCCCTCTATACCTTCGGCCCGTGCTGTGTCTTGACCCCGGACACATAAGGGTATTAGCAATCCCTTGAGCACGCGCAAATTATAAAAAAAAAAAAAAGCTGTGACACACATACTTACTTACATCCTTGCATACATAGCGCTTCATTATTAGTAGACAGTAATGTATCCATATCTTCAATGAACTTCAATTGATCATTTATCCATCTTCATTTTTTTGACAAATCTTGTAAAGAAAACCTAACAGTATCCAATCTCATATATTCTTATTTCATTCCTCTTCACCGCAAAGGGCAAAAGGAATAAACGTCAGCAGTGTACTTAACCAAATGCTCCCAAGAGTAATATCACATGAAAACAAAATGCATCTCTAAATAGATTCATCATGAAAAATAAGAAATATTCAAATTAATAAATACGAAAATCTACCACAAGGTCAGGTCAATGCTAAGACAATTCATGGATCAGCGCGTCAGTTTCTTATCAATTTGTCCAATACAAATGAATGACTGAAGAAATTCTCTTATCAACCTAATGAGTCTCAAATTAGTACGTCAATTCCAAAACAGTGGTCACGGGTCAAAGCGGTAATTTTCTTATCAGCTTGGACCATAGAAAAACGCCGACTGAAGAATTTCCCTTATCAGCAAATGCCTACGTCACTTCCTGGTCTGGGATCCCCCAAAGTATACTACATGCCCAAATCCTTATTCACAATGAACATCTCAAGCTCTCCTTCAAAAAACTCTGGTGATTCATTGCAAGAGTTCCCATGGATCGTCCACCGAACTGTGTCACTGAAACGTCTTGATTGGCGGTACAATAAATTATCTCTATCAAAATTCAGATAACCATCGCAGGCGAATGCCGAGTGCAAATGGTTTTCTAAAATTCTTGAGGGTAACAGATAATTACACTTTCGCTGGCAACTTTGGATTCATGTCCTCCAGCGCGCTGCGACGACGTTGATTGTTCTCGGTTTTCTTCAATTTCGATTTCTCATGATGACATGCAACACTGGTCAGCAATGGTCAGCAATCTGTATGCAAAACAGTTTACCATTTGAATTCCATTTAATCGGTTAAGAATTTGTGAGTTCACGTCGTTTTTCTTCTCTTCTGACGGGAGTAGAAGGTGTAGAAGGTGGTCGGTGGTAAGGGAATTTGCCAAAATTTTGGAGTCGCTCGATTTGGAATTAGATTTGCATAGAAGTAGTTGGCGCAAGGCAGGCAAATGATATTCAGTGTGAAGTGAATGAGCAACATTCTTTGGTTGCGCGTTTGAATATATTTTTTTTTGTAAATCTTTGCTGGAGATTGTGGATTTGTTTGAAGGGGGGCGAGTGACAGAAGTGAATGGTGTCCACTTGAGTTAGCACTGTTGGAGGTGACTTAAAATTAATGTGCCAAATAAGGTGCTTAAAATTGGTAATATTTGAAAATTGAAAAATATCCAAGACACTGGATACGTCTTACGCCGCATTTAGATTTGGATATTGAAGATATGTAAATTGAAGGTAGGTTAGACAGTGAGGCTGCTAGTGAATTCACCAGCACACTTGGACCATATTGGTCTATTGTGATACCCCTAGTCAGACTACTACCCCTGATTGAATACTCCATTGATGGTGCCGTTAATTTAATCCCAACGGCAAATGACGACCAGATCTGAAAACCAGATGAAAGCGTGTTAAAGCACGTCATTAACATCAGCGATTTCATTACACAGTATTTTCTTCACAGATGAGGCTATATTTGCACTCGGTGGACGCATAAAATGTGCAAATTCAGGTGTTGTTGCATTGGATTCACAAAAATCCCTGATTTGACTAGTTGGCTATATGCAAGGTAAGCGTAAAATTAATCATCCTATCGGAATATCTATGTAATATGTTATGATTTTTCCAAAATGGCGTCGTACGTCTATCTTCCAGCACTCGAAGAGACTGTCAACAAGCCTGAGACAATCGCAGTCCTTAAGGAGGATATTCGACAGGAATGCGAAGAGTTATTACAGGAAATCTTGCGGGAAGCTATGGAATATGCGATAAAACGGCCACAAATGTGTATCAACACAGTCGGCAGCCACTTGACGGATATCATCTGACTTCGTCAGAATCGAGAGTCCTGCAAGAACTCAAGAGGACAAGAACTCAAAATTCATACAACAATTTGAATTAATAATTTGTTCTTAATCTAAATCATAAATGCATTTTATTTATAAAAAATGGATGACCCGACTTAAAACATACAATTGTACAATCGCATCCAGTGTACTGCTTGTCCTATCGCTTGCGCATAATCCACGACACATTCGCTGGGAACCCTTGGGGCTGAGGATAAAGCGGTATAAGTTTGCAGTACACATTCGGTTGTACTTGCGTGCCCTCAGTGCATTGGCAGCTCTTGTGTTGTCTAAGGATGGGCGGGCAGCACGTTTCTTGAAACAATCTATGATTGGTAATCGTCGATTCAACTCGAAACAAATATTTTATGCATATAAACAAATACTATATTTTTTTTGTCACTCAATCGACTGAGAATCAAATCATTGTGAACTAATAGCGTAGATATTACGAATATATATACGAATGACCGTTGAGGACATCAAATTGCTGTGTTGCACTCTCTGCAGTGGAACGGAATGTCAACAGCTCAGTTTGAAATTTGAGTTTTACATTGCAAATGCAACCCGAACTGGAATCATAAGCACATATTATACCTGGAATAAAAACGTCTTCGCCTTGGTATTTTCCTTTCAAAATTGTTTTAAGATTCATTAAATTTGGCACGCGAACTCTCAAACGATATGTTTATAATCAATAATAATAATAATATGTGTGGCGCTCCAGTCCGAGGCGGACTCTTTCACGAGTGGAAGGGACCTAAAGTTTTGTGCCGACTCCGAACGGAGAAGTTGAGAAGCTTTTTCTAGACAGGAATACTCTTTGAGCATTGTCAGTGACTTCGGGTATCGAACCTGGCACCCTCTGTGTAGGAGTCGACGCACTTACCCACTACGCCACGGCGACCCACCCATGTTGTACTCATGACAGCTTAATTGTACTGAAGATTTTTTTTTAAATTTCACTTTTACTTTTAATGGAATGTTTCATCATGTTTTTTATTCAAATTTTGTAAAAAAAAAAAGCAAACGAAATCCCTGTACCCAGTACATACATCCATACAAGTTCTTGGTATCATCAGTGAAAGGGACTCTCAAGTCGCGGTACAATAACTGCCCAGACGCAAATCCAAACAAGAACAAGAGAGAAAAAGGACACACAGAATAAAAGTTGCACTTATCGAGATTCTGTTTTGAAAAGTTGCGATTACTGCGTCAATAATGATATAAATTTAGTTGTCGAGAACGTACTGTATAATATAATTTGTACACTGAGCAAAAAGGGTCTAAAACAAATACTTATTAGAAACCAAAACATTTCTATTGCAAACCATTTTGGTTCCTGAATTGACCCTAAAAACAGAAGAATAATGTCACATAATACGTGATATTAGCAATGTTGCAGCCAAAGCCAAATGAAAAATTATTGAATATTAAACTCAACGTATGGACCATTTAAAACATAGTCGTGATCAACATTTACATGAAATAATCTTAGTAGAAATATAGCAAGCATTGGTTCATCAACTCAATTAAAAATGTTTTACACTTTGGCATTTTTTATTTGACGAACACCAAAGGCTTAAAATTCGCCTTTCAATAAGCCAGACCATTCAATTACTAGATTATTGAATTCAATTTCTGCCCATTTCTGAATCTCATCAAAAAAGGAGTTGAAGAAAATCAAAAATGCAAATCATCACGCACCGATACAATTTCACAAAGCTTTACTGCCTCAACTTGGCCTTCAACACCGATCACAATCACGACATTCCCATAATTGATCGCCAAGCAAAGCCCCATTCTCATGCTACATCCTGTCGCCAGGACAAACTGACGGCAATTGGACCAAATTCCAAACATCAAAAACTCCCACAGCCCGGGAAGTATAACGAGATAATTAAAGAGAACTGATCACCCAACTCAATCTTAAGAGAAACACTTGAGAGCTTTTGAAGCTTTAAGCTCTTTTCGTTTCAATTTCATTTCGTTTCATCAGCCGGGTTCTCTTAACACCTGACCACTTGAACTCACAATAAAGCTGTTTGCTCTTCTCTTTCAAGTGTAACACAAAAGCTTTCTTCGATCGTGCTCTCTTCAGTCAGAACGCACTTGTGCTACGGGCCAATGACTCTCTTCTAACACTCAACTCAACGTCCGTCGAAGCGATCGCACAAGCGGATGCTGCGTTTGAAATGCTAATGAAATACCAAGATTGACAGCAGTAAACTGCTCAATTTGAGGCTGCAAATAGCCATCACCGTCGCCAAACCGACTTAGATCCGTGCGTCGTCGACGGATCTCCTCAGTCGAATCGACAACCTTTTTTATGAAGACACAACCATTACCAACACTTAACATCCAGGCAAACTGGTTGCCGATCAGCGACCAGCGGCCAGGGACCAGCAAGTAGGTGCATTCTCCTCTAGGGGCATATGTTTCATTATCCTGTCACATGAGGGACCCATAGGAACTAAGGATATTGTAGTTAAGACATGTACTAAATTGCTGTTGCTGCGCCTGTGCAAAGTGCTTGCTTGTCGCTCGGCTCTATAAATAGCATTAGACGAGGAGGCCTCTGCGAAGCTCGGGAGCTATGTCCTCACATCACTCACACACGAATGCACACTCTCACACACACACACACAGGGACAGAGGACGAGTCACACTGTTGGAGGTAATTATGCTGATGTGCAAGTTGTTCCTTCGTGCAGTTGATGGGCAAACATGTCTTGGCCTCTTCATAGCTTATAAGACCCATTGGCACGCTACGCTTTCAACTTGCTGCCGATGCTGCTTCTGCTGGATCTTACATTATTTTTCATTTAGGAATTTCAGATGTTGTCATGTGCCTGTGGAAGGAACTGTGTCTGTGGCTGGATTTGCTGGGCACTGGGATTAATTTGAAAGGACTTCCGTTTGCGAGACGCAACGCAATTACACGACATGTGATGCGCTCGCCGAGGAGATGCATGTTCGGCTGTTCGTCATCAAGGAAGGACATGCCGTGATTGTCCTTAATTGAATTTTCTTAATTTATAATTTCTATGCAAGTTGTTAAGCGGTCGTTGATGGCTTTGGAGGGTGTTAATCGATGGGATGTAATGAGTATGGCCGGCAACATTCCGATCAAATTGTCTGTTGGAGTGTGTTTAAAATGCCATGCATTCGGACGACGCGCGGCTGTGGTCTGTGGTCTACGACGCGCCGTCTGTGATTACGTGGATGAATAATTTTGCATGCATCTTGGATGATGCTGTCAAATTGCTGTTATTTTTTTACTGTCAGACTAGACAAAAATCATCGCCATCTGATATTCATGAACGATGTCTTTGATTTTGGTCTGTTTTACGTTCGCATGTGATGCCGCACTTTGAAAGGAATTCTACTTGCAAGATGGATCGACATTACACGACATGTCAAGGAGATGCGTCCCGGCAAAGACGAATTGCTTTCGCGCATGTTTCGGGGCTGTAAAGCTTCCTTCAAGGTTACAGCGCTCGGGGGGCCACAATTTGCAAAAAAAGTCCCGATACGAGGTTGGAACGAGTCAATCATTATATCGATCTAGTCAACCAACGAGATGTGGAATATGAATGGCAATTACAGTGGGGCTTGTACAGATCACAAGCTTATCCAAGACCAAACGACTTAAAATGATCAGAGTATAAACGCACAGAAGATCGAAACCGCGTTTTTCACTACGAAATACAAAATACCTCACACCGACCCACCCTTCCAAATGGCAACAGTGTGTAAAATTCTCAAATCCTGACTAATATTATAAATGCAAAAGTAACTCTGTCTCTCTGTCTGTTACCCTTTCACGTCTAAACCAATGAACCGATTTTGATGAAATTTGGTAGAGAGTTTACTTATTCCGGGTCTAAGGGGGAAATGGGGGCAAAAACAGCATTTCTTTTCATCTTCACACAGTCCTTGCTCATTAATGACTTCTCGGGTTGACAAACTAAGAAAAAATCTTTTTAGTCAATTTATCCCTTATTCATTTGGCCTATGAACCATCCTTTTACATTGTCCTGAAGCTGAGCAATGCTCAAAAGAATGCAACTAATTATGGTTTAAAAATGTCCATCATTAGAGACCATCGGCAACACTGCTGGTTGAAGTGGCGACTACTGACGTGGTGTATGTGTGTAGTTCTGCACATGCAGTAGCAAAATTGAGCATACACCTATCATTACTTCATATTCGTTCTGTTTTAAGGCCGACCACTTTTTTGTTTTATTTTTTTGGTATACAATCATAACTGAATACATATCTTAAGCAAGAGTATATGCCAAATTCACAGACAGGCGACTTCCGATATTCTCTTCTTTGTGCGAAAACATGCGAAAACAGACTACTTTGTCAACGAGAATGCTCATAGTTAAGCTATTTTGCGAGGGGAAGTCGATGCGAAAAATAGGAGAAACTGAAGGGTGATCGCATGCAGCGGTACAAAAAAAAATAAACAATTATAGATATGAAGGGACACTAAAAAACAGACCTGGAAGGGGAAGAAAAAAATTGCTCACAAAACGAACTGTATATTGTTCGGACAATCAAGTCCAATCCAAAATCTAGCGTTCCAAAGTTGACGGCTGAAGTGTCATCCGTAATTAATAAGCCTCTTTCAATGGAAACCGTTCGCAGAGTCTTGAGAAAGAATAATTTAAATGGTTGGATCGCCCGAAGAAAGCCGTACATTTCCCTACTTAATAAGAAGAAAAGATTGGAGTTTGCTAGACAATATTTAAACCACCCGGAAACCTTTGCGAAGGTCTTTTGTTTTCAGATGAAACAAAAATAAATTTATTTGGGTCTGATGGCAAACAAATTGTTTGCAAGGAACCAAATACAGCTATCAAGGCTAAAAATATAAAGTCAACCACAAAACACTGGGGGGGATCTGTGCTGTTGTGGGGTTGTATGGCTTCAAATGGCTGTGGAAAGTTCGAATTTATAGAAAATACTATGGACAAAATTGGGTATTTGAATATTTTAAAACGAAATTTACGAAGTTCCACAGTCAAATTAGGTCTACCTTCGGTTTTCTACTTCCAACAAGATAATGATCCGAAGCACACCTCCTATTTAGTACGCGAATGGTTGCTTTATAACGCTCCAAAGCAGCTAAAAACACCCCCACAATCGCCGGATCTTAACCCTATTGAGCATGGATGGCGCTACAGCCCGTAGAGGGCCAGGGCCTAGCTTCTCAGCAACCACTCGTGTTGTGCGTGCTATTGTTCTCTCACGCGTGGAAGGGACCTACAGTTTAATGCCGACTCCGAACGGCGAAGTTGAGAAGCTTTTTCTAGACAGGAATACTCTTTGAGCATTGTCAGTGACTCGAAAGAGGTGGAGCCGTGAATTATGATTGGTGGTAAATTCGGGTATCGAACCTGGCACCCTGTGCGTAGGAGTCGACTCACTAACCCACTACACCAAGGCGATCTACATCATGAACATGAACACATCTACGGCACGAAATAAAAGTGCGGGTTAAAGAAAGTACCTGCTCCAATAAGCAGGAGCTAAACGCTAAAATTCAGCCAACTTGGGAAGGGATTCAGCCATCTTTTACTGAAAAACTGGTAAAATCCTTGCCACGTCGGTTACAAGCTGTCATAGATGCTGAAGAAGGTGCCACGCGTTACTGAAATTTTATTTATAACTGGTTTTGTTTTCTGTTTTAGTCGCAACTCGAATTTACTTTAAGCGTGTGCTCAATTTCATTTAATTTGTGTTAAAATGAAGTGTCCTTTTTTTTATTTTGCTTAGAAATAGCAAGTTTTTTTTAATGTTCATACTTTTGTTTATGGTTTTTAGCAATTGAAATATGTAAATTCGAACTGCATTTAAGTTTTATTAATTAACTACTTTTTGTAAGGCAAAAAGATAAAAATATGTTTAAGGTGTGAGTGTATGCTCAATTTTGTGAGGTACTGTATATGTTTATTCGATATCGAAATTCCACCCTTCTGCGAAAAACTCAAATTGAACATGTTACTGAGTGCTTAAAACTGAACACACACTCCATGCCCAGGGTCGGTCGCCACTGCTGATTGATTGCTATAGTCACCAAGGTAGACTGACGGCGTGGTGCTGCCAAATATAATTTTTTGATGCGGCCTATAATAATTTAATTTACAATGACGCCTTAACAAAGATTGAAGCTGGAAAAAATTATCTGATTTTGAGATGAACAGACCACAAAGAATTGGGGAAGTCAGTAGTGATTTAATGCGAGAACTAGATTACGATACTGATTCTTTAAAAACCCAAATAATGGATGCCGTTCCACATTTGAACACAGGACAAAGATTAATCTTTGATAAAGTTATTCCAAAAAATTTAAAGTGGCGAAGGTTGTTTGTTCTTTATGGATGCTCCAGGAGGCACTGGCAAAATCTTTCTTTTAAATTTACTATTGGCACCAGTCAGGAAAGATGTTGAAGAAATTGATGTTGCAGTAGCTTCCTCTGGAATAGCTGCTTCGTTGCTCAATGAGGGACGAACAGCGCACTCAGTTCTTAAATGGCATTTTAACTTAGCTCAGAAGGAAATGCCAATCTGTAACTTTAGCAAAAACAGTGAGCGTGGGCGATTGTTGTAAGAGTGTATGACTGTTGGTTTGGGATGAATGTACGATGTCCCATACAAGAGCAATCGAAGCACTAGATCGTACTATGAAAGATATTAAGAGCAACCAGAGTATTATAGAAGGGATGGTGGTACTTTTAGCTGGTGACTTTAGACAGACCCTGCCAGTGATTAAGAGGAGGCACACCAGCAGATGAAATAAATGCCTGTTTGAAAGCGTCTATATTATTGCCTATATTTGATTATCAATGATCATCAGCACAATGATGCACAATCAGGGCAATATGAGACTGCTCTACTAAAAATCGGAATATCGTATGGCGACAGACAGTAACAGCATGATTACACTGAGCCGTGAATTCTTTGAAATTCTTTGAAAAACAACGTCTATCCCGATCTGCGCATAAATATGGGCAATCGAGAATGATTGTGTGAAAGGGCAATTTTAGCGCCGACAGATGAGAAAGTGTGGCAGATAAGCGAACAAATTATGTCATGCGTGGAGGGGGATGTTGTCTAGTATCTCTCGGTAGAATTTGTTATGGACACTGAACAAGTAACGTCGTACCCTTTAGAATTTTTGAATTCTTCAGAATTATTAGGAGTGCCTTCCCATAAGTTGAGGTTAAAAGTTGATGTTCCGGTTCTGTTAATGAGAAACCTTGACGTACCGATGCGATGTAATGGTGCACGGCTACAAGTTACTCAATTGGAACGCAATATTATAAAAGCAATAATTATAACACCGCGGTCACGCCATTTACGTGCGTAGTGATGTAGCTTACCAAATTCAACCACAATACAGCCTCTGTTCCAATCTGGAATTTAATTTTCTGTGGTTAAGACTCCATGTCCGTAAGCATTTAATCCACTACTGCTTTATTTATAGAAGTCCAAGCTGGGATAGCAATTCAACTTTTAACGAATTTGATGCGCTATCCGATTGCCTCTCAAGAATTGTATCCCTGTATCCTCGCACTGAAATTGCCATTGCGGGCGATTTCAATGTACACAATTCTAATTGGCTTCGGCATTCAGGCCAGACAACACCCGAAGGAAGGTACGTAGAAATCTTTGCTGAGGTAAACAATCTGACCCAGCTAGTAAATGAGCCCAAACGAATACCTGACATTGCAGATCATTCCGCCAACACCCTGGACCTGTTTCTCACCTCTCATCCTGATAAATATTCTGTTGACATACTGTCACATCTAGGCTCTTCGGACCAATGTGGCGTATCAGCAAAATTCTCGTTATCACCACACATAGTTAGAGAACAAATTCCTAAAAGAAAAGTTTGGCTGTACGAGAAAGCCGATTGGAACAAACTTAACAACTTCTTTAGGAATTTTATTATGCGTAACGTGGATGCCACTGCTGATATGATCACAAATATTCTTCTGCTGGGCATGAGAACTTTCATTCCTCACAGAGTGAAGAGTATCAAGCCCAAAGCAAGCGCATGGTATGACTCGAGCTTCAAAGAGGCTATTAGGATGAGAGACAACCCTACTGAGGAAAACCGGAAGAAGTTTAAACGGGCCAGAAATGACTGCAATGCAACTATTAGACGTGTGAAATTCTCTTATGAGCAAAAGTTGAGGCAAAAAGTGCTACAATGTCCCAAGGGTAGCAACAACTTTCGGTCATTTGTAAAAAACGTAAAGAATTCCACCTCGTCTTCAATTCCCACGCTCATTTCCAATGACATTCCAGCTGTCAGCTCCTTAGAGAAAGCTAATCTGCTTGCTGCTCATTTGGCAGCTAGCTCAACACTGCCAGATTCCAATTTGTCTCCACCTGTACTTGAGAGCGTCTATTTCACCATGGGACAAATCCACTTCCGCACTCGTACAGTTGCAAGAGTACTGAAAGATCTCGACGTGCACAAATCCGCTGGCCCGGATGGTAGTCCCCCTATACTTCTGAAGAGGTGTTCTTCTGCGTAAGCTTTTTCATCTATCCTACTCTTTAGGTCTCTTTCCGAGCAGATGGAAAACATCATTTGTCCAGCCCGAAAGGGCGAATCTTCGTCACCCACCTCGTACCGACCCATAGCACTAACGTCCCTTCTTTCTAAAATCATGGAAACGCTGATAAATCGTCAGCTTATGAAATATCTTGAATCGCGGAAGCTTCTTAATGACACAATATGGTTTCCGCAGCGACAGGTCCACTGGTGATCTGATAGCTTATCTCACCGAAGAGTGGAACCAGTCTTTGCACAATGCAGGCGAAAGCAAGATCGTTGCGCTTGATATTTCTAAAGCATTTGACAGAGTTTGGCATCAAGCTCTCTTGTCGAAAATGCGTACCTATGGTATCAATTAATCTCTTCTTCTATGGATTAGAAATTACCTTTCGAACCTGTTTTGGATGGGTTCAAGTCTGATATCCGCCAAATTAATGCTGGTGTTCCCCAAGGCTCAGTTCTGTCTCCGTCACTCTTTCTCATTTTTATAAATGATCTCTTGTCTGCTACTTCTAATCCAATCCATTCCTTCGCTGATGACAGCACCCTTAGCTTTTCATATTCGTTCCAAGACTCATGACGCCGCCCTTCACTTCCAAATCCAGAATTCCGATCTTGACAGCATAATTAACTGGGGAAAAAACAATAGAGTGGAATTCAATGCTTCAAAAACTCAATGCTGTCTGCTGTCACTCAAGCGAACCCTTGATAATCAGCCATTATCCATGAATGGCGCTTGTGTCGATGAAAGCGGAAAACTTTCCATCCTTGGTATGTGTATCAACACAACACTAAGTTGGAGCGATCACATATTTGAGGTCGCCAAAAGTGCTGCGAAATGTTTAGGTTTTCTTAATCGATGCAAGAAATATTTCACCTCTTCTGATTTGGCTTTAATTTATAAGGCGTACATCCGCCCCAAGCTTGAGTATAATGCTCATATCTGGTCTGGTGCCCCCAAGACCACACTCCACCAACTTGATAGAATCCAAAATCGAGCGATAAAACTTATAGGAGACAACAATATCGCAAAGTCATTAGACTCGCTCGAACATCGACGTACCGTCGATTCTTCTTTGTCCGTGTTTTATCGTTATTTCAACAAACGATGCTCAAGTGAGCTAGCCAACTGCATTCCTCCTCTCCATGAATTCACCTGCATTGCTCGTCTCGCCAGGAATGCCCATCAGTATACCCTTAAGCCTACATTCGGACGCACAGTTAAATTCAGAGACTTGTTTTTCAGCCGCACTGCACGAATATGGAATGCTGTTCCCAAACTAATATTTCCCACAGACTACAACCCGCAGATGTTCAAGACCAATGTGCGCAGGTACCTCCTCTCCCTTTCTCCCTCTATACCTTCGGCCCGTGCTGTGTCTTGACCCCGGACGCATAAGGGTATTAGCAATCCCTTAAGCACGCGCAAATTAAAAAAAAAAACATGAATGGCAAAAGGACAACATTTTTTAATTATCCGTATTCAAAACTTCCGACTGATTTGGCCTTTCAGTTTAAAAGAGTGTAGTTTCCCCTAAAAGCAGCATTTGCAATGACCATAAATAAAATAGAGTCGAATGCCTCTTCAATATGTAATATGCAATATTAAATATAAGTTATGGGTGCGGCGACCCTCATAGCAACTTCATGAAAAAAAAATTTAAGTACTAAGTTTGTTCATAGAAAAAAATCAAAAGTAATTGCTGAAAGATACAGATATTAATAAACAAATATTAAAATTTATACCAGAATATCGGAAATCTTAGATTCTAACACAGTAAAATTGAAGACGAAGAGCCACATTTTAATGCGTTTCATAAACGTTCCAGGTATTGATATTGCCCTGATCGACTGTGGCAGTTTATTAAAAAGTAGATGAGATAAAATAGAAAAGAAATTACGATACGCAGTGGTGCGGAATAAAGGTACAGATAACATGTTACAGAAGTTTCCTCGTAAATTATAATTTGAAATAAGACGAAAGTTACGGTTACCAGATTTCATGAAAAACATTTTTAACACTTTAAAACAATACAAGTGACGAACTGGAAGGATTTTTTGGTAGCAAAACAGAGTAAAGCTTGGAAATCTACCAGGCTTATGGCAAATTTTCCTTGAAACATATTTCTGCAATATCAGCAGCGGTTGTATTTTATTTAGGTAGATACCTCCCCAACAAGTAATTCCGTATTGCAGCTTAGAATGGAAAATTCCATAATAAATTGTCTTTAACAGCTTTGTTGATCATACATTACGTAAAAAATAAAAATGTCTAAGCGTGTATCGAAAATACTTTTTCATTGAGTCTGCGTGATTCGAAAAACTCATTCTTGAATCAAAGGTGAGCCCCAAGTACATAAAGTCGTCAACTATTTCTATTACATTTATCACTACAATTTAGACTGCAACAAAAAATGGAGGAGGGAGGCGTACAATTACACAGTTTTTTATTTTTCACACTCAGGTGCGTGGTAGTACACATTTGGCTCTAATTTGTGGACGGCAGACAGGTTAAAAAACATTATTTTAGTTTTGGAGCTTATAACTAAATTATGCGTTGCAAACCAGTGTCTCAAGAGATTTAGATCCCAATTGATGTCAGACACCAGGTCCAAGGGACTGTTAAGGCCATATGAGAAACCGATGTCATCCGCAAATGCAGTAGGTGAACCTTTAAATTTGAGATCAAATACCGAATTGATTTAGATTAAGAATAGGATTGGACCCAAAACAGAGCCTTGCGGTACACCCAGATTAAAGAACTTAATTTCGCTCGTAATTTCATCTATCTTAACTCTATGCGACCTATTATTCAAATATGACCTGAACCAATTTAGGATAAATCCACGGAAACCAGCGTTCTCCAGTTTTTTGAACAAAATATTGTGGCTTACCATATCGAAAGCCTTGGTTATATCAATAAATAGCAGGTATACATTTAGAAAAAACCTGTTTTTTTCCCATGGGGAACATTATGTGGCGTGCTCACGAGTATCGTGCCCGCAAAATCTTTATGTTTCAGCAGAGGATGGAAAAACAAAAAATGTGTTAAAATAAGATATTTACAGTAAATCACGGTAGTTTGCAGTTAGAATGTATTGTATTGTACTATTCGGAATATTAGTATCCTAAAAATGAAAAAAGCTACCCAAAGTAAATATTCCACTCGAACGAAGTCGCGGCTAAAAGCTAGTGCACAAATAAATTTTAGTTCCATACAAGACCCTGTCTAGTAAGTTGACTTCCCCCCACCAGCGGCAAGGGGTCAATAAATTATTATTCAGGCATTAACTAAAACATTGTTTCTTAAAGCATTAATTGGTCCTTCGAGCAAAAAACGGCGACTTGAACAGCGTATCCAGGGCTCACACTGGAAGTGAATAGCGTAACCAGGGCCACTAAACGCTGGTAGTGTATTTGTAACATCATTAACGATGAATTAAGATGGAAGAATAATTAATAATTAATAAAATAGGAATTAGCATTGGAATTCGGAAAAAACCAAAAATCAATTTTGGTAAAGATAGTGGCTCAAAGAAAACGCAACGCTACAAAGAAGAGTGAGTAAAGAAAATTGAAACATTTGGTCAGAATTTCAGGAAAATCACGAAAAGATCAGTGCGGTGGTAAAAAGATGAACACAATAAAATACGTACCAACTAGTGAAAACGTATGTAAAATGTAAGTAAATTTAAAACATGATTTGGAAAACATTAAACCTGTAGAAACTGAACCTACAGTTAGTGGTAAGCTTGCCTCGACACCAACGGAAAACAGCGATCAAATTCAACGCTTGATCAAATTCAACATCAAGATTGGTGCCATTATGAGAAGTATTGACGCCTTCTAGCAAACATTCGAAAAATACTCTACAGAGGTTCACGAATACCAACAACGGATCTTACTAGATCAATGGAGAAACCTCACGGAACTACACGAGCAATTCTTATCAAATGCCTTTTTTCATGTAATTTTGTTTTATTCGTATCGATTTTCCCAACTTGCTAGACAAAAATACTTGAAACTAGCTTAACTAACTCAACAATTAACAATTGCTCTTAATACTAACCTACTGACCCTAAGCGGGTTCTCTAAGATACTCAAATGTTTGTATAAATTGTCCTTTCGGCTTAATTTTCGTTTTTGTTGTCCCTCTGCGTCACGACAGGCTTCTGTCCGAATTTTGTATCCATTGGATAATTGTTTTACCCGTTGGTAGAACTTTCGGGCATCATTTCTGCCGTAACACCTCTCCATTTCCTCGATCGCGCGTTTCTTATGTTCTTTCTTTTTCTTTTTGAGAAGCCGGTGCTCTTCCCTTCTCTTAAGCTCGTAGAGCTTAGGAACCGATCTCGTCCTTCTGTCCAGCGTCGCCTTGTATGCTGCTTGCTTCGCTGAATGTGCCTGCCTGCACTCGTTGTCAAACCAGGGGTTTTTTTGGGGTAGCGTTTTAATACCCAGTACATCAGATGCAGCTTCTCTGATGGCGTTTCGACAACGGTTCCATGGTTCGTCGATTGTTTCGCCTGGCAGGGTTGGACTCTCTGAGAGCTTAAGGGAGACTCGATCGACAATGTTGCTAGCGGTCAATTGCGATTGTAGCTTTCCGACGTCAAACTGTTTTGTGCTTGCTCTACTCCTTTGTCCTATTCGCGTATATTCGTGTTCTTACCTTGGCTACATTAGAATACCCTACTCTCGCGAAAAGAGATCGCACTACTGAACCGGAAGAGATCCTCGTGCCTGCGACCACATCCCGCTCTGTCCACTGTTCGTCGTACTACATGAAAGATAAATCCTTGTGAATCCTGTATTAAGCCTATCGTGTTTAGCTAAAGGAATGCTTCGGGAGGAATAAGGCCGTTAACTGACAGTTGACTCTCTTGCTTCTAGTTCGGAATATTCAATCAATTGGGGTTGTAATTTCTGGCTCGAAGTACCAAAATGATGTTCAATGATTTATCCTACCTTCTTCTCTTACAGGGAGACATTCGTTGGATATCACATCCAGGCAGATGAAAACCCTGAACCCGTTTGAGAGGTGGCAGACCCTAAAACTCTACAAGATCAGCTAGGATACATGTATACACGAAATGTATCGGAAGCAGCTTGGCCTTAAAGGTCAAAGATGGAAGGTGCAACCACAGGCGCTTCCAGGTGGGGCACTTTCTTTCCCTGGGTCTGGGACCTTACCAATATTTTGTTTTAATTTTTTTTTACTAAAACGGAAAAATGTGGGTTGAGAATAAAAAAATAAGGATAATACAATGTCTGCGGGCGCCTATGGGCGCAACGTCTCAGGCGTTAATAAAACACTACTCGCTCTTATTGTTCATTGCATTTACTAAACAAGTCAAGCATCCAGCGTTGCGTCGAGGGTTGCCTTGGCTGTCTTGCAACTTGGCTGTCATTCAACTTGATTGCCCTGCAACTTGCCTAGGACCCCGAACTTGGGAGGCATAATCTCCCATGCAAAGGCATCAGGATGTACGTGAAACCAGCAAATTCCAGTTTCATCGCTTATACTCCGTAATCCTTCAAGAATTCAGAAGTATGGAGACAATATGAGGATACAATGTTAAGCACTTCCGCCTCTCGAGCTGCAAACTAATAATATCACCTTCAAGTGGATCCACATCAAAGTCCGACCACCAATTCGAAATCCAAATCAATCAGAATACCTCCCGTAGATCGCTACATCGCTGATTAATTCCTCACCCATTGGACGCACATTCGTGACAGATACCCGCGTGAATGGCCCCCTAGCGACGCCACAGCTCGTCTTCATCATCGCATCACTTGTACTTTTCTTCATTAAAATTGCGTCATCCGGCAATCAGCCACTTGTGTGACTTGATAAGTCCATTTATGGCCAGATTCCAGCCATCCGCGGCGACATGTTCCCCCATTCATTGGCTTCCCATCCCCATTGTACTCCAGATGATCGGCTGATTTTCGGGATTCCCCAGATTCTATAACCGCGGAACTGCCACGCATTTCTTCCTCATTACAGTCCTGCGCCGAAGGCGCTCACATCTCGGCGCTCCCCGCGCACGATTTCCATACTAAAGACCCTAATTGAGCGTAGCCTGTGCATACGATTATGCGCTTTGAATTAAAATTCCTGCGCAGGTCTCTCACTCTGGGAGGACTGCCACTGCGACTGTTTGATGGATTCCATGATGCCGCCGCCGCCGGCGCACGCATTCAACTGCCGAAGACACATGAGGTGCCTCCATCAAATCGTCACAATGCCAAGGACACCGCCTGCCATGTCTCATCACATCACTGGCATGCATGGCCACTGTACGGGTACACGTCACGTCCACAAAGCGCACAGCACGGCGCAGACAATTGAACGTTGAACGTTGATCGCGTCGAACGTGGCACATCAGCGACGACGCACGGTTCGACCGCAACGACGACTGGCGGCGTTTCAGTCGGCACCTGCTTTGGCTGCCGTTCAGAGTAATTGTTGCGCATTTAGCACTTCCTAACGATTCTTAAATATTCAAAATTCTACACTCCGAGGTGGTGGTTCGGTTGGCTCGCAACAGCCGCGCCGCCGCACTGGCGCATGATGCGCTGACCAGTGGTGGTGCCAATCATGAAACCAACGGAATTTCTCTCCATCAAGACTCACTCAGTCGACATCTCGTGTCGTGGTCGTCATAGTCATCGCCATCGACGTCGTTGTCGGTCGTCCTGGTCGCCAATAACTGCAATCTTAGCTGTACACGAGATTGTTAACGTTCCTCATCTGCATGCTGCGGCAAGGCGACCACCAGCAGCATCACAAGCATCAGGACCGCCGAGAAGACGCATCAAGCCATCGGCACTTGATCAGTGACTAGTCGACGATTATCCATTAATACGAATTCAATTTGTAGTCATTTGAATACAATGGCCGCCGGAGGTTAGTCCAGCACTGGGGGACAGCAGCGCCGCGGCCGCTCCTCGCAGTCCGCGGCTAATAATCGCCGATAATCTCTGCGATGCGTCCGCTTGTTGGCCAGGTATTGTCCTCCGGTTTTGAGCGAGGTTTTCTGCGTTATTTTCCCACAACACACGACGTATGATGGCCGAACATGGGTGCCCGCTGCCCAGTCTGCGCGCAGAGACGCGGATTACGTGCCAAGTTTATGGTAATGAATGGGATTTTAGCGCTTCTAGGTTAATGGAAACCAACTGCGGCGGCGCGGCTGAGCGGAGGTTGAGCGTCGTCGTCGCCGTCGGCTGCGGCGTGGTCAAGTTTTCGGCTACGAAAGGCGAAACCGGAGATTGATTAGAAATTTTGCATTCACTCTGGTGATGTACTGATGGACGGAGCTGTGCGTGGATGCATGAGTTTCACAGTTGACCCGGAGATTAATGAATTCAATTGGGGGTCGTGGTGAGATGACCGATTTTCTGTTTGCTGTTGCTGGTGGTGGTGCAAGTTTTTCTCGTATTCTCAGTGTGGGATCGCCGCGTGTCATGCCGATCGATTGATCATCATCGCGGCCGTGTCAGGGGAACCTGTTGAAATGTTACAGCAGCACAGCTGGACGGAGGAGGTCTCGTCGGGCTTTTACTTAGTGTTTAGGGTTCGGTCTTGCAGATTATGATGAGTTTACATATCTGCGGTGATCTTGTCTGTGATCGCGGCGATCATCTCTGAGCATGTGTCGTGGAAACGGTGAATGTGACTGCGAGACGGGTAGGAACTCGATAGACAGGATCTCGGTTCCCATCGTTTGAAGGTGCCTCCGAATGGGTGCCGGTGTCATGAGCAAAAATGAATTGCAAACATTCAGAGTTATCCCGAACGAATCCCAATTCAAATAGGTTCAGCCAGTCCATTTTATCCAATTCAATTGACTAGAGAAGAAAAGGCTTTATATGAATTTTATGCTAAGCTCTAGCAACGGCTTGGTGCCTGAGCCTAACTAGAAGTGTATTTGCAGTGAATTGAAACATAACCGCCATGTCATCTCCAGATCTCTTGGCATCAAATAAGGATCATTGCCTAAAGTCGCATAGTGGCAACCATGCCTGCAGCAGATCGTGCTTCTCTAAGATGACGCAAAGTAGTATATGTCGTCTATTTGTACAATATGCCCAATTTCTTAAATGCCATCTGCTCCCACGCATGTAGTGTACATTTTTGTTGGGGCCGTCAATTGTACTCTCTTGTTTATAAACAAGTATAATAATAATATTTAAAATTACTGATTTTAAGGCAAAATCACCTTGGAATAGACCTTGCCGAACAGAACCACGATTTTTTAGGAACAATGATGCTTTGTGTAGAACGCCTGTTCTAGACTCGACTTTGGGAATACAAATGACATTTATTTTTTTTTTTTGTCATGTTAACAAGCATGCGATGATTTCCGAAAAAAAATGCATCTACCCAGAGAAGCTACGGATTTGCTATTTCCATGCTTTCTAAAAAAACCCAAATGATATTGAACGACGACATTATTGAAAGTGATGCTGAATTGTAAGCCGTTCTGTGTAATGTATTTACACAAAAAAAAAAAACAAAAAAATCATAAAACAATTGTTACTCATTCCTTCTTCTTCTTTTTCATTTGGCGCTACAGTCCGGGGTGGAGCTGGGCCTCAACCAACAAGCCTCTCCAACTAGCATGGTCTATGGCTAGCTGTCTCCAGTGTCGCACGCCAAGGTGGTTGAAGTCCTTCCCCACTTAGGTGCGCCATCTTAAACGCGGGCGTCCTCTGTTGCTTTGTCCCACGGGTTCGGAGTCGAAGACTCTTCGGGCTGGAGCAGTGTTGTCCATACGCTCCACATGGCCTAGCCATCTTAGGCATTGGATCCGAAGACGCCTGACTAGACTCATGTCGCTGTACAGCCCATACAGTTCGTGGTTGAATCTTCTCCTCCAGAAGCCGTCAACGCAAACAGGACCAAAGATCGCACGCAGAGCTTTTCCCTGGAAGATACCAAGGACTTCCTCATCCGCTTTTGAGATTGTCCATGCCTCCGCGCCGTACAGCAGGACTGGGATGATGAAGGTCTTGGTCCTTCGAGAGATGGCTCTACTACTCAATTGCCTCTTGAGCCCATAGAAATAGCGGTAGGCAAGAGTTACTCTGCGTTTGATCTCGGTACTGATGTTGTTTGTACTGTTTACTGCGGAGCCGAGGTAGACGAAGTCCTTGACTACATCGAAGTTATAGCTGCCCATTGTGACGCTCTGTCCAAGACGTCGATGTTGTGTGTCCTTTCTTGATGACAGCATATACTTCGTTTTGCCCTCATTCACCGCTAGACCCATTTTAGCCACTTCCTCCTCAATGACAGTAAACGCATTATTGACAGCTCGCTGTGTTCTGCCAATCACTTCAATGTCTTCCGCGTATGCTAGCAGTTGTACGGACTTCTGGAAGATCGTGCCTCTAGTGTTGGCGTGTGAGTCTTGCACGATATTTTCGAGGATGATGTTAAAGAAATCACATGACAGCGCGTCGCCTTGTCCAAAACCCTTTTTGACATTGAAGGTCTCAGTGAGTTCGTTACCGACCTTGACTTATCCCTCTATAGCTGGCGCAGTCAAAGGGGTCTCCTTTCTTATGGATCGGGCCAACGATATTGAGATTCCACTCATCGGGCATGCTGGTGCTGGTGCAAGCGCCCAACCAGATGATCTCCAGCTGCCTTAAAGATATCAGTGGACAGTCCGTCCGCACCGGCAGCTTTGTTAGACTTCAGTCTTGATGTTGCTATCTTGACCTCGTCTATGTCGGGGGGACGGAATTTTCATCGATTCTCGTCCATATTGAGTGGAACACTCTGCCTGACAGCGGTATTGGTGTCATCATCGCCGTTTAGCAGTCTGCAGAAATGGCTCTTCCAAATTCTCAGTATCGACTGCGACTCTACTACGAGTTGTCCATTCTGGATCCAAATACAAATGAATATCCCAATATAATAGCTATGGCACACGCAGTTGGTGGGGAGGGTTTTGATGACTTCTGATGATTGATAAAGTTCTTAGCGAAGACGAAATATTACATTTTGCCTCACAGAATGCTGATTCTATAGAAAGCAGTGATAGTGGGGAACCTGTAAAATTAACTGCAAATTTAATTCAAGAAGAACTTCAACTTGCAAATAAATTAGTATACCAGTTCGTCATAAATGATCCCAATGTCGAAAGAGCTGCACAATTGCAACGTGAGCTGAATTCTTGTATGACTCGTTACAAAGAATTATACAAAGAGGTAGCAAGAATTGGCGAACAACGGCTCATACCAGAATACATTGTTAAAAATGTAGATGCTGAACGAGCAAGAGGAAGGCAAGTTCAAAATTATTATTTTTATTTTTTATTATTTATTTTTATTATTATGCGAACAGTTGACAGCAATTAAATTTATGTTCCTGTATTTATGATTATCACTTATTTTTTTACCTTTAAAATGGAATAACCTATTCTTATCGTTGACAACAGAGCTGTTTAACATAATTATTTTTAGTTCCTGAACTTGCCATAAATTGCCATATTATTTTTAAGATTAGAGTGCATATCTTTTTTATCATAAATAACTATGCTTGTAAGAATAAACATTATATATGTGATTTAATAAAAAAAACATGAATACTTGTTCTTAAAAAATCCTCGTTTTTAACTAATCTTAATAGGTTTTAGAGATTAAGCACCAATCACCTATTTTTGCATACGATCAATGTTTTTTTACACGGTTTTTTTCTGGAACCAATCTACAGTGTAAAAACAGAATTAGGTGTATTATATTATTATAAGATCCTCTCTGCCGTTTTGTGTGAGCGCCTTAAACCATTCGTCAACAACCTGATAGGTCCTTGTCAGTACGGTTTCAGGCCGGGGAAGTCCACCATCGACCAGATTTTCACACTGCTGCAGATCCTGGAAAAAACCCAAGAAATGCAGATCGACACCCACCTATTCGTCGATTTCAAGGCCGCATATGACAGCGTGCATAGGGACGAGCTATACAACGCCATGTCTAGTTTTGACATTCCTGCCAAACTCGTCCGGTTGTGCAGGATGACGATGGAGAACTCTCGCTGCTCCATCAAGGCGACGACAAGGCGACGCGCTGTCATGTGACTTCTTTAACATCATCCTGGAGAAGATCGTGCAAGACTTACACACCAACACTAGAGGCACGATCTCCAAAAGTCCGTACAACTGTCATACGCGGATGGCATTGCGTGCTTGGCAGAACACAGCGAGCCATCAATGAGGCGTTTGCTGGTATTGAAGCGGATGCGGCTAAAATGGGTTTAGCGGTGAACGAGGGTAAAACGAAGTATCGAGAAAAGAAGAAAGGACGCACAACGTCGACGACTTGGACACAACGTCACCATAATAATAATAATATGGGTGGCGCGACAGTCCGAGGCGGACCTGGGCATAGCTTCTCAGCAACCACTCGTGTTGTGCGTGTTCTCTCACGAGTGGAAGGGGCCTACAGTTTAATGCCGACTCCGAACGGCGAAGTTGAGAAGCTTTTTCTAGACAGGAATACTCTTTGAGCATTGTCAGTGACTCGAAAGAGGCGGAGCCGTGAATTATCAAAAGTGGTAAATTCGGGTATCGAACCTGGCACCCTCTGCGTAGGAGCAGACGCACTTACCCACTACGCCACGGCGACCCACAGCAACGTCACCATAGGCAGCTATAACTTCGAGGTAGTGAAGGACTTCGTCTACCTCAGCTCGCAAGTGAACAGTACGAACAACACCAGTACCGAGATTAAACGCAGAATTACTCTTGCCAATCGCTGTTTCTTTGGGCTCAAGAGGCAATTGAGTAGTAGAGTCCTCTCTCGAAGGACCAAGCTAACATTATATAACACCTTGATCATCCCTGTCCTGCTCTATGGTGCGGAAGCATGGACAATCTCAAAAGCGGATGAAGAAGCACTTGGTCTTTTCGAGAGAAAAGTTCTGCGTTCAATCTTTGGTCCTGTTTGCGTTGATGATTATTGGAGAAGAAGATTCAACCACGAACTGTACTGGCTGTACAGCGGCATGAGCCCAGTCAGGCGTCTACGGATTCAACGCCTAAGATGGCTGGGCCATGTAGAGCGTATGAAAAACTCAGCTTCAGCCCGAAGAGTCTTCGACTCGGAACTAGTGGGACAACGCAATAGAGGACGCCCACGGAATCGATGGCGCACCCAGGTGGAGAAGGACCTCAACCAACTTGGTGTGCGCAGTTGGAGACAGCTGGCTTAAATCGTGCCGGCTGGAGATCCTTACTGCTTGAGGCCCAGGTCCACCCCGGACTGTAGCGCCACCAGATTTAATATATTATTATTGATTATTAATAAAGATAAATAAGAGTTTAAATAACTTATAATTTTTTATCGCAGTTCTTTGGAATTTATTGATTGTATAATTTAATACAAATACACGGGTCGCCGTGGCCCGTGTGGGTTAGTGCGTCGACTCCTACTCCTACCGAATTTACCAGATTTCATATTCCGCGGATCCACCTCTTTAGAGTCACTGACAATGCTCAAAGAGTAGTTCCTGTCTAGAAAAATCTTCTCAAACTTTGCCGTTCGGAGTCGGCATTAAACTGTAGGCCCCTTCCTCTCGTGAGAGAACAACACGAGTGGTTGCTGAGAAGCTAGGCCCAGGTCCGCCTCGGACTGTAGCGCCACCCATATTATTATATTACAATTTAATAATAAACTTTAAGATCAAGAAGTTTAACATTGTGTTAAATTTACAGACAAAATGCCATCTTAACTGGTAAATACTTACTTTGTATACTTTGAAACTCACAGCTCGAAAACTCAAATTTTCCACCACAAAAATAGTACAATCTAATGATTTCTCTTCAAAACACCACGGCTCACTGCAATATGAACGTTGACATGCAGCTGTACATGAGTTTAAATACGCATATACATCGTGTTATTTTGCATTAAGATTGGCCCAATACTCAACATGTAACATGAAAAAATGAATCAAATATTAACCTCTTTATGAGAGTAGAAAAGTTACACCCGCTGGTGCAAAAAAAAAAATAGTCGACTAGAGCCAGATGGCAACACAACGGACCAAATCATCACACGGTCTATCTGTGCTACATGATGTTATCCTTGGTGTACACGAGAAACACTTTAGCTAACCTAACATCTTCTAAGACATTAAACATCATCCCTCACCTGCCATCGACTCATTTACTAGTTATCTTTACCAAACACTCTAACAATACCAGACACTTGCAAGCCTCTTCCTCCACCACCCCTTCCATTTGAGGCCAGGAAATATCTTTAATGGCTAAATTCAAGCAGTCAACGAGACGACCTCTTCAATCCCTTCACGACAGGCACTGCTTCCTAACATTCATTCATCTCATTTTACCCTGTAAGACAGCAAGACAGCAAGATAGTTCTCATCTGCACCGTTATTAATTAATCCTCATTAACAATACAATGGCCTCGACCGTAATAAAACGCCCATTCCACCCGTCGGAAGCTCTCACATCCAGCGCTAGCGCCAGGTAGTCCGAGTCTAGCTAACCTCCCAACTGTACAACTGAGACAAACTAATTGTACCCCACTGCGAGCGAAGTGCACCGGCACCATTGACTTTGGCGTCTTGAATTACACCACCAGCCACAGGCAGCCAGCAAATTTAATCAACAAACTGGACAAATAGCGCAGAGGTTTCCATCGCGAGCCGGGAGTCGAGTCTTCTCCTCCTGCTGCCGGTTCGGTTCGGTAATTAAGTATCACATCGCGTAACTTCCACTCCCACTACGTCGCCTAATGTGAGGTTCTTTCGCCAAATCACTTTTGGTGTGAATTTCTCACCCGTAGCCCAGGTGCACAAGGCGCTCGCGAAAACAATGCCATTAGGTGCACCCACCTTTCTTCTTCCTACTCAAAAATGAGCGGACGCCTTCGCCGCAAACACCTGATGGTGGTGATGGAGGAGGAGGTGGAGGAGGGGGTGCAAAAAAAAAAAACGAACGAAGATGCCATTTGGCGCATTCCACGTACGAACACAGATTCTAGAGTTTCCGGGATATTTTTGCATTACAAGTGGCCGAGGAACTCCGCGGTAGATCTCCGGTGGCGATTATGTCGCCTGGGCTATGCCCGATCGTGCAGTTCGGTGGCCATCATTACAACATACTCCTCCGTCTGGTCTGTGGAGTCTCCGTGTTCATGTTGATAATTGTTGCGTAATTTGTGCCCGAGGAATCATTGCTCTTGCTGGCAACCATCACCATCGCCAGTCGCCAACTGCGCCGCACTACACTGCACTGCACATGCTGCGAGTCTGGTGATCATGCATGGTTTTGTGATTGCTATCGTCTTTCACTGGTTTAATGGCAAACATTCAATTAAGATAAGTTTATAATGGGAACATTAGATAATGAACAACATTTATGACTGGAAATGCTGAGCAGCGAGGATGCAACAGCCTCGGTGCGGGATGTTCGCCTGGAATTGAATTTGCTTAATAGCGACTTCGTGTGGTGCGGATTTACGAAGTGATCCCATTTAAATTTGCATTGATGTGAGCTGCTGTGCACGGAGGAAGTAACGGAAAGAGGAAGCATCTATGAAATGGCTGAAGTTCGCACAGCAGCTCTCTTGTTGGTGCTCAGTGAGGAGTAGACTTTCATGTGAGTGGACGTGTAACAAGAGCCAGCGGGAACGATTTGTACGGTCTTTTGTACTACATCCGGCAGAGGTGTATGGTGTGTACTTGATTAATTGAACGTTTTTGGGTCACTGAAAGGTGAGTAGAAAGAATCCATGGTTCTGGGGGCATTATGGATGAAGTGGGACCCTCTGTTCAACACAAAGATAACGAAGACAATTCGATTCACCAGAAGAATATGAACCGATATTTGCCGAGCGATTCTCTAAGAAACTGTGTCTAAGTTCGCCGCCTCTTACGCAGGCAACCGAAGAAGATGTGAGGCGAGTCACGTCACGAGTTGGACTTAATGACACCACCAACGCCGCAACGAAGATTCCCTTTTGACTACGCAAACTTTAGAGGCACAAGTCTGGTTAACATCGGATATGGGATCTTCTCCGCCGATTGGTGTGCCCATGCTATCGAGCTTCAAGCTGTGTAAGTCCACCATCGACCAAATCTTCACACTTCGGCAAATCCTAAAAAAGAAATCCAGATCGACCCACTTATTCGTCGATTTCAAGGTCGCATATGATAGCATGCACAGAGAAGAGGCGAGCAGTACAAAGCCTTGCTTAGTTCTGACAAATCTGCCAAACTCTTCCAATTGTGAAGAATGACGTTGGATAACTCACTCAGCTCCATCAAGGTCGGTAACGAACTCAGAAAAACTCATACGCTAACACAAGAAGCACGATCTTCCGAACGTTCGTACATGTGACAGGATAGTTAGACACCTCATTGAAGCTTTTGCTGGCACTAGTACGGCGTGAAAGAATAGACAACCTCAAAAGCGGATTGGTCTCTTCGAGAGAAAAGTTCTGCGTACGATGACCGGTCATGTTTGCTTCGACCGGTCATATTTGAAGGAGATTCAAACAAGAACTGTTCGAACTGTACAGCCACATTAGACTTGCCGGGCCTCTACGGATCCAACGCCTAATTTGGCTACTCCATGTAGAGCGTATGGACAACTCAACTTCTGCCCGAAGTGTCTTCGGCTGTAGAACAACGCAACATAGGACTCCCGAGTCTGAGGTGGCTCACCCAAATGGAGAATGACCTTAACCAACTTGGCGAGTGAAACTGAAGACACATAGCCAGAGATCGAGCTACCTCGTTTAATAGTTTAAGTAACCACATTCATTCTTGATTAGTGGACACCAAATTGACCACGTTAGATGCTACCTCATATACCCATATTAAAAAATAAGTCAACTCGTCTTGGTCTGCAAGATATGACTGTCATACGACAAGTTCAACATGGCCAGGGCTTAACAATGGCAAAACAAAGAAGCTTCTGACATTGGACTGAAACCGAACAGAATAGCACAGGACTCACCCATCGGAACAATACTTCGGAAATGGATTGCGGAATCTAGCGATGTCTGCCGGACCTTCGGCGATGAAGAAGAGACCGAAACGATCCAACGTCTGCTTTGTCACTACGCAGACCTCGGCACCTAGCTTCGCTGGGCCAAAGATTCTTCACAGAGTTTGTGGACCTAGCAAATGCAGATAGGTATACCGAAACATCTAAGATTTGTAAAGAGGGTGGCTAAAGCAATCACTTGACTGAATGTGTGCTCCGGAAATGAAGGGATTCACAATGGGCCCTAATAACTTCGAGTAGAAGCGATGATCATCACACTTCCCTTCCAAAACCTAACCTAATCCATATTAGGGAAGATTTCTTCATGTGATTTATATGTTGCACTCTTACTTTTTGGTTTATGACGAGCTGTGACTATAGTTTTTGAGATATCTTGTTATTTATTTTTATTTTTTTGTTTTGTTTTATGTAAACAATTGCATTTTAGATTTTTTCTTGGAGTTCTGTTTGACATTATTTATTGTTAAGAACATAAGTACCTTTATGCTGTACATTAATCTATTATGCTGACTGTATGTGTCACGTATCGTTAGAATAACTTGTAGTAAAAATGGATTTTCACGACATTGCCTCTAAGATGAAAGGAGTTTGACTCTGCAGGTAGGTAGTCAAAATAAAACATACTCCGGGACAGCATAGTTAATAAGATTCTCTGAGAATATGATAATTCTCTCTTATTAACTATGCTGCTTATAACTACCTACCTTTATTTTGACTACCTACCTATAAACGCAAGACGGAAAATCTTAAAGATTGACGAGAAACACCATAATTCTGAATAGATAACCTAACTTTGGTCGAAGATGCCGGCAAAAAGTGGTACACAGATGTATCGCAAGCTGGGTAAATATATAGGATCTAAATGCCAAAATTCTTGAATAGAAACCAATGAATAAAAACAACAATAGGAAGAGTGCTGAGTATTCCAACAAAAACAGCTTGGATTTCATAAGTTTTAAAGCACAGAAGAGCCAAAACTCACTGAACTCTCTCTCACATATGCAATCTACAGAAAATAGTACAAAAAAGAAGAGATATTTTCAGATACTGTGTACTGTGGACAGTCTAAAGAGGCAATGGGTGGTGTGAATAAAAATTGAGTGTGAGCATAAAAACTGAGAGCTCGTATAAAGGCAGTGTATATATCAGCGTGGTTTCACAGCAGGCCCATATTTGACCTTGTTAGGACTGCTTTTCGCATTTAGCCTACTAACCTAAGCTAAGTCAACGCCTATACCAATGCCGAAGGTGAGGGACTCGACTGGACAGTGGAATTAATGAAGCAGGAGGCCTTGCAGATCGCCAATATGGTTTCCGCAAGGCACGTTCCACGAAGACGCCATCGATGAGCTCAAAAGATACAACCAAAAAAGGTATAGAAGATGGAAGTGCGGCAGTAAAGAGTACGCTGGATGTTAAAAACACCGTTAATTCCGCAATTTGGAGCAAGATTCTTTGGGCACTTTCTGCCAAGAGTGTTCCAGACTACCTACAAAAGATAGTGACGGACTATTGTACAAATAGAATATTGCACTATGACGCCGAGGATGGGATAAGGCAGTTAAACGTCACAGGCGGTGTACCCCAGGGCTCCGTACTGGGTCCTCTACTGTGGAATCTTATGTACGATGACGTCCTCAAACTTCGAACCTCAAGGTCGTCGAAAATAAACGATTTCGCCGACGATATAGCGAACGTAGTAGTAGCCAAACATCTGGAAGATCTAGAACATGATTGCAGTGAAGGCATCGGGATGGTACAGGACTGGCTAGTAACAATGGATTTACAATTACCTGAGGAAAGAACCAAAGTTGCACTAATCAATGGAAAATGGGTTAAGAAGGCTATAAGAGTGGCCGTTGGTGATCACGTTGCAGTGTCTAAGCCAGTACTAAAGTACCTTGGTATTACGGATCAAGCCAAACATTGGAGGACCAAAACAAACGAAAAGGCTACTCTTGGCCAGAGTTGCGACGTCGATGATGCTCTATGGCTCCCGAATATGGGCTGGGGTAAGAACACTAAGTCATATAGCTCAAAGGTCGAAGCAGTATATAAAGTCAATGCTTTGAGAGTATGCAGCGCTTTCCGAACAACCTCATGCGACGCGACATGGATACAGTCACCAAAGAGGCCACACTGAAATATCGTGCCAACAGAACGAGAGTAAACTTAGAAGAATGGCAAGACAGAGGTAACTACTCTGACAAAGGTAGATGGACGCAGACACATTGATCCCCAATATCGACCCTTGGATGAACAGGAAACATGGAGAGCTGAATTTCTACATAACGCAGATGCGTACGCTGATGCCATGGATGTTTCAGAGGATATCTCTACAGATTCGGAAATGAAGACACCCCTTATTGTCCAATGTGCACAGAGGGAGTGGAATACGCGATTTTTTTTTTATTGATTACCGTAACCTGTTGGCGAACATACTGGGCGTGAACCCAGAAAACATAATCACACTGATGCTAAAGCACACAAGAAGCTTGGAAACGAGGCAGCGCAGGTAGCTGCCAATACGAACGAGTCGAATGTATAAGGCCGACGACCCCCCTCATGATGAAATGCCTGACGGCAGTGCCGCGAGGACCAGGGGTAGAAAGGGAGATGGGTATAGTGGCTAGAAATCCCACAATGTTACCTAGAACGGGCTGAGCATCGTCTTTAAAAGAATCCCACCTTCCGCCAAAAAAAAAAAATAAAATAGTGTGGGTTTGGGCCGCGACTCCAACTTCCGCGTTCATGTCAAAGGAGCTCTCTAGGCATGGCCTATTGGCCGTCCAGACAAGCCTCTCACTGTGCCTTCTGGTGTCATCAAATGCTGCATCTTTTCAACTTTTCACATCCCAATAGCACTTGCAAATCGACTCATTCAAGCAGAAACTAGATGCAAGTCAATACAAAAATGACCCACCTCACGACTTAAGCCATATTCACTCCCAATTAAGACACACATTCCGTCAAGCTTAACAACGAATTCTAGCGAACAGCTCTCGTCATCGAGCGCAACAGCAAACATTTGCCTATTCACAACACATAAGCAAACACCTTCCGGTTCGATAACATTTACGAACCATTATCGGTAATTAATTTTCCATCCGCACAGGCTCATGCTCAACTGTATCGCATACCAGCACCTCCTCCAGCAGATTGCACAAATCACCGCCATGTCAAAATATATCTTCCACCTAGGAGAACATTTACATCCACACCGGCATCCACCGGCACCACAACAGCATCGGCATCATATCGCGGGCCTACATTTAACACCTGCACCGCCGACAAGCAAACGAGCGCCATCAAGCCATCAAGGCAACAAGCCCCAACGAGTCCCAACAACCGGGACCGCGGACAACAAACGCGAACACCTTGCGTCACTTCCTCAATCCGCCAGTCGATTTCAGTTCAATGACACATCGACACCACGGCTGACCAGTGATTCCGTGGCCATACAATTTATGAGGCCCTAATTGAAAACGAAAACTATAACGTTTCGATCAAAATTACATACATTACGTAATCTCAGCTAGCGGTAGCTGGTGCGCGCAAATTAACCCACACCTCAGACACCATGTGGCGTGGCGTGGTGTATCGACCCGTCATCGCCGATCTACGGCCGAGGCCAGAGCACCGGTGGAGGAACTTTTTCATCTCACCTGGACAATTTACATCCAATAACTATTTGCATAACTTAGGCCGGGCCAGGAAGGGATCTGGGTACAGTTGGCGTGGCACGGCGGTGCGGCGAGCGATGCCATTTCCAGAGCACACAAAAAATCTCTGGATTCATAATCTGGCTGTGCGCCGACTGAGTTGGCTCAGTCGGTTAGGTGTAAATTGGTTAACGAAATTTATGCAAATTGTTCGACAGAAGAAGCTTAGCAGTAAACCGCTGGCGTGTCGGCTGTTGGCCGGGCTCACCGCAGCAGCCTGTGGTGGGGCTGCGAACATTGACGGCAAATCATCCGTTTTTTGTGGCGTGTGCGTGTCGAAGCATGAGGTGTGTGAGTGTTTGCCGGAAAGCGAAAGGATGTGCTTTGCGAATGGGAGCTGCTGGTGTGATCGCCGGCAATTTTGTCGGTCTGTTGAACATGAAGTCATAACATATTTCTGAGTGTGGGCGCGACTGTGCGCATTGCAAGCAAGGAGACGTGAAGGTTAGAAAGTTTGAGAAGTTTTTACAATTTGAATTTGTTTGACTCTTCAGAGTTCTCCTTCTTCAAAGCACGAGCGGTTCCACGGCTCGCTATGTGCTCTCCTTCAGGGAATTGAAGGCGACCCTGATGCTTGGCATACCTAAGTGCGCTTGAAAATTGTTAGTGCTTTAAAAGACGATGAGGTGTGATTCCACTTCGTTGTCGACCCAATCCTTGGGCTCTATCCGGATTGGAACTGTGAATGGGGACCGTATTTTTGACGTGGCACGCTAGTTATTGGTCCATGATTTTTTGGACTTTTTTTTGAATCGCGGAAGTTATCGGGGACGTATTCTCAGTTGGATAGGGAAGCTATAGCTATTCTTTTTGGAGTAAAACGCTTTCATCACTACTTGTATGCCAGAGAATTTACATTAGTGTTTGATAACAAGCCGCCTATGCACATCTTAGGTGCCAAAAAGGGTATGCCACAGATGACAGCTAATCGTCTACAACGGATAGCATTGGTTTTAGCAGGATATATGTATATTCAAAATTGAATGTATTCGGTCAGAGGCAAATGTTACAGATTACTTTTCTCGATATCCAAACGAAGTAGGCGAATCTTTAGACTCCCAAGTAGGTCATGCTATTTCCCCCTACCTTAACTATGTAAAGGAAGTAAGTAGTTTGCCCATTGCAGTAGAAATTGTAGAAAAAGAATCTCAAAACGATTTCTTGATAGCAAAGGCTATAAGGTTAATACAAGCGGGGTGGGTAAACGTTGAGGTAGACATGGAATTAAGACCATATTTTTTTGCGGCGGCATGAAGTGAGCGTAGAGACGGGTTGTTTGTTTTGGAGTAACCGTGTAATAATTCCTCAGTCGCTGCAACTGAACGCATATGGGTACAGCAAAGGTGAAGCCGATGGCCAGAAGTTATTGTTGGAGTTAAGTCTTATAATCAATGCTTGGAAACAAGAGCAGATCCTCCAAAAGGGAAACTTAACTGCTGGGAATGGCCTGGACTCTCATCGCGTAACTTTTCAGACGACTATCGTCGATGATTTGCTGTACACACTCACTATCGTCTCGCCTATCTTTACAGTTATATAATAATATATCTCACGTAAAACTGACATCTGTGCTCTAATACCTCTAAAATTTCACTAACCCATTCACTTTAAAAATTTCACAAAAGTGTAGAACAAGATACGTATACACAATTTGTTCTCATTTAATAGAAGACGATACTGAAATAGGTATCGCCAAAAACCAGTCGTCGACACGATGGTTACTGATATTTTTTAGCTTGCGCGAGTTACGCTATCGTTTCATTATGCTTACATGAAGCGAAACTATCGTCGAAACGCTAGGGCGAGACGATTGTAGCCTTAAGCGATTAGAGCCCTGAAGAACCATGGGCTTGCGTCCACATCGATTTTTTGGGCCGATATTTAATACATGGTTTCTAGTCATGGTTGCCATAGTAAGTGGCCAGAATGTTTGGATATGGGTACTACCACAACTAGCAGTGCTGTCATAGACAAACTGAGACCAATATTTGAGCGTTTTGGAATACCAACAACATTGGTTTTTGACAAATTGGTTTTTGCCAGTACGCAAACCGGCTAAAACGCTACAAAAGTGAAAACAGTTAAGAATGCATTAAAACGAGCATAAAAACGAGGGACGAATGAAAAAATTTAAATACAAGCCGCGTTAAATTCATTTCTAAAAGATTATAGAAATATTATTCATTCGAGCACAGGGGTATCCCCAGCCGAATTAATGTTAGGAACTGGGTTGGTCTTACTTAATCCTAAACGTAGCATGCAAATTTATTTATTTATTTATTCCATGTACCGAGTTTGATCTACTACCAAATTGATCTAAGTAGAATTAAAACAACAAGAAAAATACAAAAACGTAATTATGAGTCTAAAGAAAAGAAGAGCGTTTAAAGTAAAAAAAATTGTAATGGTAAGAGATTATTGTAAGGCAAATAAAATTATGTGGACTAAGGGTAAAATTAAAATTCTAAAACGATTAGGTATGCAAAATTATTTAGTACAAGTTATTGAATCTAAAAAGATGTGGAAAAGACATTTAAACCAATTTATTATCGCTTTCGAAAAGACAAATGATAGTTATTATATCCTTACAACCTTATACGATAAACAAATTAGCGTAATTACAAACAAAACTAAACCCACTGAACCTGATGTAGATCCAAGCGTAGGCAAGAGAAATGTAGCTGTTAACTTTCTGGACTTCCTGTCCGGCAATGTTCAGTTGGGCGCGGTGGTCAGCAATGCCAAGGGCTTTTATTTTCTTTGCATTTATTTTTTGCCCCAATTGTGGGCCATCAAGTGAAGGTCAACCATCCGATGCGAAAGTAGACAAACATAGTCAACGTGTTCTAGGTGTTTAAGGTAAGATGTCATAGTCCATCGAATGCCACAATTTCCGCCAGTCAATGCTGCATGGAGAACATCGTTAATTATTACCACAAACAATACGGGTGACAGTATGCAACTTTAGCGAACTCCACTTTCGACCACCAACTCCCCAGACAACTTACCATTGTGCAAGACGTAAAACTTACTATCTCCGTATGTAGCCTTTATAATAGCTAATCGTTTTTTCGGAATTCCTCGCCTGCGCAAAGCTGGCCACATTACATCACGGTACAAGCTAACGAAAGCCGTATCGAAGCCGATGAGTAATAGAGGTAGCGGACCTATACTCAACGAGTTGCTCAATGATGATCCTGATAAGGTGTTTATGTGGTCGATGCAGGAGGATCCAGCACAAAACCTCGCCTGTTCGACGTTCTTTGATCCGTTCCAGAACTATTCCAAATATTATTTTCATTACATCAGAAATAACGAAAGTGTATGTCAACTTGACTCGTGCATTTACAGTGATCGGGCTGCCATCTCAAACACGAACAGTTCCATTCAATTCAGCACGAATTGAATCAGAGCGAATACAGAAGTAATTAGTTACATCTCCTGAGCCTCTAAAGTCCGTCCCTGATCATTGTTCAAATTATGAAAATCAGTAAAACACTATTCTATATGAACATTCTATCATTTTAAAATGACAAAATTCTTTCAAGTTCTCCTGACACCGTTGTATAAGCGTGAACGCCAGCGTTGAAGACTGTTCTCAACCATTTGCAAGATCACGTAAATGAAACACGAATAAAAAAAAACCACCACCCTGCCAGCAACGTAACTTGCCATCCACACTGTACCCCACACAGCTGGACTCTTGTAGTCTTTCAAGCGAAAAGTGTATCTCACTTCCTTGCTGTGCACACGTCATCCTCTCCCCCCATTCACCTGCATGCGTCCAAATAAAAGGTGAGAACAAGCAATTCAGCTCTCTGGAACACCAGCACCAGCACCATTACCAACAGCAGCATAGAGGTATGCCAAGGAGGTATGCATTTCAATTGGTCCCATGTTGACTTATGAGTGGGTGATGCTGTGCCATGATATTAACTCGCAGCCGCCTAATTGATTAAATTGTAGGAAATGACCAGGTAATGATTGCTTACGTGCTACATTTCAATAAGTTTCCCGGTGAAAAATTGTTTTGCATACCGGGCCGAGATTATAGTCCGGGGCAGCGCAAGTTATTGTCATTACGGCGACAGACAAGTTAATACGCTTTCGTGCAAAGTGCAACAAGCGCTGCGCATGAATCCCTTGGACGCGGTGCTAGGCCCCGATGACGGGCTGTTTGCTAAAGGCACGTCATAGGTGTGTCATAAAGACGCGGATATAAATTTGCGTGTTAATTATTTAATTAAAGAAAAAAGAGAAACACGAATGATGATAGTGCCCCGACGAGGATGGTGCTGAAATAATGAAATGAATACTCGTGGAAGTAAGCTGGCCGTCGACAACGACAACGAGACTTGCGATAAGATGCTTTTACGAGGCTGCAACATGGTACGGACGATCGATTACCCTTGAAGATGTCCGAGGACAGGAAGGAGGTCGACGATCTTGGACTTTTATGAACTGTGAGGGCTTCCAGGTTGAAAGATATGCATCTATTGCTGCCGTTACATGCAAGGCTATCGTTGGGATACCGTGAGGAAAATTCATTTTTAAGAAGGAAGAGAATATTTCGTCCTGTAACATTGCATCCTAAGGGCTGAGTGAAAAACAACAGGCAATAATTTTGAGGTTATCTTATTAGGGCTAGATGCGAGTTTTGTACGTTTTTATCTAATTCGTGAAAGATATTTGAAATATGACAGCAACCAACGTCGTAGGTAACAAGGGCGAAGCTTATGATGATTTTCAATATGAGGTAGTGCTTACAGTGGTGGGGTATGAAATTGAAGTTGAGGAAGAAGATAAAACAAACATACCAACTAGATAATAGTAATCACGATGGAACATGTGAAAATCTGCTTGAATACCATATTGATCATGTGTGTGACGACACCTCGCGCAAAAATATTGTCGCAAGCGAACAGGTTATTCACCCACGCACTAGCAGTACTTAATATGCACATAAGCGCGACAAGAGATACTTTCGATTTATGAACGACAAATGCCATCAAAAATGGCATGATTACATATAGAAAAATTTGTTGGCATGAAGGTCTGATACACAAGGTAGTAAATTTGAAATTTCCCTATTATCTAGTCCCGAAGCTTCAAGGCATCTATTAATCAAAGCTTCTCTAACAGCCAACAGATCAAAGCTGGAGTTCCTCAAGGATCCGTTATTACTCCAGTCTTATTTAATAAATATACCTCTGATTTCCCTAACTTGAGAAATTGTAATACTGCCCTATTTGCTGACGAATTCATCGCTTGTTTCAATCGTTACATTTACTTTTAATTTCGTTCGACTCTATTACAGTATTTCCCACACAGAATAATCACATTCCGTCAGCCTTCGTATGACATGATCCCAATACGTTCGTTCGTATGACGAGATGACGAGTAAGGTAATTTCTGTTCGTATAATGGACGATCCGATCACGGATGCGGTGATTCGACCCCTGGGCATCAGAAGGGTACTCCCTGATTACCCTCAACAGGATTGGTAAAGAAACATCTCCTTTTGCTGCCAAGTCGTCCCATCTTACCCTCAGCCACAAGCACACGACATCTAAATTAAAACTCTCATATTAAATTGCTTTCCAATAAAAGCCACCGGATGACTTATAGAAGATCATTGCTCACTTGACAGACAACATCCGCCCATCAGAACCTAGATGAAACAAGTGCCAGTGCCACCTTTAGGCCGCCTCTTAACAAGATAATCAAACTAGAGCAATTCACTTGTTCTTGCCGGCTGGCTACATTGACCCGCGCTTAAGTGCTGCTCGCCCATAAAAGCGCCACCTTTGTAACGAATGTCCCGAATTCCATTGAAAAACTTTCAGTTTTATGCGCCAAGTTTTATCGACTTCCACTTGGAATAAAAGTAAAACCACATCACTCTCAGCCAGAGGACGGAGCCGTCTGAGCGAACAAGCGAGCCCGCCGCAGCGGAATCGTAGCGAAATGTGATCGCGCGGCCTCCGTCTTATCCATCATCGCATCGTTGAATTTGTTTCCAAGAATCCCTGGTCGGTCCATCGTCCATTCAACGGAGAGGAGCATTGATTTATAAAAGTTAACTGACCTCGGTGCCACGGCGGCGATCGTCAGCGCTTCACACAGATCGCCTTCCATTGGCGTGCTAATTAAAGAAAACAAAAGAGCTCTGATGAAGCGAGAACCAAGACGAAGCGAAGTGTTTACTCAGCCGAGCGCAGATACAGAAAACAAAAGTGAAATGCACACCGCCGTCGATGAGATCTATGCCTGGCGATCAGCTCGGCGATCGACTACGATCGACTGCGCAGAAAAACAAAACAAAAAAAAAAAACAAAAGCGACCCGACAGAAACCGAGTTGGGAGCTCCAGGTGATGGCTATATAGAATGACATGATGCCCGGCCAGTGGCTACTGAACTGTTTGCATTTGCAGCACGTCCAGTGCTTCGAAGCATTCATCAATCATGTGCCCGCTCAAGGTCACCCCATCCTCGGTGTCTCGTTGTCTCAGTGTCTTGGCGTCTCAGTGCTCAGTGCTGCGCGCCAAAGCGATGGGATTTCTGGGTGAAGGTAGTTCTTTATGTGGTTCTCCGATTCGCGCCAGCCACCAGATCCCAGACCGTATCGTTTTCTCATTAAAGACACAATCCAGTGCTGGGAACGGTCCGCTCACCTGGTTTTGTTTGCTCGATCGACATTGGGTTAATGGGTTCACAGACACTCCACCGATCACTCAGGCCATGGCAATTGTTGAGCGGATCAAGATGACGTCGTAGAGGCACCGTCATCCTGGACAAAAGGATCTCTCGATCAATTAATCCCCGCCGCCGGCGAGATCATCAATCTCCTTTGAGGAAAGCTCCGCGATCCTTGCAATCTGCTCCTGTCATGTCGGGTGCGAGTCGATGGAGTCTTCATCAACTAATTGCGATTCGAGGCTATGCTCGAAGCAGGCCTTCCTCGTCATAAAACAAAGAGCAAGCCACTAGACTAGACCATATCGAGTCACGCAATTATTCGTACAATGCGAGGCGATCTCCTTGCGCTTCCACCAAATATGATACGCCCCGTCGTTGGAGTATCCCTCCTTCATTGGCGTCCATCTCATTCCACTGACCTCAGGCAGCACCCGAGGAGCGGGTGCTCTGGCGAAGCCAAGACACGATGATCCCTTCGCCGCCGTCGCCGCGCCGTTGGCTATCATCAAGGGCGTATGTCAAAAGCCATTAACATTCTTGTCATCACTTTCCATCCCCACACCCTATAAATAGAGCTGTCCGTAGATGGCTGGCGTCGTCGTTGCCGAGCCGTTGGGAATCGACGGGACATCCATATTTGAGCGGGCGCGAGGGAGCCTCCGAGTCCCAGTGATATAAAAACCCCGACCACGACGTCATTACAGTACAGATGCGAAGCTAATTGTGGCAAACAACGCCCCACATTTATGGTGCATGCCACATGGTCGCGTCGTCGTCGTGGGTTTCCCTTTTGGTGTGTCTCGAATTACATTGCGCTCGGGGCTTGTTCTGTGGCCCAGACCCCAGCTGCACTACCACCGCCACCACCACCGCGGCCATCGCCACCAGAGGACGACTCGCAGCAAATTGTCAGATTGTTTCCACATTTTGTGTGGTCAAGCTAAGGTAACTATTTGCCGTGGATCGGGGGATTGAATTCGACGCTCCAAGGTTGCAGTGGATGGCCTGAGACGATTCGATACCTTCTGATGATGGCATTTCGTTAATGGTGTAATTATAAGCGGTATTTAGTGGACGAAGTTGATCAGAAGGTTGGGCGATTGTCATTTGTTAAGGCTGAGCGATTTAATTGATTGCGACAACTGGCTGAGGCGATCGGACTTTTGATATTAATTAATTGCCACTGGTTTGGGTGAAGTGAATGGAGGAGTCTATTGGAAGTGTGTGTATGTCTCGTTTCGTTTAGGGAACACTCATCGATCCAGGTGTCATCGATGCACTAGGATTCTACACAGAACGAAAAGCAATCGACTGTCGGTGGTTCAAGAAGACTTGACACATCGTCCATCATCATCATCTGACTTGGGCCACAGCCAACATGCATGGTGGGTGGTTATCGGAAACTTTTCGGAACCTTTATGTCCAGTGCATTTGAGGCGAAAGAATCCTCACTCATGAGGAGATGGCCAACGTCCTCTCGTGGACAATAGCCATGACCATACTCACATGCTCGAAGTTGGGTTTTTTTTTTAGCTAGTTTTTGCTTGTCACATGTGCCATATAATGGCTTGAATTTATTTGTGGCTACATGAATGTTAGCATCATCACGACTTTCGAGGCATTATATCAGGTGGTTTGACCAAGTCCAAAAAACTCGCCCGGTTGTGTTTGGTCTTAACTCCTGAGGAGTTAAAGTTGAGGTGATGAGTGGGGGGGAGTAGGGGCTTACACCCCCGATACCTTTAGTGCGTCGTGAGGCTCAGAATATGAGAATAATTAAATCGTCCGTCATATGTTTTCTTTTTTTTTAATGCATTTTTATTTAATTTTGAATTATTTTACTTACATGCTAGACAAAAGTACTTAAGACTAGCTTAACTAACTTAAGAATTTACATTGTTCTTAATACTAACCTACTGACCCTATGCAGGTACTCTAAGCTAATCTAATCTATGTTATAAATGTGCCTTTCGGCTTTATCTGAGTTTTTTTTTTAGTCTTTAGTGACAATCTTTTATTTATTTATTCCTTTGCCAAGATAAATTATAAAAAAAATTGGCTAAACTAACTACTTACACTACGTTATACTAACTCACCCTACATAAAACTTAATACTATCTTAATTATGTCCGTTCGGACACGTGCACCAGGGTGTATATGTTGTGTATATGCCTAAAATATATAATTAATACGCCGTGATGCACCTTTTTTTGTTTTTGTTTCATATATTGTTTTTTTTTTTGGATTTTTTATTTTTTTTTTTTGGTCGCCGTGGCGTAGTGGGTAAGTGCGTCGACTCCTACGCAGAGGGTGCCAGGTTCGATACCCGAATTTAACACCTATCATAATTCACGGCTCCACCTCTTTCGAGTCACTGACAATGCTCGAAGAGTACTTCGTGTCCAGAAAAAGCTTCTCAAATTCGCCGTTCGGAGTCGGCATTAAACTGTAGGTCCCTTCCACTCGTGAAGGAACAATAGCACGCACAACACAAGTGGTTGCTGAGAAGCTAGGCCCAGGTCCACCTCGGACTGTCGTGCCACCTATATTATATTACTATTATTTTTTTTTTGATTTTTTGTTATTTATTTTTTTTTTTGGATTTTTTTTTTTAATTTTCTTGGATTTTTTTTTCTTTTATTTTTTTTTTGATTTTATATTTGTTTTATAGTTTTTTTTCTCTTAAAATCTACCTTAGAAACTATGTAAGCTGGCCAATTATGGTCAACTATCTGATCCTCTCGAAAAGCTATCAGCGGCGGAGGCTGATTTTGGTGTAACCACCAGTAAAATTGCCGTTCATTGGCAGACTCTTTTCTATCTCGAGCGGGGATCGCTCTACTGAACCGGAGGAGATCCTCGTGTGTGGACATCCGGACAACATCCGGTTCGTACTGGAGTCGCCTGTCCACTGTTCGGCGTACGACATGGAAGATGATAGGACATCCTTGTGGATCCTGTATAAGGCCACTTGTGTCTAGATAAAGGAATGCTTCGGGAGGAATAAAGCCGTTAAGGCGCACCCTTTCATGGTACTCAAGCCCCAAAGATCAGACTGTTGGAAGAGGTCATAGCTCGTGCAGTGTGCCTTCTGATCAGTTTTAATGATAAAATTATCTACCCTATTTACTTTTGTCTCGTTGTAGAGGACTTCGTTAGGGTAGTACTTCTTGTACTCAGACTCGGGTGTGCGATACAGACGGAGACAGCTCCTAAGACACTGTCTCTCGAACACCATTTTCCATCTGGGAAGGACTCACGTTGAACCACAATGGACAACCGTACACCATAATGGGCCGTACTTGGGCTATGTAGCAGATTACCTTCACTCTGGTGTCAAGTTGGCTGCTTCTTGCCGCAGCAAAGGCTTTTCTGGCTTTCGTCAGAGCAATATCTATAAATCAAAATACAGATATTGATCCAGCCAAATGCCTAGATATCTAACTACACTTTTTACAGCTAACGGCCGACCATGCGGGTCAACTATGCCGAACTTACGCCAGTTTTGGCGCGTATCCCGCGTTGCCCTGTCCGACGGGGTTCGGAAAAGACTGGTTTCGCACTTCTGGAAGTTGATAAGCAGCTTCCAGTCGTCGCAAAATCGCTGGATTTTCTCGAAGTCACGCTGCAACAAGATGTTTATTACCTCGACCTTCGGACCTGATCTGTACGCAACTAGGTCGTCGGCGTACGCAATTAAGTGCGGCATGGAACCTTTAAGATCTGCAGTGAATATAGAAAACAAGATCGGGCACCGTTTTAATGTTAAAGACCGTAGTGGAAGTTACGTCACCATTTTTCACAACGAACTTTCTACCTGTTCTCATGTCATAGACCATGTATGGCAATGGTTTACTTATGCCAAGCCTGACCAACTTGAGGAAGAGGCCCTCCAACCAAACGGTATCGAACGCCTTCTCCAAGTCAATCAGGCAGGCACCCGTGCACTGATTCTTGTTTTTATTCCATTGTATGTTGGACACCAGTTGTGAGGCGGCATTAATGGTATCATGCCCCGCTCGGAATCCGAACTGGTTGTCCGGTATGATTTTATTTTCATCAGCCCATTGCTTCAGAACTCGAATGACTATCTTTTCAAAAACCTTGCTTATGCAGGGAAGAAGACTGATCGACAGAAGATTTGTCGGAAGGGACTTATCTTTGTCCCGTTTAGGGATCGGTTGAACAACAGCTCTTTTCCAGTGCGTGGGGTAATTTGCATTACTCAGCGCATTGTTGAACAAGGTTGTGTAAATTTGGACCGCTTCGGGGGGAAGATGGCGAAGCACAATGTTCGGTATTCCATCGATTCCCACTGACTTTTTCTTCTTCAGCGAGTGCAAGATACCCTGCAGATCTTCTTGCGCAATCAAGATGTGATTCCCATCATTGGCGACGGCACTATGTGTCCATCCGTCATATGTATTGGGCAAATGATGGCAATAATGTTGAATGAACTCGCTTCAGCTGTCACAATTTTATTCCGATTTTTTTTTCATTTGTTTACTTTTATTTTATTTTCCTTTATTTATTTTTGTTTTTTTTTTAAACTTAACAATGGTTATACGTTTCTCCTAAGTCTTGAAGGCTTATCTGCAGAAGATTGTATTACAAAGTTACAATTAAATTTCATATAAGTAAGCTTAGTCTTAGCCAACCAATTTATCTTCTAATGGTGATACTCTTGTACCAGCGAAGTCTGGGTAATGATCAGTGATACCACTTTGGATGACACCTGAAAAAAAAATGTTTTTGGTTATCTATTGAATTGGTTGGAACGTGGTCAATCATCGACCTTGAACCTGTTTTCAGATCAATAATGGTGAACTGAGTGACTACATTATTCAACTCGAGTGAAGCCAGAGGTCTTATTTTGTTTCACTCTCGGATTCGGGTTTGGATTCGGAAATGATATCCGATACTACAATCAATTCGTATTTTGTATCACTTTCGGATTGGGTTTAAATGCTGCCAAGTGTTTACTAGTCATTTCCGAGAATTGAGCTGTCAAACTAAAATAAACAAAACTCAAATAATAGTCAGTTGCAAATTCCTCCTATTTTAACTCATTTAAGAATTAAATAATATTATTTCTAAGAAGGCATATCAATTAATTCTTACTTACTTATCAGGCTGACGACCCATGCAGGGTCTTGAGCGATAGCTGCTTTCCATTGTTGACAGTCCTGGGCACGCTACTTCCAGTCATCAAGACCAAGCTGTCTTGCATCCGTGATTACTTGGTCTTTATACCGGAGATTCAGCCTTCCTCTCCTTCTCTCTCAGCTGGAGCATTGTTGTCCATGCGCTCGATCTGGCCGAGCCAGTGCAGTCAACGGATCTTTGCCTTCCGGACTACATCCACATCCTGGTACAGCTCGTGGAATTCGCTCGTGGTTGTGTCTTCTCCTTCATTCGCCTTCCTCGCGGAGGGGACCATATATCCGACGTAGAATTGTTCTTTCGAAATCACAGGGAAACAACTCCGCAGTTTTGCTTATCGTCCAGCTTTCGGCTCTATATAGTCCTTCGAGTCTGGAATTTTGACGCCAGTTGTTTTGACAACCCGAAGTAACACCGGTCGCCAAAGGCGATTCTACGTCTGATCTCCACAGTGATGTCGTTTGTCGAGTTTACGTTTGCCCCGAGGTAGACACACTCCTTTACACCGAAATCCGATGCCGTTTTCAAACTGCTCGGAAGTCCTCGAGCCGAACTTCACCGTCCATCGCGTGTTTGAAAGCGTAGTGCAACACAAGCGGATCAGTTTTCCCGGGATCCCGAATTCGGCCATCGCATCGAAGAGCTACTTGCGATGAATGCTTTAAGAGCTTTAAAATCGATAAAAGGCTGATGCGTGTCGATTTAAAACTCGATAGTCTTCTCCAAGAAGCCAACCCGGAAGCCGCACTGGTACGTGCCGATTAGTGCGGTGCAAAACGGCGTTCAATCAGTACGCTGGGCAGGATCTTGTAGGCGACCTTGAGCAGGGATATACCTCTGTAATTATAGCAAGAGGTAGGATCGCCATTTTTGTGGATGGGGCATATGGAGCTGATAAACCAGTCGTCGGACATGCTTTTGTCCTCCCAAATTACCACAGATGATCTGGTGCATGCTCCTTACAAGAACATCGCAACCGGCCTTGAAGAGCTCTGATGGTAGGCTATCTAAGCCTACGGCTTTGTTGTTCTTCAGCCTTTTGATAGCTGTGCCGACTTCTTCAAAGCTAGGTATGACGACTACTTCATCGACTGGAGTTGGGATTTCTTGATTCCCTATCACTCTCTTCTAGTCAGGCCCGTTAAGCAACTGTTGGAAGTGCTGCTTAAACACATCCACTATTCCCTGCGGGTTACCCTTTCCTAAAGCCGGCGACAGGCTTTTGGTTTTTTTGTAGAAGGCCCGTATTTTGTGATTGTCCCTACACTCTGCGATATCCTTGAGCTGGGAGGTTGAGAAAGAACTCTTCAGGCGTTAGAAGCTTTTTCTCCTCCCTTCTTCTAGCCCGGTACTCTTTCTGCGCTCCTCTAGTTTTTCGTCACAGCGCCTTGGTATGCCTCGTCGGTTGCATGTTTCTTCTGCTCACACTCGCCATCATACCACGGGTTCCTATATTAACTGCAATGAATTCACATTTTTATATATAATTCATGTTTCCCTTGACACCGAGAATATCCTTTAAGGATTTGTTCATCCTGAAATTCCTTTTGAAATTGAATTTGATTGTCCATCTTTTTTCCCAAAAGCATATTTTATCTGTTGTCTGTCGATTGTGGGTATTTTAAGATTGTTCAGAGCAAGATGGTTGTCTATTGTCTATATCTGGCAACGTTGCTATGTCCCCCCGCCAGTATCTTTTATGGGGGGATATCCTCAACCGGACATAAAAGTATTTCTTATCCGCATTGGTAAGCATTAAAACCTGGCTTCTTGGTTTTCTACCTTGCATCGTCATATGGATGTGGTGGCGCCGTGGCTTAGTGGGTTAGTGCGTTGACTCCTACGCAGAGGGTGCCAGGTTCGATACCCGAATTTACCACCTTTCATGTTTCACGGCTCCACCTCTTTCGAGTCACTGTCAATGCTCAGAGAGTATTTCCTGTCTAGAAAAAGCTTCTCAACTACGCCGTTCGGAGTCGGGATTAAACTGTTGGTCCCTTCCACGCGTGAGAGAGCAATAGCACGCACAACACGAGTGGTTGCTGAGAAGCTAGGCCCTGGCCCTCTACGGGCTGTAACGCTACCCATATTATTATTATTAATGTTTATTTTTACAAGCATAGTCATTATAGATAAAAAAGATATGCACTCTAATCTTAAAAATAATATAAATTAAATATATGGCAAGTTCAAGAACTAAAAATAATTATGTTAAACAGCTCTGTTGTCAACGATAAGAATAGGTTATTCCATTTTAAAGGTAAAAAAATAAGTGATAATCATAAATACAGGAACATCAATTTAATTGCTGTCAACTGTTCGCATAATAATAAAAATAAATAACAAAAAATAAAAATAATAATTTTGAACTTGCCTTCCTCTTGCTCGTTCAGCATCTACATTTTTAACAATGTATTCTGGTATGAGCCGTTGTTAGCCAATTCTTGCTACCGCTATGTATAATTCTTTGTAACGAGTAATACAAGAATTCAGCTCACGTTGCAATTGTGCAGCTCTTTCGACATTGGGATCATTTATGACGAGCTGGTGTCCGAATTTATTTGCAAGTTGAAGTCCTTCTTGAATTAAATTTGCAGTTAATCTTACAGGTTCCCCACTATCACTGCTTTCTATAGAATCAGCATTCTGTGAGGCAAAATGTAATATTTCGTCTTCGCTAAGAACTTTATCAATCATCAGAAGTCATCAAAACCCTCCCCACCCACTGCGTGTGCCATAGCTATTATATTGGGATATTCGTTTGTATTTGGATCCAGAATGGACAACTCGTAGTAGAGTCGCAGTCGATACTGAGAATTTGGAAGAACCATTTCTGCAGACTGCTAAACGGCGATGATGACACCAATACCGCTGTCAGGCAGATTGTTCCACTCAATATGGACGAGAATCGACGAAAATTCCGTCCCCCCGACATAGACGAGGTCAAGATAGCAACATCAAGACTGAAGTCTAACAAAGCTGCCGGTGCGGACGGACTGTCCACTGATATCTTTAAGGCAGCTGGAGATCATCTGGTTGGGCGCTTGCACCAGCACCAGCATGCCCGATGAGTGGAATCTCAATATCGTTGGCCCGATCCATAAGAAAGGAGACCCCTTTGACTGCGCCAGCTATAGAGGGATAAGTAAAGGTCGGTAACGAACTCACTGAGACCTTCAATGTCAAAAAGGGTTTTGGACAAGGCGACGCGCTGTCATATGACTTCTTTAACATCATCCTCGAAAAGATCGTGCAAGACTTACACACCAACACTAGAGGCACGATCTTCCAGAAGTCCGTACAACTGCTAGCATACGCGGCAGACATTGAAGTGATTGGCAGAACACAGCGAGCCGTCAATGATGCGTTTACTGTCATTGAGGAGGAAGTGGCTAAAATGGGTCTAGCGGTGAATGAGGGCAAAACGAAGTATATGCTGTCATCAAGAAGGACACACAACATCGATGTCTTGGACAGAGCGTCACAATGGGCAGCTATAACTTCGCGGTAGTCAAGGACTTCGTCTACCTCGGCTCGCAAGTGAACAGTACGAACAACACCAGTACCGAGATTAAACGCAGAATTACTCTTGCCAGTCGCTGTTTCTTTGGGCTTAAGAGGCAATTGAGTAGTAGAGTCCTCTCTCGAAGGACCAAGTTAACATTATATAACACCTTGATCATCGCAGTCCTGCTGTACGGCGCGTAGGCACGGACAATCTCAAAAGCGGATGAGGAAGGCCTTGGTTTCTTCGAGAGAAAAGCCCTGATCTTTGGTCCTGATTGCGTTGACGGTTTCTTGAGGAGAAGATTCAACTACGAACTGTACGGGCTGTACAGCGACATGAGTCTAGTCAGGCGTCTTCGGATCCAACGCCTAAGATGGCTAGGCCATGTAGAGCGTATGGACAACTCAGCCCCGGCCCGGAGAGTCTTCGACTCCGAACCCGTGGGACAACGCAACAGAGGACGGCCGCGTTTAAGGTGGCGCACGCAGGTGGAGAAGGACCTCAACCAACTTGGCGTGCGACACTGGAGACAGCTAGCCAGAGACCGTGCTAGTTGCAGTGGCTTGTTGTTTGAGGCCCAGGTCCACCCCGGACTGTAGCGCCAAATAAATAAGAAGAAGAATATACTTGTACAATCGGCCTAGACACTGATGACCCATTTACTGCAGTTCGACTTGATCTTTTAAATTTTCATCCTCGTGAGTTCTGTGCGTGGTTTCAATTAGAAAACCTCTCATGTTTCACTCATTTCATCACGATTTGCTTGATCAGATACACACTCTTCTACACAAGTGAACAAACTTTCTCTTAGGAACTAGTTCTGAAACACTCAAATGGGAGTGTGAGTACCTCATCACACCTCCCACTAACCGCCATCCATTCAAGTTCACATTCCAGCTGACACCGCCAATCACGAGTGCAGTCCACGAGACGAAAATGGAAAGGAAGTGATTTTCTCACACGCTTGCATACAATGTATGCATGCACCTAGCGGCAGGATGCAAATAAAAAACTTGATCTACCCTCCCCACAACCAGTTCTGGACGATGCACATGAGCACTCCGACCAAGTTCATGCATTAACCCCTGTGACCTCATTTCGATCTTAAAGCGCCTCAGCTGTCCATAAATCACAGTATGCACCAGTCAGCCGCGTCCAATCACCGTGGCACAAGCTCATCCGCTGGCTGGCCACAGCCCCCGGCTTATTGAATTAGAGGCCAATAAAACAAGCATCCCCGTGCACGGTTCACCGTGTTCCCGGTTAATTAAAAGCCACTCGGGATATTTATGAACTCATAACAAGCCTCATGCGCGGCTACAGTGCTCCGCGGTGTGCATTGATCGCGACTGAGCCGGACGGACGGCGGGCACCTAGCCGACTGGCACTTGTTGACGGAAGTGAAAGGCATCCATCCTGGGCTTCCTTATGAGCCCACCCGCACACCCACCATCGTCGGCCCTCTGGAGTGGCCATCCGATTAAGTCCCTGTCGCGGTAGCATTAATCATATTCACCCCGTCGGTTCAGTCACATCTGATCCCGCGATTATGCCGCAGCGTGTCGCGTGATTAACGCGCCTAAATTCCTCACCCTCGGCACATATCACAACAACGTGCGGAGTTCAATTAATCCAAGATCCTGGATGCATCTGTCAAGCGCGTTGGGCGAATGAAGACGAGCGACGCCTGCGTCGGTGCTGCGTGCACACCCGGATCCGCACCGCATTACCACCGCATGCCTGCCCAGAGGGCCTTCATGTGGGGCTTAGCGCTTTGATATGATTAAAAATAAATTACGATTTAATAACATCATTTGACGCGGATGGCATCTCGGGGAGCGTGTGTGCACGCTGGCCCAGGATCCAGGTGTGATCCGTAACGGCAGCGGCTACCAGCTCTGTGCGGAAGAGAGGGCGAGCGCAGATAAATCGCTTGTAAACCACTTCGGTATCGATGGCGGATTCGGTGGACAGGTGAGTGCCTGCTTCAGCGTTGGCCTCAGCTGGGCCTCAAGTAGGTGGTGGCGGTGGTGGCGATCGGAGTTATGAAGCATATTAGCCCGTTGGTCAAGATCGGCGGAGAAGTCGCTCAACAAGGAAATCCGTACACGAGCAGCGGCCAGGATTCAATTTAAAGACGTCTTGTGATCGTGAGTGATACGCTGGGCTGGCTTCGTTTGCCTAGGCGCGGGCCGGACGCATCGTGACTCAGGTGCAACACGTGTACGCTGTAATCGGAAATTAATGTTTATTTGATGTTGAATGGGCAGTTCTATTTCACGAAGGACGAGCGAGATGGAACTGTTCAGATAAGAGCTTGCAACGGTGCGCCGGGTGTGCGCTGGTGTCGATGTAGAGTTGCCAGCTGGAAATGTGATAAGTCGTTTGGTGGCCCATCAATGGGGTATCTTGTTTCTGGATTAGATTGTGCATCAGATTAAGAGGCTTAATGTGTGGGGATGCGAGAGGGAGGCCTGGTGGAATGACTTAATATGTGGACTTCCGCTGAGGAACTTGTACCTTGTTTCAATGCTTGTCCTTTTATGACAGGGATGCCTTGTGTAGACGCAGAGGCGACTGTAATGTGTGTTGAAAGGTAGGCCATACCCAACTGCATGGAGATTAAGTCGTTGAGTTACTTGATAGTTTCTTGTTAAGATGCGGCTACTGATTCTGCGTGTGACTGAAACATCGATTCATGAGACTTGACACTTGGGAGATTACCTCTGGAAATGGATTCAGAACACTAGAGGACACCCGTGGGCAGCTGCCGCTCAGGTGTCAGATTTCGGACTATAATGTCTTTGTTGAAGTTTATGTGAGAAACACTTTATACTAATCACAGATAATGTATGGAAAAGTTGTCGACAAACTTGAGTTGCCACGCAATACAGGTGATTTGATTATGTGATTCTGATTATCGTTTATGCAAGCGTGGCGATTTAAAATACTGGCTTCTGTTTCAAAGCTTGAGAGATTAACTACTCGAGAGCACGCTACGTATGATTGTCCGTGTGAAAAACATGGTGTACTCAAATCCAAGCCAAAAAACAGACATCGTTTGGCCTTGAGACTTATTGACAGTCATTGCAAATGCCAATCTAGTTGGAAATTGAAGCCGCTTGAATTGAATTGGGACATCTGTAGGTATAATAGGAATCCGCGGTAGACATATATTTTCACCTCGAAATTGATGGCGTCGACAACATTATTCATCAATTTCTTAATGACTAATCGCATGCCGTTGCACAGCCGCGGTGGGTTCAAATTACGAAGCAAAATTACCGGAGATCCAACCATGCGGTGGCATTCCTGGAAAGAGTCAATGATAAGACCTATACAAAAAATTAACAAAACAAAATTTTCGAAAAATTGGTTGAAAAACAATATCTGTCTATATATATTATATAGAATCTAATGGGTATATCATGGAACAGCAATCAGTATTTGGAAAAGGATACGCTTGTGAAACTGCACTGTACTATATTATGGAAACATGGAAGAGTCAAATTAGTGAACGGAAAATTATTAAAGCGGTAATTCTGGATTTCAAGCGAACGTTCGAAACTGAAGACCGTGAAATATTGTTAAAAAAACTATTCAAATATAGAGTTGAAAAAAAGGAACTAAAGTAGTTTAAATCTTATTTAAATAATCGTACCCTACGGACAATAATGAACAATAAGGCAAACGAAGTAAAAGGAGTGCCCCAGGATTCGGTATTGGGTTTATTCCTATTCTTTTTATATATTAATGATATTCACACCGCACCAACGAATTGTAAATTATGTATGTTTGCGGATGATGCCCTATTATTCATCAGTGGTGATAAAATTGAAGGTTGTATGGGAAGTATGAATGAAGACTTAGAGCTAATTTATAGATGGTTCCAAGTGAATAATTTAATGTTGAATGTTGTGAAAACAAAGGCTATGTGTTTAAATAGTAGTGAAACAATAAATGTCGTAATTAATGGTCAAAGGATAGAGACTGTTGAGCAATTTAAATATCTTGGTGTTTTGATAGACAACAAATTAAACTTAAAAGCCAACATCGATTATGTGTGTGTGTGTAAAAAAGTGTAAAAAAAATTGTACTTGTTAAACAGAATGAGACCAACAGTTTCAACATTAATGGAGTGTTACATATATAACGCACTTATGAGGTCTTATTTTTCGTATATTGTTCAACAATTCTTTCTTTTTTTCAAATGAAGTAGAAATACAAAGACTACAAAAACTTCAAAATAAAGTAATGCGAACAATCTTAAAATGTTTTATATTAAAACCCATAACATGGATGCAAGAACAATTGAGTTGGTTAAATGTAAAGCAACAATTAGAAATGAGTGTCCTAGTTTTTGTATTTAAAATAAAATATGGTCTATTGGCAAGTTAACTTAGTAATAATCTAAGATACATTAGTGAAGAACAGCCGTACAACCTTTGAAACGGTCAAAACTTTCGGCTCAACTTTAGAACTTCTTCTTTTGCACACAATACAATAATGTTTAAGGGACTAGACCTATACAATAATTTGCCGACCGAGCATAAGAACATTAATCACTTGAATACATTAAAAGCTCGAATACATTGAAAAAATATATTAAATCAGACAGATAAAATATTAGTAATTAGAAGTGTGTTTAGAATTAATTAGAATGGCTGTATAGCCAAAGTTTATTTAGATTGTCATCTGATCGAGGATTGTAGGAATAGGGATCACATCTGAGTCTAATTCTTGATATATTTCAGGAATAGATGCCCTTACGGAAATGAACAGTGAAAAACGCAATTATATTATTACTATTTTCAGGAAGTAATTTAAAAAAATAAATGTATGGTACTATAGCAAATAACAACTTAGCTTTTTCAAAAATCCCAATATATAAAAACTAATGTAAATTACGATTAAATTGAATTATTGTTTTTTTTTGATTTTTTCTAAATTACATTTGTAAGTATAATTTCATGTTTGTATTAATTTCATTTTATAACATTCATTTTTTTATATAGACATTAGCTTCATTTGAACATGTTTTCCATTACACCACGTAATGTTTCTGGTTAAAAATAATAGTAATAATACGGGTGGCGCTACAGCCCATTGCGGGCCAGGGCCTAGCTTCTACAGCAATTACTCGTGTTTGGTCCTGATATTGTTCTCTCACTAGTGAAAGGGACCAATAAATCCGAATGGCGAATTGTGAGAACCATTTTCAAGACAGTTATAACTCTTTGAGCATTGTCATTGACTCGAAAGAGGAGGGACCTTGAAAATGATTGTTGGTCGTACAGGCGGGGGAAACGAAACCAGGCAGCGAGGTTATGTTGCGAAGCGGCGACGCACACAACCACAACGCCACAGCTACCTTTTTATATGTGTTATATTTTAGTCTCTGGTTGATTAACACACACTTCGTCTTTTAAGTGTTTTCATAAAAAAGTCGACAGTTTAATAAATAAATAAGAAAATATTAAGTAAAATAAAAATAATAAATAAGAATTGATAATTTTGACACTTCTTGTGTACTGTATGCATCCACTACAATTTCCAAGAACTCAATTATAACCTGCAAGAAAAGAAGAAATAATGAACATTAATATTTAGAAATAAAAATGTTATTAGTATTAACATTGGCTAGTGCTATTTGACGAAAATCGTACAACTGAGCGTTCTTATGTCTGCACACGATATGTTAGCGTATAACAGGATGGTTTTGTCAATTCAAACTATGACTGTTGTCTTTATTTTAAGAGAAATGAAAATTTAAATACTTTTGTAGTTTGTTATGACGACGATTTGATAGTAGCCATGATTTTTCATCTTATTCGAAACATAAATCCCATTTAAAAGCTAATTTCGATATTCGGGATTTGGCTGAACCACGGATAACTATTGGATTACAGATTTTACTAAATCGTGCTAAAAGAACTTTATCTATTAATCAATCAAATTATATTAAAAACGTATTACAAAAATATAATATTTTGAATTGTAAGCCACATACTTTACCATTGCCGCCAAAAACTAATCTGGAAAGAGAACCGACGCACGGTGAAGAAAAACGGGCGGTAAATAAACGTACGTACCAGAAACTTATTGGAAGTCTCTTACATCTTTCCACTTGTAGTCGTCCAGATATCGCATGCAATGTAAACATGTTGTCTCAATTTAATTAAGACCCAAGGCAACAGCATTGGCATTCAGCTTTATTTGTTCTAATGTACTTAAAAGGAACAATTTGTGCTTATTCTGATTTCAATTGGGCAGAAGACATCCATGACTACAAGTCGCAATCGGGCATTGTCTTCGTTTTTACTGGAGCTGCGATCGATTGGGAATCAAGGAAACAATATACGATACTCAGTTTACGCGGTTTTTAAAATAAAAAAAAATTGTTGATATTTACTTTTATTTAATTTATTTTAACTTTGCTTTAAATTTGGCAATACCTATTATTTTAGTTCATTATAAATCTGGTAACACTTCATACTACTGCCATATTACATGCTAGTTTGACAAAAAACAACAAAGAGGGGATTTTCTTTTAATGCAAAAGCATAATGCAAACATACACATAGTAAAGTGGTAAAACAACACAATTGACAAAAGGTACTCTCATACAGCTATCAAGTTTGTGACAATTAATTATATCTTATTCACAGTACAAAGCCATATTTTGTGTATCTACCATCTACCTACAGGTGTATAATTACAACATCAAGTGCCGAGGCGGAATATATTGCGCTAACAGCTGCTGCCAAGAAGGCGAAGTACTTTAAGCTTTTTATGGTTGAGTCGGCAGTACTACGTGAAGAGCAGTCTATCGATGTGTATACGGATAGTCGAAGCGCTCAGTACATATCAAACTATCAAGGGAAACGGTCCAGAACTAAACATCTTCACATCAACTAAAGTACCTTCAAACACAGCTGTTAGCTGATGCTTTAACTAAGTATACGCCATTACCGAAACACCGCTTTTGTATTAAAAATCTTGGATTAAATCTTGGATTCGAAGATTAGATATTGTTTATGTAGTTCAACTGTTTTGTTTTCTTTTTTTTTAATGCCTTCTATAATTTATGGATTCGATTCTACTTTCCTATAATATTAATAAAACTTATATTGACACTATTTTTGAAATTTATATTTATGTTATAAGCCTTGAATCCTTTAGTGTTGAGAGGGTGTGTTGGATATAATTAAACAAAGTGTCAACACTAACAATACTTAACGCCTTCTTACGTAACCATCTAATACTAATTACATATATTTTATTATTCACATACTTTCTTTATATTGCCTTTTTTCTTAATAAATCACTTCTTACGTGTACTTGGTCAAACGTGGTTCTTTCTTTCAAATCTCTGAACATCCGCTGTATATAACTCTGGTATTATACATGTCGTAAAAGGGAATCCATTATTTTTCCAACAGATGGATTTAGAAGCGAATCTATCGTTTTTTAATGGCGAAATATTTGCTACCACGGGTAAACCAACGACAGTACCTTTTCTCGATCCAAAGACGATGGCCGATGCATGTCCTCTCTGATTCACCCGATCGTTGGCCACCCTCTCTTTCACTCAAGAGGGTAGCTTATGCTCATGTATGGATCATTTTTATTCCTCGTGCAATACCGCTCAACGTGTTGTACACGTCCTCCTCTGATCAAACTAAATGCCATTAGAAAGATAAGATTTCGTTTTAAAAACGGATAGTTTTCTGATTGATTGACTGTTTTGTTATACAACCCATCAAAGATGGATAAAATGCGAATAATGTTTATGGTGCTGTAACAATAAATTCCATAGATTTCGTTCCGGTATTTTCATTTTTTTTTAATTTTATTTATAATTCATTTATGCATTTCTTACACATGTTTATCTGCAAATCCAGAATGGCTTGTCTGCAGATGACTAATCACAATAGCATTTTACAATTATAAAAGTTGAAATTCATTAAATTTAATTGTATGTATTTAAAACAGTTAAAAAACTATGAAACAGTACTATTAACAATTAAAAAGCATTTCAAGTTACAGTTAAAAAATTTGGATTTGAGGTTTACATTTTGATATTTTAATTTGAAGAATTTAGGTAGATTTCTTTTACTTTTTTAATAATTTCTCTTTTCGGTAGGTTGCGAATTTCCCTTGGACGTTCGTTAAGATCATCGGAATTGTCACGTTAAATGTCCTTCGACCATATTCGTTCCAGTACCTCGGAATTTCACATAGCTGCTGCTGCCGTCTTCAAGTGTTCACCATCTGCTGTGTCTGAATCTTGTATGTGCTGTCATCACCAAAGTTGGCCAGGATTTCCAAATTGTATATTTGGCAGATGTTGAGCATAAGTATTGGTTGATTTCTGTTTTGCTGAACTTCTCTTGAAGTAGACTTCCGTGCACTTTTTGCAACGGTTGCAATTGAAACGCTCTTCCCCATGCTAATATGCCATATCGTAGATGTGATTCAATACCTCTATATCGTAGCTCCATATAAAATTGTAGTCAATCATCAGTCCTAGATACTTATACGTTGACACATATTCTATATTTCCGGTGTAGTCATCATCATATTCTGTTATTCCATCAAATCCATGTCTGTGCAAACAATCTACGCTGTGCATTTTTATCTTAAGTTTCATTCTGGGAATATGCGGCGGGCGAATGTGCATTATCTTTGTCTTAAGTGCGTTGATAATTAATCCATGGTCGTGACACCAAACTGCGATTCTATTAAAATCGAATTACATAAGTTTCGCCGCTTCGTCCACGCTCCTATGGCTAACTACGATCGCTGTGTCGTCCGCATACGCATACCCCGTACTATACTTCAGCACTGACAGTAGATCATTAACATATATAATAAAGAGAAGCGGACCTAATTTTGAGCCTTGTGGAACACCATATTCGAGTTTTTCTTCATTGCTTGTGTTATCACCAATTTTAACCTGGAATGATCTGTTACTCAGATAACTTGCAAACCACTTTAAGATGTGACCCCGTACACCAATTTTTTCTAGCTGCCTAAAGATTTGCTTGTGGGATAAAGTGTAGAAGGCTTTCTTAAAATCAATGAACAGAACTACTGAGCTATGGTTTTTGTCCAAACTTGAGTACATTTTGTTCACAAAATCTCCAAGTAGTCTATTTAATTAATTCGATAATTTCGATATCAAAGGTGCACCACACACTGGAAGGCTAATCATCGCAAATCTTTATAAAATCATGGAACTCGTCGAATCTGATCGTTATGTAAACAAAGTGTCCATTCCCCAGGAGCAAAGCATTGCAAAAAACCGTAATTTTAGCCAGCAGACCAGACGGCCGTCTCTAGCAAACCTAGCATCACATGTCACAAGAATGACCCCAATATGTCCTATTTATGTTGCATACAGTAAAAGCATGAACCTTGTTAACAGCGAATAAAGAAGCCTTTTATAGGAAGAGTCCTCGAACCCTGGTATGAATTGAAAAGAAGAACAAATTGAACATCATTCCAATGACAACTGTACATGGTCATACGCCAAACAGCTCATTCGGAACCTGTGTTGGTAAATAGTGCAAATAATAAATGGCGTTACACTCTGAGGAACTGGGTCTAATTTCTACAACGGCCACTTTTGTGGTGCGTGTCGTTGTTTTGTTTGTGAATATTTAACTAAGGTCCTGATAATGGTCAGTGATGGGATCCGTGAATTATGAAAGTTGCTCGCGGATCCACACACCTTCCCACCAGCCACGGTGACTTTCTTCTAATGAAAGTCAAAAAAGAGTACTTGTCATATGTTGTGGATACTGGATGTGATCTCCATTGATGAATCCACAGAACTCCTTGCCACTTGTCCCTGAGCGGTGTTCTTTTCCCTTAAAAGTTAACTAAACGAAGAGCTGATTTACTGCTAAGGAGACCATGAAAGCCACAGTAAAAATGTGCTGGCAACTCTACAGGTGCCAGCACTCAATCGCACAGCCATACAGCATGAACCGCAGAGAGTGCTCTCTTAGCATCATCGTCATCGCAGAGCCCTGAAAAATTTCTGTCATTAATACCGAGCGAGATAAAATGTGGACAAGGAAAGGGCGTTCACGCTGTCTTTGAAGCGCATTCGCGGTTGTTTTGCTTCGGCTATCGCAGGCGTTGATCTAGCGGTGCGATCGGACACGCTTTCAGATTGCTAAATTTGATTCTAAGTAGGCATTACGTAATACAAATTCTAGCGATGGTGAGCACCGTGCAGCGCGGTGCAAGGTCCGCCGCCCGAGGTGCATACATTCATTCGCAACAGTCGAAGTTATTCAATTTAAGACAAGGGACACGGAAGACACGCACACGGTTGTCTAGCGCTGGGAATCATTATGATTCTCCACGGGCTTCCTCAGTGCTTGTGCCTGCCTTGGATGGCAAGCGCCCGCCGCAGATGATGAGACATGAGAAATGACAAACGAATCCCACGGTTTCTGCACTGTGAGCGGAGGATCTACATTTCAGATAAGTATCCTCATGGATGTTATGCAACCAGCCGGCCGCGGCCGGCCCCAGTGTGCGAAGGGTACCGAGGATAGATGGCACCTGGTTGCACAGCATCACCTTGTTCAAATCTGAGGGTAATCAGCCTTCCAGCCGACGATAGTCGGTTGCACTTTCGCTGGAGCTGCTCTCATTAGCTTGTGTAATGGGAACGCGGCAGATGTTCGCCGCTGCCTCCCATCAGGGCAACATTAAGCACGTCCACGTAGGATGAGAGTTATAATTCACCTGTAATTAAGTAAGCCATTAGCCAGCAGCTATGGACGGAAAAGTTTTGCATAAGGCTGGAAAAGTGAAAATTCCTTTCTAATTTATGACGCGTTTGCAGGCGTTTATGGTGAATGGGACTGGTCCTATCGATCATGGGCCGAGAGTAGTTCTCCGGCAATGGAAAAAACCCTCGTGTCTTCGGCTCGAACTGGTTGTCTTCATTTTAGGAACGATCGTGCGCGCTGAGGTTTGCGGGACAAAATTACACTCTACTGAGACTTCCGGTGGAAGGGCGGGCAGGGATCCTCGATTTATTGGGTACTTCCTAGAAGGATGTGTTTTGAGATTAGCTCTGATAAATTGACGCATGATTCTGAACATGGACACATGCAATCAGAACTTTCATCGTGAAGGAGTTGAGATAAATCAAGGAAGAGTGATTCCGACGGGGGGGACTTGAGCGATCCGGCGCGAGTAGGAAAGAGTGATGGCCTGCAAGTTATTGATAGAAATGAAAAGTTGTGTTGTGTGTTGTTTGCAACTTGCCCGAGGAGAAATTCAATCCATAGACGTGTCGTTGCATGAAGTGTCAGAAAAAGGTTGGACACGAAATTTACTTCTAAGGATGCTTATTCGAAGCGGATTTAGGGGGACAGGAAGGCATTCCTGAAGTACCGTACCATGGATTTGATCAATGATTTAGAATATCTTTGCTTATGTCAGTGAGGGGTTTTATATTAATTTGAAGAATATTTTATCTCATGTTAAGTCAAAGTTATCGAGTGGTGGAGTGAGAAAAATAACCAGGCGCGTTTTCCAACAAGTGATGACTCTTACTTTTGTTTAACTTAAATTAAATGTTTGCGGCTTTCATCCCGGCAGAAGTATAACCGAGCAGCTTTAAACTCTAAGAATGGTACTTGTGAAGGCTTGGGAGTATGCCAAACCCATCTACAGATGTTTTGTAGATTTGGAAAAGGCATATGACCGAGTTCCTCGGGGTAAACTCTGGAGTGTTCTGCCGGAGTATACGATTGAGGGTCCTCTTTTGAGTGCCATTCAATGGCTTTGCATAAACTGCAGCAGCTGTGTTCGGGTTAACGGTGCTAAATCAACACATTTCACCGTGGGCGGTGGACCTCGCCAAGGGTGCGTTTTGTGACCTCTCCTTTTCATTGTTTATATGGATTGGGTGTTGCAGCGCAGCCGAGGCGGGGAATGTTTCACATTGGCAGAGTTGAGGGTAAGTCATCTTCTTTTTGCGGATGACTAAGTTATCCTAACATCTTCCCAGACTGAACTCCAGCGAGCACTCGATCGGTTTGTTACCGTATGTCCTGATACTGGGGTGAAGGTTAACGTAGACAAATCAGAGGTTTTGGTAACTTCCAGATCACCTGTTCAATGCACTCTACATGTTAGTGTCCAAGTCCCATTGAAACAGCTGGAGAAGTTTAAGTATCTCGGGGTCTTTTTGATGTGAGGAGTAATACTGACCTTTCCAGTTTTGACACAGCTTTTTTTATTTATTTATTTATTCGTCTTAGGGCCGATGAGAATGAGAATAAATTTATTCTACTCTTTATCTGCTAGTTAAGTAGTTTGAGTTTTTCAATCAAAAAAATAACAGCTGGATAGTTATTTGACAGTTTTTGCAGAACTACATATATGAACTATATCTAACTTCACATGACTCGGGTGTGAATGAAACAGCTTGATCGACAGTTTTTCGTGTTAGAGCATATAAGCTGGTTATACTCATAGTTAGGAATTTGTCCTTAAATTGTCGATTTCAAAGTCTGAATAAAATTGTAGGAATGCAAAACGTTGTGAAAAAGCGGGAGAGAGCTTCTAATTTTACTTCCAGTGAAACAAAGATAGACAAGGTGACGCGCTGTCATGTGATTTCTTTAACATCATACTGGAGAAGATCGTACAAGACTCACACACCAACACTAGAGGCACGATCTTCCAGAAGTCCGTACAACTGCTAGCATACGCGAATGAAATTAACGTGATTGGCAGAACACAGCGAGCCGTCAATGAGGCGTTTGCTGGCATTGAGGCGGAGGCGGCTAAAATGGGTCTAGCGGTGAATGAGGGCAAAACGAAGTATATGCTGTCATCAAGAAAGGACACACAACATCGACGTCTTGGACAGAGCGTCACAATGGGCAGCTATAACTTCGATGTAGTCAAGGACTTCGTCTACCTCGGCTCCGCAGTAAACAGTACAAACAACATCAGTACCGAGATCAAACGCAGAGTAACTCTTGCCAACCGCTGTTTCTATGGGCTCAAGAGGCAATTGAGTAGTAGAGCCATCTCTCGAAGGACCAAGCTGACTTTATACAAGACCTTGCTCATCCCAGTCCTGCTGTACGGCGCGGGGGCATGGACAATCTCAAAAGCGGATGAGTATGTCCTTGGTATCTTCGAGAGAAAAGCTCTGCGTGCGATCTTTGGTCCTGTTTGCGTTGACGGTTTTTGGAGGAGAAGATTCAACCACGAACTGTACGGGCTGTACAGCGACATGAGTCTAGTCAGGCGTCTTCGGATCCAACGCCTAAGATGGCTAGGCCATGTAGAGCGTATGGACAACTCACCTCCGGCCCGGAGAGTCTTCGACTCCGAACCCGTGGGACAACGCAACAGAGGACGCCCGCGTTTAAGGTGGCGCACCCAGGTGGAGAAGGACCTCAACCAACCTGGCGTGCGACACTGGAGACAGCTAGCCAGAGACCGTGCTAGCTGGAGATGCTTGTTGGTTGAGGCCCAGGTCCACCCCGGACTGTAGCGCCAAATGAAGAAGAAGAAACAAAGTTATAATAACATCCTGCACTAGAGGAAGTTTGCAAAGCATTCCAATGCTCAAAACAGGAAACTGTCTTTTCCACACACCAAAGCTTCTCTCAATGGTATTTCTTCAATTCAAATAATCGTTCAGCGGTTGTTTTTGGATCATTGAATGGAATCAGAAGATATTCTCATATATATTCGCAACAGAACCATTATCGAAATGTTTGCATGTAGTTGAAGCATTGGCACACGAAAAGTTTCCAATATAAAAATTTCCTGTAGCATAAAACCTTAGAGTAATCAACAGTTGTGTCTTAAGTGAAACACATTGGTTTCTGAAATAAAAAAATAGCGTTGACTTCCTCAATATGAAAATAAAATATATTTGCACATACGTATACATACATATTATGTATGTACAAATGTATCTATTGAACTAACCTTTTTGTTTTGTGCATGATTTTGTTCCTTTTTAATGAAAGTAGGTATTCGGCAGTATCTTTTTGTAACCTGAATCTTCGTTTAAAATCTGCGTTTTCCCATTTCGTATAATGGGCGGGTCTCTGTCTCACTACTCTTTCCTTTCTTGAATATGGATTAAAGTAATTATGCACTAATTCTTCTTCCTCAATAAGAATAATAATAATAATATGGGTGGCGCGACAGTCCGAGGTGGACCTGGGCCTAGCTTCTCAGCAACCACTCGTGTTGTGGGTGCTATTGTTCTTTCACGCGTGGAAGGGACCTACAGCTTAATGCCGACTCCGAACGGCGAATTTGAGAAGCTTTTTCTGGACACGAAGTACTCTTCGAGCATTGTCAGTGGCTCGAAAGAGGTGGAGCAGTGAAATATGAAAAGTGGTAAATTCGGGTATCGAACCTGGCACCCTCTGCGTAGGAGTCGACGCACTAATCCACTACGCTACGGCCACTCAATAAGAATATCTTCGATAATATCGAAAAAAATCCATTAGAACAATATTTCGCAAGACAACTTCGTAAACAAACTTTTTAAATTTGACAGTTCGCTTACTTTAACTTGAGAATTACATTTTATCTGCCTCTGAATCGGGCAGATAGCTTTATTGGACAGTTAGATGATATATTCTTCAAATAGCTGCTAAACGACGAATGCATTTATGTCTTAACTGACAGTTAACTCCTATCTGACTATTGAAAAATCGGCCCTTAATAGTTACAAACTGTTGGTAGACTACTAAAGCACAAATATGGTAGATAAGGTAGATCTGTAATCAGGAAGGTTGAGCTTTGTGTGAAAGCCATTTTAACAGTTTTCAACTCAGTATTTGATCCAACTCTGAACTATGATCATGAGATTTGGGTAATGACCTAAAGAATAAGAACCTGCTAAGATGAGATTTCTTCGTGCTGTCGCGGTAGTTATTTGCCGGGATAGATTTAGAAACACGGTAGTGCGCGAGGAACTCAACGTTGAGCAGCTGCTACTTGAACCGGAAAGGGCTATGCTTCGTTTATTTGATCACGTAGCACCAATGTCACCACCATCACGACTTCCGAGGCAGGCCTTGAATGCGATCTCATCAGGTAGGCAATCACTTGGCAGATCCAGGATGAGATGGTTGGAACAAGTCCATAAACTCGCCTGGCTACGTTTGGGCATAACACCTGATGAGTTAAAGTCGATGACAGAGGATCGAGTTGTCTGGAGATCTCTCGTACGTGGTTTACCCCCGTGCCCCCTTTAGTGGATCATACGGGTCAGAAGATGATGATGATGATAAAGTTCAATGGTTTGATCCACTCCCGAAAATCTTGACAAGGGGATTAAAGCAATAAACCTCTTACCCGATCTTAAATTAAAAAAATAAGTATACAGTACAATTCGTTTATAACGACCACTCACGGGAGACGAATTTTCTGTCGTTGTAACCGGATGTCGCTATATCAAAATGGAAGAAAATCAAATATTTACTTATATTTTATTTCATTTAAAACAAAAGCAAGTACATATATATGTATGTAAATACAAAGTTAATTTTTTTCTTTCTAGTACACACTATATTACGATTACGTTCTTTTAAAAAAATCTTTAATACTCAACTGGGGTGTATTTTTAAAATAAAGAACTTCTAACTTCTCAAGTTGCAACACATTGTTTGTTAAGCCTGGCGCTGCGTTAGCGAATAACAGTATTTTTTTACCAGACCTATTGCACTTAATGCCTCGGCTATTGAAGGGCTTGTTTTATTTTCATGACCGTCTTTGTCATCAGAGTTCTCTAAAATAGGATTTTCCACTGGAGCAGCAGCACAGACATTTTCTACTAAATTTGGATAATCAGAAGTTAAAATGTTGTCATCAACGGTTACGAACTCCTCCCATGCTATTTCTGAAGCAACGACGTTGGAATTGTTCATCAGTTCAATCCATTCAGAGAGGGGCCAATCGTCCTCTTCAACATATTGTTCATCAATTTGTGAGTCGTTTAAAGTCTACAAGCCCGCATGCTTAAGACAGTTAGCAATAGTGCTGCGACTGACGCGACCACAAGCTGTGGGCACCATGCCGATAGCGTCTAATAATCCAGTGGTATATTCCTTATTAGCTTCTATGTCCTGAATCATTTTAAGCACAAGGTTTTTTCTAAAGTTGCTTTTTAGGCTTCTTATTACACCCTGGTCCATTTGTTGCTGTATCGATGTTGTATTTGTCAGAAGAAAAACAAGTTTTATTGACGAACGATTTTGAGTGTTTGGATGTGATGGGCAGTTATCCACAAGTATTTTTTTTTCAAACAAAATTTTCTTTTTCTTTTTCCCTTGCTCTGTGTCCCATTTTCACAAGACTCCGTAGAAAGTTTCGGAGGCAATTTCTTCTTCTTCTTTATTTGGCACTCCGGGGTGGACCTGGGTCTCAACCAACAAGCCTCTCCAGCTAGAACGGTCTATGGCTAGCTGTCTCCCGTGTCGTACGCCAAGTTGGTTGAGATCCTTTTCCACCTGGGTGCGCCACCTTAAGCGCAGGCCTCATCTGTTGCGTTGTCCCACGGGTTCGGAGGCGAAGACTCTTCGGGCCAGAGCTGAGTTTTTCATACGTTCTACATGGCCTAGCCATCTTAGGCGTTGGATCCGAAGACGCCTGACTAGACTCATGTCGCTGTACAGCCCGTACAGTTCGTTGTTGAATCTTCTCCTCAAGAAACCGTCAACGCAAACAGGACTAAAGATCGCACGCAGAGCTTTTCTCTCGAAGATACCAAGGACTTCCTCATCCGCTTTTGAGATTGTCCATGCCTCCACGCCGTACAGCAGGACTGGGATGATCAAGGTATTATATAAAGTCAGCTGTGTCCTACGAGATATGGCTTTACTCAATTGCTTCTTGAGCCCAAAAAAACAAAAGCCACTTCCTTCTCAATGCCAGCAAACGCATCATTGACGGCTCGCTGTGTTCTGCCAATCACGTCAATGTCTTCCGCATATGCTAGCAGTTGTACGGACTTCTGGAAGATCGTGCCTCTAGTGTCGCCTTGTCGTAAACCTTTTTTGATATGGATGGTCTCGGTGAGGAATTCGTTACCGACCTTGACGGAGCAGCGAGAATTCTTCATCGTCATCCTGCACAACCTGACGAATTTGGCAGGAATATCAAAACTCGATATGGCGTTGTATAGCTCGTCCCTATGCACGCTGTCATATGCGGCCTTGAAGTCGACGAATAGGTAGGTGGGTGTCGATTTGCATTTCTTGGGTTTTTTCCAGTATCTGCCGCAGTGTGAAAATCTGATCGATGGTAGACTTCCCCGGCCTGAAACCGTACTGACAAGGACCTATCAGGTTGTTGACGAATGGTTTCAGGCGCTCACACAAAACGGTAGAGAGGATCTTATAGGCGATGTTAAGGAGACTTATCCCTCTATAGCTGGTGCAGTCAAACGGGTCCCCTTTCTTGTGGATCGGGCATACAATACTGAGATTCCACTCGTCGGGCATGCTTTTCTCCGACCATATCTAACAGATAAGTTGGTGCATGTACCTTACCAGCTGATCTCCAGCTGCCTTAATCAGTCCACCTTTATTGGACTTTAGCCTCGACATCGCTATATTGACTTCGTCTAGGTCGTTGGGGCGGTATTCTCGGCGATCATCGTCAATTGTGTGGAATAGAACTTTCTGTCTGACAGTGGTATTGAGGCCTTCCTCGCCAGTGTACAGAAGTAATATTTCCAGATTCTCAGTAGAAGTAGTTAATTTGCCGCCAATAAAAAGGTCAATTTTTTAGGGTTTTGCCTTACTGGTCTTAGTGTTTGATGATTTTTTTTTTATAAGCTGATGTATCGTCAAATTTGAAATGGATCGCACACACAGGAACCACTGTCCAGCTCCCGGTAAAACGAACAATTCCTATGATTGTGTCCGATCGTCTTATTGTCACGTGAATAGTGAAATGTGATCGCAGTTTAACATGGCCCGAAAGAAGCAAATCCCCAATACGACAAGCAGCCGTGCTCATCAACAAGCATACAGATCAGTGCACCTGACCCACTTCGACACTGTCCCCTACCATGAGTGGACCACGCGTGGAAAGGTTAATCCGCAGTGCCCTTGATCTTCGCCCGCGTGTGCATGTCCACACAATCCAACCTCTGCCCTGTCAAGTGCAGACTTACATGTGTGTACTCTCCTAATCACCTCCCGTGTGATTGATGAGAACAGTCTCGGTGCCCAACTGCTCCTTTCTATTCCGACGAAACCCATCGCTTAATTACGCGCTCATCAATGCGCATGTCGCGAATACCACCTGCTGGTGACTTGTGTAAGCTCGCTCCCTGCACCCAAGCCACCGCAAATCACCGACGTCATCTTGGGGAGTGACAAAGAGAATACTTCCCCGGTCGGATGCCTACTGGCAATTGTAGCGGAATTCTGCAGGAATCCGGGACTCTTTATTGACTCCTCTCATCGGTCGTTAAGATAATCGGCAGCTGGTAGCTTCTGTGCCGCCAAAAACAGGCGGCAGCAGTGCGGATTTGGCGCACACATAAAAGGTCAAATCACAGGGGTAAGCGACAACCATGTGTACACTGCAGCGACTTGTTTGCCTAGATACGCTGCCGCTTCGCCGTGTGACTGAGAGGAGCCATCCGCACATGGTCAACGCGCTGGCAACGCAACTGGCCGCACCAGCCGTGGTCAGCAGGTAGTAGTTAAATTGGCATTGTTTTGTTTCAATAAAGTTCGAGATGCATGCGCATCGCCGCCGTCGCCATCGTGGCCGTCCTCTTTCTTCTAGGATATCTTGTCCAATTGATAATTCGCAATAGTGGGACAAGCTGATGGCTCCGCTGATGGGTTGAAGTGATGAGGCTGCGATTGGCGTGTGTGTGTGGAAGTCGCCGCGTAGCTGCAAATGAAATAATCGCTGAATGGAGGAACAAGTAGGACACGTCACACTGACAATTGGATTAGTTGTTCCCGCCGATGATGCTGGTAGCCTGGACGCTAGGCCTGCCTCGATCCCTGGGCAATGCATACGCGAGACCCATTCTGGGTCGAGGTATGTGCAAATGATGGTTATTTATGCGTTGCAGCAGTAGCAAGGTGTACTCGGGGGGCGAGTCATTGTCCAATCATTGATTGGCACTCAGAGCACGACGTGCTCGGGCATAGGCCCGTCTGCCCAACCACTGCCCATCGGAGGTGGCTCCGAGATTGGTTCCTTTGTGCCGTGACTCCGCGGAATGGGCGTATGACTGGGTGCATATTTTGGGGGAAATGCTCAAGTGGGACAAGTCAATGTGGGAGTTGTGCTGTGGTGCCGTGGTACCGTGAGGCTGTGGCAATTTGACGCGCTAAGTGCTCCGCGGAAAGTGTTGAGTGACATGATTGCGGGGTTACTTGATGGTCAATTTGAATGAAAGTTTCGAAATTGGATCAGAACTGTTGACGGTCAGGTGTTGGCAGAAACGAGGTGGTAATTGTTTTGCAATTTGGAAGACGTTTCTGCACCAAGGTGTGGGTCAGTGGAGAAGTTTCGAATTGAGGTCAACGGCGCGTTTGAATTCTGCGCTTGTTGTTGAAAATCGTGAAGCTCCTGTATTTATACAGAGTTTGTTGTGACTTCCGCTAGAAGAGAATTTCTTGTAATTTGTGAGCTAAGTCCTACAGCCGATGCCGATGATAGTCTCATAGAAACCAGAAATCGGGTGCAATAGAGACAGCCTAGTTCACATCTGATTGTAGCTCTGTTCGCCATAGAATTCGAGCGATGTTTTGACAATTATACACAAAATTTGAATTAATAAGACATGGTGTCAAAAGTAATTAGGGAGCAAGAAAGGCAGAATATGGCTGATACATGCTGCACTGATCAACTAAATTGAAAATTGGTTTGTTCATTATTTCAACTCACAGTCTAAAATTTCAAATCCAGAAGTTGTCCAACTTTCATTTTTTAATTTAATTAAGGTAAGAGAGGTAGAAGATACAAGTTAACACGACTGTTTAAGACGCAGGAAAAAAATAACCAAGTTGCAGACGGTACATTCATTTCCTTAAAGTGCGACACACAAATAACCAAATAGAAGACGGCGCATTTATTCCCACATAAGTGAAATACACAAAAAAACGACTAATATGAAGCCAATGAATTTATTTTCACGTTACCGCGATGGATGCCAGACGAATACAAGACGTTTCAAATAACCAGCGACCAACCTGTGCATAAAGAATATTTTGTAGATCTAAGCAATGTATCTGTATGAATATAATCGAAATTTATGAAATAAATCAGAATAAGTACAACACTCAAACAGTTTTCTTCTTGTCTGAATAGCTACCCACAGGCTATTCAATTCAACAACGACCAAGAGTAAATAATCTACACACTGCCTTAGCTTTGAGTGACATACTTCACACTGAGTTGGGAATTTGACTTGCATGATACGTGGGTATGCCGTGACATTCTCCAAAATCTAATTAAAAGCGAATTTTCTATAAAGTCGTCTTAAATTTCATGTTTCCTTTCAACTAGGTTTGCTTTCACTGGGATTCGAACCCGAGACCCCACTGACCAAGGACAGGCACTTGGCCAATTGCGCCAGTCCGCCAGTCGTCATGTACATCAGTAAAAGGTGAGTTTTCTCGCTAATAACACGTGGAATAATGTCTTTCAAGGCTTTAACTTAAGCTGGCTACATTTTTTGATACATTCTACAAAATATAGTCTAAAGAAATCGAGTCGCACGATTTATGGGTGGCGCGACAGTCCGAGGCGGACCTGGGCCTAGCTTCTCAGCAACCACTGCGTGTTGTGCGTGCTATTTATTCTTTCACTAGTGGAAGGGACCTACAGTTTAATGCCGACTCCACACGGCGAATTTGAGAAGCTTTTTCTAGACAGGAATAGTCTTTGAGCATTGTCAGTGACTCGAAAGAGGTGGAGCCGTGAATTATCAAAGGTAGTAAATTCGGGTATCGAACCTGGCACTGACCCACTACACCATGGCCACCCACCCACGATTTATTCACTGGTCTAAGGAAAACTAGATAAATTGTTCACCAAACTCATCTCTCCATTGATCCATCGAAAAACGTGACACCGTCTCATAGGGAAAGTTCAGCTCGTGCATTATGCATAAAAAGGCTGGTAATCATTGAACATAGTGGGCGCCAACGTTCCTCTCACGGTCATCTTTGAAAAAAAGGGGCCAATAACGCCGCCCGACTATAAACAGCACTAAATATTGCATTTCCCGGGTGCATTGGTAGTTAATATATTACCAGAGATTTCTCAACAAACCGTTGTTCGGGTGGGAGTCTTTCAACGTGTTGGCCTTATAAAATGCCGGCGAAGGGTCGCACATATAAAAGCAAAACCAACATCCCGTATAAGTGAGAAAGATTGGATGTTTGAACTCTTCCGATGATTGACTCAGAAGGAGGTGGTTTCATTCTATAGCGTCAATTCAATAACCGCATTTCTGTAGCTAGCAACAAGTCATAGAACGCAGTACCTCTTTGTGAATACTAACCCGTTACACTCTTCAATTTTTGGCCCGTAGAGAAAAAATTATATTTTTATGGATGAACACATCAATTCTTGTGAACAGCTGAACACAATTTACTTATTGGCTTATCAGGCCAACGACCCGTGGAGGGGATGAGCCTGAGCTATAACTACCTTGACCTTTTTACTGGTTCCTCTCATTCTCGAACGATGACGCTCGGATTCGAAGACCCTCCTCACTTAAGCCAATGCTGTCGGTGAAGATTTGCCTCCCTGACTAGATCACCATTCTGGTCCAGCTCGTACGCGGTTGTGTCTTCTCCTCCATAGACCTTCCTCGCAGACGGGACCCTATATCCGACGTAGCATTTTTCTTTCTCACTTGTTTCGGAGAGGTAGCCACACTCCTTACTAGAAATTGTAGCAGTCGATCGTGATGTTTTGTGCAAGGTGCTGTGCGACGGAACAGTTCTTGGTCGACATATATGTACTTCGTTTTGTCCTCATTGACCTTGAGACCACATCTTTTCGCCTGTTCTTCAATCGCGGTAAAAGCTTCCACTGCGGTACATTGGGAACTCGATGCCATCTGCGTACTCCAACAGTTGTCTGGCGAACACAATTTGTTCGTAGGAAATTATCACAAATTTATTGTAGGTTAAGTACTCACTAATCTGTTACTTTTTACTTAACTGATATTGATTTTACTCTTCATGGTAGTATGGTCATTTGTGAAATTCGAGTTGAATGCTACTACTTCCAAGACGCAGAAGCAAAGACAAACGATCAAGTTTCGAATGCCATGCTTGTACATCACATTCAAGATTTAACAGAAGAATACAAGTATGTTGGCACAGTAGGACTTGTGGAATGAATAAGTCGAGGTCGCCTTCGAGTACAAAATACGAGTTACGGAATAAGGGAAATATTGGGGAAGTAACTTGTCAAATCCAGTCCAATTGAAGTTGTTTTAATGTGAATGATCTCAAGTCTGAGTCATTTTACGACTAATTTATGACAAAGCGGTGGTTGAAGAATGACTCCATGCTCACAACTTGTTATGGTGCGACTTACAACAATTAAATTAAACCATTAATTTCTATAACTTGCGTTCTTTTATTTATTTCATCATCGTGTTTTTCAAATAACTGCCAATATATATTTATGTAAACATCCTGAGAACTTTTATTTTATGCTACTTTGCTTTAGATTATTGTACCCAGAATTTCTCACGCAGTCTTCTCATTTGTGAGCTGACGTCCATCAAATGTGCGGAACTAAAAAATAAGTATATTTAACAATAATCACCTCGTCGTTTTAGTTAGCCGACACGAAGCGGTTTGAGAGTCGAGTTGCTTTATAGGCGTTTGTGTATTAGTATTAGAAAACTGTATCGACTCGAGCATAAATACGTTCCAGATGAGGTTAATCGCCAGATGTCGTTTTATGACGTTTGAAATCTTGAGTCTGATGATATATATATATATATATACGTATGAAATAAAACCCGTCTAGAGTACGTTATAATAAGTACTTTAATTGTTCTGTTCGGTCTGAATGTTCAATTTTAAGTGATTAACAATGTTACTTTATTAGTAATTTGCATTTGACACTTGTTGCCTTTCTGTTATACATATTATATGTTATACATGTTATATTTGTTATACATAAGGAATACAGTACGATAATGTAGTGATTATTCTGTGTTAATTAATAATTATTACATTAAATTAATTATATAAAATTATAAACTCCAACAACGTTGAACGACTGCTTTAAGAAGGCGTTTAACGACTTTCGTAATCGGAGTGAGTATAACATTTAAAAATCAAAATTAATTTATAACAGAGTTCGAATATATTTAATATAACACATAAAACTTAATGCAAATTGTTTATGAAATATCTTGTGACTGTATGTTATTAAACATTATTAATTATTGCCAGTTGAGCTGTCGGCACAGCCAATGCTTCTAAATTCAAATTAAAATCTATCTAATGTATAACGAGAATTGTAAATAAAGGAATTACTTACTTACTTACTTACTTAAATCAAAAATAGAATCAAGCGATATTTATACCGTGAAAAAAAAATTCATATTTATACCGTGAGTAGTAAATACATTATACTTATGTTTTACAATATAACTGAAATGAAAACTAATGGGAAAACTGGAAACGGTCTTAAAATGTTTTTAGCTGTAGTTCATTCCAGGTAAAATTTATAACGTAAAGCTAAACTAACGCCCCTATTCTGGCAAACCTCTGAGGTAAGTCAAAACATGAGGCTTTCGTAAAAAAAAAAATTGAGATATTCTCTCTCTCACAAGGAGGAAATCGGAAAAAAATAATGAAAAAGAGAGCGAAGAGGTGAAAATAACAAATTTTTTAACTATTGAAATATTGTTCTGTGTTTTCTTGTGAGAATTTTACCAGAATACCAAATATTACCAAAAGTACCAATTTTCAGAGAGTTGTGACCACATCACAACCAGCATATGGGTGGAAAGCACCCTTCACAATTGTTTACAAAAGAAATATCAGCTACCACCAACTGATACGAAAAAGAGTGGAAAAGTGCGACGCGCTGTGAGGCAGAATTCACCAGAAGCTGGCATTAATTCGAAAATTGAAATGTGACCTGATGCCCGTTAATGTTCATGACTGCCTATTCTATTGAAAACCAAACAAAATGTCCCGTTGCCTGCAACACATCTCCAGAAATATGTACCACTTGGAGTCATTTGCTCAAAGTGATAACAACCGTATTTTTTATTTTTTTTTTTTTTTCAAGTTTATTTTGTGTTGGTTTATCGCAAATTGTCGGCTTCTTGCTAAGTAGGAATTTACTTTTGTGGTATAGGGCCTTGAACTTAAGGTATTTAATAAGCTTTAGGTATTTTTTTTTTGGTCGCCGTGGCGTAGTGGGTAAGTGCGTCGACTCCTACGCAGAGGGTGCCAGATTCGATACCCGAATTTACCAATGATAATTCACGGCTCCACCTCTTTCGAGTCCCTGACAATGCTCAAAGAGTATTCTTGTCTAGAGAAAGCTTCTCAACTTACCCGTTTAGAGTCGGCATTAAACTGTAGGTCCCTTCCCCTCGTGAATGAACAATAGCACGCGCAACACGAGTGGTTGCTGAGAAGCTAGGCCTCGGACAGTTGCGCCACCCACATTATTATTATTAAGTATGTAAGTGCTACATTTTGAGATTCATTTATAGAATTATATAATATCCTCTCATGGCACCGTGAAGTGGCATTTGTTTCAATGTAATTTTATTTTGCATTGATTACTCTAATTAATAATGTTGCGAGTGAGATCCGGATCAAAATTTTATTGGAGCGCATAGTATGGCACTTGGGCATAGTAGAACCGTTAAATTCAACCCCAAATCGTTCTCCTATTTTTAAAGTTCCTATGTGTCCTAAGACTTCGGAAATTCCAAAGACGGAAATATACCACTGTGCGAGCCCCACTTACTTTTCTGACGCTCTTAGTCGGTTTGATATATTCCGACAATCAGAACAAACATCGTCATGTTTCAACATATTAATACAAAACCATATGTTTTTATTAACCTTCCCCTTGAACCAATTTATTTGCTCATGAAATCCGCTTTAAAATCCGTTTAGTAGTTTAAAGGATCCAAGCGAACAACCATTTGTCTCGGCGTTTGCTATGTTAAGATTATTTTATTGATTATGTTATATGGCAAGGAAAAACAGTTTTTGGACAAGTCATGCATGTATAAAGTTAAAAATATATAATAACGAAAAATACAAATAGGAATTCACACTAAATGGTATCAGGGCGACGACTCAAATGGAAAGAAACGAAACTTGAAACAGTAATTAGCCCATTGAGAAATGTTTAAGAGCCAGTCTTCGCCCAAAAAGACAGCTTTATTTGTGTTTAACTTATTTGTTTTATTTATATCCTTAATTCTCGTTTCTCTTTTCGATTTAATCTCTTACTCTAACACAATTTTTTTACTCTAACAACTCAATTTATTTATTCACACAATTTAATGCTTAATCATCTACTTCGGTTGAAATCTAAACCAAGAGAATCACATCGCAGAAGTGGTAGGTTGTGCACATTAGAAGAAAGGAGAGAGTACGTTATACACCTTTATGGATGGATTCGGTTTTATGGGAGTTTCGGTCACATGTAATGCACAGCCTTGGCTTGGAAGCGCAAGCACATGACATCGGTTTGGCTTGGTTGTACCGCTCTTCATCCAATGCACAGCAACATCACGCGAGTTCTAAGGCTGGGCCCATGTTTGGATAATTCCAAAAACTGACAAGTACAGTCTGCACCAAATGTCTGAAAGAAAAGTCAAAAAGAACTTTCGAGTGACATAAGAACGAGTGCAAAAATTACACAGTCAAAAAGACAGTTATTTCTTCTATGTACATATTAGGTAGATGTTAGTATGATTCTAAAAAGCGTGCATTATTTCATATATTCGTTACATCCGGTATTCGTTATACTGAGCGTTCACTGTATAATTAATCCAAATTGTCGATGAATGTGGTTCCCTTTAAATACGTCGAAATATGCTTAAAGTTCAGCTTAGAGTGCCCAACGAATAAGCGAAGCTAATTTCAATTTAAATTTAAATCTTACAACTGAATTTCAAAACAGAAAATGCCCTCTCAGATTCCTGTTATAATTTAATTTTATCATATCTTAGCAAGCTGTATCCTTTAATGATAAGTTGTCTTCTTTTTATGATGTTGTAACTGGTGTGCCCCGGGGTTCTATACTTGGTCCCTTATTGTTTTCAATGTTTATTAATGATCTGCCAACTATAATATCTTACTGTTCTTACCACATTTATGCCAATGACGTTCAGTTATATATTAGCCCCAAGCCCAACCTTACTGATAGAACTATTAACCTAGTAAATAAAGACCTTAAATCAATAGTCAGTTGGTCTAAACTTAATGGACTATTCCTAAGTCCCTTTGCTGCTAACCACATGAATTTCCCTCCTATTCAGCTGAATTCAATCAATATTGAATACGTTTCTCAGGTTAAAACCTGGTTATAGTTTTCAACAACAAGCTAACGTGGAGTTATCACAATACAAAAGTTGTTTCAAATCTTCAAAATCATCAAGACATCAATTAAGACTTGAACGTGAAATCCCTTATTTTACCAATTATTACTCATGGATGTGAGATTTTTGCTGATTCCGATTTTCAGTCGTTTGCGAGATATGTTTTTAAAATACCCAGACATGAGCACATTTCATCACATTCGCGTAAAATTTTCGGTTGTAATTTAAAAGCATATCTTAATTATCGATCTTGTGTTTTCCTTTTCAAATTAATACATAAACGTCAACCTGAATACTTGTTTAACAAATTGTGTTTCTGTCAATCTAAGCGGTACATATTGTTAAAATCTTCCATTCACACATGTTTTACATCGCGCAGACAGTTTTTCATTTATGCTACTAACTTGTGGAACCGTCTCCCTAACAACGTTAACAGCCGGGTTGAACACAGAAACTTTATTATGTCATGTTTTTCCTATTTGTCCACATTAAATTGAGAATGCTCTTTAGTTCTCTTTGCTTTTTTTCTATCTCCATTTCTATTTCTTTATCTTTTTTTTTGTAGTTCTTTCCCGTTCTCGTTCATAGGATTATCTCAAATTATAAGAAGGACCCGGAAGAGAAGAAAAGGACCAAGACCTATTTCGAAAAGCGGCTTCATAGACTGCAGAGCTCTGGAGTTCATTTGAGGGGACCGATGAAAAACTAGGTCATTAAAGAATGCTCCGGTGGAACACGACTACTTCGTTAATGATTATTTTAACACAATCGCAATCCTATTGCAGGAATATAAGCGCCGATTTGAAGATGACGCGAGTTCAATCATGACAAGCACATCAAACATAAACCCAACAAAAGCGACAGTGGGAGCTGTGGAATAAACCCCATAAAAAATATTGGTACAATAAGAAGACAAGGAGCAATCGTGGGTTCATTGCGCAGACTAAGGTTTATCTCGAAGGTTTATCTCTGAAGGAAGAGCAACCCCACAGTACTATGAACTAACAATTCTGGCAGCAAATAGAAGTGTAACGTATCTATTACTGTCATCGCTGCGAACTCGGTGCTTAACTGCCATGCTTTAAGTTGAATAAATATTCACGGTCTTCGATTCCTTGTTCATAGTCAACAGCGAGCCCTTGTGACACACATCACGTAGCATTCACCAGAATCAAATTTCACTCTCCATCAACTTTCACTCCATCGATAATAGATTCCACCAATCTAGTCTGAATCCAAATCAGATAAACGTCACGAATTAAGATCTGACATCGCATACAGTGATGCTCCCCACATTTCCCGAATACTCACTATCGCACGATACACCATCCGACACCTCCCTGCCTCAACTCAATTAAGAGGCTATCAAGTGCCATCATCGGTGAAATTTAATTACAAGAAGCCCTTAACGAAACTTCTAATAGCCCGTCCGCCACCGCCCAGCCAACGTGCATATTGCGTTTCCTGGTACCCCCCGAGCCAAGTAATTACGATTCTTTAAACTCTCATCGAGGAACACTTTTGACACCACCTCTCAGGCACTCAGAGCAGCGGTTTTAATTTGACACCAGGTCTCTGCCTCTCCGCTCGATCGCGCACAGAAGGTGAAACGCTGCGCAGACAGTGGCCCAGGGGCGACACAACGCATCGCAGTTTCACTGAAATCAAATTCCCCCGGCAAGTGGTGCGTGTCAGACGAGGCCAAGAACTTTCAGCAGCAGAATTGAATGCGGCTTTGTCTTCGCTTCCTAGCCCGGCCCGTCATAGAAATGAGCTATGTATCTGCGGTCGGCATCCTTTGAGTGCACCTGTCATAATGGCCGATAGCAGGCACCTTAGTCCTTTGTATTAATAAAAATGGAAATGTTATGACACTGCCGCATCCTTAGATCCCCGCGATAGGCCGAGCGAACCCAAACGAGGGCGGCATATCATAATTGCTATGATAATGCTGTTTTGCATCATCTCACCCGTTCCTTAAATGGTCACGGGGCCGCGAGTTAGCCAGCGAGCGAGTCATGATAAGGCCATACGCAGGGAGTCCCCAGCATTTGCATATGGGTGCCAGAGACGCGCCGCAACTCCGGGACAGTGCGCTTAGCGCTAAGAGCTTATCTACGAGCCCCAGGCACATCCTTATTTGATATCGCATGCACTCCACGAACAAATAAGGCCGTGCATCGAGACAATTGTACAACAACATCGTTTAAGCGATTAATAGAAGCACATGGGACAGCAGAACATTGAAAGCAGAACACGGAGCACAGTCCGCGGGCCACAGGCCACAGGAACACGACGACAGACACAGGCCGACCGAAGGCTGGTCCGAACCGAACGAGGTCTCTTCATAAATTATTCACGAGCGCAATTCAGTTTTCGATTTTATTAGGCACAAAGTTAAGATGTGCTGCTCGCAGTCACAGTCCCAGTCACAGTCACTCCTGACTGAGGGAAGGAACAGTGGTCGGATCACAGCTCCATATATCATCTTTGAACAGAACTTTCTGTCCCGCTCCGAAGCTCACTCAATTCATTTCATTTCGGGGGCCTGCTGCACGAGCGGATACTGGTTGGTTGGCTGTTTGGCTGGTTGGCTGGCCGTCTCTCGTCGCCGAGATGTCCTTTTATCGCGGCCCGTGGATTTTATTGTGCACCCCATATAGACGCAGATACGAGCCGGAGGAGCACTCTCCGTGGCACACTGAGCCGAGTTCAAAGGAATACTTCCGATGATACATATTCAAGATGAAACCATTAGTCATTGGAGGTCTTTCTCGCTCGCGCTCTCTCGCTGCTCTCCCCGAGCTGGACTTAATGCGAACAAAACAATACCATTAGCCTCGGCGAAGCGGATGAATGGCACTGAACACGCTGCGGTCGCAGAGTTGAGATGCTTAACACGACGCTTCCTGAAGTTGGCCAAAGTAGCCTTTCGTGTTTATTTTACTTTTGGGTCAAGTTGGTGGGGCGCTCACTCGTGCGCTGATGGAAGTGATGGGACTTCCGCATTAGGAAGATTAAAATGTTACACGGACACTGGGAGGCAGGCGTGGAACACACCCATTCGCGGCTCTGTCTCGCTGTGTGTGACCTCCGCGATGTGCTGTTGGGTGGCTGCTGAAGATGAATTACACTTGACATCGTGGATTGGAATTTTTCCCCCGGATCTCCTCTTCGTGGGACGAAGTGAGGATGCCTTTGTTGCCTTGCGAGTTCGTAACGGTGTGAGTGACGAGTGCATAAATCATTCGGTGGTGTGCATGAATGGATTAATGTGACTGACATGATTTAGTTGATAGGGACTTTTGAGGTAGGTCAGTGATTTTAAAGTGCATTCTTTCAGATCCTTATAAGCTCAAGGAGTGTCTTGCCGTTTGGAATCAACCTTTTGAGCGTGCCCTTGAGATGTCTGCGCATATCGACTTTCGAACGCGAGACGAGCTTGGAAGACCTTCTGTTCGATTACTGAAGATATCTCCGGACTACTTAAGATTCACATTTATCTCTGCAACTCTGCATCTTCTGCAGGAATCTTTACATGAGGGATCCATACTTTAAGCATATGTGCTATCGTTCAGTTCTCTTCCATAAGGCTAGCGATTGTCCTGAGAATGGACATACAGACTTTCTGCAAAGGGATGCGCTGTTGATTTTCAATCTGCTTCCGCAGCGTGTAGCATGAAATATGTTGTCCTTTACAAATTAGCCCATATTTTGGGTCATGTAGATGACATTGACATCGGCACGCACTCCCAATATGGCATTACAGAAAAACAGCCGAAACGGACTTATCATAAAGTTAATGAGGAAAAGGCGAAGTATATTCTGTCGAGCAAAAATTGAATCGTCGCTTATCAACAAGGACAAAATGTCACGATGGGCAGCTACAATTTGTAGGTAGCTTAAGAGTTCACCTTCTTAGGAGCAAATGTGAAATCCGCAAACGGCATTCTAAAGACTGAACAGAACTGTTTCTTAACACCTTCGACACAAAGACTCTGCATGATCCTGAATGCAAGAAAAGTGAATGGAGGCGAGGGCACACATCCGCCAACTGACCATATCAATCTCATACACCAGAGGACAAGCTAATCGATTAAAGGACAGGAAGAACGAATCTTCAAAAGCAAGATAGCTTGATATTAAAGCAGCGTATCTAGAACCGTCACCGATGGAGGGTAGCTATAGGTCTGCTACGTAAGTAACTAAAATTCGCTGTCGATCACTATTTTTTTTTCCGATATCCAAGTGGCAATAAAGGTCCTAGCGTCGGACATTTTTATATCGTCTATCAATTATCATCCATAAGGAACAAATTGGAAGCCACAGCTCTGGACAGAGCCCGACTTTGATGGCTTGGTCTGGAAATTCCCTCTGCCCAATGGTGTTCAAAAATAGATCAAAGATCAATGATCACCTTAGTCGCGTGGAAGTGCACCCTGTGAGATGAGTCCTTACTGAGCACTTTGCTATATGCGACTAAACATACTGCACAACGACTTTTGCAGAAGCTGCAGGGATGTGGAAGAACCATAATCTTTCCAACATCTGCTCTACGAATGCCCACCGTTAGCAAGGGAAAGAAGGTCGTTCTTAAGAAAGCACTTCATAATAGAGCTAGAAGACTAAAGCGATGTCGATCCAGCGGTGGTCTTAGAACTACAATTGGTCTCACGGTGGCTTAGCACTTCTTAGCCTGGGCCCAATTAACTCAATCCTTTAATCTAAGTAAGCTAAGCCCGCAAGGTGTGCCAATAGTTTTTTGGATATTCTTACGTTAAATGTTTGGTAAAGTACCCCCTATTCTGGATAGGATCTCAATTTTCGCGTTACAGATATTTGGGAAATTCACTACTCACTATTCACTGTCTTTCATGCGAGGTGAATAGTAACCATAAATTCTAATGTTAACATTTTTTTATCGCTCTTTTCACATTGTCAGGGCATTAGGCAAAGTAAAATACAAGGTGTCACAAAAGAAATCATTCTATCGAAAAATGGAAAATGAGATGAAACAGGTACGAATCTGTATCAACACTGGTGGCAGTCACTTGACGTTTATAATAAAAACGAAATTGGATGATTAATATTGCGTCACCTTTTATAGAACATTATACAAGAATAATGTCCCAACATAAATGGTATACACATCCTCACAAAATTATTCGCGCAAGACTAGCTTAGACGTGAAAAATTAATTCAATAAAATTAAAAAAAATTAGAATTAGTAAAAGATTAAAAATTAGTACAAAAAAAAAATCAAATATTCATAAATCCAAGTAGGCAAAAACGAAAATAAACAAACTGACTTCAAATTAAACGTAACACAAAATTATTCGCACAAAAATAAAAATATGAAAAAATACATAAAATAAAGTAGGTGAGTGGCACATCAGTATCTAGTTGCACCACCCTGAGCATCAATAACGGTTCTTAGTCGTTTTGACATACTCCTGACAATTTTCTTGAAAAAATCTGGGTAAAAGTTCTCATTCTCGTTGTAGAGCTTCTTTAAGAGAAGCTTTGCTGCTGATAGCTCGATTTCAAATATTTTTTTCAAGCTCAGCCCACTAATGTTCAATGGGGTTGATGTCGGGTGACTGTGGAGGCGTTTTGAGCTGCGAGCGAGCAATGAAAAGCAGCCACATTTTGACATTGTGAGCAGTGTGCTTTGGGTCGTTGTCTTGTTGAAAGACATAATTTGACCCTAGACCCATTTTAGTAGCGCTTTGCTCCAAATTTCTTTTTAGGATTTCGAGGTAGTCATATTGGTTCATTCTATAGTCAATGGACTCCATTTGACTAACCCCCCGCGCAGACATTTACCCCCACATCATGATAATACCACCGCCATGTTTCACCGTCGCTTGAAGATTAGCTTCATTAAGCTCAGTATTTGGTTTTCGCCACACCCTTTGCTTCCCGTCATTGCCAAACAAGATAAACTTGCTTTCGTCACTAAAAATAACGGTGTTCCAAAAGTCTAGAGTCTTGTTAACATACTCTTTGACGAACGCGAATCTTTTTTCTTTGTTAACATTGGAAATAAAGGGTTTGCGACGTGCAACTCTACCGTTAAAATTATTTGACCTTAAAGTCCGCCTTACTGTTTCGACAGAGAGTGATTTTTTAATCATTCCTGACATCTCTGCGGTCAATAATTTTACTGGCGTCTTAGGGTTTTTCTTGATTTTCTTGACAATATGCCTCTCATTTGCCTCCGATAATATTTTTTTTCGAACCCTACCTTTCTTTTTTCTAAGCAGCCCCCATTTGTGAACTTATGGACAACATCCCTAACTACGGTATGGGATCTTCCAACAAGTTCACCAGTCTCTTGGTACGTTTTGCCTTCGCAAACTAACTTTAAAATAACCTTTCGCTCTTCTATAGAAGTTTCAGATTTTTTTCGTCCCATTTTGCTCTTTTTTCGTTTTTTCTCAGAAATATCCTCTATCCTTCTGCTTGTTGCCTCGATCACAGCATTCAATAGAATGAGTGGTTATTATAACAAAACGCTTGAGTTTGTGCGGATACTTTTGTGTCTGCTTTCCTCTTGCCGTATTCGGAGAAGTCGAAAAAAATACCCTTAGGGTTGATTGCATCAGTTTGAGCCTTGAATATGACTATTGAATATATAGAGCAGATGTATAATACAAAAAAACAGTTACTTTTTAAGTTGTACATAGAAAATATTAAATAAATTCGGCTGTAAGGTCTTTGTGCGAATAATTTTGTGAGAATGTGTATGATAACTAGGGTTTGGATTTTAATGCACTAAAAACCTCTGATATGAGCTTAGAAATAAAAAATATGCACTAAAAATGAATTTATCTTAAGGTAGGTAAGACATAAAAATTTTCTTCAGTCTTTAAAAAAATTAAATTTGTATCTTTTATTGTTTAATAAAATAAAAATTTACAACGAAATTAACATTTAATACAAAAATAAAAAAAAAAAACACAGTTAACGTAAACATAAACATCTTCTTAAAATATGTAACTCAAAATAAGATAGCACCCTTAATTCCTCAATTATTCTGATTTTGAAATATTTTATTTGCATAGACCATACAATTTTTGTTAAAGTTGTCATAATCAAAACGTTGTCGATTTTGGCTTAAGAATGCCTTATACAACGAAAAAGATCGCTCAACGTCAACTGATGTTTGTGGAACATTTTTAAAAGAACAAATCTCATCGACGGTGTAGTTTTTTGGATAGTTTTCGTCATTGCAGTTCAATGTGAAGGTCTTATTTACATTCATTGCAAATCCTTCATTTTTTTCGAGAACGCACTGAATTTTTTTTTTAATGACTGTCCCCATTAGTCCTTCGACAGCATTTATCTTTGCACCAGCATTTGATTTTTTAAGGTGGTCCTGCCTTCTAGCTTTGTGATGTTATAAATATTATTTGGCTTTTCAGCAATGGCTGGTTCACGACTTCTTTTGCATTTTTTATTGCAACTGCATCGGAGTCATCGAACCCATTGACAATGCTTTCAAACGCCTCATAATTTTGTGCATAATACACAACAGCATTCAACCAAGTTTCCCATCTTGTAACAATAGGCTGAGGCGGAAGATTAGTTCCTTGAAAAACTGAACTTTGACAGTGCTACGTACTACTGCTGCAGATACACCATCGTGCGCAGGCAGTTAAGTATTTACCACATTGTACTTACACATTTTCATTTTACTTAGCATTGTGTCGTGGGAAGCTTTTTGTACCCATTTTGACGCTTTTCGGTAGCAATGAATATTGGTAAGTAAATTTTAAATTTCGATCTTATTCATCACTCTCATTGTAATATTTTTTTTTGTTTTGACAATTTAATGCAGTTCGTACATGCAGCTTTGTTTATATAGCGCATTATAATGTGGGGTTGGTACATCGTTCAAGATTGTGAAATTAATAAAATAAAAAGATAATAGTTTTACATTTCGTTTGTACTGATATAAAAGGAATATATTTTTACTGTTGAGTTAAATTTTGGAATTTATTATGAAAAATAAGCATTTATAGTAAAATATGCAAAAAACGGCTAAATGCCATTTTAAAGGAAATTTCATGATTCGTATACATAATAAGTCGCCTTGCATCCAAGGTGTTCATAAAAAAACATGCATTTGCGTGAAAAGCCGATCCGTAATGATGACTATATGCTAATATCACAGTTTGCGGCCAAAATGGGTTTAGCGGTGAACGAGGGCAAAACGAAGTATATGCTGTCATCGAGAAAGGACGCACAACATCGACGACTTGGCCAAAACGTCACCATAGGCAGCTATAACTTCGAGGTAGTGAAGGACTTCGTCTACCTCGGCTCGCAAGTGAACAGTGCGAACAACACCAGTACCGAGATTAAACGCAGAATTACTCTTGCCAACCGCTGTTTCTTTGGGCTCAAGAGGCAATTGAGTAGTAGAGTCCTCTCTCGAAGGACCAAGCTAACATTATATAACGCCTTGATCATCCCTGTCCTGCTCTATGGCGCGGAATCATTGACAATCTGAAAAGCGGATGAAGAAACACTTGGTCTTTTCGAGAGAAAAGTTCTGCGTTCAATCTTTGGTCCAGTTTGCGTTGATGGTTATTGGAGAAGAAGATTCAACCACGAACTGTACGGGCTGTACAGCGGCATGAGTCCAGTCAGGCGTCTACGGATTCAACGCCTAAGATGGCTGGGCCATGTAGAGCGTATGAAGAACTCAGGTCCAGCCCGAAGAGTCTTCGACTCCGAACCAGTGGGACAACGCAATAGAGGACGCCCACGGAATCGATGGCGCACCCAGGTGGAGAAGGACCTCAACCAACTTGGTGTGCGCAGTTGGAGACAGCTGGCAAAAGATCGTGCGGGTGGAGAGGCTTACTGGTTGAGGCCCAGGTCCACCCCGGACTGTAGCGCCACCTGAAGAAGAAGAAGAATATCACAGTTTGTGGAGTTTTTAATATGCCACCAATATTGTAACACATCTCGTTTGTTTTGTATCCATGCCACTCTTCCAGTTCTGTTAGAACTATCTGTACTGCCATACGCTTTAAAAGCGCAATTTTTAATCATTTCTAGCTTTATTCTTAAACTTGTATTTCTTATTTTTTTAACGTGTATTAAACTTATGTATTTGCTCTAAGTACTACAAAATTCTTTATCTTCTTTATTCTTTATCTTATTGTACATTTTATTTATTATCTTACTAAATTGAATTGAATATAATTTTATGATGAAACATTTTCCCTCCAATGCGAAGGGATAATTTCTTTCTCGTAAATTCGTTTCAATCATTTTACGTTAAAGTCTAAAATATTTATTCTCTCTTCTTTTCTCACTATTTTCCTCTTCTTCAGAAGGCAGAAAAATCAAAAAAAAATGTTATGTATTTTTTTTTCACCTTACGGTCACAATTTTAACATTTACTGTGATGCTCACAAATAAGGATGCTCATTATACATCGGTAGATGGAAAACATCGATATATCGAACCAAGCCGCTGATCAAGCCAACGATGTATCGATGTATTTTATTCTATGCATCGAATGAAAGCACGCACTGTACACAGTTGTGGGACTCCTTTCAATCCATAGACAATACGACATACAACCTCTTTAAACAACAATCAGAGCAATCTAATAGTCACTTAAGTCACGTTAGAGACTCCAGCGGATCTGATTGTCGCCAATGATTGCGAAGCAGATTTACCTTCAAAACTTAATATTCAAAGAAGTCAATAAAGCCAAATTTTGATGAATTAAATTCATAAAGTTCGTCTGGTGACAAAGCTTTTTTCGTGGTAGAGAAGGTTTTAAAAATCTATTCAATATTACATGTCATCGACTGGATGGCTCAGTTGGTAAAGTACCTGCCCTTGGTTAGTGGGGTCCCCGGTTCGAATCCCAGTGAGAGCAAAGTTAATTCGCTTTTATCAAATTTGGTCTAGTCTCCATTTGCCGTTGAGACCAAATTAATCAGTGGTAGTAGCCTGACTGTGTCACAATCAAAGATAACCTATAATAGAGATATCCAACTTCTACCTCCATTGCCCCCTGATTTCATCTGATAACGTTTCTTATACGCTTTTTGTCCCGTGTCTGTGAATACGTGTGAGCTCTTGAGAACAGCTGTGGAACAGATGATACCCTTCCCCACCTTAGTAATCGGGTGAATCAGAGTTCTTATTTTAAAATTCGCTCGTTATTTGAACGTTTTTTAAAATTTCGATGTTAAATTTTCAACATAGCATGGAGGGGTAAACGTACGAACAGCGCTTATGTTCATGGAATCGATTGATTAAAACTTTAAGCAAGTTACAATCTGAGATACTAGAACATAATTAATGAATGTACAACATAGTGTGAATTTTTGAATATGAATAAAAATGAATAATAAATTCACACGTTCAGGTAACTAATAATAAAAATATTATTAAAGCTTGAATCACTTAAAATAAGAAGTTTTGACAACCAATGCACTAGTGTGATAATAATATAGGTGGCGCGACAATCCGAGGTGGACCTGGGCATAGCTTCTCAGCAACCACTCGTGTTGTGCGTGCTATTGTTCTTTCACGAGTGGAAGGGACCTACAGTCGACTCCGAACGGCGAATTTGAGAAGCTTTTTCTAGACAGGAAATACTCTTTGAGCATTGTCAGTGACTCGAAAGTGGTGGAGCCGTGAATTATGATAGGTGGTACATTCGGGTATCGAACCTGGCACCCTTTGCGTAGGAGTCGACGCACTTACCCACTACGCCACGGCGACCACTAGTAATAGTTGGAATATCTTGCCATTGTTCTAATCAAATTGTTTAAATTGAATTTATGAGTTTTTCAGAATTCATGAATTAAGCGTATAAAGCTGAATTCATTTTTTGAGTTAACTTGTCAGGTATGGCTTATGAATATGCTGTATACAGTGAACCCTCCCTAAGTCGAAACTCTCTCTATCTCGAACTCATTCGCAATATTTTACATACACTTTCCTCAATTTTGCACACAAAAACCTCTCTCTAAGTCAAACTCTCTCTAACTCGAACAAATTATGGTCTCCCGTGACAATTCAACTTAGGGGGAGTCCACTGTATATACTTAAGAATCAATTTGAGGTCAAATAGTTCCAGTTAAATGGGCATTGCAATACATTTTTATTCACGAAAGTCCATATAACAATGTAAGAAAATTCTCTTAAAAATACGAGTCAACATTTCATCAACACCCTCCGAACAACATACCCATGTATGTTACCTGGATCGTACATGGATTGTGGGCAATTCTTCCACAAAATTCCCGAATCAGCTGCAATTATCCCACTAAATTCATGAATCTGCCGCTATTTCCCACAAAATTTACGAATCGGCCGCCATATTGTGGTGAATTGACAAGCGTTGTAAAAGTAAAAGTGAAATATAAGGGATTACTACTACACCATCGTTGTGGACTGGGGGTAAAAATGCCCGAAGTTGGATATCTCTATCATCCATTATTTCTGGTCACAAGGGACCAACAAGGGACAGCACATCTACATGTGCTGGAAAATTCACTAGCAGCCCCTAACTACCTAACTATCTATATGGCCTCATTATAAAACATCAAGCAGAGCCACTGTGACACGTTGGCTTGATGATAAGTACGATGTTTTGTCAACATTATTGAAAATGTTGAACCCCTTGCTTTATAATTATTATAATATGGGTGGCGGTAAAGCCCATAGAGGGCCAGGGACTTGCCTCTACAGCAACCACTTCGTGTTGTTACGAGTGGAAGGCACCTATAGTTTTATGCCGACTACGAACCAAGTTTCTGAAGCTTTCCTAGACAGTTATTACCCTTTGACTCGAAAGAGGTGGGAACGTGAAAAATTATTAATGTATATTGAAAACAAACAAAAATGAAGAAAATGTTTTTGATGAGCTTTCGGTGAACTTGTTAGAGGCCTCACTGAAAATGCGTTGGAAATATGATCGGATCTTAAACAACAATTTACGAAATTATACAAAATTGCGTATAAGTTTTAAACTGTGGTAGCAGCTCAGTGCCTTTAGAAGGAAATTTTTTCCAAAGCTTCACAAGTGTTGATCAGCAATGCATTGGAATTCAAGGAAAACGAGATAAGTTAATAAGAAACTTTTTAAGTCATGATAAATTAATTCTAATATAATTTTCTTTGTTCTGTGTATATTGTTACGTTTTATAGAAATGAGTTTACGCAAAATGAATGAAAATATCACAAACAAAGGGTTCGATCACTGGATCGTGACGAATGAAACACAAAAGTTTACTATTCAAATATGTACACAATTTTATTTACAAACATTTTAACGACGACTAATACCTTACACAAACTTGACAAATATTCTTTGCTGCCTTTCAGGCTGAACCGATTTACACTCAATATAAATTTCCCAAACAGAACGAAATGTACTATACTATTTCTCCAACTGATCTATATTGTTCCTGATATTTATATCTCGCATAGTTCTTGTGCCGGGGTATACATAACCGTGTACAACAAACATTTCGGGAATACCCTTTGGAGTCATGATCAGTTTCTAAACTTGTATATACATTTATTATTGGTATTTATGGTACTAATTACTAATTACAGTAATAACGAAAAAAAAAACACTTTTTCCCCACGCAGTTGTTTAAAAATACCCACTGTATTACCCACGAAAATATACACATAAGAAAAACAAAAATATTGTATGAAACAATAACAAAAAAAACAAATTCAGTCTTTTAATAACATAACTAGGAACAATTATATAGATGTACATTCATAAATGTACAAGATATAAGGAGTAGATTACAAATATATGGACATTTGCATAAAAAAAAGGTAGTTTACTTTTAGAGCTTAAGATTAAATTATAGATATTCAAGAAAACACATTGCATTGTGTAACAATATGTGATCCTCATTCACACCTAAATTGAAACAAGTAATGTTTTTTGATTGGAATGATGATCGTATTTGGCAAATACTGTTTATCATATCATTTCCTGACCGATTTCTCTTTTTGCATTTGACATCAGTCACAATTGAAAAAATTCGTGCTACCTCCGCATTTGAGTGAGGTAGGATCAACGCTATTTTGATAATCTTTCCTAAGTTAGAAAACAATAGATCTTCTTTAAAATGTTTTAAATTGTATATACCATGCCACATTTCGTCTATTGGCATTTCAATGAGTGCTCTTTATCTTCGCTCAAAAGTATTGAAAGTTTTCTGAACTCGTGAAAAGGATTGATTTTTTTGTACAATAGCTGAAATTGAAAAATCGCACCTTTTCTGTACGTCAAATGCTATTTCCGGATTAAGAAATTCCATTTGTACCAGCGACTCAACATCAAATGGCAAACGTTTAACCATTTCAGCAACGACAACTCTATAAAAGTTAGACAGCTAACCTTAACCTCTATTTTATCATTAGCATATAATGCAGTTAAGGTATCTTCACATTCTTGACCTACAAATATGTTGTCTAAGTCGGCCATAACATGTGTATCTGGATTACTCAATACACTAAGTTGAGCATCCTATTGAAGGGAGAAAAAGTTTGGAGTTATGAAATTTCGAGACAATTTTAAAACTAGGACATTACATTCCTGCACAATAGAGTGAACTAAGACCTTCCTCTGCTGAAATAGCTCGTTAAGCTCGTTAAAAAAAACGTAGGGAATATATAAGGAAATAAAAATATGCCATATATTTTTTTTTGTTCATTTTCAAAAATGCATCAAATAAAGAATCTGCGGTAATATCCAGTGCATTGATGTTGAGCATATCCAACCGTTTTGTCACGACCTTTCCGGAAACAGGGTGAAAAAATCGAACCAGGCAGCATAGATGTTTAGAGTTGGTTATGTAGGTGCTTTCATCAATCTATATTGAAAAATTAGTTTTTTGCAACTCCTTCTCCTCGGCAGCAGCAAGCACTTTCTTTATTATCTGTATACATTTTGTTCGCCCAAATGTCACACGCGATAAGATTTGCAAATCAGGGAAAACATCTTTCATTAATTGAAGAAGATGTTCAACCACTTCAACGGCAATGTTATGTTCTACAAAGAAAGCACTCAACTTTATTTCCGCCACTTTTGTCTTTTCCTCTATTTCGTCCGTTGAAACTGGCCTCAACCAAGCAGAAAATATTGCATCATCTAACCAGCTTGTCTGGAAACGCTTTTTATAGCCTTTCTCCGTCGACATCGTTCTAAAACAGATTGACAAGAACTTCAATACCATAACAAACAAATTACTAGCTGACAATACTCTCGGTTAAACGCAAATATAAAAACAAAAACAAACAGCGACACGAAACCAAACAATTTCGAACACACATCTGAAGAAGCAGGCAACGGTGTTTTTTTTTTAATGGAATTTGACATTTCTCAATGAGCGCGTTCAGTAAACGCATTCGGGTGGGTTGCTTCAGAGTTAAGTTTTATTTTATCGTTATTTGCATTGATTTCTAGATAAAATAATGAAATACTTTGGAGAATTGAAAATACCCATTTTTTGTTCTGGTTGGTGTGAAAATACCCTTTCGCCCTTTTAGCTCTTTTTGGGATAGAAAATACCCACAAAATGGGTAATTACCCACTATCTGGCATCACTGGTGTAAGATGGTGTTGTGGACTGAAAGGTGGTAGAATGATTTGTGGGATGAGGTGGCTAGTGTTGGTGTCCACACTTCATGCTATTCACCTCATAATAGCTGTGTTTTTTTGCAAGCGTAGATACGCTTACTTTTGAAGTGCACAAAAAACGATCATCGGCGCTTAATGATTCATCATAAAATCTTGGCAGCACCGACGACATTTATGACATTTGCTAAGCATTCAAGGGTGTAGTCGTGGAAGGTGATTTTTGATCTTTTATGGTCACAATCTTCGTTTTGTGACTCTGTACTTTAAACCACGTACGTGACCATCACTTCAAAGGCAAAAACACTTAATAATTATAAAATAAAAAAATGTTCATCAAATGAAAAGAATCGATTACGAAACATAAACGGAATGTATAGCAGGGACTCTGTATATACCAAAAATTGCAGACTTATGGATGCCAAAAAATTGAAAAATGATCTAATACATCAACCACACCTGCAGGTGTAAGCCACATACAGCAACCTAAACAATGAATGAATGAATTCGGGAATGAACACACAGAAAGTAATGATTGGACGCATTGTTTTTATCCGTGCTTATTTCTTAAGCGGCGATAGATATGATGAGTAAGTTAAGCAGATATAGGATTCGTTGTTAGTGTATTTTACATGCAAATCGAAATTTAAGCGTATATAAAAAAACAGCTAATATATATTGATTTTAAAAAAAATTGGATGTATCGAAAACATTGATCAAAAACGTCGCCGTGGCGTAGTGGGTTAGTGCGTCGACTCCTACGCAGAGGGTGCCAGGTTCGAATCCCCGATCTATCAACTTTCATAATTCACGGCTTCCACCTCTTTTGAGTCACTGACAATGCTTAAAGAGTATTCCTGTCTAGAAAAAGCACCTTAACTTTGTCATTCGGAGTCGGCATAAGTCTGTTGGTCCCTTCCACTCGTCATAGAACAATAGCACGCACAATACAAGTGGTTGTTGAGATGCTAGGCCCAGGACTGCCTCGGACTGTCGCGCCACCAATATTATTATTATCATCGAAAACATCGATGTTCTTATTCGATTCATCGTTATGTATCGAAGTTATGTTTCCATCGCATTAGAGAACTAAGCTGCTGCTCTACAAAAAGCTTATACGACCCATCGTAATGTACGGCTTCCCAATATAGCATACCTTCTCTAAGACCAGACTGAAGAAGCTAGCAATTTTCGAAAGGAAAATACTGCGAACATGTACCGCACTCACCTTCGATAGGGACCGTCAAAGACACCACAGCAACAAGAAGCTTTACGACCAAGCACGCATTATTTCCTTGCAACTGTACATGGTGACACTTTTCAGAAAGGAGCTACTAGACATCAACAACTACCCTAATGAGGAAATCAGAAACTTGAGAAACACAATCTCCGAACGCGCTAAATCTACTAAACGAGCAGAACTTTCCAATGACGTCAGACAACGAATTGCATGCTTAGCCATAACCATCGAGGCTAAATCGGATTCCACACCAGCACCCCATTCCAAAAGGACCACCATGGACACACGGATTTGAACAGCCCGCTGTAAGCACTAGACAATGTAGTATATACAAAATAAACAACAATGTACATCAGTTGGGCCCATATTGTTGAGCCAACACCCTGACCTTTAGTTTGTAAGCCTAGTTGTAATTCCAATTCCAAAGCAAAAATAGTTTTTCTGTTCAATAAAAATATTTAAATCGCTTCGATTTTACATTGTGATGCATTGCATTGACAACCACATGGATGTTTTTCATTGTCTGAGCATCCCTATTCACAAGTTGTGAGAATGAGATTGTTTACTCACCTTACTCTTGTGAGGAAGTTGGAACTTATGAGTTGTGACCAGAAATTAAGTATTACAGAGACAGCCGACTTCACAGCTTATTGCTCTCTAGTCCATCGACGAATTTAAGTGCCTTTTTGACAGATATTCATGAAGTTTTGACGGTTATTCACGAAACCGTCGTGGGTCGCCGTGGCGTAGTGGGTTAGTGCGTTGATCCCTAAGCAGGGGGTGCCAGGTTCGATACCCGAATTTAGCACTTTTCATATTTCACTGCTCCACCTCTTTCGAGTCGCTGACAATGCTCAAAGAGTATTTCTTGTCTAGAAAAAGCTCCTCAACTTTGCCGTTTTGAGTCGGCATTAAACTGTAGGTCCCTTCCACACGTGAAAGAACAATAGCACGCACAACGCGAGTGGTTGCTGAGAAGCTAGGCCCTGGCCCTCTACGGGCTGTAGCGCCACCCATATTATTATTATTATTCACGAAATAATGTAAATGCAGTTCTCTGATTGGTCAATTTGTTTTGAGAAAACGATATAAAAAGTAGTTGTCAAAAATGTTAAGGGGCAAGTAATAGTTCATTTCTAGTTGTGACATTCATGATGTGCTAGAATACGCCTGTAAGATTCATTGCTTTTCCTATTTCCGGGTACGGATTATTTTATTTTTTCGTTGAGGACACAGCATTATGCAGCACATTTACTCTGCTCTACTTTCCTTGGACTTTCCTAAGATATTCTTAAGGTGTGGTAAATGGCAGACTTCCCTAGCTTGAAAGCAATCTAAGGACCTTCACACTTGATTGACCTTTTAAAGCCAGAACTGATATTTCATCTGCCGAGCTGAACTGCAGTAGATTAGCGAAGTAAAATGCATTCTTTTTGCGCATTGATTCTCCATAAATTGGATTCTATGAGTCCACGTGCTCTTGTCGACTTAAAAAATGTCACCTTATTGCCTATTTGCAACTTTGGCCTCAAATTGAAACTCGCCCTCGTTAAACTGGAGGTATTCCCTGCAAACTTCCGCCTTGTTCGGAGCAAGTGCACATGATTTGTCGCCTGTTTCGATCAGGGCATAAATCTTCCGACTTCTTCCACGTAAATATTCCCCAGAACGCCTTTGTCTGCCTTTGAATAAATTCTGAGCGCAGATCGATCATGCGCCCGCTTAACTTTCCCCCACTCACTCTCTCACCGCAAAGACTTCGATTTTCACGGCAACCCCTTGGCCATTTGTCTAACGTGCGACACCAGAGTCAACTGCTGTCGAAACAAAAAGTTCTCTGATCGACGACCGTAGCGGCGCGGCGTTGGCTTCGCATTCCATCGGCCAGAAGAAAGTGTAGTTCACAAGACCACTTTCCATTCGTTGAGACCGTCTTCCGCAAAATAGCTCTCGGCAGAGTGCGGCGCAATTGCATCTGCCGCTGCCGCGCAAAGAAACCACACAAAATTCCACTGCATCATCATCCATCATGTTCCGCGTTGTTTTTGCCCTGCGCCTAGCAGCAGCAATTTCCACTTCAGCACCTCCTTGGGCCGAAGGGGCACTATTGAAGGGCGACATTGTCACAGAAGTGATAATCTGTCAGTCGTGTCCCTCCTCGTGGCCACGCCATAAACAATTCAGCACACAAACCGTTTGCCGCATCCAGCCACCACCGCGCCGCCATCTCGCCGCAGTCGGATGCAATCATAGCGTGCCTCGCTATTTGACACTTTGACAGATTAAATGGACCATGTTGCACGCATTTGGAATGATCATTCGTAGCTCCAACTAGGGGCCGCTGGCCGTAGCATAAATGGAGATTTATGCGGGCCGTGTGGCTGCCGCGATTATGGTTCAGTTTATGGCGAGCGAGAAGTTATGGAACCCTGCGACCATTTGCCGCGCGGTAATCACCTGACGCTTATTGATTTTAATCGGATTTGGCAGACGTCACCGCTGCTGTGACACGACGTTTGTACAAGCGCATCAGGGACTGAGAGCTCGACTCGGGGATTTCTGGAGGCCTCCCAAACCGTTTCGCAGGCAATTACGCGAGTGTAGGTAAATGACTGCTGGCATTCCCTGCGTCCGGAGCGGGCCATCTCCTAAACCTAACGGTGTGCTGACGTTTAAGTAAATTGTCTCGATTTATATTGCTTACCCCCTTACATTATCGCCGAATGGACCCCACTGCTGGCGGGGCAATCACCGTCTGCATCTGCGTCTGCGCTCGCAATTGTTGCGACCGTTTATGGTACCATAAATAGCTTGGGGACAACAAAAAGCCCAACGGAAAAGGAAGAAAATGTACCAAATCCCCGTGCAGTGCGCAAGCAAATTCCAGCGGCATTCCGCGGCCAGCCGCTGCATCGACTGCGAAATGATTGAGGGGCTTAGGAATTCACTGAACACAAGGAAGCAGCCAGCGGTACACACTGGGTTGAGCAAATGGCAATGTCCGTCGACCGTCGAATTGGTGATTTATTGAATTAATCTTTTTCTGTCATAAATTTAACTGCATCTTGTGACCACAGACGGGTTCCGGTTGGCGGATGGTGTGGCTGGTGCGGCTGGTGTGGCTGTCGTGCGTTGCATAGGGTGAGCGCCATCGCCTTGGCGCGGCTCGCGGTGGACTGTGTGTGAGCACTTTGTGTGGCTACGCAAAGTGTTGGCAAACATCAAGTGACGCTGGTTAATCGATGGAGTGGCGTGGAATTTATTCGGCGGTGGCATTGCGAATGTGGCACGGGAAGTGAAATTTTTCTTTGACATATGGTGTATGGTAAAAGCGTCTAATTGCGGCCGGAGTTGAATATTCTGGGAATGACTGCATTTGGAGCAAGGAGCGACATATAAGGACGCAGATTTTGTGTTTGTTTAGAATGCGGAATGCAAGAAATGATTCCTCTAGAAATGGTAACTGGACTCAAGAGTACCAGGAAATCTCGAGGAATGCGTCAATCAACGAAAAACTTTTAATGAGATGAATTCACATACTTCCTAGAAAGGTTGAATCGCCCTGAAATGCTTTCTCCATATTAGAGGCATGTGCATGTCATCTCAACCAATTTGGATCTCATCAGGGAAACAGTTCATGAAAACAGACGTACGTCGAGTTGTTTGAAGTCACAAAACGGCTTCACATCGTCCGCTTACTCGACCGGAAAAAGTTAACATTGTACAATGTGAGGTCGTATTTTCACTTGATTCTCGAACACTAACTGTGGCAGATGATGTCTCCTTTAGAATGAAGCAGCACAGGCAATATTTAGGTCATTACATTTATCTCATGGCATATGACACATCTGACGGAATGAAAAGCATAAGCACTTCAAACGAGGACTGCTCTTTCATCTGAATTGGTTTGGGACATGGATGGTGTCTTTAGAAATGCGAGTGGTTGGTAGTCACCTGAAGAGCGCGAAGATCATGCTGCTCAGTGACACAACGATGATAGCATTCTTACCAGTGTGTGAGAGTGAGAGTACTAGGGAGCTAGTGAAGTGAACTCATCTGTGAGATCCCACAACGACCTCCGTTGTGCAAGAACTTCTGAGGAGGACGCTCAGATTAATGTTGCAAGCACCTCAAAGGTCGATGAAAAATTCAGAACGTCTTAGGCTTTTGACCAAATAACTGTTTGGCTTAAGCCCCTCTCTTCCAAGCCATCTGTGGCGGCAGCCTTCACTCCTCTATAAAGAAAAAAAGTGGTGTACATGCTACTTGTAAGGGGAATACGCACCAAAATGCTGATCCGTTCCAGTGGCCTCTCTACCCTCGTTTTGCATGCATTATACCCTCATAGTCTGCAAAAAGGAAAGTGATGTTAACCAAAAATGCCACATGATACAGGGTTTAATACTTATATTGCTCTCAATTCGTTCATGTTCCTGCGGTTTGTACAAATGTTATATAATATGGTGGCGCTACAGCCCGTAGAGGGCCAGGGCCTAGCTTCACAGCAACCACTCGCGTTGTGCGTGCTATTGTTCTCTCACGCGTGGAAGGGACCTACAGTTTAATGCAGACTCCGAACGGCGTAGTTGAGAAGATTTTTCTGGACACGAAGAACTCTTTGAGCATTGTCAGTGACTCGAAAGAGGAGGTAAATTCGGGTATCGAACCTGGCACCTTTTGCGTATTAGTCGTACAAATTTGATGTCCACCCTAAAAAGCGCGTGGATGTTGTTGCCACCCAATATGTTAAATATGAAATTAAAATAGATATAATTTCTACTTACTTACTGAAATAAGACACTTGACGTAACCAAACGTAAACAATAACAATTGACGTTTAAGTTAGACATGAGGACTGATAGCAGATCGCCTTTGAAGACGATCGTATGTAGACATGTATACAATTGGAAAATTCGAGAATGGAAGCTTGGTAATGCAAGTTTGAACGTAGCGGATTAAATTTTAAGCGGGTGAGTCATACTCGTGTCAACGCCTGCAATCTCGGATATGGCAGGGCCAGAGGTTACTCATACTCACACCCCAGAAGATAAGGATGTCATAGTCCAAATGACGATGTGGTCCTACGATCGCTTAATGAAACGATCGTTAAATAGTAAATCCGCTTGAGCTCGGAAGGGATAGTATGCGATAGTAAAAGGGACTAACCACTTGAGCTCACAGTGCTATGAAGCTATGCTATGGAGATTGAGAGAACAATCGTGCCAGTCCCCAGTTCGAGGAGAACGTGTCAAGTTCTCGCTAGTGCTTAAGATTCTTTTCATTTTTTTAAAATTAATGTTTTCAGACGTCTTACAAGTGTGTTCTTTGATTTAATTTCTCCTTCTCTTGTTTTTATTTGTATTTTGGATACTACATCCGATTCAATACAATAATATAAATATATAATCGCTTTGAAAGTTTATTATAATCAGTCTGTGGGATGAAAATGGCAGTTTAGGTAAGTTAGTTAAGCGTAGCATACCCATGAATGTGTATTCCGAGCATAGCCGATTCCGGGCATGCTAATCTTCTAAAGTTTTTAACGCCGTTTCAATCATCATTTTCCTCTTTATTTGCCGCTACAGTCAGGGTGGACCTGGACATCCACCAGCAAGCCTCTCCGGCTGACACGGTCTTAAGCCTGCTGTCTCCGATTGCTCATGCCAAGTTGGTTGAGGTTCTTCTCCACCTGAATGTGCCATCGGTGCCGTGGGCGTCCATTACATTCCGTGGGTTCGGAGTCGAAGGCTCTTCGGGCTGGAGCAATGCGTAAATCGTTCATGCATTCTACATTTCCTAAACATCTTAGGCGTTGAATCCGTAAACGCTTGTCTAGGCTCATGTCGCTCTACAGCCCGTTAGTTAGCTTAGCTCCGCGAGTCGGTCTCTTTTGGTGGTAGAGGAATAGGCTTTGAACACTCTTTCCTTCTTAATCCTTCCTCTCGCTTCTTTTCTTCTCTGTCCTGTCTTTCCTATCTTAAGCTCTCCGTCCGTGCCCTGAATTGGGATATTGGATTTTCAACTCTCACTATCTTTCTCCTTCTCTCTCTCTCTTTCTCCCCTTCTCTCTTGTATCTTTAGCTAGCAATAGACACGATGTTTTTTTTTTTTTTTTGTTTTGAGGGGACAAGAACCACCCACTCGGACCAGCTGAGCCGGGCATCCGCATCGTGCCGCCGTCCTCATCCTCAACACCGAAGCCTGCTGAAACACATCTTATACACCTCTGGTTAGCAAGCTGAACACAATCCAAGCAGCTTCTTCTATTTCAGATAGGGGCTGTTCAAGCCTCTGATAGATATCAATCACGGTCTGTATTTCGTTCTCAAAACCTTCACGAACCAATACCAAATGTCGATGAAGTCACTGATAAATCTGGAGCTAAGCATAGAGTGGAGCTTCCTACAAGTTCAGTGCAGAAGGAATCAAGCTCTAGGTCACACCTCAAAAAAGACTATTTTTCCCATGAAGTTGAAGCTTCGATGTCTGACCCCACAAAGTGGAAGTGCCCAAGGTGTTGTGGCGTCTAACTGTTACTACCCGTGACGGTTGCATTACCTTAAGCTCCTAAAACTGAAGCGTTCCCAGCTGAAATTTCTAAAGTTGAGTTCCCAATGGCTGAATACCATAAGCATAATTGGTTGCATTTATAAGACCCGTAGTACTTGTTATGAAGACAAGGATTCATCGCCGGCAGCGTTACCAATCTCTGATGGAGAGTCCCGGTGACTGTCGCTTGGATCGGTTACATCCTCGGCGGTGGCAACCTGAGCTGCTTCCCTCATGAGAGAGAATTTGGTTTCAAACCCATTTAGCACCGTAAACGACAGGGCTGGTGTTTAAACTGGTCCCCCAGCCTCTTCTACTATTGGCACGGTACGGCTTACACCTTAGTCCAGCCCAGGGGAAAGTAGAGGAGTGATGGGATACACAGAGGTGATGACAGCATCTTGGCGTCATGTCTCGTCATAGTGAATCAATTCTCAAGACTCATTGACCTTTACTAAGCCTTCGCACAGCGTCAAGGTATGCAAGTTAAAGTGACGCTTATCTTCCCTCATTTTATGGTCCAAATATTAACAGCCTTCGGTATAATATTTCGATCCTTAGTAGAGACGAAATATGCATACGATATTAATGTTCATCTAGGACCTAGGTCATTCTATTTGTAGATATATCTATATCTTTTCATCCTTTTCAAGTGGTCACCAACATTCTTAGTAGATAAGATAATGACGATCGATGACAAGCATTGCATCGACGTTGCATACTTAGGTTATGTGTTTGAAAATAATTTTCAATGTAGGCATTTCGGAAATAAAGTTGAATGAGAGCGGACGTGTTCCGTTTAATTTGCAACCCTCTGAAGGGTAGCTCAGATATATAAGTAATTTGCCTAGGATTCTCCTTGATGTTGCAGTCTCAAAAGAAATTTGTCTGTGATTTCATTCTACTTCTGTTTCTTTCGAGGACTTGATATGCTCATGGTAGGACTTAGCGTCCTTTTCATCTAGAGCGCTTGATTTTGATAAAAGCATATATATTTCTGGATTGTAGGATCTGTAACATTTCCCAACGCTAAGAAGATTTCCAATATCTTTACGCAGTTGGGGGGCGGGGGACGGTTTTTCTGTTTCATGGTACTGCTCAAAATGTAAATATGGGGTTGCGGACGCCGATGTTAATTTCTGGATTCAGCTTATTAATCCCTGTATTTTCTCCTGCAATCCAGGAAGTGCGGCTGAATGGGCCGGGCAAGAAGAGGATGAGAAACTGCGACATCTACTACGGTGATTGCAACAGGGAGAGGCGCTTATTTGGATGTGGATTTGTTGTTCGAGGCAGACTTAGGCAAAAAGTCTTAAGCTTTGTCTGTAAAAGCGAACGCCTCATAACAATCCGCATCAAGGCCAAATTCGGGAACATCAGCCCGATTTGCGCCCACGCCCCGACAGAGGACAAAGATTGCAACAGCAAGGATGACTTCTATGATCTCCTAGAAAGGACCTACGATCAGTGCCCCAGCTTCGACACCAAGATCGTTCTAGGAGATTTCAATGCAAAGCTGGGTAAGGAAGACATCTTTGCCAAAGTCATCGGGAAACACAGCCTGCACGACACTACATCCGATAACGGACTCAGGCTGGTGGACTTTGCCACGTGACGTAATCTCTCTGTAGCTAGCACCCGGTTCCCACACCTCAACATCCATAAAGGGGCATGGCGGCCCCCCGATCAATCAACCGTCAACCAGATTGATCATGTTGCGATCGACGTCAGACACTCCTCCAGCATTCTTGATGTCCGAACGTTCCGAGGAGCAAACATCGACTCGGACCATTTCCTTATTGTAGCCAAGGTAAGAACTCGGATATGAAGAGATCAACGGAGTCGAGAAAGGACACCACGGTTTGACGTCGGAAAGCTACAATCGCAACGGACTGCTAGGATCTTTGCCGATCGAGTCTCCCGGAATCTCTCTCTAAGTTCATCGCCACCTGCGCAAACAATCGAAGAAGATTGGAGGCGTTGTCATCAAGCCATCAAAGATGCTGCCACTGATGTGCTGGGTTTTACGGCACCACCTAGAAAAAACCCATGGTTTGACAACGAGTGTAGGCTGGCACATGCAGCGAAGCTGGAAGCATACAAAGCAACGATGCAACGAACGACGAGAGCTGTTCGTGAGCTCTACGAACAGAGACGAAGGGATGAGACCCGGCTTCTCAGAAGAAAGAAGAAAGAGCACGAGAAGCGCGCGATCGAGGAGATGGAGAGGTGCTACGGTAGGAACGATGTCCGAAAGTTTTACCAGAGGGTGAAACAGTTATCCAGTGGATATAAGGTTCGGACAGAAGCCTGCCGGGACGAGAATGGACAACTAGTAGTAGAGTCGCAGTCGATACTGAGAATTTGGAAGAACCACTTCTGCAGACTGCTAAACGGCGATGATGACACCAATACCGCTGTCAGGCAGAGTGTTCCACTCAATATGGACGAGAATCGATGAAAATTCCGTCCCCCCGACTTAGACGAGGTCAAGATAGCAATATCAAGACTGAAGTCTAACAAAGCTGCCGGTGCGGACGGACTGTCCGCTGAAATCTTTAAGGCAGCTGGAGATGATCTGGTTGGGCGTATGCACCAGCTCATCTGTAAGATATGGTCGGAGGAGAGCATGCCCGATGAGTGGAATCTCAGTATCGTTTGCCCGATCCATAAGAAAGGAGACCCCTTTGACTGCTCCAACTATAGAGGGATAAGTCTCCTGAACATCGCCTACAAGATCTTCTCTGCCGTTTTGTGTACTCGCCTGAAGCCGTTTATAAATAACCTGATAGGTCCATATCATTGTGGCTTCAGGCCAGGGAAGTCCACCATCGACCAGATTTGATCACTACGGCAGATCCTGGAAAAGACCCAAGACATGCAAATCGACACCCACCACCTTTTTGTCGATTTCAAGGCCGCATATGACAGCGTGCATAGGGACGAGCTATACAACGCCATGTCTAGTTTTGACATTCCTGCCAACCTCGTCAGGTTGTGCAGGATAACGATGGAGAATTCTCGCTGCTCCATCAAGGTCGGTAACGAACTCCTCACCGAGACCATCCATATCAAAAAAGGTTTTAGACAAGGCGACGCGCTGTCATGAGATTTCTTTAACATCATCTTGGAGCAGATAGTACAAGACTCACACGCCAACACTAGAGGCACGAACTTCCAGAAGTCCGTACAACTGCTAGCATATGCGGATGACATTGACGTGATTGGCAGAACACAGCGAGCCGTCAATGAGGCGTTTGCTGGCATTGAGGCGGAGGCGGCTAAAATGGGTCTAGCGGTGAATGAGGGCAAAACGAAGTATATGCTGTCATCAAGAAAGGACACACAACGTCGACAGCTATAATTCCGAGGTAGTCAAGGACTTCGTCTACCTCGGCTTCGCAGTAAACAGTACAAACAACATCAGTACCGAGATCAAACGCAGAGTAACTCTTGCCAACCGCTGTTTCTATGGGCTCAAGAGGCAATTGAGTAGTAGAGCCATCTCTCGAAGGACCAAGCTGACCTTATACAAGACCTTGATCATCCCAGTCCTGCTGTATGGCGCGGAGGCATGGACAATCTCAAAAGCGGATGAGGAAGTCCTTGGTATTTTTGGAGAGAAAAGCTCTGCGTGCGATCTTTGGTCCAGTTTGCGTTGACGGTTTCTGGAGGAGAAGATTCAACCACGAACTGTACGGGCTGTACGTCTTCGGATCCAACGCCTAAGATGTCTAGGCCATGTAGAGCGTATGGACAACTCAGCTCCGGCCCGGAGATCCTTCGACTCCGAACCCGTGGGACAACGCAACAGAGGACGCCCGCGTTTAAGGTGGCGCACCCAGGTGGAGAAGGACCTCAACCAACTTGGCGTGCGACACTGGAGACAGCTAGCCGGAGACCGTGCTAGCTGGAGAGGCTTGTTGGTTGAGGTCCACCCCGGACTGTAGCGCCAAATGAAGAAGAAGAAGAATTTTCTTGTTGTTTAATTTCGGCCATCACAAATCATTCTTATTTTTTTTATCCTCGTCGCTACAGATAAATTCCAATTATCGACACGTGCTCGCATTAGAAGCAAACCAAGGAATAAAATTATTTACTTCACAAACGTCAAGCTCTGAAATCGTTAAGATTTAGAGAATAGTCAATTACAAAGCAGAAACGACGTATTACAGAGATGACCGACTTCTACATCTCTTGGCCCTTAAGTTTTTGACAACTGTTTTTTATAACTTTTTCTTAAACCGAATTGACCAATCAGAGGACGGTATTTAAGTTATTTCGTGAATAACCGTCAAAAATTCGTGAATATCCGTCAAAAAGGCACTCAAAATCGTCGATGGAATGGGTGGCAATCATGTGTGAATTCGGATATTACTGAAATACTTCATTTCTGATACAAAGTATGTTCACTTCAAAGGAATGTGACAGCTGGTGTCAAGGGAATTTATTCGGCGGTGGCATTGCGAATGTGTCACGGGAAGTGAAATTTTTCTTTGACATATGGTGTATGGTAAAAGCGTCTAATTGGGGCTGGAGTTGAATATTCTGGGAATGACTGCAGTTGGAGCAAGGAGTGACATATAAGTTTTTGTGTTTGTTTAGAATGCGGAATGCAAGAAATGATTCCTCTAGCAATGTTAACCGCACCTCGAGGAGTGCGTCAATTAACGAACATGCGTCAATGACAATGCGTCGATTAATTCACATACTAAATAGAAAGGTTGAATCGCCCTGGTTTGCTCTCTCCATATTAGAGGCAGTGCGTGTCAAGGTTGTTAATAAAAGACGTGTCCGGTCTGTCCTCCGTCGAGTTTCACAATTCAAAGTTCCTCCACTCGATCTGACAGCAAATGGTAGTCTGTGTTCAGTAATCTTATAAAGATTTGTCCTACAGACACTGTTTGACATAACTAACCCGAGCCAAATTCCGCGTCTGCCACTCGAACCACCTTAAACAAGGTGTCAACGCACTCGTTCATCGATGATCTTTATCAGTTCCATGCGTTCCAATCATACCGCGGGATGCATTTAATCGATGGAGAAGAAATCCATGGATTCTCGGTTAACTGGGCTAAAAGTAAATTACCATCCTTTAGCCTGTCGAAGAAGTTACTACTTTTTCGATACAAACCCTTACGTCTGTCCAGACTGTGAGTTGGTGGTAAGCTCCATGCTCTCTTAACACATAAAGACGTTCGATAACGAGAACAACCTTCCGTGTTGAACAAGATCTAGTTCACGTAATCTCCAAGTTCCTTGAATAGCCACGATTAGGGATCGTTGAATCTGCTGAGCGCATTAAAGGCTATGAAGTAGATCATGATGTCTTCGACCTTGTCGCTCCCATTATAAGTGAATATCCTTTAATCTGCACTGATTAAGATCACCAGCACCCATTTGCGAGCATTAAATGTGCTTCGGATTTATTTGCATCTAAGTCGACTTAATCGCGGATTATTCTTCCACCTGGCGCCATTTAGTCGCAGTCGCCAGACCAGATCATTACTCGAAGGTCTGGTCGATTAGAGTTAATTAGCTCAAAGCGAAGTCCTTCTGGAATGATTATCAGTCGATGTCATGACGCTCTGAGATGATGCAGAATCGCCATCGTAAAGCATCCGGTAGCAGCGTTTATTATGCTCACCCTGGCCAAGGGAGTCGCAAAGGTCCATTTGACGTCATTAGGCGAACACATTTGCAACTCGAAAAAAGCGCGATCACTCGGGGCAAGTCCTTAACTAACCACAACCCTGCAGGTTTTTCTAATAAGTAGATTTATTGAGGAAACTAAAACAATCTTCTGCACAAGCTTCGACGTCACATCAGGTCCACCGGCTAAGTCGGCCTTTATGATCGACCAGTTCGCTGCTCTTAATCCGAAGCAATCCGTTCCGTAATGAGAAATTTATTGCAGCCCCCCCTTCTGCTCTGTTTATGGAGCAATGTAAACAAAGTACCCTCTGCGCGGCTTAACACTCGCAGAAGTGATAACAAAAAACACAAAAAAGCCAAGGATAATGCGACGACGCTGATCGCCTGACATTAATCGCACACTGATTACGATAGCAATTTGTTTTATGTGGCACATCAAAGCGGGTGCAGCATTAGACTGTCTTCGGCTGGGGCTCGCCTGTGCGGTGCCAATCATCTGCGAAGCGTCTTCGTCAGGCGAAGTGACGAGAGGATGGTATGCAAAGCGAATTAGCGCACTACCGCCTGGACAGTGAACTAATTATGGAAGCGAATTTTTACAGCGACCTCGTATGTAGCTTGGACAACTGACGTGATGGGGCTGACATGACGGGCCGTCGTGTTCCAGCTCCAGATACGGAATCTAATTGCACGCAGCCGATGCAAGTGAATGCAGAAAAAGCGAAAGGCTCGCCATGGAGCGCGGCGTGGAGCGGGGAGAAACAAAAGTCCAGGAGTCCAGTGTAATTGAATCTTAATTACATGTTGCAACATGAATGCATGAGAATCATTAATCGCATTTGCAGGATGTTCCTTCAGCAGCGGCAGCCACGGCAGCAGCAGCACCGCCGAAGAGCGGATGTCGGAGTGGAAAATTGCAGAAAACAGGAACAGCCCCACGAGGAGGAGCGGATAAGGGCGAGCGAATGCTACGTATCCACTCGCATGTGGCAAAAACGCCAACCGCAAAGGGGGCAGAAGTGTATTAGCTAATGCTGCGGTCCTGTAGGACCCAGCGAAGGGCAATAATTAAGATTCATGATGGACATAATTCAGCTGCTAGTATGCAACTTGTCTTCATCACATGTGTTCTAATCTCGCCACAGCCGCAGCTACAGGATGCTCTCTCGCGGTGAGCGAATAGACGGGAAAAGTGAAATTCAAAGAATTTCCCCTCCGTGGCGGGGATCTGGTGCGTGTTGTCGTGCGTTCCGAAGAAGTGACAAAGTCATGTACACACGGGTGTAGCCACCGTTCGATATGCAAATCCATCATCCGCAGGCAATGACAATGACATGGAATCAATGAAAGCCAGTGATGCTGATGTCCGTCGCGGTGGCCTGACGTGTGAGTGCTGCCCGGGGGTGAGTTGGGGTTTTTCCACGTGTGACTGCGGATGAATTGCTCTGCGAATGAGAATTGTTGGTTTTGTGTAAAAACGAAAGCAACATTGTAACGAAGATCGTCGCTCTGTGTGACTTGTTGATCTGAACTTTTTTGACCTCGAATGCCTGCTGGAATATGACTTAAGTCAATTGACGAGTTCACACAAGATTTTTTAGGAAGATTGCGACTTTAAGGAGGCTAGTGACGTCAGATTTCAGGGCTACGAATTTTTGAGCCTATGAAAGTGGTACAAATATGTAGTGCATGGTAGAAAAGGACGCTCTGTTAGGATGATACTCGAATCGATTCCATGACTCACCGTGGCTTGGTGGGTATTTGCATTGAAACCTACGCATTTGAACCTATGATATCTAGGTTCTACTTTCGGAACGACAAACAATTTTAACCTCTTTCGAGTGACTGACATCGACCTTCACCTTCTGCGTAGGACTAGTGTTCGGCTTTTAGTGCCGTTCTTCTTCTTTTGTTGGGGCTACAGTCCGGGGTGGACCTGGGCCTCAACCAGTTAGCCTCTCCAGCCAGCACGATCTTTAGCCAGCTGTCTCCAACTGCGCACACCAAGATGATTGAGGTTCTTCTCCACCTGGGTGCGCCATCGATTCCGTGGGCGTCCTTTATTGCGTTGTCCCACTAGTTCGGAGTCGAAGACTCTTCGGGCTGGAGCTGAGTTTTTCATACGCTCTACATAGCCTAGCCATCTTAGGCGTTGAATCCGTAGACGCCTGACTAGGCTCATGCCGCTGTACAGCCCGTACAGTTCGTGGTTGAATCTTCTTCTCCAATAATCATCAACGCAAACAGGACCAAAGATTGAACGCAGAACTTTTCTCTCGAAAAGACCAAGTGCTTCTTCATCCGCTTTTGAGATTGTCCATGCTTCCGCACCATAGAGCAGGACAGGGATGATCAAGGTGTTATATAATGTTAGCTTGGTCCTTCGAGAGAGGACTCTACAACTCAATTGCCTCTTGAGCCCAAAGAAACAGCGATTGGCAAGAGTAATTCTGCATTTATTGTCGGTATTGGTGTTGTTCGTACTGTTCACTTGCGAGCTGAGGTAGACGAAGTCCTTGACTACCTCGAAGTTAAAGCTGCCTATGGTGACGTTTTGGCCAAGTCGTCGATGTTGTGCGTCCTTTCTCGCTGACAGCATATACTTCGTTTTGCCCTCGTTCACAGCTAAACCCATTTTGGCCGCCTCCGCTTCAATACCAGCAAACGCTTCATTGAAGGCTCGTTGTGTTCTGCCAATCACGTCAATGTCATCCGCGTATGCTAGCAGTTGTACGGACTTCTAGAAGATCGTGCCTCTAGTGTTGGCGTTTGAGCGCGTCGCCTTGTCTAAAACCTTTTTTGACATTGAAGGTCTCGGTGAGTTCGTTACCGACCTTGATGGAGCAGCGAGAATTCTCCATCGTCATCCTGCACAACCTGACGAGTTTGGAAGGAATGTCAAAACTAGACATGGCGTTGTGTATCTCGTCCCTATGCACGCTGCCATATGCGGCCTTGAAGTCGACGAATAGGTGGTGGGTGTCGATCTGCATTTCTTGGGTTTTTTTCCAGGATCTGCCGTAGTATGAAGATTTGGTCGATGGTGGACTTCCTCGGCCTGAAACCGCACTGACAAGCACATATCAGGTTGTTGACGAATGGTTTCAGGCGCTCACACAAAACGGCAGAGAGGATCTTATAGGCGATGTGGAGGAGACTTATCCCTCGGTAGTTGGCGCAGTTGAAGGGGCCTCCTTTCGTGTGGATCGTGGAGCATGCTTTCCTCCGACTATATCTTGCAAATGAGGTGGTGCATGTACCTTAACAGCTCATCTCCAGATGCCTTTAAAAGTTTTGCATACAGTCCATCTGCACCAGCAGCTTATTCGACTTTAGTCTCGATATCCCTATCTTGTCTTCGTCTAGGTTGGTGGGACGGAATTCTCGTCGATCATCGTCAATTGCGTGGAGTGGAACATTCTGCCTGACAGCGGTATTAGTGTCTTCCTCGCCGTTTAACAGTCTACAGAAGTGATCTTTCCAGATTCTCAGTATCGACTCAGAATATTAATGCCGTTACTCTAATCATTATAATAAGAAGCTTAATTTTTAAAATATACAATTGATACATTTGAAACTTCGTACGTATTTATCGATTTTTGCACCTTTGATTTCTGCAACACAGAATTCCGAATTCCGATTTTCAACATTGAAATTGTATGGCTCAAAATATAGCCATACCAACATTCACATAAATATGTGTGGGCACTTCACTATAGAGTGTAACAGCTAGAGAGAACTGTTGACGAGATCATAAATCGTCTGGACATAGTTCCGTGCAGAAATTCAGCACTAGAGTGATGGCCAGCTTCAGAGCTGATTGTCCCCTTTTCTCGACGAATTTGAGTGACTTTTCGAGTATTATTCACGAAATACTTCTCGTCGTTAAAATCAACTACAATCACTACACATTGGAAAACACTTCTAAGAACTCCCGATCATTGGGAGGAAGAAGACTGTGTTCCTTTGCCTTTGGTTCGGGATCAAATTTTGTCAGAAAGATCGGGCAATACGATGTTGGCAGCGAGGATATCCCTCAATGGATCAAAATCTATACAAGCAGAAGCCGGAGACGAAGAAGTTTCGGATGAAAGTGCGGAAATGGAAGTTACTCATATACAGTTCAAAGTTAAATTAGAGGCCGCAGTAAAATGCCTTACTATATGCTAGTAGCGGGCAGAACAAAATGACATAACAATATAAAAAAATTACGCAACCCCAAAACATGCTGATGAAATTGCTGCCATTTGCCATTATGTAAATGAATTTGTTTTATAAAATAGGGATTCAGGATATTTTATTTACACATTAAATAGTACAATGCGTAAGCTTTTTTAGATTGTTTAAAATATCTGTTCGATTATTGTAACTTTTCGATTATTGCAACAGGTCATGTTTATTGAATTATTGTATTTTTGTAGTTATTTGAGTCCTTTAGGGTGTAATGTTCCACAGGACTCTCGGAAATAACCCCCTATGACATAACCTCCCAAAATTGGGGACTAATTTCAAGTGTCAATGATCCAATGACCAATAATTTATCGTTTCAGGTCTCTCCAACTCTTCCCCTGTTGTCGGGACTCCTCCTCTACTGTTCTGCGCCATGTACTTCTCGGTCGACCCGCTCATCTGCCGTCTTGGGTTAGCGAGTTTCACTGCCTAGTTGAAGTGATAACTCAATCAATCAGCTGTAGCATCTCTCAAATACCAAATGAACAATTAGTTAATTTAACTGCAAGTATATTTGGAAGGAAAATTGATCACTGGCAAGTACCATTCGAATTTTAATATCTTGCCGTTGAAGAAAAAATATGTCCAAAAGGATTTAATACACTCCGTGTCATAACTATATAGCCACACCCGAAAATTAAATATATGACGATAGAAAGGATGTCAGCATGCATACATTTATTTCTTCTGAAATTTTAAAAAAATAAGAAAAACAAAAAATTAAAAATTTCGTCACCATTAATAAAACCTCCAAAAAGTAAGTTATACATTTTCCATGATTATATAGGCACTTTTAAAAATAAGGTTTAAATGTATGTAACAATAAATGTACATTAGTAGTGTAAAGTCTAATTTTTGAACGCATTTCTTATGAGAAACTCAACATCTTGTGTAAACGCGGTGTCTTCGAAATCCGTCGGCCATCATTAAAATTCGAAGACTGATATATTCTTAATCGTCGGAGTCAGCCATCTTCACTAAAATATCGTGCGACCTTTCAAAATTATGACAAAAGCCGGGTATGCTGTCGAGGCATCATTTCGAATATAGTGAAAGAAATGAAAAGGGTTGAAAAACTCTGAAACTGATTGTAAAAAATAAAATGAAAGTGGATAAAGAAAAAGAATAGAAAGACTACGAATAAAGAGTGGAAAATAAACCCTGTCTTTTTTCCCTTTTTTGAAAGGAATCTTAATCGTTGTTCATTCTTTTTTTTTCAAGGGAATAGAATACCATTCACGATTAAAGTAATTTGTAGAGCTGCCTCAGTTTTCAAATAAGCTAAAAACTAAATTTTGCATGCTTTCTACCACTCTTTGGAAGGTTCGCTCATGAATTTCCTCTCCAGCTCTAATCACTGCTCTTTTAAGGTCGGCAATTCTTGCAAATTGATTGCCTGTTGTAAATTTACCGGCCGTGGTCGCCGTGGCGTAGTGGGTTAGTGCGTCGACTCCTACGCAGAGGGTGCCTGGTTCGATACCCGAATTTACCACCTTTCATATTTCACGGCTCCACCTCTTTCGAGTCACTGACAATGCTCAAGGAGTATTTCCTATCTAGAAAAAGCTTCTCAAACTTGGTCGTTCGGAGTCGGCATTAAACTGTAGGTCCCTTCCACACGTGAAAGAACAATAGCACGCACAACGCGAGTGGTTGCTGAGAAGCTAGGCCCAGGTCCGCCTTGGACTGTAGCGCCACCCATATTATATTATATTAAATTTACCGGCCAAGTATTTCCACAGATTTTCTATAGGATTTTGGTCGGGTGATCAGGCTGGCCACAGCTGCCATAGTGTTAATGCGGCTCTTCTGCAACCACATTCTGGTAGCCCTACTTGTATGGACCGACGGGTTGTCATGCTGGATAACAATGTTTTTTCCTCTATGATGTTCGATTTCGCTGAAGAAATGCAATGTATTCCAAGGTGTTAACTTTGTTGGATGGAAAAGCAAATGTGAGTTTTCCAACTGATGAGAATGCCCCACAAACCATTAGGCTACCACCACCAATAATTCGCTTGTAAAAATACACTGAATCCTTCCTCAAATTGGAACCCATCTCCATCATCATCATTGAACATTTTCTCGTCCACAAAAATCACTTAAAAACCAAAAGAAAAGTAAGTACAAATGTTTACTAATAAAATCTTAGATTTTTCTGAGCTTACTCTGGCCAATCTACTTTGTGCAAGCCTTGGCGCTTTTGAATGTTTTAACTTGCCAGGCGCACAGTGCTTCTGGACATGTCTAAGCTAAGCTCGGCCTTTAACTTTTTTTTATTTATTCTTCCGTATTTCAAGTGCAAAGCTTTTTAAGACTACTGATAATAGTAATAACATTTCATATCTTATTAATAATGATGCATAGCATAAGCAGAAATGAACATACAATTATAATGTAATTTAGAGTAAATTGCTACTCAAAAAATTTAAGATTTCATTTTTACATTTATCTCTACTCATATTAAAGTCTATAACATTTGCAAATAAGTTGAATTTTATGTAAGCATTAGTTATAGGATCATTTTGCTCATAGTTTGTACTATGCCTCGAAACACAAAAGAAATCTCTAGGCCTCAGATAACGAGACGGGATGTAAGCACTGAACATGGAAAGCAGCACCGGACAATCAATGTGAGCAGTAATGGCGTCATGAGCGAAAATAACATCTTACATGCAGTTGCTTTAGATCGATAAGCTGACATCTAGCAATATAATAGCTGCGTTATTTTGCAAGCGTATATACGCTTAATTTTGAAGTGCACAAAAAACGATCATCGGCGCTTAATGATTCATCATAAAAGCTTGGCAGCACCGACGACATTTATGACATTTGCTAAGCTGTCAGGGGTGTAGTCGTGGAAGGTGATGGTTGATCTTTGATGGTCACAATCTTCGTTTTGTGACTGTGTAGCGTGACCATCAATTTAAAAGCAAAAACACCAAATAATTATTAAATAAAAAAAATGTTCGTGAAATGAAAGACGGAATGTATAGCAGAGACACTCTGAGTATACCAAAAATTGCATACTTACGGATGCCAAAAGAATTCAAAATGATCTAATACATCAACCAAACCTGCAGATGTAAGCCACATACAGCAACCTAAACAATGAATGAATGAATTCAGGAATGAACACACAGAAATTAATGTTTGGAAGCATTGTTTTTATCCGCGCTTATTCCTTAAGCGGCGATAGATATGATGAGTTAGTTAAGCGGATATAGGACTTGTTGTTAGTGTATTTTACATGCAAATTGAAAATAAAGAGTATATACGCTTGCAAAAAAACGCAGCTAGTCTGGCATATTTGAATTCCACGACATCTTTCGAAGAGCAAATCCAATAAATCTTTTTTGTATTCTCTCAATACAATATTAAACAACAGTATTCTAATATAGAGCGAATTAACGAAACACACACAGACTTAAGAGTGTAAGGGTCAGTGTAAGGAAAATCTTTTGAATTTCGAAACAAGAATCCTAGCATGGAGTTGGCCTTTGAAATAATATAGTCTATGTGCATAGAAAAAGTCAGTTGAACGTCGAATATAACCCCTAGATCCTTATGCGAACATACTCTTCTTAAGATTGTATTATCAATCTTATATTTATAGATTATAGGAGATAAAATTCAAAAAAATGTCATAACTGAGCATTTACTAATATTGAAATATAGTCCATTCAAATCGCACCAATTCTGTACAGATGAGATATCATTTTGTAACTCCATTGCATCGGCCAATGATCGCACTGATTTAAAAATGTTTAAATCGTCGGCGTATAAAAGGCAGTTCGAATGGGAAACATAGGAAGGCAAATAATAATAAAAAGTTAGAATAAGAAGAAAAGTATACTTAAAAGAAGAAACAGAAGAGGGCCGAGGTGACTACCTTGAGGTACCCCAGAGAAATTGAAAATTACCCGTGACAGATAATTTCCTATTTTTACAAACTGTCTGCGGTTTGTAAGGTAGCTAGTTATCCATTTCAAGATTTTACAATGAAAACCAATCATCTCTAGCTTTTTTATGAGCACATTATGTTGAACACGGTCAAATGGCTTCGAGAAGTCAGTGTATATGGACTCAACTTGAAGTCTCGCTTCCATGGAACTTAGGCAAATTTTGTAAATATAACCAAATTGGTCGAAATTGATTTTCCACTCACAAAGCTGGTGCCGTGACCAGGATTATGTGTTCCATAATCGGCTGAATCTTTGTGAAAGCAAATCATTATTAAGGAATCATTATTAGGCCAATTTCCCTCAAAGATCATAAATGAATGCCAAATTGAAAGAACCCATATCTATTGATATTCGACCCATGTCTTACCTTTTATTCTTAAAAAATACTGTTTTTAATCTACGATTGTTGTAAAATAAAAATCCACATAAGAGTGAACCATTAAATAACTAAAACTCGGTATTTTAGAGTGCTGCTAAATCAATTTATAAATAATCATTTGCAGTGATCAAAATCCGTGTTTGTAGTATGCTAGTTTTGGATGGTAAGCTGTATGTCTCCATTTGTTGATTTCAGTCTTGTAATAGAAGTGTCAGCTGAAACAGATTGTAAAGCTTCTACGGATGCCTGTCTAATTATGTCCCTAGCGCTGGGATTATTGTAAAGGCTATCCCAAGCCGATATAAAGATTGGCTAAGGAGCCAAAATGAAAGAAGGTCTGAACGTTTTGATTGCACAAACTCGTCTTCGATTTATTGTCAAATTCGTGCCCTTTTTATACAAAAATTCTTACATATTCGCTTATGTCCTACTTACAGAGAATAAAAATCAAATAATAAGTGTGTCATCATATAGTAACTTCAATGCAATACAAAATCATTCAAATGCAGTATCGCAAACGAGACAAAGAGAAATATAATACAGTGTCGATGGACTTCGGTTGCAACCTTTGTTTATACGGCACACTGTCGCGTCATTAATGTCTAGTGGTTTCTTCCTTCGAAGAAATATCCGAAGCGTGCACAAAGTGTGGAAGCAACATGAAGTGTGGCACTCGGATTTCAATGAATGATTTCGCTGTATTTTGGATGTGATTTGTAGCGTATTTTGTAGTACTGCCTTATGCAGGCACTACATCCTCACTCTTCCGAAAAAAAAAAATGTTGCTGACTACAAATCGAAAGTTTTAAATTCATTAGAAATTGTAAAAATCCCCAAAAATGTCCTAAGACAAAACAAAAAGGATAATTGATAAAACTTAATGAATTAATGACTTAAACTCAAGCCAGAACTCGCTGGTAAATGGTAAAAAATACATCTTGGAACTAAATTCATCATCGAATTCAAATCCCACGCGGACGCAGTTCGCTTGAGGCGTGATCTTCACTCTTCACTCTAGTTTCGTTAAAAAAAGATGTCCACTGATGGGAAATACCTAGACTCATTTTAAAATACCGTAGACGAGGAACAGTGAATTCAAAATCAATAAATGCCATTCCTTCTTAAGGGACACTTTCTTAATGACACCTTCCGGCCTTTTTTCCCCGACATTGTCTGACAACTAAAAGAAAACAGCTTGCACTTAACTTAGCACATACTTCAATGTCAGAGATATTCAGCGAGTCTAATGTGTTGATAGTGAAACTTACCCCAAAGCATTCTGTTCTCTTTCCTGACCACAGACAACGGCAGATAACCTCAATAAGGTCTTGTCCTAGTGAACACTCACAAAGCCCTCGGGAAAGAAAGTCAGATCCATGAATGCGCTCTGACCTACTGCTAATGACTTACGGTTTAGAATCAAAGTAGAACTTGTCACATTTAAGGTTCACAAAAAGTGCCATCCCATGGCAAGACGACCTCATCTTCCCCCATATCGAACCGCTTTCATCTTCTCATCCATCGGCCGTGTCATCACCCCGCAACCTCATTCTTCCACTTAATCCAGCCAGTCGCAGTCCATCGAAAGACGAGAGCAACAAACAAAAAACCCGCCTGCAGTCCGTTTCTTGGATGCACATAAATCTGCCGGCCCGTTCCGGAAACCGATGCTGATCACAGCAGCAGCGGCGACGCTCTCCAAGGCGCACAACAAAAACCCATCAACAACACAGTATGCAAAGCACTCGCGCACTGGAAAACGAAAAAGACAACAAAAAAAATGCGTCCCAAGAGAAACGACACCGCCGACAGCATAACTTGATCGCTGTCCGGCTGGCGCTAGCGAAAATCTCGGCTAATGACATTTTAATAAGTCCATCTTATCTGGGCGACTGCTGCTGTGCCGCCGCCGCCGCCGCCGCGCTGCCGTGTCGATTGGTAGTCGCATGCGTGGTCCACTTCTGAGCCGCATTGGCTTCTGTTTGTTCACGTAAATGTGGCAACAGCATTAAGACCGGCCGCGGTAGCAGCAACAGCAGTATTTGCTGAAAGCATCGTTCAGCGCTGGATTCCGATGAATCGCATCTACCCCATGTCCACCTTCAACCATAAATCCAAGAGCGACCATAATCTTCTTTTAATCAGCTGCCTCGCGGCGGAACTTTTTCATTTTCCAAAGCAGCCCGTGCCTGATGCATTCCTCGGCGTTGATAGACCGCGCACAACGACGCCGAACCCCGCGCCACACCGCCGCCGTAGTGACATTAAGTACACGTCCACACCCAATCAATTATGTGGGCTGATTCGCTCGCATTTAGGACTGGAGAGGAAATTACATAGCACACGCGGGGAAGCAATAAATCGCCGCATCGACTGGAGGAGGCGGCGTCCGGGAGTGCCAGGAGTCGTTGGCATACCGGCCGTACGTACATTTGCATACCGGACGGGGGCACATCTGCGAAGTAGTTACATAAATTGTGACCAAACCTCGAAGGCGATTCCGAGAAGAACCTCGACTCCGGGTGCCTGCGAAACTCACGGCAGCCCAGCAACTCACGTCACATCTGTCAAAACGGCAAAAAATCAACAGACGCTCGCAAATTCGCTCTCGAAAATGTTGCACCATGAGTTCATAACCAGCACCGACAGCAAGAGTCTATTCAACCAGATCAAGAGCCTGGTCGGCTGCGCGCAAGAGTCTTTCCGCAGAGATCTGGCGAAGCGGCGCGAGCACCTCCGCGAGCTGCTGGAAGCCGAAGAGAAGGTCTACGAAGACGAGTTCGTCGGCAAAATGAAGTCGCGTGTGGACGAAAACATTCGGCAGCGCCAGGAGTCCCTGATGGCACTGAAGGAGAAGCGCACCGAGGAAGTGCAGAGGTTCGTCGCCGAGAAGAAGGTCCAGCAGAACATGACCAACTGCATTGTCATCCGGGACGAACTGCGGAAGAAGGACTATCGGGAGACGCAGCTCTGCCAGCTGGAGCAGATGGATGACAGGCTGAGGGCGACGGCACGCCAGAGGATCGAGGATGAATTCTGGCAGAAGGTGCAGGACAGGATGACCGATGACTACGATCGACGGCAACTGCGGGAGGAGGAATTGAAGAAGGACTTGCAGGCGAACCAGTGCAGGATTTTGCGCCATCAAGTCCAAGACCGCATCGCAACGGAGAAAGCTGACCGGGCTAACGCCCTCCAACAGAGAGCCGAGCTGAACGAGAAGACGCGACTCGATGCCGACCTCAGGAAGAAGGACCGTGCCAAGTCTGTCGAGCGCCGGAACGATGCCTGGGCGTCCATGGCGAAGGTATGCGAACAGCAAAGGGAGCTGGCCAAAGAAGCCGAGGACTTCGAAGATGTCTTCCACGAGGAGGCCATGCGGCAGGTGCGCCTCGAAATGGAAGAAGCCCTGAACAAGGATCGGTGTTCCAAGCAGGCGGTCCTCGACTACCTCAACTACTTGGCCAAATTTAAGCGATTTGAGGCCGAACAGGGGAAGGCGCGCGATGACATGTTCGAACATCTGTCGGAGCACATTCACTGCTCCAAGAAGCAACCGAAGGTGGTGATGGCGGCAAAGAAGCGCATGGCAGCCCAGCACTCACACCAGGTCCTGCTGAAGCAAATCTGCGAGGAGATGTCGCGCAGGGCAGCACTGCAGGCTTTGGAAAAGGAGAACAAAATCAGCGAGAACCGGTTCTCGCGGATAGAAGTCCGGGATAAGGTTAAGGAGCGCGAGAAGATCCTATCGGGACTGGACTTGCAGTTGAGCGAGATCAAGCGGCTGAAGGACGAGAAGGAAAAGCAGTTCGAGGGCGATCAGGATCGCGCTGAGCAGGATCGATTGTTCTGTGAGCAGCTGCTGGAGAGGCACAAGCGTGAGGGTCTTGACTTCTTGCCTCCACATCCGAACTGGAAGCTGGTGGCTGGGTGCAAGTGCGCTGGCACTGAATGCAAAGCACGTGGTGGGGGCGATGGTTGAACTGTACGCATTTAGCCTTTATTTTGAAATTCTGTTTGGTTTTTTTGTGGGAATGGGTGAATAAATCGGAATGAGGTGAACTTAGAGGGTTGTCTTGGTAATTGATGGGAGAGTCGCGTATTGGATGCTTGCATGGTTCGACAATAACTGACCTTCCTCATTTCGGGAAGTTTAGTGAACGATGCTTACATGTATTTCTTGATGAGAAGAATCGAAATGAAACAGAGTAAACTCTGCGATTGTTCAGTTCTCCAGCGTTCAATTGAGCACGGCCAACTTAGGCATCGATTGCGAGTGTCGACTATTAATCGATAACACTGGTCAACACAAGTTTTACTTCATTTGTTTTTGGTATTTCTATGGCTCTGACTATACAAAAATTACTGGAAGATTACAGTTCCATTTTTTAAAATATACAGTAGGGCGTCCCTTATATAGGAGAACATTTTATTTTCAGATATCGAAATGCATACCCTCTATTTCTTTTTAGACTACCTAGACCTACTTAAGTACAAATTTTGACTTCCTGCGTCAACATTCACCCATGCCGACAGAGCTCCGAAGATGTAAACAAATCTGCTAATTACCCTTTGGTACAAGTATAGTTAAATCAATTGAAATGTTTTTATTTTATAAATATTATTATGAAAGTTAACACCACGCATTTGGCCCTGAACCCCATAGAGGGTAACAATCTGATTTTTGACTTGTTCTGACACGGAATAAAATAAATTCGCATTAAGAAATCGTTTTTTCTTGTTTTAATTAACGTTAGTCGAACAGTTGGGGGCAGGCGTTGGCTCCTCGTTCGCGATTTTTTTCCCAGAATTCCGGGACGGATTCCTTAACTTGAATAATAGTCAAAAAAGAATAAGTTATTATTTTCTCACAATCTGGATAGAGCTTTCTTTGCTCTTGCACACAGCATAGTAAAAATAGTTTTTCGTACTCCTTTGTAATTTTCAAACCATCTTGCATTATCATTTTACAGCTCATTCAGCTGTACCATTAACTGCTCTCAAAGAAAGAACGTTTCTTTTTGCCTCCGTAAAGGTAACGTCTTCGTCCCACTTAGAATTGGGTCTCTAGAGGAAGTTCTTATCAATTTGTAATCGAGAAAATAAATATTTGCTCTTGACGGACACAAAATCACTTATGATTTTCCAGAAACGAAAAATAAGATAAAATAATAATCAGTTTAGTGAAAACAGTATAAAAAATAAGTAAAAGGTTGTGTTTCTTCTTACCATAAAAATAATCAGACAAATCATCCTTGGATGGAATGTATCTCTTCCCAGAATCATGCAAACATGGTAAGTTCGCTACTATGTTACCCTTTGTTTGTTCATCAACTTGACCATCAAAGAGTGATAAATGCTATATCGAATAAGATATCGAAATTGTTTTGAAACTCTTCGCCCGGCGCACTCTGTAAACATCTTGTATTTTATTTTTTTTTAATTTTTTTACAACTCCCTCGAAGCATGGTAAAGATCCACAAGTTTTGTTTACACCGTTTGGCACAGCTCTGGTAGGAATTCTAGCTTTTTTCCCCAAAATAAAATACACTCACAAATGACGAGATTTGCACTTTTACTAACAGTCAATTTAACTTCGCGAATGATAAAAAAAAGTACTGAAAGAACTTGACGACAAGTCATCCTTGCGCCTGTGATTCGTCACCCACAAGGAAAATACTTTTATTTATTGCTTCTTAATTCCGGTGCCATTTTATACATGCATTACTACATGCAGATTTGTCTTAATAATTCCTTTAATGAAACACTAGTTTACTATATTTTTTAAAGTTTATTTGTTGTAACTTGAACTGTAACTTAGTTATTAAATGTATTTGTATTTCATTGTATCTCGATGAGATCTATCATTAAATTCATGCGGGTCCTTTCTTTCCTTCTGAAGATTTCCGCACTGTTTGGAATCTATCTTAAGACTTACTTATCCTATGAACATCATTACTGCATAATGAAACTTAGCCTAGAGTACAATTGATTTTGATGAAATTTGGTAGAGAAATAGATTTGATCTTGGCAATGTACTTAGTCTACTTATTCCGGGCCTGAGCGGGGGGAAATGGGGCAAAAGCCGCATTTTTTCACCTTCACACAGTCCTGACTCATTAATGGCTTTTCGGATTGAAAAGCTAAGAAAAACGCTTTTTAGTAAATTTATCCCTTATTCATTTGAGCTATCAACCATCCTTTTGCTCCTGAAGCTGAGCAATGCTCAAAAGAATGCAACTAATTATCGTTTAAAAATGTCCATCATTAGAGACTATTGGCAACAAGCAACCAGCAGTGGTGGCTATTGACATGGTGTGTGTGGCTCTACACTTGCAGTAGCATATTTATATATTCGAAATCGAAATTCCAGTGTGCTCTCTCTTTTAAATCGTAACAAACTCCTGCGAAATACTCAAATTGAACATGTTACTGCGTGCTTAAAACTACACACTTGGCCGTAGCTTATGCTTATTGATTGTTGTCGATAGTCACCAAGGCAGACTGTGGCGTGGTGCTGCCAAATATATTTTTTTAATGCGGCGTATAATAATTTAATTTACAATGACGCTTTTACAAAGGTTGAATACCAAGTGATAGCTTTTACTGGATAAAATGAATCTGATTTTGGGATGTGGTTTGTTCTTTTCGGATGCTCCAGGAGGCACTGGCAAAACCTTTCTTTTAAATTTACTATTAGCACAAGTCATTAGGAACAGCTGCTACGCTGCTCAATGGGGACGAACGGCGCACTCAGTTCTTAAATTCTCATGAGGAAATGCAAGTTTGTAACATTAGCAAAAACAGTGAGCGTGGATCAATGTTGCAAGAGTGAAGACTGTTGGTTTGGGATGAATGTACGATGTCTCATAAAATAGCAATCGAAGCACTAGATCGCACTATGAAAGATATTAAGAGTATTATGGGAGGGAAGGTGGTGCTTTTAGCTGCTGACTTTAGACAGACCCTGCCAGTGATTACTAAGTTCACACCAGCAGATGAAATCAGTGCCTGTTTGAAAGCGTCGATATTATGGGTACACGTAAAAAAGTTCCGTTTGACTATAAACATGCGAGTTCAATTGCACAATTATGCACAATCAGAGCAATATGAGACAGCTCTTCTAAAAATCGGAGAAGATCGTATGGCGACAGACAGTAACGGCATTACACTGAACCGTGAATTCTGTCAAATTGTCGATAGTATAGATGATTTCAAAAATAATGTCTATCCCGATCTGCAAATAAATATGGGCAATCGAAAATGGTTGTGTGAAAGCGCAATTTTAGCGCCGACAAATGAGACATTGTGGCAGATAAACAAACAAATTATGTCATACGTGGAGCGGGATGTTGTCGAGTATCTCTTCTTTAGAATAATCAGGAGTGCCTTCTCATAAGTTAAGCTTAAAAATTGGAGTTCCGGTCCTGTTAATGAGAAACCTTGACGCACCGATGCTCAATTGGGACGCAATATTATAAAAGCAATAAATGGAATGGCAAAAGGACAAAATGTTTTAATTCCCCGTATTCCAAAAATTCAGACTGATTTGCCCTTTCTGTTTTAAAGAGTGCAGGTTCCCCAAAAAGCAGCGTTTGCAATGACAATAAATAAAGCTCAAGGACAAACGCTTAAAGTAGCAGGTATTCATTTAGAAAAAAACCCTGTTTTTTCCCATGGGCAACTCCATGTGCAACTAAGCAATATTTTCGCCGTTTTGAATTTTTAAAAAATATGCCGCTGATAAAATATCTGCGTAGAGTCCTTTTTTTAATGCCGGACTGGCAACAATATAATGTAGGGTCGACTCCTCTTCTTTCACACCTCTACATTTCCTGCAAGAGTTGTTTCGTTATGGAACGCCGCGATTCAATCATACGTGCAATGAACACAAAATGTTAAACGCCCAAAAGTAGGCAACGCATTGCAATATCTTACTCGCACCCTCTATCAATGGGTGATTGATGGTGAGACACTCGGAGAATGGATCATTTTGTCTTCTCCCTTAGACTCTTCGCAAGGAACTAAATGCTAGTTGCTCTAGCCGTTAGCCCAAATATTCGGAAAAAATACACAAAATTGTAAAATAGTCCACAAGACGATGAAAGTAACCATATTTGGTAAACGTCAAGTGGCTTTCAACCAATAAACAAAAATGCATACCTTACATCAATGTCAGACCGTTTACATTCTGTAAGATTATGTTGATTACCTTGGTGAATATAACGCTTTTAAGCCGGTCAAATTGCATTTTCTTTGACGAACGACTTCTTTGTTGGCGCCACAGTCCGGGGTAGACATGGGCCTCAGTCAACAAGCCGCTCCAATAAGCCGATCTCTGCTGCCTCAAGTGTCGCACGATAATTTGGTTATGGTCCTTCTTCACGTCGGTGCACCCCCTTATACGTGGAAACCTCTGTTGTGTTGTGCCACAATTTCGGAGTCGAAGACTCTTCGGGCCGGAGCTGAGTTGTCTATACGCTCAACTAGGCCTAGAAGACACATGGCGTAGACACCTGACTAGTCTCATGTCGTAATACAGCCCGTACTGATCGTAATCGAATCTTTTAGTCCAAAAACCGACAACACAAATAGGACCAAAGATATCTGCCAATTTGATGTCACCTGCGTTTGCTAGAAATTGTGTGGACTTTTGGAAGATCGTGCCTATTGGTGTATCTTGCATAACGAACGACATAACACCACCTTTTATCATATTTTCAAGACATTTACTATGAGAAAACTGAATATCGGTTCCTTAATCGTAACAGATGAGTGCAGAGTGCTTTCAATCTATTCATGCGAGCTAGCTTCCCCACGTTCAGCACTGTCTCTGCCCTCTTCAATCAATGCTTCGTGAAATATTCGAAACGTAGTCGCCACAATACCCTATAATTCAGGCCCAATTTGGAATACGATTTGTTGAATGAAGACGTCTAAAGACAGATCCACGGCGTATAATTTACCAATTATATTTCGAATGCATCAAGGAGCACCGAAAACAAGTTCCCATTATGTGTTCCTTTTCTCTCTCTCTCCTAGGACTTCCGTGTGAGAACTCCGATGCGAAGGCACAAGCCATGCAACCCATGGGAACGCAGAGTCCATGTCGCCCCTGCGAACCCAAGCAGCCAAGCACATCCAATGACATCCAATAAAGTCACTTTCCCGCTTTCCATGGATAAATTTCCACTCCCAAGTCGAACAGTTCGGCTATTTCACTGCCATGCAACCAATTAAAGGCGTCCCACTGTCTGCACGCAATGTGTCCACACCGTCCAATTAATAAAAATCAAGATAAGAATTCATAGCCCCCTATGACAGGTGAGATTGTACGGGGTTCGTTTAAACTTTGACATGACTGAGATTTTACTTTTATTCTGCTCAACGCACGCCTGCGCCCTGCGCCTCGGTCCGGCACAAAGTTGCTGATCGGATGGTTGGGATGAATTAGCATTTTGTCATTCACGCAGCAGGGAGATCAAAGCCAATTGGTGCGCCGGCGCGGCGGTGTGGGGAAATTCCTCAAGTGTCAGCCTTCGTGACCGACTGACAGTTGGTGAGTGATTTCGCCGCGCTAACCGGCACGTCGGTATGTGTGAATGTGTGTTTGGAATTTTTTTTTGTGGAAAACAATTTTAATGAGATAATTGGCCATCGGACTTCTGCTTCGGATGGTGTGCGGCTGGATTTTTAAGATTACTCGATGATGAGCGGCCGACTGGGGGGCTTCTATGACGACACGCCTTCCTTGAGCATGTGATAACTATAAGCATTGCCGCAGCGAAGATACATCTCTCTCTGGAGGCGCATTTTTGTTTCGGATTCAGCACCCGGACGCAGTGCGCAGGCAATTCGTCACGTGAAGGTGGCTGGCTTCGCGTTGGGGAGACGGTGTAATTATGAGATCTGAGAAGGATTCGATATGATGCATGTAATTTTGACAAGCATCTCTGAAATGAAGAAGAATCTCTTTCCGGTCTTGAAGCTTTCGGGTCTACAATGTGGGGTCGGCGTGCATGTGGTCACGGAATGCAGTTAAGGTTGAATCATCAATTCTCTTTTAATTCAACACCTCCTGTGAATCTCTTTTGGTGCTGCGGGGGATTTCTGTCAAGACGAAGAACCTTTATCATTCATCAGTGGCTAGGCAGAGCAATGTTGCAAGGGCGCGTTATTCACATGATTTTAAGAAGAGGCGTTTCCTACTTTTGCTTTATAAGTCTGCAACAGCTATGACTGCATTTAATTCTAAAATAAAATGACGGCCATGAGGAAGTCTTAAATGCCAGAGAATTTCTCGGCCGACTATGTTGGCTGGGCCACACTGAGTTCTTGAACAAAGTTGCTCTGGCTTAAGGAGCTTCCACATTTTAGCTTCCTGCTTAGAGAGGGAAGTGAAAGAACAAATAGAGTGACTGTCCCTCTGGGCTCTGAGGATGGAAGACTCATAATCATTCTTGGTGGGAGTCACTGGAGAAAGTCACTTTGGCGACTCAATCGGTAAAAGTTGGCAAATCCGCCAGTATGGATGAAATCCGGCTGGATATGCTTAAAGCAATGGGTAAGAGGGTTGACTGAGAACTGATTCACAGGTCACCCTAAGGGAACGAGGGTAGCCTGTGAACGCGGTGAGATGCCTGCCGATTGGCAAACTGGGGTGATCGTCCCTATACAAGAAGGGGGGCAAAAGAGACTGCTACAACTGTAGAGTCACATCTCTTTTAAGTCTTTCCTGGAAAGTCTAGTTAGGTCTAGAGCTATGGACGAGTCCAAGATGGAGGGTGAACAGTGCAGCTTTCATCCCGGTAGAGGTACAGCCGACTAGATTTCCGCTCTAAGAATCAGTTTTGTAGATTTCAAAAAAGCATACGATCGAGTTCATCGAGGTAAGCTTTAGAACGTCTTACATTGTGGAGTATGGGATTGATGGTCCTCTTCGATGACCAATCAGTCTCTATGCACAAACTGTAGCAGCTGTGTTCGGGTTATCGGTGCTAAATCAACACCTTTCTCCTTGGACGTTGGACTTCGTCAAGGGTACGTTTTGTCACCTCTCCTTTTGCTTATATGGCGTCATCTTCTCTTTGCAGATAACTTAATTATTCTCACACCTTCCCAGACGATAGGTTTGTGGCCGTATACGCTGATGCTGGGATGAAGCTTAAGGTGGACAAATAAGAAATGATAATTTCTAGATGGCCTGTTGACTGCACTGAAGTAGGGTCTTTTTTACGTGTGATGTGAGCTTCCCTGCAGGATTGGTTAAGCTTAGTCAACTAAAAGAAAGAAGGCAGACCGCGAGGAAAACTCTAATATATACCCAAACCGAAGAACGACAAAAAAAACACGATGGCCAACTTTGACATGAGTGGTAGCTGTGCGACCTCTAGGTCTTAAAACCTTAGGAGGCTCCATCTAGCAGACAAAACAGCACGAAAGACAACAACATCATCACGAAGATGAATGCGATTCTGTCAGGTATGCTACCGCTTGGCAGACCTAGGATTAGGTGATTGGACCAAGGCCAAGAACTCTCCTGATTACGTTTGATGAGTTAGAGTCGATGGCGGGGGATCAAGTTGCCTGGAGATCTCCTGTGTGCACTATACCCGCTCTCCCCTTAGTGGATCATCCGGGTCAGAAGAAGATGATGAAAATTATAGTTACCATCACTGACTCAGCCTCAAAAACTAGCATACTGCACTACCAGGCAGCAACCTACTTTTTCTTGACATGGGATTGACAGGAAAAAACGCCGGTATCTCGTATGCATTCTTTTATGTTAGGATCGATCCGCCGGTTGTAGTCTCAAGAGTTCCAACCATCGATGGAAGCCAAGAGTAACGTAAATTCACTTTATTTCACTTGTTTCACTCATTAATAGAAAAAAACACAAAGCTTGCTTTTCGATTTTTTTAAATATGGTCTTTATTCAATGATCTCCACAACAAGACTGACTGACTTCCAAAAATAATATGCATAATTTCTCTTAGCATTCCAATGAAAAATAACAGAACTTAATTTAACACAGCCCAAAGCACAAGCCAAGTGAAAGAAAGAGACGGAGGTAGCCACGCGCATGAAAGTGCAAGAAGTGCAGCTTGACACAGATCACGTGATTGCAATCTTCGCTTTTTTTACATCAGAATTTGGCAGACTGTACCTGCAGTAAGCACCACTTGTTTTGTTTTTCTTGTTGCTAGATGGTATTGTGTTTCTTTGGGAAGGCAGGGGAGTGGTGATGTAAGTGCAAAGCAGTGTGTTGCACGTCACTCAAGGACGCTGGAAGTGCCAATGTAGGTTCAGCAACTTATGCCCAGTTTCACAGCGCAAGTTTAGATTCCACTTTTCGTTTAAGTTTCAGTTCAACGATTTATCCGTTTTCACAGTTTCTTTTAAACCTAGTTTTAGTTAAACGACAGTGCACTTCCGTTTAAACCTCAGTTCAGGAGCGGAAGTTAGAAGGGTTGCCATATTTTTCTATCGCCTTACACAAACGAAGTTCAGTTCTTACTGAAAACCTGACGAATTAAACCAAAAATTTTGAGCTCGGTTCAAGGTTCAGCTGAACTTAAGTTTATACCTTCACTGTAGAACACAGGACATGAGATCTGATCCTTGCCTAGCAAGTTAATCAGAGACCTCATTCCCCTGATCCCATGGTGGCCCGAGCCCCAGACATCTCTTCGAATTTCGAATTTATCTTACCGATCAAATTTACGAAAGGCTTACATTCCTGAGCAGACAAGTTGTACACCAGGCAAAGAAAGTATAATTTCAACGAAGAGATTATAAGAAATGTCTATCACGTTAATGAACTAACTTAAGTCAGTGTACTCATAGCACCAGTCTTAGATTTCAAAAAATAATTAAAAATCGTTATACCTAAACCTATAAACCTATACCTCCTTAGATAACTGATGACTTCCAAAGATACACAGACGGGTCGAAGTTAGAAAGAGGAGTGGGAGTAGGCATTGTAGGAAGATGTAACTTACACATGCCCCTCCTCAGAAAATCCACGATTCATCCATCCAGCATCCAAGCAAAGACAGGGGCTGAAACTCATTTTATTGGACCTTTCCCTCCTCATGGATTAAGTATCATTGTCGAACAACAACATTATAAACCACTGGACACATAAGTGCAGCATCCAATTCTGGAACAATCAGGAGCGACTTACACACTCTAAAAATTCATAAGGGTTGATTCCAAGAAGTACCAAGGAGGCTCTTCACCTAAACACGCCTGACCTTAGAATACTATGTGGAGCACTGGCCATTTCTTATGAAAAAACCATGAATAAGCAAATGGGGCACATCAGGAAAGCAAACTGTAGAACCTTAACAATCAAACCATGGAACAGCTAATAGTCCAGTGTCCAAATCTGGCAACAAGCATATACAAAATAAATAACCAGATCACTTTAACAGGAACAGACTATCAGGACATCCCATCTGAAGAGATCATCAACTTTAGCTCTGTTATAGATAGTGAAAGGGCCACAAAAGATCAATTCTGGCCGCAGTGTTATGTTACCCTACAGTAGTGGCGTGCCGTGGACAATTTAAGAAGGTAAGTCAAAATTAACAAAAAAGTAAAGCAATTAATACAAACACAAGTAAAGCAATTCATTAAAGGTGGCATTTATCATCTTTTATTTCAAACAAAAATAAAAAGAGAATGAATTCTAAGAGAAAGCAATGCAAAAAAATTCAGCAAATAAGTCGATGAAAAGCGAGTTATTTTTTGCAAAAGAAAGCGTGTGTTAAACTGAGAAGAGTCAACCACAGCGTACGATGAATGACAGAGAACCAATTTGTTCTAACCAGCCAGATATTGTACAACCCGATATTTTTCGGGTTATTATAATTTTTCACTCTTGTTGCTGACGTTTTGCGGTTGTTCTCTTAAGTGCTGTGGAGAATGTGTCGTGTGATGTTGGAGAAGAGGATGTGTTTAGTGTATGACAAGGTGATTTGTGGGCTTGTGTGTTCGTAGAATTTAACTCTTTCATGTGCAGGTGTAGGAAACAGACAAATATTATTTGTATATGCATGTTGTTGAAGAGTGGAATTTTAAACTCCGTAGGAATCAGTTTATATGGACGCCACGCTACTGCCCTACAGTCACACCTAATTCTCCTCAATTCAATTCAATGCACTAATGGACTAACCTGGAGATGGTTAAAGGGCTCAGCAAGGAAGGGGCGAAGTTTTTGTGTCAGCTAAGCACAGCCAAGCTGTTACTACAGACACAAAAACTTCGCCCCTTTCTCCTATTCTTCACAATTTAGTTCGTAGCGCCCTTAGGATGGGGTACATTTACCCTTGGAACCTTTCTAAGAAGCAGTCGATAGAGAAAAGTGTTTACCAATAAAGAGCCCACAGTCAAACTGCAGGACAAGAATGATCTCCACGTCTTTGGCGTGGGTACCTGAAGGCAGCTTGTTGGTCCTTCTTGGACCGTAGGGCTATACAAAGAAGAACATTCGTCCATGGCCGCCATCATGTGCCGTACATACCCTATTTTAGATGACTGAATGTCCAAGTAATTTCCGCCCAAAGTATAAAACACAAATACCCTGTAATTCCGGCATGTAGATGCTACCCGCCATGCCCAACGACCGATCAATAGAATCAAACGACTGGAATGCGGTTAAGATGGACAGTTGAACCCGTCAGTTGAAAAGATCTTCATCCATTGCGTGTAAGATCATCTCATTAAATCCAGTTCTCATCTGCGAACACACCCCGAACAAATGATTAAAATTCCCCACCGCCTGGCAGAGTGCTTGACAAATCGCAGCACTCCCAAGAATCTACAAAACATTAGAAACGCTCAAAACCATCGATCAAAATAATGATAATAATGACGTCTGATTCGGGGAACTCCTCGATCCTCGCTCCAGCTGGGGCCGTTACGCAAATAGAGTAGCAACTTTGTCGTAATTGGCAATTTCTCTAAAATTGACCACATCATCCACCGCAAGGCCGACAGAGTCGTACAACCATGCAGCCACAGAGGCAACGCGCCAGAGAGCCAAAATGACAAGTCAATTACTCGTCCAACCATCCGGACCATCTCCACTATCGCGCCCAGGCGATGACAGGCGCGCACCGCAAAGACCTCGTTAGAAGCAAGGCGAGCGCCATCCACCGCGCCAGCCGGCCATTATTCACACCTTTTATCAGCTGCGAACACAGATGGATGCGCCACTCCACTCGTCTCATTTAATGGCCAGCCTGCCTCGCTCTAGATAAACACAACCGAAGCACGGCCGCGCAGCCGATGGCACGGCATTTTGCTGGGTCATCAGTAGATACCCAGCAGCCGGCGGCAATGCCAACAATGTTGCTAATTTTCCAATAAAATGCAAATAATTGCCATAAATTGAAAGCGGAAAAGTTGAAACGAACCACGGACGAACGGCAAGAGGACGATCATCGCTGGATGACGAGTCGGATGGCGCTGACCATCGTCATCATCTTAATCGCCATCGCACCGGGTGCTGGAGCGCCGCCGCCGCGGAAATCTCTCTCTCATTCTCTCTCCGTCGAAAGGAGGAAGCAATGCGCTCGGCGATCGGTAGTCGGTACTCCGTGCCACACACATACCGAAGTGGACATGTGACTATTGCGATTTTGACTGTTTCAAGCAGCAGTCGAAGGGGGGACACAAAATTCGATGGGATACAGCATCCGGCGGCTATCGAAATGTTCGGCGCACCTCATTAGTTATTCTGACGAGAACCGGTGGTCGCCGATGGCAGAGGGCGAGGGAGAGAGGCGCTCAATCGTCGGCGGTTGGACGACAGTTTTGTGGTCCAATTCAAATGTCTTGTACCTATCACCGATTTTTGTTGCCATCGCTACAAGATAAACTGTCATCTCACACAGCGATACACCGTGCGGCTACAAGCGCCGCCGCTCGATGGAGAGACGCCAGCAGCAACGACGACGACTAAGACGACGACGCTGACGACGAATGAAACTTGTCAACCAATTACGAATCTTTCCTCGGATTTGCCTGGTTCCTGGGCGCAATCACTTTTATTGGTTTCTCCATGTGATTGGCAATCCGCGCACCGGCCGGCATAGCGGCTCATCGGCTATGCGGGTTTGGACGGCCGACCGATGGGCGAACTGTCGGAAGTGTGGTTTCGCTAGAGAGATTGGTTGAAATTGGAATTCAGTTAGGAATAATCCTCTAGAATGCTTCCAGCCATGCGGAAGTATCTTATGGTTTTGTCAATGCAGTCAAGTCAGTCAGGTTTGGCGGTAGGCCTTCTGATGGACTCATTATCCTCTTTGGTTGACTCGTTGCCTGTGCGCAGGAGTCTCTGCGGAGAGGATGTCTCTGCGGCCTCAAATTGAATGAACAGTTAAATATTTCCCATTGAATAGGAAGTTATTTTGAATTATTTGTGGATTTAAAATTTTGCGGAATGCATTCAATGGAGAATCTTGGACTTTTGTAAATATTTTCCTTCAAATACTTCTTTTACTCTTCTGTAACAAAATTTAGCAGTGCTCTGTGAGTAACTTTCACAATGCAAGTTGGTCCACTTTTGGTTCACAGAAGGGACGTAGATGGAAGTACTTTTTGATTTCTGAAAAAAGTTGATGTTTTTAAATTAAATCACATAACGCACTTCGGTTAAAAGGTGCTTTCATCAATACCAACATTTCGAAAGCATTGTAAAAGAAAAATTGTATTCCATTGTAAAAGAAACTATTTCTAATAACCAGCATGGCTTTATGCAGGACAGATCATGTACAACTAATTTATCATTATTTTCGAATTTTATTTATGAAAACATAGAAAATCATTTACAAGTTGATGTACTTTACACCGATTTTTCGAAAGCCTTCGATAAGGTACATCACACTTTGCTTGTAAATAAACTTAAGTCCTTGGGATTCCATTCTTCAATGTTAGAGTGGTTTTCTAACTACTTAAAGGGCAGGAATGAATGGGTAAAGATCGATAATTCTACATCTCGGGTAATAAAAGTTACATCGGGCGTGCCACAAGGTAGCCATATGTGGCCATTACTATTTCTTTTGTTCACAAACGATGTTCATGAAATTTTCTAAGACTGTAAAGTTGACCTAAAATTGTATTTATCTACAAAAAGTTTAACTGATTGCATTAAGTTCCAATTCGATATCCATTCACTAATGGGATGATGTAAAGAAAATGGACTGTCTTTACTACACATCGTATTACATTCCCGATTGTCTATGACTATTTCTATTGTTCTATGATCACAAACTTATTCGCTTAGTAGAAGTTAAAGATTTCGGTGTAATTTTTAACTTATTCAACTTTTTAGTACATTATGATTATTTAATTGCGAAGAAGAAATAGTAAACATTTTCGGGATATAACTAGTCTTAAGTCCATCCTTTGAGGGCGTGGGCCTGTGCATCCAGGGCAAAGTTGTTGACTGCTCTCAACTTGGCGAGATGCCAGCAGCGATGCTTTAAATACATAAGCGAGCTCCTCATAACAATCCGCATCAAGGCTACATTCGGCAACATCAGCCTGATATGCGCCCACGCCCCAACGGAGGATAAAGATTACGACAGCAAAAACTACTTTTTCGATCTCCTAGGAAGAACATACGATCAATGCCACATCTGCGACACCAAGATCGTTCTAGGCGATTTAAACGCAAAGCTGGGCAAGGAATACATCTTTGATAGAGTCATCGGGAAACATAGCCCGCACGACAACACGTCCGAGAACGGTATCAGGCTGTTGGACTTCGTAACGGGGCGAAACCTCTTTGTAGCCAGTACGCGGTTCCCTCACCTCAACATCCACAAAGGGACCTGGCGGTCTCCTGATCAATCAACCGTCAACCAGATTGATCACATTGCTATCGACGTCAGACGCTCTTCCAGTATTCTCGATGTCCGAACATTCCGAGGAGCCAACATCGACTCGGATCACTTCCTTGTAGCCAAGGTAAGAACACGAATATCGATAGGACAACGGAGTAGAGCAAGACCAAAACAGTTTGACGTCGGAAAGCTACAATCGCAATTGACCGCTAGCAACTTTGCCGATCGAGTCTCCCTAAAGCTCTCAGAGAGTCCAACCCTGCCAGGCGAAACAATCGATGAACAATGGAACAGTTGTCAAAAAGCCATCAGAGAAACTGCATCTAATGTGCTGGGTTTTAAAACGCCACCCCAAAAAAACCCCTGGTTTGACAACGAGTGCTCCCAAAGATCTCTTAGAAAGAAAGATTTACTGACGAAAGATTTACTGAAAGATTTACTCTACGATAAGAGTCATAGAACCAATTATGGTTGTAATGAACCTATTACAAGGTGTATGAGAACTTTGAATGAACCTTGTAACGAAATTGATCTTAGCTTGTCTCGATTTGAGATTAAAAATTGTAATAATTCACTATTCTTTAATTAATATTGTTTATTTGATGTAATCTATGAGATGCAAGATCGGTAGATGATCCTAAGTCGCGCAGCAAACATCTTGTTCAAGAACATAATACATACATCTAAACATACATCACATTTCTTATTTTTGGTTTTTTGTTTTTTGCTTTTGTATAATTTGCTCAACATTGCCGAACGTTTCCTTACACTATGTTTCTCTCTCGTTTCTTATCTTTGAGAATAATGTCCAGATTGTAGCAATTTCTCATGCCTATTTTCTAATCATATTTCTATTGTTATCCTATCTCTATCATTCATATGTAATATTAATATCAAATTTGCATTGTTATCTATGACTCCATATGTGCAAGCGGTTCCTTTGGTAGAGTTTTCGATGAACTGACGTCCATTTGAATCAGAAATAATGGATGATAGAGATATCCAACTTCGGCCATTTTTACCCCTAGCCCACAAAGAAGATTGCAGTGGGAATCCCTTGTATTTCACTTATACATTTACAACGCTCGTCAATTCACCACAATATGGCGGCCGATTCGTGAATTTTGTGGGAAATCGCGTCAGATTCATGAATTTAGTGGAATAATGGCAGCTGATTCGTGAATTTTGTGGAAGAATTGCCCACAATCCATGTACGATCCTTGTAACATACATGGGTCTGTTGTTCGGAGGGTGTTCAAATGTTAACTCGTGTTTTTAAGAGAATTTACATTGTTATATGGACTTTCGTGAATAAAAATGTATTGCAATGCCCATTTAACTGGAACTATTTGACCTCAAATTGATTCTTAAGTAAATACAGTAAACTCCCCCCAAGTTGAATTGTCACGGGATACCATAATTTGTTCGAGATAGAGAGAGTTTCGACTTAGGGAGGGTTCGACTTAGGGAGCATATTCATAAACCATACCTGACAAATTAACTCAAAAAATGAAGCTCGCTTTATACGCTTAATTCATGAATTCTGAAAAACTCATAAATTCAATTTAAACAATTTGATAAGAACAATGGCAAGATATTGCAACTATTAAAAGTAGTCGCCGTGCCGTAGTGGGTAAGTGCGTCGACTCTTCGAACAGTCTGATCTTTGGGGCTTACTACCCAAACGCTATGTACCATGAAAGAGTGTGCCTCAACGGCCTTATTCCACCGGAAACATTCCTCTATCTCGATCGAATTGGCCTAATACAGGATACGGAGGCATGCCCGCTGATCTTCCATGTCGTACGCCGAACAGTGGACCGGGGACTCCAATACGAGCCGGATGTCGCTCGCAGCTACGAGGATCTCCTCCGATTCAGTAGAGCGATCTCAACTAGGGACAGGAGAGAGTGGGCCAAAAAACGGCACTTTTATTAGTGGTTGCACCAGAACGAGTCTCCGCCGGCGTTGGCTCTTCCAAACGGCGATACAGTTGACCATGGTGGCCAACTTACATAGAATTAAGTTATTTTAAGATAAAAATTATAAAAAATAAAAAAAGGGGCACCACGGCGTATAGATGTATATGTTATACGCTCTGGTGCAGGCGTCTGTCTATTACGGACATATTTAAGGTAGTTTTAAGGTTATGTTAGGTTAAGGTTTATTTTAGATTAAGTTAGTTTTTAGTTATTTTGTTCATAGGTTAGCTAGGTTAATCCAAGTTTTTCAAGTTTTCTTGGTAATTCAAATTAATAAAATACTGTCTATAAAGACTAAAAAAACGTTGCTTAAGCCGAGAGGCATACATTTATATATAAATTAGAATAGCTTAGAGTACTCGCATAGGGTCAGTAAGTTAGGATTAAATGCAATTATTTAAGATATTTAAGCTAGTTTTAAGCATATTTTGTCTAGCAAGTAAGTTTAAAAAAAAAAAGTGCGTCGACTCCTACGCAGAGGGTACCAGGTTCGATACCCGAATTTATCACCTATCAAAATTCACGGCTCCACATCTTTCGAGTCACTGACAATGCTCAAAGAGTATTCCTGTCTAGAAAAAGCTTCTCAAATTCGCCGTTCGGAGTCGGCATTAAACTGTAGGTCCCTTCCACGCGTGAAAGAACAATAGCACGCACAACACGAGTGGTTGCTGAGAAGCTATGCCCGACTGTCGCGCCACCTATATTATTATTATACTAGTTCATTGGTTGTCAAAACATCTTATTTTAAGTGATTCAAGCTTTAATAATATTTTTATTATTAGTTACCTGAACGTGTGAATTAATTATTCATTTTTATTCATATTCAAAAATTCACACTATGTTGTACATTCATTAATTATGTTCTAGTATCTCAGATTGTAACTTGCTTAAAGTTTTAATGAATCGACTCCATGAACATAAGCTTTGTTCGTTGGTTTACTCCTCCATACTGTTTTGAAAATTTAACACCGAAATTTGAATAAACGTTCAAATAACGAGCGAATTTTCAAATAAGAACTCTGATTCACCCCATTACTAAGGTGGGGAAGGTTATCATCTGTTCCACAGCTGTTCTCAAGAGCTCACACGTATTCACAGACCCTTGACAAAAAGCGTATAAGAAACGCTGTCAGATGAAATCAAGGGGCAATGGAGGTAGAAGTTGGATATCTCTATTATAGGTTATCTCTGATTTGGATCTCGACCACAGCAGCGCACACATCTTGGTAATAAAGAAATTTATATTTTCTTTTGCATACACATCTTTTCCTTATTATAATAACGGATTTCTTAGAGAAAATTAAACGTACAAAATTTATTTAAGGGGCCGACTACTTTCACCATCACTCTATCTTACGCTCAAAATATTTACGTCAGACAACAGGTTTCTGCCTAAGATAAACATTAACTGAGTACAAATCCCTAATTCTAAGTGAATCGCACTATGGGACATGGCAATTTAAAAGAGGCGTGTTCCATATCGATGAGTTACCTTAACAACTTATCTTTCCAGAGATAAAGTAGGATGGGGTATGATATTCTGTAATTTGCTCTACTAACCCAAGTAACAGGCGACTGAACTATAATATATTTTTAATAACGTCAATATTTTGATAAATATTCGAATTACTAAGCAATTCTGTTTCAAATTCTAACTGTTACTAACTGGAAAAAAATGAAAAAAAAAAAAAAACAAATTTCGTTACCACTGTAACGAAGGCCCCGGCGAGATTCGAACTCACGATCTCCTGTTTACTAGACAGGCGCTTTAACCAACTAAGCCACGGCGCCCACATTTTCCATCGCTGGCAGAGTTCATCCATAACTTCAGTGATACAGAATCTAATTATAATTTTGTTCGTGTTCATTCACAGTGATTTGCTGTGTTGATTAGATAAGGTGTGCCCCATAAAATGAATAAAATGTCAAATAGTAAATGAATCGTGTGTGGTGACATTAAAAATTAATGAGATTTGAAAATGATTTGAAGAGCAATAAACCGTATGTAGATTAATCAGTTTTGATGAACAAATTTGTTGACACAATGTAGACGGGAAAAAAGGCAAGAATGCAGGAAAGATTACATCACTCACTGTGAGTTCGGCGCATGTCTGTTTTTCGTAGTGACAAATGGAATCATTTATTTGTCTACATACAGTGTGTCAACAAAGAACTGTTCGTAACGAAATAATGAAGGAGAACGCATTTAGAGATAAATTCGTGGCAAAATAGTGCACTGTCGCTACGAGCAGCTTGATTCACATTATTTGTGGAATGCATTATCAGCGGGGCCTTGTCATGATTGATTTTTCTGTTTACTGGTAAATACAGTAGAACCCCGATTATCCGGATCAAATAAAACCAGGGGAAAATCGGATAAATACTAATAAAATATTATTGTGCCAAGGGTTTTTCATTCTACGTCTGCATCGTGGCGTCGATTAGATAATAGGATATACAAAAATGCGTGTTATAAGGAATGAATGAATTACATAAAATCTTTAAATTTCCATTAGAAATAACATTATCCATTAACTGGATGGCGAAATTGGTTGGGTACCTGCCCTTGGTTAGAGTGACTGAAGGCAACGTTAATACGCTTTTAGGTGGTTTTCAAATCTCTGGTTCAGTCACCATTTCTCCTTGGGATAGAACTATCGGCACTGGAGTGGTCAATCAGTGGTAGTGGTATCACAATAGACCAACACGGTTAAAGTTCGCTGGTGAATTACCAATTTCCAATTACGAATTTTGGGCCTGGAGTGTGAAAAGTTCGTTCGAGCTGGCTTTGATCAATTATACTGCACGGGGAAGGCAGTAAATGGATGCAACTTTAAATGAGTAATGTTTATGTTTTTCGCCGTATTCAGCTGTATAGAATCAGATTCTATACTTATTCCCAGTAAATGATCTATATTATCGCGTATAAACAGGGATGAAGCGCCTCTTGCCCGTTGAGACGGAAGGCAGGCGTGGTAACCACAGTACCCTTTTAGGTTTACACAGGATTGCTTCGTCAAGTGTGTCTCAGAGATCAGACAAATATCGATATCTTTCTCTAATATATAAGAAAAGCTCGTATGAAATGGCAGCAGACCTCTGCGCCGCAGCATAAAACACACCTCAACGATCCGTCTAACCTTCTGAAAGCGAAAATTAAGTTGTTCAAAAATAATAATCTTAATGCCTGTTTAACAGGCTTGTCACCGAAAAAAGATATTAGCATCAACTCGGGTAAGCAGCCAATGGTTTGAGGAAACCCAAATTTCCAAATTCGAAAAGACCAACACGAGTGGGTCAAAGAAGATAAAGATAAAGCAGATCGCTTCGCAGATCATTTGAAAGCAACATTTAAGTCACACGATGGACAAACACCTCCTGTATACTCCTCCGGTTCAGACTCAAGTAATGACATTTTTTCTATAAGAAATGCTACTCTGACAGAATTCAAAAAACTCAAACCCAATAAAGGTTCTGTTTATGATTTAATCACAGGTTAAATTCTGAGAGAATTACCTCAGAATTTCCTATGTTTCTCTACATTATTAACGCCGCCTTTAGATTAGAACATGTCCCTAGTTAGTGGAAAGTAGCGGCAATAATAATGGTGCCGAAACCGGGTCAACCCCCAACAGACAAAAAGTCTTATAGACCGATTTCACTTCTTCCGACAATGTCTAAAGTGTTCGAACGAATATTACTTAGACGTTAAGCACAGTTGTGGAATAATTATTCCTAACCACCAGTTCGCTTTTAGAAGCAAGCATTCAACTATTGACAAAGTAACTGATGTTATAGAAAAATCGTTTGAACAAAAGCAAGTCTGCTCAGCTGTATTTCTCGATGTTTCTCAAGCCTTTGACAATGTTTGGCACGAAAATGGCAGTGTCAGCTTGAAACACAAGCTTCAACAATTCCTCCCGAGAAAACTTTGTACAATTTTATCGAACTATCTATCGGATAGAATCTTCCGTGTGAAATATGGGAAAGAATACTCCCTATTTAAATCTATACAAGCTGGAGTACCGCAAGGTAGTGTTCTTGGTCCCCTCCTTAACTTATTGTAAAACAGCGATATACTGCAGGACGTAGGAACAGTGCTAGGCACATTTGCTGACGACACCGCCATTTTCCTAACTGCCAAAACGGTCAAAGAATCAACTAGGAAAATTGGAATGTGCTTTAGACCGGATACACGAATGGACGAACACTCAGCGAATTGAGTGTAACGAAGTTAAATCCGTTCATATAAAATTTACGCATAGGAGCGTGAATTACTTGCCCGTTTTTATAAATAATGTTCAAATACCCTTTGGCAATGAAATACCTCGGAATTACTCTCGATGTAAAGCTTAAATGGAAGGAGCACGTCAAAAAGAAACGCGAGGAACTCCAATTAAGATACAAAGACACGTACTGGCTTATTGGAAAATATTCCAAGGTAAGTACTGACAACAAATTGCTTATACACAAGCAAGTGCTAAAACCCTAATACAACAAAGTAATAGAAACATACTACAAACTTTCCAAAATATAGTGCTAAGGGTCAACGTCGTCAACGCCCCCTGGTATATACGAAACAACGATTTCCACAGTGATCTTGGAATTTCATCAGTCCAAGACGAAGTTACGAATTTTGATTGTAAGCGTCGCCTGGATGAGCACATAAGCTCTGTTGTCCTTCCAATTCTCGACGAAAGAAACTCTTTTCGTCGTCTTCAAAGGACTAAACCCCTTGACCTAGCACAGTGAATTGAACCCGTGCTTAGATGTGGTGTTATCAAGGACTCTCAATGGAAAATCTCTAATAAAACCGCTGGATAAGTATAAAACTAAGTTGTAGTTGAAATATATTTTATTTGAAGGGAGGTGTTTTTACTGGGTAAAAATCCCTTTCGCTATGTGGGAACTGTCTCAATAGTGTCTTTTGAAGATTTTCACCTGCCCTCCGAAAAAAAAAAATCTCGCTATAGCGATAGATTATGCTGACGAAAAAAATCACGAAGTGCGTGGCATGCATTTTGATTTGAACGCTCATTTTCGTAAAAGTCTTTAACAATCTTAACGCGCTGGTGAATTGTGTACCTCTCTACGGTTGAATTTGTCAAACACTGAAACAAAAAAATGTCAAATTAAGTTCAGCAAGAAAACTTGACGAAGAAGCCCCAAATCTTTTTTTAAAACTCAAGAAAAGAGTAGTACACAGATTAAGAATAAAATATCTTTGCTGTCAGGAAAACAAAATAACATGTCAATCCGTCAAACCTATTGTCAGCAGCGGTGTGGCAATGTTGAGTGTTTCTGCTAGTCCTCGTCCTAAGTTTGAAATGGTTGAAAAGCAACATACAACATCTGTGCGTGGCCTATTGTTATCCACAGCTAATTTGACAACTTTTGAATTGGTATCGGTTTCTGCAGGTTTTTGCTGATAAAATAAAAATAAATAACAGTGTATTTTATTGTGTTTTGACTGACAATGATTATCACATTTTTCCGTCGTTGTTTTTCCCTTTAACCACAAAATAACTTCGAAGAAGGGTTTCAAAACGGGTATAAAAAAAAATCTCATGATTATAAATTTTAATGCAATGCACCATGCAGGTCGGCTAAATGACTTTCGAGCCGTTTGAAACCAGCACCGGATTTCCGCAAGCAGATGCGTTGTCGTGTGCTTTCTTCAATTTGGTACTGGAGAAGATAGGTTGGCGCGCAGCTGTAAGCCCGGAAGGCACTATCTTCTACGAGTCAGTCCAAATGTTAGGATATGCAGACGACATCGGCATCGTCGCGCGTTCCCAACGTGCCGTAGTGGAAGCATTTGCTACAATTGAAGAAGAGGCGATGCGAACTGGTTTTAACGTCAATGAACATAAAACAAAGAATATATTGTCCACCAAAGAACGATCCGGCACACACCACCTTGGAAAAAACATTACGATCGACAGCAACAATTTCGGGGTAGTAAATGAGTTTGTCTACCTCGGGGCAAACGTGAACTCCACAAACGACATCACGGTGGAGTTCCGACGTAGAACCGCCTTTGGGAATTGGTGTTACTTTGGTTTGTCAAAACAACATGCGTCAAAACTCCTGACTCGAAGGACCAAGATCATGCACTACAAAACGCTTATTTTTCCAGTCCTGCTACATGGAACTGAAAGCTGGACGATAAGCAAAACTGCGGGGCTGATTATTGGTGCCTTCGAAAGAAAAATTATGCTTCGGATATATGTCCCGTCTGCGATGAAGCCGAATGGAGGAGAAGACACAACCGCGAACTCTACGGGCTGTACCAGGATGTGGATGTAGGTCGGGAGGCAAAAATCTGTCGACTGCACTGACTCGGGCACATCTAGCGCATGGACAACAATGCTCCAGCTAAGAGGGTCTTCGAATCCGAGCCTCCTGGTTCGAGAAGGATAGGAATACCGAATCTCCGGTATAAAGGTTAAGAAATCACGGATGTAAGAGAGCTTGGTCTTGATGACTAGAAGCAGCGCGCTCCAGACCGCCTGCGATGGAAGGCAGCAATTGCTTAGGCTCGGACCCTGCATGGGTCGCCAGCCTGATAAGTAAGTACAAGCAACTCTTAACCATCACTTCTAACCTCGTAGAATCATCACTCTTATCTTCCTCAGCAGTCACAGTTTCAGTTCTGCAATATCGAAGTCGAAGACTCGCTCAAGGGTGGTTTATAAATAGACTCCGACCACCAAAGTCGGTGACCACCTCCAATCTCGACGAGGCAATGCTAACCTGACATGAGTAAATTACTTGGTCCCCTCCACATTGCCAGCACTCTGCCGGCTCTCGAACCATGTCGCACAAAGCGCGAACAGTTACCCAGTTACCATTATCATCCTCAACTAAATCACACTGCAGGTCAGCTAATCACGTGACAATCTTACAAATAGAAAGTTATTAAGTATCCTTGCGGTACACACAGTTAACGGCGAGCAAAACACTCGTGTGTCATCCCTGTCCTCCTTCGCCTATTCCCCACCCCACCCCTATCTACTCCCCTCACTCAAACATCGCTTTGGCGAATAAGGTGTGAAACAGGTTCCCAGCCACACTCCGGCGCGACTACATCAGACCGGCCAAGCGTCGACTCCCACATAAATTGTGCACAATAGTGACCGACTTACAGTGGCGACGACGAAGATGGTGGCGGTATCTATATACGAGGCACACAGACCGCCGAACAAATCTGAGGCTCGACCGTTCGCAAACAGTGCATCGGCGACGATGCATCATCTCAGGCCGGGACGACCGACCGACCGACTGACACCCGGCCAAGGATTCCAGGTGCTGTGCGGCGGTGGCCTACAGACCACCACTGCTCGACGTGCACCTCCATCGCTGTCGAATCTAGAGGAGGGCGTAATTGAATGAATTTATAACCCTCCCATGTGGCGGAATTGAGAAAAAAACAAAACAGAAAAACAAGAAACGGCAAGAGATTCCGCCAAAGCCGCGATAGGGATTCCCGTTGTAGAGTCAAACGCGAGACTAAGTAACGGCCACGCTGATGGCAATCAAAATTAGAAATTAAGTAATTAAAGGCCGGAGATTGAAGACTTGATTTAAGGAGCCGCACGGAAAATTAATAAACTGTTGAGATTCGATGCCATTGATTGAGTGAGCAAATGGAATGCTATTACGTGGTCGGCTGCCTGCGCATGCAGATGCGTCGTCTGGTACAGGTGCCATTCGGAGGGTCAAAACTACGGGAGGAGCGTTCGATCGGAATCCTCATCGCATTTGAATACGGCTGTCTGGAGGTTATAAGAGGTTGCCCTCGAGAAGTGTTGAACAGAATGTCATTAGCCGGGAATGTTTCTAAGGGGAACTCAGGCGCCACAGTCAGTTGCTTCGCAGACCCCAGACTGTGTCTGCAATTTGTCATGACTGGTTATCGATCAGTCAACGGGAAGGAGATGTTGGAGGACATTTAGACCTTCTTAATATTTCCTGCAGTTCAGAATGTTACGTGACACTACAACAAGTTCCACAACGGTTTGCAGCTTACTGCCTTGACTTTTGAAGTGATTGGATAATCTGATAAATACACTGAACCAATAAGGTATGTATGTAAATACAACGAATATTTTTATTGAGCCAACGAAAAGTTTAAAAATTCTGTTCGCGGCTGTTCGTTAAAAATGATTATTTTATATTTAACTAGCTGTACCCACGACTTCGTACGCGTAGACATTCGAACTTCCTGACGCGATGGCTGGTTCATGTTTATGAGTCCAACAGGAATTTTGTCAGCTCTTATGACAATTCTATGATCGTCCGACGACATTCCATCCAATGCCGTTTTAAAAAGTCAGCAATCCGTTATGCTGATGAAAATAAACTTGCAAGTCAGCAATTATTTCTCAAGGATGGTGCGCGTTTGATCAATTTCGTCATTGCAATTCCCACCAAAAAAATATTTTTTAAAAACGGGTGGACAATTCAATGCCGACAATCTAACTTGATGAAGTGATGATCCATTTGGCTTTTTCTTTTTTTATTGCCAGGATAGGTGAAAATCTTCAAGAGATACTATGGGGACAGTTCCCACATAACGAAAGGGATTGTTACACAGTAAAAACACCCCCCTCAAGTGAAGTTTTGACATTGAGAACATTTTTATGAAGTACAAACATAAACAGTTAGTGTGCAAATTTTCATTAGAATTAGCCTTAAACGGATTTAAATAAAAGGCAAACATGTGTACATGTGCATACAACCATTCTTTTTTAAATAAATAATTAATATATGCAAATTTTCCTGCTTATTTACTCGTGAGCAGGCTACGTATAGTTGTCCATGGGAAAAGCATTCATTGCTTAAATCAATACCGGTAAATTTAACTGTTTGACCTTGAGCCTTATTGATAGTCATAGCAAAACAAAACTTAATTGGAAACTGCAGCCTTTTAAAAAGAAATGGGTAGTCCGAATCAGTATTCGTAAAATAAATACATTATCATCTGTGCCTGGTCATGTTATAATAATCGCTTCAATTACATTAGGTCTTAAAGCTGTTACCAGTAACCTTGTTCCACAATAAGTTAAAGTTTAACTTAGAATACCCGCTAAGGGTCAGTAAGTTAGAATAAGTAACCAACACTATTCGACCAACTAGTTTTAAGCATTTTTGTCTAGTATTTAAGTTGTCATGAAGTACAAAATAAAATTAATTAATGAAATGAAATAACCTTGTTCCATTGCACAGCTTTGGAGGACACAAATTTCCAGCGTCCTTATTGGCACTCCAACTTTTAAGAAAATGATGTGCCCTGGTAGTCCTGCTAGATTCGTAGAGTTTAAAAATTCTGTTGGAAAATGTACCGAATCATCCGTATTTACAACGGTTTCAATGGATCGATAAATTTGAACGTCACCGTTGATCTTTTTTAAAATGAATTCATTGATTCTGGACGCTGAATCATTTCTTAGAGCCAGAATAGCTCTTTCTCTGAACCAAGAAGGGGTCTTGCTACTTATATGGAATCCAAAAGCGAGCGATAAAACTTATAGGAGACAACAATATCGCAGAGTCATTAGATTCTCTCGAACATCGACGTACCGTCTCTTCTTTGTCCGTGTTTTGTCGTTATTTCAATAAACGATGCTCAAGTGAGCTAGCCAACTGCATTCCTCCTCTCCATGACTTCACCCGCAATACTCGTCTCGCCAGGAGTGGCCATCAGTACACCCTTAAGCCTACTTTCGGACGCACAGTTTAATTCAGAGACTCGTTCTTCAGCCGCACTGCACGAATGTGGAATGCTCTTCCCAACCTAATATTTCCCACAGACTACAACCCGCAGATATTTAAGACCAATGTGCACAGGTACCTCCTCCTCCCTTTCTCCCTCTATACCTTCGGCCCGTGCTGTGTCTTGACCCCGGACACATAAGGGTATTAGCAATCCCTTGAGCACGCGCAAATTATAAAAAAAATATATATTGAACAGAGGGATATATCGAATCCACCAATTCATTAATATCTCTTACTTCCCAACGGAAAGAGTAACTTTACCATTTTCTTCTTGTACCGTTATACACTCGCCGATAATATACACACCTCCAATAACCACATTCAGATTAATGTACATACCTTGTGTTAAATACCACTTTTTTATTATTTATTAATTCTTGTTATCAATATTCTTATTTTCACAACGTGTTCACTACTGTGGTGTAAAGCATCAAAAATAACAATATAATATGTAGCTCAAATAGTATGAATACATTTTTCAGAATGAACACGCACATCAACGAACTTGGGCACCGCATCGGCACCGATACTAGCAATGGTCCGTAGAATGAATAAACATCCCCATAAATGAACACGCGTAAGCACGAACGCCGCTTCCGCACTGATATTGGCAATGGTATCCACTCATCTTATGCGCAAAACAATGCAAATAATATATGTTTTATGTTGTAACTTTTCTCTTAGACAACATACATACAAAGATAACATAAAATATATACCAATGGATTCGTTAATGTAAAGTTCTACACAGATATGTAAATTAAAATAAGTTCTGTTCGGTGGGAGTCAAGAGAAGTTGAGATGAACCACCGAAAAATGGAAAACAATCAAATTTATTACTTAACATGTTTATTTAAAGGGTTTTTGTTGAAAAAAAACTAAAATTATGAAGCTAAAGGAGAAAACTGCGCTCGAATCCGTTGGGTAGATTCGGAGATAATAACTTTTGATGTAATCAGGTAGCCATTATAATATTCATGAGACCCGGCTTCTCAGAAGAAAGAAGAAAGAGCACGAGAAGCGCGCGATCGAGGAGATGGAGAGGTGCTACGGTAGGAACGATGTCCGAAAGTTTTACCAGAGGGTGAAACAGTTATCCAGTAGATATAAGGTTTGGACAGAAGCCGGGACGAGAATGGACAACTAGTAGTAGAGCCGCAGTCGATACTGAGAATTTGGAAGAACCACTTCTGCAGACTGCTAAACGGCGATGATGACTCCAATACCGCTGTCAGGCAGAATGTTCCACTCAATATGGACGATGATCGACGAGAATTCCGTCCCCCCGACTTAGACGAGGTCAAGATAGCAATATCAAGACTGAAGTCTAACAAAGCTGCCGGTGCGGACGGACTGTCCGCTGAAATCTTTAAGGCAGCTGGAGATGATCTGGTTGGGCTTATGCACCAGCTCATCTGTAAGATATGGTCGGAGGAGAGCATGCCCGTTTAGTGGAATCTCAGTATCGTTTGCCCGATCCATAAGAAAGGAGACCCCTTTGACTGCGCCAACTATAGAGGGATAAGTCTCCTGAACATCGCCTACAAGATCTTCTCTGCCGTTTTGTGTACTCGCCTGAAGCCGTTTATAAATAACCTGATAGGTCCTTATCAATGTGGCTTCAGGCCAGGGAAGTCCACCATCGACCAAATCGTCACACTACGGCAGATCCTGGAAAAGACCCAAGAAATGCAAACCGACAACCACCACCTTTTTGTCGATTTCAAGGCCGTATATGACAGCGTGCATAGGGACGATCTATACAACGCCATGTCTAGTTTTGTCTAGTTTCTGCCAAACTCGTCAGGTTTTGCAGGATGACGATGGAGAATTCTCGCTGCTCCATCAAGGTCGGAAGCGAACTCACCCAGACCTTCAATGTCAAAAAGTATTTAGACAAGGTGACGCGCTGTCATGTGATTTCTTTAACATCATCCTGGAGAAGATCGTGCAAGACTCACACGCCAACACTAGAGGCACGATCTTCCAGAAGTCCGTACAACTGCTGGCATACGCGGATGACATTGACGTGATTGGCAGAACACAGCGAGCCGTCAATGAGGCGTTTGCTGGCATTGAGGCGGAGGCGGCTAAAATGGGTCTAGCGGTGAATGAAGGCAAAACGAAGTATATGCTGTCTATATATATGCTGAAAGGACACACAACATCGACGTCTTGGACAGAGCGTCACAATGGGCAGCTATAACTTCGAGGTAGTCAAGGACTTCGTCTACCTCGGCTCCGCAGTAAACAGTACAAACAACATCAGTACCGAGATCAAACGCAGAGTAACTCTTGCCAACCGCTGTTTCTGTGGGCTCAAGAGGCAATTGAGTATTAGAGCCATCTCTCGAAGGACCAAGCTGACTTTATACAAGACCTTGATCATCCCAGTCCTGCTGTACGGCGCGGAGGCATGGACAATCTCAAAAGCGGATGAGGATGTCGTTGGTATTTTCGAGAGAAAAGCTTTTCGTGCGATCTTTGGTCCTGTTTGCGTTGACGGTTTCTGGAGAAGAAGATTCAACCACGAACTGTGCGGGCTGTACAGCGACATGAGTCTAGTCAGGCGTCTTCGGATCCAACGCCTAAGATGGCTAGGCCATGTAGAGCGTATGGACAACTCAGCTCCGGCCCGGAGAGTCTTCGACTCCGAACCCGTGGGACAACGCAACAGAGGACGCCCGCGTTTAAGGTGGTGGAGAAGGACCTCAACCAACTTGGCGTGCAACACTGGAGAGCCAGAGACCGTGCTAGCTGGAGAGGCTTGTTGGTTGAGGCCCAGGTCCACCCCGGACTGTAGCGCCAAATGAAGAAGAAGATTATAATATTCATTATTATGTAACGCAAGATGAAGTGGCAACACTGAAGAAGAGAGAGAGAGAAGTAAAAAGAGTAAACTAAGAAGAGCCGGCATTCTGATGGTGAGTCTGTATCAGGATAGTCGAAGTGAAAGAGTAATAAAGTTTAAAGTAAAACGTTTGGGTTCATCTTAGAGTGAATAAAAGATTTTTTATAATCGTTTTAAAATCAAATATATATTTTTCCAATGGAATTATTAAAACAAAAGGTACTTTCATATTGATTAGCCAATTTAATGGCTTCCATATCGATCAAGGAAAACAAAGGATTTGAATTAATAAGTGCGTTAAGAAACGCGTTTAATAAGTACTGTAATTCAGCCGCAATCTACTCCATTCCTTTCAGTCGTGGTCAAATTGATTAATCTTCTTTCTTCTAATATATAAAATGATCAATAAGCATCTTTATACTAAAATAAGATAAACATTTTCTCTAGTATTTGAACTAACTAACTATTAATTAAATAATTATCTAACTAACAGGAATACCATACACGTCATTTGTAGGGAGTTTTTCTTATGATGTGGGTTCAAATATTAATATTTCAAATATATTAAAAAATAAAGAAATGTGTACAAATCAGCTATTTTCCTTTAAAAAAAAAAGCATGGAGATAAGCATTTCACAACACAATTCACAACAAATCACAACTGAAGAAGAACGCTTATTTACACTGTCGCGAGCTTAGAAGTAATGAATAATTTCGTTGGCTCAACGAACCCCTTCATTGACTCAATGTGTGAGTTCGTTGTCACATCGAACATTTACTTTGAAACAACGTACGATTTCGTTGGAAAATGCTTACAGAAAACTGTAACTTTTATGCCTGAAACCCAATAGTGCGCTGCGCCAGCCGACTTTATGTTACGATGACGTACTGCGTTGAAATAAATACTCAATTTATCAGCTGTTCTCTCTCTCAACTACTAGATGAAAAATATTGCCACCTTTCTGCATGCACTCATTTGAAATGACTTTTGTCTTTAAATTATTTTTAATCAGCTGTTTTCGTTTCTTAAATGACAGTTGTTACAAAATACTCTCAATGTGGAAGAAAACTCTTAATCTGGGAGAAAATCTCTCTCACAGCGCACCCCTCTGTCAAAAAATATCCAACATGTTGAATAATGACGTGCGATGGACTACGTTTTACGTTTTATTACGATCCTCTCAATCTCTCCCATTATTCACTAACGCAGGTCGACGCTGTATTTTGTGCTTGGCCATTGAATTATGTGTGTTGAAAGCCAACGCCAGCGCAAACGCACATTGTGTTTAAGGCATTAATGATTAATGTAGTTCATTGAGTTAACGTCATAATCGGTCAGTAAAATGCGTTCATCCACAGTTTGGTGAGCCAACGAAAATAACTTTAACGAACGCTGTTCATTAAACTAAACGAAAAATTGTTGGTTCAGTGTATGTGCCTTCCTGGATTAATGCAAGTCCATTGCTGCATTTCCGTTGTTAAGAAAAAGCCGAGAGCCTACTCTCTACCAGTACCTGGGGTTGTTCTCAGGAACAATGAGCTCCACCAGAGACTAGCTACATAAAGGGAACGCAGTTAACAAAGTTACCGATGACATCCAAGTGTCAGAATATTCAGTAAAGCTCGCCGATTCACTATGCATCACGCTGGCCTTGATGGAAAGGAAAGAAATTCCGAATCAGTTGTAATATAGATGCACAATGTGGTTTTCTTCGCCAGGTTGTCCGTCATCGTGGGAATAATTTAGTAAAAGCTTTTTGACCTTAGCCCACCAACAAGACAGTGGGTGGTGTGAATAAAAATTAAGTGCAAGTGTTTTCTCAGCATTTTGGAGAAAACACTCCAATTGGTGTTTTTTAGGTTTAACGAAAACCCTCCACTCGCATATTTTGACAGATGAGTTTTACCTCCATTTTGGTGTGAATAAAGACGAAATATATTGAGTGAACTCTTAAAGAAATTAAGTAAGCATTGGAAGTAACTTCAAGAGAGAAAAATGTCGAAAAAAATGGAAAACTCTGTTATGGACGAGGAACGCTGTAGGCATGTGTTTTTGGGATACCCAGAAAGCTGAGTAGGAAAAGTTTAACGCAAAGCAACAACACCTGCTCAAACTTTTACTGATGGAACATTTTCTTCAAATTTACTCAAATTTGCGCGTTGAATAATCTCAAGCATAGATGGCGTTTCGGATATCACATCTGAATCACAGATGCCGCTGTCGAAAATTCTTGAAGATACAACAGAATTTTCGGCATTGGTGTTCTAAATCTCGACATAGGATACCGTATCCCAATTTGTAAGCAAACATTGGCAACCAACTGCCAAAACTATTTTCAAGTCGAATTGTCACGGAAGTTAATCAAAGTCACGAACCATCCTTAAACACAAAAAAGGAAACCTGAGTAAAGAGAGCGTTTTTTGACATTTCACTTACTGTGCAAAAAATGACTGGATGGCGCAATTGGTTGAGTGACTAACCCTGGTTAGCGGGGTCCCTGGTTCGATTCCCAGTGAAAGCTAAGTTTATACTCTTTTATCTGGTTTCCAAATCTGGTTCAGTCACCAGTTGCCGTTGGCATCAAATTAACGGCACTATCACTGGAGTGGTCAATCAGTGGAAGTATTCTGACTGTAATTATCACAATGGACCAACATGGTCTAAGTGTGCTGGCGATTTCACTAGCAACCCCTCTACCTAATATACTGTGCAAAAACATAGCTTTTGACAGATTAAGTGTAAAATCTTCAAAACAAGGCGACCTGAAAATATAGAAGACGATTTCGCAGTTTTATTTGTGCTTGCTGGAAAAAATCCAGTGCGTTGCAAACTGTGAAGGAAAAAACGATAACTTTGCACATATAGCACAACACTTGTCCAACTGTGCATCTATGAACCCCCATGTCCAGTCACCATCTCCAACTTGGAATCCTGTGTCCCCAATAAAATGTATCGAAGGAATATTTTAATTTTCTCTTCATTCTAGGTATGGCACCAACACGCGTTTCTTCAGTAATTTCCGAAAGGCAATGATTACTTAAGCATTCCATGTTCTCAAACTCGAATCTATATGAAACGCGGTGAATAAGAGTCCTTGGTCTTCGCGTTTGAAAACATTATTGCGTATACTTTGTACCCACCCTTTAATGTCAAGAACTCAAGTATACCCACCCTTTAATGTCAAGAACACAGAACAAGTTCTTAAACGTCAACTTGATGGAAATAACCTAGGGTAAACTACATTAATTCGAGCCCCCTCGTCGTCAGTTGTTAAGAAAAATTCAAAGTAGTCAGTAGTGTTGCGTAGGTAAAAAAAAAAACAGTTTAATTGTGAAATTTCTAAAAGTAAGAAGGTAAGTGATTTTCTTTAATTTTTAGTTACCTTATTAAGACTTAATATAACAATAATAATGTACATATTATTATTTCAAAGAAAAAGTAAGCTCGGTACTGGCTGATGTCTCATTTTCTACTTTATTAAAATTTATTAAAATTGAGTCCTAACTAACAAAAAGTTATTTTGAAATGATGAAATGATAAAACTGCTTTCATATATCTAAGTAATTACTTTTAAGATAGCAACGAAGTCAAATCTTTCCTTAAGAGGGCTCGCTACTGGGTAGTTACCCTACTTTGAGGAAAATGTTTATTCACACCAAACTGAGTATTGCACTTAAGGAAAACACTGAACATATGAGTGACCACTGGGAGTGTTCTCTTAGTTTTTATTCACACCACCCAGTGTTTGATGTGAAATGAATGAAACACCGTTCGCCGTTGCGGCCTTCTATCGTTCGAAAACACAGATATAAGCACCCATCACCTGATTTGGATGTCGCCTGACATTCAACCGGCCTTATTTTGCTTTTGGATGTGAGTAAGTTTGCCAAATTTAGGAGCTGAAAACGTTGGCCACAGATCCTGATTTAGAACATCATCTTCTCGGACGAAACCAATTTTTAACAGTTTTGGGAGCGAATACAATCCACAACGAACGCATCCACAAAAATGGACTGTTGTCGTGGCGTATGCCGTGATTATCAGACATTATTTCTTTGGAGTGAAGAAAGATATGCCGTTATTGTTTACTAGAAGAGGTAGGTATAAAGCAATGTTAACTGACCGGTCAGATCTTGACTTACTTACTTACTTATCAGGCCAACGATCTGATGGTAGGTGGAGGGTCAGAGCCTGAGCATCCAAGGATGATGTCTGAGCTTGACAACAGCGATATTTCCGAGGTGTAATTCTAACAAGATGTCGCACTCGGTTACCTCAGAGGTGCTCATGTTCTTCGACGTGTACGGTTCGTCGTTTGGTCAACAATGATTGATGAAGGAGAAATTTGGCACGTCAAAATTTCATCATGCAAACCACTTTCCATGCAGAACATCAGCAAAGGCTTGTAGCTGATGACCAACAAATTGATACGGAGATAGGTGAACCATGTAATGTTTGCTAACAGATACCCCATCATAATTGTCATATAGGAGGAAGAGACACATTTTTGTTGCAGTACAGTCGAACCCGGATTGCTTAGTACAAACCGTTTAATGACACACTATCGTCATGGCAGTTGTCTTTTTTGTAAAGGGTTTTTCCAATTAGGACCTGACAACCTTTTTAAATTAAACGCAAACCATTCGAGATATTTAAAAAACTTTCTTATCGACTTGAAGTACAATCAAAACGTTTATGAATGGAACTCGACTTCGTTCATATGGCCACCGAGGGCACGTTTGCAGCGGTGGATTCGTTGGACCAGATCTTCAACGACTCGGCCACACATTTCAGCCGAAACGGCCGCTATTTCCCCTTCAATGTTGGCTCTGAGCTCTTCCAACATCACCGTTTGTTGGCATAAAGCAATGATTTAAGCCCCACAGAAAATAGTCAAGCGGCGTTAAATCGCACGAATGAGGCAACCAATCGACTGGCCCATTTCTTGAGATAGCACGCTCACCATACTTACACTTCAATAAATCGATTGTAACGTGGGCTGTGTAGCTTGTAGCAGCATCCTGTTGAAACCAGATGTCCTCCGAATCTATATCATCCAATTAAAGCCAAAAATAATCGGTAATCATGGCACGATATCACCGACCATTCACAGTAACGTGACGATCGTTATCGTCGACGAAAAAATATGGCCGAATAATGCCGCCGGCATGCAAACCGCACCTGAAGCTAACGTGGATTTCCACCGCACCAATAACGCAAATTTTGCTTATTGACGAACCCATTGAGCCAAAAATGAGCTTCGTCACTACATCGAACTGCATGAGCATATAACTCAACAGTCGATGGAAAGCATATAACTCAGCAGACCGCGAAGTCTAACTCTGACTGTGAAGGAGAAAAGTTTATATTTGTGACGGAACAAAGTGACAGTGGGTTTTTTATGAATTTTCCCACTACAAAAAGTTTCGTGTTTTATTTAATTGTTTAATCTAGTGAAAGAAGATGGACCCGTAAGTATCGACTAAAATACAGTCACTAAAGATGACTTTGCGATGAAATTCATTATATTGACGCATCTTCTCCAGAACCTAATTGGAGCGTACATCGCTTCAAATGGTCCATCGGCTTCGTCAGATTACTCCTGAATGGGTGCAAACTAAGACCCTTACTCAAAATAAGCCATAATGTGGTCTGTCCGATTCCTAATTCTTGAGAACGCCGTTGAATTGATTGATTTGGATCGTTTGCTACGGACGCAGCCAACGGTGTTTCACTGACACGGCAACATTACACAACGAATATATAATAATAATAATAATAATAATATGGGTGGCGCGACAGTCCGAGGCGGACCTTGGCCTAGCTTCTCATCAACCACTCTTGTTGTGTGTGCTACTGTTCTTTCACGAGTACAGACTACAGTTTAATGCCGACTCCGAACGGCGAAGTTGAGAAGTTTTTCTAGACAGGAATACTCTTTGAGCATTGTCAGTGACTCGAAAGAGGTGGAGCTGTGAATTATAAAAGGTGGTAAATTCGGGTATCGAACCTGGCACCCTCTGCGTAGGAGTCGACGCACTTACCGACCACTCCACGGCGACCCACACACAACGAATATGCAGACTCAAATTTTTGCACTAAGCTTGTTATTGCCTCTCCACTAGAGCGAGAACTACGACCGAAAATCGGAGTTAACGCTTATGAAGTTGCGCTCACTGACTCCGAATTTCGGTAGAAAATGTTAATAATTAGCAGACGTTGCTCCTCCGTGTTGCTTACCGTGATGAAAATGTTGAGTTTACTGATGATTAGTCAAAGAGTGCGTTCACAAATTAAATCCAAGCTGTCAAGTCCCTATTGGAAAACCCTTTATTCTTGGATACACTTATGAGCTGAATGAAATCGAAAATTTAAATTATGAAACGATCATTTATTAGAATTCCTTCTTGCTTATATTGAGATGTGCTACGGAACGCACTAGACCGGGTGCACATGTGACCGATGGCTACTCTTTGCGACAAAAGGACATCGACCAACACAAAACACAATTCGGTGATGCTCAGGATAAAAAAGAAACATAAAAACAACGATACAACTTGCATCCGCATTATTTTGACGCCTGAGAGAAGACATAAAGTGATCCCTGATGTACCCAACAAACCGAAGTCAACCTGCTAGACCACCAACTACGAAGAGAAACCCCACGAGATGTTCCCAATTAATCTGGTTCTCCAGGCTACGCAGGTTAGTTTTCTTGAACAAGGAAAAATCTGGAACATCGTTAAATGCAAGGATTCGCCGTCAAAAGTGAAGACTCCGCACGCCGAAATGCGAACATATTTCGCGGACAGAATGGATTCCGCTCCATTCGAAGGCATCCATTGCCCTCAGTCCAAATCAGAGAAAAAGCATAACGCTTTTACAAGACAACACCTGGGGCCAGCCGCCACACACCGGAATACACAAAAATTCTCTCTGGCCGGTCGTAAACTTTCGTGTTTCCCGCATTCGCACCCACTGACCTCGAGCAACACTTTGCCATAACTCCAGAATCGCTTCCTTGCTAATCCATTCGGCACACCTACAAGTTCCGCGTATTGTTCTTCCCCCAGTTCAAATCTGAATCCACTGGGGCTTGTTACACAGTTTTCCTATGTTACGACAGATTCATATCTTTCCGAAGCATGTCGATTGATTCTCTTCCTAACAGTCTGGCGTGCTTGCCGCGCCATTTACCACACGCACGTTGGTTGCGCGAAAGCCTCAGACCTAACTGTACCGCGTGCAGGCCACAATGTTGTGCATGGCCATTCGTAAAGATATGCACGGTGTAAACGCATCCATTAACCATGCGCCTTGAGTGGCCTACACTCGTCAATAGCGTTCCAACTGCAATGCTCGCCGGATTCGAATTCCGTCCACCGAACTATTCCCAGCTGACCAGGCTAGCAGTATCGCAGCCACATTCAAAACAACTTCTCAACACCTACAGGCATCCGTGGATCCGTGAGATAGAATGCAAGCACACGCGCGCTCCGGCACTGGTGCGCTGTTACGGTCATTACTTTTAATAATTTAATTACGACAAATACGAGGCGCTCTTGCGCACCGTAAATTATTTTATTACACGCGGCAGACCGTAAACGCAAGCGCGCGCATTAGAATTGAGTGCGAATCGTGTGATTATCCGGCAGTCCGTGTGCGAGAGAGTGCCAGATGCCCGCTTGTGTGGAGTCGACGAGTGGACAGTGTGCATCTTCTAGGAAACGACACGACACCAGGAGGCAGCGACAACATTTTGATATAAGTAATTCCGCCAATTAGTTTGTGGTTTACCTGGAAGACACATCGTCGCTCCCTTGCTGGACCCGTGCGCGTGTGTGTTGACTTTTTGGGACACTTACGCTTATCGTGAGTTTAGAATTTTATGAGGATTATGTCATCTTAATGGGCCGTCATTTTGCGCCCGAAGGTGACTTTCGGAACCTGTAGCCGATTTCGACGATACATAGTAGAGTGTTTCTCCGCGCACTCGGGCTGAGATAGCTGCAGGACAATTAAGCGGACTGTTTTCTCGGGATTATACGCACTAATTGGTGTGACTTGCGATACGATCGCGTCGACGTATGCACATGCTCGGGGCTCTCTCAATTTGTCCTGCGAAACCCTTGAGGAACGTGAAACAAAGTATTGACTGAAGTGAATGTGGAACGGACGTGTTGGTAGATGATAGGTGCTTGTAATCTATTCCGACATTCTCGCTGCTGACAGAGTACAGTTACCCCTTCAACAGTTCCTTGCTGTGAGTACTTGCTCACTGCCAGCAGTTACTCTGTCCCAGTTGGTCGCTGCCATCTGTTGCTCCCTGTTAGTAGTTGCTCGTTACCAGCAGTTGCTCCTTGCCAGTTGTTGCTGGCTGCCAGCAGTTGCTCGTTACCAGCAGTTGCTCCCTGCCAGCAGTTGCTCGTTACCAGCAGTTGCTCCCTGGCAGCAGTTGCTCCCAGCCAGTAGTTGCTCGTTACCAGCAGTTGCTCCCTGGCAGCAGTTGCTCGCTGCCATCAGATGCTCGCTGTCAGCAGTTGCTTCCTACCAGTAGTTGCTTGCTGCCAGCAGTTGCTCCCTGCCAGTAGTTGCTTGCTGCCAGCAGTTGCTCCCTGCCAGTAGTTGCTCCCAGCCAGTAGTTGCTCGTTACCAGCAGTTGCTCCCTGGCAGCAGTTGCTCGCTGCCATCAGATGCTCGCTGTCAGCAGTTGCTTCCTACCAGTAGTTGCTTGCTGCCAGCAGTTGCTCCCTGCCAGTAGTTGCTTGCTGCCAGCAGTTGCTCCCTGCCAGTAGTTGCTCCCAGCCAGTAGTTGCTCGTTACCAGCAGTTGCTCCCTGGCAGCAGTTGCTCGCTGCCATCAGATGCTCGTTACCAGCATTTGCTCCCTGCCAGCAGTTGCTCGTTACCAGCAGTTGCTCCCTGCCAGAAGTTGCTCGTTACCAGCAGTTGCTCCCTGCCAGCAGTTGCTCGTTACCAGTAGTTGCTCGCTGCCAGTAGTTGCTCCCTGCCAGTAGTTGCTCCCTGCCAGTAGTTGCTCCCTGCCAGTAGTTGCTCCTTGCCAGTTGTTGCTGGCTGCCAGCAGTTGCTCGTTACCAGCAGTTGCTCCCTGCTAGCAGTTGATCGTTACCAGCAGTTGCTCCCTGCCAGAAGTTGCTCGTTACCAGCAGTTGCTCCCTGCCAGTAGTTGCTCGTTACCAGTAGTTGCTCGCTGCCAGTAGTTGCTCGGTGCCAGCAGTTGCTCGTTACCAGAAGTTGCTTCCTACCAGTAGTTACTTGCTGCCAGCAGTTGCTCCCTGCTAGTAGTTGCTCCCTGCCAGTAGTTGCTCGCTACCAGTAGTTGTTCGTTATCAGCAGTTGCTCCCTACCAGAAGTTGCTCCCTGCCAGTAGTTGCTCGCTGCCAGTAGTTGCTCCCTGCCAGCAGTTGCTCGTTACCAGTATTTGCTCCCTGCCAGCAGTTGCTCGTTACCAGTAGTTGCTCGCTGCCAGTAGTTGCTCCCTCCCAGCAGTTGCTCGTTACCAGTAGTTGCTCGCTGCCAGTAGTTGCTCGGTGCCAGCAGTTGCTCGTTACCAGAAGTTGCTTCCTACCAGTAGTTACTTGCTGCCAGCAGTTGCTCCCTGCTAGTAGTTGCTCCCTGCCAGTAGTTGCTCGCTACCAGTAGTTGCTCGTTATCAGCAGTTGCTCCCTACCAGAAGTTGCTCCCTGCCAGTAGTTGCTCGCTGCCAGTAGTTGCTCGGTGCCAGTAGTTGCTCCCTGCCAGAAGTTGCTCCCTGCCAGTAGTTGCTCGCTGCCAGTAGTTGCTCCCTGCCAGAAATTGCTCCCTGCTAGTAGTTGCTCCCTGGCAGCAGTTGCTCCCTGCCAGTAGTTGCTCGCTGCCAGTAGTTGCTCCCTGCCAGCAGTTGCTCGCTGCCATCAGATTCTCGCTGCCCGCAGTTGCTCCCTGCCAGTAGTTGCTCGGTGCCAGTAGTTGCTCCCTGCCAGTAGTTGCTCCCTGCCAGAAGTTGCTCCCTGCCAGTAGTTGCTCGCTGCCAGTAGTTGCTCCCTGCCAGTAGTTGCTCGGTGCCAGTAGTTGCTCCCTGCCAGTAGTTGCTCGCTGCCAGTAGTTGCTCCCTGCTAGTAGTTGCTCCCTGCCAGTAATTGCTCGCTACCAGTAGTTGCTCGTTATCAGCAGTTGCTCCCTACCAGCAGTTGCTTCCTACCAGTAGTTGCTTGCTGCCAGCAGTTGCTCCCAGCCAGTAGTTGCTCGTTACCAGCAGTTGCTCGCTGCCGTCAGATTCTCGCTGCCCGCAGTTGCTCCCTGCCAGTAGTTGCTCGGTGCCAGTAGTTGCTCCCTGCCAGTAGTTGCTCCCTGCCAGAAGTTGCTCCCTGCCAGTAGTTGCTCGCTGCCAGTAGTTGCTCGCTGCCAGTAGTTGCTCGGTGCCAGTAGTTGCTCCCTGCCAGAAGTTGCTCCCTGCCAGTAGTTGCTCGCTGCCAGTAGTTGCTCCCTGCCAGAAATTGCTCCCTGCTAGTAGTTGCTCCCTGGCAGCAGTTGCTCCCTGCCAGTAGTTGCTCGCTGCCAGTAGTTGCTCCCTGCCAGCAGTTGCTCGCTGCCATCAGATTCTCGCTGCCCGCAGTTGCTCCCTGCCAGTAGTTGCTCGGTGCCAGTAGTTGCTCCCTGCCAGTAGTTGCTCCCTGCCAGAAGTTGCTCCCTGCCAGTAGTTGCTCGCTGCCAGTAGTTGCTCCCTGCCAGTAGTTGCTCGGTGCCAGTAGTTGCTCCCTGCCAGTAGTTGCTCCCTGCCAGAAGTTGCTCCCTGCCAGTAGTTGCTCGCTGCCAGTAGTTGCTCCCTGCCAGTAGTTGCTCGGTGCCAGTAGTTGCTCCCTGCCAGTAGTTGCTCGGTGCCAGTAGTTGCTCCCTGCCAGTAGTTGCTCCCTGCCAGAAGTTGCTCCCTGCCAGTAGTTGCTCGCTGCCAGTAGTTGCTCGCTGCCAGTAGTTGCTCGGTGCCAGTAGTTGCTCCCTGCCAGAAGTTGCTCCCTGCCAGTAGTTGCTCGCTGCCAGTAGTTGCTCCCTGCCAGAAATTGCTCCCTGCTAGTAGTTGCTCCCTGGCAGCAGTTGCTCCCTGCCAGTAGTTGCTCGCTGCCAGTAGTTGCTCCCTGCCAGCAGTTGCTCGCTGCCATCAGATTCTCGCTGCCCGCAGTTGCTCCCTGCCAGTAGTTGCTCGGTGCCAGTAGTTGCTCCCTGCCAGTAGTTGCTCCCTGCCAGAAGTTGCTCCCTGCCAGTAGTTGCTCGCTGCCAGTAGTTGCTCCCTGCCAGTAGTTGCTCGGTGCCAGTAGTTGCTCCCTGCCAGTAGTTGCTCGGTGCCAGTAGTTGCTCCCTGCCAGAAGTTGCTCCCTGCCAGCAGTTGCTTCCTACCAGTAGTTGCTTGCTGCCAGCAGTTGCTCCCAGCCAGTAGTTGCTCGTTACCAGCAGTTGCTCGCTGCCGTCAGTTGCTCGGTGCCAGTGTTTGCTCTCTGCCAGCAGATGCTCGATGCCAATGGTTGGTGCCCTCCCCATTCTCGTCCTCTGCCAATTCCGCGGACATCTAGTCTTCCACAGAAACCCTCAACTTCCAAGATGCGACCATGATTCACTAACCAGACTTTGCCCGGAGGCCTTACAGACCTCTTGCCGAAACCGAATGCGTTGCTTCGTCCTCACAAGAGGTTATGAACCCATCACCACTTCCGAGTTAACATTAACTGATCTATTTAAGGCTTTTATTGCGTTATAAACCACGGACACAGTTTAATTCACGTTTAATGCCGCAGATTTGGCCATCCGCCTGACGTTTCTGCAGAAATCCTCTTAAACACTCAGCCGACCGTGTCCGGAAGACTTTCTTCTAATGACGACCAGACTCATCTCTCCCGAAGACCGGAGCAGCCCAAGATGAAATTCATTCGCTACGCAGTGGATGCCCACTCAGCCGCAAACCTTGGTCACCAGACCAGTGGTTCTCAAAGGCCTCTGAGTACCCGAATTCTCAGGTAGCTGACCAGTTAATTGTACATACGAGAGCAAATTGCTTTCATCTCCATAAAGCGGTGAAAATAATTATCTTTTAATTGACGGTTACTGGCGGCCGTCTTTTGCCGGCTCGGCGGGCGACTGGTCTGCGGCTCCAACTTGCGGGACGGCGCGGCGCGGAGGCGAACTCGGTTTGCGGTTGATACGTCGAAGCTTAGGCAGACCCACACCCTCGTGGCCGAGTACAAATATTTTGATTGCGACACAAACAAATCGTTTGGTGGCATCCGTTCCCACTGGAAAAAAGCTTTGGGGTATAGGTGGCCGCAGCAGCCGGCTCGAGTTGATTGACTCAACTGGCGGCCACACCTCTGACCTGGTTCGGGTCAGAGCCGATAATGGAAATTAATTAGAGCCTGCAGGAGCGCATGCATTCCATCGGTGGCCCTCTGGCCCGGGGTTCCTGTGAATTTGAATTAATTAAACAATATTCCTCGCCGTCGCACGGGAGAGTGCTTATCAGGCGATCGTGTATCCGACGATCATCAGTGTCATTGCAACGCTTGTTATGTAACACTCCGTACCGTTCGACTGATGGATATCTGATCTTGGCGCGCTCACAGTACGGCTTATCCTTGTGATAAGCATGCACAGTGGCGGGCTAATGGCTCACGAGCAATTAGTTGTAAAAGCGGCTGTGCTGGTTCATTATCTCCAGGTCGCTCATCCCAGCTAAAGTGCCACAAACGTGAGTCCAGGCATTCCTCCTCTCGTGCCGTGGCAGGCCGGGCATTCAGCGCTGTGACCATGCCGAATATAGGAAGATTCCTAGGCGTGATTTCCTTCTTGATTCCCAAATGACGTCGTCTTTGTCGTCTTTTGTCGTCTCGCTGCTGTGCTGCAGTCGTCGCTCGGTGCCACCGTTACCACTTGCATAATAATGGTCCACGGTCCACCTCCAACGGTACGCATCCTCTAACTTGGGGGCAGCAGCGGCATGCCAGCAACCCGAGTTCAGGAACCCCAGCTACAATGATGTTAAGTGATCCAAGGGGGTTTCGGCTGCAAGATCAAGATTTCTCCTCCGAGACCGAGGACTCATGCACCACACCGCATGAGTCTCAGCTCCGCGGCTGCAGTCGGAGTCTGGTGGTGTCAGAGTTGCAGTGTCGCTGGGCACGAATTATGTTAAAGTAACTCGCTGTACCGTAAATCATAGACGCAACTGTTTGGCCCAAATCCAGATTCCCTTGTGCCATGAACATGTCAAGGTTCTGTGCCGGCCCGTGGTGTTGTGTGTTGTGTCATTTGAATATGCCGCGCTGTTGGGCTCTGGTGGCAATGCCTGCGGCATGCCGCAGCTCGTGTCGCTAATCGACGGTGTGACCAGCGCTGGGCATGTTGCATTCGAGAAATTTATTGATAAATGGAAATCATATTCAAAGGCGATCTCACTGACGCGGCATTGGGGCCAGCCTGTGTTCTTCGATGCAGATTAGCATGCGGTTGGCGGATGGGTGTTATATGGGTTGAATTTCATGCCTGGCCAGATGTGGAGAAACCAGGCTGTCTCCGGTTTATGCACGAAATCATATTCGGGACAAGGATGGATGAGGTGTTGGAGTCCGCCCCGGACCAGGTGTTTGGCGGTAACACTGAATTGTTGAGTGTGTCCGAATCTAGAAGAAACAAATGGGAGGCTTTGAATATAAGACTAAAACAACGAGTATGGAATTTTATCCAGTGAAAGCCTGATGACATGGGCTATGACTTTTGAGAACAGTGTCCCGTCTAGCGTAAGGTGAAAAATGCCAACTCACTTTTATCATGGCTGGGGAACGAAAGTGCTTTCCAGAGAGGCATCCAATCTTTAATTGCGTGGTGTAGTAAAAAGAAATCATGGTAAAAATGGTCCGATTTAGGTCACACATGGGCGGTTTCGTTGGAATATTTGTTGCCATTTTGATGGCAATGACGTTGTCGCTCTCTCGTAAAAGCACAGGACTCTACTGGAGTCTTGTTTCACAAGCCCTCTTGAGGAGAACTTTTCACCAGCGAAATCATTCGCCCTTGATAAGTACAGGTGGTTAGCGGTAGGACTATAAGGTGGATGCATCCAAACTCCCGGAGCTTCTGGTGAGTCGATGTGTGTGGCCTGGCGTTGTCCTGACGGAACAGAATTGCTCTCATATGGGACAAAGCTGGCCCCTTCTGAGGGATTGCTTCCTTCAGACGGTCCAATTGTTGACAATAAAGGTCCGAAACAAATGATTTTCAGTGCGAGGTCAGCTCATAGTAGATGATTCTCTGAGCAAGACCTTCCTGGCCTTCAATCCTGGATTGGCCAACGTTTGCGGTCTGATTCACCGCGATTCGACCAGTACCATCTTCGTTAGATGTTTTAGTAGGGAATAGTGGGTCGCCGTGGTGTAGTGATTAAGTGCGTCGACTCCTACACAGAGGGTATCTAGGTTCGATACCCGAATTTACCACCTTTCATATTCCACGGCTCCACCTTTTTCGAGTCACTGACAATGCTTTGAGTATTCCTATCTAGAAAAAGCTTCTCAACTTCCCCATTCGGAGTCGCCATTAAACTGTAGGTCCCTTCCACTCGTGAAAGGAACAATAGCACGCAGAACACGAGGGGTTGATGAGAAGCTAGGCCCAGGTCCGCCTCGGACTGTAGAGCCACCCAAATTATTATTATAAGTGTTGGGTGTGTAACGTAACGTTAAATGCTGAAAGGAAGATGATAGCCTCGAGGGGCTCTGTCCAGGAGAGCACTCTGGCGAAGTATATTATATAGGGCATCACAGACGCCGAATTGCAGGAGGCACTAAAACCGAAATCGATCAACGATTTGCTGGAAAGTTCGTTGGATCGTCCGACTGAGGGCAGCGGCAGTCGCGCTCTAGATAGGTCGTGACAAAGAGGGGCAGAAGCCGTACAAGTGAGCGTTGGCGGAACGGCAAGACGAGAAGTAAGATGTTTGGGGTGCCAACAATTGGGACATTAATGGTGGGACTGTCCACAGTCAAAAGTTCGTGCGGAGAGCGGCACTCCAAACCCGAGAATAAACCAACCAGATGGCAAACTCAGCTACTTCTGAAGGAGATCAGAACAGAATGCATAGAGGAGGCAACAGTGAACGGGCACAAAGTCGAAGCACTCATCGACTGAGGGAGCGACTGTGTAGGCCTTCGCCCAGCCATAGCGGAGGATGAGGGCCAGAACTTCACAGAGGACAAAAGGCACTTGAGCGGATTTGGAGGCGGAATCTGCCAGACGATGGACAGATTGCTCGCCAAGGTTGCGGTAGATGGCCTGGTGCAAGGTCCTTGTGGTACCTGATGAGAGCCAGCCATATCCAATGTTGATAGGACGAAAGCTGTTGTAGCTCAAGTCAAAATGCATGGCAGAGACACCCACATCGCGACTGGTGGCGGAAGGTTGCCGGGAGCGGCAGAGAGGAGAACACAGGGGATGACTGGACACAGTCAGATGACTGGAACACAGGGCTGTCGGACAAAGCTCAGGTGAAAGAGGAGAAATGCGTATCTTTCGCTGGCCGAAATGATCGCATGGAGTGCAGCTCCGATAGATACAACGATGATGACCGATTTTCAGGGCGGTATCGTAACGCTGGTAAGACGATGTCTAACAATTGTACTAGGGTTTCTTATAGTTCATATGGGTCGCCTGTTTCGCTTTTGGAGAGTCTGGAAATTAATGGATCATTGCGTAAGAAAGTTCTGGTAACTAATTTGGGCTATAAAGTAGATTCGAAGACACTCAAAGAGGTCTTCAAATTGGTATTGAAAGTCCAGAACGTTGACGCATCCGTGAGTGAGGAGGGTTTCTTCCAGTTATTGAATATGATGATCCAGTCGAAGCTGTCCAGGCCGTGTCCATGTTGGACCATCAAATGCTGTTTGATCGTAGGATGGTCGTTCGTCTGGTTCGCATACCTGACAAGAGGGGGGGGGGGGGGGGGAATTACCTGTAGGTTTGGGTGGAGTAGGAATTGGACTCGGGCGGAATGATGAGCCCCTGAAGGTGCGAATCATTAGTGGTGCCGAAAATGAGAAGATGTGAGTTGAGGCCGAAGAAGTGAAAATTCAGCGGAATGCAGCAGAAGTCAACATCGAGGAGTCCCAGGCGCGAAAGAGGGAGAGGTTCGATCGGCCAAGGGACTTTATGCGGATCGAGAACGAGTCAGTATAGGCAAGTCGCAGAAGCTGCAACCTACCCCCAAAAATGGACAGAATGAAACGAGCGAAGGGCTCGACAAGGACAGCGCCAACGGAAAGGGATCCGATCTCGAGGGCGTGATGAAATATAGGATGGTCGAGTTGTAACGTTAAATGCTCGCGGGTAGATAAACCCGTGTCTCATACTGCTCGGGGATAGTGCATCGGTCATCTCCCGCGCGATCGGATACCGAAATGAAGGTCATTTCACTAAATCGTCAGCGTTTTATTTCATGGTGCAATTCTCTCTTTACAGATCTGACACATACTTGTAATGAATTTGTAAAAGGTACTCATTTCAGAAAGTGAGGTGAGTCCCACATCATCTGAGGTCTAAATGTTGTGACATAAGTATGACCCTCATTCTTCATTATTTGAATGGCGTTGCAAGTGTTGTCACAAATGTGAAAGGATAATTGGAAAATTTAAATAATTTGACATTTTTTTTATTTACACGACAAATTGTTAGATAAATTTGTCATAAATTTTTCTTGCTTCTGTTATCTACGCAATTTTATTGTCCTGCCAGCGTCCCAATCCCAAACCAATATGACAGTGGTAGTTAATGAACCAGCCCACACTTTGATTTGTTGATACTCCGTTTACTCAAAGGTACAAAGCATCTCTGAGTATGACAAAACTTGAAGTGGGACAAATATTTTCGTTTTTTTTTGAGGTGTTGCGACATTTTTGTGTTGATGTCTGGGACATCTTAAGTGAATTTTGTATGATCTTTTTTTGTTTTTTTTTTTAATTAAAAAAATATTTAAAAAAAAAAAAATAAACAAAAAATAATTTTAAAATCTAGTGAATTTTGTATGAGTAACACAATACTAGAACGAAGCCCAACTTGCAGTCAACAAATTGTCGAGATTAGAGCGAACGCGTTCCACAAGGGTCCATTAATATATTCGTGCGTTATTGGAACAAAATGAGGAAACGCATTTACCGTCCATGTAGAGCGATTTTCAGTGTCTATGCTGTGGTTCCAACAAGACGTTGCAATGTATATGTCATAAAAGCAACGCAGCGCTCAAATTAGTGAGCAAATGCGTCTCTGGTCAGGGCACAAAGAGACTATTTTACAACAGCCAACTCAATGCAGGTGGAAGGTAATCTCCTACATGGTCTTCACCAGGCAAATGCTTATGGCTGTCCTGTGTGGCTGCACGTGACTCAAAGCTAGATTGGGAAAATTTGGTTGTTTGAGAGAGCTTGTCTTCGCCTTTACAGTGTTCGTTCAACTAGTTTTAATATTTTTTTAATAAAAATGATTTAAAAATGAAAAAAAAAAAACACTTGTAGTCAATTCAATTTCCAACAAAATATATTTCTTAAAGTACCCCCTTTACCCACTGTGTGCACAAACATAATCACTCTTCTTCTTTTATACACACATCACATAATTTATGTAATTGTAAATCGAATGATCCGGGGCGTAGTGGGTAAGTGCGTCGACTCCTACGCAGATGGTACCAGGTACCGATACCCGAATTTACCACCTTTGATAATTCATGGCTCGACCTCTTTCGAGTCACTGACAATGCTCAAAGCGTATTCCTGTCTAGAAAGAGCTTCTCAACTTCGCCATTCGGAGTCGCCATTAAACTGTAGGTCCCTTCTACTCGTGAAAGAACAATAGCACGCAGAACACGAGGGGTTGCTGAGAATCTAGGCCCAGGTCCGCCTCGGACTGTCGCGCCACTTACAATATTACATTATTATTATTATTATTGGTAAAAGCGATATGGGTCTGTACGACTTTTTGTTGCTTAAGGGTTTTCCCGGTTTTGGAACCATAATCACTTCTGCAAGTCTGGAACATATAATAGCCGATAGGAAGCGTCAATTAAGTAGAGTAGATTAATTAGCGCCTTTTTCGGCAAGTTCTTCAGGATTTGTCCAGTTATTAGATCATAGCCAGGAGCCTTGTTATTTTTTAGATTTTTGATAACCTGGCAAAGTTCGTTTAGCGATGCTCTTTCTACACCAGAGCCTTATAGTTGGATCATCTACAAATATTTTTCCTTCAAAAGGCTGAAATGTTTCCTCCAAATGTTCGGCAAAGAGATCCGCCTTTTCTTTATCACTTCTTGCCCACTCATCAGTGTTTTACCTGATTGGCGCGGCCTGTATTTGGGGCTTCTTGATATTTTTTACTGCTTTCCAGAGTGAGTAGTTTGTACATTTTCCATTTGTTAGGTCTTCAAGATAAGTCTCGTGGTTTTTAAAAACTTGTAAAAATGTTTTAGCGGTCTAGCGGTGAATGAGGGCAAAACGAAGTATATGCTGTCATCAAGGAAGGACACACAACATCTACGTGTTGGATAGAGCGTCACAATGGGCAGCTATAACTTGGAGGTAGTGAAAGACTTTGTTCACGTTGGCTCCACGGTCAATGGTACGGAAAACATCAGTGCGGAGATCAAACGCAGTGTTTAATACTCCGCTGGTGCATACGCAAGTCATCCGTTGAATTGGAAAGGGTGTCAACCTCCGATTGAGGAGTTTAATATCCTTTTCAAGTTACAACTTCATAGAGAACCCGTTGTCAAACAACGTGTTTGTCTTAGCCAAATAGCAAATTGTCACCAACATGACCCGATTAAATCTCTGTTCTCTCCGCTGATAATTCTTCTTCAGTTGAACAAACTACACACAAGTTTTTAATTGGTGGGCCTGTAGCTAAACGAAAGGTCAAACATGGTCACGGACCATCAAGAGCCAGCGCCAAAGTTCAAAGAATCCCAAACCACAGGCATCTCGGTTTTCTCGGAGGGAATTCCTTACTCGCCCAACGGTTCAATCGAATCATCTCTACCGTTAGCACGCCATAATATTAATTAGCCACCGAATGACTTCGCTTTAATATAATTCTAAATTTTGTCCAAAAACGGATTCCAATTACCAGCCGCACTAACAGAGGCTAATTAACGAGTATCGCACCAAACGAACAGCTCAGACCATCAAAATTCTCCGAAAGACCGTGAGGGGGGCCCCTTCGCCGACCTTCGTCGGCGTGTAACTAATTGCCCACCACCTCGGTGTCTAATTATCGAGCTATATGCTCGCCAGAGATGCTATCAGCCTCCTAATTTGCATACAAAATCTCTTCCTCACGGGGGCATCAAAAATATTTCAACAATTCAACAATAACTCACCGCTGCTGGTGTGCCCCGGGCGAACCTGCAAACCTGCGAACATGCAAACCTGCGAACCAGCAAACCAGTGAGCCAGCGAGCTAGCGTCCCAGCGAACTGCCTACGAGCTGCAGTGTCGTGTAAACAAAGCTCTCGGCGGGCAACAATAAAGAACGTGGGTCTGTGTGCCCCTCCCTGCGGCCGGCCGGTAGTCGGGTCGGTCGTCCCCGAGGTATTCCCATTTTTTGCCTACTTAAACGGGAAAAATTATTTAACAGCACTCGCCACCACCTTCACCTTCGACTATATGGGCACATCCATTTCGGGGGGAATTATCGCGGCAGTGGATCGCATTTCTCGCCATTTCTGTTCCTGCTTCCCAATTGCATGCATTCCTCGCGCCTAAGTGGATGCACCGCGGCAGCGGTAGTCGGTCGAGGGTGCCGTTGGGAGAGCCTTCGAAGGCTGACCGCTGCCACTGGCTGCTTTGAAAGTGAAATATACTCGCCGCTGGGGTCTGTTTGCTCTGTCCCCCCTGCGCTTGAAGGGGAAGTGTGTCCTATTCGTTTTCGTCTCATTTCCAGGAATCAATGACAACACACTCGATGTGCGCGACAACAGGGAACTCTCAACTGCGGTGCTCGATGCCAATGTGCTCGGCTCGACAAGGTTTTTGGGTGAAACATGAGTAATCTGTTGTTTGTGGTTGGCGGGAGGGAACGCGCGGGGGTTTCGGAGGCCAAGCGGCAACATGAATAATTTAGTACATTTGTACTCGAAGTACCGTTTCGATGGGGATCAGATAAGGACCTCCACTCGGCAGCGATTGTGTGCGCGCCACTGACGGTCAACACTCGTCGGAGACGCGCCGCAGAGTGTGGGTGTAGCAGGCCTGTGTCACGATTCGCTTCGATATTGCTCCGCATTATGTCGCCAGCATGGTCACACGTCCTCCTCCTCATCCTCCATCTCTGGAGACGCGCGAATGAGGCCCATACTGCTCGGTCAGGTTATCTTGATCGCACCGCTGCGCAGCGCTTACCCGGCCTGTGCGCGGAATTTGCAAATATTCCGTACGGGATCTGCGCTATTATGCAAGCGTGTACACAATTCGGTGACAAGACAATGTGTTTATGATAAGAGGGAGTGGGCTTGTGTCCAGACGGACACGACACATATGCGTGGCGGATTAGACTGATAGACATCGTGTTGTGGGATGGGAACTGACAGCGAGCAAATGTGCGCTCGGCTAGTGTGCGCTGTTGGACAATTGAGATTGGGAATCGCTGGCCACTGTATTTAGTCGCACGGTCTTTATCTAATCTCTCTCGCTGCCTCTGTGTGTGCGTGGATGGGGATAAATATAGAATCAGATGGTCTCTGCTGTTCGGTAGTGTGACCAGATTAAGGCACATTTTGCATGCAGTCGAGTGGTTGTGAAGTAATTCGGAGGCAATGCTGTTCTTTACATTCTTAGGAGTTATGAGCGTTTAGTTGTGACAGAGTATGTATTTAACCTACATGAGTTGGGAAAGAGAAGTAATATCAGCAACAGGCAATCCAAAGAGATGTCGTTCTGTTATTCGAAAGTGCTTGCCACCCTGTTACACAAGGTTTCGTCAGGAGAGCAGATCCAAACAAATGATATGGCGGTTAACAGAGTGTAAAGTTCAGAATACAGTTGACTCCCTACAAGTCGAATTGTCATGGGATACCATAATTTGTTCGAGTAAGGGAGAGTTTGACTTAGAGAGAGGTTTTTGTATGGAAAATTGAGGGAAATGTATGTAAAATATGGCGAAAAATTTCGAGTTAGAGAGAGTTTCGACTTAGAGAGAGTTCGACTTAGGGAGAGTCCACTGTATTTGTGAAAATGGAGATCCCGTGGAAATGTATTTTGAAATAGGAACTTTGATTCGAGTATTATTGCTCAGGTCAAGTTCAGCCCTCTACTACATTCGTTGAGAGGTGACTCAGTGGATGCAACGAAAGCCGCACAGTTGTGCTGTTGTGTGGGAGGGTTGGAAATAAATCTGTAAATTTTGAACCGTAGACTGGTAATGAAATTTGAAACATAGTACAAGTGCAACGAGATTTTTTCCTGTCCAAAAATGATTGATGTGGCCCAAAGATTAAAATATTTTTTTCCATTATTGTCAATGACTCCGAATTAAGTGCTAAGATAAAGAAAAAACACATGCATCGCCAGGGAAATCGTTTCAAAATGCCCAACATCGCTCCACTTAAACGCCTTGTTCTCCCAAAGTGGATAAAAGGGGTTTCCAGTCTTTGCACCATCGATAGAGAATATTTTTAGCTTTCAGAAAAATGATCTCCCGTTGTTAAAGCCCATCAAACATTGAAATGTCCCCATCAAAATCTGGGTTTACGTAAAAGCTTGTTCTTAAAAATTGATACGTAATATAGAACAACTTTACTCGATATGGCACTTTGAAAGCCAAAATGAAAGCCAAATGCTTGCTCCTTAAAACAAATATAAGTTCAACAAATTACATAATTTTAGGAAATATGCAACATTTAAAATCTGCTTTAAAGATAGGTCAATGTTTGTAGAATTTCAAATCACCAACTTTGAGCAAACGGTACAACGAAGCGGATCATCAAAAGTCAACAAAATGTTGGTTGATAACAAAATATGTCACTTTTGGTATTTTTTTTTCCACTGCGGGACCACTGTGTGCGGAAGCCAAAAGGGGAAATATCAACCCCGTCCAATCTGGTGGTTGTGCGGATGGTTAACAACCCGACCACGGGAAATATACCGTGTGAATGAGCCAAATAAAAAAAAGACAAAAAAAAAACATTATCGTACCGCATTGTGCAGGATACGATAAGATGAACAGTTGGGTAGGTACCCAACATTTAGTTAAAATTCTACCGAACTTTTTACTTTTACAAAACGGATGTTGTTTCATAGGCTTACTTCACGTTTTTTTTTAAGAATCTGAACGAAACGTCACAATAAGATAAAAAAAAATGATGCTGTCCGTGAATTATTGAATTCATCAGAGAGAGGATCTAGATTTTGGGGAAGAGCAGTTCCACAGGTAGAAACATGGGATAAACCTCGAGTTCAACTGTATTAGGTGAAGTTACTCCGTATTCCGAAAACTGTCCGTTTTTCAGTTGGACCATCCACAATAACCGATTGAAAATAGAGTTTGAAGCCCACTAACACTACCTACTCTTAGTTCCAACATCAGTCGACAAATGCTGAATAGGATTCTGTTAGGGGGCTTTTGGGCTGGGGCTTTAACACGGACAAGTTTCGTCGGATTCTGTCGCATCGACTGCGAGGTATGCTAGCAAAGAGAGCGAAAAGTGCGAAAGGCTCTCGTGTGGCATGGGTGCCGAAATCGTGTCAGCTTTTGGGTGAGTTTTCGCTCTCTTCCTTTCTTTTTTAGCATTTTTGTTCTCAGCGATGGGCATTGGAAGCATATTGCGCGTGACTGAGATTTGATGATTTGTGAAATTAGAAACTGTTTGAAAGCATGGTACGATTACTTCCGACAAATGGTGCTATTTAACGAAATCTCACCGTGTTAAGGTGGCTCCTCAACGACTGGATGACGCAGTTGGTAGAGTGCCTGCCCTTGGTTAGCGGGGTCCTCGGTTCGAATCCCAGTGAAAGCAAAGTTTTAATACGCTTTCGTCTGGTTTTCAAATCTGGTCCAGTTGCCGTTGGGATTAAATTAACGACACTATCACTGGAGTAGTCAATCCGTGGTAGTAGTCTGACCGTGGATATCACAATGGACCAATATTTGTGCTGGTGAATGCACTACCAGCCCGCCTACCTAACCTAAACTAAAGTGGCTCTTGCGCAGAGGGTGCCAGGTTCAATTCCAGAATTTAACAACATTCATAATTCCACATCTTTCGAGTCACTGACAATGCTCAAACAGTAGTTTTGTTTTAAAAAAAAAGCTTCTCAAACTTCGCCTGTAGCGCCAGTCAAACTGTCATTAAAATAGCAGTTCTCAGCGACTTCGTCCGCTTGAATATCACTTATCGCGGTTGGATCAATAATATTACTTTCGGACAAATGTGATTACAATAAAATAAGGTTTTAGTGAGTCGATCTCTGTCACGGACTTTTTTATAGAGCTTTTAAAGAGGAACAATTCCATCGTACATGATTTTTGTGTTAAACTGATTATGCAGCGCGCGCAAGTCATATAAATGTCAACGCCAGCAATTTCGGATATGACAGGTCCAGGGGTTACTCATACTCACACCCCAGCAGATAAGGATGTCATAGTCCCAAATGACTATGTGGTCATACGATCGCTAAATGGAACGATCGTTAAATAGTAAATCCACTTGAGCTCGGACGGGATAGTATGCGATAGTAAAAGGGACTAAACACTTGAGATCACAGTGCGATAGTCGTTAGATCATAAAAGGGATGCAATTGAGATGGAGAGAACAATCGCATGCAGTCTCAAGTTCGACAAGATCGTGGCCGTGTTGACTTTAATAACCGGAATTTGATTTTTCACCAAACTGCACTTATTATTTTGCATTGTAGTGTACGTAGTAAATTCATCAAATTTAAATGAAATATTTAGAAGGAATAGCTTAATATTCAGAATATCAAGACTGTTCTCCTTTATCTACTCGTATTTTCTCAGATTTAGTTTTGATTGTTCTTTATTACGTTTCCAAAAATTCTAAATTAGTGTGAAGCCGGGATACATTTATTCCCTATTCAAGCTGGTCGCCGTAGTGGGTGCGTGCGTCGACTCTTACGCAGAGGGTGCCAGGAATTTACCACCTTTCATAAATCATGGCTCCACCTCTTTCGAGTCACTGACAATGCTCAAAGTGTATTCCTGTCTAGAAAAAGCTTCTAAACTTTGCCATTCGGAGTCGGCATAAAACTGTAGGTCCCTTCCACTCGTCATAGAACAATAGCACGCACAACACGAGTGGTTGCTGAGAAGCTAGGCCCAGGTCCGCCTCGGACTGTCGCGCCACCAATATTATATTATTTTAAACTATTAGCTGACAAGTTGTTCAATTTCAGTGCTACCTGCACATTACTCTACAAATGGCGGCAAATACAAATCTGGCATTAATTTTAGGACACCCTTTACTTAATGTCCTACCAATGCATAACTCCCAATGATTGATGTCTGTTAAACTGTTTCTTTACATGCAATAAATAAAAACAAACAAGTGAACGGAATTGAACAGTCTTTGAGCACATTCCATGGCTCCATAGGTCTTCATTCTCAAAATACCGTAGTATTATTGTCATAAATTAAGAAGATTGATTCTATTGCAAAATAAAATGCACACGAAGTATATTTTCAATTTTATCAAAAGCCGTTGCTTCAGCGCGCCTACAGAAAACTAGAAAGGAGTAGCCTCGATCATTCATAACTTTTATTGCCCACCTACGTGTTAGACGAATTGCTTGTATCCGACTGCAGCTCGTAAACCCGCCGCGCTGCCGCAGTAAAAATGTAATATTTAGTGGATGCGATTTTATTGGGCATTTTTAAGAGCAGTAATACAGGAAGAGAATCCCTACTTACAAACGAGTGCAACTACGTCAGTTATAATTAGCCAGCAGCCCGTTGCAGTATGGCTGTGTAATAAAGTCAGGCCACGTAATTGCTGTCTTCCGCAACACAGTTCATGTTCATGGTGAATGCTCGTTATCGGATTATGGTCTGTATTTGAGAAGAATGTGTTCTGTCATATTCCGTACGACTAAACGGCGCATAACTCAGCTGGAATTCCATGATGGATTGTGGTGTCCATATAAGTTAATGTGAGCTTCAGGTGATGTGATGAAACAGATTCGATCGTATGGCTTTAAGGACTACTTACAGAAGTTCAGGTGGAGCCTCTTTCTAAACCACTATCGTCGCAGCAGGGGGCCTCGACGAAAATCGCGTGTAGCTATAAAAAAGGGAGCACCTGCAAAGGGAACATTCATTTGGATCAAATTCTTGTGCCGACAGGAAAGGAAGTGATGCTAAGGCACTCGTAGATGAGAAATGTTTGATCAGAGCAAAGTAAAATAATAATAATAATAATATGGGTGGCGCGACAGTCCGAAGCGGACCTGGGCCTAGCTTCTCAGCAACCACTGCGTGCTATTGTTTTTTAACGCTTGGAAGGGACCTACAGCTTAATGCCTCAATGCTTGACTGGAATACTCTTTGAGCATTGTTAGTGACTCGAAAGAGGTGGATCCGTGAATTATCAGGTGGTAAAATTCGGGCAGCGAACCTAGACACCCTCTGCGTAGGAGTCCACGCACTTACCCACTACGCCACGGCACACAGTGGTCCCGCAGTGGAAATAAATTCCCGAAGTGACATATTTTTTCCCGGCCAAATGGTTTATGTTTTTCGATTCTACGAATATGAGAACCTAGAAAGCCAAAATTTTGTTGATTTTGGATCATCCGTTTGGCTGTACCGTTAGCTCAAAATAGGACTTTGAAAATTACAAAAATTGACGTATTTTTTAAGCAAATTTGATGTGTCATATTTCCTAAAATTATGTTCATTGGAAACTAAAGTAAATTTTTTTTAAAAGGTCATACATGTTGCTTTCAAACTGGGTTTTCAGGTTTTCCATATTGCTTACCAATTTTTTAATCTAGGCTTTTAAGTAAAGGCATATTTTGAGAGCGGCACATCAATGTTTGATGGACTATAACAAAAATGCTCAAAGAGTAACCAACGGGAGACCAACGTTTTCTGAAAGCTAAAAGTATTGTCTACCGATGCTGAAAAAACTAAAGATAACTTTTAACCACTTTGGGAGTACGAGGCATTGAAGTGGAGCAATGTCGTGCATTTTTCGGCATTTTCAAACAATTTCCCTTGTAATGCATGTATTGTGCAAACGCTATGCGAGATGCCGAGGATATTATTGTGAATTAGAATTCAATGGGTCATAAAATTGTTATAATTATGAAACTAATTGCTTTTATCTTGTTGCATGTCGCAATGGGGCAAAAAAGGGCGGTAATTAGAGCGTTATTGGCGAATATCTATTTCTGACTTTGAAGCATCGGGAATTAGTTTATGATTCCGAAAATATTGAAGATTTCAATTAGGAAGATGACGTTTTGCTTTATATAGATATCGAAAATACTTTAAAAATTGCAGTTGCATTTCAGCATTTGTTGTGCAACTCATAAAAAGATTCAGTGTTATCCTGGAGACAATATGCAGCAATTTTTGGATTGACCCCGACAAGTTTGAAGCTTATTGCCCAGGAAACCGCTACAATGACGGTTTTTTTTTAAATCCCTGGTATTATATGCCAGCAACAGTGCATTAAATTCTGTTCCACAGAGCAGAAATAATATCATCAGCAGCCTTGCCCGTCGGATCATTGTCAGAGGAGGCGCAGGCAAGTCGGAATAAAGACTATAGGTACTATCGCATTAATAATAGTAGAAAATGTTCTCGTTCGGCAACAAATGAAGATGTTATTCATCAAATGTTGGTATCATCTGATCCCTGGATTGCGTATTTAAGGCCTGAAGCAAAAACAAAAGATTCGCTGCCACTTAGTACTGAAGCGCAAGCCTTATTATACTGAATTGCTTAGTTTCTTTAATTCCGAATAAAGTGTACGTTATAAAAACTTGTAAAATTGAATTTATATATATAAATAGTGATTACAAATTTGCTTTAAGTCCCAATTTCGAGTCATCGACAATAATAAATAATTATTTTATGCATTTAAACAAAAAAAAGTGTTTTTTTTTATTTTTTAACTTAAGATTACTCCGTTAGCTTATAAGATACATCAACCATTTTTGAAACATAATAATATCTCATAGTACTTGCAATCCAGTGAGTTTATTTGACCGAACATGTTTCGAAAACGACTGCAGCACCGATTGGAAAATTAAACGTGGTCGCAACAAAGTATGATTATGGACGTACTTGTGGCTTCCTGTAGCACATTTATTCAGCCGCAAGAAAATATACATCACAGCTTTCAAAGTGAGTACACTTATGTATGTGCGACCGAATTAACGCAACCAACAGTGAATGTTAGGCGAATGTGTAGTGTCCCGTGAGTACGCCTGTAAGTCGTCGGCAGTCTTTTCTGCCAAGAGATAACAAGAATACTTACTTACTTATCAGGATGACGACCCATGCAGGGTCCGAGCCTGAGCGATAGCTGCTTTCGATTCTTGAGGGTCCTGGGAACGCTGCTTCCAGTCATCAAGACCAAGCTGTCTTGCATCCCCCATTACTTGGTCTTTATACCGGAGATTCGGTCTTCCTCTTCTTCTGCTTCATCAGGAGGCTCGGATTCGAGGACCCTCTTAGCTGGAGCATTGTTGTCCATGCGCTCGATGTGGCCGAGTCAGTGCAGTCGACGGGTTTTTGACTTCCGGACTACATCCACATCTTGGTACAGCTCGTAAAGTTCGCGGTTGTGTCTTCTCCTCCATTCGCCTTCCTCGCAGACGGGACCATATATCCGACGTAGAATTTTTCTTTTGAAAGCACCAAGAATCAAGAATCAGACAAGAATGCCGCGGATTTCTTACAGACGCTAGGGAGCATGCGTTTGGTCTGTCTGCATCCTGGAGAGTCATGCCTCCTCCGATTGTGTTCTCGAGAGGTCCAACCGTCGACGGAAACCCTAACCAAGGACGCGGGTAGTCCCATTACAGGTTCAGGACATGACAGTGTCTCCTCTGATCCTTGTCTAGCGATCCCGGGCTGACGCAAAAATTACAGAGGACTTGCATTCCTGAAAAATCCTGGAAGTATTTAGGGGATTGATCAATGCCTTAAGTACAGCTTGAGCCGCTTTCACATAAAAAAATTCTGTCGGCGATTTTTCCATCTTGTTGGCAAGGGGGGTGAGACGTGCTAGGGGATTGCTTTTGGATTTTCTATTCTCTTTTATCTCTCTTCGTTTTTTCTTTGAGTTGCTGTATTCTTATGTTCTCAATCTTTGGTATTGGAAGCATGATGTACATGTGTGAGAAAGAGAAGACGCATGTGTGAGAGGGGGTAGCAAATAGAAAAAGTTCAGCATTGAGATCTCAATTGCAGAGACTGAAAGATTTCCTGTGTGAAAGTGGCTTAAGATCACAAAAGGGAATTTGAAAGAATCGCCGACGAATCTTAGCGAGTGTGACAGAAGCCTTGGCTGTCATAGCAGACACAGATACTTCTCCCTTTCCACCTCTTCTTCACAATATATCTCGTGACCATTAGGATCGCATAGACTTCCGCTTGGAAAACCGACGTAAATTTACCTAACGAGGTTGGCAGTCTAAAGTTGTCGCCCTGCACGAAGGCAGATAGATCTTCACTTTGGCTGATCTTCATCACCATCTTCCGATCCGCAAGAAGTCATGAGAAATCTTCAGGCTGCATGAGTGATCTTCAGGCCACTCGATCCTCCGCCATCGACCAGGCGAGTTTTTGGCCCTACCGGCTCGTCCTGGGTCCGCCAAGGGGTCGCCTAGATATTCGCCAGACTCTTTATTGGTTTTGGACACATCCGAGAGAGATTCAACAGTGCGTCAAGAGCAGAGCCAGGCATACTAGGGAAGGCCCTTATTAAGCCGAGATATACTGTCGAGTCTTTGAGACTTAGTGAAAGCAGGACTTGCGTATGTATTTACGTGAAAGCTTATTCCACCAAGCGACCGATAGATATGAGAGAAGGAGCCTTATCATATTCGCGTGGATCCAGAGGAATCTTATTGGTGATACGCTCTGAAACCGAGAATCCCCTTACACTGCCAGATAACTGACAGCGACTTGGTGATTTGAATCTATCCGCTTTTTCCAGAGAAGTTTTCTGTCTAGAATAACACCCAGATACTTGGAGCAACGAACGATTTGTTAATCGGAGCTATTTAAGTCGCAAGTGTGTGGATACTTTTGCCAATACATTTCCATTTTAACTTGCAACAAAATTGCACACTTTATAATCGTTGTGATCGTGGTCTCGAATGGGCTCGTTCACATTGAAATGCATTCCCTTAGGCGAATAAGCTTGTTTTTCCACCCGTCTTTCTGCACGAGACTGCTCTCCTGCTGCCTAAATGGTCAGCTTTATTTGTAAAGAAATGTTGGTCACGTAAGCCAAGTTAGCACTTTTCAACTTTAGTATTTGTTCCAACTACTCACCTTTCGTCACAAAATTTTGGTAATCACCGAAAATATAAGATCGCGAATACAAGCTGCCGAGATGAGATTTTTTCGTGCTGTTGCGGGAAGTAGTCGCCGGGATAGGTTGAGAAAGACGATAGTGCGCGAGAAGCTCAACGTTGAGAAGCTGCTTCTTCGAACGGAAATAGCTATGCTTTGATGGTTTGGTCATGTTGCACGAATGTACCCACCATCACGACTTCCGAGGCAGGCCTTGAATTCGATTCCATCAGGTAGGCTACCACTTGGCAGACCCAGGATAAGATGGATGGACCAAGTCCATAAGCTGGCCTGGTTAACCTTGGGCATAAACCCTGATGAGTTACAGTCGATGGCGAAGGATCTTGTTGCCTGGCGATCTCTCGTGCGTGGTTAAACCCCGCGACCCCTTTAGTGGATCATGCGGGTTAGAAGATAATGATGATGATGTTGGTCAGGATGCGGTTTCGGTCTTATCTGTGGATGGACGATAAGTTTCCGAATGTCTTCACATAGCGTTTCGGCCTTCTTCTATCTTCTATATATTCTTCTAGTGTATTTTACATTCAAAATTTAAATCTAAGCGTATATACGTTTGCAAAAAAACAGTCTTATTATTAAATAAATTTTATTTAATTCCAGAAGCTCTGCGTTGACACCAGCAAATTGTACTTAAGTCTATGTTCGTGGGATTATATTCCTGTCACACACAAAGTACTCGTTCACACCACAGAAGTTTAAAAGTACTCTTGTTCCAATCGGACAGTTTTCTAAAGAAGCACAAGAAGCGGAGATAAATAGGGGCTAGAATTTATATTGTTCCAAACCTTGGATGATCCGTCAATGAAAATTCTCTGAAGTCTGCTTGAGCTAACGAATCATGAATGGATGAAGTACACGTTTGAATTCAACAAACTGCCTCCACGCCACCAACTGACAATTCCCACAAACCAGACATCAAATCTTCTCAGCAGAAATATCCACAATCAATCTCAAATTCTCTTTTTTTTCCCATTTAATTTCTCGACTTATCTCCAAAAGTCTGCCGCGAATGGCCCACCAAATCAGCAGAACTCATTTAATTTCCTGCTCCCAGTAACTATCATCAAAACCCGTCACAACACTATTACTCTAAGCAGCACAGACAACTTGGTAGCCGCGTTTCACGGGATTTTAATCAAATTTTAATCGATATCGATTAGACACTCGAGAACTTATGAATTTTTCAAACAACTGCTTGCTAAATAAATAAACATCAACTGTCACCACTCGACTGGTGGAGATTTATTTTTAGAACACACTTGTTCTGCGGTGTCTGTGACTCATACGGGAGGCGTGCGCGATGTGGAAACGATGGGGACGAAATGAATGAGCCATGAAATTTTGGGAAAGGCAGAACACATGTGGCGCCGTGGCTTAGTTGGTTAAAGCGCCTGTCTAGTAAACAGGAGATCGTGAGTTCGAATCTCGCCGGGGCCTTCACCGCTAAGGTGTGTGGATTTCATTTTTATAATTTTCTAGCAAATAATTATCAGAAAATGTTGATGTTTAGGGGAGTGTGTGCGGAAAATTAAGTGAATTACAGCGTAACAATTTCGAAGTGATGTCATTTTATCACTTCTTAATAAGAAAATGTATTTTTTTCCAATATGCAAATTAGTTTGTCAAAAGAATATGGCCATGACCTTGAAAATACAGTATTGTGCGAAAGTAACGCACCCCCGAGGAAAAACCATTTCACGATTGTATGGGACATTGCATACCATACTACAAAAATGCATATTTCAATAAAACAAATATGAATCAATTGGATGATAATTTCTAAGAGGGTGGATTATTTACGCCTAGAATAACAGTGTATATTTTTAATGCACCAGTATACGTCCCACCCTTTAGAGACGAATATTTAGAAGCACCATTTACACTTAGCGAGGTGCAAAGGGTAATAAGATTCTCAAAAAAGAACAAAGCGCCGGAAGAGGCACCACATGCCCTTTTGCACGAAATTGGCAATAGCACTTACAACCGAATATTTGAAACTGCAATCAATCCACAAAACTAAGCCTCTACACAAAAAAGGTGAATATGACAACCCAAACAACTACAGAGGCATATTATAAATGATACAAATCAGCTAAATTATTTGGAGCATTTCTATTTAATATTCCAACATAATGGGTTGAAAACAATAAAGTTTTACACGAATTTCATGTCTGTGTACAAGAACAACACTGCAGTAGTCTGGAATGGGTGCAGTATATCTGAAGAAATCGCGACATTTATGGCCGTTAAACACGGATGTATCCTAACTGCACATTTGTTCATTCTGTTTATCAACGATATAATAGACAACATTGGGGGTGGAGTTAATATTAAACCGGAAAATATACCTGCGTTGATGTACGCAGATGATATTGTCTCTTTAGCCGGAACACTAAATAGTATGCAGCTTATGCTAAACAGACTAAACAACTACTGTAAGATATGAAATCTGTTTATTAACTTAGGAAAAACAAAAGTCATGATTTTCAGAAATAATGGTGATATGAATGCAAGAAATAAAGTCTAGACATATGACAGAGAACAAATAGAAATTTTTATTTATTTATTTATTTTATTTCCTTTTTGGATGGATCGCCGTGGCGTAGTGGGTTAGTGCGTCGACTCCTAAGCAGAGGGTGCCAGGTTCGATACCCGAATTTACCACCTTTCATATTTTCACGGCTCCACCTCTTTCGAGTCACTGACAATGCTCAAAGAGTATTCCTGTCCAGAAAAAGCTTCTCAAAACTTGGCCGTTCGGAGTCGGCATTAAACTGTCAATCCCTTCCACGCGTGTGAGAACAATAGCACGCACAACACGAGTTTTTGATGAGAAGTTAGGCCCTGGCCCTCTACGGGCTGTAGCGCCACGCATATTATTATTATTTCCTTTTTTTAAAACTTATAGATAGTTACAAAAAAATATATAATATAAGCGGAAATAATAGAAACCATTCAGTAACTTAAGCAGTTAGTGCAGAATGTTGCTTCGGTAAATGAATAAAAAGAAAAATGTTTAAGTCTTTAGTGGGGTGATAATATGCAAAATTCAAATAATAAATCAATTCAACTTCATGAAATACAATAAAAATCTATGACATTATATACTAACTAAAACAATAAGATAGAGGGCATGGGCCTGTGCATCCAGGGCGAAGTTGTTGACTGCTCTCAACTTGGCGAGATGCCAGCAACGATCCCCGTTAAATGCACAGGTCAAGTTGACATACAGCCTCCACGCGGAGCCCTCTGGATAGCCTTTAAAGCAACCGCTTACAGGTGAACTAATATACGCAGCGGTCCCCTTGTCCACGGGTTTAAACCAGGTCCCCCAGGTTCGCCGGTTGCGCGTGGTTTTAACTTCCCACCGTGTAAAAAACTACTAGTTCCGAAACGACGAGAAGCCTCGGATACGGATGACCCTACTGCTGACGACGATGGACAACGAAATAAGGACAATGATTTTCGGTTCTGCACGTGGAATGTGAGGTCTCTGAACAGACCACGTGCAGCCGATGAACTTGCGGAAGCCCTCGAAGCTTATAAGGCAGATATCACCGCCATTCAGGAAGTGCGGTGGGATGGGCCGGGCAAAAAGAGGATGAAAAACTGCGATACATACTTCGGCGATTGCTACAAAGAGCGAAGGCAGCGCTTATTCGGATGCGGGTTTGTTGTTCGAGGCAAGAAGTCTTAAGCTGGCGCCTCATAACAACCCTCATCAAGGCTACATTCGGCAACATCAGCCTGATATGCGCCCACGCCCCAAAGGAGGATAAAGATGACGACAGCAAAGACGACTTTTTCGATCTCCTAGAAAGAACGTACGATGTATGCCCCAGCTACGACACGAAGATCGTTCTAGGAGATTTTAACGCAAAGCTGGGCAAGGAAGACATCTTTGCTAGAGTCATCGGGAAGCACAGCCTGCACGACAACACGTCCGAGAACGGACTCAGGCTTTTGGACTTCGTAAAGGGGCGAAACCTCTTTGTAGCCAGCACGCGGTTCCCTCACCTCAACATCCACAAAGGGACCTGGGGGTCTCCTGATCAATCAACCGTCAACCAGATTGATCACATTGCGATCGACGTCAGACACTCCTCCAGCATTCTCGATGTCCGAACATTCCGAGGAGCAAACATCGACTCGGATCATTTCCTTGTTGTAGCCAAGGTAAGAGCACGGATATCGATAGGACAACGGAGGAGAGAAAGACCGAAACAGTTTGACGTCGGAAAGCTACAATCGCAATTGACCGCTAGCAACTTTGCCAATCGAGTCTCCCTAAAACTCTCAGAGAATCCAACCCTGCCAGGCGAAACAATCGACCAACAATGGAACCGTTGTCAAAAAGCCATCAGAGAAGCTGCATCTGATGTGCTGGGTCTTAAAACGCCACCTCATCAGGCACATTCAGCGAAGCAAGCAGCATACAAGGCGACGCTGGACAGAAGGACGAGAGCGGTTCGTGAGCTCTACGAACTCAAAAGAAAGGAAGAGCACCGGCTTCTCAAGAAGAAAAAGAAAGAGCATGAGAACCGCGCGATCGAGGACATGGAGAGGTGTTACGGCAGAAATGACGTCCGAAAGTTCTATCAACGGGTAAAACAACTATCCAATGGATACAAAATTCAGACAGAAGCCTGTCGCGACGCAGAGGGACAACTCGTAGTAGAGTCGCAGTCGATACTGAGAATCTGGAAGGATCATTTCTGTAGACTGTTAAACGGCGAGAAAGACTCCAATACCGCTGTCAGGCAGAATGTTCCACTCAACGCAATTGACGATGATCGACGAAAATTCCGCCCCCGACCTAGAAGTCAAGATACCGATATCGAGACTAAAGTCGAATAAAGCTGCTGGTGCAGACGGACTGTCTGCGGAACTCTTTAAGGCAGCTGGAGATGATCTGCTAAGGTACATGCACCAACTTATCTGCAAGATACGGTCGGAGGAAAGCATGCCCGACGAGTGGAATCTCAGTATCGTTTTCCCGATCCGCAAGAATGAAGACCCCTTCAACTGCGCCAACTACCGAGGGATAAGCCTCCTCAACATCGCCTGTAAGATCCTCTCTGCAGTTTTGTGTGAGCGCCTGAAACCATTCGTCGACAACCTGATAGGTCCTTATCTGTGCGGTTTCAGGCCGGGGAAGTCCACCATCAACCAAATCTTCACATTACGGCAGATCCCGAAAAAAACCCAAGAAATGCAGATCGACACCCACCACCTATTCGTTGATTTCAAGGCCGCATATGACAGCGTGCATAGGGACGAGTTATACAACGCCATGTCTAGTTTTGACATTCCTGCCAAACTCGTCAGGTTGTGCAAGATGACGATGGAGAATTCTCGCTGCTCCATCAAGGTCAGTAACGAACTCACTGAGACCTTCAATGTCGAAAAAGGTTTTAGACAAGGCGACGCGCTGTCATGTGATTTCTTTAACATCATCCTGGAAAAGATCGTGCAAGACTCACACGCCAAAACTAGAGGCAAGATCTTCCAGAAGTCCATACAACTGCTTGCATACGCGGATGACACATTGACATGATTCGCAGAACACAGCGAGCCGTCAATGAAGAGTTTGCTGTCATTGAAGCGGAGGCGACCAAAATGGGGTTGGCGGTGAACGAGGGCAATGCTGTCATCGATATAGGACGCACAACATCGACGACTTGGCCAAAACGTAACCATAGGCAGCTATAACTTCGAGGTAGTGAAGGACTTCGTCTACCTCGGCTCGCAAGTGAACAGTACGAACAACACCAGTACCGAGGTTAAACTCAGAATTAATCTTGCCAATCTCTGTTTCTTTGGGCTCAAGAGGCAATTGAGTAGTAGAGTCCTCTCTCGAAGGACCAAGCTAACATTATATAACACCTTGATCATCCCAGTCCTGCTCTATGGTGCGGAAGCATGGACAATCTGAAAAGCGGATGAAGAAGCACTTGGTCTTTTCGAGAGAAAAGTTCCGCGTTTAATCTTTGGTCCTGTCTGCTGTTGACGGCTATTGGAGAAGAAGATTCAACCACGAACTGTACGGGCTGTAAAGCGGCATGATTCTAGTTAGGCGTGTACGGATTCAATCTCTAAGGTTTCTGGGCCATGTAGAGCGCATGGACAACACTGCTCCGGCCCGAAGAGTCTTCGACTCCGAACCAGTGGGACAACGCAATAGAGGACAACCACGGAATCGATGTGACCTCAATCAACTTGGTGTGCGCGGTTGGAGACAGCTGGCAAAAGATCGTGCCGGCTGGAGAGGCATACTGGTTGAGGCCCAGGTCCACCCCGGACTATAGCGCCACCTGAAGAAGAAGAAGAAAACAATAAGATGGAAAATAATATGCGGAAAAAAGTACGTTTTATTTATAAATGACGTTACTTATATGACATGAGAATTTAAATGCTGATGATTAAGATAAAAAATTAGCATAATTAAAGATTGAATTCAAATTATAAATTATTCTTATAGAAAATTGCAGGCTCTCTTACAGTGTAGAACTGAGAAAAATGGGTTTTGAAAAAGATTGGCACATTTACAAGATGTAAGTTGTTAATACGTAAGTTGTATAATTGAGTGATTCAACTGTGGTGGTTGCCAATTTGTTTAAAGAATTCCCTTAGTACTTTGAATTCGTAAAGCTGTCTCAGGGGAAGAATATAAAGGTCTCTTAAAAGAGGCTAGCTATGTTCAAAACGATTTTTGTTACAAATAAATGTTTCTGAGCCATCAACTGAGGTTGGAGGGAGCTGAAATAAGCACCGCCCCAGCTTGTGATGGCATACTGCATCTTAGAGTGGGCAAGGCCTAAATAAATTGTCTTCAAAACTTTTGATGTGCAGTATTACTTTAATGGATACATTTGCCTCGTCACCGGCATCATGTGCTATTTAATTGATCGGATATGATCTTTCCAGTTTAAATTGTTGTCTACTGACACTCCGAGGTATTAGTGATGAACTGTTTCAATATTAAAGTAATTCGCAGAACAAGGATGGTTATATGTAACTTTATATCGCCATACTTATGAGCAGGTAAACAAAACTTTTTAGAATCGTGAGCGTGGTAATATATATTAAAGTCTTTAATGACAATATTTGATGTTTTGTATGATAAGAGTTATATCATATTTCACTATAAGTGAAAACAATATCATCCGCAAGGGCAGTGGATCTTCCGTTCAGATTAAGATCAGATTAAGATCAAAGCGAGATTAAGATCAAAAAGCGAGTTCACGTAAATCAGAAACAACAGAGGTCCCACCACTTATCCTTGGGGCACGCCATTTGTTAATAGACGAGACTCACTAGACGTATTACGAACCTTAACTAGGTACGAACAAAGCCATTTATGAATAACTCCTCTAAAGCCGGTATTGTACAATTTATCAAGTAGTATGTCATGGTCAACCATATCAAAAGCCATAGTGGAGTTTATTGCAATTAGTGCTCGCGTATAATTGACTATATGTATCTAGGAGTGTTGGTTTCAGCTAATATAATTATGAATAAACATCTTGAGACCAAACAGACTGTGACAGTTCGAAGCAAAATATCATTCGTTCTACTGCGAGATCAGTCATAAAGCAACATAAGTTTGGGGCTACCGCACATAAACAGATCTAGAATAATTGCTATGGTATTGCAGAAAAGAGTTTTTAGGTTACCAAATACCGCTCCTATTTACATGCTTTACCCAGTGTCAGGGACGGCCCCCTATTTTTGGAAACTCTTAGATTACATTTTAACTACGTAATAAAAGTAATTGGAATGGATCAAGAAAGACTGCCCAATATAGTACTGTGTCACATAATTTCAACAAAGAGAGGTCTCGTACAAGAATGGGAGGAAACTAGCTCAGAATTGTGGGATTAATCTAGACGTTTCACCCAATGAAGAGAGATACAAAAATACACACGCAATAACATAAACAAATAAACACAAAAAATAAAATTTAGCTGGTTAAAATTGGTATTTTTTTGGATTCCAAGTTGTAGAAATTGAAGATACGGTAAGTATTTTAATTGGAAATCGTCGATGGGATGTGCTGTATAAGTATGCTGAAAATGCTTTACGCTACAGGAGACCCATAAATACATGATAACAATAATAATGTGTATCTAATAATAGAAAATAATATGAATCTGGTAGACGGCGTTAGCCAAACTTATAGACGTAAGATAATGATGATTAAATGTATTTAAACAATCTTTGTATAGAATAAATTAGACATCTAAAAGTAAAACTAAAAGTGTACCTAAAGTTTTAGCTGATTCCATATTCCGCTTCGAATATTCCACTTCTGCTTCTTCCGCATGTAGAGACTAGTCTATTAAAACTGGGCTGTCTTTTAAAAATACACATAAAAAAGCGGGTGCTGTTAAATCAATAAAAAAAGTTGAATGTAAATAATTAAATAAAGTCTTATAATTATAACCCGTTGTTGTGTACTGTAATTATCTTTATAAGTTTTCAAAAAAACAATTATAATCCGCAAAATGAACAAAAACTTTTTGAAAGTGGCATTTGTTAAAAAAATGGAGCGTCACACGATAAAACAACGTGTCACTGTTTGATGGGGATTTGGAGCTAGAGGCATCATTGGAGTCTTTTGACATGAAGGCTGATCAAGCAGTCACTCACACTGGTGCTCGAGATAATAATACAGTTATTTCTTCCGAATTTGGATGACATTTATGTGACCAATATCGGCGATCAGAACTTTGTGTGAGCGCCTGAAACCATTCGTGAATAACCTGGGAGCTCCTTATGAGTGCGGTTTCAACCCGGGGATTACATACGCTGATTACATGAACATGTTTGGCAAAAGGCAGCGAACCGTCAAAGAGGCGTTTGCTGACAGTGAAACCGAAGCGCATAAAATGGGTCTAGCGGTTTACGAGGGCAAACTATGAATGTAGTGAAGGACTTCGTCTACCTCGGCGCCCAAGTAAACGGTACGAACAACATTAGTGCCGAGATCAGACGGAGAACAACTCATGCCAACCATTGCTTTTTTGGGCTCAAGAGGAAGGCTCAGTTGACTCTGAATAAAACCTTGATCATTCCCATCCTGCTCTACACCGCAGAGGCATGTACTATATCCAAAGCGGAGCGCCTCTTGGTATTTTCGAGAGAAAATTTGTGCACGGGCTCCTGTTTGCGTTGTTGGCATTTGGATGAGTCTAGCCAGGCCCTCTAAACCTGTGGGACAACGCATCAAGGGACGCCCACGTATAAGGTGCCCCCCACAAGTTGAGGGGGACCTTGGTGTGCGAAACTGGACACAGCATGTTGACTGAGGCCCAGGTTCACCCCGGTTTGTAGGGCCATAAGAAGAAGAAGAAGAAGAAGGAGTTCGTTACACATCGCGGATAAACTTCGCCGCTCTAGGATCGGGCTCCACCATGTGCACAGTCATTGCTGAAAAAATTAGTCATTGTCGCTGGACAGTGGTAAGGCAGAGTCATGAACGGGGATCCTCACGGCTACGAGGGGCATTCCATACGTAGCGGTGTCGGTAAGGACATCCTTGTGTGTCTGGGACTAGGCATATCGAGGAGTATTAAAGATTTTAGGTATGTATATACTTCAGTACGAGCGAGAAAATGCTCTAAAACTTTGTATGTGCCTTGTGAAAACAAAAACATTGAACATCGGTGCTATCTGCCATTTTCAGCTGATTCAAAATGACGTCAAACAAATGCCCCCCAATGCACAGGCTGGCTTGCCGTTGAACTTTTTTTAAGGCGTTGTAGTAGCCATCAGAGGACAATGTTTTCTTATTGCGATAAGTTTCCAGTTGACGTTGTGAAAATCTACAAGGGATTAAAAAAAAGGGACCACATATGCAATCACAACATGTCACTCTTACAGATATAGATCGCTAATGAGGTCGAATAGTCCACAGTTGAACCCTATCTTCAAATCGGCATGCGCAGAAACTTAATCGCAAGTCGACCGTTTAAATGTTGACAATCGTGAAGCCAAGTGAGTCTTTCTATCGACTTTCTATCACTACTTGAACTTTGAGATGGTGGTTCTGTTTTCCCCCTTGGATTCCTGATCTTTCCCCATATTGAGTTTTTGGCTTCCTTTTTTTTACGTTGCAGTGGTTGCACGCCCTAGTGTCTAAGCACTAGGTTTCCTTTAGCATGAGACAGGTAAATCCGCTTAAATATCAGTAAAAGCTTTATTGGAAAGTCACAGTGTCAGTAATAACAAGCCAGGCACAGTCTATTGAGCTTCCGTACAAAAATATGATCTCAAAGAAATCACATGACCGTTAATCGCTTCGCAATAAAATACTTTTTAAAAACGAACAACTTTCAACGAACGCATGTTGCCCGTCAAGTTTGGCGATGAATTCTGAATCGGAGATGGCAATGAACACTTTCATGACCCTTCTCCAATGAAAATGTGTTAAAATGAGTTTCCTGTCGAGGTGACGACAAGAAACGATGCATTGAATAGCAAATGAAAAAATAATTATGCACTCGAAGCTGCAAAGACAAGGTTGACGATTCATTGCCTCCACTCTGGGTTCAACTCTGAGAATTTATTCATTTCACCGCACCAACGATACCACTTGTCCGTGGTTCATTTGTCCGCATCTTTAACAGCCCTTTCGGCTGCACGCAACTGACCGCAAATCCGCACAAAGCCAGCGAAGAATTACGACTATCGCACTCGTTCGATGCGACATCTTGACTTACATAAAGCCTGACAGAAGCAAATTGATGCGCTGCCTCCGTTTCCACCATCATCACGGCGCAACAGAAGCTCACAGCTCACCACCACCGCCGCGCAGCCACTGTATTCGATTTCAATGCAAACGCCTGAGCATTCACATGTGCAGTGGTTTGTGGTTAACAGCTCGCCTGTCGGAGTGTGATACTAGATTACGAGGTAATTTGCATTTAGGCAGTCACAAGGTAGCACACACACACTTAGCTTGGGAACCCATCAACCGACTGGGAACTTCATTACCGCCCGCTACGACGACGACGACAACAGCAACGACGCAGAAGACGAAGACAACAACGACAGCAGTCAGCAGCAAGGACTAGAGGCAGAAGACAACAACGTTCGATCGATCAGAGAGAAGGCCCGGTGGCAGCTACAGTCCGCGGCTTTGTGTCAATAATTGGCACTACATCGCCTCCGACCTGCCGGCGGATCGATAATGAGCCACCGAACATGTGTACATACTGGTGAGGGTTTTGTGTGGTGCCCCACCACCCCGTCCAAACAAAGGAGCTCATCCCAATTGGTCGCGGAGGAACATGTCATTCCGAGACACCGCGCAGAATCGGTATGCAAACGGCCGGTGTAACAAATTCACCTCTAATTAAATTGTATTACTTTGAATAGCTGGCAATCAGCACCGAGGACCCGGCAGCGGGAGCTGCGTCGGCGTCGGCCGCAGCGACAGGACGAAGGAACCATCTCACCTCGTTGGACAGTGTTTTTCCGTGTGGAACAGAAAGCTGCTGGTTGGCAGCCCCAGCACCGGCCAGATAATAAGAATTTATGAGCAAGATAAAAAGATTGATTCGTCGGATAGATTACAGGTGGCGGTGGTGAGTACCCACATCGGCTGGTAGCACTGCACCCGCCATCCAGGCCAACACTTAATGGTGGTTAGTTTTACGAGCAGGCATTCCGCACACGTACATAATGCAAGCGCGGGGCATTCAGCAGATCGGTACCACTGCCATTCGAATGCCGAGGTCCAGCGTGCACGCGCTCCTGTTTTGACTCGTAGCTGCATGTGGGAATTGAATTAGATTCGAAATTGGATCGCCTGTTGAGCGGAAGATCGTGTCTTGGAATCATTTTCTGGCGACGGAAAACGGATGGACAGCCGCTGATTTTCACCTGACGCTTAATGTGTTGTGGAAATTGGATTATTAGCCGATATGCTCGGAATGCGGGGAAGTCGTTGGCTTGTGCCGCAAAGTGATGCGGTGCAGTCGGTGAATTTTTCATAAATGGTTGAGCAGCTTGGAGTGTGCTTATGGCATGCAAACGGGAACGCAAACGGACGTGCAGCTCAATGATAGAACGCAACAGGGTGGTTAATCACTAGGTGGGCACATCTGCCGACACACCTGCTGCCAAGAAGAGATGGTTTGTGGAAAGCACTCGTGCAGACATCCTTTCAGTGATTGAATGTCTGGGTGTTGAGTAGCTGTAACGAATAGTTTGCTGAAGTGATTGGGAAGAGTGAGGTGTGAGTTGAGTTGCGTCTATTAGTTGGCAGAGTTTTCATATCAAATGTATTTTTTTCGCTCAGCATTGCCTAGAGAAATTTGTCAATTTTCTGAAGGGATCTCTGATTGAAGGAAAAATGTGTCATCACTACAAGTGAGCGCGCGGGAAAAATGACAAATGACACACAGTTTCGAACAGTCTGTGTAGCGTGCTTTCATACCCCCGTGACTTCGATCTCGCTCTCAAGATCTGTGTCGCCGTCTTCACTGACATCCCTGGCTATCCGTGTGTTTGAGTTTGCAACAGGGCTTCAATCTATCCGAAGCCATTGTGGTGTGCAACTTCCATTTCGCTGCAGGGAGGGGAGTGTCAACTACCTAGCTGTTGTTGGGTACCTCCTTCGTTAGCCCGCTTCGGTTCCAATTTCGGCGACTCGGTATTGTTACTACATGTACTATCCACAATCGTCATCGGTGCGTTCACTCTCTTCTCGTATAATTTTCACTGTTCTGTTTTTGATATGCATGGGCCTGTGCATCCAGGGCAAAGTTGTTGACTGCTCTCAACTTGGCGAGATGCCAGCAACGATCCCTGTTAAATGCACAGGTCAAGTTGACATACAGCCTCCTCGCGGCGCCCTTTACAGCAACCGCTTAGAGGTGAACTATTGTATGCAGCGGCCCCCTTGTCCAGGGGCTTAAACCAGGACCCGGTCCTCCAGGTTCGGTGTTTGCGCGTGGGTTTAACTTCCACTTCATGTGAGGTAGAAATAACGTACAATCTATGCCCCAGCTACGACACGAAGATCGTTCCAGGAGATTTTAACGCAAAGCTGGGCAAGGAAGACATCTTTGCTAGAGTCATCGGGAAGCACAGCCTGCACGATAACACGTCCGAGAACGGGCTCAGGCTTTTGGACTTCGTAAGGGGGGCGAAACCTCTTTGTAGCCAGCACGCGGTTCCCTCACCTCAACATCCACAAAGGGACCTGGCGGTCTCCTGATCAATCAACCGTCAACCAGATTGATCACATTGCGATCGACGTCAGACACTCCTCCAGCATTCTCGATGTCCGAACATTCCGAGGAGCCAACATCGACTCGGATCATTTCCTCGTTGTAGCCAAGGTAAGAGCACGGATATCGATAGGACAACGGAGTAGAGCAAGCCCAAAACAGTTTGAGGTCGGAAAGCTACAATCGCAATTGACCGCTAGCAACTTTGCCAATCGAGTCTCCCTAAAACTCCCAGAGAGTCCAACCCTGCCAGGCGAAACAATCGACCAACAATGGAACCGTTGTCAAAAAGCCATCCGAGAAGCTGCATCTGATGTGCTGGGTTTTAAAACGCCACCCCAACAGGCACATTCAGCGAAGCAAGCAGCATACAAGGCGACGCTGGACAGAAGGACGAGAGCTGTTCGTGACCTCTACGAACAGAGACGAAGGAACGAGACCCGGCTCCTCAGTAGAAAGAAGAAAGGGCACGAGAAGCGCGCGATCGAGAAGATGGAGAGGTTCTACGGCATAAGGTTCGAAGAAGCCTGCCGGGACGAGAATAGACAACTCGTAGTAGAGTCGCAGTCGATACTGAGAATTTGTAAGAACCGTTTCTGCAGACTGCTGCAGATACTACCTCTGTCAGGCAGAATTTCCCACTCAATATGGACGATGATCGACGAGAATTCCGTCACCCCGACCTAGACGAGGTACATTCTTTGTCGACATCAACTTCATCAAGGAAAGCCGAGTACTCTGAATTAAGATTTGTTGCACACATATGCACCAGAGTCAAAGTTTCCATTTGCAATTTGAGCCTTACCGACGATGAATTCCAAAACGATAAGATTCGGGCCGTAAGATCCTCTCTTCCTCACGTAATTGAGTATCCCGATGACTTGATCGTGTACAGATCAGGCAAAAAGATCGAGGAAATCACTACTCTCACGGAGGGTGACTTCGACTCATTCATGAGTAGTTGCGATGATTGGAAGTTGAGTATCTACTTCCGGAAGTCGGAAACCATTCTGTTCAGGGCGCCTTTGTATAAGGCCTCGGCGGATACGAAAAAGAATTGGCGACAGTTCGCAATCGTTGGAAGACACGGGCAACCACTGCCGCAAAAGACTGTAGTCAGATACCTGGGGATCAGTACCTATATTTTAATAAACATGTAGATAATGCCCTGGCCAGAGCCCGAGGCACTTTTGTCCTTACAAAGAGACTGTTTTACAACAGCCAACTCGATGCGAGGGTAAAGGTTATCTGGTACATGCCCCTCATCCGGCCAATGCTCACCTGTGGCTGCCCCATGTGATTCAACGTGAGTGCAAGCTTGATGGAAAAGATTCGGTTGTTTGAGAGGGCTTGTCTTAGGACTTGCTTTCGTCTCTATCGAACTCCCGATACAACAGGGCGAACCTGATAAGAGTGGACAATTTCTTGTTGAAGTTGATTCGAGGTCATACTGCTAGAGCGATAAACTCGTCCAATAACTAGATCTCAGAGGCTTACTACCCCAATCCAGAATACCACAAAAGGCTACGGCACATCGGCTTCGTTCCCCAGAAGCCTTTCTCCATTTAGACAAGAACGGACTGTTACAGAATATAAATGCGGTACCTCTCATCTTCCACAAAGCCCGTTCAACTGTGGATGGGCGACTCAACCACGACCGTCCCGTCGCGCAACGAGCTGAGGAGGAGAGATGGTTCCGAAAATTCTGGTGGCTAGGGAGAGAGGGAACTCCCTCGGCGAACCCCTTAGACCCGGTGTAGAAAGGGTAGTACGTATCCCCGAATGGGGGACCAGTCGGTCACTGTCTTGCAGCAATTAGATGCAAATCTATAAGCTGCAACCTATGGCCGACCTACATAGTTGTAAGACGTAAATAAGAAAAAAAAAATAGTATTTACATGCGTACACCACTGTGTACATATGTGTCTACACTGTATATACTAAGTACATCTATATACATAGTTAGTTTAAGTTATTTTTAAGGTAGTGTGTAAGTTAGTATATAAGTGTTGAGTAAATCCAGTTCAGTAATTAAGTTTTTTGCTTAAATTTTTCTTAATATTAAGTTGTACGGATAAAGTAGTTATTCTTTAAATGCATGGATTTTTAGTTTAAGTCGAAAGACAAAGGATAAGATTAAGTTTAGCTTAGAGTTCCCGCCGAGGGCCAGTAAGTTAAATATATATAGTAATACTGTTCGACCAACTAGTTTTAAGCATTTTTGTCTAGTATGTAAGTCTGTAATGAATTTGAAATAAAAATGGATTAAAAAAAAAGATTGTAATTCAAGTCAAACATTAAAATTTCAAAAAATGTCAAGTGAGTTGAGTTTTAATTAAACAGTTAGTTTTGGAGACCTCGTGGAATAAACTACACGATATCAGCACAATACTGTTTACCAACCTCCGCCCTCGTTTGTCCGTTTTTAAAGATCAAACTCATGAATAACTCCATACTTTTCATTTACTCCGCAGATACGGGAAAAAAGCTCTTATTATATATAAAATAGGGTGGCCTAGTTGTCTTGTGATTTGAATCTCTTGTGTTCTCTTATCAGTTCCTGTTCATAGGACATAATAGATTTATCGAAGTAGGAAACCCGACCTCCGTGACGTAGAACGGCTTAGAAGCCAAGCCCATGTTCACCTCGGAGTGTATTGTTACAATAAGTAAGTGCGCTGATTCAAGTTTCCCTTATGGCAACCGAACCGCAAAATATGTTGACGGCGCTCGAAATTAGAGCAAACCTTTCATTTGGTCTCTGACTGTGAATGGCTTTTTTTATAAAATGTCTGACTCACGTTCTCTCCATAATCTGCAAAAGATTACTTTTGTTGTACTCCTTATATTCAAGTTAAGTCGAGTCGAATAAAGGGAAGAACTTAATTTACTCTAGTGTATGAGGCTCATGTCGGCATGCAAATTGCCAAGCAAGATAAATTCCAGATAATTTCCACACATGGCCTACGGTTCTGGTCGATCTATATTGGACTCGATGGGGCATTTGGCATTCCACGAGTGTGAAGATAATTAAAAGATCGTGTGTATGATTGCTATCTCTGATCAATGGTGAGTATGGTTTGATGATCATCAATCATCGATTGCTCCAGTTCTTCATTTAAAGAATGCTTATTAGATTATGAAAGTGATTCTTAAGAATTTGATCTATTTTGCAATCTTACTGGATCAATCACAAATCTCAACCAATCACAGTTAGATCGAAAAAAAAAGAATTCATTCGAAAAAAAAGTCAAACGTGCTTTGACAGCTACGTTTTGCGTCTAGGCTCAATTCCCGACGCGAATTTAACTCTATCGTATCTTGATAAAAAAAAATACATTCAGACGATCGGAGTTAGCACAAAAAAGGAGGTGAACTACAGTCCTGGGATAATAGATAGATATGTCATTTTTAATTGCTTCATGAGTTACAATATGTTGTCGCAAAATTTACAGACAATTAAATTTTTAGAGATATGACATATTACTGTCTTTCAACTAGATCATTATCTAATATTTTTTTATAGGTTAACAATTTTAACAACTTTGAGACATTGAGGAAAAATCAGGAAAAAAAAACCTCCTGGGATAGTAACAATACGACTCACAGCAGAAATGATGTTTTGGTCACAGGTGGAATGATGTGCTGGTTTAGAAGCTGTGGATCAAGTTCGCCATTTCCCTAGCCCACAACGAAGATGTAGTCGTAATCCCTTGTATTTCACTAATAATTTTACAACGTTGGTCAGTTCACCAGAATATGGCGGCTGATTCGTGAATTTTGTGAGAAATCGCGTCAGAATCATGAATTTAGTGAGATAATGGCAGCTGATTTTGCCCATAATCCATATACGATCCATGTAACGGACATAGGTATGTTGTTCGGAGGGTGTTCAAATGTTAACTCGTGATTTTGAGAGAATTGTCTCACATTGTAATATGGACTTTCGTGAGTAAAAATGTATTGCAATGCCCATTTAACTGGAACTATTTGACCTAAAATTAATTCTTAAGTATACACAGTGGACTCACCCTAAGTCGAATTGTCACGGGATACCATAGTTTGTTCGAGTTAGAGAGAGTTTGACTTAGAGAGAGGTTTTTGTGTGGAAAATTGAATAAAGTGTATGTAAAATATTGCGAAAGAGTTCGAGATAGAGAGAGTTTCGACTTAGATTTCCAGCATATTCATAAGCTATACGTGACAAATTAACCCAAAAAATTAAGTCTGATTTATACTGAGATGAAGTCTGAAAAACTCATATATTCAATTTAACCAATTTTATAAGAAAAATCGCAAGATATTGCACCTATTACTTATGCATAAAAATGGTTGTCAAAACTTCTTATTTGTGATTCACGCTTTAATAATACTTTTATTATTGGTTAACTGAACGTGTGAATGTATTATTAATTTTTATTCATATGCAAAAATTCACACACTATTGTACATTCATTAATTATGTCCTAGTATCTCAGATTGTAACTTCCACAAAGTTTTATTGAATCGACTTCATGAACATAAGCTTTGTTCGTTTACCCCTCCATACTGTGTTCAAAATTTAACACCAACATTTAAAAAAACGTTCAAATAACGAGCGAATTTTCAAATAAGAATTTATAATTCACCCCATTACTAAGGTCGAGAAGGGTATCAGCTCTTTCACAGCTCACACGTATTCACAGGCACGGGAAAAAAAAACCGTATAAAAACGCTGTCAGATGAAATCAAGGGGCATAGGAGGTAGAAGGTTATCTCTGGTGCAGTGCTACTGGCATTGGGATTAGGCAAATGAGATCACCAAGAGAAGAGCCTTTGAATTACAAATAGATCACTACTAGACAGAAAACCTACATTCTTTCTGTGGATGTTGTAGTTAAATAAATAAGTGGTCATCGATCAGCATCACACTTTCTTAAAAGATTTTTTTTTCAGTCACTGCTTTTTTTCAGCGATTTTCCTGTCATCATTTCGTTGACCATGTACGATCCATGTATCAATCAGAAATGATGTATTACAGAGATAGCCGACTTCATAGCTGATTGTCCCCTAGTCCATCGATCAGAAATGATGTATTACAGAGATAGCCGACTTCACAGCTGATTGTCCCCTAGTCCATCGATGAATTTAAGTACTTTTTTGACGGATATTCATGCATTTTTGACGGTTATTCACGAAATAATGTAAATGCCGTCCTCTGCTTGGTCAATTTGGTTTATGAACACGTTATAAGAATATAATATAATATGGGTGGCGCGACAGTCCGAGATGGACCTGGGCCTAGCTTCTCAGCAACCACTCGTGTTTTGCGTGCTATTGTTCTCTCACGAGTGGAAGGGACCTACAGTTTACTGCCGACTCCGAACGGCGAATTTGAGAAGCATTGTCAATGACTCGCAAGAGGTGGAGCCGTGAAATATGAAAAATGGTAAATTTGGGTATCGAACCTGGCACCCTATGCGTAGGAGTCGACGCACTTACCCACTACGCCACGGCGAGCACTTACACGTTATAAGAGAGGTAGAATCTCTGTAATACCTCATTTCGGCCTTCAATCATGCATTGTCACATTATGGACCTCTTGGGGGGTGGTATCGACACTAGTCTGGCAGTTTAGCTGGTGGACGCACAAGTATAGTAACGATAAGGTTTAGGTGAACTTTATCGGATAAACTAAAACAATCTGTTTTTAAATATTGTTAAATCTTATTATTTCTTCTATTATTTGACAACTATTGTTGTCTTCACTTATTAATTGCTTATTATCCAAACACTTTATAATACTCACTTAAGCTGGGCGAAACAAATAATGTCCAAGCTCCCAAGCGTGGCCCGGTTGCTAAGCAGCATTCCTGCATTCAAGCTGCTTTATCTTCAAAGAAGATAATGTTAGAAAACGAGCTTTTTGGAATACTAAGCCTGCCCAGTTGGCAAGTCTGATTTGGGGAATTGTGGAGGCACATATTATTATATTACAATATGGACCTCGTTTCCGTAGATGATTTTGTTTTTGCTGAAATTCGGATCGGCTTCTAAGTGCTCCAGAACTCAGTCATAGTATTGTAAATGAGTATTGATGAATCGGTTGTATATACGAATATAAACGACTGGATGGAGTAGTTGGTTGAGTGCCTGTCCCTGGTTAGCGGGGTCCTCGGTTCGAATCCCAGTGAAAGCAAAGTTAATATGATCTTATCTGGTTTTCAAATCTGGTTCAGTCACCATTTAATAATAATATGGGTGGCACGACAGTCCGAGGCGGACCAGGGCCTAGCTTCGCAGCTACCACTCGTATTGTGCGTAATATTGTTATCTCAAGTGTGGAAGGGACCTACAGTTCAATGCCGACTCCGAACGGTGAAGTCGAAAAGCTTTTTCTAGACAGGAATACTCTTTGAGCATTGTCATTGACTCGAAAGAGGTGGATCCGTGAATTATCAGGTGGTCAAATTCTGGCATCGAACCTAGACACCCTCTGCGTAGGAATCGACGCACTTACCCACTACGCCACGGCGACCCTTTGCCGTTTGGATAAATAAACGTCACTGGAGTGGTCATCAGTGGCAGTAGTTAGGGATGTTCGATGTTCATCGATGTTGGCCAAACATCGATGTTTTGACATCGATTTTCAAGTTATTAAAATATTGCATAATCGAAACTAAGCACAAAACATCGGCCTTCGATGGTAGCAAAAGAAAATTTACTATAATTTGTAGGTTTTGAATAATTTTCTGGAATTTCATCAAAAAGCGCTTCATAGAAAGACCACTCATAAGTTTTTGGAATTGGTTCATGGAATGTTTCGACTTAAGTATGATAACAAAATTTGATTTTCCTAGTATACAGAATGCTTTGAGTTTCTTGGTATTTTATATATTATTTCATTCTTGATTATTGATGTGAAGTGTGTGGTCGAACTATGCATGTAAGTATGTAGTTTTTTCCAATATTAGTCGGAATTGCATACCTGGGGGAAATTAATATAGAGGCATAATATATAATTAAGTAAGCTCATACATCCAAATAAAATCGTTTGTTATACTTCTGCCCAACGAGAGACTAAAAGTACGGAACAAAAATAAATTTGATCAAATACGTTCCGTATAAGCGACCATTTTAAAGAAATTAATGCGAAATTAAAATAGAGGCTTGTTCTGATGGTTTGTGTTAATTTTATTTTTAAATTTGTCTTACAAATGTCGTATTTTAATAATGGGTACTTCCCCCCTTGTTGGTGATGACCTCAAAAATTCTGCTAAGCATCGAATTTATAAGAGAATGAAGGTATTCAGCATCCAAGTTCCTCCAAACATCTTGAATGGATTGTTTTAGTTCGTGGACTGTGTTGTACTGCCTTCATATAAACTTTTTTGCCATTATTCCCCATAAATTTTAAATTGGATTCAAATCGGGGGATCGCTAAAACAGGTGTATTTGTCTTAAGAAAATACTTCTTTACCACTTTGGCAGAATGGAGCGCAGCATTATCTTGTTGAAAGATGAAATTCTCGCCTCCAATTTCATTCGCAAATTCATCTAAGACATATTCCAACACTTCTAAATATTTCATAGAGTTCATTTTTGGAGGAACGTAGAGGATAGGCATTTTTCCGTTGTAGCTGAAAACTCCCCATATCATCACACTGCCTCCTCCAAAGTTGCGGCTCATTCTCACTTCCGGTTTATCCCGCAAATCATGCCAATAACTACGAAAACCGTCTGGTCCATCCAAATTGAACTTCTTTTCGTCACTAAAAATCACTTGTCTCCATTCTGTGGTCCACAACATGTGATTTCTAGCAAACAAGAGTCGACTTTCCTTGTGCCCGGGAGTAAGTGCAGGTTTTTTCAGTTTTTTGGTGAAGACCAATGTTGGAGTTGTTTGCAATAGCTGTTGGACACGTCCTACGCCAATTTTAATGTCTAATTTCACCTTTATTTGGGAAGCATAGAGTTTGTTCTTGCGTGCTTCTTGAACAATTTGGTTTTTTTGGCGGTTTGTCACGTTGGAGCTTCTTTTGCTCCAACGTTAGGCCGGTTGCCGGTTGGAATAGCCATTTTCTTTTAGGAGTCGGATTTCAATTTTTTCCTCTTGGGTGAGCTTTTTTAAAATAGTTATTGAGCTCGGTACTGTAAGATTTAATAACACTTTATAACTCTGAATACCTATTCAGCTAAACTGTAACCGAAACACTTACCCAAAAATTGATATTTTTCGAAAAATTTTAGTCGCCTATATATTAATTTCGCAGTAAAATTTATAAAAACCACCGTTTTTCTCAAAAACACGCGTGATGGTTGAGCACGACAACTGATATGGAAGTGAACATGGTACGCACGATCTCATTAGCACAAAAGCAAATGTGAAAAAGTACCGTTTTGTTAACGGTCATTGCATTCAATGGGAAGCCATGCCATATGTCCCATTTATTGCTTTGCCTCTATATTAATTTCGCGCAGTGTAAATTCATTCTATAGCATCGATGTTAATGAACATCAAGGTACTGAATTCGATTATTATTGGTCATCGATGTTCACCCAACGGCGTTGACATCGACTTCAACATCGATGTTTTGCAAACATCCCTAGTAGTAGTTTGACTTGGTATATCACAATGGACCAACATGGTCTAAGTGGGCTGGTGAATTCACTAGTAGCAACTCTACCTATGTACGAGTGTAGACCCGAGTTGATGGTTGGGATTGTTCTCCTACACATTCATATGGACTATGTTTCCTAAGGATCTCGGGTTTAGTTGACGAATGCCTGTATCCCTCGGTCATAAGAAAGTAAATTTTTCTTATTTTATTTATTAATACAGTATGAGTTTTTAGTTTTACATTGTCATCGCTATTGTACAATTTACAGAGATTTGGTTTGATAACCTTGCTACTGACTATTTATATATTTGTTAACAATCTAGAGAATTAATTATTTATGGCAGAGAAAAACCTGATAACAAAAACCTCTATATAGAAAAAAAATAAAGTAAATTACACTCATATTGAAACTTACTTTCTTTGCAATTGATTTTGGAAGTTATTTTCGGAAATGATTATATTTTGAATTCTTATTCTAAAGTACATTTTACATCAAAAAGAAAGGTCTAAATATTTAATATAATAAATAATTTGTACCCAGTCTTAGTGCATAACCATTTCCATTGCATTTATTAAATATCTTATCTAGTTATGTTAAGAATCGCAGTCATGAACGGACATGATCATCATAATCATGTCTGTTCATGAAAAATAACCATCATCAACCCGAGCGGCGACAGCCAGACGACGTGCACAGCAGCCAGCGCGAGCAATTCCCGGAAGGATAGCGGTGGTTGCGACCGAAAATAAGGGACGATGAAGGACAGATCAGAGCACGCGCGCAAGCCACACCCCTGGTGGTTGCGACCGAGATGTCGCGACAATGAGCGTTCGAGAGAGAAGCGCTGGTACAATGGAGAAATATATTCTTTTTGTGAACACATTATTACAGTCCACGGTCCAGAGCGGACGTCTTCCTTTTTGTGCAAATAAAAATTAATATTCAATTCCCCTGTATTTGGGCTTTTTAATTATTCCTCTGAGATATCGAACAAGTTCGCTAGTTCGTTAATTAGACTATTTTATTTCAAAAAAAGTGATTGCTTACAATTTTCGTTATTATAATAGTCTATATAGATTGACGTTAAAAGGAAAAATTACGTTAAGTACATATATATAAACAAAAAAATATAAAGTTTCATTATATAATGCTCCAATTACTTAATAACTTTCATCAGGTATGCAGTTCCTGTAGCGCAAAGCGTTGACTGTGTAGTTGTAGCGTAAGTCCCAACCTTCCTCCAACTCAATTGTCTGAGCACCGAAAAAATGAATGCGGAACTCCTTAAGAATAGGGCATTTCGCGATGAAGTGCAACACATCCTCACGTTCTCTAAGATTGCACAGGTCGCATAAGATTGGAAGCTCCGGGCGATGCGGTATGAAATTTAGCTTACAAGCTTCGCCTCTTACGTTAAAAATCATACTTATATTTTCTATTGAGTAGCTATTCAAGATATAAGTACTTTCTTGTAGGTTGTGGTTCATTTAGCTGTAGTAGGCTCTGTATTGGGATGACTGGGCTTCATTTACAAATTTGTCAAAAATTTTGAAGTAAGGTGTTGATGTTTTGTTTTAAAGATTCCTGTTGTTCGCTTGGTGTAAAATTAAACCGCATTCTGATCTTAGTGATTCCCATTATTGGGCACACTTCACCTTATATCTATGCATTGGCGCAAGTACCAACCTCGGAATTTTTTCCTGCCTCATCGCATTGACTTTATAAATGTAACCGATATGTATTTTAAGAGTGTTCAGGAACAGGTGCAACTGCAGTCTCTAAATGCAACATGTAATTAGTTAAAAAAATAAAATAAATTACCTTAAAGTAAAATATCTTATCTATGTTTTCTAACTCTGCCATAAATGTTTGATTCGGCTTATGACGACCTCCTTCGGTTGCCACGTTTGTCCAAGTCAGATCATTGGCTTCTCTGTCTATCCTTTCTGCGTATGTGTCCAGAGGTCACCTACTTTCGATGGGCACTAACCCAGCCAACTGCATCATCCGTGCTATCATCTTCAGCTTATATGTGGTCCTCATGAATAATTTAATCTGAAAGAAGATCTGAAGTTATGGTTTTACTTTTTAGTACGTAGTCGTTTTCCGCCTGAAGATTAGCACCCATTTGTGTTTCCCTCGACGTTTGCGCCATTAATCCTTCGTTCCTACAGACTAAATGGGATCGTAGACGGTATTTGAACTCAAGTGTGCATGGCTGTACATTTGGGCCATATCATCCACTGACCACTTTATCCTCGCACCTCCTAAGCTTAGTTTCCTCTATTGTGTGGTGAAGAATATGATGTTCGTTGTACTGCTTTCCTGTTGGAGCTTATAGTTCTCGTGGGTCAATTTAAGGACTTTTGAGTGCAGAATTTAATTCTCCTTTTTAAGAGAGTCAAATTGTAGTTGTTTTTTCAAAATTATTTCTTGCAATTCTAACCTAAAAGTGTGGAATTAGTTATGGTACTATAATGTACATGTAATAAGCTTAAGCTTACCTCGTTAGTTCAGGAGAGCTTTCCTGTGTCTAAAGCTCATCCACGTTATTAATTAATCGGCCTTCCAGACTGTGAGATTGTTTGACCAAGGATCCTGCCGCAACCTGATGGCTTATTTGTTGTGCTCTTTCACTCCATTTTTATCTTTCTCTTGAGGTGGGCTCGTGGCAGAATTCATCCTTCAAAATCCTTGCATTTTTAGGACAATAATTAAGCAATTCGTGTCTAAAATTGCGCATAAAAGCAAATTTCGTCTGCGATTTTCCCATCTTGTAGCCCGCGACTCATGTGCTCGGCGTTTGCTTTTCAATTTTCTATTCTCTTTCATCTCTCTTCGCTTTTTCTTTAAGTTGCTTTATTCTCATGTTCCCAATGTTGGGTATTGGAAGCATGCTGTACATGTGTGAGAAAGAGATGACGCATGTGTGTGGGGGTAGGAAATAGAAAAGGTTCAGCATTGACATCACAACTGCAGAGACTAAAAGATTTCCTGTGTGAAAGTGGCTTGAGATCACAAAAGGGAATTTGAAAGAATCACCGACCAATCTTAGGGAGTGTGAAAGCAGCCTTAGTGAAGCGCTTACAGCAAATGAAAGCTGTTTTCAGATTCACTTTGTCTTTTCGTCCGAATATTTGCCGCTCTTGGATCTTTTGGGAAACGACAAAGTTTCACTTCACTATCTGTGTTTTCTCTCTCCTTCGCCAAATATTGCATAAATTGCCATTAAAACAAAAAATACACACAAGAAAATGAATCTACACATACAACTGGCAGATTTGTAGGATAAACGTGACGTCACACAAAAAACGAATGACAACAAATCATGTTCGGGAAAAGGTTACCATGTTTTCTGTGTATCATGGGAACGGCCTATTGAGCTTTCAGTAAAAGTTCATCCGTAGCTCTCGGTGGCTCCGTTCTGTGGGAAGGGAACGTAACATACGTCTCAAGTCAAACAACAGTTGAATACATTCGATCACATGTGTTATCATCGTGGCCCCACTAGTCTGCATTGGACTTGCACGACAGCGATACGATGCATGGTTACAGAAATTATACGAAATTTTGGCGATGGATAAATTGAAAAAATCAGTACACATGTTTTCTCTTTCTTTAGTTGGATTCGAGTGAGATCCTGGATATCTTGAAAGACATATTCTCTCAGTGTTCTTTGTCTCATCTGGCAGAGGATGGAGCAAAGCAAAAGCAGTAGGTAGGTGAATTGGATGTCCTGACGGCCTATTGGCAGCGGCTCACTGAGACCAAAGTCGCTAAGGCAGGAGTATCCTCTGTTTTTTTATTATTTTTTTAATTTGCGCGTGCTCGAGGGATTCATTTATGTGTCCGTGGTCGATGGTATAGAGTGAGAAAGGGAGAGGAGGTACCTGTGCACTTTGGTCTTAAATATCTGAGGGTTGTAGTCTGTGGGAAATATTAGGCTGGGCAGAGAATTCCATTTTCTTGCAGTGCGGCTGAAGAACGAGTCTCTGAATTTAACTGTGCGTCCGAAAGTAGGCTTAAGGCTATACTGATGGGCATTATAGGCGAGACGGGTATTGTGAGTGAATTCATGGAGAGAAGGAATGCAGTTGGCTAGCTCACTTGAGTATCGTTTGTTGAAATAACGATAAACCACGGAAGAAGAGACTCTGCGATATTGTTGTCTCCTATAAGTTTTATCGCTCGCTTTTGGATTCTATCAAGTAGGTGCAAGGTGGTCTTGGAGGCACCAGACCAGATATGAGCATTGTACTCAAGCTTGGGGCGGATGTACGCCTTATAAATTAAAGCCAAATCAGAAGGCGGTTTAAGGACACCTAAACATTTCCCAGCATTTTTAGCGACCTCAAATATGTGATCGTTCCAACTAAGTGTTGTGTTGATGCAAATACCAAGGATGGAAAGTTTTCCGGTTTCAGTGACAAGCGCCATTCATGGATAATTGCTTATTATCAAGGATTCGCTTGGGTGACAGCAGACAGCATTGAGTTTTTGAAGCATTGAATTCCACTCTATTGTTTTTTCCTCAGTTAATTATGCTGTCAAGATCGGAATTGAATGTAAAAATGCTTAACATGTGCTGCCGTTCCAATTCTACGGCTGAAGGGAGGGGTCGTGAGTCTTGGAAAGACTATGAATATGTCTCGGCAGCTTCTGCATGAGTAGTCGTTGGCTTATTTCAATTTCATATCATGATACTTCATGGTACAACCATCGTTAGCCAATTTTTGTCACAATGAAGAAGTTTTTCAGTTCTTGCACTGTTCATCTTGGCCCAAAGCAGTCGCGTGGTTTTACAGCTGAGTTGACTGCTCCATCTTCTATTTGCCATCTATATGATTGCGTTGTCCACTTTTTCCTTGACCTCCGCAAGAGCTAGTGCAAATGGTTTCCTGGAATGGGTTGGTTACAACCACTTGTCTGGCAAGCTTGTCCACTGCTTGATTCCTGGTTATGTCATTTTAACCTGTGAAACAGCTAAATGAAATGAAAAGTTGGTTGCTGAGAACCTCAAGCTCTACGTGGCGGCATGTGATCAGCTTGGACTTGATCTCTATAGACGAAATCGTGTCAATGACCGCTTGACTGTCAATTAGATTGGTAATATCAACCGATGATGAAACTCTAACATAGGCAGGGATTTTGATGAACCAGTGGGTGTTTGAAAACTTTTGGAGCGGTGCTAGTTGCAAGGCATGGGAATTTCGGGGCACAAATGCGTTACCTTTTTTGAAAAAATAACGGTATTTTGTACAGAGGTTCAAAGCTAGCATTTTTTACTATATGTGGAGGGGGATCCATCTCTCCCCATTTAGGAGTTATAGACAGTTTTAGAAAAGAAAAGTAATTGAAATAAGAAAAAAAATGTTAAAAAACAACGGCAACACTTGCGAGTTGCTATATTTCATTTTTGAATGCGAATTATTCAAAAACTGTTCACACAAAAAATTGTGTGTACGTTTTATATTAAAAAACTAAATTTCTGGCTTTAAAATTCTGTTAGTACTTTATTGTCAGTGTTGCCGTTGTTTTATAATAATTTTTTTTTCCATCTTGAGTCATTTTTTTTTTTTAATTTCAATTTTTGTTTATAACTCATTATGCATTTCATACACATGTTTATCTGCAAAGCCAGATGGGCTTGTCTGCAGATGACTAATCACAATAGCATTTTACAATTATTAATGTTGAAAAATCATTAAATTCAGTTATATGTATTATTATATGTTAAATATGTTTTTTATGTATATGTTAATATGTTAAAAATATTATAAAACAGTACGATTTACAGTTAAAAAGTATCTCAAATTACAGTTCATTGCTACAAAACAAACAAAAAGATAAAAATTTTTAATTTGAATTTACATTTTGATATTTCAATTTGAAGAATTTAAGTAGATTTCTTTTACTTTTTTAATAATTTCTCTTTTCGGTAGGTTGCGAATTTCCCTTGGGAGTTCGTTAAAGATCATCGGAATTGCCACGTTAAATGTCCTTCGACCGTATTCGTTCCAGTAACTAGGAACTTTACATAGCTGCTGCTGCCGTCTAGTGTTCACCATCTGCTGTGTCTGAATCTTGTATGTGTTGTCGTCACCGAAGTTGGCCAAGATTTCCAAATTTTATATTTGGCAAATGTTGAGCATACGTGTTGGTTGATTTCCTTGTTGCTGAACTTCTCTTGTACTTCCTGATTCCAGTGGTCTTCTATGCATTTTTTGTAGCGGTTGCAATTGAGACGCTCTTCCCACGCTAATTTTCCATATCATAGATGTAATTCCATCCGAGTACTCTTGGTGTACAGTGTTTGGTTGGGTGGAAAAGGGCGTACGCAGATTGGCACAATTTCTTCTTCAATATCTCTGTATATGGTAGTTCCACTTAAAGTTGTAGTCAATCGTCAGTCCTAGATACTTATACGTTGACACATATTCAATATTTCCCGTGCAGTCATCATCATATTCTGTTATTCCATCACATCCATGTATGTGCAAACAATCTACGCTGTGCATTTTTATCTTAAGTTTCGTTCTGGGAATAAGCGGTGGGCGAATGTGCATTACCTTTGTCTTAAGTGCGTTGATAATTAATCCATGGTCGTGACACCAAGCTGCGATTCTTTTAAAATCTAATTGCATAAGTTTCGCCGCTTAGTCCACGCTCCCATGGCTAAATTAAATGGCCCCTAACTCCTAAGCAGGCGATGCGGATCCTCCTCCCATAGTAAAAACTTCTAGTTTGAAACAAGATACCGTTATAATTCTTTGCGCCAATATTATTGTACTCGCTCCCAATCTCGGGATTCTGGTTAATGCCTTTAGGTTGGATTTCAAAGAAGATGACTCTTATACACCACAATACGCAATACAACACTTCATTACAAAGTTAGATATTCTTAATTTATGGAACGGACCTGGGCCCAGCTTCTTTGCCACCACTCGTGTTGAGCATGCTATTTTTCTTTCACGAGGGGAACTGTAGGTCCCAGTTTAATGCCGACTCCGAGCGGCGAAATAATACTGATGCCTAAAGCAATCCTCAACTAAATGTGTTCCACGCCAATCGATGTACTCTCTGCTTAAAACAATCCTACCCTAAAGCGCCTAAATCTTAATGGAAAAAGTGAAAGGTTTACACAATCTTCTCGCTAATAACTGTGTCCACAATTTTAACCCAAATTACTAGACGTCCATAAAGGCCGTCCATAGTTGGCCATCTGGCTCTCACGAACCTCTGTCAAAAAAGAAATCCCTCCAAAAGTCAACCGACATTTCCTCTTCAATTGCATCGCTTCGCTGGCAAGTGGAGATACCCAAAGCTACGGTAAACGGCGGAATTAAATCACGCGAAGCCGAGATAAAAGGTGCACCCTAATCGCCACCGTCGAATAGCTTCTATCTTTAATTAACACGTCTAACAATTTAATTAAAACAACAAACACGCGACGAAGATAATTGTTTCCCAGGAATGCCAGACTCAGCCCACTCCCATCTTGACCACAGCGCATCTTTCGTTTTGTGCGTTCCTGGGTTTCGATTCGGACACTCGCCGCCTTTGGTCCAACCACTAATCAAAACACCTACCGCTCCAGATACGAGATGGATGCTGAGAGCTCAGAGTGTAATTATTACCCCCACCACCCCGACCAGCAGTTAATTACCCAGTAGCCACGTTAAAGACACAATAAAGATGTTCTGAGCTCTTGTTGGTGATTGACACTCGGGTGTAATTTTCAGCAGCGGCACGCCCTTGGACTGGACACCCACTTTTACTGCGGCAGCATCAAACAGCTGTAAACGGTTTTATGGAGTGCAACATGCAACCCTCCATTCACCAATTAATGTCTGCCGCAACGCACTGGCCCCGTTTCGTGCCCTTAATTGACCCGCATCTCACTTTCGACCCAGAACAGGTGAGCTCTCGTAGCATCTTGAGATGAATCGAGTGCCAGCTAAACGCTCTCAACCAGGCACACACATCTGTGCCCCCATAAATTAACCCAAACTTCAAGTGATGCTTCGATGGAACAAAACTCATCCACACTCGGGCAGCGGATCGCTTTTAATTGCGCCCATTCCGTGAGGGAATCGTGACCAATTCAACTGAACAGGTCGATGATTCGCATTGCCGACCGACCGGAGTCGGATGCCGGACCGGACTCCGAGTATGTGGGTCTAGATGTGTACAATGCGCCGCACTCATCGATTCGACTCATATTGATCTGCGTTCGGTTGTGTTCGTCTCCGTCTCAGCAGAGGTGCGGATACCCAACTTCACGCGGGATATAAATGCGCCTTAGTAGCTGCAGATTGCTGCCCGAAGACAAGGCTGGGTCTTAGGGCGGAAATAGAAACCTCCAATGTGCGCCAGGGAGTCCCTTTGTTCCAGTGAGCAGCACGAGCGCGGGTCAAACACTCTTGGGCTGTCTGAATGATGACTTCATAGTCCACAACAATGAACCACCGCCACGGACCGGCGCGGCCGTATTCTGGTCAGAGGCCGGCGCAGCATGAGCATACAATGTAATTCAGGGCGTTACAGGAACTGGGAGCCGCAGCACAAGGACCTGCTGAGCACACACTCGCACTCGCAGGTGAGAAGACAATAAATTACGCGCCGATAAAAGGTACCGTGTCAGCACTTAGCCCAAAACGACCTCCGACGTTGTTGCCCCGAGAGATAAATTTGCATCTTTAGCACTTTCCCCAGGAGCGCAATCCTTCGGCCGCCTGATAATGAATCAACGATCAATACGGCCGCCCGGCTGCGCCGCCAGACGCAGCAATCTGGCTGTCCAACTGTGAAATTACAGTCTATCGCTAATTCTAACAGCGGCGTCCGAGGTGGGCTGCTTTCAACGAAAGGTTTCTAATAGCTTTCCCAGAGGTTACGGCCGACCTCATCAGGGCCACCATGGACCGCAGAAAGCTTGGCCGAGGTGCAGCCTCCGGCTGCTGTATTGGGTGTGGGAGCATAAATCAACGCTTTCAACGGGTCAGGTGGTGGTCGCTGCCGACTGCGAATGCGGTGGATGCTTCTCGGCAACTAAATTTTAATTGGCAAATGTTTATTATGACTTCTTTGTGTCTGGGGGCGCAATTTGGCGGAATCGAATGGCTCGTGTGCCGGTGGGTATTTGTCTTGCGAAGCGAGGCAATCTATCGGTTTGATGGTCCAACTCCATTCTGTGACTTAGTTTTCAGTTTGATTGGGATTCTGAAGAAAATGAAACGATGTCTTTGACTGGACCGGGCAATGAGTTTTTTATGAGACCCAAGGGACCAATTAAGGCCCAATGTCTTTGCTTTAATATGGGTGGAAGCATTTCTGCAGTTTTGTCTAACGATGTTCTTAAAACGTTCCATCAGTCGTTAGATCATAAACGACTTGCAGTTGCTTCGTATTCGTTTGATATCAATCAGAAGATCGCGTAAATGAAAATCGAAACGATTTCATTGATCCACTTGAACGGACCTTAACTACGTGGTTGTCATTTCGAACAGAAGGACTCCTCTAAGAGGGCACTTTTATAGCTAATAATTGGTGCAGGTACAAGACGAGACGACCGGCCAGTGGTTTTAAGATGGTCAGTACATTCGTTAAAGGAGTTTGACGATTGGTACGACATCAACAGAGGATCCATGATCCGCCATTTATCGCAACTAATCGTACCATGCATTCGAATCAAATTCAGATAAAATGTCGATAGCACATGACATGTCATCTCTTCTTATAACACTTATATAAAGGGTTTTCCAATAAGGACTGGACAACTCTTTTTTTAATATGCTTTTTAAAAATCAAACGCAAACCATTTGATATACAGTCGAACTTCGATAACTGGAATGTCTTGATAACTCGAAGAGATTATTTGTCGTCACCTTCGATAAGTCGAATTCTGAACAGAAATTCCCAAATTCTGCGTATTCTACAAGTTCATATGTTCCTGTGACCTAGTATAAACAAAGTCAAAATTCCTATGATTTTCAGATCTGAACCCAAACGAAAGAAATGAGAGAGAAATTCAACTGCAGATCGAATTTGAAGATAGAAAAAATACAAGAAATATACAAGGTGTTACGTATGATGATTTTTTGCAGGTAGGTGGCGATATTGTTACTAAGGAGCTTCCCACAGATGAAGATATTGTCCAGGTATTAAAATGTGAATCCGAATCTTCTCAGCTCGACAATAGCGATGATAGCGGCAGTAATGTAATAGGGAAAGACTTGGCGATAATTGCAAATGATTTGATTCAACCACCTTCAAACGAGTTGCAAATTCATTACTCATTTTTCGTTTATATTAAAAGACTCATGAAACAACAAATGATTCTGTGTACCTACAATGGTTTAAATTCCATAGAAGATTGAAAAAAAATCTCTCTTCAGTCGTGTGTAACAGACTATTTAAAATTATAATTATGCTCCTGTACGTTTTATGTGTTGTATCGCAGATAAATAAATATTTATACCAATTTTATATTTCACTCACAGTCTTGATAATTCGAATTTTTGTTTGTAGCAAGTGTTGGTTCGAGTTATCGAAGTTCGATTGTATTTCAAAAACTTTATTATCGACTTGAAGTACAATCAAAATATTTATGAATGAAACTCGACTTCGTTCATATGGCCACCGCGGGTGTTTCGTTCGTTTACAGCGGTCGATTCGTTCGACCCAATTTCCAACGACTCGGCCACACATTTCGGCCGAAACGGCTGCTATTTGGCGTTCCATGTTGGCTCTGAGTTCTTCGAACATCGGCTTGTCGTCATAAACCAATGACTTAACGTAGCCCCACAGAAAATAGTCAAGTGGCGTTAAATCGTACGAACGAGGCGCCAAAACGACTGGTCTATTTCTTTGGATAACACGCTCACCATACTTACTCTTCAATAAATCGACTGCAGCGTGTGCTGTGTCGTCCAAGTTCATATCTTCCAATTCGGGCCATAAATAATCTGTAATCATGGCGCGATAACGCTCACCATTAAATCCGAAACAAACAGTTATTTTTTGTGGATTAAGTGGTAATTCATGAAGCACATGTGGATTTTCATCCAACCAATAACGCATATTTTGTTCATTGAGGGACCCATTGAGCTAAAAATGAGCTTCTTTATTGAAGATGATTTTGCGATTAAATTTATCATCTTGGCGCATCTTCTGCAGAACCAATTCGGAGAACGTACGTCGCTTCAAATGGTTCATCGGCTTCGTCAGCTTGATCTTGTATGGCTGTAAACAAAAATCCTTACGCAAAATCCTTACTAATATTATAAATGCCTGTCTGTCTGTTACCCTTTCACGTCCAAGCCAATGAACACATTTTGATTAAATTTGGTAGAGAGACAAATGTGATCTTGGAGATGTACTTAGTCTACTTATTCCGGGTCTAAGGGGGGAATTGGGGCAAAAATCGCATTGTTGCTTCTTTACACAGTCCTGGCTAATTAATGGCTTTTCGGATTGAAAAACGCTTTTTAGCGAGAACTAGATTACGGTACTAATTCTTTAAAACGCGAAATAATGGATCCCGTTCCACTTTTAAACATAGGACAAAGATTAACCTTTGATAGAGTTATTCAAAAAATTGAAAGTGGCGAAGGTGCTTTGTCACTTTTGGATTATAAAGGAGGCACTGGCAAAACCTTCCTTTTAAGTTTACGATTAGCACAAGTCTTCTTCTGCTTTATTTTCTGCAACCAACAAGCCTCTCCAGCTAGAACGGTATCTGGCTGGCTGTCTCCAGTGTCGCACGCCAAGTTGGTTGAGGTCCTTCTCCACGGGGGTGCGCCACCTTAAACGCGGCCGTCCTCTGTTGCGTTGTCCCACGCGTTCGGAGTCGAAGACTCTTCGGGCTGGAGCAGTGTTGTCCATGCGCTCTACATGGCCCACCCATCTTAGGCTTTGAATCCGTAAACGCCTGACTAGGCTCATGCCGCTGTACAGCCCGTTCAGTTCGTGATTGAGTCTTCTCCTTCAGAAACTGCAAATGCAATCAGGACCAAAGATCGCACGCAGAAATTTTCTCTCGAAGAGACCAAGGACTTGCTCATCCGCTTTTGAGACTGTCCATGCCTCCGCACCGTACAGCAGAACTGGGATGATCAAGGTCTTGTATAAAGTCAGCCTCGTCCTTCGAGAGATGGCTCTACTACTCAATTGCCTCTTGAGACCATAGAAACAGCGTTTGGCAAGAGTTATTCTGCGTTTAATCTCGGTACTGGTGTTGTTCGTACTGTTCACTTGCGAGCCGAGGTAGACGAAGTAATTCACTCCTCGAAGCTATAGCTGCCCATTGTAATGCTCTGTCCAAGTCGTCGATGTTGTGTGTCCATTCTTGATGACAGCATATGCTTCGTTTTGCCCTCATTCACAGTTAGACCCATTTTAGCTGCTTCCGTTTCAATACCAGCAAACCATTCGTTGACGGCTCGCTGTGTTCAAACACTTACGTCAATGTCGTCTGCGTATGCTAGCAGTTGTACGGACTTCTGGAAGATCGTGCCTCTAGTGTTGGCGTGTGAGTCCTGCGCGATCTTCTCCAGGATGATGTTAAAGAAATCACATGACAGCGCGTCGCCGTGTCTTAAACCTTTTTTGACATTGAAGGTCTCAATGACTTCGTTACTGACCTTGATGGAGCAGCGAGAATTCTCCATCGTCATCCTGCAAAACCTGAGGAGTTTGGCAGAAATGTCAAGACTAGACATGGCGTTGTATAACTCGTCCGTATGCACGCTGTCATATGCGGCCTTGAGATCGACGAATAGGTGGTGGGTGTCGATCTGCATTTCTTGGGTTTTTTTCGGGATCTGCCGTAATGTGAAGATTTGGTCGATGGTGGACTTCCCCGGCCTGAAACCGCACTGATAAGGACCTATCAGGTTGTCGACGAATGGTTTCAGGCGCCCACACAAAACGGCAGAGAGGATCTTATAGGCGATGTTGAGGAGATTTATCCTCCTTGTAGTTGGCGTAGTTGAAGGGGACAAATGCGACCTATCACTCAAAAAATGTCCCAAATGTGTAGAACAAGATACGTATACACAATTTCTTCTCATTTAATAGGATGTGATACTGAAATAGGCATCGCCAAAAAGCAGTCGTCGAGGCGATAGTTAGTGACAGTTTTCAGTCTACGCGAAGAGGGCAAAACAATATCTCTCAGACGCCATCGTTTTTTTTATGCTTACTTGAAGCGACACTATCATCGAAACGCTACTGCGAGACGATTGTCGCCTTACGCGATTAGAGCGGGACGGGGAACTTTCTCCTAATGATTTTTCACCCTTCCAGTGGTGTTGCAGCTGTCAATTGACGTCATTGATTTGGAAGAAGTCCCTTAGAAGTGGCTTGATTGGTCACTTTTATTTTCAATTGGCCGGAGGCAAATCATCAATAGAACTCATCATAGTATACCAAGTGTTGTTCCGCAAGTAGTTCAGTGAGTATTTAGAGACCATTGCTCGAACTTAGGTCACAAAATATCCAGCTACCTATGAATAGGTCTGTACACGGTTTCGTGAAATCTTCCAATGCATCAGGAAGTGGCGTATGTACATGTCTTTACTTATCTGCTTGTAGAAAATTATTAATTGTCGAAGAATTACACATTTTTGCTGGAATTTCTTCAGTCCACAACCCTTTCAATTTTCAGCTGGAGCTAATTGGATAAAACACCAAATTCCCTTTTAGTCAGAGTCTCTTGTGTGCCACTCAGGCTAATGTCATCGTTATGAGATTTCGTAGAAAAATGTCAAAAGACCGCCGTTTATGGTCGTTTCCAAGAGAATTTATCTTTGAGGCAGTCATTAAAAAAGAAACTAGTCTACCTTGGGGTTGAACAAATAAAGTACGCCGGAACGGAAGTAGTCAAAGAATTCACTTTCGCTCCGAACGACCTTTCCTTGATTTACGACGCGACGGGATGGATGTAAGAAGTGTTCCACAGCTTGGGTGGTCGTACATCTTGGGTGGTCGAACGGAGCAACATCATGACCCAAGGGACAAGGTCACATTCCTTCAAAGCTGACTTTCTCCTTTTATTTTCTGCTACGACTCCAAAGCAACCACTTCGCTCGCCTGTCAGACACGGAGACAACGGAGTCTCTATCCACCAAGGTCATTTGCATTTTTGCCGTGTCTCAAAATGCATTGACTCCACCATCCTCAAGTGGAGGCGGACAACTCTCGCGGCAATGTTTTGATGCATTAATTATGCTCCACACACAACACCGGCAACATGATTATGCATTTTTGATGCAGCCTTTCATCCGTTCCATTCAGGCACTTTGGCGAAAACCAAACAATGCTCCAAGAGCACACAGAGACCCAACGGCATATGCCACTAATGTCGCATTCATTTGATGAAGATAACCCAGTTTGCGGATTTCTGTTTTTTCTCCTTCCTCATCATTGTTTGCATTAGATCCACATACTGCCCTCGTCTCCATTCAGCACTCAGCGGCGAGGTTCCCGTTTGGCTCTTCAATTCTCAAGGCATGCGGCTGGAGTGTTGTTGCTCCGCTGAGAGCTTCTCATTGACCAATTACTTAGGAAACCGTTTAAGTGATTTCTGCCATTTCGAACATCCACACTCAGCCGAGAGTGGGGGGCGAATAGGCTTTGGCACGATGGCGCATGCAGGTATGAACGTCGTCGTCAACAAGGTCACCACATTAACGCCGGCTACTATGTAAACCACAGTTAGCAACGCCGCCGACGCTGCCTGCCACCCGCCACCGCCTCTGTTAGTGAGAGTCATCTGCGGCTTGACAAACTGCCATAAATCAGCTGCATGTGGTGCTGTGGGTAACTTGATTAACAGTTCTATTTGCAAAAGGTGTCATTAACACCTAAAGTTGGCAGCCAAATGACTGTAGGAGATCTCGTAGAGTACACACGATCCCATTGATCACACTCGCCGATCGCGATGGAGCTAAGAAGCCGACCAGCACCAGCAGAAGGGGAACAAGAACAGGAAAAAAAAAGCGCGCGCGGAAAAAAGAAACGTAAAGAGCCGTCCGTCAAGTGGACACCACCGCAGCCCGCTCGCCGGTGGACAGTGAAGATTGATTGAATGACTCTTCAGTAGCGATCTGCCCGGAGCCACAATTCACAATCGCTGGGCAAGCAATTAAGCAGGCTAAATAGCTTACTGATATTTTGTGGATTATTTTTGTTTGCTTTTCACCGGAAAAAAGAAATAAGAACGTATCCCGTGGATATTGAATTAAATCACAGTGCCTTCACTTGGCACCACTTCTGGCTTCGTTAGGATGCTGGTGAAAATTGAAAATTAATCATTGGGGTTGATTCGGCGCGGTTCAAGGTCTGCCCTGCGCTGCGGGAGCAGTCGGGGCTAATAGCCTTATAATCGCCTTGTTAAGATGATTTAGTGTGGAGAAGTGTAATTTCGGTGCCTTTCAATTTGATTGGGATCCGTTGTGATGCTTTTCGCCCGAGGAACTTTTACTTTTTCACAAAGCAAAGCCTGGCGGAAAGTCACATTTAGCGAGGTGATTACGCGTTGAGCCGGCTTTGCCCTCTCAAATTGATTCAAGCAGACAAACCCACTGGTTGTTATATAAATTCAATTCGTTTATTTCTCAAATACAAATGTAAACAATAGGTTGTGTATATAATTTTGTAAGACTCGCTACAGCTCTGCTGAGTCAGATTTGTAATTTTTTTTGTGTTTGTTTCTTTTTGGGTTGGTGGCTACTGGGTATTAGGCGATTGAATAGATGCGCTTCTATATAAACATTATTATTTCTTAAATTGAAAGTAATAATAAAAGTACAAGTCGAGGAATAACATTCCTTTTTCATAGTTTTCTTAAATAATTTTTTAATATTAAAATGTATTGCAAAGCCATTTTTGATTGATTTTATTTTTTTCATGACATAAGTTAACTTTTTTGTCAAAATCATTAAAAGCTAAAAAATATTATTTGATGAAAATGCTTCTTTATTGCTTACTTATAAAAATTCTTACGTATTTAAGTACATCTTAAATTATATACTTGATTTTGTTTCTTAAATGCAATCATCGCATACAAAAATAGATTTAATTTAGACAAAAAATTAAGAAAAATAAATTAAAATATTTGTTATTTTTTAATTTGTTTCTTTTTTATTCGGAGGAGTATCCTATCGACGGTCTTAATGTCAGGATTTGATTTGTTGATAAGAATAAAAGCCTACAAAATACACAATCTAAAGATATAAGACATGTTTCCCGTTATTTAAGATAAAAGGAAAAAAAAAACAAAGTTTTGTTTCACTTTTTAAGGAACTTAAAAGAAAAATAAGTACAAATTTTTGTACCAGCAAACAATACTGTTTTTTTTTTACTTATATTTCGTTTTTCGATTTCGTATAAAGAATATGGATTTCAAAGCGTTGATATGGCGTCTCATGCTGGCACAAGCGTCTGCACTTAGCGTCTATCAGCGAACTCCTACTCTCACCTCCACGTGGTGAAATCTGGGAGCCGAGCACCTTCGATCGAAGATGGGGTAACCAACCCCCGTGGGACGTCGTTGGCGGCTGCCGACGAGAGAGGGGGGAGAGTGTGCCTGTACCAGGGCTCATCTCTCTTTATGGATGTCGGCGGAGGAGCTGGAAACTGTCTGGCCAACGGCGGCATCCGAAACTCCGAAACAGACGGAGTTACCTGGTGCGCAGTCCTTCTAGAGCTACCTCGACATTTTCGGAGCACAGGTCTAGAAGGTTTCTTTCAAGGCCAGGTCGGGGCCTTGGAATTGAGATGGCGGCGGAAGATCCCTATAGTTTTCGGGACAACGGCGGCGCTCACAGCCTCAGCGAGGTTACCGACTCCGGATAAACCCGGACCCTCCGCCCGAGGGTTAAAGAATAGGGCCTGGCCTCCTAGTCGGGGGTTGTGCGTGGGGTTAACTCCCTCACCACGTAAAAATATTGTGGTTCAGAGACAACCAACTGCCTCGGATACGGACGGAATTAATGTTGACGACCCCAGCAAACGTTACAAGGACAACGATTTTCGGTTCTGCACGTGGAATGTTCGGTCCCTTAACAGACCACGTGCAGCCGAAGAACTTGCGGAGGCCCTGGACTGCTACAAAGCAGCCATCACCGCAATCCAGGAAGTGCGGTGGAATGGGCCGGGCAAGAAGAGGATGAGAAACTGCGACATCTACTACGGTGATTGCAACAGGGAGAGGCGCTTATTTGGATGTGGATTTGTTGTTCGAGGCAGACTTAGCCTCATAACAATCCGCATCAAGGCTAAATTCGGGAACATCAGCCTGATTTGCGCCCACGCCCCGACGAGAAGGACCTCAACCAACTTGGCGTGCGACACTGGAGAGAGCTAGCCAGAGACCGTGCCAGCTGGAGAGGCTTGTTGGTTGAGGCCCAGGTCCACAGGAAATGGCTGTTACCAGTTAAGAATAAAGTTGGCCCAAAAGAGGATTCACAAGTACAACTGTGATTGCAAATTTCTAATCAGAGTGAATGTAAACTGAGATCTTAAGATGTGAATTAAAATTTTGTATATTGTTAGCTGTGTTTTTTTGCAAGCGTATATACGCTTAATTTAGAAGTGCACAAAAAAACGATCATCGGCGCTTAATGATTCATCATAAAATCTTGGCATCGCCGACGAAATTTATAACATTTGTGTTAGTCAAGGGTGGAACCGTTTAAGGTTATGGTTGATCGTTAATGGTCACAATCTATGGTTTGCGATTCTTTAGCACGAAAGTGTTTACTTTAAAAGCAAAAACAATAATTATAAAATAAAAAAAAAAAATCGTGAAATGAAAAGTATCGTTTACGAAGCCAAAACGGAATGTACAGCACAGACACTCTGGGTATACCAAAAATTGTATACTTATGAATGCCAAAAGAAGTAAAAATGATCTAATACATCAACCACACCTGCAGATGTAAGCCACATACAGCAACCTAAACAATGAATGAATAAATTCAGGAATAAGCACACAGAAAATAATGTTTGGAAGCATTGTTTTTATCCGCGCTTATTCCTTAAGCGGCGATAGATATGATGAGTAACTTAAGCGGATATAGGATTCGTTGTTAGAGTATTTTACATGGGAACTGAAAATTAAGCGTATATACGCTTGCAAAAAAACGCAGCTGTTGTTATACCAAATATCGCTCTTTAGAGTCAAGCATTCAGAATTGCATGAATATACATTTTTATACTGTACAGTATATAAGATCTGAATCCACTACTCTGAACACTCGCTTTCTTTGTTCTTTGCTGCCCTACGACGACGTTCCGATTTACAGAACTACTTCAATCACATGCATGAACTTCAAACATTTACCACGATACTGTCGAATACAGAGAACGACTGTGGTGTTACGTATAATAGAAAAAAAAAGAGAAATATCCAATTAAAATATGTGAAAAGCCTCGGAATAGCATATATGATGTACACAAACTAACACGCGCACAAACAGCATTTCATTCGCACCTGCTACTTATTATAACGTTAAGCATGAAATTGTTTGTTTTTAAGAGACAGACGTCAAATTTTCTCCAACCCAGCCAAGTTTCGGATTTCATTTTGAGAGTTTCTAAACATAGCGCTTTCGGTGAATTCAGTTTTTTTTTATATTTTAACCATCGTTTACGCGCTATTATTTACAGTCAACAAACAGCTATTTTGCAGATGACAGCTGATTGACATTTGAAAGCACTTCAACTCGGTGGGAAAGGCCAATTGAGGTTTTAGTAACAATTCATCCAAATCTCGCGATTTCGGTTCGATGCGAACATAGTTTAAGGCAAAATCTTTGGTTGAATATCGATGACCGATAATAATGGAACTCAAAACATCGATGATCAAGAACATCGAAGCTATAGGACTAATAGGGTAACAATATATATACATATGCTATATTGGTTATTTCTATTTGATTTATAATTAACAGAATTTATTTTGTTTTCTTCCAGTCTGCGATTGTGATTGTAACAAGTCGTAAGCGCAGTTTCGATACCAGAATGCGATTGCGATTTCCCTTTTTTTAATCGGCCAAAGTGGTAAAAGAACACTTTCGAGAAGTGATGTTTAATTTGAAATAAAACATCGATGTTGAGACCAAATATTGATATCTTAGTATCGATGTCCAATTTCGAAAAATATCGCATAATCTTTTTAAGCACAAAACGTCGGCCTTTTTAGAATTTGTGTATTATTTCATTCTCGGTATAGATCTAGCACCTACATAAATACAAATATAGTTCTTTACCCCATTATACGAAATTAAATAAATTCATTTTATAGCTTCGATTTTCACGAACATCTATGTTTTGAGTTCGATTATTATCGATGTGATACAATGGTAGTGAACATCGATGTTTTGCGAATATCGCCCATCCCTATTTTCAAGCACACTGTGGGTTCCCATGGGGATCTATGGTGCTGCGGAGCCACCATTCTGAACAGAATCAAGGAAAAGGAGTAGTTTTTGGAAATTATAAAAGTTAGTTTGAAGATGGTAAAAATAATAAGAACAAGACCGTATGCATTCTGAAAAGATATTTTTTCTTAATTATATGGATTAACAATGTGTTCTCGTACAATTTACATATTTTTCCTTACAGATATTTGATATACAATGGACTTCCCCTAAGTCAATTTGATGACATAATTTGTTGGAGTTAGGGGGAGTTTGACTTAGAGAGAGGTTTTTGTAAGGAAAATTGAGGGAAATGTATGTAAAATATGTCGAAAAAGTTCGAGTAAGAGAGAGTTTCGACTAAGGAGGAGTCCGACTTAGGGAGAGTCCACTCCCTTCTACTGTAGCATTATATTCTACAAAGATTGTGCGTCTGTGGATAGTGTACCACACAATCGCATTGACCATCTGTGGGCAGAAACTTTGAAAACAAATATGTAACGTCAAGACAGCAACTCAATATTTTCTTCTACATTCCGGTAAATACAGATCACATACCGACCACATTAGCTTGCATTCTGTGTATCATAATGATGGACGGCTAAGAGAATAAAAACAATATGGCTGGCGCTGCAGTTCGATGTGAAACTGGGCCTAACTTCAAAAACAGGGTTTCTCGTGTTTATATTTTTGACGACACACATCCGTGGTATGTGTCAAAGTCATGGTCAAACATTCAGTGGCAAAAATACTGACACAAATTAAGTAAATGCTTTTCGCGCTCTTCCATTATTTAATGGAAAAATCGTGCGACTTGACGCCTTTAGACTATTTAACACAAATCAGCAGGAATGTGCTTCTTTAGCCTTGGAGGATACTTTACCCTTGTTATTACCCAGGTTGCGTAGATCCAGGACTTATGTCTCAGCTTCAGCTCAAGCAATCTTACAACCGGGGACAGCCATACCTTATTTGGTGTACACAAATTCAGGTAACAACTGAAAAGTATTTTAAATCACACCACCTGGATGTGGAAAAACTAATTCAATAAAATTAAACCGTGGCTTTTTTGGGGACGTGGGATGTAGCAATTCATTGTAGCGCTACACAAATAAGTAGCGAAAGGGGAAGCAGCAGATCTGCGTCAGTTATTCATTGAAATCAGCAAATGTAGCTTATATAGACGTTAAGGCAATCACATCAGGGTTGAAAAAGTACCGATAAACCGAGCACCCGTACGAATTCGTTACTTTAATATCGTTACTAGTTACTTCTTAAAAAATTGATACCTGTGATCTTAGGACCACAAATAAGGACGTTTATTTCGTCTAAATAAAGTATTAAGGTTGGAATGAATTATATTTGTCTCAGAACAAGTCCCTCACACACACTCTCAATAATATATTTGCATCTCGCTCTCTAATACTCAACGACTGGCAAAGTAGCAACAAACACTCATAATGCAAAATTCTTACAAAAATTAACCATAGATTTTGTTAGTTAAACATTTTTCATTTTACCTCTTTAAAAAAAAACAATGCACTAAGTCAAAACAAACGTCCATAAAATCTTCGAATTTTCAAGAGTAGCGTATGCCAAGCAAATGTATAGAAACATTACCATACCGCATCGATATCTACCGATACGAATGAATGAATCTCACTGTATACATACCATTCCAAACATACCTAACCAAGGATACAAAATACATAGCGAACAGATCGCATTCCACACAAAACATTCTAAATAGCATACACACAGGACGGAAAGGGTATACCATCAAACCGCATCGATGCGGGATGTGGCTCAACACATCAAAAACAGTATAAAGACAATATATACTTGTAGAGACAAATTTAGCGCCCCGCTGTCGGTTTTCGATAGCACATGTAGGAAAAAAAAGGTAATGACACCTTAATAGTAACGACATGCATTTAGAAGTAACGTTTCGTTATGTGGAACTTAATTGAATACTCGTTACTAAGTAACAGATACATTTTACTACCGTACTAATGCATATAAGGATTGTCAGGGGATATTGTAAACATGTTATTGGCGTGGTGTAAGATACAGGATATCATTAATCAACCAGCCATGGAAAGCATAGAACATCCAATTTCGTGGCCCTCTCTTTTGTACAGCTCAACATTGCTAATTCAGATAAAAATTCAACACAATTATTCGAAGACTCTTGTGTCATCTTCCGCTGATATTTGAACGAACTTCACGGTTGAAGTAAGCTGGACAATCCAAAAATCTAAAACAAACTCACACGGACCACGCATGTGACTGCTGAATGAACTCAAAATGATGTTCAAGATTGTTCCATACGCATAAATAAATAATATTTCTTATGAAACGTGACATGACAAGCAGTCGACTATGAGTCAGTTCTTTTATGAGATTACCCCACACGAGTGATGGACAGTGTCATGGATCAGCAGGCAGTGGTCTCCACAGGACAGCGAGTCGAACCATAAAAACCCCGACAGTACACGTGTTAATACCGAATCAAAACACTCTAGCCATTTCAAGATGATGTGCCGTTGGTCAAGCATAACATTTCTTGACAAGATCGCTACAAATGACGACTGGGCACTGCTGAGCATCCTGACCCAAGTATCAATTTAAATCAATTTTATGTAACGCCTCTATTAAGTCACAATGCAATCCGAGCACTCCACGCCATGATTAGCTCCAGAAATGCACATAAATCTCGGAGATTTTTACAGCTGATCGTGACGTTTAATTGTTGGATTTGCCTTACAAATAAGACAAGAGGTTGCACAGAGTGAACTCCCCTTGTTCATAGTTTATTGCAGCTTTTATGTGATAATTCGGAGAACAATGCGCCTGGATAAATATGTTCCCAGGGGGTCTGATAATCTAATGGAATCACCTATTTTTGGTGCGGTTTTTAGAGCCGCACTTTAACGCCTTTATGGTTTTATGGCTCTTTTTTCTGAACACGATCATAAATGAATTCATCAATTTTTAAGTAGTTCCGATGTGAGCACACGTTGAATCGCCATGAGATCAATGATCGGAGCGGGAATTTTTTTTCTGTCACAGAATTGGTGGCAATCTAGACACTGGCGGGTGGATGGATGAGGTGAGGTGGCTCAAGAATGAGGACACGACCTTTATAGTGTGAGTGGTCTCCTTCAAAGATCTTCGTGGACATCTTGTAACTAATTTGGAAGACGGTGAGGTGAAAGAGGAGAGACTGATGAACAAAGCTGGACGTGTTTAATTTAAATATGATAAACTAGCAGTAAACTAGAGCAATATTCGCGAAGAGTAGGGAATAAAGCTGCAGGCGTTTGAGAGAAATTTACAACATCTGCGGTTTTTATTTCTTTTCGAATTTTCCTGATAGATGTGCAGAGGGAGGTGTTGGCTGGTCTTATTTTCGTTAAATTTGGCTTACATACAGATAACTCCACTGAATCTGGGCTCTTTATAGACATTGCCAAAGCCTCTGATATGGCTTACCATGAAGCTTTGGTGGATAAGTTGACAAAGGCTGGATTTTGGGGGTTCATTCATAAATGGTTGAGTCTCTACTTACTAACAGATGACAGAGTGAAAGAAGAGAGGACGTTAGGAGTGACGTAAGTCATGTTAAATTAGGAGTGCCCCAAGTGACTGTACTGGGACCCTCGTTGCTTATACTTTATATCAACTAGTGGTTTCAGATGAATTTTAAAGATATTCCAACAGTTTTCGTGGACGTGCGTATGTCCCTTAAATTTGACTTCAGGCATTGAATTTGACTTGATTACATAGCATTTGGTTTTCTGAGCATAATTTTACAATTACAGTGGACACTTCCTAAGTCGAAATTCTCTCTAACTCAAATTTTTTCGCCAAATTTTACATGGATTCCCCTCAATTTTCCATACAAAAGCCTCTCTCTAAGTCAACCTCCCTCCAACTCGAACGAATTATGGTATCCTGTGACAATTCGACGTAGAGAGAGTCCACTGTAGTTCTAAAACCGAAGTTATCTGATTTAATGGCTTTCGATTAAGTTGATATAGTATAAATAGTTCCTCAGTGTGGCAGAAGTGTCCGGTGTCAAGACACAGCACGGGCCGAAGGTATAGATGAAGAAATGGAGAGAAGGCCCTATGCACGCTGGTCTTAAATATCTGCTGATTCTAGTCTGTGGAAAATATTAGGCTGGGAAGAGCCTTTCATATTCGTGTAGTGTGGCTGAAGAACGAGTCTCGGAATTTAAATGTGTGTCCGAGGGGCATTCCTGGCGAGACGGGTGTTGCGGGTGAATTCATGGAGAGGAGGAATGCAGTTGGCTATATCACTTGAGCATCGTTTGTTGAAATAGCGATTCAACACGAACAAAGAAGAGACGGTACGTCCATGTTCGAGCGAGTCTAATGACTGCGATATTGTTGTCTCCTACAAATTATATCGCTCGCTTTTGGGTTCTATTTCGCAGGCGCAAGGGCACCAGACCAGATATTATTCTACTTAGGCTTGGGTCGGTTGTAAGCCTTATAAATTAAAGCCAAATCAGAGGGGATGAAATATTTCTTGAATCGATTAAGGAAACGGAAGCATTTTGCAGCATTTTTGGCGACCTCAAATATATGATCGTTCCAACTAAGTGTCGTGTGGCTACACATACCAAGGACAAAAGGTTTTCTGGTTTCATCAGAACAAGCGCCATTCATTAACAATTGCTGATTATCAAGGGTTTGCTTGAGTGACAGCAAGCAGCATTGAGTTTTCGAAGCATTGAATTCCACTCTATTGTTTTTTCCCAAGTTAATTATGTTGTCAAGAGCGGAATTGAATGTGCTTAACATGTGCTGCCGTTCCAATTCTACGGCCAAAGGGCGGCGTCGTTAGTCTTGGAACGAATATGAAAAGCTGAGGGTGCTGTCATCAGCGAAGGAATGGAAAGGATTAGAAGTAGCAGGCAAGAGATCACTTATACAAATGAGAAAGAGTGTCGGAAATAGAACTGAGCCTTGAGGTACACGAGCATTTCTTTGTTGGATATCAGATTTGAATCCATCCAAAACAACTTGACGTTCAATTCAAGTTTCAAGTTCGAGAGGTAATTTCTAATCCATTGAAGAAGAGATTCATCGATACCATAGGCAAGCATTTTCGACAAAAGAGCTTGATGCTATATTCCGTCAAATGCTTTAGAAATATGAAGTGCAACAACCTTGCTTTCGCCTGCATTGTGCAAAGATTGGTTCCACTTTTCGGTGAGATAAGCTGTCAGCTCACCAGTGGATTTGTCGCTGCGGAAACCATATTCCCGGGCATTAGGAAGCTTCCGCGATTCAAGATGTTTTATTACTTGACAATTTATCAGTGTTTCCATGACCTTAGAAAGAAGGGACGTAAATGCTATGGGTCGGTACGAGGTGGGTGGCGAAGATTCGCCCTTTCTAGGGACAGGCTGGACAAATGTTGTTTTCCATCTGCTCGGAAAAAGACCTAAAGAGTAAGATATATGAAAAAGCTTACGCAGTGGTTTTACCAGCGCAGAAAACACCTCTTCAGAAGTATGGGGGGGAATACCATTCGGGCCAGCGGATTTATGCACGTCGAGATCTTTCAGTACTCTTGCAACTGTACGAGTGCGGAAGTGGATTTGTCCCATGGTGAAATCAACGCTCTCAAGTACAGGTGGAGACAAATTGGAATCTGGCAGTGTTGAGCTAGCTGCAAAATGAGCCGGAAGCAGATTAGCTTTGTCTAAGGAGCTGACAGCTGGAATGTCATTGTAAATGAGCGTGGGAATTGAAGACGAGGCGGAATTGTTTGTTTTGTACAAATGACGAAAATTTCTTGCTATACTTGGGACATTGTAGCACTTTTTGCCTCAACTTTTTCTCATAACAGAATTGGAAACGTCTGATAATTGAATTGCAGTCATTTCTAGCCCGTTTAAACTTATTCTAGATTTCCTCAGTAGGGTTGGTTTAGATTGAAGTGGCTGACTGCCGCGCATACGAACGGCAGACACACTTGGGCCAAACATACCATCACAAACAATTGTGAAATGGGCCTATTTTTCTCAGTGGGGTTGGCTTTGTATGTCCGGAAATTCAACTTCTCATTCTGACAGCATCTTTATTCCTCGTGTCATACCATGTGTTTGCTTTGGGCTTGATACTCTTCACTCTGTGAGGAATGAAGGTTCTCATACCCAGCAGAAGAATGTTTGTGATCATATCAGCAGCGTCATCCATGTCACTATCGAGGAAGCAGAGTGAGAGTTGTTGTTGCTTTGCATTGAAATTTTCCTACTCAGCTTTCTGAGTATCTAAAAAAACACCCCTAGTGTTACACGATGTAAAACAATCGTCGTAATGACAACGTCTTAAAGTCCTAGCAATAATTTATGCTCCTCGCGCTTATTTTTCGTTCACTCTGTTAGACTGTGGAATTCTTTGCCACCCCACATAAGATCAATTTTAAAAGCGCTATGCTTCACCACTTTGCTACACATCAACCATGAACCTCAATTCCATTCCGGATAAATAATCATTTATATTGTACACTAGCTTTAAGTTTAATGTAAATTTTGTAAATTAATGTAGTAAGTACCAAAAAGATGAATATCTTAATGTGCGGTCCTATTAATAAATAAATGAAATGGGGCTTAGTTCGGTATAATATCCTAAGCCTAGTTTTTTAGTGCAAACTTTTGTTGCGATTCTCTTCCTACCAAATAGAATGACCACTAAGTTCATATTGACATCAGACAAAATGACAAACGATTTTCAGAGAATAACTTCTATGAGCGAATAGTGACGTGACATAAATAACATAAGACTCGATTAAGTAGCGACTAAGCGAGCTACGGCCGTAAGGTTGTCAGACCACCCAAATACCTACCTCAGTAGTTTCTATCGCTCTGTTACTCATCCCTGATGAATCACATCCCTCCTCACAAGATTATCAAAGAACACTGAATAATGATCAGCGGAAATCCGAAAACAAACTTCCATTTCCGACTGTCAGAGACGCACAAATGACCTTTCTTAACTGTCTACCTTTTTATTTTGTCTACTTATCGGAAAGGAAGTGTGAAGACGAAGTAAAGAAAGTGCAAGAAAAAGTGAAAGTTCAAAGAAAAGCAAACGTCAAAAAACAATGAAAACGAAAAAGGAAGCGAGTAACATCACGTAGGGTGATTACAGTTTGTTTTGATTAAATCATAGAATTAACGAAAGTGTGTATTAAGGCGCCCATCAGTGCAATACTAGTAGTAAGATAGTAGTTAGTGCTATGAATATTTGAAATGTTTAAATACGTTGTTTATACAAACCACTCGCAAGAAGCATCATTCTCTATCGGCTCCAACTTTGTGGTTAACGCAACACATCTGTCTGAGCGAAACATAATTCGTAGCGATTTGCAACTTTTTATTTATCTTTTTAAGTCAAGATTACTTATTTCAAGGGGGTTTTTCCGTGGCTAGTATTCCCGTCTAGTAAAGGCTTCTCAATCTTCGCCATACGGAGTCGTTAAGAATCCAATCCTGAAAATAGCACGCACAATGCGAGTGGTTACAGTAAGAACTAGGCCCTGTTTCTGTTCTCGGACTGTAGGGCCACCCTTCAATTGCACGTATAGTTTGAATGAACCATTCATTCGTGACATGTGACCACTTGAATAGACAAGTAAGTATTTGAAGGGAATATTTTCGCATCTTTTTGCTATTACTGAAAACGCCATCGAGAAAATGATCGCATGTCGGTAAGGTAGTGTACAAATCCGACGTGACGTTTTCAATCCGACTCAAATAATTGGCCGATTTCGAGAAAGGAACACCATTTGGTATACTGAAAGTAAGTCTTATATTTTAAAAGAAAAAAAAACAAACTTTACTTTTAAAATACAAAACAAATGGTTGCAGTTCGAGCAAGAAGAAGAAGCGCGAAGAATTGAAAGCGCTTAATACGGGCCAGTAATTAAGGAGATTGCCGATTGCCGACTAGGGACTAAAAGGGACTTACACTTTTTAAATTAAAAGAACAGTCTTTATTCGAATTACAGTCTTCGATAAGTCGGACTTCGAATGTTTGATTCGAATGATATCGATTGCCAATAGTGCGAAGACTGAAATTTGATTTCGATAACTCGAATGTCTTGAAAACTCGAACAGATTATTTGGCGTCACCTTCGAATTCTGAACAAAAATTCCCAAATTCTGTGTAAGGTCTAAAAGTTCGTTTTATAAAGAATCGCTTTCGGCGCACTGCATTTGTATGTTCGGTTGACCTATGTAGCATAAACAAAATCGTGGTTTTCGTGAATATTCTGATTATGAAATTCCTTTGATTTTTAGATCTGAAATCCCAAACGAAAGACATGAGGCAGAAATTCAACTGCAGATGGAATTTGAAGATTGAAAAAATTCCAGAAATATACAAGTTTTTACGTATGATGATTTTCTGCATATGGATGGCGATATTGTTACTCAGGAGTTTCATTGTAACACATTTTTCACGTTTAGATGTGAATTCGAATCTTCTTAGCTCGACAGTAACGATAGCAGCGGCAGTCATGTAATAGGGAAAAATATGGCGGTAAGTGAGAATGATTTCATTCAAAATGCAAATTCATTATTCATTTTGTGTTTATATGTAAAGACTCAATGGTTTAAATTCCATTGAAATAAGAAAAAAAAAAACAAAGTAGAAAAATTCTCTCTTCAGTCGTGTGTAACAGACTATTTGAAATTATAATTATGCTCCTGTACGTTTTATGTGTTATATCGCAGATAAATAAATATTTATACCAATTTTGTATTTTACTTAACAACTCGATTTTTTTTTTGTGGCAAGTGGTGGTTCGTGTTATCGAAGTTCGACTTATTTTAATTAATATTTGATTAAGGTTTGATCAGTTCATTAATCGGAAAGATGAGCTGCGGGTGTCGGGGAATCAGCTTGGAGTACGCTCTGAGAGTTACTGGCACAAGTTTTGGGGCTCAATTAAATACAAATCGGCCAAGTTGCTCGGCGGCTACTAAAACCATAACTATTCTTTTGAATTGTTTTAGAAACAGGAAAATTAAAAATTGACAGAAAAGAGCTGTTTAAAATAAATAGTTTTATTTTTAATTAAAAAAAACTGGGTTGAACTGCGGTTGAGGTTTCTATGAATTCTCTCAGTGATCAATTAGCCGCCTAGGGCCACGAAAGAAGCGGCGACTGACTGAGGGACACAAAAAAATAAGATCGTAAAGCTGTGATTATTTAGTTCATTGATCCAGATTATTACGCAGCAACGTTGTAAGGCAATCAATATTGTTTGAGTTTATCTGTCAACGACGTCGAAACCGAGTATTTCACTTTCTTCTCTGCTAGGGTTTTATTTGGTTCCACTCAAGTCTTTGTTTTTCAAAGCGGTTTTCAATAGTCGCCACCGCCGTTGCGGGTGTACCTAATCACCACTGCCCCAAATCCGACAGATCGGAGATTCGCTTCACCCGTTCTATTCACCTGAACGGATTCATGCTATCATTGAATCCGTCGGTTGCACTATATTATCGACATCACTGCTCTCTTTTTGACGTTTGATTGAAGACATTTAATTTGAAATTCAAACATTGGAAATTGTGTTTTTCTTTCCGAATTGTTTGTTTAATAAACATAATGGATGGATGGAATGGAAGTATTGCTCACTTTTTTTTGACACAAAACAAAAATGAACAAAATAACAGTGCGATCATGTTTAAGGAGAACTGCTGGCCAGTTCTTAGCTGACAAACAGACTCTTATAAAGCAAGTCTGATAAAAACGAAACAATGTGAAGTTTATCCACACATAACTAAATATCTACATAATATACATACATACGTAAAATATATATGCATATTTCAATGAACAAATAATGATTGATTCACTCTTTTTCGTTTAAAAATCTTCGCAAATTTTCCAAAAAATCTCACTTCATAGCGTATATTTGTCAAGTTTTTCGCTGTCAGGAATTTCTGGACCAGAACTTTGACTTTTTATCTGTATGTAGTTTTTTTCCTAAAATTTCATTTGTTTAATAATGCGAATGACAATAAAAATTACTAACATATTTACCAGCAATCTACTTAAACTCAAGGGAATCCGCAACGATTTTGATGCGGATCTGTTTGTATGGAGTGAATCTCAATTCGCATTACCACTTCGATAGTGTTTTCGGAATCACAAATTATACGATATCGGATGCCCGCCGGCGGATTTGGGAATAGGGGTGAATATTCGTCGCACAAAGGCGTATATGAAATTATTACGTGGCGGCCTTGGTGTTGTGGGTTGTGGTTTCGACAATGGGCCCCCAGAGCGTGGTACATATTTGACATCGCATTACCCTTTAACTTAATGTATAGAGGATTGGGTGTAATAACATTAGGAACGGTATCCCGGCAGCATGGCCTCGTTTGAACAAAAAAATTAAAAAAAACACCGTGTTTTTTAGTGACTAACAAGTATATATTTTATATTTAACAAAATCATCACAGGGTTATTTTTCTTGTAGTCTCTGTTCTCTGTAGAACTGGATTCGCTACCGGCTGGCCATTTCAAAGCGATCTATAAACTATACACACTACCTTAGAGTCGAACATCTATGAGAGGAACAAGCAGAAAAAGCTGCTCTGCAGATGAATAAGATCAAATATAGTCTACGGTCAATACGGTAGTGAAAATCGGGGTTGTGATGGGTTCATATCGATCACTTTGCTGTAGACGTACTCCCTTGTCATCATACACTCGTAATGTTTAGAAATTTTAATGACGAAGCAAAAATAAAAAATAATTTTGATCATGAAGGTGTATCAAATACATGTTAAAACAATTTTAAAAATTAGGCCTTTGTTCTAATACTCAAGCATTTTCTCCTACTACTACCCGACATTTTAAAATTTTCACACGACAAATCACGAAGCACTTATTTTTACATAACGCCCAATCAATATCGTTTTACACGCTTACAGCAGCTATTTTTGAAGTGCCCCATACACAGCACACATGTGTTGGTATCTTAAAATGTATCCTGTTGGAGAGTGACGAGCTCTAATTAAGCGGCATTATTTATTTTTGATTTCTCCTTGCTTTCTGGGCGGTTGACATCGTTCTGGGCTATAAGTTTAAGTTAAGTTTACGTTTGTAAATGGTTCATTGAACATGCATGCAGGATACTGATCATTATTGACGTGCGTAGTGTAAGTTCTCAAAAGTCTTCAACGGCAGCGGGATTATCATGATTGTCTGTTATGTAGGGGTTGAAATACACCTACTTGTATGCCAGGACCCTGACGAATTGTCCGCAATGACAGGTGTCCCTTATAGAAGATTGTCCTTAAAAAGAAGTTTCACTGTATTATTATCACCCCCACTGCTCTTAGCGTTGTCCCGTCGTCAGTTTGTGCACACAAATTTACTGTGTATGGGACACTTAAAACACAACAATCATGCAAAAATTAAGTGTCAAGCAAAAGGACAACGCATAAAAAATAACAAAACACTTTGTATTAATACAATTTATTTCCCCTTAAAAATATTGTTTCTTCTAAAAAAAAGTGTTTACATATAGGAAAAAGAGAAAATCTTACGCACTATGAATATTTATCTTTTCTATTTTAATTTACTGGTTTTGCTCTGTTTTAGTTTAAAAAAAATTACGGAGAAGAATATTATCACTAATTTACAACTTAAAACAAACACAAAAAAAATAATCTGAAAATAGAAAAAGAAAAGAAGAAATTATGAAAATAAGGATACAATTTGGGAAATTTAATTCAGTTTAGAATTTACCTCCCAACTCCGAACTGTGATTCAAATTGTTGATGGGAACTTAATAGTTACTGTGAATGCGTAGTACTCGAACTCGTACTCGTAGTTGGATTGTTATGTGAAGAAGCATTATGGGCTACGCATCACCGTAAATGATGCAACGACGACTCTTTCCAACCGAAGCTAGTTCCGCGCTATTTGGCGACCACGATACTGCAGTTACGGCACAGCTGTGAAGTAAAGAATAACCCGTACCTCTGGTTAGGACAAATGCAGTTCAATTTGGTTTTGGAATGGGGGACATGAGGGATGCATAAACGAAAATAAAAAGAAAAGAAAAAACAAAAAAGAAATTGATTGTTTATTGCAAAGTAAAGGTAAACATATGTACAAAGACATGCTTTACAACGAACAAACACTTTTGCATGCAAATCTTGGCTTATACAAATTAGAAGGGAATGATAGCATCTATGCAGAGAATGCAACCATCTGTGATCAGTCAAGAGCGTGAGAGAGAGAGAGAAAGAGAGAGAGAGAGAGAGAGAGAGAGTGTCAAGAACAATGCGATATTAAGGAGGGGTATCATCATTCGTTCTCACAGCCTTGCGCAGTCATAGTAGTAATCACCTACATCACAATCATCAGTACTTTGTCAAGTTCGTTAAGAGATGACGGAATATTTTAGGAACCATCTCAAGCGAACGTAGAGGCATTGGCCATTCCAAAGCTGACGAACTCTAAAGGAATATCACTAGTTCTGCCCTTTTTCTATTTGGAGGTGTGCCGCCATTCATATGAAGCACATTTTAAAAAATGAAACGGCCGATCGCACAAATCTTGGATAGCACAGGGTACTTCACTACAAAACGATTATGGCCTGCTCTAATTGCACATCTCTCTCACTTCCCGAAAAAGAAGTCTCCTAGAAGTTTGCAAATTAAAGGAACTAGTGGAAATAAGTAGCAAACGCACTAACTGGTTTGAAAAGACAAAGAAAAGGCAGACCTGTTAGCTGAACATCTAGAACAAACGTTTAAGCCGTTTGATGGACAAATGTTGATAGATGATCCAACCGATATGCCTCCGATATCCGATAACTTCGGAATAAAACGGGTGTCGCTAACTGATCTCTTCCAAAAAAAAAACTTTAAAGGTAACAAAGCATCTGGCTACGATTTAATTACCGGACAAACCCTCAATGAATTAGCAAAAAAAGCGATTATAAAGCTCAAGTATTTAATAAACGCTTCGTTCAGACTATAATTAGTACCAGATTCGTGGGAAGTCGTAGAAGTAATAATAGTCCCGAAACCGGGTAAACCGCCAAACGACAAAAAATCATATAGACCGATATCACTTTTCCCTATAACATCAAAGCTTCGAGAAACTTCTACTGAAACGAATACAACCACTAATAGAAGAAATTCGCCTTATCCCCGATCATCAAATTGGATTCAGGAAGAGACATTCCACAACTGACCAAGTATTCAGAATAACCAACGAAATCGAAAAAGCACTAGAGGAATAAAACGTTTGCTCCAGCGTTTTCCTCGACGTATCCCAGGCCTTTGACAAGGTTTGGCACGACGGCTTGAAATACAAACTTAGTAGGATATTTCCGAAAAATCTATATATTGCATTTTGGAACCTACCTAAAGAATAGGATATTTAGAGTTAAGCACTGAACGGAATACTAGGAATTTAAAGAAATCGCTGCCGGGACCCGCAAGGGAGTGTTCTTGGCCCTACTCTGTTCTTGTTACATACCCGGGACATACCACAAACTGAGGGCACAATAGTAGCTACGTTCGCAGACGATACGGCTTTTCTGGCTACGGAAAGCACAATCGAGTCCGCTACCTTAAAACTGCAGCACGCTGTAAATAAAACTTGCGATTGGACAAAACTCTGGCACATTGCCCTAAATGAAACCAAATCCACGCATATTAATTTTACCTACGATAACATAGACAATATAACCGCCTTCATTAACTCGGTACAAATACCGTACGCAAATGAAGCCAAATATCTCGGGATGACGTTGGCGCACGTAAAGAAAAAACGTGACGAACTTGAGAATCGATATAGAGAAATGTACTGGCTACTCGGACGGCATTCCAAGTTAAGCCCGTATAACAAAGTGTTTAAATATAAGCAAGTGCTAAAGCCTGTGTGGACTTATGGTAGACAACTTTGAGGTTGCACTAAAGCAAGCAATAGAGAATTCATACAGTCATTCCAAAATAAAGTTATAAGGGTTTTCGTGAATGCTCCCTGGTATCTACGAAATAATGATATACAAAGAGATCTAGGGATCGCATCCGTGGACAAAGAAATAAAAAACTTCACGAGGAAGTTAAGAATTCGACTTCATGGTCATTTTAACCATGCCATACTCCAAACACTGTGGTCGCCGTGGCGTAGTGGGTAAGTGCGTCGACTCCTACGCAGAGGGCGCCAGGTTCGATAACCGAATTTACCACCTTTTTAACCATTCCACCTCTTTCGAGTCACTGACAATGCTCAAAGAGTTTTCCTGTCTAGAAAAAGCTTCTCAACTTCGCCGTTTGGAGTCAGCATTAAGCTGTAGGTCCCTTCCACTCGTGAAAGAACAATAGCACGCGCAACACTAGTGGTTGCTGAGAAGCTAGGCCCAGGTCCACCTAGGACTGTCGCGCCACCCATATTATTATTATATATACTCCAAACACTGGACGTGGGACACCTCGTGCGCCGTCTCCAACGAATGAAAGCATTCGATTTAGCGCAATGAGTACAGGCCGCTATAAACGGTTCCAGCAGGTGATCTTATCGAAAATCTACCTGCCTCACGCGTAAGAATAATGAAGTTAAACCTACTGGATAGGGAAACCAGTCGTAGTAAACAACTGAAAATAATGGGACTACTATGAATACACGGGTATCATAGTGTCTTATTGAAGATTCACACAAACCCACGCAAAAAAACTAACTGATTTGTGCACACGTCCGCGTGGTAACACAAAGAGCAGGCCTAAGTGTGACTGAAGTCTACCGCATCAAACTACTCCAATCCAAGATGATCAGACTGAACAGGCCGTTAAGCCATGTCTAGAGATTAACACTGGACCCTGCACTTTTGGAACTAACCCCTTTAGGTTATTTTTGCTGGAAAGATGAAGAAGGACAGGAATCCATGGACCACCTTTTACTTGCAGGGATTTGCACTGGTACTTTAATGACCTGTCCACACTAAACACCATTACTGTCATCTGTCTTCATAGTTTTGTCGAAACCAACAACTGGTCCTCTCAGTAGAATCGTCTAGATGCGCATAGTAAAACAACAGGCTTACCCTTGCCCAAGTGTGACTGTTGCATATTCGCAGGTCAGGTAGTTCAACCTAACCTCGGGAGCTGATAATCTACAAAAACACCACTAGACCGACCTCGATCATGCCGCGATTCAATGCATTTATGCTGCTTTTGAGATAGCACGAAACCGCGAGATTTCATCAAACTTCTTCAAATCGCTAAGGTTTCGCCATATATTATAAAGGTTTCAAAACATCGCGATTTTGTTGAAATAAAGTTGTATCCCCCTTGAGTTCATCCATCGGTGAGAAGTTGTGACACGGAACAAGTCCCCTCCGTGAATTTCAGTTCATTTTGGTGTTAATTTTCACATCTTCTCTCTTTTTTTTCAGCCAACAAACAGCTATATTGACTAGTTATAACATTTAAGAATACTTTGAACTCGATGGGAACCGAGAGGTTTCAGTAAAAGTTCATCCAAACCTCGCAGTTTCGGTTCGGTGGGAATAAATGTAGCATTAGACGCAGATTTCCAAAGAAATACAGTGCTTGTCTGAGATCTTTCTAGAAATAAGAAGAAGTCCACTCTGTCTAGTCCACTCTAAGCATGCAATATGTATATTAAGGGGAGCGAAGGACGGTTATGAGGAGGAATGAACTCGTGATTTGACCAAATAGAAAGGACCAATGGATGTTAATAACAACGAGTGAAAGAGGACAGTCGTTACAGAATAGAGCGAACAAACCCAGAATAACTCTTGCCTAGCGTTGTTATCTTGGGCTCAAGAGGCCACTGAGTAGCCGTGACACGAAGGATCAAGCTCACTTTATTTAAGACACTGATCATCCTTAACCTAAGCTCTTGGCTCTTCGAGGGAAAAGAAAGAAAGAAAGCTCGCAGAATTACGGGTTGAACCTTCTCCTCCAGATGCCATCAACGACCAAAGATCGCACGAGGGCATCTGGAGAAGAAGGTTCAACCCGTAATTCTGCGAGCTTAGGTGGCAGGCGGCTGAAAAGCGTTTGAAAAAGTTGGCTCGGGTCTGGAGAGTCTTCGAGTCCTCGTCAGTGGGACAACGAGATAGAGAGTGAAGGGGATATATAACCAACCTGGTGTACCGTATTGGATGCCACTAGCCAGAGATCGCACTCCCTAGAGAGGCTTATGGAAGGTTGAGGCCAGGTCACTCCAAGAATGTAGCACCGCACAAAGAAGAAGACTATTGATATTCATCACTGTATTCTACTATCTCCAACAGTTGCCACGCCTTTCGTACGTTCCACTTTAAACCTTTTTTAACAAACATCTGCGTTCATGATCTATTAATCGGTCTTCGGTTTCATCTTCGATTTCATTTATTGTTCGTTGAGCCAAATATGATCACAATGCGACTTCACCTTCACACATAATTCAAACAAAATTGATATCGTTGTGTCACTTCACTTGAACACGTGTTCACATTCAGTGATTAACAAAGGCGGCTTCTCAAGGCCAATAGCTTGGATAAAATGGCGAGCTATTGTAAGCTAGATTCTTTCGTTTTTTCGAGCGAATGAACTGAAATAATGTATTGAGGTTTACATTATTCCGACAATAAAGGAACGAAATAGAATAAATTAAAGCGTTTCATGGGATAATATTTATTGAATTTTAAAAGGGCACTCGTTTTTGTTTTCTGCGCAAGTTGTACGTTGAACTCGCGGAGAAATGCTGAGAGGAGGTACTGCATTGACAATTTGATCATGTTCAAGTTCTTATTGGAAAATAAGTTAATGGACTGAGAGACTGATAAGGGAAGAGAGAGCAGACTGCCTTCACGCAGAAGGCTCTATGCAGTCAGAGCTGCATTGACAATGTGTCGTAGAAAGGGGAAGACTTAGTTACTTTCATGATGATCAATTGACGATAAAATGGAAGGAAAAATCCATACTCTCAATGCTTTGGATGTGCCAAAAGCTAAAAGACAGAAGTATTTACATAAGCTCAATCTTTTTATGAGAGGTTCAATGGACATAAATGGAAAAAGGCCACTAGTTCGGGGCGCACGACTGCTGAAAATTCAGCTCCATATGTCCAATCCACAAAAATCGGTGATCCTATCTTTAGCAACGAATACAGGGCAATACAGGGAACTAGTCACAAAAGTCACACACGATTTCAAACCATAATAATATATATAAAGCACTATGTATGTAAGTATGCAAGTATGTTACAGCTATACTGAATGTGGTCGAAGAAAAAAGCCTGGGGTCGAATCACCGCATCCGTGAATGAGTGAATCGCTGTGGGATTACAAAACACGTGAACGTAATTTGGGATCATACGAGCACGTGAACTAATCGACGCGTCATTCGATCAGTAGACAGTAAATTACGAATTATTAAATTAATAAATCATATGAGTAACAGTTAAAATGTAATAAGTACATACATAAAATGCAATGACTACATTTTTTGGAATAAACTGAAACAAAATAAATCCATTGCAAAATGAGTCGATATCGACAGCGAAATTGTCGATACTAATTTAGTGCATTAGAAAATGTGGTTCAAGTTCAAGTTTAGAGAGAACATGTTGTAATGCTCCTTATTCTAGCGAAAAAGTTTTTTGATCAATTTAAAAATCAAAGTCTAATATATTCGTATTATTATGTCTCAAATCATTCTCACGATTCGCTTGATTATTCCATAGGGTAACTTTTATTTCTAAAGTGCTTTGGAACAATCTTTCTCTAATAATAATATCTTCTGAATCAGAAAAACTCAATTAAAGTTGCAAAATAGAATCCATCGCTTGTTACAATCGTTATATTTACATTAATTATTTCATAAATGACACATATTTGATTTAACTATTAAGATCCCAATACGTTCGTTCGTATGACGAGTAACGTAATTTCTATTCGTATAATGGACGATACGTTCACGGATGGTTCAAATTCGACCTCTGAAACTAATGTGGTTCGTTGGCGGAGTGGGTGGGTTGCTGCGTTGCTCGCGGTTCTGCAGTTCGTGCGTTCGAATCCGGTACATTTTTTATACGCAATAAAACATTTTTTTGCTTTGTTTTGTTTGCATAAACATTTCATATACTGTTTTCAGAATGTTTAGAGCAAGTTTAAACGCCACATTTGCAACTCACGTTGAGTAAGTTTCTTCCCTTCATCTGAGTTAAACGCGACTGGACTCCCGTTTGAGACTCACTTCAGCAACCCAGCTGCATTATTATTGACCCTCCCTTTTGAGAGCGATAGCATTTTATTCTCAATGCAATTGATGTTCTATAATGGAATCCATCCCTTCCTGATTTTTCCTTATATTTACTTTTGCTATTTTCGACATTTGATGAACAATTATTTGTCCTGATTTGATTTTACTTCTATTTTTCTTTATTATTTCTTCTTTGACTGGTCGGTCTCCGGGATGGAAGGGCTGAAGTGATTTTGTATGTTTGTTTTCTTTGCTTGCTTGGTTCCAAAGGACTGAACCAAAAGCATTTTAAAACTTCAAAGCACTGCTGATACATCTACAACCCAATAAGAATTGCAGCAAGTACACGAACCAGTTGGAAGGGTTGGCATTTTTCGTTCGATCGCATTATACAAAACGTTCAACTGAACTGAAGTTCAGATTTCATCTTCAGATTAAGATTGAAACGGGCATAGTTTGCGTTTTCGAATTTGACCGAGAGAAAATCTTTGATGCCCGTTCTTCCTTGTTTAGGGTGCGTAAGCAAATGTACCTATTTTATGTTGCTCATAAATATCACAATAAATCTGTGCCTTATATCAAAATAATCAAGAAGTTTTGCGTCGTATGTAGATCTTTGTCACTAGGTGTATATCCCTGCTCAACGTGATTTATAATATCCTGTTCAGCGTACTGCATGAACGTCTTAAGCTGATTTACGGCGGCAGGTACCCGTAAACTTCGGCCCCATCAAATCAACTACAGTCCAAACACAGAGGTAACCTCCTGGAGAAGACCAGCGATACACACCACATTTTCATCCACATTTTAAAGCCGCAAACGACAGCATTTATCGCAAGGTACTATTCGAAGCGATGGCCGAATTCGGGATCACGAGAAAATTGATCAGGCTGTGTGACACCACACTAACACATACGCGATGCGATAGTACAGGGACTTTCGAGCCGTTTGAAACCTGTACCGGATCTCGGCAAGGAGATGCGCTGATTTCTTCAATGTGGTACTGGAGAAGATATTTGCTGCTGCAAACACGGAAGGCACTATCTTCCACAAGCCAGTCCAACTATTGGGATACCTAGATGACATCGACATCGTCGCGCTTCCCCAACGTGCCGCAGATTCATTCAAGATAACTGAAGAAGAGGCTAAGCCAGCTGGTCCTTAGGTCAATAAGAACGAAATATATGCTGTAGATCAAGGAAAGATCCGACATCACGACAGACAAATATAATACCGAGGTAGTAACCGCCGGTGCTATTTCGGTTTGCCAAAACAACTGAGCACATAACTCTTGACTCGAAGGATCAAAATCAAGTCTTACAAGACTCTTATTTTAGCAGGTTTGCTATATGGAGCCGAAGGCTGGACGATAAGCAAAACTGCGAAGCTGATTATTGGTGCCTCCAAAAGGAAAACTTTACGTCGGATATATGGACCAGTCTACCAACGAGGTGAATGGAAGAGAAGACAATAAAAAGACAAATTCGTCAACCGCACTGGCTCGGCCAGACCAAGAAAAGTGACATCAGGGTTCCAGCTAATAGGATCTTCGAATCCAAGTATTCTAGTTTGAGAAGGAGAGGAATTCCGGAGGTCTGGTTTAATAAATAAGATGTGGCGAATGAGAGACAGCTTGGTCTTGGCGACTACAAGCAACGTGCCCGCCTAGGCACGTTGACTCAGAAGCCTGAGAAGTTTGTATACTCCGGGTGTTATGACAACTATATTACTAGTAGATATCATTCGCCATGAAATTTACACATATGGATGTAAGATTTTCCAGGCAACGAGCTAGCCTGAAGAAAGCCAAACAATCATTGGACAAATGATTTAAACCTTCTGCGTGCCAATAGAAAATCAACAAACTAAAGTCACAGAGCTAGCGATCTGCAGTGCCTGTGAAAGATGGATTAATCTTAACACATACAAAACAGGTATGGACTTACAAAGAACCACGGCCATACTCAGTCTAGGCAGATAAAACCTGAGTAACTTAGTAGGAGTCCTTAAGTCAATCTAAACGAAACAAAATCGTCCCAAGAGTAACAGACAGTAACCGGCTCAGTAGCGAATCCTAACCATCCCTACTATCACCCAACATAACCTAAACCATCCCGTTGTGGAAGCTGGTCAGGAGTCCCTCCAACGACTAGGTTATGAACTCCAAGTCGCAGGACGAAATGGAGATTATACCAACATGTCATGAAGTTTATGACGACTAAAGGGGACCCCCTCCTCCCTCTCAGTTTCAAAAAGTCGATTTTTTTCTTTTATTTAATTCGAACCTATAACTATTTAAAAATGTTCCATTAAAATTTCAAAAACTCTTGAAGATATAGCCCATTTTTCGAAAAAATTATTTCAAAGTTTCGTCTTTTTGTTAATTTTTATGATAAATTATAAGTTCTAGTTTATACCAGAGCCAAAGATGTACTCTTTCAAATCACGTTGGAATTTTGGTTTCATATGTTTCAATGAGCGGAAATCATATGCGCCGCCGAAAAGAAGGGCTTTTGTTTTGTGATCAAACAACAAAAAAAATATGTAAAATTTTGTTCTTTTTTAAGTCTTCAAATAAATGTATGCAAAGTTACAAGCCTAAAAAATGTATGTTCACAGCAAATTGAAATTCGTCAAAAATTGAAATCTTGAATGGGGTGGGGGTCTCCTAAAGTGTCCCTGTTCATGTGACAGTCTATGACTTGACATTCAAATCGGCATGGAGTAGCACCACAACCTGGTGCTGCGAATCCAAAGATCAACAAGAGGGTGGAGTAAAACGGCCTCGCACTATCTATTATCAAAGTGTCTTTAATACATGAACGCCTGAAACAAGAGCTCAGTGTCGAACCCAAGTTGAGAGAATATTTCCCGTGGCATAAGTTTAACGGCTGGCGATGGCAACATCTCGGGTAGCTCCAAATTAAAATAAAAAAATTACTGGGACATGCAAGAAACAAAAACAAAACTCAAACAAGAAAAACAAGAACTCACGGATTATGTCCCTTCAGAATATTTGCTTGCTTTGTATTGACATTCCAGACGAATATGGATCCATCGGCTGACCCACAAGCTATCTTCGAAGCGTTCGCGTTGAAACCCGCCCTCGACCAGTCGCAGCTAAGTCTGAAGAGTTCATGACTGAAATAGGAAAAGCGAAATTTGTTAGAGCACTCCATTCAGTAGAACTTAACATCTGTGATAGACTTACTTAAATACAGAAATAACGTGATTCTTGCGTAGATCGATTAGCTTGATGGTGTCATCGCGAACCGAGCAAATGAGGTAAAGACAGTCTGAAAGAAGAAACACCATTAGGAACAGCCACCCATCTCATGCAGTCCGGTGGCACCTACCTCTTGACAAGTCCAAGGAGGTGATCTTGGCTGGCATGGCGAGGTCAACGCACTGCTTCTCAGTTCTGATGTCCCAAAAACGTATTTTCTTATCGTAATGACCACTTATGATGGTTGATCCCAGGCTGTCGGTGGTGACCAGATCGTTGCAGCTGGATCCGGCGAATTTCGTCTCGATGCACGCTATGCTGCGGAGATCCCAGATTTTCAATGTTCGATCATGGCTGCCGGTGACGACTTTATGCGGCTCTTGGACATATTTTGCTGCCATAACTTTGCCACTATGGCCGGTCAATGTGTGCTGAAATGATAAAGGGAGGTGGATGTAAAATTTGGTCGCGTTTCAGAAGAATTTTCGAAGATTTACATTTTGAATCTAGGAAGGTCTTAACACAGAGCTTGGGGAAACTTGGGGACATTTACAATAATTGAGCTGTTAATTTTAAAATGAAGAGGGCCCACAAACATCGTGAAGGCACAAAAGGTTAAAAAAAACACATGGTAGGTAGGTTAAAGTGGTCAATTCCTAGCTCTTCTGTGACAATTCAAAAGAAGATGGGAGCGTAGTTAATGGCGCCCACAAGTTGAGAAGGACCTCCACCAACTGGGTAACAGGAGAAGCTTGTTGGTTTAGACCTAGGTGGAGATTGCAACAAAAACAAGGATGATGATTGCCGCATTCGTGAACAGGGACCACATAGACCCTGATCTGGATCCATTTCGCTGCCACTTCCACTTAGAAGAGTTCATACACCACTCTGACGTTTCGTAACTCAGACTAAGTTTTGGGTAAAGTAAAAGGAAATCCATTAATTTTCCAACAAATGGTTTTAGTGATCTCGCGTTTTATACGTCCCATCGAATCAAATTAAGTGCCATTAGAAGGATAAGAAAAACTTCACGGACGCATTTGTTATTGATTGACTGCAGTTGTGTCGGAACGCGTGTCAAAGATGGACGCCAGCAATGGGAAAATACGCCATATTGTACAGCGGACCTGTATTGTCAACAATTGGACCGTCTGAAGGAAGCAATCGCTCAGAAATGGCCATCTTTGGCCCATAGGAGAAGAATTGTGTTGCATCAGGACAATGCCAGGCCACACACATTGATAGCAAAGTCGCCAGAAGCTCAGGGAGCTTGTGCAGGAGGTCCTCTTGTATCTACTTAGCATGTACTGATGCCGCTGAGAGAAAAGCAAATCCGCTAGACGTCAACCAAACATCAGCTAGAAATATTAGTTTGCATTGGAAAAATCCGTTATAAATTGCTAAATAAGTGGCAAATAAGTTTTAAAAAAATTTACATTTATCATTTTTATAAACTGACTGGCTGGCGTAGTTGATAGAGTGCCTGCCCCTGGTTAGCGGGGTCCCCGGTTCGAATTCCAGTGAAAGCAAAATTAATACGCTTTTATCTGGTTTTCAAATCTGGTCCAGTCACCATTTATCGTTCAGATCAAATTAATGGCACTGATTGACTAAGTGGTAGCAGTCTGACTAGGGATATCAAAATGGACCAATATGGTCTAAGCTTGCTGATGAATGCACTAGCAGCCCCCTACCTAACCAAACCTTACCTATCATTTATATGGGTGTCTCTACCCCCCATAGAGGGCCATGGCCTAGCTTCTCAGCAACAGCTCGTGTTGTGCATGCTGTTGTTCTTCCACGAGTGGCAGGGGCCTACAGTTTTATGCCGACTCCGAACCACGAAGTTGAGAAGCTTTTATCTAGACAGGAATAATTGAGCAATTTCAGTGACTAGAAAGAGGTGGAGCTGTGAATTGTGAAACGGTGGGAAATTCGGATATTGAACCAGGCACCCTCTGCGCTACAAATTAATCTCATATTCATAGACAGATTCATCTATTTCTCAGCAGATATCGACTTTCAAGTTCGATGTACTAGATGCCTTGGCCTCGGCTATAGTTTTGCGATTTTGTCGTCTTTCCAATTTCAATTATGAACTTGCTTTTTTATAGCACTCCTGATCGTAATTTGTTTTTAAATATGACTGTAGGGAAAATTCATTCGACTTCAGTATAAGAATGGGGAAAATGAACTGTGACTCTGTGAATGCCAAGTCAAAGTCTTGAAGTCTTGAAAATTTATATCTGCAGCCTTTTTATGGGAGGGTGCGACAATTTTGGCGCCAACGGGCAAGAGGGATTAAGAAAAAATTGTTTTTGTATGGGAAGGGTCCATCTTTTAAACTATTCATGTCAACAGTTTTTGAAAAATTCACATTTACACCCTTATTCTGGTTATAATGAGGTCACAGCGTACGAATGTCAGTGAGGCGGAAATTATGATGCCTAGCTTGTGAGGTTTCAGCTATTTGGTATTCTTGCTAAAACCTCACAAGAAAACACACAAGAATAGTCACCATGGTGAGGTGAATTCGTTGCCATGTCAAAAATTGTTTTTTTTTACAGTTATTATATTCGCGCTTTTTTTTCTTACTGGGCGGTCTACTAATACTTGATTTTGGAAAAGTAATATCCACAAAATAATGGTAGAACGTAGCGAAGAAGGCAATATTCTGTATATTAATGAAATATGTATAAGTATTTATTAATAATGAATATATATACTCGATGCTTTAACAGACATCTGAAACGAGATCACCAAAAGCTCGTTCAATCCCATTCCTGGACTTTATGTGAACTTGATTGAATGCAAGCTCGTTTGCGAAGAAGGATTATCCACTGGGGTCATTAACCAAGGTTCTAATGGATATCCAGAATCACCCAAAAGCCACTTGAACTGCCGGCTGTTATGACTTTGAATAAGCTGCATTCGGACTGACGATGTTGTCTAAATGCCGGAATCATGGCATGATCCATGGAATTCCGCGTTTAAATGCAGAAACTTCAGATTTTGATCACAAACCTACACATAAGGATATAAAAATAATAACATAAATTTTTAATAATAATTAATAATTTTTCGTTGTGTGTGACAGTTCTTTTGTTGCTATTTTTCCTTGTGATGTGCTCATGAGAACATCACAATTTTGACGGTTCTTGTGAGGCTGTGAGGTTTTGCTCAGAATACGAAAACCTCACAATTCGTGACTCACCATGCTCTTGTGAGGTAGCTGTGACTTAAAAGACATCACTGAGGTTTGCCAGAATAGGGGTGTTAAACTCAAATTTGTGATAAAAAATTTAAAAAAAATAGTTAAACCAATGCTTTTCAGAATTGTGAAATGATGTGCTAAATTGGCTGTTAATGTTCAAGGACTATATTAAGGCTGAATCGAACACGAAAAAATCTCTTTAACGACGCACGACGGACTCCCACATTACAGAATATAAAATGCTTTTTTTTAAACCCTTTCAAAAATAACGTTATCATTGCCTGTCGCCAAAGTTATCGTACTCGTGTCAATTTTTATATTTCCCAACTTAGGTCCAAAACTTAACAGTAACTCCTGTGGTAGTCCATTCAATGCTGATACTGCGCCATTACTGTACAATCCTGTCAATTTTGTCATCCCCAAATTCAAGTTCTTTGGCGACCTCACTTTTAAAATTGTCTGTACCCTGTTTAAATATATTCTCTTCACTTAAAACCGTCATTTCTTCCAGAATAGAATAATTGCTTGGTAGTCTATCTTGAATTACCGTTGCCAGCCTTACAGTGACATCAATACATCGCTTTCTTAGAGAATTTATTACCTTTTTGAGCTAATTCACTTTTTTCAACTTCAGATTCGAAAATATACCCTAAATAAGGTTATGGATTCAAGTTATTTCAAAATTTTTGCAGTTCAGTGGTCCTGTTATGGAATTTACAGCAGATGGTAGCACTATTGTTGTACAAAGAAACTGAATCAATGACATCAGGATCAGGAGGATTAGAATCTTCGCCATCAAACATGTTTAGTCCAATCTCCACATCATACAAAATCCTTTTTACAAAGCACCGATGTAGTCGAATACAATGATCATTGTACATCGCCTGAATTAAAACCGCGGTTTTAGACAAGGTTTATAGTACTAGGTGTGGTAGTGAAAGTGGTGGTTCGTCAAAAACCTAATTAGCACTACGTATTTGCTAATTAACAAGCGCTAGCTGTCTGGCTCTTGCAAGAACCGGGTAAGTGCAAGAGAAGTGGGTTAAGGTCTCCCTATCAGTTATGTTCTTGTAACATGATCTCCAATCGGCCAGTGTTCCGTACAGACCGCCAACAAACTAGTGATGTCACTTCGAGCTCGCCGAAGGTGATCTTTTGCTTTGTTCATAATTGTACTAATGCCATATTTTTCTTGATGATCTCTGATGATTTCTCAGATCAGTTATTTCAAGGAAGTGTGCAGAGATATGAGCCTTGACTGCTTGGGATGTGCACCTCCTCTTCAAGGGAGCACTGAATGGCAGATCCCTGCCTAGCTAGTTCATCTGTCATCTCACTTGCTGCGACGTTACTGTGATCACCCACATAAGGCAGATTTCAAGCTAGCCTTGTAATGGCTCTATCTCAGCTCGGTATTCCTGTACTAGCTAAGAGTATGAAGCACCATAGCTTTGATGGCTGCTTGGCTATCAATACAAATGGCTACCCTCTGCTTTGGCATAATTTTTCGGTGTATTTTCACTGAAATGGATTGCAAATTATTCCGATTGCAACACACCACAATTGCCCGACCGTCTGTAGCCTTTAGAAATGTTCAGGAGTTCTGAGAATATAACTGCACCGACTCCGCTGCCCTGCACACCTACCCTCTTTGCCAATCACTTCATTCGGGAGTAAGAGTGTCAAAATTTAGGGGACCGCATAATCTTTGTAGAAAGTTACGAGATCTCTTGGTAGAAGGTCTAAGATGGGGGCTATGATCATAGCGTTTGGATATCAAGCAGCCAGACTGCCTGAGCCTGATGGCGTGTGAGCTGAAGTGCTTCTAATGTTTAGGTCCAAAGGTGGGAAATGTAGCATTAGCGAAAATCGATTTTAGTTTAGCGATTTTATTTTATTGAAAATCGTCGAGAGCTATAAGACTCTGATCTGAATCCGCTTGATCTAGCGACCAAATTGCAACGGCAACACTGCCTAACAACAATTGGTTACATCTTGTACCTGTGCATGGCGACCGATTTTGCTGGTGAAAAGTTCGCCTCAAGAGAGGCTCAACAACACTCCCCCAGTTTTTCGGCAGTAGGGGCGAGGGCTTTTACGAGAGTGTCATGCAACGCACATCACGGAATAAACGAACCACACTTCCTTCCACAGAGTCATCATGCAGTCCGGCAGTGAATTGAGACAAACAAAGGTTCCTCCATTTAGCAACCCACGTCACGTTCCGTTGCTAAGCATCATGAGGTTATGTAATCTAATTCACCAGTTCTATGAAATTGCAATTCAATTGTCATTGCCATTCGCTCACTTATTCTCGTCCCATTTCGGTTCAACTAACGCACAGCTACAGCCTCCGTCGTCCAGCTTTCGCAACACTTATCCATACACTGTTGCAGCAGATCCTAATCGACTTCCGAGAGAACCATGCTCGGTGCCAACATCGCTTTAGTATGCAAATCTCGAACAGCACTTCAGATCTAAGAGCTAACCTCCGAGGCAAGCATGTGCACGTGGAAGCGGAGTGCTATTGTGGGAGTTGTGTGGAAATCTTCTCGCAAAGGAAATCCCTCGTCTTGAGAGGTCATGATCTTCGGTTGGCTCATTTCGATTCCAGCACAACGGCAGTGTTATATTTTCGCACGGCTGCCGTACATACGAAATGACCTATCGCCGGATGGTCACGGATCCGTGGCAATGAATAAATTCCTAATTACGATTCAAAGCAAAGTAGCCGAAGGAAGGCTCATTCAAGTCTCTGGAATTTGAACACCGCTTGGATAATTATCACAGTCACTCAATCGGGGAAAGTGAAATGAAACTGTGGCCGTAATCGTTTCGGGATTCAACTAAGCCAAAGAAGTCATTTGCATCTAGCGGTATAAAAATTCGTAGATTTTTATTGAGATTGTAATTCGATTTTATTCGTTTGGTGAAAGTTTCGATTTTATGAATGGATTTGAAGGACACTGGAGTAGATTCTACTGAATTCCAAGCACGAACATGGGAAAGTGGTCAATATGGTGTGTGATTCTTGAGCAGGTCGTTCAAAATTCACTCTCAAACACAAGGGGCACAATATTTCGGCATACCCGAAATGTTGACGTGATTGGCCGATCACAGCGAGCTATCATTGGAACGTTGGCTGGTAGTGAATAGGAAGCGGCCAAGATGCGTTTAGTAGTGAATAAGGTAGAACGAAGTACATAATTATATGTTGTCTTCAAGATAGGACACACGCCAAAACGTCAACATACTTGCGAGGTAGTTAAACATCTAATGCCTTATTTTTTTTTATTCGATTCAAATTTTTTCATAAAATCGCATGCTGTACATATCTTGTAACATAAGAAAAAATGAAAATGTAGAATAAGCACATTTATACTATATAAGTAATGCTTTGCACAAATAAAGTTTTAGTTCCATACAAAATCCTGTGTAGTAAGTTGACTTCCCCCCACCAGCGGTAAGGGATCAATTAATTATTATTCAGATAACACATTGGTGCTCTCAGCATTCATTGGTCCTTCGAGCCAAGAACGGCAACCTAAACAGCGTATCCTGGGCTCACACTGGAAGTGACAGCGTATCCAGGGCTCACACTGGAAGTGATAGCGTAACCAGGGCTTCTAAACACTGGTAGTGAATCAATCATAAATACATATCTTCGAGTACAACATCATTAACAAAAAAAAAAAATTTAAGTATGGAAGAATACGAAATAGTAGAAATTGTCGCAAAACAAAAGGAATTAGCATTGGAGTTCGAAAAAGCAAAAATCAATTTGGGTAAAGATAGTGCTTCGAGGAAAACCCAACGCTACAAGGAAGAGCGTTTAAAAAAAAATTGAAGAAATTTGGACAGAATTCCAGAAAAATCATGAAAAAATTAGTGCGGTGGTGAAAGAGGAGACTCCTTACATACAAGGAAATACTTACCAACTGGTAAAAACGCTGTACGAAAATTTAAAACGTGATTTGGAAAACATTAAACCTACAGAAACTGAACCTACAGTTAGTGGTAAGCTTGCCGCAATACCTACGGAAAACAGCGATCAAATTCAACGTTTGAAAAAATTAGACATCAAGCGCCATTATGAGAAGTATTGACGCTTTCGAGCAAACATTCGAGAAATACTCTACAGAGGTTCACGAATACCTACAACGGATCTTACTAGATCAATGGAGAAACCTTACGGAATTACACGAGGAATTCTTATCAAGTGCGTCTTCACAAGACTATAAGCTTCCCTATATAATCAATAGGCGTTACGAAGAAGTCGAGGGCGATGTTAACAACTTTCTTCTTCAGATGGCATCACGAATGTCAGAAATGAATAAAAAGAAACAGGTACAGGCAACCACAGAGGTTCGGCTTCCACAATTAAAGATTCCTGTCTTTAAAGGAAGTTACTTAGAATGGCAATCGTTTTGTGATATATTCACAACGATTATTCACAACAAAGCAACATTAGGTGTCACCGAAAAAATGGAATACCTAAAAACACATTTGGAAGGTGAACCAATGCAATTAATACAGCACTTAACAATCTCAAGTGCAAACTATAACTGCGCCTGGGAGACCTTAAAGGCTAGATACAATAATGAAAGAAAAATCTTTGGAATGCACATGGAAAAAATGCTGAAGGCTGGTCATCAGGGAAATCAATCAACGGCAAATTCAATAAAGTCACTACTGGATGCAACAAAGGAAGGACTATCGGCAATAAAAAACATGGGTTTTGACACATCGTCGTGGGGCCCAGTCGTTGTCTATTTAGTTACAAAGGCATTAGATCAAGAAACCAGGAACCTTTTCGAACAAGGGTTAGAACAGCCAAACAAGATGCCCTCCCTTTCTAAGTTATACGATTTTCTACAGAGGAGATATCAAGCCTTGGAAGTACTAGGTTCATCGCGCCAGAAGCAGTACAAAGAAGAACCAAAGGTTACGGTACGCAATTATCATTTAGCAACCCGAGCTAAGTGTATATTTTGCAAAAATGACCATAACATTTATTCATGTAATAAGTTCATGAACTGGACTCCTAAAGAACGTTGTGAGCAAGTAAAACAAGCAAACTTTTGCATGAACTGTCTAAGGCATGATAGAAAGATTACTTGCACTAGTTTGCGAACATGCAAGCAGTGTAATAGAAAACATCATACTCTACTTCACCAAGATATCTACATGACGAGGAGGCAACCCGATCAATCTCAATTACAAGGAATACAATCAAATTATGGTTACCAAAACCAAGGTGTACTCCTAGCCACAGCAATGGTCATGGGGACCAACATGGATGGTCATCGCAGAATGTTAAGAGCTTTAATTGACCCAGGATCCCAGGCTACCCTTATAACTGAAGAAGCAGCCCAATCATTGCGTCTACCGAAGGAAAAAATACGCACCGAGATCAGCGGGTTAGGATTCCACAGCAAAGAATCTGCAAAAAAAAATTCACAAAATTTAAAAAATTAAGACCAAAAACCGCCTTGGACTTGGTTTTACCGACACTTACATCCGTGTGATGTATTCTTGATAATATTCTATCATTTGTTATATTATTATAAAAAAAATTCATTTTTTTTTTGTCGAAAACGTGTCTGCACAAAAATATTTATTTTCTCCCAAAAGGTGTTTTTTTTTTCAATTTTAACAAATTTATCTTGGACACAGATTGCACTCCTTCTTCTTTATACTCAACCAACAAGCCTCTCTAACTAGCACGGTCTCCAGCTTGTTGCCTCCAGTGTCGCACGCCAAGTTGGTTGAGAGGTCCTTCTCTACCTGGGTGTACCATCAGTTCAGTGAGCGTCCTCTGCGTTGTCCCACAGGTTTGGAGTCAAAAACTCCTGAGTTGTCCATACGCTCTACATGGTCTAGCCATCTTCTACGTTGGATCCATAGATGTCTGACTAGGCTAATTTCGCTGTACAGCCCATGAAGTTCTTAGCTCAAGCTTCTCCTCCAAGAACCGTCAACGCAAACAGGACCGAAGATCGCACGCAGAACTTTTCTTTCGAAGACACCAAGGATTTCCTCATCCGCTTGTGAGAATGTCCATGCCTCCGCGAAACACAGCAGGACTGGGATAATCAAAGTTGTGTATAAAGTCAGCCCTTCGAGAGATGGCTCTACTATAGAAACAGAGGTTGGCAAGAGTTACTCTGCGTTTGATCTCGGTACTGATGCTGTTCGTACCATTTACTGCGGAGCCGAGGTAGACGAAGTAATTCACTCCTCGAAGCTATAGCTGCCCATTGTAATGCTCTGTCCAAGTCGTCGATGTTGTGTGTCCATTCTTGATAACACCATATGCTTCGTTTTGCCCTCATTCACAGCTAGACCCATTTTAGCTGCTTCCGTTTCAATACCAGCAAACCATTCGTTGACGGCTCGCTGTGTTCAAACACTTACGTCAATGTCGTCCGCGTATGCTAACAGTTGTACGGACTTCTGGAAGATCTTGCCTCTAGTGTTAGCGTGTGAGTCTTGCACGATCTTCTCCAGGATAATGTTAAAGAAGTCACATGACAGTGCGACGCCTTGTCTAAAACCTTTTTTGACATTGAAGGTCTCGGTGAGTTTGTTACCGACCTTGATGAAGCAGCGAAAATTCCCCATCGCCATTCTGCACAACCTGACGTGTCTGGCAGGAATGTCAAAACCATACATGGTGTTGTATAGCTCATCCCTATGTACGCTGTCATATGCGGCCTTGAAATCGACAAAAAGGTGGTGGGTGTCGATTTGCATTTCCTGGGTCTTTTCCAGGATTTGCCGTTTCCCTGGCCTGAAGCCACACTGATATAGATCTATCAGGTTATTTATAAACGGCATCAGGCGAGTACACAAAATGGCAGAGGAGATCTTGTATGCGATGATCAGGAGACTTATCCCTCTATAGTTGGTGCAGTCAAAGGGGTCTCCTTTCTTGTGGATCGGGCAAACGATACTGAAATTCCACTCGTCGGGCATGCCTTCCTCCGACCATATTTTACAGATGAGCTGGTGCATGCGCTGAGCTGATTTCAGCGGACAGTCCGGACATATTTTCATTTCATTTCATTACTTAGTATACCATATACATTAGGATTTACATATTTATAAATTCAAGTCAATATCTTATATATTATATAATATTATAAATATAATGCTTAAAGTATAAGGATGGGATATTTTTATTCCGGAAGTGTGGAAAAATGATGTAGTACTGCACTTTTAAATTGTTAATAGTTATGTATGAACCTGATTGATGATGGTAATGTCTTGCATAACCTAACAGTTCGAATAAAGAATAAACGGGATGAGTTCAGAAACTTCCAATTGAGAAGCTTAAGGTTAGTTGTTCTGGATGATCGAGTCGGTTGGATAAATACGGGGCACAGCGATTGTGAATAACTTTGTGTAGGAAGAGACAATTCCTGGCATTGAGGTATTGTTGTAAGTTTCATACCAGTAATTCCCTTGTATAAAAGGAAATGTGGTGGTTCGCCGTGGCGTAGTGGGTAAGTGCGTCGACTCCTACGCAGAGGGTGCCAGGTTCGATACCCGAGTTTACCACCTTTCATATTTCACCTCTCCACCTGACCCAAGTCTTTCGAGTCACTGACAATGCTCAAAGAGTATTCCTGAGCTTTTCAAATTCGCCGGTCGGAGTCGGCATTAAATTGTAAGTCCCTTCCACTCGTTAAATAACAATAGCACGCACAACAGGAGTGGTTGTTGAGATGCTAGGCCCAGGTCTGCCGCGCCACCCATATTATTATTATTATTATAAGAGGAAATGTGTTCTCGTATATTTATTCCATAACTATATCAGTGTCATTGAAATCGATTTCTAATTTACGCTGAGACAGTGTGTTAAGGCTACAATAGACTACCTCGGCAAATGTAGTTAAAGGTAAGACTAAGGTCATTACAAGTTTGCGTCGCGTTTCAAGAGGAGTGTAGAAGGCACTTAGCCAAAATTTGCGAAGACAACCATAGATACGACCTATAATCATATTAGTGTGAATATATCCCGATCAATTTCGACCAATAATAGCTGCGTTTTTTTGCAAGCGTATATACGCTTAATTTTCAGTTTCCATGTAAAATACTCTAACAACGAATCCTATATCCGCTTAAGTTACTCATCATATCTATCGCCGCTTAAGAAATAAGCGCGGATAAAAACAATGCGTCCAATCTTTATTTTCTGTGTGTTCATTCCTGAATTCATTCATTCATTGTTTAGGTTGCTGTATGTGGCTTACACCTGCAGGTTTGGTTGATGTATTAGATCATTTTTCAATTTTTTGGCATCCATAAGTATGCAATTTATGGTATACCCAGAGTCTCCGCTATACATTCCGTTTATGTTTTGTAATCGATTCTTTTCATTTGATGAACATTTTATTTTACTTTATAATTATTAAGTTTTTTTGCTTTTTAAATGATGGTCACGCTACACAGTCACAAAACGAAGATTGTGACCATCACCTTTCACGACTACACCCCTGACTGCTTAGCAAATGTCATAAATGTCGTCGGTGCTGCCAAGATTTTATGATGAATCATTAAGCGCCAATGATCGTTTTTTGTTGCACTTCAAAATTAAGCGTATATACGCTTGCAAAAAAACACAGCTAACATAACCAAGACCAGTGACAGATTCTACAGCTTTAGCTTCTACAGCTTAACACTTGAATCTTTTCTTTGATAAAGGAATTACTTGAGTTTTAGTTGGGTTCAGTAGCAGGCCATTTGAAACGGACCAGCTATAAATACGTTGAAGGTCATCATTAAAGAGAACGATCAGTTCGTCGATTTTTGAAAATGGTTCGTCATGAATGCTTGCATACCGACGGCAGATCGTTGATGAATGGCAAAACAAAATTGGGCCTAAGATAGACCCTTGAGGAACTCCTTGTTTGATCAACGTGAGAGATGAACTGCTTCCATTTGAAAACTCTCTCTGATACCTTTCAGACAAGAAACTAGCCAACAATTTTAGCGCGCTATCACTAAAACCAAAATAGTTTTTTCATTTTCCAGCACAATATCTCGTGGTCCACCTTATCGAAAGCCTTGGAACAATCTAGCAAACAGAGAAGTGAAACATATTTTTTATCAAATGGTTGTCTAAACTCCTCAAGCAGGTTAACCATAGCTGAGGAGCAGCTGAGGAGCAGCTATGGTTGGCTCTAAAACCGGATTGCTTATCATACAGGAGATTGTTAGATATTAAGTACTCCGTAATTTGTTTTGCTATAATCAGCTCTAAGACTTTCGACAAGCAGGGCAAAATGCTTACTGGCCTAGAATCGGAAAACGTACAGATGAGCTGGTGCATGTGCCCAACAAGATAGTATCCAGCTGCCTTAAAGATTTCAGCGGGAAATATGGGTTCCGAACGGACTCCACTGAAAAAAAAACAACTTGTTCGGAAGACGTGTAACTAACTACTGACTTATTGAATTTAATTTTTATTACAATTCGGCTTTTTCTCTTTGCAGAGGTGACTGTCTGAACTTCATTTAGAACGGATGCGTCCCAGACGCTGACATTACAGTTCGTTGCAGTCAACTGTGCAATAACAAAAATTAAATGTACAAATATAAATGTATTCGTTGACGTGTCTGCTGACGTTGCAGGTTTGCAGTTTGCTTTCAGTTTAGTGATCTACGTTGGTTTGGTCCGGGAGCGACGGGTGTGCAGGCAGGTGTCGTAACTCAGGCAGTCCGTCCCCACTGGCAGCTTTGTTAGACTTCAGTTTTGATATTGATATTGTTATCTTGACCTCGTCTAAGTCGAAAGTTGCGAAAAAATGAACAGTTACCTCTTAACACTGGCAAACGTATATCCAGGGGGCCATGGTAGGCCTTAGAGGGTTAAGGACTTTGTCTACATTGGCTCCAAAGAAAACAGAACGAATACAACGAGTAGCGAGATTAAACGCAGAGGAACACTTGCCAAGCGATGTTCCGCTGGGTTCAAGAGGCAATTGCGAAGTTGAGCCCTCTAGGGGTCCAAGCGAACATTTTATGATAATATCTTGATCATCTGAAGCTAGACCCAGGTCCGCCTCGGACTGTAGCGCCACCCATATTATATTATATTATTATCTTGATCATCCTCTATGGGAAACTGAAAACAGCTATCTGAAGAGAAGATCGTGCCAGTTGGAAATGCTTGTTGGCTGAGGCCCAAGTCTGACATGGACTTTAGCACAAGTAGTAGAAAAGGAATAAGGTCAGGAATCTGGAAATGCAGCAGAGGTTCAAGTTTCAAACCTAAAGCCTGAGTCTATATTCTATGACATTCTTCAAGTAGGCAATTTTGCTGTGTATAAATTCATAATGGGTGGGTATCGATGATCAGAGTATGAACAAAAATAAGGTTGTAGCCTGCATTCAGGTGTATGGGAATCTAATAGTAGAATCACAATCCAAAATGAGATTATCGAAGGATCAGTTCCGAGAGAAAGTGTGCCCGATCCTAAAGAAAGCTTCCACAGGAATAAGCCTCCGACAATACTTTATGTAGTTTTATGTAAGATTTGAAAAAATATTACAATTTTGTTTTTTTGTTTTTTTTAAATCAAATTACATATGTTTTAACAGATTTTGTGAAGTGTACTACCCATTTTATAATTGTACAATAATTTAATAATAATTTAATAATTAATTTCAGAACTCACTACATTCTAAGAAGTAAAAAGGCTTAATAGGTTACTCTTAAAGTGCTGTCTAGTATGGGACAGATCCAAATATTGTGAATGTTCGTTGAAAACGCGAATTATTCTTGTTAATGTTTCGTTTTTACCATAGTCTGTACTGTGAAACCTTTTAAATGAAAAATCCCAAGTACGGATCTTTCTGTCGCCTTCCACAGCTTAGAACAAATAATAATGATATCGGTGGTGCAACAGTCCGAGGCGGGCCTGGTTTGTTACGCGTTCTACTGTTCTTTTCACGATTGGATCGGACCTGCACAATTGAACGTGGCACGCTCTGCGTAGGAGTCGACGCACCAACCCACTATGCCACGGCGATCCATCTCGAACAAACCAGACTTTTTATCAGAAAATCCATTTAGTTTCGTGTTAAACGTGTCCAACTTTTTGTGTGAATTGTCGATATTCTCTATGGTAAATTTAAAGAACACATGTAATTGAGACGAATCCTGGAGTTCAAGAAACCCCAAAAGAAAAAGTCCAATGTCGTTAAACCGTATTATGAGATCGTTACCAAAGAGAAATTACGTACGGTAATTGAATTATTTCCTCGGCCGTGTGGCATGTGCTAACGTATGTCGAGTCGAAACCACATGCCATTCATATCCACATCATGTACACAAAAAAAATTGCAGTATCATGTGGCGACAGCGAGCACCATTAACTCTTATCGCCTGTAATCGCAAATGCCCGACATAAATCCCGAAAGAAGTCAGGAATGACTTTCGAAAGGCTGTACAAACCGAAGTAAGTGTTGATTGAATTTATTGTTTGACATTGCATGCATTTTTCAACTGATAAACATCTTATCGAAAGATGTTATCAGAAATAAAAGTAATGGATGGTCTTTTAAGTATATTTTTTGTCGTATCTCTTTGGGCACAAAAATGTCGAATGTGTCAGTGGAAACAAGTTGTCTGCCACCAGACACTTGCCAGATGTGAAACATCTAAGCTTATGTGACGGTGGGTGTTCAGAAGGTAAGTTATATTTTTTGAGAGCTTACTTGTGCTAGGGGATTGTGTGGACTCCTTAATCCAAGGAGTTGTGGACTAGTAATTGTTTGGAGATGCCCCCTTAAGGCGAGAGTGGTGGCTCAACTCCTTTGTGATAGAGGGGATATTATGTCGTGACAGC